>CM051239.1:51709582-52909582 GCA_027917425.1 Gastrophryne carolinensis
AGAATGGGATGCCCCGGGCAGGAATCGAGCTGGCAGGGTACAGTAGTGCTTTGGCCAGCAAAAGTGTCTTTATCAGGCCTAATTTCAAATATGATAAGAGCAAATGCTTATATGGTCTTAAACAGAGGCTGCTTTAGTCACAGAATGGGATGCCCCGGGCAGGAATCGAGCTGGCAGGGTACAGTAGTGCTTTGGCCAGCAAAAGTGTCTTTATCAGGCCTAATTTCAAATATGATAAGAGCAAATGCTTATATGGTCTTAAACAGAGGCTGCTTTAGTCACAGAATGGGATGCCCCGGGCAGGAATCGAGCTGGCAGGGTACAGTAGTGCTTTGGCCAGCAAAAGTGTCTTTATCAGGCCTAATTTCAAATATGATAAGAGCAAATGCTTATATGGTCTTAAACAGAGGCTGCTTTAGTCACAGAATGGGATGCCCCGGGCAGGAATCGAGCTGGCAGGGTACAGTAGTGCTTTGGCCAGCAAAAGTGTCTTTATCAGGCTAATTTCAAATATGATAAGAGCAAATGCTTATATGGTCTTAAACAGAGGCTGCTGTAGTCACAGAATGGGATGCCCCGGGCAGGAATCGAGCTGGCAGGGTACAGTAGTGCTTTGGCCAGCAAAAGTGTCTTTATCAGGCCTAATTTCAAATATGATAAGAGCAAATGCTTATATGGTCTTAAACAGAGGCTGCTTTAGTCACAGAATGGGATGCCCCGGGCAGGAATCGAGCTGGCAGGGTACAGTAGTGCTTTGGCCAGCAAAAGTGTCTTTATCAGGCCTAATTTCAAATATGATAAGAGCAAATGCTTATATGGTCTTAAACAGAGGCTGCTTTAGTCACAGAATGGGATGCCCCGGGCAGGAATCGAGCTGGCAGGGTACAGTAGTGCTTTGGCCAGCAAAAGTGTCTTTATCAGGCCTAATTTCAAATATGATAAGAGCAAATGCTTATATGGTCTTAAACAGAGGCTGCTTTAGTCACAGAATGGGATGCCCCGGGCAGGAATCGAGCTGGCAGGGTACAGTAGTGCTTTGGCCAGCAAAAGTGTCTTTATCAGGCTAATTTCAAATATGATAAGAGCAAATGCTTATATGGTCTTAAACAGAGGCTGCTTTAGTCACAGAATGGGATGCCCCGGGCAGGAATCGAGCTGGCAGGGTACAGTAGTGCTTTGGCCAGCAAAAGTGTCTTTATCAGGCTAATTTCAAATATGATAAGAGCAAATGCTTATATGGTCTTAAACAGAGGCTGCTTTAGTCACAGAATGGGATGCCCCGGGCAGGAATCGAGCTGGCAGGGTACAGTAGTGCTTTGGCCAGCAAAAGTGTCTTTATCAGGCCTAATTTCAAATATGATAAGAGCAAATGCTTATATGGTCTTAAACAGAGGCTGCTTTAGTCACAGAATGGGATGCCCCGGGCAGGAATCGAGCTGGCAGGGTACAGTAGTGCTTTGGCCAGCAAAAGTGTCTTTATCAGGCTAATTTCAAATATGATAAGAGCAAATGCTTATATGGTCTTAAACAGAGGCTGCTTTAGTCACAGAATGGGATGCCCCGGGCAGGAATCGAGCTGGCAGGGTACAGTAGTGCTTTGGCCAGCAAAAGTGTCTTTATCAGGCTAATTTCAAATATGATAAGAGCAAATGCTTATATGGTCTTAAACAGAGGCTGCTTTAGTCACAGAATGGGATGCCCCGGGCAGGAATCGAGCTGGCAGGGTACAGTAGTGCTTTGGCCAGCAAAAGTGTCTTTATCAGGCCTAATTTCAAATATGATAAGAGCAAATGCTTATATGGTCTTAAACAGAGGCTGCTTTAGTCACAGAATGGGATGCCCCGGGCAGGAATCGAGCTGGCAGGGTACAGTAGTGCTTTGGCCAGCAAAAGTGTCTTTATCAGGCTAATTTCAAATATGATAAGAGCAAATGCTTATATGGTCTTAAACAGAGGCTGCTGTAGTCACAGAATGGGATGCCCCGGGCAGGAATCGAGCTGGCAGGGTACAGTAGTGCTTTGGCCAGCAAAAGTGTCTTTATCAGGCCTAATTTCAAATATGATAAGAGCAAATGCTTATATGGTCTTAAACAGAGGCTGCTTTAGTCACAGAATGGGATGCCCCGGGCAGGAATCGAGCTGGCAGGGTACAGTAGTGCTTTGGCCAGCAAAAGTGTCTTTATCAGGCTAATTTCAAATATGATAAGAGCAAATGCTTATATGGTCTTAAACAGAGGCTGCTTTAGTCACAGAATGGGATGCCCCGGGCAGGAATCGAGCTGGCAGGGTACAGTAGTGCTTTGGCCAGCAAAAGTGTCTTTATCAGGCTAATTTCAAATATGATAAGAGCAAATGCTTATATGGTCTTAAACAGAGGCTGCTGTAGTCACAGAATGGGATGCCCCGGGCAGGAATCAAGCTGGCAGGGTACAGTAGTGCTTTGGCCAGCAAAAGTGTCTTTATCAGGCCTAATTTCAAATATGATAAGAGCAAATGCTTATATGGTCTTAAACAGAGGCTGCTTTAGTCACAGAATGGGATGCCCCGGGCAGGAATCGAGCTGGCAGGGTACAGTAGTGCTTTGGCCAGCAAAAGTGTCTTTATCAGGCTAATTTCAAATATGATAAGAGCAAATGCTTATATGGTCTTAAACAGAGGCTGCTTTAGTCACAGAATGGGATGCCCCGGGCAGGAATCGAGCTGGCAGGGTACAGTAGTGCTTTGGCCAGCAAAAGTGTCTTTATCAGGCCTAATTTCAAATATGATAAGAGCAAATGCTTATATGGTCTTAAACAGAGGCTGCTTTAGTCACAGAATGGGATGCCCTGGGCAGGAATCGAGCTGGCAGGGTACAGTAGTGCTTTGGCCAGCAAAAGTGTCTTTATCAGGCTAATTTCAAATATGATAAGAGCAAATGCTTATATGGTCTTAAACAGAGGCTGCTTTAGTCACAGAATGGGATGCCCCGGGCAGGAATCGAGCTGGCAGGGTACAGTAGTGCTTTGGCCAGCAAAAGTGTCTTTATCAGGCCTAATTTCAAATATGATAAGAGCAAATGCTTATATGGTCTTAAACAGAGGCTGCTTTAGTCACAGAATGGGATGCCCCGGGCAGGAATCGAGCTGGCAGGGTACAGTAGTGCTTTGGCCAGCAAAAGTGTCTTTATCAGGCTAATTTCAAATATGATAAGAGCAAATGCTTATATGGTCTTAAACAGAGGCTGCTTTAGTCACAGAATGGGATGCCCCGGGCAGGAATCGAGCTGGCAGGGTACAGTAGTGCTTTGGCCAGCAAAAGTGTCTTTATCAGGCTAATTTCAAATATGATAAGAGCAAATGCTTATATGGTCTTAAACAGAGGCTGCTTTAGTCACAGAATGGGATGCCCCGGGCAGGAATCGAGCTGGCAGGGTACAGTAGTGCTTTGGCCAGCAAAAGTGTCTTTATCAGGCCTAATTTCAAATATGATAAGAGCAAATGCTTATATGGTCTTAAACAGAGGCTGCTTTAGTCACAGAATGGGATGCCCCGGGCAGGAATCGAGCTGGCAGGGTACAGTAGTGCTTTGGCCAGCAAAAGTGTCTTTATCAGGCTAATTTCAAATATGATAAGAGCAAATGCTTATATGGTCTTAAACAGAGGCTGCTGTAGTCACAGAATGGGATGCCCCGGGCAGGAATCGAGCTGGCAGGGTACAGTAGTGCTTTGGCCAGCAAAAGTGTCTTTATCAGGCCTAATTTCAAATATGATAAGAGCAAATGCTTATATGGTCTTAAACAGAGGCTGCTTTAGTCACAGAATGGGATGCCCCGGGCAGGAATCGAGCTGGCAGGGTACAGTAGTGCTTTGGCCAGCAAAAGTGTCTTTATCAGGCTAATTTCAAATATGATAAGAGCAAATGCTTATATGGTCTTAAACAGAGGCTGCTTTAGTCACAGAATGGGATGCCCCGGGCAGGAATCGAGCTGGCAGGGTACAGTAGTGCTTTGGCCAGCAAAAGTGTCTTTATCAGGCTAATTTCAAATATGATAAGAGCAAATGCTTATATGGTCTTAAACAGAGGCTGCTGTAGTCACAGAATGGGATGCCCCGGGCAGGAATCGAGCTGGCAGGGTACAGTAGTGCTTTGGCCAGCAAAAGTGTCTTTATCAGGCCTAATTTCAAATATGATAAGAGCAAATGCTTATATGGTCTTAAACAGAGGCTGCTTTAGTCACAGAATGGGATGCCCCGGGCAGGAATCGAGCTGGCAGGGTACAGTAGTGCTTTGGCCAGCAAAAGTGTCTTTATCAGGCTAATTTCAAATATGATAAGAGCAAATGCTTATATGGTCTTAAACAGAGGCTGCTTTAGTCACAGAATGGGATGCCCCGGGCAGGAATCGAGCTGGCAGGGTACAGTAGTGCTTTGGCCAGCAAAAGTGTCTTTATCAGGCCTAATTTCAAATATGATAAGAGCAAATGCTTATATGGTCTTAAACAGAGGCTGCTTTAGTCACAGAATGGGATGCCCCGGGCAGGAATCGAGCTGGCAGGGTACAGTAGTGCTTTGGCCAGCAAAAGTGTCTTTATCAGGCTAATTTCAAATATGATAAGAGCAAATGCTTATATGGTCTTAAACAGAGGCTGCTTTAGTCACAGAATGGGATGCCTCACAGCAGACTTAAGATCAGTTCAGTATATATGCACAGTTAGTTACTATAAGCAGCCTGAAAACGCTAACAAAGGCTGGATGAAAAAAAAAAAATCTCCCTGTCAGCCAGCTCCGTTTTTCCTACCTTTCCCTGGCTTTCTGTCTGTCTCCTGTCTGTCTCCTGCCTGTCTCCTGCCTGTCTCCAGCCTGTCCCTGTCTGTCCCTGTCTCCAGCCTGTCTAACTGCCTCAGCTACACAGCGTTCTGTCTGTCTGTCACGAATGCAATAGAGAAATGAGGAAAAGCAAGATGGCCGCCGTTAAATACCGCTGTGTGACGTCACCGGGCTTGCTGGCTGCTGATAGGCTGCATGTGACTGCCCCAGCTTGCACTGGCGCGGGATACATGTCCAGACATGTCCCGCCCGCCATCTTAGAATGCCTGTAATGTAAATGAATGGATGTTAAAGGAAAACTTCGAGTGATCGAATCGCGGGGAAATTCGGATTCGATCCGAATCGAATTTTTCCTGAAATTCGGATCGAATCCGGGTTCGTCCGGATTGATTCGCTCATCCCTAATAATGTTACATGCTTTGCAATACTGTTTGTTGAAAATTTTCAATAAAAATATTGAAACATAACCATTAGTCCTGGATGAGGGGTTTGCACCCTGGGTCCGGGTTTGTTTACCTTACTTCCAGTGGAGGTGTTTATTCGTCGGCTGGTTTACTTGAGAGTACCGTAGGGGAGCATTACCTACCTTTTTGATTTGTCCTGTGATGGTTACCGTGGTACCCCATCTGGCAGGATGACAAAGGGGGGCTTACTCTTCTGAAACCCCAGGTGGTTCCTAGGTAGGGATCTTGAAAGATCTGGTTACCTGGGTGAAATTTTGGTCACAGTGTGTATTCGGGGACTACTTCTTCTTAGTACCTGTCCAATTGGGGGACTTTTGTACATGGTAGGACAGTGGTTGTTCCTTGTTTCCTGTGAATTCCTTGGGCCTGGCTCTATTCTATGCAAGCCCTGTTCCCTTCTATGGGGGATTTAATATTCATTGTCCTTCCTTTTGTATCACTCCTGTGGGAAGTTCTCCGTTGTGCCATTGAGCTCACACTGGCAGGGTCCTGTTGGACTCCGTCTCTATCGCAGGGTTCTACCCTGTTATTGGCCAGATTGGTCTGCCCTGGTTGGGGTTAGTGGTTCTGGCTGGATATTTTACTTGATAAATGTTATCCCCTTGTCCTACCGGGCGTTGGGGGGGGGGGGGGGGCTTGCGCTAGTCTCAGATGGCTAGCATTACCTGTATGCTAGGGGCCTGGGTGGCCCAGTGGGGCGCTGGTCCGCAGGGGATTCTACTGAGAACAGCAGGACTGTATGTCCAATCACGAGGTCTATTTTACATAAGCAAGGTGCCTTTACTTTAGGCCTACTTTAGCATTGGCAGGCCTTTGTGCTTACCCTGTTGGAGATGACAGATCGAGTCGTGTTTCATTGGAGAGTCAGGACTCGTTCTTCCTCTTCGTTTCTTCCTTCTGCCACGCTACGTTAGGTTATGTTGTATCCATTCTGTCTTGCTGGATCTAAGCTCCTTCCCTTGCGGGACGATCTCTGTTCCTGGGATTATGATCCTATCAGCAGTGTTGGTATTGGCTCATGACTTGGTTCGGCCTACGGTTGGGCCTGCCCTCTTCATCTATTACAAAGCCTGATCCAATCTTTTATTTGTGCATTCTTCAGGGTATGCTCAGGTGCATTCCTGGGGGATTCCTAGCTCCCCTTTGAGGAGATGTCATATTCTAATGCCTGCTAGGGGCTCCCATGGGTCTTGTTCAGGTCATTATCTGACCTGCTCCTTTCATCATTTTGCTCTTCGGGGGCGGTTGCTCCAGTCAAAAGCGTTCCATAAAGAATGGCTCTGTGGGCGGTCCTAATCATTATATATATATATTTATAGATTTATATATAGACATACCTTTTGTTATATAGCTGTATACCATGAGGTGAGGGTGGCCGCCTTACGCCAGTTAGATCCAGGCGATGGTTTGTTTTCCTTCTGCCTTGGCCCAGATTCTCTTGTCTCTGGGCTATTGTCTAGTTTAATTTGAGATAAAGGGACCTGTGCCCCTCTACTGGGGTTAGAAATCGGCCTGAACTGTCCTTGTCCCTGTTAGGGATCTTGACTTGGGGCCTACAGGTGTCCCCTTCTTGAAGTACCGGATGGATTGCTTCCATGGGCAAGGGGCCCTCTGGTTGGTCTTATTTGTTTGGTTGACCTTCTATACCTGGAGTACTCTTTCGGCTTCTGCTGAGTTTAGTTGTTAGCATTACTGCTGGTTCCGTTGCGACCTGGACTCGTATTCCCTGCTGGGGAAAGTTTTTGAGTTGCCAGGGCTACCATCTTTTATAGTTGCATGGTTAGGCTGTTACTTGGCCTATTCTTTTAAGGCAAGATTCTTCCTCCATATTGTTTTTCGTTCTCTTACTATTGGTGCTTGGCTTGGGCCTTTTAGCAATATGTTCTGGCGAGCAAGCTGGCTAGTCCGATGCTTGTGTTCAGTTCTCCCTTTACAAGGTTCAAAGGTTGAGGTTAGAGCATTGCTCTTGTTTGGTGGCAAGGTTAAGGGTGAAAGCGCTTGACTGTTGGCTGTGCCTTTCTCATGGGGATCCCACCCTACTTATGGACACTGCTATTGGATGTCCCACACGTTATGAATATGTCTGGAGCAGGACGTGCTGTATGCTTAGAATAATACAATTCTGTGAGATTCTCACCTGTAGAATTGGTATTATATGCATACAGCACATCCTGCTCTACCCCACCCTGGTTTCACTTCTTCTGGATACCCCTTATGGTGATTGAAATCACTTGGTATTATTGCCAGTTTATTTCTGGGTGGTTTGTTCCTCCTGGCTTCTCTTCTCACTGCTTTTCAATGCTGGGGATTTGTGGGAGGTCCTCCGGTATATGTAGGGCAGTGCACGGCGCTGAAGGCGGAGGTATACCCACACGTTATGAATATGTCTGGAGCAGGACGTGCTGTATGCATATAATACCAATTCTACAGGTGAGAATCTCACAGAATTGTATTTTTTCCCCCTGTAAAACATGCCTTTCAGTGGGGGGGTCGTCTTATATGCCAGGTACCGCCGCTCTCATACACACTAACACACACACACACATTCATGCTTACTTCGCTTCCTGGCTGTTGCACGCTGGTCGTCGGTGAAAACAATGGACGCCGGCCATCTGGGGCACGCCCACCAACGACCAGCGCGCAACAGCCAGGAAGTGCCGGTAAGAATGAATGTGTGTGTGTGTGCATTCCCTCCGGGATTGTCCCGATTTTCTCCCGTGATCCCACTGTCCCGGAACGTTAATTATCGTTCCGGGACGCCCTGCGCCGTGGTAGCGGCGCGCTGTGCGCCTTCTGAATGGATGCTTCCTGGCCGCAAAACGCAGTAACTTGCGGGTGTGGGGGGAGGCGAGACTTCCGGGCGGGAGCAGGGGGGGGGAGGTGAAGAGACTTCTGGGTGGGCAGGCGGCCTGGCAGCGGTGTTTAGTAGTGACGTCACCGCCGCCCATGTCTGCTGCCGGCTGCTGCCCGCTGACTGAAGACGCTTCCAGTGACAGAGCAATGTATACGGGCTGTCATTGTTGGCTGGGCCCGAGCTGCTGGCCCCCACCCTGAAGGGCAAAGTCACCAACTTCAAGTACCAGCGACTGCGCAACAAGCTGAGGGCCGGCGCCCGGGAGCTGCAATTCACCTATATCCTGGGTGAGGGGGAAATGCATGGGCGGGGGTGACCCTGTGCATCAGTGTCACACTTGTAGGGGTAAATCGTGGCAGATGCCTTGCTGGATGAATGGGACCTGCACAGACACCAGGGCCAATGTGAGTCATGAAGTGATGGGGGGGGGACTGTAGGTATAAAGAGGGAAAAAGTAATAAAGGGGGAGGTGTGGGATGAGGAGTAACAGAACAGAGCAGTGGGTAAGGGGTGGAGGATGAAAAGTAATGGAGAAGGGGTAGGTGTAGATAGAAGGGCACCAGTATGAGGTGAGGTAATGAAGAGGGGGCAAATGTGGTGGGGTGACAGCCCATGCTTCCCAACTGTCCCGATTCCTTCATGATTGCCCCGATTTTCCCCTCGTGATCCCATAGTCAGGGGCGTGCCTTTTTCATATCTTCAGAAGTTGGGAGGTATGTGTGTGTGTTAGTGTGTATGAGAGCGTGGCGGCGGTGGCGGCGGTGGCGGCGACAGGAACAGCAGGGACAGGCAGACCGGCCCTCCGACCATCGGTAAGTGTGTGAGCGGCGGGGCGGGGGGAGGAGGGAGTGGGGCCACTCGCTGGCTGAACTGAGGGATGCCCCATACCTGTACTGAGGGATGCCCCCATACCTGTACTGAGGGATGCCCCATACCTGTACTGAGGGATGCCCCCATACCTGTACTGAGGGATGCCCCCATACCTGTACTGAGGGATGCTCCCATACCTGTACTGAGGGATGCCCCCATACCTGTACTGAGGGATGCCCCCATGCCTGTACTGAGGGATGCCCCCATGCCTGTACTGAGGGATGCCCCCATGCCTGTACTGAGGGATGCCCCCATGCCTGTACTGAGGGATGCCCCCATGCCTGTACTGAGGGATGCCCCCATGCCTGTACTGAGGGATGCCCCCATGACTGTAAGAAGCCAGAAAGTATGACTGTAAGAAGCCACCCAGGGACTCTGGGGAAGGGAATTAACATGTTGAAATAAAATCCGATGTTCTTTTACGTTTTATTTGGTGTGCGGAAGAGGGAGTAGTCTTATACGGTAAGTATATAACAAACTCTATATTTTGAGTGGAAATGTTGGGGGGTCGTCTGATACGCCCAGTCGTCTGATACGCCCAGTCGTCTTATATGCCGGCAAATACGGTATATATATATATTTTTTTTAAATACAAAATATGAAAAATAAATAAATAAATAAATAAAAAAAAATAATAAAAAAAAGTTTGGATATATTTTATATGTTACTGTTATTATGTTAGATGTTATTATTGCTATGTTATATGTTATTATTATAAATATGTTCAAATAAGATAAATGTCACTATTAATATGTAATTGACAATTAGCCACTTTTTTCTGTGACACCATTGCTAAGTGCAAGTGCTCACTCAGGGGCACCTACGCCACCCCAATTTACAAATGCTGGCTTTGAAGGCCTGGTTGTTGAAACCTTCATCTTGATGGAGAAAGGGCTGCCTGCCTCAGTTGTAAATACCATGATCAAGGCTAGGAAGAGGTCCTCTTCTTCCATCTACTACAGGGTTTGGCGTACTTACATTGACTGGTGCGAGTCTAACTCGCTTCCCTGTCGTGTGTTTTCCATTCCTAGGATTCTGGAGTTTCTGCAACATGGTTTGGATCTGGGTCTTCAGCTCAGTACTCTGAAAGGCCATGTTTCTGCTTTGGCTATTTTTTTCCAAAGATCCTTTGCTCAGCATCCCCTGCTCAAGACCTTCTTCCAGGGGGTTACTCACGTGCGTCCCCCACGTAAGCCGATGTTACCAGTCTGGGACTTGAACTTGGTCTTATCTGCCCTGCAGGGGTCTCCCTTTGAGCCATTGGAAGGAGCCCCTTTGTCCATTCTTACGCTTAAGGTAGTCTTTTTGGTGGCTATCACTTCTGTGAGGCGTGTCTTTGAGTTGGCGGAGCTTTCTATCAAGCCTCCTTATTTTGAGAGACACCAGGACAAGGTGGTGTTTCGTTTTAAGCCAGATTTTCTGCCTAAGGTCATTTCTGCCTTTCATCTCAATCAGGACATTGTTTTGCCTTCTCTGTGTCCTAATCCTAGTACTTCTAAGGAGAGGGTTTTACACTCTCTGAATGTGGTCAGGACTCTGAAGTTCTATCTGGTGGCTACTGACTCCTTCAGGAAGATTTACGCTCTCTTTGTGCTCCCATCTGGACCTAAGAAGGGTCTGGCTCCGGCTAAGTCCACTATCAGCAAGTGGATCCGTCAGGCTGTGATACAGGCCTACTCTGCTAAGGGGAAGGAGCCTTCCTTCTGCCTTACTGCTCATTCTACTCATTCTACTCACATCTAACCGGAGCATTTGCTGCACTTCCTCCGCGATAGCTTGTCGCCGGGACTCAGGTACCCGGTAAGGCCTCAACCGGATCTTGACCTGAGGTTCCGTGACAACATCATGTTGGATGACCGAAGTGCGCCCAGGGAGTTCTGAAAACACGTCTGTGTTTCTGCTAATAAACTCCCTGGCTTCCTGAGTCTGTTTAGAGGAGAGGTTGTCGCCAGTTTTCACCTCGACTACTGCTTCTCTAATAACAGACCGAGGAATGGGAAGCTCCACCCCCACCATACCTGGTCGGGGACTGTCACCCCCAGGGGTCTCCCTGTCTTTCCACAGTTTCAGCAGGTTTACATGGTACACCTGCTCTGGCTTCCTCCGTCCAGGCTGGTGTACCTTGTAAGTCACTTCCCCAACTTTTTCAATGACCTCATAGGGACCCTGCCACCTAGCTAGAAATTTACTGTCCACCGTGGGTACCAGAACCACAACTCACCTGGGTTAAAGTTCCGTACCCTGGCTTGCCGATAATAAATCCTGCTTTGGGCCCGCTGCGCTGCCTCCATGTGTTCTCTGACAAGCGGCAAGACGGTCTCTATCCGTTCCTGTAGGTGAGTCACGTACTCTACCACACTTTTGTGGGGTGTGGGTTGCTGTTCCCAGGCCTCCTTGGCTATATCCAACAGGCCCCGTGGATGTCGACCGTATAAGAGTTCGAAGGGCGAGAACCCCGTAGAGGCCTGGGGCACCTCTCGCACTGCGAACATCAGATAGGGCAGCAGCAAGTCCCAATTCTTCCCATCCTTGGCGACTACCCTTTTTAACATGGTCTTTAAAGTTTGATTAAACCGTTCTACTAGGCCGTCTGTTTGCGTGTGGTTAACGGATGTCCGCAACTGTTTCACCTGCAGCAGTTTACAGAGCTCTTTCATTACTTTCGACATAAACGGGGTACCTTGATCGGTCAGGATCTCTTTAGGCAGACCTACTCTGGAAAACATTTCCATAAGCTCCTTAGCAATGAGCTTGGCAGAGGTGTGACGCAGGGGCACTGCCTCAGGGTACCGCGTGGCATAATCCAAGATCACCAGAATATGTTGGTGCCCTCTAGCGGACTTTGGCACCGGACCCACTAGATCCATGGCAATCCGCTCAAAGGGTACCTCAATAACTGGGAGAGGAACTAAGTGTAAGGAATTTACCTCTGCCAGGGGGCCGGCGGCGAGCGTCCGCGGGGCGACGCAGCACTCCTGCTGCTGGGAGCGCGGCGCGTCACTCTGGCAGCCTCCCTTGCCCCTCTCTAGCTGTGCAGGCGCGCGTCCCGCAGTCTGTAAATTTTGCCACTAGGAGGCGCTGTGCTGTGAGTGGCAGGCAGCGCAGAGTGCTCCACACCTGATGGGAATCAGGGGCTGATCAGCCCTGCAGCCAGGACTGACCAGCCCCTGGATAGTGTGTCCAATCACTCAGTGTTGTAAGTTACACCAATCAGCACATACACTCCCCCCCAGGGTGGCCATTGGTCGATTCCCAAATAAATATGGAGTCAGCCCAGCACTCAGTGCCCGTGATAGTCTCTTGTGATTAGGGTGTGATTCTGTTAGCTGTTATCTGATCCTGACCCGGCTTGACCGACTATCCCTGTCTGCTGCCTGTACCGACCTCTGCTTTGTCTGACTGCGAACCTGCCTGCCCCTCTGGATGCCCTGCGATCTCTGACCTCCTGCCTTGACCCATTGGCTACCCCTGACTACGCACCTGTCTCATCCCTGTACTCTGACGCACCCTCCGGATTGACTACCTGTGAACGACCTCGGCTTCGGGATACCCTCGTGGTTCATCGGCCTTCACCGTAAGCAGCCATCCTTTGCGCCTATTAAGACCTGGGGGCAACCGTGTCCGGTGAGGCATGCCTAGCGTCCCGGCAAGCGGGGGCTTGACTATAGGCAGAAGCGGCGGTGGAGATTGGGGGTTGCCTGCTTACAGAAGGCTGGTGTCCCGCTGGGCATCACACTTAGGGACCACGGTAATGAGGCTGAGGGCTGGTCATCTGACATGTTGGGCAGGACTCACAATATCTCTCCACCTCCTTGTACACACTGGGCCAGTAGAATCGTTGTAAAACGCGGTCCAGAGTTTTCTGCTGGCCTAGGTGTCCTCCCAGAACATGTTGGTGGGCCAAATCCAACACCAACTTGCGATATGGATTGGGTACCACCAATTGTTCCACCACCTCTTCACGTACCTTGTTTACTCGGTACAACATTTCCTGGTGAACCACAAAGCGAGGAAACTGTAACTCCGCCCCTGGCTGTTGTGGTTCACCTTCCACCTCAAGAACATTCTCCCAGGCCCGAGACAGTGTCGGGTCCTGGTGTTGAGCGGTACCAAAGTTAATTGTGGGGACATGGAGATTTGCCAACTCTGGACCTGTTGCCAACTCTTCCACATCTCCAACCATAACATTTAGTGGGGTTGACTCCCCCTCTTCCATTTTAGGGGCGGGCACCTCTTCCACGGTGCCTCCTGATTCCGGTTCCCAGGGTACCGGGGTCTCCCCTGAGTAGGGCCAGTCTATTGGGGACACACCCACCTCGCGGCTTTCCGGAACTGCCAACTTGGCCCACAGGGACCTGAACCCTGGAAAATCTCTCCCAATAATCAGTTCATACGGGAGTTTAGCGGCGACAGCGACTTCATGTTTCCAGCTGCCGGAGACGGTGGTGAGAGACACTTGTGCTGTGGCATAGTCTCTCAAGTCCCCATGAATGCACAAAACCCCGGTTTTCCGCCCAGTGTACTCATCGGGCAGTACTAAGGCGGGTCTTGCCAGGGTAACCATACTCCCCGAGTCCAAAAGGGCCACAGCCAGGGTGTCTCCCACTTTCACCTGACAGAGGTGACTTTGCCCCACAAGCTCAGGGACACCGGCAGCACACAGCCTCCTGGCATACATGGAAGGGCGGTAACCAAAGTTCACGTCCATGGGCTCCCCCTGGTGGGGACAATTGGCTCTGATATGTCCCGGCTCCTTACATCCCCAACACAGCACTTGGGCAGGGACTTTGGGGGGTAGGTCCTGAGGGGGTTTAGGGGACGCCACTCGCCTGAGCTGGGGCGGGGTCCTCCGGGGGTTTCCCCGAATCCCTCCTTATGGAGCCGCCTTGCACGTTCCTGGTGGCCTCATATCGCTCCACTAGGTCCACCATCCCTAGTGCGTTGTCAGGGGATACCTGGCCAACCCAGTGCTGAAGAGGGTGCGGTAAAGCCCTCCAGGAAATGTCCGCCAGCAAGCGGTCCAACATGGCAGTGGGGCTTAACAACTCCGGCTGCAGCCATTTTTGCAGCAGGTGCAGCAGTTTATAATACTGGGGTCGGGCGGGCTCTGCCGACTGGTAGCTCCACTGATGCACCCGCTGAGCCCGAACCCACACATTCACCCCCAGTCTGGCCAGTATCTCACCCTTCAAAGTCGGGTAGTCAGCGGCTTGGTCCTCTGGGAGATCAAACAACACCTGCTGGGGTCCAGACGCCAGAAATGGAGCGATGACATCAGCCCACTGGTCATGCGGCAACTTCTCCCTTGCAGCCACCTTTTCAAACACCGCCAGGTAAGTCTCAACGTCATCTGAAGGGGTCATTTTTGTGAGCGCCGAGCGGACAGCTTTCCGGGCATCAGGAATACTTTTGGGCGCACCTGCAGCTTGCAGCGCCATCACATGTTGCAAAAACAGCTGGTTGGTCTCCTGCTGCTGCCTGTTGGCCTCCATGAGCGCTTTCACGACCGCCTCCATTTTGTCTGCAGTCCCAGGTAGCAGCCTGGCAGGTTTAATATAGGACATGAACAACAAAAAAAACTTTTTCGTCAGTTGCTCCTAGCAACGGCCTCACTGCTGTGCCCGCATCCGACACCAAATGTGGAGATTAGCTCTGGTAGGCGACCGGGTGTCAGCAGTATAGAGGCGGAGGCAAACAGTTCAAAGTAAAGTCTGTGTTTATTTCACACAAAAATCCACAAAAGCATATGTCCATACAGGTTACATCACCTTTTCAGGAAACCACAGCATAAATGATACAGTCAGGCAAACAGCTTTTAGTCCTTGAGCAAAGGTCCTGTTTACAGTCAAATATGTCTCAGGTCCGCATGAAACAGCTTCCACAGGAGATTTCAGCCAGGCTCACAGAGTCTCACTCCCATGTGAGCTCTAGACAAAGGAAAGGACACAGCTGATTCCCCAGGCTATTTAAACAGCCCGCAAAACCCGGACCTGGGTAGTGGGATGGAGTCCCACCCTGCTCTACTCCATCCCAGTAAAGCCGTCCCAGGTTAGCCTTTCGGCTATTCTAAAACAACAGCAGCAAACTGGCACCAGCAGCTGATGCTGGAAATCAGACTACACGGCTTTACTGCACCAATGCCAGGTACATTGGTGCTACATACCTGCCGTCAATAACGGCCCCTTGCACCTTACCACAATATATATATATATATATATATATATATATAGTTTTATATATAGATTTTATTAAAAAATATTTATATTTTATTTAAATATATTTTTATATTTTATATTTTTACAGGCGTTTAATCAAGGTAGTTAGATTAATATAATCATCTGTATTATCTACTTTCAGGTTCCAAGTGTCCTGATTTCACATGTCACGGTGGGTCTACATTTGTTTTTACTGCTTATTTTAATCTCAAATTAATTTACGAGAGATCTATGTCTATCTGTGAGACTAAAATATCAAAATTATAAACCCGAATTTCATAACGCCACAACTTTTTTAAAGTTAACCTCCAGATAAAATGTCTGGCGGTCCGCTTACCCAAGCTAAGATGCCTGACTGCTCTGACAGTAACAGGATGCCCAGGGCCCAGACCACATTAATCACCCGCTTCCCACTTTTCCTCGCTGTATTTATTGCTTCAAACGTTCCCACCCGGCCAACTCTCTCATCATTTTTTACTCAATGTCCACTTTAAGGATATGGAAAAGCAGCTCTCTGCATTCCCACTCCATTATCTACAGCAGAAAGCCACTACATGCCCTGGCATGCCCCAGTGTTGTTCAAGTGGGAATGGCTTAACTGGCTTTAAGTAAAGCTCTTAAAGTGGACCAGAATCCATGGGCTGATTCCCTATCTCCGAGGCATCCCAAACTAGGAGCTGTGTGAAACCCCCCGGTTCTTACCTTTTTCACGAGCCCACAGCGCACTTGGAATCATTTGCATCCCCTTTCGACAGTGCACAGCCGAAGGCCACAAGTGATGCTGCGCGCCACCATTGCGTGCGGCTGGGGATTCCATTCAGCTTCTCTGGCTGCACATTAATATGACCGGAGAAGCTGATTTGATGAGCAACCGTGCATGTGCCATTGGACCAAGGACAGGTTTCCTAGGCCAACAGTGGGGATCCACGCAGCGTCATTTTTTAAATTTTGTAGGTCACAATATATTTTTAAAAATTAGCCCGTCTCCACTTTTTTAAAAAAAATGCGTGGGGTCCTCTCCTATAAGCCTTACCAACCTGGCAAACCAAGCATAGGAGCTTATAATTCCAGGTCCTGGCCATTACATCCCTTATGCCCTATAGCACAGGAAACCCCCTTCATGCCCCTCCCCTTCTGTGACATATTGTCACGGTCAGCCTGTGCCGCGTTCCAGCGATGTCCCTGTCGCCCCACCATTCAGGCGCCGGCCGCGTCGGGCGGCGGCTCGTGTGGCTGCGGGCGCGCCCCCTCCTTCTCCTCCTGCCGGCGTATCCGGCATCAGCACACGTGCTCGCGCGGGTGCGCGAGCACGTTCCCTCTATGCCCTCCGGCGGCGCTGCTCTCAGCGCGGCCGCCGGAGGAAGTGAATATTAAAAGGGGCACGCCCCCTTTTCAGTTAAAGGGCCAATGAGCCCAGCTGGGCAGCACGCCCTCTGCTGTGTTGGGCCAATGAGCCCAATAGGGGTTGCTGGGCTGTATGCCCTATATCCAATCAGTGCTGGGTTGTTGAAGGGCCAATGAGCCCTGGGTTCAGTGGGGCTTACGCCCCCCTCCTGTTGTGCACTCCTTGTTCTGGCCAATCATTATTATGATCCTGTGTGCACCAATCACAATACCTTCCCTCCTATGTCTGTCCCTATAAAGCTCTTTTCCCCGCAGTTGCTTGTTGCCTGTGATAGCGCCTAGACCCTAGCCATTGTTTATCCCTGATTTTGATCCTGACTCCTGTTGCCGACCCTCGCTTGTTTGACCATCCTTGATCTCCATTCCTGTTGCCGACCCTCGCTTGTTTGACCATCCTTGATCTCCATTCCTGTTGCTGACCCTCGCTTGTTTGACCATCCTCGATCTCCACTCCTGTTGCCGACCCTTGCTTGCCTTTGACCATCCTCGATCTTCACTCCTGTTGCCGACCCTTGCCTGTCCTTGGACTTCCACCTTACGCTCACATACCGGCTACCCGATTCCACTTCCAGCCGCGGGCTCTCCAGTACTCTGTACCGTAAGACCTCAACCTTTGAGCCATAAAGTCCTGGGGGCAACCGATCCCGAGCAGGCGTGTTCTGCGTCTCGGCAAGCGGGGGCTCCTATAGGTGAAGCTGGCTGCGGAGATTGGGGGTTGAGGTCCTTACCAAGAGAGCTGGAGTTGTCCAAGTGGTAAATTGTGGTTCCGGGAGCGTGATATTATCACAGGCCATCATGGATGACCTGGTACAGCAAGTACAGGCTATGACCACAGCTATAAATCAACTTGCCCAGAGAGTGGCCAATCAAGAAACCAGGCAAATTCCTGCATCCGCTGTACCACCTCACGTGTCGGAGCCGAAGGTCCCGTTACCGGAGAAGTTTTTTGGAGACCGAGCCAGATTCTCCAATTTTAAAAATTCCTGCGAGCTGTACTTCAGATTGAGACCCAGATCCTCGGGCACCGAGACCCAACGGGTGGGGTTAGTTATCTCCCTTTTGCAAGGAGATCCCCAATCATGGGCTTTTAGCCTGCCTCCCGATGATGCTGCCCTGCACTCCGTTACTTCCTTTTTTCAGGCTATGGGTGTGTTATATGCCGACCCAGACCAGCAGTCCACAGCCAAAAATAGGCTTCGGGCCTTGAAGCAAGGTCAGAATACTGCCGAAGATTACAGTTCTGAATTCCGGCGGTGGGCAGTAGACTCCAGATGGAATGACCCAGCCCTGTGTAGCCAGTTCCGTATGGGTCTATCAGAGGGTATCAAGGACGCTTTGGTCAATTTCCCTACACCAGCAGATCTAGACCAGCTAATGCAGGTCTCCATCAAAATAGATCGGCGTCTTAGGGAAAGAGCCAGGGAAAGGGTTAGGACTTCCTCGTCCTTTAAGCCATCTCAGTCCCCCAACCCACTCCCTTCCCCTGGGGCAAACACACCTTCTTCCTCACTGGAAGAACCCATGCAGATCGGTAGAGCTCGTCTTACCCAGGACGAGAAGCAGCGTAGACGCTCCATGGGTCTCTGCTTATATTGTGGGAATCCGGGACATTTTGCTAGGTCCTGTCCTAACAAGGGATACCCGGCGGGAAACTTCCTCGCCTAGATCAGGAGGGGAGTACTGATCTAGGTGAGTCCGTTAATTACTCTCACTTGAATAAAATGTTAATCCCCATAGAGCTTTCTTGGGGTCCTTCCAAACGGGCAGTATCCGCCTTTATCGACAGTGGAGCTGCAGGTAATTTCCTGGACCAGAGCATGATCTCCGTCCTGGGGATTCCGCTGGTACCCCTTGGAAAATCTCTACAGGTTCTAGCCATAAATGGGAAGGCCATCCAGGGAGGTCCGGTTAGTACCAAGACCCCACCTCTCAATTTAATCGTTGGCTCTTCTCACTCTGAATATATCGAGTTCTTGTTTTTTGACTGTCCAGAAACCCCAGTAGTACTGGGATATCCCTGGTTAAAACTCCACAACCCCACTTTAGACTGGCAGACTGGGGGTTTAGTGAGGTGGAGTAATTACTGCAAGACACATTGTTTTTCCACTGCCCTCAAAAGTTTTCAGATGCTGCCACAGGGATTGCCTCAGCCTTTACGCAGATTGGGCTGATGTTTTTTCCGAACGTTCTGCAGATTCCCTTCCCCCTCATAGGCCCTATGACTGCCCCATTGACCTGCTCCCCGGGACCATCCCTCCTAGAGGGAAAATTTATAATCTCACTCGGCCGGAGGAACTGGCCATGAAGGAGTACATCTCTGAGAATTTAAGCAAGGGGTTCATCCGTCCTTCAACATCACCTGCGGGGGCTGGCTTCTTTTTTGTGGAGAAAAAAGATGGTGGTTTAAGGCCTTGCATAGACTACAGAGCCCTGAATAAGATCACGGTAAAAAAACGGTATCCCCTTCCCTTGATTGGGGATTTATTTAATCAAGTAGTAGGAGCTCGGGTGTTCTCCAAGTTAGACCTAAAGGGGGCCTACAGCCTGATTCGTATTCGGCAAGGGGATGAGTGGAAAACTGCATTCAATGTTAAAGATGGTCATTACGAATATCTAATCATGCCCTTTGGCCTTTGTAATGCCCCTGCGGTCTTCCAAGACTTCGTTAATGACGTCTTCCGAGACTATTTGGGCAGATTCATGGTAATTTATTTGGATGATATCCTCATTTTCTCTAAGTCTTTGTCCGAACATAGACTGCATGTGAAAATGGTACTTCAAAAACTAAGAGAGAATAACTTGTTTGCAAAGATTTCTAAATGTATGTTTGAGGTCACCACCGTTCCCTTTTTGGGTTATATAATCTCTAGCCAGGGGTTAGAGATGGATGCAGGGAAAGTTTCGGCGGTGCGGGATTGGGTACAACCCAAGACTTTAAAAGAATTACAGCGTTTTTTAGGTTTCGCTAATTTCTATCGACGCTTTATTAAGGGTTTCTCCAAAATTGTCGCTCCTCTCACCAACCTTACTCGTAAGGGCGCCTTCACTGTAAACTGGTCATCTTCGGTCAATGAGGCCTTCCAGACTCTAAAACAGGCTTTTACTTCGGCGCCAGTTTTAGTTCACCCTGACGTTAATAAACCTTTTACCATTGAAGTAGATGCATCTGAGTTGGGTGTGGGGGCGGTGTTGTCGCAATACTCTGGTCATCCTGATCGTTTGCATCCTTGCGCCTACTTCTCACGGAAATTTAGTACCGCGGAACAGAACTATGATGTTGGAAACAGGGAGTTATTGGCGATTAAACTGGCTTTTGATGAATGGCGTCACTGGTTGGAGGGGTCATTGTATCCGATCACGGTCTATACTGATCACAAAAACCTCGAGTACATTAGCTCAGCTAAGAGACTGAACTCTCGTCAGGCTCGTTGGGCATTATTTTTCTCGCGTTTTAATTTTATAATTACATTCAATCCAGGAGTAAAAAATTCTAAAGCGGATGCTCTGTCCCGCTTGTTTGGGGATTGTAAGGATCGGGGTGATATGGGTGAACCTATTTTGCCTGTGGGATGTGTGATTGGGGCCTTGCTTCCTGATCTTTCGAATGCCTTGGCGCCATTTCAAAATGAATCCCCTGTAGATGTACCTTTAGGGTGTCAGTTTGTACCACCGCATCTGCGTTCCGATGTAATTCGCGAGTTTCACGATGCCAAAACTGCTGGACATCTAGGAAATCGTAAAACTTTCATTTTAGCCCGACGCCTTGTATGGTGGCCTACTATGCGACGCGATATAACTACCTTTATCGACGCATGTTCTGTTTGTGCACGAAGTAAGGGGGTTCACAAGGCCCCTAGTGGGTGTTTAGTCCCACTTGAGATTCCTAAAGAACCATGGACTCATATCTCTATGGATTTCATTGTAGATTTGCCTCTCTCACATGGGAACACTGTGATTTGGGTGGTCGTCGACCGTTTCAGTAAGATGGCACATTTTATTCCTTTATCTAAGCTACCATCAGCTCCTGAGCTTTCGCGATTATTTATCTCGCACATTTTTCGTATCCATGGCATACCATCTAATATAGTTTCCGATCGGGGTGTGCAATTTACTTCGCGTTTTTGGAAGAACTTCTGTTCTCGCTTGGGGATTCAGATATCTTTGTCTTCTGCTTACCATCCTCAAACCAATGGACAGACAGAGAGAACCAATCAAAGTCTAGAACAGTATTTGCGGTGTTACATTTCCGACGCTCAAGAACAGTGGTCAGAATATATTGACTTCGCGGAATTTGCATACAATAATGCGCCGAGTGAAAGTACCAAAGTTTCTCAGTTTTTCTGCAATTTTGGGAGGAATCCCAGGGCTTCCTCTCTCTCTGGGTCCCGTTCCAATTTACCGGCATTGGAAGAGTGGCTCCAAGAGCGGAAGAACATCTGGACCCGCGTCCAGCGGACTTTGAAAGAAACTATTCTTAGATACAAAAGGTTTGCCGATCGCCACAGGTCTCAAGAACCCGCGCTTCAGATTGGGGACTTTGTTTGGGTTTCTACAAAAAATATTTCTCTCCGGCAACCGTCCAGTAAGTTAGGGCCTAAGTTTATTGGCCCTTTCCCCATTATTCAGAAATTAAGCAATGTGTCCTTTAAGGTTCAACTCCCGCAAACCATGAGAATCCCAAATTCTTTTCACGTGTCACTGCTAAAACCAGCCAAGAATGTACCGCGTCCATCATCGCCGCCTATTCTAGTAGATAACGAACCAGAATATGAAGTGAACAAAATTCTTGACTCACGCAAGCTCCGTAATTCTTTACAATATTTAATTGACTGAGTCGGTTAAGGTCCTGAGGAGAGATGTTGGGTTGCGGCAAAAGATGTGCATGCTAAAGCTCTTATTAAAAAATTCCATCGTGACAATCCGGGGAAACCTGGTGAGGGTCCGGAGGCCCCTCATGAAGGGGGGGGTAGTGTCACGGTCAGCTTACCTGTGCCGCGTTCCAGCGGTGTCCCTGTCGCCCCACCATTCAGGCGCCGGCCGCGTCGGGCGGCGGCTCGCGCGGCTGCGGGCGCGCCCCCTCCTTCTCCTCCTGCCGGCGTATCCGGCATCAGCACACGTGCTCGCGCAGGTGCGCGAGCACGTTCCCTCTATGCCCTCCGGCGGCGCTGCTCTCAGCGCGGCCGCCGGAGGAAGTGAATATTAAAAGGGGCACGCCCCCTTTTCAGTTAAAGGGCCAATGAGCCCAGCTGGGCAGCACGCCCTCTGCTGTGTTGGGCCAATGAGCCCAATAGGGGTTGCTGGGCTGTATGCCCTATATCCAATCAGTGCTGGGTTGTTGAAGGGCCAATGAGCCCTGGGTTCAGTGGGGCTTACGCCCCCCTCCTGTTGTGCACTCCTTGTTCTGGCCAATCATTATTATGATCCTGTGTGCACCAATCACAATACCTTCCCTCCTATGTCTGTCCCTATAAAGCTCTTTTCCCCGCAGTTGCTTGTTGCCTGTGATAGCGCCTAGACCCTAGCCATTGTTTATCCCTGATTTTGATCCTGACTCCTGTTGCCGACCCTCGCTTGTTTGACCATCCTTGATCTCCATTCCTGTTGCCGACCCTCGCTTGTTTGACCATCCTTGATCTCCATTCCTGTTGCTGACCCTCGCTTGTTTGACCATCCTCGATCTCCACTCCTGTTACCGACCCTTGCTTGCCTTTGACCATCCTCGATCTTCACTCCTGTTGCCGACCCTTGCCTGTCCTTGGACTTCCACCTTACGCTCACATACCGGCTACCCGATTCCACTTCCAGCCGGGGGCTCTCCAGTACTCTGTACCGTAAGACCTCAACCTTTGAGCCATAAAGTCCTGGGGGCAACCGATCTTGAGCAGGCGTGTTCTGCGTCTCGGCAAGCGGGGGCTCCTATAGGTGAAGCTGGCTGCGGAGATTGGGGGTTGAGGTCCTTACCAAGAGAGCTGGAGTTGTCCAAGTGGTAAATTGTGGTTCCGGGAGCGTGATACATATGTTATCACATGGGGTAAATTCCTCCCCCCGACTCTCAATATATAAGACCCTTACCGCCACCTCATGTGCAGTCCCTGGCTGTGCAGTGAGGATGAAAGAAGGGGGAACCATCGGTATGGGCACGGGGTTCTTTCAGTGCTGCCTATGGCTCATAACAAAAGGCATAAGGGCTGGTAAGCAGCAGGGCCAGGGGCCAGACAGTGTGCCCTATGTGCCCTGGATGTTCAGCCCTTATGCCTGGTGACCGGGCTGGTTGGCTGGGGAGGGGGGCACTTTTTGTTTTAAATAATTAAAGAAATATAGTAAAAAGAAGTACAAATAAATGGCAGCTGATGGCATAGGTTTTATCAAGGAAATCTTTTACAACTCGCATTCAGTGATTTATTAAACTGTCATGCAAGTTCTAAAATGGCGCATGAAGAGAGAATTTAGTCATAACTTTGGCACATGGCTCATGCACATGCAGGATTTCGGAGCATGTGTCCATGAATCGTGTGCCAATGATTTTTGTATGGTAATAAATCGATCCTACTGTTGCTAGGGTGTTTCTTTTTAAACAAATAAAAAAGCATGGGTCTTTGTCTGTGCGTGTGTGTAACACTGAGAATTGAATGCCCAGCAGGCAGCAAGTGTGAGTTTATCTACTTCCTGTCCGCTCGTGCTCCATTGCGCTCTCTCCTCACACACGTAATTGGGGAAGGAATGCCGCACACTGGCTGTAGGGATGCCTCTCACTGGCTATAATGGGGGATGTTGCACACTGCCTGTAATGGGGAGTGCCACACTGGCTGTAATGAGGGATACCGCTTACTGGCTGTAATGAGGAATGCCGCTCACTGGCTGTAATGGGGGATGCTGCACACTACATGTAATGAGGGGATGCTGCACACTGCCTGTAATGTGGAATGTTGCTCCTTGGCTGTAATGGGTGGATGACGCACCTTGCCTGTAATGGGAGATGCCGCACACTGCCTGTAATGGGGGATAATGCACACTGCCTCTAATGGGGGGATGCCACACACTGGCTGTAATGAGGGATGATGCTCACTGGCTGTAATGGGGGGTTCCTCATACTGCCTGTAATGAGGGAAGCCACACATTGCCTGTAATGAGGGATGCCGCTCACTTGCTGTAATGCGATTATTTGAAGGGAGGGATTTTAGCACACCATTTGTTTCAGAATGTTTTTTTTATTTTCCTTCTTTAAATCCAGGGTGCGTCTTCTAGAGCAGAAAATACTATATATTATATAGTTATAAATATAATAAAGTAACTAAAATGAATGACGTTTGTGATTGTTTTATGCTCTTACAGTTGAGTTTGACGAGCCCACTGACTTTGTGTTCCTCATGGATGGATCCAGCAGCGTCGGCCGTGACAACTTTGACAAAGTTAAAGAGTTTATTAAGTTAACAATCAACAAGATTCTGTCAAAAGAATTAAATGTCAACAATATGCTGCGTCTGTCGGTGATTCAGTACAGCCACAACGGGGCCCAGAGGCTCGAGGTCCCCTTTACGAACATCAAGGAGGATGCGTTATCCCGCCTTTCAAAAGTCACTTACATGAATGAGGGCACGGATCTCCCAGACGCTCTGAGGTTTGTTACGAAGCATCTGAAGTGTGATGCAAGGCCCAACGTGAAAAGCCAGATCTTCATTTTCTCGGATGGCCGATCTTCTGGCAATGCTCAGCATCAGATTGCTGCTCAGGCAGCGGAAGCTATAAACCCTAAAACCGAGCTGTTTGCCATCACTGTCGGGACATTCCATGAACTTGGCATCTCTCAGCTGGTGAGCGGGAAGGAAGAGAACTTTAATTTTAAAAAGATAGAAGATAAAATATTCCGAGTCTCAGAATATAATGATCTCCTGAAGAGAGTCACGGTGCAAAGCTTTCTAAAGAAGATTACGTTCTGAAATAAAGCTGGAACGCATCGGTGCTGTTTTTCTCTGCTTTCTAGGATTATTTTAGTGATTGTTTTACTAGAGATTTACCAAATAGAAAATAGATTTCAAATGACTTTCCAGGCACATAAGAAATAAATCTTACTTTTCTAACTCACAAGCTCCTGTTGGCAGCTGCAGCCTGGGTTTAGCGGTGGGCTCAGGTGCAGACTGTGCACTCCCCACCCAGCCATTGTGTATGTATCTGCTGCCAGTCATGAGGGAGCGGGCTCCATTGTTGCTTGGCAGCCAGCAGCACATCACTTGAGTATGTACCACTGATATTCTACCAGGGCCGGCTCCAGGTTTCTGTGTGCCCATGGGCGATGGAGACTCAGTGGACCCCTCTGCAGTATGTCATGACTAGCGTGGCATTAATCTAGCATCCCACGCCCCCAACACACACACAGCCAATTTTAAATGTAGTAGATATTTACCGGGTGCTAACGTTTCTTGTGCTGGTCCTGTACTTACCCAACTCCTGCGTTCAGGTCTCCAAACTTCATGGGGCTTAGTTAAGTGACACCTATATAATAAATAAATATAGTGCACACCCAAGAATAATTATCAGCAGTATTCAGTGTAGAAGAAAACAAAACAATATACATCAATTGAAGATCATTTCATATATACAATCCATTACTGCAGTAGATGCAGCGCTGTCCCAGCTTCAGCCATGTATATAATAGTAGAAAAAGTCTTAATACTACACTCTAAGATTATGCATAGACAACACTATTGGAAATATATCTGAAAATACAAAGCATCTCTAATACCAAGGTATGACTGGTAGCTTAACGGACAGTAGTAACATTCACTGCAAAAGAGCAGCTGTACAATCTCAAATGTAGACATTCACACGCCGAGGTAGAAAGTGTGCAGAAGATAATAATATTGTAGCAGCATATATATTGTAATATATGCACATCCCCATTAGCCAACATAGACGACATGAAAAAAGTGCAAAATTGCTTTGCCCATTAACATTTCAGGGCCATCCGAGCCCTTTTCTCAAGCAGGCGTCTCTCTGAGAAAGAGGCACGGGCGTCCCCGAAACATTGCAGGGAGGGCGCGCGTTGTTTGTCATTGTTTTTAGGTGGGTTTTGATAATTTCTGTGTACGCAATTTGTCTTTACTGTCTTTGTTGGTGTATGTTAATGGGCACATTAGTTTTGCACTTTATTCATGTCGTCTATGTTGGCTAATGGGGATGTGCATATATTACAATATATATGCTGCTACAATATTATTATCTGCTGCACACTTTCTACCTCGGAGTGTGAATGTCTACATTTGAGATTGTACAGCTTCTCTTTTGCAGTGAATGTTACTACTGTCCATTAAGCTACCAGTCATACCTTGGTATTATTGATGCTTTGTATTTTCTGACATACATTTAAAGTGGACCAACACCCAGGATTTTGACTATCGGGGTGCCCCGCCGTGTGAAACCCCCCAGAAACCCCAAAAAACTCACCTCTCAACGCTCCCACGTGAACGCCGCAGCCAATCCCCGCCAACGTCCAGGCGGGGATCACGAACGTCCAAGCCACTCTTATATCTTATAGATTTCCGGGCCGATCACCCCTGGGTGTTGGTCCACTTTAATCATATATATTTCCAATAGTGTTGTCAATGCATAAGTATCTTAGAGTGAAGTATTAAGAATTTTTCTACTATTATATAGACGGCTGAAGCTGGGACAGCGCTGCATCTACTGAAATCTGCTTCATCTGCTGATAATTATTCTTGGGTGTGCACTATATTTATTTATTATATAGTGGTTATTGTGTGGTGGGACTCACATTTAGGCCCTTATTTAACAAGGGATAGCGCCAGGTAGCGAATGGTGAGCGAACGGTAATGACAGGCACCGCCACGAGAACGCCGGCTCCCCTACGCAATCACACATTTATCAAGCCGATCCTGCTTAGCGAACGACAGAGCGCCAGATATCGAATCATTCAAGATTATTCCAGCCTCACCACACAGCGCCAGCGAGCGAACTTGAACAGCGACAGGTATGACCTTTTGCTACCTGGTGCTCTCCAATGCATTTCAATGAGACAATCTTTAATTATTCAAAATTAATTGTTAATACATTTTTTTTTTTTTTTTTTTTAAATGTCAAAAATTGTGTGCTCGCTTCTGCAATGTTAGATATTTTTTTTAAGGTAAAAAATTTTTTTTTTATTTTTTCCAAAAATATGGTTGTTTGGGGGTAAAATAACTAGTTTTAACCCATCGCCGCCAGCGCTCTGGGGTTTAAACAAGCATTTCACAATTTTTTGAGCGTGATTTGTTAATGAATATGCTGGGAGCCGTTCGCTATGGCCATTCGCTGTCATGCGCTCCCATACAGCGCGGAACCTGTCAAACAGCGACTCCTAACCTCGTATTCAACATTACCGCACACCGACTGAGTCGCTATCAACAAGCGAAGAACGGCCAAGCACAGCGAATACTAGCGGGCGCAGTGAAAATAACGCTACAGTCGCTCATCTGTCGCTACCTGGCGTTATTACTGAATCGGCCTCCCCGTTGCTCCCCACCAGAGAGTTATTTGTTTAATGGTGTGCATTATCCAAATATAATATGCTTAGTAAAGTTACATAACCCATTATGGGATGTCAGTGCCCACACACAGGGTAGAGATATGGATGCACAAGCAGGGTAAGTAAAGGTCAGCCACCAAATTACTTAAAGCCACATAAACATCTGGACTTGTTGTACAGATAAATGGGGTTGATGCTTCATTAGGTAACCGTATATGCAGGAAACTAAAAAATGCAAATGATTCAGATCCATGATTATCTGTTTCCCTGGCCCCTTCTGTTTCTGTGGATGGAGTAAAGCAGACCTATAGTAAGTGAAAAAATAAAATGAACAGAATTTGCTTATACCAATCCCCCCCCCCCCCAAGGTATTCCGAACTTGGATGCCCGACCAATTAAGTAGGATGCCTGAAA
This sequence comes from Gastrophryne carolinensis, assembly GCA_027917425.1. Taxonomy (NCBI): domain Eukaryota; kingdom Metazoa; phylum Chordata; class Amphibia; order Anura; family Microhylidae; genus Gastrophryne; species Gastrophryne carolinensis. The sequence goes on from CM051239.1 coordinate 51,737,127, forward strand.
TACTTAAAGCGGACCAAAACCCTCTAATCTTGTGAAATACATTTGGCCAAAGCCCCTGCCGACACTCTCTTCTTAAGGTGTAGAACTAGAAGTGGATATTTCCACTTTTTGAATAGTCCTGGAACACTGATTTGTTTGGCTGTCCCTCTCTGTTAGATTGCAGTCATTGCATAGATGTGGCAATAACATTATTTCCGCAGGAGCCGGAGCAGTGAAATTGAGCAAAAGGTATTGCTCGTGGGGGGAGCAATTCAGGGGATGCAAGTTAAAAATGTGGGTTTTGGTGCAGGAGTGGGGTTAGGGTTAGGTTTCCTGGGGTTATTCAACTCTATGCAACCTTCCGAAACCTTAACCACTATCACTATCCTGGTAATGGATACCACTAAGACATAAAACACAGTTCATTCCATACCATCAGTTGCTCTGCTCCACTTCTGAGGAACTGCAACACCCAGCATAGCTCCCTGCAGGGCCGGATTAAGAGCATCCCGGGCCTGGTGCTGTAGATTTTGACGGGCCTATTTATCGAAGTATACTATTACAATATACCACCTAAAGTGTTCCACCAGTTGGGTATATTATTTAAAACGAGAATCAATAGAGCAAACATCACATTATAACTTACTCTTTATTATGTAATGGCTAATTTAGTCATACTGTGAGAATTCCCAAGAAGAGAACTTACCACTGACACTCCCAAAAATCATAAAAGCTAGAATGAATCAGCATGCCACTAACTACACCAAACTAAGATGTCCTTACCTGGTACTTGTCATATACGGATGGCTGGGAGAGACACCACAGCTAAAAATAAAAACAAAAAGCTGTAAGCCATTGCTGATATAACATGGGAAACAGAGCAACGTTCTGAGTTCTCATATTTTATTGGCTACACATTTTACATTTGCATCCTTAAGATTGTCACGACCACTGATATTTCTGTCTTGTATGGAGCTGGAGTCCGCTGGGCCCCAAAGCAAATTTTGGACCAAGCCCCCCCCCAGCACAGTATACAAAATTATTATTATGGGGCCCCACACACACCAGTCTGCTACCCCTCCAACACACACAAACACACACAATTTTGAACCCCTCTCTGCTCCCCGCACATACACAATCTGTAACCCCTTGTGTGCACAAACACATCTGTCACCCTTCCCCCATTGCACTCACACATATCAGAACTCCCCCAACCATGCACACACACCAATTTGTCAACCACCGCTGCACACACACACAAAGCAACATCAACCCCCCACACCCAAACACACAGGCAAGCGTATATGCACACACAGATACACAAGCACACACACTAAGTCACATCGGGAAAAGATAGATGGGATAAGACAGAGCTGGGAGAAGAGAGATGGGATGAGACAGAGCTGGGAATAGAGAGATGGGATGAGACAGAGCTGGGAAAAGAGATGGGATGAGACAGAGCTGGGAAAAGAGAGATGGGATAAGACAGAGCTGGGAAAAGAGAGATGGGATAAGACAGAGCTGGGAAAAGAGAGATGGGATGAGACAGAGCTGGGAATAGAGAGATGGGATGGGACAGAGCTGGGAAAAGAGAGATGGGATGGGACAGAGCTGGGAAAAGAGAGATGGGATAAGACAGAGCTGGGAAAAGAGAGATGGGATGAGACAGAGCTGGGAGAAGAGAGATGGGATGGGACAGAGCTGGGAAAAGAGAGATGGGATGGGACAGAGCTGGGAAAAGAGAGATGGGATAAGACAGAGCTGGGAAAAGAGAGATGGGATGGGACAGAGCTGGGAAAAGAGAGATGGGATGGGACAGAGCTGGGAAAAGAGAGATGGGATAAGACAGAGCTGGGAAAAGAGAGATGGGATGAGACAGAGCTGGGAAAAGAGAGATGGGATGGGACAGAGCTGGGAAAAGAGAGATGGGATGGGACAGAGCTGGGAAAAGAGAGATGGGATAAGACAGAGCTGGGAAAAGAGAGATGGGATGGGACAGAGCTGGGAAAAGAGAGATGGGATGGGACAGAGCTGGGAAAAGAGAGATGGGATAAGACAGAGCTGGGAAAAGAGAGATGGGATGGGACAGAGCTGGGAAAAGAGAGATGGGATGGGACAGAGCTGGGAATAGAGAGATGGGATGGGACAGAGCTGGGAAAAGAGATGGGATGAGACAGAGCTGGGAAAAGAGAGATGGGATAAGACAGAGCTGGGAAAAGAGAGATGGGATGAGACAGAGCTGGGAAAAGAGAGATGGGATGAGACAGAGCTGGGAAAAGAGAGATGGGATGAGACAGAGCTGGGAGAAGAGAGATGGGATGAGACGGAGCTGGGAATAGAGAGATGGGATGGGACAGAGCTGGGAATAGAGAGATGGGATGGGGCAGAGCTGGGAAAAGAAAGAGATGAATGGGACAGAGCTGGGAATAGAGAGATGGGATGGGGCAGAGCTGGGAAAAGAAAGAGATGAATGGGACAGAGCTGGGAAAAGAAAGAGATGAATGGGACAGAGCTGGGAATAGAGAGATGGGATGGGACAGAGCTGGGAAAAGAAAGAGATGAATGGGACAGAGCTGGGAAAAGAGAGAGATGAATGGGACAGAGCTGGGAAAAGAGAGAGATGAATGGGACAGAGCTGGGAAAAGAGAGAGATGAATGGGACAGAGCTGGGAAAAGAGAGAGATGAATGGGACAGAGCTGGGAAAAGAGAGAGATGAATGGGACAGAGCTGGGAAAAGAGAGAGATGAATGGGACAGAGCTGGGAAAAGAGAGAGATGAATGGGACAGAGCTGGGAAAAGAGAGAGATGAATGTGACAGAGCTGGGAAAAGAGAGAGATGAATGGGACAGAGCTGGGAAAAGAGAGAGATGAATGTGACAGAGCTGGGAAAAGAGAGAGATGAATGTGACAGAGCTGGGAAAAGAGAGAGATGAATGGGACAGAGCTGGGAAAAGAGAGAGATGAATGGGACAGAGCTGGGAAAAGAGAGAGATGAATGGGACAGAGCTGGGAAAAGAGAGAGATGAATGGGACAGAGCTGGGAAAAGAGAGAGATGAATGGGACAGAGCTGGGAAAAGAGAGAGATGAATGGGACAGAGCTGGGAAAAGAGAGAGATGAATGGGACAGAGCTGGGAAAAGAGAGAGATGAATGGGACAGAGCTGGGAAAGAGAGATGGAGCGGGGAAAGGTGAGTTTTTCCAGGTGTTCACACAGCAGGGGCATCCCGATTCAGGATGCCCCAGGGAAAAGCAGCATTCAATGAGCGCCACTCAGCCTCCTGCGATCAAAGCAGGCAGCTGAACCAGATGCTCCTCTTTAACTCACCCCGCCTGCTGTGTCTTTCCTCCCGCCCGCCGCTGCCTGACAGGTACCGCCGCCCGCGCCGTCGTCCCCCTCCAGGAGGCCCAGCAGCCTGCAAACGCGGCCCGCATAGGCCGCCTGGTCTGCCACTGACTGCCAGTCACTGTTGCACGCCCAGCGCGCAACAGCCAGCATTAGGGGGAGACGGAAGTCACGCGGGATTAGGAGTAATCTCGCGTGACTTCCGTCTCCCCCTAATGCTGGCTGTTGCGCGCTGGGCGTGCAACAGTGACTGGCAGTCAGTGGCAGACCAGGGAGCCGGGGGCTGCGGGCGCGGCCTATGCGGGCCGCGTTTGCAGGCTGCTGGGCCTGTCTGAACGTAGGGGCCTGGAGCGGCAGCTCCATCCGCCCCTACGTTAATCCGGCCCTGGCTCCCTGCCCAAATCTCCCATCAGGTCTGCATCACACATGCCATATGGAGCATAGCTAGATCCCGAATAGTAATATAAATCAGACTGCAAACAGAGTTGCACTTTCCAGCCCACACCCTGCAGGTGTCAATGCTATATCACTACCAGTCCCCACCACTCACTTTGTGCATTACCAGTGCTAACTCTCGCCCCCACATACACTGCCTTTTGTACAGACCTGACACCCCAGGCAATTGCATGGCTTAGGTAGTGACCCTGACTATACTTAATTGGTGCATTCTGTGTCTCTGAAAGTAGGTGGACTAGAAGCCACAGCACAAACTGTGATAGCCACCACTTCCTCCAGCCACAGAATGCTACAGCTGCTAGATCCCCACAGAGACCAGGTGAGTATAGCTAACTGTAGGGTATGTTGGTGCAAGGAGTGGGTGTTTTAAGTAAAATCCTGGTTGGCCACTCCCTGGGGCATTCCCAATTGGGATGCCTGGCTGTGTGAACAACCCCCCAGTTCCCACAAAACTCACTATGCCCTGGCTCCCATGGTGATATGAACATCGGGGGCCACGTCCCCAGCATCTATGGGTTGAGGCCCGCTCACATGCAAATAGGAAGCTCACCCTCGTCTAAAGGGAATTTGGGGGTGCAGTTGCTCCTGCTCCCTATCGCCAACCACTGGTCTAAAAAGGCCCATATGCTGATAATTATTATGCACACCATGCGGCGCTGATCGGACGAGAGCCCACGCATGTGCCGTAGGACCAAGGAAAGGTGAGTTCTTATGGGTGTTCTGGTTGGGCTTCAGATAGTGGGCCATCCTAATTCAGGGTTCTCTCAGGGCAAGGTTCAAAACCCAGGATAGTAAAAATCCTGGGTTTTGTTCCATATCCTTAAGGCATCTGGAATTGGGATGCCCCGCTGTGTGAAACCCCCCAGAAAGCCCATTAAAACTCACCTTTCCTCGGTCCAATGCGGGCTCTTCCCTGGTCAGAGCCCTTTGCCTTGACTACATCATTTGCATACCTTCCAACTATTCAGACCGGGAAAAAGGGACAATCTTAAATTAAGCCATGTCCCCTCATTGATGGATGGATAGAGGTTGTAACAGTTACAATGCTACAAACACTTTGAATAGACGAATTAATCACTTATTGGTGCAGATCTGCAGGTTACACATCAAAGAGGGACAAATGAGAACAACGAGGGACAGGGGGACATGGACTCAGAAGAGATATGCATTTGGTAAAGGTTATGTAATTGAAATGAATGGGAAGCCCCAGCCTATCTGAATGGCTGGGGTGGAAGCACACGCACATCTCTGGGGATGCAGCAGCACACGCTCCCTATTTAAAACAATGAGAGCTACTTGCCAAATGTCGTAGTCATGCGCTTTTGGAGTGTGGAAAGGTGAGTTTTTACAGGCACCTTGGGGGGGTTCAGCACAGCGGGGCATCCCAATTTGGGAAGGAAATGGGCAGCGCTCCACTCCTCTTTACTAAGCTGCTCTAAGGTTTAATTTTTTCTGACCACAGATAAGCTCACCAGTGGTGTTGCCACCATAGACTTTGATTTAAAAGGCAGGTTTTTTTTAAACCCGGCCACCGCTAAGCTGGCTGCATCGCCCAAGGTGCCGGGGGGGGGGGGGGAGACATAAGGGACCCAGAAAGGGTTTTGGCCTACTTTAACTCTTTCAATGGTTCGGAGAGGGGAAAGAAAGCGCCGTCCCTTTAAGGAGGGCAGCCCTAATGACTAGCCTGCATTCCTGTCCGGAGGCAGACCAGCCATGGGGGGGAATTGGTCACTGTGGGAAGTGACCTCAGTGGGGAGGGGGAGTATATAGGGGGACGTCCGTCCCCTTCCCCTTCCTCTTTGACCTGGCGTGGATGGACGAGCAGTCGGACCGACGCTCGCCCACCCAATAAGCTAAGTGATGGAGGCCCTATTCGCTGCGCTGCGCTGTGCAGGGAGGCTGGACGGCGAAGTGAGGACTGGGTGAGGAGCCTTATCCCTTCCCAGTCCGCCTCGCCTCCACCCCCATCCAGACCCAGGAGAGCTCGCCGGGCGGTCGCCCGGCTCAGCCCTTCGCCACCCCGCCGCCCTGAGCGGCGCGGGACTGTTGCTGCTCCCCCCTCCCCCCCTCGGCAGCGCGGCCCTTACCTGGCGGCTCCGGCCACAGGAGGTCCAGGGCCCTCGATCGCGCCGGGCAGGGTGGGGCGGCGGCGGCCCTGCTGCATCCCCCGGCTGGGGTTCCTCCCGCTGCGCCGCAGCCCGAGCGTCGCCGCAAGCATGTGTCCTCCGGGCGTTCCCTCGCTCGGCAGGGGGGGGGACGCCAGGCTGGGGTTGCTGGCTCCGCCCCCTTCAGTTGTGGTGCGGCCCGAGCCTCGGAGCTCGGGCCGCAAACGTGCAGGTTCCTCCTGCCTCTCCCTCACTGGGCAGGGAGAGGCTGACTGAGCGGGGGCAGAAGCCCCGCCCCCGCCATCGCGTCAGTCGCAGCCCAAGCTGAGGAGCTCGGGCCGCATGGGAGCCGTCGCTCCCTGCCGTCTCCGAGCGTGGGGAGCGGCGGTGGTGCCAGTGACCTCCCCCCCACGGCAGAGGGGGGAGCACAACGCGGGCCCGGCACACTCGCAGCGTGCTGCCGGGTCCGCCAGCCTTATTGACCCTTCCCCCTCCCCGCGTACAAGCCGGAGGAGGGGGTCCCTCCCCCCCCACCCTCTTCCCCTCTCAGGGACCCCCACGCGGGTCTGCGCTCCACTCCCCCCCTCCGGGTCTGTCAGTGGGGCCCCCAGCGTCCGCCCGGACGCTGGCTTGGGCCCTCAAACAGCACATGCCTCACCTCCCCCCAACACACAAACATTTCCCCCCCCCCACTCCACCCCCCGTTTCTCCCATAGCTCATGCCCCTCGGCGGGAGCGTCATCCTCGCTCCCCCACGGCCCCTTTATGTATCTGTTCGCTCCCCCGGCACCGCGGGATGCCCCCCCATGGCCCCCCGGCCTGGTGCGTCCCTGCGTCCCTCAGCGCGTGGCCCTTTGACTTGGCGGCCTCCCAGCCTGGTGAACTGGTGCGCATGGCGTCCTCTCCTGCCCATTTGCACGTAGGTCCAGGCACTGCGGACGCTCGCGCATGCGGCCGGGGACTCGGTTTCCCGGCCAGTACCATCTGTTCGCCTCTCGATGAATGCGAGGGGGGGAGTGTACCCAGTTTCCGGGGGTTCCTCCCCCTTTCAGGGAGCCGCCACTTCAATGAGGTCGGGAGGGGCGGAGTTGGCCAGACGTGGTTTGTGCTGGGCCTTCAATGACTCCTTCTGCAAATGGGGGCCCACGTGCAAATCTTGGCACGAGTGTTTGGCCTGCGGCGGGAGCCACGCGGCCGGGAGGTGCTTTAGGAAGGGTCGGGGGGGCCGCAGAGGGGCCGATGGTCCTGGAAAAAGGGGTTTCCCCGGTGAGAGGGGCGGAGATGCGCCCCTGGTTAAATAAGTATCCTGATCAGGGGGTGGCTCAATTACTGGGTGAGGGTTTCGAGTTGGGTTTTCGGATTCCATGTGCAGCGCCTCCCAAGTTGCGCTCGCTGAAAAATCGGAAATCGGCTCGGGAACGGCCTGAGGTTATTAAAGAAAAGTTGGGGAAGGAAGTTTCCTTGGGGAGGATGGCGGGCCCATTCAGCGACCCCCCTCTGGAGGATTTGGTGGTGTGCCCGTTGGGAGTTGTGCCAAAGAAGGAACCAGGCAAATTTCGTCTTATACACCACCTGTCTTTCCCGAGGGGCGGGTCGGTGAATGATGGGATAGACAAAGAGCTGTCGTCGGTGTCTTATACGTCTTTTGACTTCGCTCTGGCTATGGTAGGGGAGGCCGGCCCCAGGGCATTGATGGCAAAAACTGATATCGAATCCGCATTTCGGTTGCTACCAGTACACCCGGATAGTCTGTATCTTTTGGGGTGTTTTTCGAAGGGGGGTATTATGTGGATCGGTGTCTACCCATGGGGTGTTCAATTTCGTGCGCCTACTTTGAAGCCTTTAGCTAATATTTGGAGTGGGTCGTAAAGGAAAGAGCTGGCTTGGGGTCAGTCACCCACTACTTAGACAATTTTTGGAGCGTAGGGCCGGCGGGCACCAGAGTATGCCATTTGTTGTTGTCCATTTGTTGTCCATGTTGTCCATGACCATGGTGAACGTGTTTGGGGTTTTTGGGGTGCCGGTGGCGCACGACAAAACGGAGGGTCCAGCAACCGTGATAACATTTTTGGGGATTGAGATCGACACGGTGAGAAGGGTATGTAGGCTTCCAAGAGACAAAAGTGAGGATTTGGTTGGAGGGTTGGAAGGGGCCCTGGGTGTTAAGAAGGTCACGTTGGTACAGCTGCAGTCAGTGCTCGGGAAGTTGAATTTTGCGTGCCGTGTGCTAACTTTGGGGCGGGTGTTTACCAGGCGGCTATCATTAGCGACGGCCGGGGTTCGGGAACCGCATAACTTCATCAGGTTGACGGCGGCAATGAAGGAGGACATTAGGATGTGGATCACTTTCCTGGAGTCCTTTGACGGGCTGGCGTACTGGATGGATCCGGTGAATGACGAGCTTGAGCTCTTCACGGATGCGGCGGGCTCAGTTGGTTTCGGGGCCTACTTGGGGGGGAGATGGTGTGCGGGGCCCTGGCCAGGGCGGTGGATGGAATCGGCCCTGGCGAGGAATTTGGCTTTTCTGGAATTGTTCCCTCTAGTGGTGGCGGTGACCCTCTGGGGAGAGGTGCTGAGGAACAAGGCGGTGTGTTTTCGGTCGGACAATATGTCGGTGGTTGCAGCAGTTAACACGCAGACTTCGTCTTCATTACCGGTCGTGGTACTGCTCAGACAGCTGGTGTTGGGATGTTTGCAGTACAACATGTGGTGCAGGGCGGCACATGTGCCCGGGGGTTGAGAACGGGATAGCTGACGCTCTTTCTCGTTTACAGTGGGAGCGCTTCAGGAAATTGGCACCCGAGGCAAGGGAGGTGGGCGAGACTAATGAGGCTGGGGAGGTGGGAATCGTCGCGGTTTCGGCGATACATTCGGCCGGACAGGATTGATCGGCGATTCAGGTGAAGGTGTGGATTGGTCTTTAACATTTTCCTACCCCCCTCCCCTTTCCTTATTTTTTGTTTTAGAGTCGCCGTGCTCGGTCATGATCGTCGGACATTCTCATATTTACTGGTCGGCTCGGCGAGCGGTGGTTCGGAGGAATGGAATGCAGCTGGGCATTCTGGAAGATCGTGCTCGGTTGAGCTGGGCCGGTGTGAGAGGCCTGCGCTGGGAGGACATGCGAGAGGGGGCCGCCGGGGGTTTTGGTCATTCATGCGGGTGGGAATGATTTAGGGAAGGTCCCGATGCGCCACCTTATCAAGTCCATAACGCGGGACTTGTTGTTTTTTCTGGGAGTATTTCCTGGGGTGGTGTTAGTGTGGTCCCAGATTGTCCCCCGTTTTTTCTGGCGACACGCTAGAGATTTGTTGGCCATCAAGAAGGTTCGGGTTAAGGTCAACAAGGCGATAGCGAGGTTTGTGAGGTTGAACAGGGGTTTGAGCGTGCGCCACATCGAGGTAGAGGGGATAAGGGGGTTCTATCGATCCGATGGGGTCCACTGAATGACATGGGGAACAATTTGTTTAACATGTCATTGAAGGAGCGGATCGATATGGCGGTGGAGCTGTGGCGGGCCAGGCGGCGCTAAGGTTACAGCGCTGCTTGGCTTTGGCGGGTCTCCTCTCGGGTTTCGGGTCTGAGATAGCATTTCAATGGGTAGGGTATGCGGCTGTTTCTGTAGAAACCGGCCAGGACGAGTTGGTTAAAGGATTATGGATGGTTGGGGTTCAAGTAAGGAAGGGGATGTTTTTGGTCACTGGCGGTTAGCCCGATTAAGCTCCCTGGCCTAGGAGGTTTTGCGGCCGAGTTTATGTTGGCTTCCGCTTGGTGGGGGGTCGGGAATTTAATTTTGTTCCCTCCCCTTCCCTTCATTCTTGGGATCCTAGGCTTCTCAGACCTGGAAAAATAGGGGGGACTCTATTCTGCTTGTACATTTGTTTATTATATGTTGGGCTGTGGCCGATTAAATGTAATCTTTCCAATGAATTCTATGGGAGTGGCCGTGAAAAAGCATTAATCTTTCCAATGACATGGTGGTCTGGTCTGGTTATTTTGGTGATGGGGAGCGGTATGACGCAGGGCATATTGGAACGCTAGCACAGTCAAGAGGCTCTAAACAGTTGAAGTGAGCGTAGAACCTACTGAAGAGCAGACACGAGCAAGCTCAGACACAGTAGATGGGTTAATCTGTTCTAACTTAAGTGTGGGCCTAGGTGGAGAAAAGATTAGTGTAGGTGCGCTGTGGATAAAAAGGCAGGTTAAAAGGGAGAGTAAATAAAGGGTTAATGTTCTCAGCGATCCTGTGAGGGAAAATAGGTTAGTATATAAACATAAAAGTATGAATAAATAAATGCAATAGTATTATCAATGTGAAGTTTTGTTTGAGGGGGTGTTTCCACCTTTTAATTAAATCAGAAACAACTGACAGGCTGATTCATCACTAACGCCAGGTAGCGACAAATGAGCGTCTGTAGCGGCATTTTCGGAGCGCCCGCTAGTAGTCACAGTGCTCGTCCGTGAGTCGCTAGTGTATAGCGACTCAGTTGCTGTGCAGTAATGTTGAATACATTGTGAGGAGTCGCTATTTGACCAGTACAGCGCTGTATGGGAGCGTATGGGAGCGCATGGTAGCGACTGCTCATAGCGACCGACTCACAACATATTCAGGAAAAAAAAGCCTCACACAACTCTGGCAGAGAAAAATGTTTATCTGAAGCCCAGAGCGCAGGAGGCGGCGTGTTTAAAGTCTGTTTTTCAGCATCTATCAACTAGTAACAAAGCGAAAACATATGGAATTACATTAGAACAACATTGTAACATGAACACTTTAATGGCAGATCTGTAATGTCATTTCTGAAGAAATATATAAAAAATGAAAAAATTGAGAAAAAACTGCTTATTCAATGCCAGAAGAGGTCACAAAATTTTGATGATTTTTTGAAGAAAAACCAAAAACAAATACCCCGTTTAAAGAGAAGAAAAGGTTAGTCCATTGAAATGTATGGGAGAGCGACAGGTAGCGAGAAGTCATACCTGGTGCTGTGCAAGACTGAACGCCGGAGCTGTTCGCTGAGGCTGTGAAAATGATGAATCAGACGCTATATGGCGCTATCCCAGTCGCTAAACAAATTCTGCTTGATAAATGTGTAATTGCGTGCCGTGTCTGGCGTTCACCATTCGCTACCTGTCGCTACCTCGCATTAACCAGCCACTACCTGGCGCTATCTCTTCTTAAATAAGGGCCTAGGTATCATTGCCTCTGACTAATTAGGCCTCAAAAATTGTTGGAATTTTTAATCTTGCTGTCTGAGGGATTTCTATTTCTTTTTTTCTGCAGTCCTACTCTAACTGTGAGAGATCCCTCAAGTTTGGGACATACATAGCAATAGATAAACTGAGAGCTGAACGTAACTGAGGCTGCCCAGGGCTTCTAACCCTTTACCTCTGGTGATTCACATGTGGGGGGGGGGGGGGTCAATGCCACAACATGCACCTAAAAGCCCCTCAATATTCATCCATATGCACTCACCACACTACAACAGACAAAAGAGAAACAGCAAGTAGCCCCCATCAATTTCTATCTGGACTGGGCAGTGCACACTGGGCTGGGCAATTAGCTACAGACAAAACAAAATCCCTATTCAATCCCCACCAGCCTGCAACAAAAGATATTTGAAAGTTTGGAGACGAGACTCTATGAATGGTAGTATCTATTCCTTATAGCAGGGGGCCGCAACATGCTGCTCAGGAGACACATGTGGCATGTGGAGGAGTACCGCAAGTGATCTAGGCCAGGAGACTGAACACTTTTGAGGCTGAGGGTTAATACAGTGACATTGTCAGTGCTGTGCTGGGATAAATGCAGAGTGGAGAATATAAGATTCCCGGGCCGATCAGATCTCTCCCCGCGGGGCAACCGAAATCGGGATGCCGCACTGTGTGAAACCCGGCAGGACGCCCAGAAACCTTACCTTATCCCCGTTCCAACGGCGCATGCGCGAGCCGCGGCCGCATCTCGCGCTTCTCTCTAGCAGGGCACGCACCCGTGCTGGCCGTTTGTGAATGGCGGGCGCGCTCCCTGTTAGAAGGAAGCGCGAGATGCGGCCTCCAGCGTGCTCAGAGACGCTGTGGTTGTCCGTCGCTTGCCCGTGCATACCACAGCGGCTCTGAGCGCTCTGATTGGATGGGCGCTTGCGTAGGAGCGGGGTGAGGTGAATTTTTTAGGGCGATCTGGGGGTTTCACGCAGTGGGGCGATCAGGGTGCCCCGCGGAAGTGGACCAAAACCCAGAAAAGTGAAAATCCTGGGTGTTGGTCCACTTTAACCCCCTGCTAAAGTGGGACAAGTAGTTTAGTGGGGAACGGCACACATGCTGCAAATTAAGGGGGTTATTCATCAAGCCATAGCGCCAGGTAGCGACTGGCAGCGACAGGTAGAAAACGATGACCGCCGGGCGCTGTACGCAATACCACATTTATCAAAGCGATTCTGGTGAGCGACTCCAACAGCGCCATGTAGCGACCGATTCATCATCACAGACGGCTCACCGTATACTGCCGGCGCTGTGGCTTCCGCCTGGTATTACCTGTCGCTACCTGACGCTCTCCCATACATTTCAATGGACAATCCTTTTCTTCTCTTTAAACAAGGTTTTCTATTAATTTTTTATTTATTTATTTTTTTTTTATCAAATAATTGTGTGACCTCTCCTGGCCTATTGAAAGTCATTTTTGAAAACTTTATTGATTTTTTATATTTTTATGCAGAATTGTCATTATAGGTCTGGTATTAAAGCGTTAATGTCACAATTTAATAACAATGTCATTCGATATGTTTTCGCTCTGTTACTAGTGGATATGTGTTCAAAAACAGACTTTAATCACACAGCCTCTGGTGCTCTGGGCTACAGCGACACAATTTTGAGCGCCGGCGCTGTGTAAGGCTGTTTTTTTTATGAATATGAGTCGCTCACACTGACCTGTCGCTACTGTTCGCTCCCATACAGCGCTGTACTGGTGTTATAGCGACCCACACATCAAATTCATCAATGCCGGCCAGCGACTGAGACGCTCGGTAACAGCGAACCACGGCGGTCGCTCTGAGCGCCTCGCTACAGACTCTCATCTGCCGGTACCTGCCGCTAGTAATGAATCAGCCTCCACGTTTTAGAGGCAGTTGTTTCCTATTGAATATTGGTTTCATGTCTTTATGTGAAATATGGCTCACAGCTAGCGAACCCCTAGTGGTTCGGCCAACTTTGAACAAATGTTAAGCTCAGGTATCTGAACTTGACCCAAACCTTGTCTATTTTAAAATCAATGGGAAACGGAACTTGGTGGGGCGGTTCTTCTTCTGGGCCCCCAGAGCAGAATCGAGACTTAGAGGCTGATTCATCACTAACGCCAGGTAGCGACAGATGAGCGTCTGTAGCAGGCATTTTCAGAGCGCCCGCTAGTAGTCATTGTGCTCTGCCGTGGGTCGCTACTTTACAGCGACTCAGTCGCTGTTCAGTAATGTTGAATACATTGTGAGGAGTCGCTATTTGACCAGTACAGTGCTGTATGAGAGCGCATGTTAGCGACTGCTCATAGCGACCGACTCACACCATATTCAGCAAAATAACAGCCTCCCAAATCTCTGGTGCTGAAAAATACTTGTTTGAAGCCCAGAGCGCAGGAGGCAGTGTGTTTAAAGTCTGTTTTCAAGCATCTATCAACTAGTAACAAAGCGAAAACATATGAAATTACATTGTAACAACATTGTAACATGAACACTTTAATGGCAGACCTGTAATGTCATTTCTGAAGAAATATTTAAAAAATTTAAAAAACAGCTTTTTCAGTGCCAGAAGAGGTCACAGAATTATTTGTGATTTTTGGGAAAAAATGTAAAAAAAAAAACCCGTTTAAAGAGAAGAAAAGGTTCGTCCATTGAAATGTATGGGAGAGCGTCAGGTAGCGAGAGGTCATACCTGGCGCTGTGCAAGGCTGAACGCTGGCGCTGTTAGCAGAGGCTTTGAAAATGATGAATCAGATGCTACATGCCGTTATCCCAGTCGCTAAGCAGATTCTGCTTGATAAATGTGGAATTGCGTGCCATGTCCGGCGTTCACCAATCGCTATCTGTCGCAACCTCTCATTAACCAGGCGCTACCTGGCGCTATCCTTTCTTAAATAACCCCCTGATATAATTGTGGTGGGGGGCGCTTTAAAGTAATGCAGAGTGCGCAGCAGGAAGCAGCTGGGCCCTTACGTAAGCCGACCATCCGGTCCACAGTCCCGCTGTCAGTTTGGATACAGCCGGGGCTCCAGGAAGATGGCCGCAGCTCCTATGAGTGAGGACAATGGCAGCAGCTAGCAGCACTTCTAGTCCCAGCTGCCAGTGTCCTCACTCATGGGAGCAGCGGCCATTTTTTTTCTTTAGCCAAATTGACAGCGGGACTGCAGACCGGATCGCTGTCTCACGTAAGTGTCCAGCCGCTTCCTGCTGCTGCAACACTCTGCATTATTTGATCAACCAACCAGCTTTTCCGGGTTCAACTTTTGGTTGAAGTCCGTGTTTGGATTTGGGAACCTGAAATTGGCAGTTCGGGTTCGCCCAACAATACTCACAGCCCCCTCGCTGCTGATTGTGGGTCTCGTGGTCATAAAGTGGAATAAAAAATTGAATGTTCAGGTTGTCCATAAAGGGACACTCAGCAATCACGAATGGGATGTACAAAGCAGTCGCATGAGGCCACCATCAACCCCAGGAGCTGCATTTACTGATCAACAGACCCTGTAATTTCCTGCTTGAACTTGGGGTGTCAGGGGGACTTGGGTCTGCCTGCCTACCTCTTCCTAAGGGGGACCTGAGCACCTGCCTTAAACACAGAACACGTTCTATATCCCTGAAAGTGGCGAAGGGTAGGTCCACTCCTGGACTGTTGCCTGGGCCTGTTCTGCTGCAGCAAGCGAGTACTCTTGCCGGCGGTCAGGGCCGGATTATGAGGAGGGCGCAAGAGGCGTGAGCCCCGGGGCCTCCACCACTTGCCCTGCAAAGGGGGCCTCCACCAACCTTTGGGTTATGGTCTGGTCCAGGAGGCTTTTTAGTCTTTGGTCTGACGGTCCGCAGGGCCGGCATCAAAGCTATAGGTGGCCACCAAGCACAGCCACTGACAGCTCAATGCAGGGAACTGTTTTTTGCTGGAGACCAACTGGGCAACTACACTACCCCCCCCCCCCCCCCCCCGGCCAGAATGGCAAACAGAAGTTCCTAAGCAGCCCGCGCCAGCACAGGGTGGAACAAGGGACTCGATTTGACGTTCCAGTAGGCGGGTACCACCACTATTTTTTTAAGGAAAAAAATATAGTATCTGGAGCCTCCACACAGATTTTGTGCCCAGGCCTCCCTCACACTTCATCCAGCCCTGCCGGCGGTGGCAAGCCTGACCGATTTATCAAGCCGCTCCACAAAGGGTAGGCCCACTGGGTCTTTGTAGACACTGCATATGCTGGCCACTGCTTCAGCCATAGGGCCTGTGACAAAGCCACTGTAAGGGTCAGATTTGGGCAAAGAAACTTGGCAATTCCCTTCATCACCACTCCGGCAAATTTGATGAAACTGATGGTATTGTGCAGTACCGTTCCTCCAGAGACGGGGCCCGTCACAGTCCTCACCACTGGAAGGACTGAAAATAGGGAGGGGACGCATACCCACTGTATATATACTGTAAGTAGCTCCCACACTCATTGTGCTGGCAGTCCAGAGATGCAGCTGCTGTTGTCTACTTCACTGTAGGAGCCAAGGCAAAGGTGAGTTTTGCAGCGACCCGGGTGTGGGGGTCACACAGCAAGGCATCCCTTGCTGGGATTTGGGATGTCCCAGGGGCGAAGGTCAGTGGCTGTTCCTGGAGAATTTCAATGGGCTTTGTTCCTCTGTCAGGATTGAGGAGCAGTTAGGATAACCTAGATCATAGGCTTGCCAACGGGAAGTGTGTTTCTTGTTCGCCTGGCAGCATTCTATCTACCTAACATGATGGTCCTTTCTTTTCTTTTATTATGCCTGTGAATATAATATGGGGCACAAATGGCCTTTGCTTTATGTATTTTATGCATTTCTGATCGGTTACCTAGTTCTGTAATACTGAACAGAAGACTTCATCAGTTACTATAACTTGTAGAAATGGTAATCTGTCGCCACCTAATGGCTTTTCTCTACATTTTGTTTCTGAATTCTTTTTTATTGCCTCATTTTGTATAACTAATTGTACAAGTGATTGTTAGACATTTATAAAGCATCTTTCTAGGTTTACCACCAAAGCTTGCTTCAAACCAGTTCTGAAATATTTTTGTTACTATCATCAGGGACAGATTAAGTGTGGTGGAGGCCCCAGATACAGTATTTTTTCCCTTTGGCCTCCATTCAGCTCTGATAGCCTCTCAGACATGCAGCCAGCCGCATCCCTGGTAACCTCTAGCTGGGAACATCAGCACCAGCCACTCACATCCATGAACCCATGTTTTGGATTGTCATACCCCCCAGGTGCCCCGATTTGCCCGGGACATTTACGGGATGCCCCCCATGTCCCACGGTCCCGCCCCTTTAACAAATATCCCGGCTGCCCCCGCTGTGGAGCGTTGTGCCCGGGGCCAGGGTAGTAACGTGCTGTGCGGTGGCATCAGCAGAACTTCCGAGCAGCAGAGGAGGAAGAGGTTTGTGGAGGCTGAGGGAGGCCCAATCAAATGGCTGCAGCGCTCCCACCAGCCGCAACCCGCCCCCTCCCCCCGCTATCATCAGTGTCCTGGAGATCTCAGACTGGCAGGACACAACAATAAAAAGGAGAGAAAAGGCAAGTCCCACCCATGATGTATTAGTTGTGGCCAGTCTGTCTCATTCACTTCTATTCTGTGTTTCCTTTCCATTCTTTTTCTCCCTCTCTCACTTTATCACTGTCCTTCTTTTTCTTTCTCCCTTCCTTCCCCATCTCTCTCTTTCTCCCTGCTTTCCTTTTTTATCCTCTCTTGCTTCTTTTATTTGTCCATTCCTTCCGTCTTTTTCTCTTCCTCTAGCTTTCTCCCTCCCAACCTTTCTCGCTGTGTTCTTCTCTTTCATTTTTTCTCCCTTCTTCCCTGCCTTTCTTTCTCTCTCTCCACCATGCTTTATTCTATCTCTTTCTCAACTTTCCTTCTCTCTTTCCTTTATCCTTTCACTCACTCCTTCCTTTCATCCTTCCCTTTCTCCCCTATTTTCTGCATTTCCTCTTTTTTTCTTCTCTCACTCCTCCCTTCTTTCCTCTCTTTTTATCACCTTTTCTTTCTTCCTTACATTCTTCCCTTTCCACCATTCACTCTCTCTGTCTCCCTCACTCCCCTACTGCCTTCTTCCTTCCTTTTGTTCTTTCATTCCCCCCTACCTCTTTCTTATTCCCTGTCCTTGCTCTTCTCTCTCTCCCTTTCTTCATTTCTCACTTCCTTCTCTACCTCCTTCCCTTCCCTCCCTGTTTTTCTTCTTACACCATTCCTCCTCTCCTCTTTCCATCCTGCCTTCTTCCTGTCTCTTTACTCTCTCTCTCTCTTTTTTTTCTTTCTTTCTCCCTCCCATCTTTCTTTCCCTTTTTCCTCCTTTCCTCTTCCTCTCTTTCTCTTTTCTTTCACTCTCCCTGGCCGCTGGCTGACCAAAGTGGACCAAAACCTAGAATTTGACTATCCTGGGTTTTGGTCCCTTCCCCCTAAAGCAGGGCCGGCACCAGCATCTGGCAAACCCGGGCACGTGCCGAGGGCCGGGGGCAGTGGGGGGCCCACTCGTGCAGCAATTGCGTGTTTCATATACTTACCCTCCTCATTCCATTACTGCTCCAGTCTTGCTGGGCCCTGTGGTGCATCGCTTTGGTGGTGGGGGCGGGGTTGTAGGCTGCTTGCCTGCGCACATGCTCCTCCATCGTCTGATTGGTTACTTCGCCTGCAGGTCTGTCCAATGGCGAGGCCCTAGGGTGAGGCGAGGGGGTGGGACAGTCTCCTCCTTTCCCCCGGGCCGCAGGGCCTCCATTGCGGGGGGAGAGGCGGGAGCTGCGCCAGTGAAGCGAAAATAAATAGTTCCGGCAAGCAAG
Organism: Gastrophryne carolinensis; assembly: GCA_027917425.1. Lineage (NCBI taxonomy): Eukaryota > Metazoa > Chordata > Amphibia > Anura > Microhylidae > Gastrophryne > Gastrophryne carolinensis. The sequence continues at coordinate 51,755,039 of CM051239.1, forward strand.
TCCCAGCGTCCCCGGGCTCCTGCAACCCCTGCAAACAGGTATGTAGTGCAACGCCCGGGGAGGGGCCAGCACTGGAAAGAGAAGCCATATTGCAGGTTGCTGTGAGCCCCACTGTTACATAGCCACAGGGGGCAGGATGCCAGGCAGGATGTTCGTCAAATGGCTCTGTATGTCACAAGGGGCACAATCAGACTCTGTTGCCCAGGGGCCCCATGAAACCCTGGAGACGGCCCTGCCCCAAAGCATCCATAATTGGCATGCCCCGCTATGTGAAACACTCCAGGTTGCCCAAACTAACTCACCTTTCCCCAGTCCAATCAGGTGCCACATCCCCGCTACCCTCTGGCAGGGAGCATGCCCGCACCGCCCATTCACTGTTGCCTGGCTGGGGCACATGTCCTGCTAAAGGGATAGCAAGGAGGAGGTGAGTATACTGGGTTTCACACAGCGGGGCATCCCAATTCTGGATGCCCCGGGGGGGATGATGGCCATGAGTTTTGGTCCACTTTAAGGTTGGTTAGGTAGCCTAGTGGGTGGGCAGGTAGGTGAGTGAACAGGTAGGTCGGTTGGTGGGTGGGCAGGTTAGTAGATGGGTTAGTGGGCAGGCACGTAGGATGGGTCAGGAGTCAACACAAGACACTTTCTTTTTATTACATTTACTTCTGCCGTGATGTCACCCACCTGGCGCTGCCGCTGATGACACTTCTTCCTTGGCTCCTCCCTCCTTCGCCACTATTGGAAGCTCCCTCATGTGGGTCCACCACACTAGCTCTACCTCCCCTCTTTACAAGGCAATCCAGGGGGTTTCACACAATGGGGGCATCCTGATGTGGGATGCCCTGGGGGAAAGCCAGCAGTCAGCCCGGGAATCTTTTCGATCCCGGGATGTTTTTGTGCTGCGTCTTCCAGTCTAGCTGCTCAGTGAGACCAGATCTGGAGCAAGTAAATGGCCTCAACTGTGTGTTTTGGGAGCTCTGCATTAAAGCAGACCAAAGGTGTTTCGCATATCTGGGCTTTGCTATTGTGTGTGAAACCCCAAATCAGCTGTTTAATTACCTCCACTGTGTGAAACCCCCCGATCGCCGCAGCTAACTCACCTCACTGCGGTCCTATGGCGCAAGCGCAGCCGCTCCTCTAAGCGCGCTCCTCTAATCAGCGCGCTCTGAGCCGCTGAGCTATGGGTGTCTAAGGGACGTCTATGCTCAGCGGCTCTGAGTGCGCTGGCAGCCGCATCTAGCGCTTCCCTCTAACAGTTGCCATTAAAATTACCTTTCCTGGTGGCTCCCACTGCGCTTCTGCTGCCCATGGCCGCGTCCCTGTAGATGAGACACGCTCCTGCACCTAACTATTTAGATAGGTTGAGGAGGAAGTGCTTGCTAGACTAGAGGGAAACCGGGGATGCGGCCAGCGGGCTTTTCAAGTCAGCCGGCATTCTCGAGATCAGCTGCGTTCATGGCTGTTTCCATTCACTGGCGAGCCCACTGCATCTGTCCACTGCCGCAGTCATATTGACTGGCCACACACACACACTCCATTCGCTACAATGACTCCCCATATTGTGTCTGGTTAAAGTGGACCAAAACCCACCCTCCACTTGGGGCATCCAAAATCGAGATGACCCGCTTTGTGAAATCCCCCGGGTTGCCCCATACACTTACCTTGTTTCCCGGTCCAATGGCGCATGTGTTAGCCACGGGCGCATCCCCGCTATCCCTCTAGCAGAGCGCATGCCCGCAACAAGCATTTGTGATTGGCCGGCGTGGGCACGCTCCCTGTTAGAGGGAAGTGGGAGATGCAGCCACCAGGGGCGCTCAGAGTCACTGGCCTTAGATGAAGGCTTAGATGATGTGACGTCAGCGGCTCAGAGCGTGCTGATTGGACTAGGGGCCGCGCATGCGCCATAGGACCGGGAAGAGGTGAGTTGGCATCGCTGATCTGGGAGATTTCACACAGTGGGGCACCCCCGATCGTTGTGCCCCGGGGGAAAGGACCAAATCCCAGGGAAGTCAAAATCCTGGGTTTTGATCCACTTTAACAAAGAAAAAGTGTTATAAAACACAAATAGTCCCCCACTACATGGCCGCATCCCTGTAGATGAGACACGCTCCTGCACCTAACTATTTCATAACTCCCAACTTTTCAAAGCCGTAAAGAGGGACACATTTAAGCCACGTCTGAACACAACCCCGACCACGCCCCCAGCCACACCCTTAAAGGGAAACAGCACCTAAAAATTAAATAAAAATAAATAATAAATAAATAATAATAATATAGAGGGGCATCTGTCATTGCAACCAGTGAGGGGCATCCCTTGTTACAACCAGTTACCCGGCATAGCCTATGGCCACGGGCTCTGCTGCCCCCCCCCGGGCTTTGGGGAGGCAGGTGTACATGTGAAATGTGTCTAAATATATTTCTAAACACACAGGGCAGTTTATGTGTAATTTATCTACCTGTAAACTTTACTTCTGTTCAACAAAGAGCCTTTTAGCATAATCCAATGGCCAGAAACAAAACACTTGATACTGTGTGAAATAGTGGTGTTATCTAGTTAGTATATAGTTAGCGACTATTCCTATGGGCCAGTGATTGCTCTTTAGTGCACATGCTCCAGAGGGGAAGCCCTATTGCTGCTCACTGGCTTACCTGCCCCAGTGCCACAACTTCCCTGATCTGGAAGCAATGATTTTAGCATGTAACATTGTGCTGCTCCAGCTTCCCATCCCCCAGCTGAGGGAAAGTGCCACTGAAACAGGTAAGCAAGTAACAGAGAGGTGAGGGAGGAGCGGAAGCATTGCCACAAATGGGAGAGACCTCCTCTCAACAGGGGGAAGTTCACTTTATTTGGCTTCCTGGTTAGAAAATCAGTTTAATAGGAATTAGATCTACAATAGGGAAACAGCATGTGACACAAGTGCCAATCTTTATTTTTTGGCCAACGGATTATGAGCCTGCCCACCAACGCCAAGGTAGACTCTTTTTCGGGCAGGTCCTACACTACACTACACTGGCCTATCCTAACTGATGCTAGCCATCGTGATCCCTACTTTACTAGTGCTGGATGCAGGTGTAGTGTTCCTAATCTACCTAGATGTTCTAACCTATGTGTGTGCCATCTACCCTACCTCTACGGTCATGGTCGTCAGTCAGGTCTGCGTCACTCTACAAGTGTCAAGGTGAGTCAAGTAGGAGTGTCAAGGTGAGTCTGGATGGTGTCATAGAAACATAGAAGGTTGACGGCAGAAGGAGACCATACGGTCCATCTAGTCTGCCCTTATGTGTATACTGTATGTTCTCTTTATCTTAGGATAGATGTGTGCTTATCCCAGGCATGTTTAAATTCAGTGACTGTTGATGTTTCAACTACCTCTGCTGGAAGTTTGTTCCAAGCACCTACTACTCTTTCTGTAAAATAATATTTTCTAACATTGCTCCTGATCTTCGCCCCAACTAGCTTCAGGTTGTGCCCCCTTGTTCTATCGTTAAGTTTCTTCTTAAAAACACTTCCTTCCTGAACCTTATTCAATCCTTTCACATATTTAAAGGTCTCAATCATGTCCCCCCTCTCCCTTCTTTCCTCCAGACTGTACAAATTAAGTTCTTTAAGTCTCTCCTGATAAGTTTTAAGTGTAAGTCCTTCCACCATTTTCGTTGCCCGCCTTTGGACACGTTCTATTTGAATAATGTCTTTTTGCAGGTAAGGTCTCCAGAACTGCACACAGTATTCTAGCTGTGGCCTTACCAAGGCTCTATACAGCGGCATCACAACCTCCCTCTTCCTACTGGTGATGCCTCGAGCTATGCAGCCGAGCATCCTGCTTGCTTTTCCCACTGCCTGGCTACACTGTCCACTCATCTTGCAGCTATCAGTAATCAGTACCCCTAAATCTCTCTCCTGGTCCTGGCTAACACAGTACTGCCCATACGGTACTCAGAGCAGGGATTCCTTCTACCCAAGTGCATGATTTTACATTTAGAGACATTAAACTCTAGTTTCCACAGTTTTGACCATCTATCCAGTAAAGCTAAATCATTTTCCATGTTGCAGACACCTCCAGGAATATCCACCCTATTACTAACCTTTGTATCATCAGCAAACAGACAAACTTTTCCTACCAAGCCTTCTCCTATGTCACTTACAAATATATTAAAAAGAATGGGGCCCAGGACAGAGCCTTGTGGCACACCACTTGTAACTCGCCTTTGTTCAGATTGCACGCCATTTACAACAACACTCTGATACCGATCCCTCAGCCAACTGGAAATCCACTGAACTATCCAGGGATTGAGTCCTACCTTCAATAACTTATCTATGAGCTCCTTATGTGGTACAGTGTCAAAGGCTTTGCTAAAATCCAGATAGGCGATATCCACAGCACCACCTTCATCTAACACTTTAGTGACATTGTCAAAGAAATCAATAAGATTGGTCTGACATGATCTGCCCTCAGTAAAGCCGTGCTGTTTTGGGTCCAATAGGTCATTAATTTTTAGATGGGAAATTATCTGTTTTTTTAAGAGTGTTTCCATTAATTTCCAGTGTATAAGTGTGTGTGTGTGGCAGTGGCAGTCAGGACAAAGACAACACAGGACAAATACAAACACATACGATGATAAATTCACCATTCCTGGAGGTGGAATCAGGACACCGCGTTCACCTTTAGAGGCGGATGGGACGGTAATCTGGAACGGCATAAAATATAGGTGCATAAAAACACTGTTTGGTGTTACCAGCCATGGCAAGATGACCTACCACGTGCCCAAGTGCACGATCACGGCACAGTGGGCACTTGTAGCTGTGCTGGAGGCTGTCGCGGAGGCACTTCTTGTGGAAGATGTGCCGGCAGCCTAGGAATCCCAAGGGCTCGTGCAGTTTGAAGTCCACAAGGCAGATGGAACAGCGTGTGCGGCACGTCTCGGGAACCATGGCCTCGAAATCCAGACGGTCCTTACCTGACCGAAGCCACGGCAAGAAACCTGTAAAGAAAAAGATTGTTTAGCCGGGCATTCATTTACATATTCTGAGCATTATAAATACTAAAATATATCTGTCTGCTTTAAAAATCAGTAATTCTATGGACTATGTGCTATCTTGAAAGAATGGGGCCTGCTGACACTAAAGAGGAACAAAACCTAAGATTTGAAATGCACAGCTGTGGGTATTCCCCAGATTGCCCAAAAATACAGCTTTTTCTCATTCCCCTGACACTTGTGCGGGTCACCCAGCCAATCTGCGGCTTCCAATCTTGGAAAGAACCTTACAAGGAGGACAAAGGTAAGTATCCTTTATTTAATATATGCCTTTACAGTCCCCTAAATGCATGAATCCTGTTTTATTGACTGTGATATGCTTGCTTTATTTAAATTTATATATATATATATATATATATATATATATATACAGGTCCTTCTTAAAAAATTAGCATATAGTGCTAAAGTTCATTATTTTCCATAATGAAATGATAAAAATTAAACTTTCATATATTTGAGATTCATTGCACACCAACTGAAATATTTCAGATCTTTTTTTGTTTTAATACTGATGATTTTGCCATACAGCTCATGAAAACCCCAAAATCCTATCTCAAAAAATTAGCATATCATGAAAAGGTTCTCTAAACGAGCTATTAACCTAATCATCTGAATCAACTAATTAACTCTAAACACCTGCAAAAGATTCCTGAGGCTTTTAAAAAAGCCCAGCCTGGATCATTACTCAAAACTGCCATCATGGGTAAGACTGCCGACCTGACTGCTGTCCAGAAGGCCATCATTGACACCCTCAAGCAAGAGGGTAAGACCCAGAAAGAAATTTCTGAACAAATAGGCTGTTCCCAGAGTGCTGTATCAAGGCACCTCAATGGGAAGTCTGTGGGAAGGAAAAAATGTGGCAGAAAATGCTGCACAACAAGAAGAGGTGACCGAACCCTGAGGAAGATTGTGGAGAAGGACCGATTCCAGACCTTGGGGGACCTGCGGAAGCAGTGGACTGAGTCTGGAGTAGAAACATCCAGAGCCACCGTGCACAGGCGTGTGCAGGAAATGGGCTACAGGTGCCGCATTCCCCAGGTCAAGCCACTTTTGAAACAGAAACAGCGGCAGAAGCTACAGAGAAGCAGCACTGTTGCTCAGTGGTCCCAAGTACTTTTTTCTGATGAAAGCAAATTTTGCATGTCATTCGGAAATCAAGGTGCCAGAGTCTGGAGGAAGCCTGGGGAGAAGGAAATGCCAAATGCCTGAAGTCCAGTGTCAAGTACCCACAGTCAGTGATGGTCTGGGGTGCCATGTCAGCTGCTGGTGTTGGTCGACTGTGTTTTATAAAGGGCAGGGTCAATGCAGCTAGCTATCAGGAGAGTTTGGAGCACTTCATGCTTCCATCAGCTGAAAAGCTTTATGGAGATGAAGATTTCATTTTTCAGCATGACCTGGCACCTGCTCACAGTGCCAAAACCACTGGTAAATGGTTTACTGACCATGGTATTACTGTGTTCAATTCTCCTGCCAACTCTCCTGACCTGAACCCATAGAGAATCTGTGGAATATTGTGAAGAGAAAGTTGAGAGACGCAAGACCCAACACTCTGGATGAGCTTTAGGCCGCTATCGAAGCATCATGGGCCTCCATAACACCTCAGCAGTGCCACAGGCTGATTGCCTCCATGCCATGCCGCATTGAAGCAGTCATTTCTGCAAAAGAACTCCCGACCAAGTATTGAGTGCATAACTGAACATAATTTTTTGAAGGTTGACTTTTTTTTTTATTAAAAACACTTTTCTTTTATTGGTCGGATAAAATATGCTAATTTTTTTAGATAGGATTTGGGGGTTTTCATGAGCTGTATGGCAAAATCAGTATTAAAACAAAAAAAGACCTGAAATATTTCAGTTGGTGTGCAATGAATCTCAAATATATGAAAGTTTAATTTTTATCATTTCATTATGGAAAATAATGAACTTTAGCACTATATGCAAATTTTTTGAGAAGGACCTGTATATATATATATATATATATATATATATATATATATATATATATATTACATTTTCTGGGGGTGGGGTGGATTATGCCCTTGATGTGGTTATATACATGATGCCAGGACTATAGCTAGGGCCGGCGCCGACACAGGGCAAACCTGGGCAATTGCCCGGGCCCCAGGCATCTTTAGGGGCCCACTCAGGCTCACACTTGTTCACGGTATTTTTTTTCAGTGGTTCCGAACCACTGAATGGCTGGTGTTGTGTGCAGAACAGCTCATAGCTGGCCTCAGCAACAGGGGAAGGGAGACATGGAGAAGGTGGCATGGAAGGGAAGTGGCAAGAACCAGGTGACAAGTGACAGCAATGATGGAGTCTTTATTGGCAGTGGAGCAAGCAGGAAGGGCTGATGGGTGCTTGGCGGCAGTAGAGAATGCAACAAGGAATAGAGGGTGATTGGTGGCTATAGGGAAGGCAATAAGGACTGGCGGGAGATCAGCAGATGACCCATTTCTGACAGCGGAGATGAAAGGTGACATCATGTGACTCACTGCTTTGGGTCTCACTAAGACTCTCTTGCCCAAGGGCCTCCACAAACCTAGAGCGGGCCCTGGCTATAGCAATGGGGGCTGGGTTGCCTTGGCTAGTGGGTAAAGTGGGGCTGGGTACAGGGGGCTGAGAGGGAGACTAAGGGGGTAGGGATTGAATGTGGATGTTAAAAGCAGCAGCCCAACTGGCCCCAAAGCAGTGCATCCCACTGAGCATTGTCCCGGGTCTCCCTTTGGCCAGTCCGCCTCTGACCAGGAGCACAATAATGTGCAAGTCTACCTGGAGAACCTGATTGGTCACACGATTGGCTATCATAGGAGGAAGTGGTAATGGCTGCCTGGTCTGCAGGTTTGGCAGGCAGGGAATGTGTAGAGCTGAGGCATCACAGATCAGGATGTCGCCATGCTAAGGGGTGAGGCTTTAATTCATTTAACTCCTCTTTAAACACAGAACAGGTTATCACCCTTCCTTTTTCTGACATCTACTAAAATATTAAAGCTTTTTTTTTTATCAAAATACTACTTCTAATCACTCAAATTCACACCGAGCCCTGCTGGAGACAGGCTTACCCTACACAGCCAAGGCTTACAGTGACAGGCTTATTGTTACTGTATGTACATATGTGTAAGGGGCTTATTTACATCAGATAAATGCTCTAAATCTAATTTTACATTTAATATGTTTTGTTGGGTGTTTTATTACAAAGTTGGCCATATCAGAGCAGGCTTCCTTTAAATAGCCGGGTCCTCAGCAGGGTGACAGGCTTATGTGAATATGGAAGTGTGAGCAGAACATAAAAACAGTTATGGCTGCTTGGGAGGCGATAGTGACAGTTGGTGCAGTTGTTATGGGGTTTGAAATGCCAGCACAACAGGACAGCCTGGTTCCTTAGCTGCTGTAAAATGGATTTTTAGAAGAAAAATGGAACTGGAGAAGAAAGGAAGAGGATATATGTGATGCTACGGAGCCTAGGTTTGCTCTCTGATGAGCAGCCACCGGAATTCTAAGCCAGGCCCCTATTAGGATATACGGAATGCTTCATTTACATTGGATGCATGGATGCTTTTTTTGGCCAGCACAACAGGACAGCCTAGTTCCTTAGCTGCTCTAAAATAGATTTTTAGAAGAAAAATGGAACTGGAGAAGAAAGGAAGAGGATATATGTGATGCTATAAAGTCTAGGTTTGCTCTCTGATGAGCAGCCACTGGAATTCTAAGCCAGGCCCCTATTAGGATATACAGGCTGCTTCATTTACATTGGATGCATGGATGTTTTTTTAGCCAAAAAACTGTAAGTCTGTTTAATTGTATGTTTAAATAGGTTTTTTTGGTGTTTTGGGGAACTGTATTACAGGTCTGGCCATATCATTAATATTGGGACACATGATCCGGGCCCCTATTAGAAATGACATACTGGGTCATTTACATGGCATGCATATGTGTTTTTTCTTACCAGAAATACTCTAAATCAGTTAAATTGTAGGTTTAATATTGTTTTTCATTGTTTTGGGAAACATTGTGTTGGGAGGCTGAAGTGACAGTTGGTCCATGCCCCCATTAGAAAGCACATACAGGGTCATTTACATTGGAGCGCCTGTGTGCTTTTTTTTTAACCAAAACAATACTGTAATTTTGTTAAATTTTACATTGAATGTTTTTTGGGGTTTACGTGAACATTTATTACAGTTTGGCCACTTAACCCACCTCCTGACACCCCTAGCACCAGCCATTACAATGACAGGCTGGGCTGATTCTTTTGTTTCCAAATGTTGTAGGTGGAGCCTTATTAGGAAAACATATTAAAACGCACAAATAAGATATTTAAAATCCCCCCCCCCCCCCAACAAAATGTTTTTGTTCCAACTGTCAAACTTTCAAAATCTCCTAGATTTTTGTTTTTGACTCCCAAATGTCAAAATTCAAAATTACCCCTCCCCCCAAATTTTTTTGTTCCAACTGTCAAAATGTCCCCCCCAAAATTAGTTCCAACTGTCAAAATCCCCAAAATGTTGTTTCTAAATTCCAAATGTCAAAACTGCCCAAAAAAAAAAAAAAAAAAATTTTTTTTTTTTTTTTGCTCCAACTGTCAAATTCCAACTGTCAAAATTTCCCACATTTTGTTTTTGACTCCCAATTATCAAAATTCAAAATCCCCCCCCCAAAAAATTTTTTACTTCCAAGTGTCAAAATTCCCACCCCCCAAAAAAAAATTTGTTCCAACTGTCAAAACCCCCCAAATGTTGTTTTTGAATCCCAACTGTCAAATCCCAACTGTCAAATCCCAACTGTCATAATTGCAATCGTCAAAATTTCCCCCAAAAATGCACTTTTCCCACTGTCAAATTTGCAAAAAAGGAAAGAAATGTAAAAATAAGAACTAGGTGTAGGGTGTATGCTGGTGCGGTTGTTTTAGGCTATGAATATTAAACAATGAATAAGGATAAAGACACTTACCACTGATTCCAAGGGACTGGGTGTAGATCTCGAGTTGGGCCGCCTCCCAAAAGGTCATGGTTGCTGAAGATACCTGAAAAATATAAGAAAAAGAGACAGAGACACACAGAGACAGAGAGCTGTTGTCCTGCAGGCAGGAGAGCACGCAGCAGAGGTCTTGCCACTTCAGACTCGAAAGCAGCAAGTGATCACCAGTGAGGCTGTAGTCACATGACCATGGGTGCTAATTTGCATTAAAGGGCCAGCCTACCTATTTTGCACTATACATGTTTAACTGTGATTAAATGTAACCTCACAGCATGTTTGGGGGGGTTTCTGCCTCACAGCCTGTTATTGGGGCCATTCAGCGTGCTTTGGTAGGTTTCTGCCTCACAGCCTGTTATGGGTGGTATTTGCCACTCAATGTGTTATGGGAGTTCTGCCACTCAGGGTGTTATGGGGGTTTCTGCCTCACAGACTGTTATAGGTGGTTTCTGCCACGCAGCATGTTTTGGGGCATTTCTGCCTTACAGCCTGTTGTGTTATGGGGGTTCCGCCACTCGGTGTGTTATGGGAGTCTGCCTTACAGGCTTCTATTGGGGGGTTCTGACATCATTCAGCCTGTTATAGGGGGATTCTGCCACTCAGCATGTTATGGAGGGGTTCTGCCACTCAGCTTGTTATGGGGGGGTTCCGCCACTCAGCATGTTATGGGGAGGGGGTTGCAGATACCTGGCCAGAGCTGCAGAAGGGCCAGTGTGACCAGAAAAGTCCCAGGGTAATTTTTAACCCCAGTCTGCCCCTGGGTGTGGTGAGCATAGGGTAAATAAATGCATTCCTAGCGTGCCTCAGCTAGGCCTTTCTGGGTGTTGTCATGGTGACTGACCAGTCAGAGAGCTGAGAGTGGGCCGCAGGTTAGTTTATGGGGCTGTTTGTTCTGTTCTGAACCTGAGCCTAAATATGTTATGGGGATTCTGCCACTCAGCATATTATGGGGGGGTCGCAGATACCAGGCCAGACATGCTGCAGAAGGGCCAGTGTGACCAGAAAAGCCCCAGGGTATTTTTTAACCCCAATCTGCCCCTGGGTGTGGTGAGCATGAGGTAAATAAATGCATCCCTAGCGTGCCTCAGCTAGGCCTTTCTGGGGGTTGACATGGTGACTGACCAGTCAGAGAGCTGAGAGTGGGCCAGAGGTTAGCTTATGAGTCTGTTTGTTCTGTCCCGGCCCTGACCCTTAATGTGTTATGCAGGTTTCTGCCACTCAGCTTTTTATGGGGGGTTTCTGCCACTCAGCCTGTTATGGGGGGTTTCTGACACTCAGCATGTTATGGGGGGTTGCAGATACCAGGCCAAACATGCTGCATAAGGGACAGTGTGGCCAGAAAAGTCCCAGGGCATTTATTAACCCCAGTCTGCCCCTAGGTGTAGTGAGCGTGAGGTAAATAAATGCATCCCTTGCGTGCCTCAGCTAGGCCTTGCAGGGGGGTGTCATGGCGACTGCCTGGTCAGAGAGCTGAGAGTGGGTCGGAGGTTAGTTTATGAGGCTGTTTGTTCTGTCCCGGCCCTGACCCTGTATCTGAGGCTAATGGATGTCGACTGACTGGCAGCAGCAGCAGACTCACTCGCTGTCCGGGAAGGCTGATGCCATGCTGGGTATTGTAGTGCCACACAAATGTAAAAGAGATATTTCCATCACCCTGCAGCCTATCAGAGATTAAAGATCTGCAGTTCCCTTCCCGTTGCTGCAATCTTCTGCTGAGCACACACCATACAATGAGAGGAAACTGGGAAAGCTCACACAATCCACAAGGCTGGTGCTGAATAATGAATGAACCACAAGTGTATCAACAAACAGCAACTAGATATATTCCAAATGTATTGATATATTACAACACAAAACAAAGTTAAAAAGAACACATGCGGACCCAAGCTGCTCCATATGCCCTCACCACTTCCTGGTCTAACAGTGCATGTGTAACATGTATAAACTTGCATTTGGGGGTGCCCATGTGCCCATTTATTTGACCACATCAAATTTGTATAAAAAGTTTATTTCTTCATATTTAAAATAAATTGAAGAAATAAATTGTAAAACTTTTTATACAAATTTTGATGTGGTCAAATAAATGGGCATAGGGTGGGGGATATAGGCCTAATACCCCCAAATCCAATTTTATACATGTTTACAGCCCTATATTTAAACCAATCAACATTTTTTCAACAGGGTGAGGTCACTTTATCTGTAGAGTTTATGCATGTGTAAACAACTATATCTTTTAAAGTGGACCAAAACCCACATTTTTACCTAGCATGCCCCTATGAGGAGTACCTTTTGCAGTGCTTCACTCTAATCCCAGATAATAGCGCCTGTTTTAGCTATAAAGCTCCGCCTCCTCCATTCATTGCCACTGATGTGTGTTGCAATGATGTCATTACCACATCTATGTAATGACTGATCACCTGCCATCACCACCTCACATAGAGGGAAAGCCAAAAGATCAGTGTTCCAGGACAATTTGAAAAGAGCTAAAATATCCATTTTTAGTTCTACACCCTAAAGAGGGAATATCGGCAGGGGCTTTGTCCAAATATATTTCACAAGTTCAGTGGGTTTTGGTCCGCTTTGAGTATCAATAAATAAAACAATCATGCCCTGGCCTAAGGGAACCCAAGATAAAGTGACCATGACGAAAGGCAATGCAAACAATGTGCAGATATTCCCCAAAAATAAAGCCAATGTGACTAAAAGAGATCAAACAACAATAATAAATAAGTACATGTGAAAATATCACCAAATCTTAGAAGTCATAAGGAAGGGAGCTGGGCCTGCTTTTGGTCCCGGTCAATTTACCTCAATCAGCCCAGGGTACATGATTGTATGTTGCCATTATTTATTGGTATTTAATAGACATAACTGTTTACACATGCACATGGCACTGTTTACAATGGGGAGTGAGAGTGGCCGCATCCCCTGCATCCCTGGGCTGTGCGCCCCCTCCCGCCACAGCCGTTCAGATATTGAGTCCAGTGAAAAGCAGCAGCTGGTTAGGGTCTTTAGACTGGGTATCAGGAAAATGTATTACATGAAAAGGGAGGATGAGCCTGGGCAGGGCCGGATTAAGAGTGGTGGATGTTTTAGGGACAGTCAAAATGTGCCAGTGTTCCACTTTAAGGACCAAATGCAGTCCTGGAGTCCATAAGACTCCAGGGCCACTTTATTCCATCTCCCAAGTCCCCCCTGGATCGCCATTGCATGTGTGGCTGGGGGGGGGGCAACTCTTTTTTGGGCTATGCGCAGCCATGCCCACTGTAACTGGGTGGCTGCCATGGCTGCTCAGGGATACGGAGGGGCGGGGCTGTGCGCCAAGCTCGGCTGAGCTTCCATTAATATGTGCAGCCAGAGAAGCTGATTGGAGGAGAGTTGTGCCAGCACTGAGGGAACGTGACCAAGGTATGTATTACTAGTGATCCCAAATCGTGATGCCCCAAAACCACGGGTCTACTTTAAAGCAAAACAAACCCCAAGAATTTGACTACGAGGTTTTGTTCCATGCCGGAATCAGGATGCCCCGCAGTGTGAAACCCCCCAGTTTACCCACTACAGCTCACCGTTCCATGATCCAAAGGCACATGTGTGGGCTTTTGTTCAATGATGGCCATTTGCCGTGACTACGTCATTCAGCAGGTGACTCCCATAGGTATAGATAGATCTGAATGGCTGGGACGGGAGTGCGTTCATGACGCAGGTGATGCAGGGGATGCGGCTGTGTGCACTCTCCATTTAAACCAATTAGAGCAGTCTGCTAAATGACATAGTCAGGCTGGCGGCTCTTATTGGTCAAGAGCCCGTGCATGTGCCGTTGGAGCACAGAGTTGTAGTGGACGAACTAGGGGGGTTTCAAACTCGTGAAGCTCCGGGAAGAAAAACCCAGAAGCCGACCCTGGAATGTTATAGATTCCAGTCTGGCTGCTGGTGGGTTTTGTTACACTTTAAAGAGGACCAAAACCTAGGATTTTGACTATCCTGGGTTTTGGTCCCTTCCCCCAAGACATCCAGAATCGGCATGCCCCGCTATGGGTCATACCTGTCTAATAACTGCTTGCATTTTATCATTAACGTCACTTTTCCACAATCAAGGGAGGCCTCCTTTGTATGTGAGGAGGGGGCATCCCAAAAACTGGCTGCCCAGAAGTCCAGCGGATCCTCAAGGTGTGTTGGCATGGTCATGTCAAGGTATGACACGACCTGCTGGTTCAGGTCCTGCTCCAGGTCTTCATGCTGCTCATGAGTAGACTCACTATGCGGGTGTAGAAAGCTACCCACTAGCGACTGAAGACTGAGGCTGCTGCTGATGGAGCTGCTGCTGCTTCTCCTTCCACCCCCCCCCAGCAGCCATGGCAGTGGAAGGTGATTGCAGAGGTCCCCCCGAGTCAGACCTGCGAGAGTATGGACCATGGCGCAGATAGGCATCGGCCAACTGACTATGTAGAATGTCTTTGTAGTAGGTCAGTTTGTCCTCCCTCTCGGCGGGTTTAAAAAATGCCCCCATTTTGTGCCGGTTCAGTTCCGACACGGCTTGATCGACCATTCCTGTCTGCTGCCTGTACTGACCTCTGCTTTGTCTGACCACGAAGCTGCCTGCCCCTCTGGATACCCCGCGATCTCTGACCTCCTGGCTTGACCCTTTGGCTACTCCTGACTACGCACCTCATCCCTGTACTCTGACGCACCCTCCGGATTGACTACCTGTGAATGAGCTCGGCTTCGGGATACCCTCGTGGTTCATCGGCCTTCACCCTAAGCAGCCATCCTTTGCGCCTATTAAGACCTGGGAGCAACCGTGTCCGGTAAGCTGTACCTAGCCACCCGGCAAACGGGGGATTGACTACAGGCAGATGCGGCGGTGGAGATTGGGGGTTGCCTGCTTACAGAAGGCTGGTGTCCCGCTGGGCATCACAGTATGGACCATGGCGCAGATAGGCATCGCCCAACTGACTCGGCTTCGGGATACCCTCGTGGTTCATCGGCCTTCACCGTAAGCAGCCATCCTTTGCGACTATTAAGACCCGGGGGCAACCGTGTCTGGTAAGACGTACCTAGCCACCTGGCAAACAGGGGCTTGACTATAGGCAGAAGCAGCGGTGGAGATTGGGGGTTGCCTGCTTACAGAAGGCTGGTGTCCCGCTGGGCATCACAGTATGGACCATGGCGCAGATAGGCATCACCCAACTGACTACGTAGGATGTCTCTGTAGTAGGTCAGTTTGTCCTCCCTCTCAGTGGGTGTAAAAAATGACCCCATTTTGTGCCGGAAGCAAGGGTCCAATAAGGTGGAGAGCCAGAAATCATCCTGCTGACAAATGGAGACAATTCTGTGGTCACTACGCAAGCACGTGAGCATGCATCGTGCCATTTGTGCAAGTGACTCGGAAGGACTACCTGTCTCCATCTCCACTGCAAACTGCCACGGTGTGTCTGGGTCCTCTGTCTCGCCTTCCTCACAACCCTCTAGCTCCTGTGGCTGCTCCTGCTCCTCCTTTCCTATCAGATGACTAGATTAAATGGGCATTTTGTCAAACCTAAACTGTGCTTCGCTGAGCCCCACCCCCTCCTCCTCCTCCACTTCAGCCCCCACAGGCTTCATTTGGCTGTGAAATGTATGCGCCATTTCTCTAGTGCCCTGACCAACCATGGTTTCCAACATGTGTTGTAGTACATGAAGCAGTGGAATCACATAGTTCATCTCATAGTCCTGGCGACTGACTAATAAAGTATCTTCCTCAAAGGGCCTGAGCAAACGGCAGGTGTCACGTATGAGCTGCCACTAGTTTACATTGAAGTTACACAGGGAAGGTTACACAGTTTGGATCATCAAGAAATCTGTGATGGCTTTTCTCTGTTCCTAAAGTCGATCCTGCATATGGAGGGTGGAATTCCAACGGGTTGAAACATCGCAAATCAGACTGTTTGGAGATGTTCTAATGCTGAAGCTCAAGAAGGGTGTGCTTGGCGGTGTAGAAGTGGCTGAAGTGCATGCAAAGTTTCCTTCCCATTGTTAGGATGTCTTGCAGATGGGGGGAAGACTTCAGAAAACGCTTGACAACTAGATTGAACACGTGTGCCATGGCAGGACGCATGGCTCAGGCTTCCTTGTCGCAGCGCAAACAAGATGTTCTTCCCAGTGTCAGTGACCATGGGTCCCATTTGCAGTTTTCGTGGAGTAAGCCATGATTTAATTTATTGAGTTCTCATTTTTAGCAGTTCCTTCCATGTGTGGCTCTGTGGCTCAAGGCAAACCATGTGAAGAACAGTGAGAAACCGCTGTGTCCTGCATACATGGTAGGCTGGAAGGGCACTGGGAACAAAAAAAAAAAAATATTTAGAAAAAACAAAATACAAAAAAAAAAAAAAAAGATAAAAAAATTGTTACAAAAATTCACAAAATATTAAAAAAAGACAATGGAAAAAAAATATTTTAAAAAATTCAATATATATATATACCGTATTTGCCGGCGTATAAGATGACTATTTCCCCCTGTAAAACATGCCTTCCAGTGGGGGGGTCGTCTTATACGCCGGGTACCGCCGCTCTCATACACACTAACACACACACACACACACATTCATGCTTACTTCGCTTCCTGGCTGTTGCGCGCTGGTCGTCGGTGGGCGTGTCCCAGATGGCCGCCGTCCAATGAAAACAATGGACGCCGGCCATCTGGGGCACGCCCACCGACGACCAGCACGCAACAGGCAGGAAGTGCCGGTAAGAATGAATGTGTGTGTGCATGCTTCCCAACTGTCCCGATTCCTCCGGGATCGTCCCAATTTTCTCCCGTGATCCCGCTGTCCCGGAACGTTAATTAACATCCCGGGACGCCCTGCGCCGTGGTAGCGGCGCGCTGTGCGCCTTCTGAATGCATGCGTCCTGGCCGTAAAACGCAGTGCGGGTGTGGGGGGAGGCAAGAGTTCCGGGCGGGAGCAGGGGGGGGGGGGAGGTGAAGAGACTTCTGGGTGGGCAGGCGGCCTGGCAGCGGTATTTAGTAGTGACGTCACCGCCGTCCATGTCTGCTGCCGGCTGCTGCCCGCTGACTGAAGACGCTTCCAGTCACAGAGCAATGTATATGGGCTGTCATTGTTGGCTGGGCCCGAGCTGCTGGCCGCCACCCTGAAGGGCAAAGTCACCAACTTCAAGTACCAGCGGCTGCGCAACAAGCTGAGGGCCGGCGCCCGGGAGCTGCAATTCACCTATATCCCGGGTGAGGGGGAAATGCATGGGCGGGGGTGACCCTGTGCATCAGTGTCACACTTGTAGGGATAAATCGTGGCAGATGCCTTGCTAGATGAATGGGACCTGCACAGACACCAGGGCCAATGTGAGTCATGAAGTGATGGGGGGGGACTGTAGGTATAAAGAGGGAAAAAGTAATAAAGGGGGAGGTGTGGGATGAGGAGTAACAGAACAGAGCAGTGGGTAAGAGGTGGAGGATGAAAAGTAATGGAGAAGGGGTAGGTGTAGATAGAAGGGCACCAGTATGAGGTGAGGTAATGAAGAGGGGGCAAATGTGGTGGGGTGACAGCCCATGCTCCCCAACTGTCCCGATTCCTTCATGATTGCCCGATTTTCCCCCCATGATCCCGTAGTCAGGGGCGTGACCTGTCCCTTTTTCATATCTTCAGAAGTTGGGAGGTATGTGTGTGTGTGTTAGTGTGTATGAGAGCGGTGGCAGCAGTGGCAGTGGCGGCGGCGGCGGTGGTGGCGACAGGAACAACAGGGACAGGCAGACCGGCCCTCCGACCATCGGTAAGTGTGTGAGCGGCGGGGCGGGGCGGGGGGAGGAGGGAGTGGGGCCACTCGCTAGCTGTACTGAGGGATGCCCCCATACCTGTACTGAGGGATGCCCCCATACCTGTACTGAGGGATGCCCCCATACCTGTACTGAGGGATGCCCCCATACCTGTACTGAGGGATGCCCCCATGCCTGTACTGAGGGATGCCCCATGCCTGTACTGAGGGATGCCCCCATGACTGTACTGAGGGATGCCCCCATGACTGTAAGAAGCCAGAAAGTATGACTGTAAGAAGCCACCCAGGGACTCTGGGGAAGGGAATTAACATGTTGAAATAAAATCTGATGTTCTTTTACGTTTTATTTGGTGTGCGGAAGAGGGATTAGTCTTATACGGTGAGTATATAACAAACTCTATATTTTGAGTGGAAATGTTGGGTGGTCGTCTTATACGCCCAGTCGTCTTATACGCCGGCAAATACGGTATATATATTTTTTTAAAAATACAAAAAAAAAATTAAAATAAATAAATAAATTAAAAAAAACTGTGGATATATTTTATATGTTACTCTTATTATGTTAGATGTTATTGTTGCTATGTTATGTGTTATTATTATAAATATGTTCAAATAAGATAAATGTTAACTATTAATATGTAATTGACAATTAGCCACTTTTTTCTGTGACACCATTGCTAAGTGCAAGTGCTCACTCAGGGGCACCTACGCCACCCCAATTTACAAACGCTGGCTTTGAAGGCCTGGCTGTTGAAACCTCCATCTTGATGGAGAAAGGGCTGCCTGCCTCAGTGGTAAATACCATGATCAAGGCTAGGAAGAGGTCCACTTCTTCCATCTACTATAGGGTTTGGCGTACTTACATTGACTGGTGCGAGTCTAACCCGCTTCCCTGTCGTGTGTTTTCCATTCCTAGGATTCTGGAGTTTCTGCAACATGGTTTGGATCTGGGTCTTCAGCTCAGTACTCTGAAAGGCCATGTTTCTGCTTTGGCTATTTTTTTCCAAAGATCCTTTGCTCAGCATCCCCTGGTCAAGACCTTCTTCCATGGGGTTACTCACGTGCGTCCCCCACGTAAGCCGATGTTACCAGTCTGGGACTTGAACTTGGTCTTATCTGCCCTGCAGGGGTCTCCCTTTGAGCCATTGGAAGGAGCCCCTTTGTCCATTCTTACGCTTAAGGTAGTCTTTTTGGTGGCTATCACTTCTGTGAGGCGTGTCTTTGAGTTGGCGGCGCTTTCTATCAAGCCTCCTTATTTTGAGAGACACCAGGACAAGGTGGTGTTTCGTTTTAAGCCAGATTTTCTGCCTAAGGTTGTTTCTGCCTTTCATCTCAATCAGGACATTGTTTTGCCTTCTCTGTGTCCTAATCCTAGTACTTCTAAGGAGAGGGTTTTACACTCTCTAAATATGGTCAGGACTCTGAAGTTCTATCTGGTGGCTACTGACTCCTTCAGGAAGATTTACGCTCTCTTTGTGCTCCCGTCTGGACCTAAGAAGGGTCTGGCTCCGTCCACTATCAGCAAGTGGATCCGTCAGGCTGTGATACAGGCCTACTCTGCTAAGGGGAAGGAGCCTTCCTTCTGCCTTACTGCTCATTCTACTCGTGCTATTGGTGCCTCTTGGGCTTTTCAGCACCAGGCTTCTGTTGAACAAGTTTGCAAGGCCACCACTTGGTCTTCTGTTCATACTTTTTCTAAGTTTTACAAGGTTGATGTTAGGGCCTCAGCTGATGCTGCTTTTGGCCGCAAAGTTCTGCAGGCGGCAGTGGTCTAAAGTGTCTGCTGTTACTTTTGGGGATCCCACCCTACCTTACCGACACTGCTATTGGATGTCCCAAGAGTAAGGAATATCTTCTGGAACAGGACATGCTGTATACTTAGAATAATACAATTCTGTGATTACTCACCTGTAGAATTGGTATTATATGTACAGGGCCGTATTTAGGGTTCATGCTGCCCTAGGCACTATTTGTGCATCTGCCCCCCCCCCCCCACCAAGTGGGAGTGTGGAGTGAGTGTAACACCCAGTAGAGGAGTAAATGCGAGATGCAGCGAGAGAGTAAGTCAGCTAAGGTGGTGGAAACAAGGTCTGCAGGGATTAGCAGTGATTGAATGGAGTTAGTTCATCAGAGGTGATCTCCCATCAAAGGTGGGAGATCTGGAAAGTGAGCAAATAAGTTGTACTTGCGCACTCTACATGGCATAACCCGCCGCCGCCTCCCGCGCGCCCCTTTGACAGTGCGCGCGCCCGCGCCGGCCATTCACGAACGGCCGTCGCGGGCACGCCTAGAGGGGCGCGCGGGAGGCGGCGGGGCCGCCGCCGATCAGGTGAGTTTTTGGGGGCTTTTGGGGGGGGGTCCCTCACCGCGGGACATCCCGATCTCGGATGTCCCGCGGTGAGGGAGGTGATCGGCCCGGGAATCTTATAGATTCCCGGGCCGATCACCCCTGGGTGTTGGTCCACTTTAAGGGGAATCGTCCTATCTACAGAGCCATTGTTCTGAGCTGTTAATAGTGGAAAACAATAGCAGTGCCCTTCAATACCATGTGTGAGGAGTTCAACTAAAATTCCCTCTAGAGTCAAGTTAAAGTGGAGCACTCCCTTGAGTCTATAAGATTTTTTTTGGGGGGGGGTTGGTCTACCTCGTTAGATAGCATCCCAAATGGAGATGTCCCAGTGTGTGAAACCCTCTGGATTGCCCGATCTACTCACCTCTTCCAACAGCACACGCAGCATCTCTGTGCCACAGCTGCATCCCCAGCATACCTGTAGCTAGGTGTGCATATATGCCAGGCCTTTCTGAATGGCCAGCACGATCACACCCACAGCTAGAGGTAGTGGCGGGGGGGGGGCTCACTCTATTCAGATTTACTTGCTGCACTGACGTCAGTACAGCAAAGTAAATCTGTATGGAATGAGCAATGCTGATTGGCTGAGAACCCTGCGCATGCACCATGGAGATGGTGAGAGGGTGAGTTTACAGGTAATCCAGGGGGACATGCACAATGGGGCATCCAAATAAGGAAAGGAGAGACCCCAATAAAGTCACTTTATTGGGTTTTAAGAAGAGCAAAATCCTAATTTAGACTTTTGGCCCAGACAGAGAATTTTCAGGGGCATCCCAAAACCAAATAATCGTTTCTTTCATTGGAAACCCCTCCTGACTGATCGCCATACTTTGGGATGTCATTTCTGGGATCCCAGAATGGTATGGCAGTCAGCTGCTTTAAAGTGAGTAAAGTCTCTCAAAACTGGCTGCATAGAACATCCCAAATCAATGATGCCCCGCTGTGAAGAACCTTCTGCTAAGTACGGCCACTGCATCAGCAGTATTAGGCTTGACATCATGTTTGTAGGGTGACACTGTACAGAGGGGCATCCCAATTCTATGCTGACTTTACTTCCTATTTAACTGGTGGCAAGATAAAAAGTCTATTGATGACAGGGACTGCTGTAAAGTAAAATAAGAAAGTGTGGAGGCATTGACACACACTCTGTGACTGGACAAATGGCAGGGCACAGCAGCATCTAGCAATGTGAGATAATCTGGGACACAGAGAAAGGCTTCCTAAATGGTTACTCTGCCTGCTGAGAAACGTGCAGCTCTGCCTGCAGCCCTACTCAGCAGTCACACAAGGCAGAATCAGACTCCATTCCCCCCTCCATTACTAAACTCACATGCGGCATGCCGATGCTGGATTCATTCTGGGAGCTTCCATTTCTCCTTCATTTCAGGACCAAGCTGTAGTTTTGTGACACACGTGTGTGTATGGGAGGGCGGGCTCCATAACGTGCTGGCTGTGTGCTGCTTCCTGAAGGCAGCTCATACAATCAGTAGCAGCCTGTGTCCACAGGGGGCAGCAGCGTGCAGTATTGTGTGGAGTGAAGAACAGCTCACTTCTCCCGTCCTCCCTGCATCCCCGACCAAGAAAGGGGCATCGCTGATTGCAAGTGATTTTTTTTTTTATTAAATTGTTGTTGGTCGCCACCCTGTACCCGCCCCTGTCTGTAGCTCCGCCCGAGGCACGTGCCTACCCGTGCCTAGTGGTAAATACGGCCCTGTATATGTATACAGCGCGTCCTGTTCCACCCCACCCTTGTTATCATTATCTTTAGTTACCTCTTTATGGTGATTGTTCTTATGTTCAAATTTTTATATATTGGTTATAGTTCTCCCGGTCTCATTTAACTGCTTTTCAATACTGGGGATTTTGTGGGAGGTCCCTGGTATATATGGGGCCGGGAGGAGCCACTTTTCTGTTTCTGCAGTCCAGCGCCATCTACTGGATGTATAACCCAAGATTAAGGAATATCTTCTGGATCTATCTGGAACAGGATGTGCTGTATACATATCATAACAATTGTACAGGTGAGTAATCACAGAATTGTATTTTTGCGCTCAGAAATGAGACTGCTTTCATAGTGGTTACAATCCTTTGTTGTGCTCTACAACCATGCAAAAAGGCCACTAACCACTATCCAGAGCCTTCTTCCTAGTGATAGATTCACTTTCAAACACATGGGCCTGGAATCAGTAAACTTTCCTTAAAGTGGACCAAAACCCACGTAGATCGGCCCAGGAATCTATAAAATTCCCGTGCCAATTTATTCCCTCTCCTATAGGGCATCCAGAATCAGGATGCCCCGCTGTGCGAAACACCCCAGGTTGTCCATAACCCCACCTTCTTTCCCGATCCAACAGTGCATGCGTGAGCAGCGGCCGCATCCCCGCTATGCCTCTAGCAGGGCGTGTGCCCCCACAGGCATATGTCAATGCCGGCAAAGGCACGCGCCCTGTTAGAGGGTAGCGGAGGATGCGGCAGTCAATGCGCTCTGATCCAGTCGTATTAGACGAGCTCCTGGAGGAAGGGGCCTCGAGTGGCTCCGAGTGCGCTGATTGGACGAGCGGCCGTGCATGCTGGGGCTGACCGCCCACTCTGAAGGCTACAAGTGCACAAAGCCCTCGTGCGCTGTGGGTTCTTCTGCACCCCCAAGGCTTTAGAGAGGCAGGTAATGGGTCTAAGGGTGAATAGCAAGTCACCCGCTTGCCAGCCCCTAAAGCCTTGTGAATTGGTATTGGGGTTTATGGACCTCTTACCAGTTCACAGAGGTTAAAAAAAACACAGCAAAATGTCATTTATTAAAAAGCTTTTTTTCCCCCTTAACCTCCGATTGCTGTCCCGCACCCCTCACCACTGCATTAGGTGGGCTGCGGCAAGTGAGTTTAACACAATGCAGAATGTGCAGCAGATAGGAAGCCACTGTACACCTACCTGAGCCAACTGCTGCACAATCAGCTCCAGCTCCATTCAGTTATGCAAGATGTTGTGACATCACAGCCGCTAGCGAGCTGAACGGTGCATCCCCTCTCACCTCTAACTAGGGGCATGCCCAGGCTGGCCAATCACAAATGGCTGCCCCTGGTATGCATCCAGCTAAAGGTATAGTGGGGACCTGCACATGCGCCAATGGAACAAGGTTAGGTGAGTGGGTGCAGTGATTTAATGGGGTCTCAACCAGTGGGGCATCCTAGTTTGGGATGCCACAAGGAGTAGAAATTGGAAGGCCATATGGGCAATTCCCAAACAATTCCCTGTGATCCCACAGTGCATGCACAGGCCGCTGCTACATCCCCAACAAGGTGCATTAATATTCTATTTGGCTATACAAATTTGTCCTTGAACAGACACAACTTTTCATGGGGCCCTAGAAATGATCAGCCCGCCCCTGCTGACAGCCAGTAGTGATCGGTGGAGGATGGGTGTGGGGACAGCAGATCAAAGTCCCCTGTCCTCACATCCGCACTGTGGTTTCTCTGTGTACACATCACAATCACTGATCCCATAGTGCATGTGCGGGTGCAGGCCTTAACTGGCCATACTTGACAGGCTTGAATGTCTTCCAATGGGCCACACAGGCCGGAGTCTGTGTCTCTGGGGTGATGCCCCGGAGTGTGGCAAAGCTTCTCCACAGCTGTAGTCTGAGGGGCATATACAAGGATACCATGGGGTTTCACACTGCAGGGCATCCCAAATCAGGAACATTTCTTAAAGGAGGCCAACTATGCGTTTTGGTGCAAATTGGTGCAATTTAAAGCACAACAAAACTTGGTGTGGCCCCCCCCCCCCCAGGGCATCCCGAAATCACTCACCTTTCCCTGGTCCAAAGGCGCATGCATGGCTCTAAATGTTTACAATGGGAAGGAAGAGCAGGCTGGGCGGGAGCATGCACATCACTGGGGATGCGGCCGCTCTTACTCCCCATTGAAGTCAATGAGAGCCCATTGCCAAAGGATATAAACATGGCAAAGGGCTCTGATTTGACGAGAGCCTGCACATGTGCCATTGGACCGAGGAGAGGTGAGTTTTACTGGGCGAAATGTAGGGTTTAACACAGCTGGGCATCCCAGTCGTGATGCCCTAAGGGCACGGGACAAAACCCTGAAAAGTCAAAACCACTCAGCTGAGGTGGCACCACGAATTGGGTTTTTGCTTTTTGTAGATTTTAAATTCTCTATAAACAGCAATTGTGTGTTGCACTCAGGTGATTGGCATTGGTGTAGGAGACCTACTGAAAAGGCCACCACAAATGAAAGTCCTGCAGGACATCACATGTGCCGGAACAAGGAATGAGGGGATGCACGTAGTGGTCAATGAGTTCTATGAGCTGCTGGAAGACTCCATCGTGCACAATGTAACGGAATCTATATGTAAAGGTTGGTACACTATTTTTATTTATTAGTATTTTATATATTATATTATATATATATAGATTTTATTTAAAAATATTTATATTTTATTTAAATATATTTTATATTTTTACAGGCATTTAATCAAGGTAGTTAGATGAATATAATCATCTGTTTTTACTACTTTCAGGTTCCAAATGTCCTGATTTCACATGTCACGGTGGGTCTACATTTGGTTTTACTGCTTATTTTAATCTCAAATTAATTTACTAGAAATCTATCAGCTGTGACATTTAAAGTGGAGGAAGGAGACAAAAAAAAGGGACTCCACCTGTGAGACTAAAATATCAAAATTATAAACCCGAATTTCATAACTCCACAACTTTTTTAAAGTTAACCTCCAGATAAAATGTCTGGCGGTCCGCTTACCCAAGCTATAATGCCTGACTGCTCTGACAGTAACAGGATGCCCAGGGCCCAGACCACATTAATCACCCGTTTCCCACTTTTCCTCGCTGTATTGCTTCAAACGTTCCCACCCGGCCAACTCTCCCGTCATTTTTTACTGAATGTCCACTTTAAGGATGTGGAACAGCAGCTCACTGCATTCCCACTCCATTATCTACAGCAGAAAGCCACTACATACCCTGGCATGTCCCAGTGTTGTTCAAGTGGGAATGGCTTAACTGGCTTTAAAGTGGACCAACACCCAGGGGGGATCGGCCCGGGAATCTATAAGATTCCCGGACCGATCAGATCCCTCCCCGCGTGGCATCCGAAATCGGGATGTCCCGCGGGGAGGAACCCCCCAGGAGGCCCACAATCCTTACCTTACCGGCGATCCAACGGCGCATGCGCGAGACGCGGCCGCGTCTCTCGCTTCCCTCTAGCAGGGCGCGCTCCAACGCCGGCCGTTTTGTGAATGGCCGGCGCAGGCGCGCTCCCTGTTAGAGGGAAGCGAGAGACGCAGCCAATGACAGCGCTCTGGTATGCGCGTCCAAGCGGCTTTGGACGCGCATACCAGAGCGGCTCTGAGCGCTGTCATTGGCCGGACGAGGTCACGTGGGAGCGGGGAGAGGTGAGTTTTTGCGGCGATCGGGGGGGTTTCACACAGCGGCCCCACCTAAGTGGACCAACACCCAGTATAGTCAAAATCCTGGGTGTTGGTCCACTTTAAGTAAAGCTCTTAAAGTGGACCAGAATCCGTGGGCTGATTCCCTATCTCTGAGGCATCCCAAACTAGGAGCTGTGTGAAACCCCCCGGTTCTTACCTTTAAATTTTGTAGGTCACAATATTTTTAAAAATTAGCCCCGTCCCCACTTTTTTTTTTTTTAAATGCGTGGGGTCCTCTCCTATAAGCCTTACCAACCTGGCAAACCAAGCATAGGAGTTTATAATTCCAGGTCCTGGCTATTACATCCCTTATGCCCTATAGCACAGGAAACCCCCTTCATGCCCCTCCCCTTCTGTGACATATGTTGTCACATGGGGTAAATTCCTCCCCCCCGGCAGTGAGGATGAAAAAAGGGGGAACCATCGGTATGGGCACGGGGTTCTTTCAGTGCTGCCTATGGCTCATAACAAAAGGCATAAGGGCTGGTAAGCAGCAGGGCCAGGGGCCAGACAGTGTGCCCTATGTGCCCTGGATTATCAGCCCTTATGCCTGGTGACCGGGCTGGTTGGCTGGGGAGGGGGGCACTTTTTTGTTTTAAATAATTAAAGAAATATAGTAAAAAGAAGTAAAAATAAATGGCAGCTGACGGCATAGGTTTTATCAAGGAAATCTTTTACAACTCGCATTCAGTGATTTATTAAACTGTCATGCAAGTTCTAAAATGGCGCATGAAGAGAGAATTTAGTCATAACTTTGGCACATGGCTCATGCACATGCAGGATTTCGGAGCATGTGTCCATGAATCATGTGCCAATGATTTTTGCATGGTAATAAATCGATCCTACTGTTGCTAAGGTGTTTCTTTTTAAACAAATAAAAAAGCATGGGTCTTTGTCTGTGTGTGTGTAACACTGAGAATTGAAGGACCAGTAAGCAGCAAGTGTAAGTTTATCTACTTCCTGCCCGCTGGTGCTCCATTGCGCTCTCTCCTCACACACGTAATTGGGGAAGGGATGCCTCTCACTGGCTGTAATGAGGAATGCTGCTTACTGGCTGCAATGGGGGGTTCCTCATACAGCCTGTAATCATTATGCAATCATTTGAAGGGAGGGATTTTAGCACACCATTTGTTTCAGAATTTTTTTTTATTTTCCTCCTTTAAACCCAGGGTGCGTCTTATAGAGCAGAAAATACTATATATTATATAGTTCTAAATATAATAAAGTAACTAAAATGAATGACATTTGTGATTGTTTTATGCTCTTACAGTTGAGTTTGACGAGCCCACTGACTTTGTGTTCCTCATGGATGGATCCAGCAGCGTCGGCCGTGACAACTTTGACAAAGTTAAAGAGTTTATTAAGTTGACAATCAACAAGATTCTGTCAAAAGAATTAAATGTCAACAATATGCTGCGTCTGTCGGTGATTCAGTACAGCCACAACGGGCCCAGAGGCTCGAGGTCCCCTTTACGAACATCAAGGAGGATGCGTTATCCCGCCTTTCAAAAGTCACTTACATGAATGAGGGCACGGATCTCCCAGACGCTCTGAGGTTTGTTACGAAGCATCTGAAGTGTGATGCAAGGCCCAACGTGAAAAGCCAGATCTTCATTTTCTCGGATGGCCAATCTTCTGGCAATGCTCAGCATCAGATTGCTGCTCAGGCAGCGGAAGCTATAAACCCTAAAACCGAGCTGTTTGCCATCACTGTCGGGACATTCCATGAACTTGGCATCTCTCAGCTGGTGAGCGGGAAGGAAGAGAACTTTAATTTTAACAAGATAGAAGATAAAATATTCCGTGTCTCAGAATATAATGATCTCCTGAAGAGTCACGGTGCAAAGCTTTCTAAAGAAGATTACGTTCTGAAATAAAGCTGGAACGCATCGGTGCTGTTTTTCTCTGCTTTCTAGGATTATTTTAGTGATTGTTTTACTAGAGATTTACCAAATAGAAAATAGATTTCAAATGACTTTCCAGGCACATAAGAAATAAACCTTACTTTTCTAACTCACAGCTGCAGCCTGGGTTTAGCGGTGGGCTCAGGTGCAGACTGTGCACTCCCCACCCAGCCATTGTGTGTGTATCTGCTGCCAGTCATGAGGGAGCGGGCTCCATTGTTGCTTGGCAGCCAGCAGCACATCACATGAGTATCTACCACTGATATTCTACCAGGGCCGGCTCCAGGTTTCTGTGTGCCCATGGGCGATGGAGACTCAGTGGACCCCTCTGCAGTATGTCATGACTAGCGTGGCATTAATCTAGCATCCCACGCCCCAACACACACACAGCCAATTTTAAATGTAGTAGATATTTACCGGGTGCTAACGTTTTTGTGCTGGTCCTGTACTTACCCAACTCCTGCGTTCAGGTCTCCAAACTTCATGGGGCTTAGTAAAGTGACACCTATATAATAAATAAATAAAGTGCACACCCAAGAATAATTATCAGCAGTATTCAGTGTAGAAGAAAACAAAACAATATACATCAATTGAAGATCATTTCATATATACAATCCATTACTGCAGTAGATGCAGCGCTGTCCCAGCTTCAGCCATGTATATAATAGAAAAAGTCTTAATACTTCACTATAAGATTATACATAGACAACACTATATAATATAATATATCTGAAAATACAAAGCATCAATAATACCAAGGTATGACTGGTAGCTTAACGGACAGTAGTAACATTCACTGCAAAAGAGCAGCTGTACAATCTCAAATGTAGACATTCACACGCCGAGGTAGAAAGTGTAGCATATAATATATGCACATCCCCATTAGCCAACATAGACGACATGAAAAAAGTGCAAAACTACTGTGCCCATTAACATTTCAGAGCCGTCTTTGTTGGTGTATGTTAATGGACACATTAGTTTTGCTGCTACAATATTATTATCTGCTGCACACTTTCTACCTCGGAGTGTGAATGTCTACATTTGAGATTGTACAGCTGCTCTTTTGCAGTGAATTTTACTACTGTTCATTAAAGTGGACCAACACCCAGGATTTTGACTATCCTGGGTCTTGGTCCACTTCGCTGTGTGAAACCCTCCCGATCACCCTAAAAACTCACCTCTCCCCGCTCCCAGCGCCGACGGACAAGGGATTTGACAGCCGCTTGTCCGCGGCTCCTCCGCCGCCTCCCGCGCGTCCCTCTTGACGCGCGCGCCCGCGCCGGCCATTCACAGACGGCCGTCGCGGGCGCGCGCACGCCTAGAGGGGCGCGAGGGAGGCGGCGGCCGGCCGAAGCTAAGGTAAGGGGGTTTGGGGGTTTTGGGGGGGTTTCACCCCGCGGGACATCCGAGATCGGGGGAGTTGATCGGCCCGGGAATCTTATAGATTCCCGGGCCGATCACCCGAGGGTGATGGTCCACTTTAAGCTACCAGTCATACCTTGGTATTATTGATGCTTTGTATTTTCTGACATACATTTAGGGTCTTATTTAAGAAGGGATAGCGTCAGGTAGTGGCTGGTTAATGAGAGGTAGTGACAGGTAGCGACTGGTGAAAGCCGGACACGGCACGCAATTACACATTTATCAAGCAGAATCTGTTTAGCGACTGGGATAGCGCCATGTAGCGTCTGAT
Source organism: Gastrophryne carolinensis (assembly GCA_027917425.1). NCBI lineage: Eukaryota > Metazoa > Chordata > Amphibia > Anura > Microhylidae > Gastrophryne > Gastrophryne carolinensis. The sequence continues at coordinate 51,784,205 of CM051239.1, forward strand.
TCATCATTTTCACAACTTCAGTGAACAGCTTCGGCGTTCACTCTCCCATACATTTCAATGGACGATAATTTTCTTCTCTTTAAACGGGGTATTTGTTTATTTTTTTTTCCACCTCTTCTGGCATTGAGAAAGCATTTTTTTTTACAATTTTTTCATTTTTTATATATTTCTTCAGAAATGACATTACAGGTCTGCCATTAATGTGTTCATGTTACAATGTTGTTACAATGTAATTCCATATGTTTTTGCTTTGTTACTAGTGGGTAGATGCTGAAAAACACACTTTAAACACACCGCCTCCTGCACTCTGGGCTTCAAGCAAGCATTTTTCTGCGCCAGAGATTTGTGAGGCTGTTTTCTTGCTGAATATGGTGTGAGTCGGTTGCTATGAGCAGTCGCTAACATGCGCTCCCATACAGCGCTGTACTGGTCATATAGCGACTCCTCACAATGTATTCAACATTACTGAACAGCGACTGCAACTACTAGCGGGCACTCTGAAAATGCCTGCTACAGACGCTCATCTGTCGCTACCTGCCACTAATGATGAATCAGCATGCCCATCATATATATTTCCAATAGTGTTGTCAATGCATAAGTATCTTAGAGTGAAGTATTAAGACTTTTTCTACTATTATATACACGGCTGAAGCTGGGACAGCGCTGCATCTACTGAAATCTGCTGCATCTGCTGATAATTATTCTTGGGTGTGCACTATATTTATTTATTATATAGTGGTTATTGTGTGGTGGGACTCACATTCAGTTGCTCCCCACCAGAGAGTTATTTGTTTAATGGTGTGCATTATCCAAATATAATATGCTTAGTAAAGTTCCATAACCCATTATGGGATGTCAGTGCCCACACACAGGGTAGAGATATGAATGCACAAGCAGGGTAAGTAAAGGGCAGCCACCAAATTATTTAAAGCCACATAAACATCTGGACTTGTTGTACAGATAAATGGGGTTGATGCTTCAAAGCCTCATTAGGTAACCGTTAAATATGCAGGAAACTAAAAAATGCAAATGATTCAGATCCCTGATTATCTGTTTCCCTGGCCCCTTCTGTTTCTGTGGATGGAGTAAAGCAGACCTATAGTAAGTGAAAAAATAAAATGAATAGAATTTGCTTATACCAATCCCCCCCCCCCCCCAAGGTATTCCGAACTTGGATGCCCCACCAATTAAGTAGGATGCCTGAAATACTTAAAGCGGACCAAAACCCTCTAATCTTGTGAAATACATTTGGCCAAAGCCCCTGCCGACACTCTCTTCTTAAGGTGTAGAACTAGAAGTGGATATTTCCACTTTTTGAATAGTCCTGGAACACTGATTTGTTTGGCTGTCCCTCTCTGTTAGATTGCAGTCATTGCATAGATGTGGCAATAACATTATTTCCACAGGAGCAGGAGCAGTGAAATTGAGCAAAAGGTATTGCTCGTGGGGGGAGCAATTCAGGGAATGCTAGTTAAAAATGTGGGTTTTGGTGCAGGAGTGGGGTTAGGGTTAGGTTTCCTGGGGTTATTCAACTCCATGCAACCTTCCAAAACCTTAAAGTGGTCCACCTCAGTGGGGCACCCCGATCTCGATTTCGGATGCCCCGCGGGGAGGGATCTGATCGGCCCGAGAATCTTATAGATTCCCGGGCCGATCCCCCCTGGGTGTTGGTCCACTTTAAGCACTATCACTATCCTGGTAATGGACACCACTAAGACATAAAACACAGTTCATTCCATACCATCAGTTGCTCTGCTCCACTTCTGAAGAACTGCAACACCCAGCATAGCTCCCTGCCCAAATCTCCCATCAGGTCTGCATCACACATGCCATATGGAGCATAGCTAGATCCCGAATAGTAATATAAATCAGACTGCAAACAGAGTTGCACTTTCCAGCCCACACCCTGCAGGTGTCAATGCTTTATCACTACCAGTCCCCACCACTCACTTTGTGCATTACCAGTGCTAACTCTCGCCCCCACATACACTGCCTTTTGTATAGACCTGACACCCCAGGCAATTGCATGGCTTAGGTAGTGAGAGACGCAGCCCTGACTATACTTAATTGGTGCATTCTGTGTCTCTGAAAGTAGGTGGACTAGAAGCCACAGCACAAACTGTGATAGCCACCACTTCCTCCAGCCACAGAATGCTACAGCTGCTAGATCCCCACAGAGACCAGGTGAGTATAGCTGACTGTAGGGTATGTTGGTGCAAGGAGTGGGTGTTTTAAGTAAAACCCTGGTGTATGCTGGTGGATGCCTGGCTGTGTGAACGACCCCCCAGTTCCCACAAAACTCGCTATGCCCTGGTTCCCATGGTGATATGAACATTGGGGGCCACGTCCCCAGCATCTATGGGTTGAGGCCCGCTCACATGCAAATAGGAAGCTCACCCTCGTCTAAAGGGAATTTGGGGGTGCAGTTGCTCCTGCTCCCTATCGCCAACCACTGGTCTAAAAAGGCCCATATGCTGATAATTATTATGCACACCATGCAGCGCTGATTGGACGAGAGCCCGCGCATGTGCCGTAGGACCAAGGAAAGGTGAGTTCTCATGGGTGTTCTGGTTGGGCTTCAGATAGTGGGCCATCCTAATTCAGGGTTCTCTCAGGGCAAGGTTCAAAACCCAGGATAGTAAAAATCCTGGGTTTTGTTCCATGTCCTTAAGGCATCTGGAATTGGGATGCCCCACTGTGTGAAACCCCCCAGAAAGCCCATTAAAACTCACCTTTCCTCGGTCCAATGCGGGCTCATCCCTGGTCAGAGCCCTTTGCCTTGACTACATCATTTGCATACCTTCCAACTATTCAGAGCGGGAAAAAGGGACAATTTTTAAATTAAGCCATGTCCCCTCATTGATGGATGGATAGAGGTTGTAACAGTTACAATGCTACAAACACTTTGAATAGACGAATTAATCACTTATTGGTGCAGATCTGCATGTTACACATCAAAGAGGGACAAATGAGAACAACGAGGGGCAGGGGGACATGGACTCAGAAGAGATATGCATTTGGTAAAGGTTATGTAATTGAAATGAATGGGAAGCCCCAGCCTATCTGAATGGCTGGGGTGGAAGCACACGCACATCTCTGGGGATGCAGAGTTTTTACAGGCAGCCTGGGGGGTTTCAGCACAGCGGGGCATCCCAATTTGGGAAGGAAGTGGGCAGCACTCCAATGCTCTTTACTAAGCTGCTCTAAGGTTTAATTTCTTCTGACCACAGATAAGCTCACTAGAGATGAGCGAGTAGTATTCGACCGAGTCGGTATTCGATCGAATACTACGCTATTCGTCATACTCGATTTCGATCGAGTACAGTGGCGATGGCTCACTCACAGTTTCCCCTCCCACCTTCCCTGGCGCGTTTTTTACACCAATCACCATGCAGGGGGGGTGGGACAGGTCCTGGGAGGACGCTGGCATCGCGAGAACGGCGTCTACACGCATTGGCTGGAAAAACCATGTGACCTTGAATCCACAAAACTCAGCCCTTCCTCTTCGTCAGCATTAGCAGCTTGAACTTAGTGAGGGACAGACGCTCACAGCAGGGAAAGACAGGCTGTAGCTGGCAGGGCCCCAGAAGCTCGGGATATCGCATTTACCACCATATATACCAGCTACCAGAAGACAAGAGAGTCATTAAGAGCCCTTATTAGGGCTACTATGCTGAACAGTATATAGCTCTTATGTAGGCAGGCAGGGCCCCAGAAGCTCAGAATATCGCTTTTACCACCATATATACCAGCTACCAGAAGACAAGAGAGTCATTGAGAGCCCTTATTAGGGCTACTATGCTGAACAGTATATAGCTCATATGTAGGCAGGCAGGGCCCCAGAAGCTCAGAATATCGCTTTTACCACCATATATACCAGCTACCAGAAGACAAGAGAGTCATTGAGAGCCCTTATTAGGGCTACTATGCTGAACAGTATAAAGCTCATATGTAGGCAGGCAGGGCCCCAGAAGCTCAGAATATCGCTTTTACCACCATATATACCAGCTACCAGAAGACAAGAGAGTCATTGAGAGTCCTTATTATTAGGGCTACTATGCTGAACAGTATATAGCTCATATGTAGGCAGGCAGGGCCCCAGAAGCTCAGAATATCGCTTTTACCACCATATATACCAGCTACCAGAAGACAAGAGAGTCATTGAGAGCCCTTATTAGGGCTACTATGCTGAACAGTATATAGCTCATATGTAGGCAGGCAGGGCCCCAGAAGCTCAGAATATCGCTTTTACCACCATATATACCAGCTACCAGAAGACAAGAGAGTCATTGAGAGTCCTTATTATTAGGGCTACTATGCTGAACAGTATATAGCCCATATGTAGGCAGGCAGGGCCCCAGAAGCTCAGAATATCGCATTTACCACCATATATACCAGCTACCAGAAGACAAGAGAGTCATTAAGAGCCCTTATTAGGGCTACTATGCTGAACAGTATATAGCCCATATGTAGGCAGGCAGGGCCCCAGAAGCTCGGAATATCGCATTTACCACCATATATACCAGCTACCAGAAGACAAGAGAGTCATTAAGAGCCCTTATTAGGGCTACTATGCTGAACAGTATATAGCTCATATGTAGGCAGGCAGGGCCCCAGAAGCTCAGAATATCGCTTTTACCACCATATATACCAGCTACCAGAAGACAAGAGAGTCATTGAGAGTCCTTATTATTAGGGCTACTATGCTGAACAGTATATAGCTCACATGTAGGCAGGCAGGGCCCCAGAAGCTCAGAATATCGCTTTTACCACCATATATACCCATACCTCCCAACTTCTGAAGATATAAAAGAGGGACAAGCCACGCCCTGGCCACACCCCTGCCACGCCCCCAGCCACGCCATATTTCCCACCCATTGACACAAATGCACATCTGAACCCGAGAAGCTAATTTCCTTAGAAAAAAATTATAAAAATAAATGTAAAAAAATCGAAATGTATATTTAACTTTAATTAACAGACTGTACACTTTTAAAAAGGAGCCACCCCAGTTATTTCACTATCTTGTTGATGGTTCCTCTCCAGCTTGGTATACTGATTTGGGATGCCCGCTGTGTGAAACCCCCCTGGAATGACAATAATTCTTACTTCACCTGGCAATCCCACAGCATATGTGCGGGTTCTCCTCCCAGCAGCTCATGCGCCATTGATCTTACTTTAAAGTGGATTTTGACTATCCTGGGTTTTGGTTCTTTCCCCCAGGGCACCTCGATCGGAGATGCCCTGCTGTGTGAAACCCCCCAGATAGCTGGCAGCTACATCACCACTTCCCTCTAACAGAAAGCGTGCCCACACCGGCCATTCACAAATGTCTGGCACGGGCCCTGCTAGAGGGATAGCGAGGATGAGGCCGTGGCCGCATCTCGCGCATGTGCCATTGGACCGGGAACAAAGATAAGTGTATGGGGCGTCCTGGGGGTTTTACATGGCGTGGCATCCCAAATCTTATAGATTCCCGGCCCAATTGGTGTAGCATGGGTTTTGGCCAATTGATTCTGGGATGCCCCGCTGTGTGAAACCTCCCAGGTCACCCTGTTCACTTACCTTACTTCCTGGTCCAATGGCGCATGCGCTGGCCGCATCCCAGCTAGCCCTCTAGCAGGACGCGTGCCCGCACCAGCCATTTGTGCGGTGGCGGTGTTGGCACACTCTGTTAGAGATAAGCGGGGGATGTGGTCGCCAGCATGCTTGGAGCTACTCTGCTTAGACACCGGCTTATATGCGAGTGTGCTGATTGGACGAGCGCCTGCGCATGCGCCCGTAGGACTGGAAAGAGGTGAGTTCCTTGGGGCAATTTGGGGGGGTTTCACGTAGCGGGGCATTCCTGATCAGGGTGCCCCGGGGGAAAAGACCAAAACCCAGGATCAAAAGTTCAAAATCCTGGATTTTGGTCCACTTTAAGTGGGAGTGTAGGTCAGCGGTTGGAGAGGGGGGCAAAGGGGTGCGGATTGGAAGCTAGGGAGGGGGTTTAGGTGTGGGTGCGGATTGGAAGGCAGGGAGGGGCTACTTAGGTGAGGGTTGACAACTGGGGAGGGGGGTGTAGATTGGAAATTACCATAGACAGAATAGGTGATCTTACTTGTTGTCCAGGAGCAGGATGGGGGGTCTGGGCTACTTGCCAGGCTGCAGCCTCACTATCCAGCCCAGCCCCGCCCCATCCTATTCCATCACTCCCAGCACTGCCCCCTTAGTAGCCTCAGCCTATCTGGGAGCAGGGGGTGGGGCTAGACATCTTTCTGGGCGGGGTCTAATCTTGCTGGGTCTGCTGCCAGCACAAATCAGCACATAAGAACGTCTGCCCCGCCCCGCTGCTCGAAGATTGACAGCAGCTCCTCCAGCCCGCCTTCAAGGATCTTCATTTTCATTTGTGCTGTAAGTTTCTTAACCCCCCCCCCCCCCCCCCCGCCGAGCATCTGACAGCCGGCCCGCCCGGAAGTCTCTTGATCTCCCCCCTTGCTCCCGCACTGGAAGTCTTGCCTCTGCCCGCGCACGCAAGTCTCTGCGGTTTGAGGCCAGGGAACGTCTATGCACAGCGCGCCGCTGCCCCAGCGCCATGGCAGCACTGGGCATACCGACACGACGCAGGGCGTCCCGGGACGGTAATTAACGTTCCGGGACCACGGGATCACTGGGGAAAATCGGGGCAATCCCGGAGGAATCGGGACAGTTGGGAGGCATGTATACCAGCTACCAGAAGACACGAGAGTCATTGAAAGCCCTTATAAGGGCTACTATGCTGAACAGTATATAGCTCATATGTAGGCAGGCAGGGCCCCAGAAGCTCAGAATATCGCTTTTACCACCATATATACCAGCTACCAGAAGACAAGAGAGTCATTGAGAGCCCTTATTAGGGCTACTATGTTGAACAGTATATAGCTCTTATGTAGGCAGGCAGGGCCCCAGAAGCTCAGAATATCGCATTTACCACCATATATACCAGCTACCAGAAGACAAGAGAGTCATTAAGAGCCCTTATTAGGGCTACTATGCTGAACGGTATATAGCTCCTATGTAGGCAGGCAGGGCCCCAGAAGCTCAGAATATCGCATTTACCACCATATATACCAGCTACCAGAAGACAAGAGAGTCATTGAGAGCCCTTATTAGGGCTACTATGCTGAACAGTATATAGCTCATATGTAGGCAGGCAGGGCCCCAGAAGCTCAGAATATCGCTTTTACCACCATATATACCAGCTACCAGAAGACAAGAGAGTCATTGAGAGCCCTTATTAGGGCTACTATGCTGAACAGTATATAGCTCATATGTAGGCAGGCAGGGCCCCAGAAGCTCAGAATATCGCATTTACCACCATATATACCAGCTACCAGAAGACAAGAGAGTCATTGAGAGCCCTTATTAGGGCTACTATGCTGAACAGTATATAGCTCATATGTAGGCAGGCAGGGCCCCAGAAGCTCAGAATATCGCTTTTACCACCATATATACCAGCTACCAGAAGACAAGAGAGTCATTGAGAGCCCTTATTAGGGCTACTATGCTGAACAGTATATAGCTCATATGTAGGCAGGCAGGGCCCCAGAAGCTCAGAATATCGCTTTTACCACCATATATACCAGCTACCAGAAGTCAAGAGAGTCATTGAGAGCCCTTATTAGGGCTACTATGCTGAACAGTATATAGCTCATATGTAGGCAGGCAGGGCCCCAGAAGCTCAGAATATCGCTTTTACCACCATATATACCAGCTACCAGAAGACAAGAGAGTCATTGAGAGCCCTTATTAGGGCTACTATGTTGAATAGTATATAGCTCTTATGTAGGCAGCAGGGCCCCAGAAGCTCAGAATATCGCTTTTACCACCATATATACCAGCTACCAGAAGACAAGAGAGTCATTGAGAGCCCTTATTAGGGCTACTATGCTGAACAGTATATAGCTCATATGTAGGCAGGCAGGGCCCCAGAAGCTCAGAATATCGCTTTTACCACCATATATACCAGCTACCAGAAGACAAGAGAGTCATTGAGAGCCCTTATTAGGGCTACTATGTTGAATAGTATATAGCTCTTATGTAGGCAGGCAGGGCCCCAGAAGCTCAGAATATCGCTTTTACCACCATATATACCAGCTACCAGAAGACAAGAGAGTCATTGAGAGCCCTTATTAGGGCTACTATGCTGAACAGTATATAGCTCATATGTAGGCAGGCAGGGCCCCAGAAGCTCAGAAAATCGCTTTTACCACCATATATACCAGCTACCAGAAGACAAGAGAGTCATTGAGAGCCCTATTAGGGCTACTATGTTGAACAGTATATAGCTCTTATGTAGGCAGGCAGGGCCCCAGAAGCTCAGAATATCGCTTTTACCACCATATATACCAGCTACCAGAAGACAAGAGAGTCATTGAGAGCCCTTATTAGGGCTACTATGCTGAACAGTATATAGCTCATACGTAGGCAGGCAGGGCCCCAGAAGCTCAGAATATCGCTTTTACCACCATATATACCAGCTACCAGAAGACAAGAGAGTCATTGAGAGTCCTTATTATTAGGGCTACTATGCTGAACAGTATATAGCTCATATGTAGGCAGGCAGGGCCCCAGAAGCTCAGAATATCGCTTTTACCACCATATATACCAGCTACCAGAAGACAAGAGAGTCATTGAGAGTCCTTATTATTAGGGCTACTATGCTGAACAGTATATAGCCCATATGTAGGCAGGCAGGGCCCCAGAAGCTCAGAATATCGCATTTACCACCATATATACCAGCTACCAGAAGACAAGAGAGTCATTGAGAGCCCTTATTAGGGCTACTATGCTGAACGGTATATAGCTCATATGTAGGCAGGCAGGGCCCCAGAAGCTCAGAATATCGCTTTTACCACCATATATACCAGCTACCAGAAGACAAGAGAGTCATTGAGAGCCCTTATTAGGGCTACTATGCTGAACAGTATATAGCTCATATGTAGGTAGGCAGGGCCCCAGAAGCTCAGAATATCGCTTTTACCACCATATATACCAGCTACCAGAAGACAAGAGAGTCATTGAGAGCCCTTATTAGGGCTACTATGTTGAATAGTATATAGCTCTTATGTAGGCAGGCAGGGCCCCAGAAGCTCAGAATATCGCTTTTACCACCATATATACCAGCTACCAGAAGACAAGAGAGTCATTGAGAGCCCTTATTAGGGCTACTATGCTGAACAGTATATAGCTCATATGTAGGCAGGCAGGGCCCCAGAAGCTCAGAATATCGCTTTTACCACCATATATACCAGCTACCAGAAGACAAGAGAGTCATTGAGAGCCCTTATTAGGGCTACTATGCTGAACAGTATATAGCTCATATGTAGGCAGGCAGGGCCCCAGAAGCTCAGAATATCGCTTTTACCACCATATATACCAGCTACCAGAAGACAAGAGAGTCATTGAGAGCCCTATTAGGGCTACTATGTTGAACAGTATATAGCTCTTATGTAGGCAGGCAGGGCCCCAGAAGCTCAGAATATCGCTTTTACCACCATATATACCAGCTACCAGAAGACAAGAGAGTCATTGAGAGCCCTTATTAGGGCTACTATGCTGAACAGTATATAGCTCATACGTAGGCAGGCAGGGCCCCAGAAGCTCAGAATATCGCTTTTACCACCATATTTACCAGCTACCAGAAGACAAGAGAGTCATTGAGAGTCCTTATTATTAGGGCTACTATGCTGAACAGTATATAGCCCATATGTAGGCAGGCAGGGCCCCAGAAGCTCAGAATATCGCTTTTACCACCATATATACCAGCTACCAGAAGACAAGAGAGTCATTGAGAGCCCTTATTAGGGCTACTATGCTGAACAGTATATAGCTCATATGTAGGTAGGCAGGGCCCCAGAAGCTCAGAATATCGCTTTTACCACCATATTTACCAGCTACCAGAAGACAAGAGAGTCATTGAGAGTCCTTATTATTAGGGCTACTATGCTGAACAGTATATAGCTCATATGTAGGCAGGCAGGGCCCCAGAAGCTCAGAATATCGCTTTTACCACCATATATACCAGCTACCAGAAGACAAGAGAGTCATTGAGAGCCCTTATTAGGGCTACTATGCTGAACAGTATATAGCTCATATGTAGGCAGGCAGGGCCCCAGAAGCTCAGAATATCGCATTTACCACCATATATACCAGCTACCAGAAGACAAGAGAGTCATTGAGAGCCCTTATTAGGGCTACTATGCTGAACAGTATATAGCTCATATGTAGGCAGGCAGGGCCCCAGAAGCTCAGAATATCGCATTTACCACCATATATACCAGCTACCAGAAGACAAGAGAGTCATTGAGAGCCCTTATTAGGGCTACTATGCTGAACAGTATATAGCTCATATGTAGGCAGGCAGGGCCCCAGAAGCTCAGAATATCGCTTTTACCACCATATATACCAGCTACCAGAAGACAAGAGAGTCATTGAGAGCCCTTATTAGGGCTACTATGCTGAACAGTATATAGCTCATATGTAGGCAGGCAGGGCCCCAGAAGCTCAGAATATCGCATTTACCACCATATATACCAGCTACCAGAAGACAAGAGAGTCATTGAGAGCCCTTATTAGGGCTACTATGCTGAACAGTATATAGCTCATATGTAGGCAGGCAGGGCCCCAGAAGCTCAGAATATCGCTTTTACCACCATATATACCAGCTACCAGAAGACAAGAGAGTCATTGAGAGCCCTTATTAGGGCTACTATGTTGAATAGTATATAGCTCATATGTAGGCAGGCAGGGCCCCAGAAGCTCAGAATATCGCTTTTACCACCATATATACCAGCTACCAGAAGACAAGAGAGTCATTGAGAGCCCTTATTAGGGCTACTATGCTGAACAGTATATAGCTCATATGTAGGCAGGCAGGGCCCCAGAAGCTCAGAATATCGCTTTTACCACCATATATACCAGCTACCAGAAGACAAGAGAGTCATTGAGAGCCCTTATTAGGGCTACTATGCTGAACAGTATATAGCTCATATGTAGGCAGGCAGGGCCCCAGAAGCTCAGAATATCGCTTTTACCACCATATATACCAGCTACCAGAAGACAAGAGAGTCATTGAGAGCCCTTATTAGGGCTACTATGCTGAACAGTATATAGCTCATATGTAGGCAGGCAGGGCCCCAGAAGCTCAGAATATCGCTTTTACCACCATATATACCAGCTACCAGAAGACAAGAGAGTCATTGAGAGCCCTTATTAGGGCTACTATGTTGAATAGTATATAGCTCATATGTAGGCAGGCAGGGCCCCAGAAGCTCAGAATATCGCTTTTACCACCATATATACCAGCTACCAGAAGACAAGAGAGTCATTGAGAGCCCTTATTAGGGCTACTATGTTGAATAGTATATAGCTCTTATGTAGGCAGGCAGGGCCCCAGAAGCTCAGAATATCGCTTTTACCACCATATATACCAGCTACCAGAAGACAAGAGAGTCATTGAGAGCCCTTATTAGGGCTACTATGCTGAACAGTATATAGCTCATATGTAGGCAGGCAGGGCCCCAGAGGCTCAGAATATCGCTTTTACCACCATATATACCAGCTACCAGAAGACAAGAGAGTCATTGAGAGCCCTTATTAGGGCTACTATGCTGAACAGTATATAGCTCTTATGTAGGCAGGCAGGGCCCCAGAAGCTCAGAATATCGTTTTTACCACCATATATACCAGCTACCAGAAGACAAGAGAGTAATTGAGAGCCCTTATTAGGGCTACTATGCTGAACAGTATATAGCTCATACGTAGGCAGGCAGGGCCCCAGAAGCTCAGAATATCGCATTTACCACCATATATACCAGCTACCAGAAGACAAGAGAGTCATTGAGAGTCCCTATTATTAGGGCTACTATGCTGAACAGTATATAGCTCATATGTAGGCAGGCAGGGCCCCAGAAGCTCAGAATATCGCTTTTACCACCATATATACCAGCTACCAGAAGACAAGAGAGTCATTGAGAGTCCTTATTATTAGGGCTACTATGCTGAACAGTATATAGCCCATATGTAGGCAGGCAGGGCCCCAGAAGCTCAGAATATCGCTTTTACCACCATATATACCAGCTACCAGAAGACAAGAGAGTCATTGAGAGCCCTTATTAGGGCTACTATGCTGAACGGTATATAGCTCATATGTAGGCAGGCAGGGCCCCAGAAGCTCAGAATATCGCTTTTACCACCATATATACCAGCTACCAGAAGACAAGAGAGTCATTGAGAGCCCTTATTAGGGCTACTATGCTGAACAGTATATAGCTCATATGTCATTGAGAGCCCTTATTAGGGCTACTATGCTGAACAGTATATAGCTCATATGTAGGCAGGCAGGGCCCCAGAAGCTCAGAATATCGCATTTACCACCATATATACCAGCTACCAGAAGACAAGAGAGTCATTGAGAGTCCTTATTAGGGCTACTATGCTGAACGGTATATAGCTCATTCTAGCTATATACACACTGCACACAACGGCTGCTTTAGTGAGGGGTAGCTGCTGCTGCTGGAATAGGGACAGAAAGACTTCAGTGGTGTATTAGCACCTATATACAAAACTATATTTTGCACTACTGTTTTGTGTCCTCTGTGCCAACTAGAGATGAGCGAACTTTTGAAAAATTCGATTCGACTGATTCGCCGAATTTTCCGACAAAAATCGTTTCGACCCGAATAAATTCGCGACGAATCGCTATTAAAAACGGCTATTTCTGAGCCTCCTACAGCCTCAATAGGGTTGTAAACCATTCAGCCTTGCTGTAACACGCACAGGATGCGTGCTGGGTTAGTTAAATAATACTTTTAAGAAATATCACATGCAGATCAGAGGCATCGCTAATAGAATCGCAGAGCGGCACAATTGCAGAGAGTTGAAGTGGCATCACTATGAGGGGCAGAAGGAGCCCAAATATACACTGGAGTTGGCCTCAGGAGCCCAAAAATTGGATGAATCACACCCTGGAGTTGGCAGAAGTTGGCAGCAGCAGCAGCAGGAGCCCAAATATACACTGGAGTTGGCTTCAGGAGCCCAAAAATTGGATGAATCACACCCTGGAGTTGGCAGGAGTTGACAGCAGCAGCAGCAGGAGCCCAAATATACACTGGAGTTGGCTTCAGGAGCCCAAAAATTGGATGAATCACAGCCTGGAGTTGGCAGGAGTTGACAGTAGCAGCAGCAGGAGCCCAAATATACACTGGAGTTGGCTTCAGGAGCCCAAAAATTGGATGAATCACACCCTGGAGTTGGCAGAAGTTGGCAGCAGCAGGAGCCCAAATATACACTGGAGTTGGCTTCAGGAGCCCAAAAATTGGATGAATCACAGCCTGGAGTTGGCAGGAGTTGACAGTAGCAGCAGCAGGAGCCCAAATATACACTGGAGTTGGCTTCAGGAGCCCAAAAATTGGATGAATCACACCCTGGAGTTGGCAGAAGTTGGCAGCAGCAGGAGCCCAAATATACACTGGAGTTGGCTTCAGGAGCCCAAAAATTGGATGAATCACACCCTGGAGTTGGCAGAAGTTGGCAGCAGCAGCAGCAGGAGCCCAAATATACACTGGAGTTGGCTTCAGGAGCCCAAAAATTGGATGAATCACACCCTGGAGTTGGCAGGAGTTGACAGTAGCAGCAGCAGGAGCCCAAATATACACTGGAGTTGGCCTCAGGAGCCCAAAAATTGGATGAATCACACCCTGGAGTTGGCAGGAGTTGACAGTAGCAGCAGCAGGAGCCCAAATATACACTGGAGTTGGCCTCAGGAGCCCAAAAATTGGATGAATCACACCCTGGAGTTGGCAGGAGTTGGCAGCAGCAGCAGCAGGAGCCCAAATATACACTGGAGTTGGCTTCAGGAGCCCAAAAATTGGATGAATCACACCCTGGAGTTGGCAGGAGTTGACAGTAGCAGCAGCAGGAGCCCAAATATACACTGGAGTTGGCCTCAGGAGCCCAAAAATTGGATGAATCACACCCTGGAGTTGGCAGAAGTTGGCAGCAGCAGCAGCAGGAGCCCAAATATACACTGGAGTTGGCTTCAGGAGCCCAAAAATTGGATGAATCACACCCTGGAGTTGGCAGGAGTTGACAGCAGCAGCAGCAGGAGCCCAAATATACACTGGAGTTGGCTTCAGGAGCCCAAAAATTGGATGAATCACAGCCTGGAGTTGGCAGGAGTTGACAGTAGCAGCAGCAGGAGCCCAAATATACACTGGAGTTGGCTTCAGGAGCCCAAAAATTGGATGAATCACACCCTGGAGTTGGCAGAAGTTGGCAGCAGCAGGAGCCCAAATATACACTGGAGTTGGCTTCAGGAGCCCAAAAATTGGATGAATCACAGCCTGGAGTTGGCAGGAGTTGACAGTAGCAGCAGCAGGAGCCCAAATATACACTGGAGTTGGCTTCAGGAGCCCAAAAATTGGATGAATCACACCCTGGAGTTGGCAGAAGTTGGCAGCAGCAGGAGCCCAAATATACACTGGAGTTGGCTTCAGGAGCCCAAAAATTGGATGAATCACACCCTGGAGTTGGCAGAAGTTGGCAGCAGCAGCAGCAGGAGCCCAAATATACACTGGAGTTGGCTTCAGGAGCCCAAAAATTGGATGAATCACACCCTGGAGTTGGCAGGAGTTGACAGTAGCAGCAGCAGGAGCCCAAATATACACTGGAGTTGGCCTCAGGAGCCCAAAAATTGGATGAATCACACCCTGGAGTTGGCAGGAGTTGACAGTAGCAGCAGCAGGAGCCCAAATATACACTGGAGTTGGCCTCAGGAGCCCAAAAATTGGATGAATCACACCCTGGAGTTGGCAGGAGTTGGCAGCAGCAGCAGCAGGAGCCCAAATATACACTGGAGTTGGCTTCAGGAGCCCAAAAATTGGATGAATCACACCCTGGAGTTGGCAGGAGTTGACAGTAGCAGCAGCAGGAGCCCAAATATACACTGGAGTTGGCCTCAGGAGCCCAAAAATTGGATGAATCACACCCTGGAGTTGGCAGAAGTTGGCAGCAGCAGCAGCAGGAGCCCAAATATACACTGGAGTTGGCTTCAGGAGCCCAAAAATTGGATGAATCACACCCTGGAGTTGGCAGAAGTTGGCAGCAGCAGCAGCAGGAGCCCAAATATACACTGGAGTTGGCTTCAGGAGCCCAAAAATTGGATGAATCACACCCTGGAGTTGGCAGGAGTTGACAGTAGCAGCAGCAGGAGCCCAAATATACACTGGAGTTGGCCTCAGGAGCCCAAAAATTGGATGAATCACACCCTGGAGTTGGCAGGAGTTGACAGTAGCAGCAGCAGGAGCCCAAATATACACTGGAGTTGGCCTCAGGAGCCCAAAAATTGGATGAATCACACCCTGGAGTTGGCAGGAGTTGGCAGCAGCAGCAGCAGGAGCCCAAATATACACTGGAGTTGGCTTCAGGAGCCCAAAAATTGGATGAATCACACCCTGGAGTTGGCAGAAGTTGGCAGCAGCAGCAGCAGGAGCCCAAATATACACTGGAGTTGGCTTCAGGAGCCCAAAAATTGGATGAATCACACCCTGGAGTTGGCAGGAGTTGACAGCAGCAGCAGCAGGAGCCCAAATATACACTGGAGTTGGCTTCAGGAGCCCAAAAATTGGATGAATCACAGCCTGGAGTTGGCAGGAGTTGACAGTAGCAGCAGCAGGAGCCCAAATATACACTGGAGTTGGCTTCAGGAGCCCAAAAATTGGATGAATCACACCCTGGAGTTGGCAGAAGTTGGCAGCAGCAGCAGCAGGAGCCCAAATATACACTGGAGTTGGCTTCAGGAGCCCAAAAATTGGATGAATCACACCCTGGAGTTGGCAGGAGTTGACAGTAGCAGCAGCAGGAGCCCAAATATACACTGGAGTTGGCCTCAGGAGCCCAAAAATTGGATGAATCACACCCTGGAGTTGGCAGGAGTTGGCAGCAGCAGCAGCAGGAGCCCAAATATACACTGGAGTTGGCTTCAGGAGCCCAAAAATTGGATGAATCACAGCCTGGAGTTGGCAGGAGTTGACAGTAGCAGCAGCAGGAGCCCAAATATACACTGGAGTTGGCTTCAGGAGCCCAAAAATTGGATGAATCACACCCTGGAGTTGGCAGAAGTTGGCAGCAGCAGCAGCAGGAGCCCAAATATACACTGGAGTTGGCTTCAGGAGCCCAAAAATTGGATGAATCACACCCTGGAGTTGGCAGAAGTTGGCAGCAGCAGCAGCAGGAGCCCAAATATACACTGGAGTTGGCTTCAGGAGCCCAAAAATTGGATGAATCACACCCTGGAGTTGGCAGGAGTTGACAGTAGCAGCAGCAGGAGCCCAAATATACACTGGAGTTGGCTTCAGGAGCCCAAAAATTGGATGAATCACAGCCTGGAGTTGGCAGGAGTTGACAGTAGCAGCAGCAGGAGCCCAAATATACACTGGAGTTGGCTTCAGGAGCCCAAAAATTGGATGAATCACACCCTGGAGTTGGCAGGAGTTGACAGTAGCAGCAGCAGGAGCCCAAAAAATGGCCTAAAGACATAAATATGTTTTGCACCATTTGGAAAGTGTAAAACGTGGCACCATGCTGAATCTAGTCGCATGCATCAGGCATTGGTGGGTGGAAATCCTGGCTGATCCATCCCTGATTCATTTTGACAAAGGTGAGTCTCTCCACATTTTTAGTTGACAGACGAGTTCTCCTCGCCGTAACTATGGCCCCCGCCGCACTAAACACCCGCTCAGATGGCACGCTACTTGCCGGGCAGGACAGCTTTTCCAGGGCAAACTCTGCTAGTTGCGGCCACAAATCAAGTTTGGCTGCCCAGAAGTCCAGCGGATCCTCAAGGTGTGTTGGCATGGTCATGTCAAAGTATGACATGACCTGCTGCTTCAGGTCCTGCTCCAGGTCTTCCTGCTGCTCATGAGTAGCCTCACTATGCGGGTGTAGAAAGCTACTCATTAGCGACTGAAGACTGAGGCTGCTGCTGATGGAGCTTCTGCTGCTGCTGCTGCCAACCCCCCCAGCGGCCATGGCAGTGGAAGGTGAGCGCAGAGGTCCCCTCGAGTCAGACCTGCGAGAGTATGGACCATGGCGCAGATAGGCATCGGCCAACTGCCTACGTAGAATGTCTTTGTAGTAGTTGAGTTTGTCCTCCCTCTCGGTGGGTTTAAAAAATGCCCCCATTTTGTGCCGGAAGCGAGGGTCCAATAAGGTGGGCAGCCAGAAGTCATCCCGCCGACAGATGGAAACAATTCTGGGGTCACTACGCAAGCACGTGAGCATGCTTCGTGCCATTTGCGCAAGTGACTCGGATGGACTACCTGTCTCCATCTCCACTGCATACTGCCACGGTGTGCCCGGGTCCTCTGTCTCTCCTTCCTCAAAAACCTCTAGCTCCTCTGGCTGCTCCTGCTCCTCCTCTCCTGTCCGCTGACTAGATAAACCAGCCATTTCGCCAAGCCTAAACTGTGTTTCGCTGGGCAACTCCTCCTCCTCCTCTTCCTCCTCCTCCTCCTCCAGTTCAGCTCCAAGGGGGTTCATGTGGCCGTAAGATGTAAACGCCATGTCTCCAGTGCCCTGACCAGCCATGGTTTCCAACATGTGCTGTAGTACATGAAGCAGTGGAATCACGTCGTTCATCCCGTAATCCTGCCGACTGACAAATAAAGTGGCTTCCTCAAAGGGCCTGAGCAAACGGCAGGTGTCACGTATGAGCTGCCACTGGTTGACATTGAAGTTACACAGGGGAGTCCCCCTATCTGCTTGGATCATCAGGAAATCCGTGATGGCTTTTCTCTGTTCATATAATCGGTCCAACATGTGAAGGGTGGAATTCCAACGGGTGGAAACATCGCAAATCAGACTATGTTGGGGGATACCATTCTGACGCTGTAGCTCAAGAAGGGTGTGTTTGGCAGTGTAGGAGTGGCTGAAGTGCATGCAAAGTTTCCGTGAAGTTGTTAGGATGTCCTGCAGATGGGGGGAACACTTCAGAAACCGCTTGACAACCAGATTGAAGACGTGAGCCATGCAGGGGGCATGGGTCAGGCTTCCTTGGCGCAGCGCAGACAAAATGTTCTTCCCATTGTCGGTAACCATGATTCCCATTTTAAGTTTTCTCGGAGTAAGCCATGTTTGGATTTCCTGATGAATACATTTAAGCAGTTCCTCCCCTGTGTGACTCCGTTCGCCAAGACAAACCATGTGAAGCACTGCGTGACACCTCCGTGCCCTGCACACATGGTAGACTGGAGGGGCACTGAGACTTGAGCCTACAGTGGAGGGTGAGGAGATGGCGGAGGATGAGGAGGCCGAGTCGCACGGTGTCACAGGCCCAATGGGCAGAGAGCGCGGAGGCCGAAGCGGCGTGACCTGTCCAAGTTGCTGCTGCAAAGGGACCACATTCACCCAGTGGGCCGTAAACGACATGTACTGCCCCTGACCGTAGTTACAGCTCCAGATGTCGGCGCTGCCATGTATTTTGCTACACACCGACAGGCTCAAGGACTGGCCCACCTTCTGTTCAACAAAAGTGTGCAGCGCTGGTACTGCCTTCTTGGCAAAGAAATGACGGCTTGGGACTCTCCACCTCGGCTCGGCACAAGCCATCAGTTCTCTGAAAGGTGCAGATTCCACCACCTGAAAAGGGAGCGACTGCAGCACCAGCAACTTGGACAGGAGCACATTCAGCTTCTGCGCCGTAGGATGAGTGGGCGCATACTGCTGTCTCTTGGACATGGCTTCGCTGATGGATTGCTGGCGGGATGCATGACTTGGAGGAGGAGGAGCAGGAGCGACAGAGGATGGGTATGACGCACAGCTGCCTTCGGCTGAGGTGCTGGAGCCTTGGCTGGCAGAAATTGGGAGCTCACTTGGTGAGGAAGCAGACTGGACCACCCCTTGGGAGCCTCGGTTCTCCCAGGTCGTTTTATGGTGACGCATCATATGTTGACGCAGGGCCGTGGTGCCAACATTTGGACCCTGGCCACGCTTCACCTTTTGCCTACATATCTTGCATGTGGCCATGTTACCCTCCTGCGGATGCCTCAGGAAAAACTGCCACACTGCCGAGTAGCTACTTTTCCCACCCCCTGGCCTCACTGATTCACTGCTGCTGTTGCCAACTCCAGGAACCCCTGCTCCACTACCTCCCGAAAAGGTAGACTGCCGCACATCAGGTGCTCTACCCCGGCCCCGGCCCCGGCCGGCTCCAGCCTTTGGAATTGTGCCCCCATGCTGACTGCTACCACCTTGCTGCCTCAGCTGCTGACTCCGGGGCAACCTGCACCCCTCTTCTCCTGATGATGACGATGAAGCCCCTTCATCACCCGGCTCCCAAGTGCGATCGGCTTCATCGTCATCATCATCATCATCACCGGGTTGTGGCTGTACGTCACTGATGTTCGTGGATTCGTCAACAGTGTCTGGCGCAGGAGCTGGAACGCTCGCAGCACCCACGACACTGTCCACATCACTATTTGTCTGCCTAGCTAAAGAAGCCACCTCCATTTCTTGGCTGGGCAGTAGCTGCTGACTGTCCTCTATCTGATGGTCCTCCTCACTAAAGAGTGGAGCTGAACCCAAAGCATAGGATACGTCGCTGGGGGAGGGAACGGCGTAGGCCAGAGGCAATGGGAGGACAGGGACTGCTCTCGGGGCATGCCAACTCAGGGTTGTGTCAGAGGAACCTACCGACCCTAGACTGGGGGTCTCAGACGTAAGTTGTGATGATGTTGTTGATGAGCGCGTCAACCAATCTACCACGGCAGATGCGTTACTGGTGGAGACCCGACCGCTAGCAGATACTGGCAGATTAGGTCTCTCAGCGTGACTCCTGCTGCTACTGGCCCCCAGTCTGATGCGAGCTCTGCCTGCGGAATCTTGGCCTCTGCCACTCCTCTTTTCACTTCCAGGCACTTGTCTGCCCGACATAGTCTAACTGGCGTGGTAGTAGGTGATATTTAAAAAAACCCCGGGCAGCGGTGGGTCTATATGAAACAGAATATAATGCACACCAAAAGTGAGCAGTAACACTCAGCCTCCAACAGGCCTGCTTAGTGTAAATAAGAGAGCTGCTTAGTGTAAATAAAGAGGGGTATGCTATGTTACAGAATGGGATGCCTCAACAGAAGTGCACCTGGCAGGCAGCAGTAAGCCTATGCCCAGCAAAAGTGTCTTATAATATAAATATAATAAGAGCAAATGCTTATATGGTCTTAAACAGAGGCTGCTTTAGTCACAGAATGGGATGCCCCGGGCAGGAATCGAGCTGGCAGGGTACAGTAGTGCTTTGGCCAGCAAAAGTGTCTTTATCAGGCCTAATTTCAAATATGATAAGAGCAAATGCTTATATGGTCTTAAACAGAGGCTGCTTTAGTCACAGAATGGGATGCCCCGGGCAGGAATCGAGCTGGCAGGGTACAGTAGTGCTTTGGCCAGCAAAAGTGTCTTTATCAGGCTAATTTCAAATATGATAAGAGCAAATGCTTATATGGTCTTAAACAGAGGCTGCTGTAGTCACAGAATGGGATGCCCCGGGCAGGAATCGAGCTGGCAGGGTCCAGTAGTGCTTTGGCCAGCAAAAGTGTCTTTATCAGGCCTAATTTCAAATATGATAAGAGCAAATGCTTATATGGTCTTAAACAGAGGCTGCTGTAGTCACAGAATGGGATGCCCCGGGCAGGAATCGAGCTGGCAGGGTCCAGTAGTGCTTTGGCCAGCAAAAGTGTCTTTATCAGGCCTAATTTCAAATATGATAAGAGCAAATGCTTATATGGTCTTAAACAGAGGCTGCTTTAGTCACAGAATGGGATGCCCCGGGCAGGAATCGAGCTGGCAGGGTACAGTAGTGCTTTGGCCAGCAAAAGTGTCTTTATCAGGCTAATTTCAAATATGATAAGAGCAAATGCTTATATGGTCTTAAACAGAGGCTGCTGTAGTCACAGAATGGGATGCCCCGGGCAGGAATCGAGCTGGCAGGGTACAGTAGTGCTTTGGCCAGCAAAAGTGTCTTTATCAGGCCTAATTTCAAATATGATAAGAGCAAATGCTTATATGGTCTTAAACAGAGGCTGCTGTAGTCACAGAATGGGATGCCCCGGGCAGGAATCGAGCTGGCAGGGTCCAGTAGTGCTTTGGCCAGCAAAAGTGTCTTTATCAGGCCTAATTTCAAATATGATAAGAGCAAATGCTTATATGGTCTTAAACAGAGGCTGCTTTAGTCACAGAATGGGATGCCCCGGGCAGGAATCAAGCTGGCAGGGTACAGTAGTGCTTTGGCCAGCAAAAGTGTCTTTATCAGGCTAATTTCAAATATGATAAGAGCAAATGCTTATATGGTCTTAAACAGAGGCTGCTTTAGTCACAGAATGGGATGCCCCGGGCAGGAATCGAGCTGGCAGGGTACAGTAGTGCTTTGGCCAGCAAAAGTGTCTTTATCAGGCCTAATTTCAAATATGATAAGAGCAAATGCTTATATGGTCTTAAACAGAGGCTGCTTTAGTCACAGAATGGGATGCCCCGGGCAGGAATCGAGCTGGCAGGGTACAGTAGTGCTTTGGCCAGCAAAAGTGTCTTTATCAGGCTAATTTCAAATATGATAAGAGCAAATGCTTATATGGTCTTAAACAGAGGCTGCTTTAGTCACAGAATGGGATGCCCCGGGCAGGAATCGAGCTGGCAGGGTACAGTAGTGCTTTGGCCAGCAAAAGTGTCTTTATCAGGCCTAATTTCAAATATGATAAGAGCAAATGCTTATATGGTCTTAAACAGAGGCTGCTTTAGTCACAGAATGGGATGCCCCGGGCAGGAATCGAGCTGGCAGGGTACAGTAGTGCTTTGGCCAGCAAAAGTGCCTTTATCAGGCCTAATTTCAAATATGATAAGAGCAAATGCTTATATGGTCTTAAACAGAGGCTGCTTTAGTCACAGAATGGGATGCCCCGGGCAGGAATCGAGCTGGCAGGGTACTGTAGTGCTTTGGCCAGCAAAAGTGTCTTTATCAGGCTAATTTCAAATATGATAAGAGCAAATGCTTATATGGTCTTAAACAGAGGCTGCTGTAGTCACAGAATGGGATGCCCCGGGCAGGAATCGAGCTGGCAGGGTCCAGTAGTGCTTTGGCCAGCAAAAGTGTCTTTATCAGGCCTAATTTCAAATATGATAAGAGCAAATGCTTATATGGTCTTAAACAGAGGCTGCTGTAGTCACAGAATGGGATGCCCCGGGCAGGAATCGAGCTGGCAGGGTCCAGTAGTGCTTTGGCCAGCAAAAGTGTCTTTATCAGGCCTAATTTCAAATATGATAAGAGCAAATGCTTATATGGTCTTAAACAGAGGCTGCTTTAGTCACAGAATGGGATGCCCCGGGCAGGAATCGAGCTGGCAGGGTACAGTATTGCTTTGGCCAGCAAAAGTGTCTTTATCAGGCTAATTTCAAATATGATAAGAGCAAATGCTTATATGGTCTTAAACAGAGGCTGCTTTAGTCACAGAATGGGATGCCCCGGGCAGGAATCGAGCTGGCAGGGTACAGTAGTGCTTTGGCCAGCAAAAGTGTCTTTATCAGGCTAATTTCAAATATGATAAGAGCAAATGCTTATATGGTCTTAAACAGAGGCTGCTTTAGTCACAGAATGGGATGCCCCGGGCAGGAATCGAGCTGGCAGGGTACAGTAGTGCTTTGGCCAGCAAAAGTGTCTTTATCAGGCTAATTTCAAATATGATAAGAGCAAATGCTTATATGGTCTTAAACAGAGGCTGCTGTAGTCACAGAATGGGATGCCCCGGGCAGGAATCGAGCTGGCAGGGTCCAGTAGGGCTTTGGCCAGCAAAAGTGTCTTTATCAGGCCTAATTTCAAATATGATAAGAGCAAATGCTTATATGGTCTTAAACAGAGGCTGCTTTAGTCACAGAATGGGATGCCCCGGGCAGGAATCGAGCTGGCAGGGTCCAGTAGTGCTTTGGCCAGCAAAAGTGTCTTTATCAGGCCTAATTTCAAATATGATAAGAGCAAATGCTTATATGGTCTTAAACAGAGGCTGCTTTAGTCACAGAATGGGATGCCCCGGGCAGGAATCGAGCTGGCAGGGTACAGTAGTGCTTTGGCCAGCAAAAGTGTCTTTATCAGGCTAATTTCAAATATGATAAGAGCAAATGCTTATATGGTCTTAAACAGAGGCTGCTTTAGTCACAGAATGGGATGCCCCGGGCAGGAATCGAGCTGGCAGGGTACAGTAGTGCTTTGCCCAGCAAAAGTGTCTTTATCAGGCCTAATTTCAAATATGATAAGAGCAAATGCTTATATGGTCTTAAACAGAGGCTGCTTTAGTCACAGAATGGGATGCCCCGGGCAGGAATCGAGCTGGCAGGGTACAGTAGTGCTTTGGCCAGCAAAAGTGTCTTTATCAGGCTAATTTCAAATATGATAAGAGCAAATGCTTATATGGTCTTAAACAGAGGCTGCTTTAGTCACAGAATGGGATGCCCCGGGCAGGAATCGAGCTGGCAGGGTACAGTAGTGCTTTGGCCAGCAAAAGTGTCTTTATCAGGCTAATTTCAAATATGATAAGAGCAAATGCTTATATGGTCTTAAACAGAGGCTGCTGTAGTCACAGAATGGGATGCCCCGGGCAGGAATCGAGCTGGCAGGGTCCAGTAGGGCTTTGGCCAGCAAAAGTGTCTTTATCAGGCCTAATTTCAAATATGATAAGAGCAAATGCTTATATGGTCTTAAACAGAGGCTGCTTTAGTCACAGAATGGGATGCCTCACAGCAGACTTAAGATCAGTTCAGTATATATGCACAGTTAGTTACTATAAGCAGCCTGAAAACGCTAACAAAGGCTGGATGAAAAAAAAAAAATCTCCCTGTCAGCCAGCTCCGTTTTTCCTACCTTTCCCTGGCTTTCTGTCTGTCTCCTGTCTGTCTCCTGCCTGTCTCCTGCCTGTCTCCAGCCTGTCCCTGTCTGTCCCTGTCTCCAGCCTGTCTAACTGCCTCAGCTACACAGCGTTCTGTCTGTCTGTCACGAATGCAATAGAGAAATGAGGAAAAGCAAGATGGCCGCCGTTAAATACCGCTGTGTGACGTCACCGGGCTTGCTGGCTGCTGATAGGCTGCATGTGACTGCCCCAGCTTGCACTGGCGCGGGATACATGTCCAGACATATCCCGCCCGCCATCTTAGAATGCCTGTAATGTAAATGAATGGATGTTAAAGGAAAACTTCGAGTGATCGAATCGCGGGGAAATTCGGATTCGATCCGAATCGAATTTTTCCTGAAATTCGGATCGAATCCGGGTTCGTCCGGATCGATTCGCTCATCCCTAGTGCCAACAAAACACTGTTTTATACCCATTGCGTATAGGCACCATTTCACCTTCTGGCAGTATACAGCTGTATAGCCAGGTGTTCTCCTAAAAAATATATTTATATTTGGCACTACTGTTTTGTGTCCTCTTTACCAACAAAACCCTGTTATATACCCGTTGCGTATAGGCACCATTTCACCTTCTGACAGTATACGGCTGTATAGCCAGGTGTTCTCCTAAACAATATATTTATATTTGGCACTACTGTTTTGTGTCCTCTTTACCAACAAAACCCTGTTATATACCCCGTTGCGTATAGGCACCATTTCACCTTCTGGCAGTATACGGCTGTATAGCCAGGTGTTCTCCTAAAAAATATATTTATATTTGGCACTACTGTTTTGTGTCCTCTTTACCAACAAAACCCTGTTATATACCCCGTTGCGTGTAGGCACCATTTCACCTTCTGGCAGTATACGGCTGTATAGCCAGGTGTTCTCCTAAAAAATATATTTATATTTGGCATAACCAGTGGCCAAAAAAGTAAAACGTCTGAAATGCGGAGGGCTAGCGCAAAGGGACGTGGACGAGGACGGGGGCGCGGAAATGCTGGTGGGGGCACAAACCGCATTGAAGTCAGTGGGGATACAATGCGTGCTGGTGAGGGGCAGCCAGCATTACGCTCATCCAGCTTCCCTGCCTTTATGGGACAGTTATGCGGGGGGCGGGGTACACCTCTGTTGAGGCCTGAGCAGCGTGAACAGGTGGTGCAATGGATGGCCGATAACGCTTCCAGTCACTTGTCCACCACCCAGTCATCCACACAGTCTCACTCTGACCCCCCTTCCTCCCAACCTGGCCAACAGAGTCAGCCCACCCTTGACCCCTCCCAGGACCTCTTTTCGGGTCCTTTTCCAGATGTGCTGCAAGAATCCCAGGAGTTAGCAGAGGAATTTGTTTGTAGTGATGCCCAAACACTTGAGTATCCGCCATCTCCTAGTGATGTGGACCCGGAACCAGCATCTGCTATCATGAGCGATGATGATGTGACGCAGTTGCCATCAAGGGAGGCTGTTGGAATGTCCAGTGGGCAGGAGGAGGAGCAGAGAGAGGAAGTGGAAGAGGAGGTGGTGGACGACGAAATGACCGACCCCACTTGGACAGGGGTGATGTCCAGCGGGGAAAGCAGTGGAGATGCGGTCTGCGCATCACCGAATAAGGCAGCAAGAGGCAGAGGACAGTCCAGAGGCAGAGGACAGTCCAGACAGAGAAGGCAGGCTACAGCCAGCAGGGCCGAAGCTCTTCCCGGCAGCAGGCAGTCGCGCGAAGCGCCCCCATCGAGGCCTCGTACTTCTGTGGTGTGGAGATTTTTTAATGTTTGCGCGGACGACAAACTGAGCGCGGTTTGCGCAATCTGCCACTCAAAACTGAGTAGGGGCTCTGAGAAGAGCAATCTGACCACCTCAGGCATGCGCCGTCACTTGGAAGTCAAGCACTGGGCTGAGTGGGAGAGAGCAAACGCAATACAACCTGCGCCCGGTCTTGCTGCCACTGCCTCTTCCCCTTTGTTGTGTGCTGCCACTGCGGTCCAGACCTCCAGACAGGACACCTCCACATCTGCCTCTGCCTCGGCTACTTTGGGGCCTTCTCCTTCAGCCCCCCCTTCTCCCGCATCTTCGTCTGCACCTTCCATCTCCTCGTCCCATCAACTGTCCATCTCACAGGCGTTCAACCGCAGGCGGAAGTACGCCTCCAGTCACCCCCAAGCCCAAGCCTTAACCTGCCTCATCTCCAAACTGCTGGCCCTGGAGATGTTGCCGTTTAGGCTTGTGGAGATGCAGGCCTTCCGCGACCTGATGGCGGCTGCCGCACCTCGCTATTCCGTCCCTAGCCGCCACTATTTTTCCCGGTGTGGCGTCCCCGCCCTGCACCAGCACGTGTCGCGTAACATCAGGCAGGCCCTGAGGTACGCAGTCAGCGCAAAGGTCCACTTGACCACCGACTCGTGGACAAGCGCTTGCGGCCAAGGACGCTACATCTCTTTGACGGCACACTGGGTGAATGTTGTGGAAGCGGGGACGGGGTCGCAAACAGGGACGGCCTACATACCACCCCCGCCCAAGATTGCCAGCACGGGTTCTGATAGACCCCCCTCCTCTTCTTCCTCCTCCTCCTCCTCCTCCTCCTCCTCTGCCTTAACATCGCCCTCAGCCCCTAGCTGGAAGCGTTGCAGCACTGGCGCGGGGAGACGTCAGCAGGCGGTGCTTAAGCTCATCAGCTTGGGCGACAGGAAGCACAGCGCCGCAGAGGTGAGGCACGCCATATTGCAGCAGACAGAGATGTGGCTGTCGCCGCTGCAGCTAGGACCAGGCATGGTCGTGTGCGATAACGGCCGTAACCTGGTGGCGGCTCTGGAGCTTGCAGAACTCAATCACGTACCATGCCTGGCCCACGTTTTTAATTTGGTAGTACAAAAGTTTCTAAAGACTTACCCCAACCTGGCAGAGCTATTGGTCAAAGTGGGGCGCTTGTGCGCTCACTTTCGGAAGTCAACTGTAGCTGCTGCTAGCTTAAAAAAAATCCAGCAACGCCTCCATTTGCCTCAACATCGGCTGTTGTGTGACCTGCCCACTCGCTGGAATTCCACCTATTGCATGTTGGCCAGGGTGTGTGAGCAGCAGAGAGCATTGATGGAGTACCAGATGATGCATCCACGCGTGCATCCAACTCAGCTCCCTCAGTTTGCCAACCACGAGTGGCCATGGATGGCAGACATATGCGATGTATTGCGTATCTTTGAGGAGTCCACTAAGAAGGTCAGCAGCGAGGACGCTATAGTGAGCGTAACCATCCCGCTCCTATGCGTCCTTAAAGAATCGCTCATCGCAATAAGGGAGAACGCATTGCACACAGAGGAGACGGGGGTAGGAGGAGACGCAACGCAGGTAGACAGTCAGACCACACTTTTGTCTGCTGCTCGGTGGCAGTTGCAGGAGGAGGAGGATGAGGAGGAGGAGGAGGACAACGTGGAGGTGGCTGTGGAAGAGGATGCTGGCGGCGAGGGTAGCAGTCAGGCTGTGTGCGTCCCATTGGTTCAGCGCGGATGGGGCGGAGAGGAGGAGGAAGAGGAGGAAATGGAAAATGATCCTTCTGGTGGGGGCAGTGACGTCATGCCTACTCAGAGTCTGGCACACATGGCTGACTTCATGCTGGGCTGCTTTTCCCGGGACATACGTGTTGTCCGGATATTGGAGAACAAACTATACTGGGTGTTCGCACTCCTGGACCCCCGGTATAAAGATAACTTCTCCTCTTTTATTCCGGTAGAGGAGAGGACGAATCGATTACTGGAATACCAGAGGGAACTCTTGCAGAACATGATGCAGATTTTCCCACCCAGCATCGCTGGCGGCAGAGAGGAGAGTGTCTCCCAGAGTCTGACAACATCGATCAGGCCCACAGCCACCAGGGGAACACTCTCCAAGGTGTGGGACACGTTCATGTCACCCCCTCGTGCAACTTCCATCACTGCGGGGCCCGCTATCAGCAGGAGGGACAAGTATCGGCGGATGTTGCGGGACTACCTGGCAGACCACACCCCTGTCCTCCCCGATCCCTCGGCGTCCTACACTTACTGGGTCTCCAAGTTGGACACGTGGCTGGAACTGTCCCTGTACGCCTTGGAGGTGCTTGCCTGCCCTGCCGCCAGCGTGCTATCAGAAAGGGTGTTCAGCGCAGCCGGGGGCATTATAACCGATAAGCGCAGCCGCCTGTCAACCGACAGTGCCGACAGGCTGACACTAATCAAAATGAACAGCAAGTGGATTGACCCGGACTTTGCTTGTACAACAGTGGAAAGCAGCCAAGAGTGAAGTGCCATCTGTATGAAGTGCCATTTCCTCCTCCTCCTCCTCCTTAACCGCCGTAGAATTGCTGTATTAATAAAAAAAATTATGGCTCACCTCTTGGGCTTAATACAATCATTTTTTAAGAGGTCTCAGCTCTTGGGCCTCCACACAATGTTTGAGAGGTCTCAGCTCTTGGGACTCCACACAATTTTTAAGAGGTCTCAGCTCTTGGGCCTCCACACAATTTTTAAGAGGTCTCAGCTCTTGGGCCTCCACACAATTTTTAAGAGGTCTCAGCTCTTGGGACTCCACACAATTTTTAAGAGGTCTCAGCTCTTGGGCCTCCACACAATGTTTGAGAGGTCTCAGCTCTTGGGACTCCACACAATTTTTAAAAGGTCTCAGCTCTTGGGCCTCCACACAATTTTTAAGAGGTCTCAGCTCTTGGGACTCCACACAATTTTTAAAAGGTCTCAGCTCTTGGGCCTCCACACAATTTTTAAGAGGTCTCAGCTCTTGTGACTCCACACAATTTTTAAGAGGTCTCAGCTCTTGGGCCTCCACACAATTTTTAAGAGGTCTCAGCTCTTGGGACTCCACATAATTTTTACGAGGTCTCAGCTCTTGGGACTCCACACAATTTTCAAGAGGTCTCAGCTCTTGGGCCTCCACACAATGTTTGAGAGGTCTCAGCTCTTGGGACTCCACACAATTTTTAAAAGGTCTCAGCTCTTGGGCCTCCACACAATTTTTAAGAGGTCTCAGCTCTTGGGACTCCACACAATTTTTAAGAGGTCTCAGCTCTTGGGCCTCCACACAATTTTTAAGAGGTCTCAGCTCTTGGGACTCCACACAATTTTTAAGAGGTCTCAGCTCTTGGGCCTCCACACAATTTTTAAGAGGTCTCAGCTCTTGGGACTCCACACAATTTTTAAGAGGTCTCAGCTCTAAGCTTCCCTTACTGCTGGGGTGACACACTGTAACAAACCTCCTCCTGTAAGCTTCCCTGACTGCTGGGGTGACACAATGTAACAAACCTCCTCCTTTAAGCTTCCCTTACTGCTGGGGTAACACACTGTAACAAACCTCCTCCTGTAAGCTTCCCTGACTGCTGGGGTGACACACTGTAACAAACCTCCTCCTGTAAGCTTCCCTTACTGCTGGGGTGACACAATGTAACAAACCTCCTCCTGTAAGCTTCCCTGACTGCTGGGGTGACACAATGTAACAAACCTCCTCCTGTAAGCTTCCCTTACTGCTGGGGTGACACAATGTAACAAACCTCCTCTTGTAAGCTTCCCTGACTGCTGGGGTGACACAATGTAACAAACCTCCTCCTTTAAGCTTCCCTTACTGCTGGCGTAACACACTGTAACAAACCTCCTCCTGTAAGCTTCCCTGACTGCTGGGGTGACACACTGTAACAAACCTCCTCCTGTAAGCTTCCCCGACTGCTGGGGTGACACACTGTAACAAACCTCCTCCTGTAAGCTTCCCTGACTGCTGGGGTGACACACTGTAACAAACCTCCTCCTGTAAGCTTCCCTTACTGCTGGGGTGACACACTGTAACAAACCTCCTCCTGTAAGCTTCCCTTACTGCTGGGGTAACACACTGTAACATACCTCCTCCTGTAAGCTTCCCTGACTGCTGGGGTGACACACTGTAACAAACCTCCTCCTGTAAGCTTCCCTTACTGCTGGGGTGACACAATGTAACAAACCTCCTCCTGTAAGCTTCCCTGACTGCTGGGGTGACACAATGTAACAAACCTCCTCCTGTAAGCTTCCCTTACTGCTGGGGTGACACAATGTAACAAACCTCCTCCTGTAAGCTTCCCTGACTGCTGGGGTGACACAATGTAACAAACCTCCTCCTTTAAGCTTCCCTTACTGCTGGGGTGACACAATGACACAAGAGGACATGTCTGACCACATCTCACACACACACACACACACACACACACAATGACAATTAGGGGTGGGGTCTATTTATTTTCCCCCTTGCCTATGCCATCTGTGGTTGTCATTAGGCAACGTGATTTTAAGGGGTGCAGAATTTTGTTCTTTTTTGTACAGTTTGGCTTGGGGTCCATGGCAATGTAGAGGAAAGAAGGTTTTCTTGTCTTGTCTCACTTTACGTAGAAGTTATATTGTGTTTGGAGTGTATTGTTCAGTGGCTGTGATAGTGGCGGAATAGTGCGACTTGGGCGCGTTATATGCACCCAGACATGCTTCCCCTGCTGTCCCAGTTGCATTCCAGCAGTGTTGGCATCATTTTCTGATGTTTCAGGGTGGACTTGGTGACCTCCAAGTGGTCGAATTGAGATTTCCAAGTGGCGAGCATTTTTTTCCCATAGACTATAATGGGATTCGATAATCGGTCGAGTAGTCGAGTAACGCTGTCTATTCGAATCGAAATTCGAAATTTCGAATATTTCACTACTCGCTCATCTCTAAAGCTCACCAGTGCTGTTGCCACTATAGACTTTGATATAAAAAGCAGTTATTTTTAAACCCGGCCACCGCTAAGCTGGCTGCATCGCCCAAGGTGCGGGGGGGGGGGGGGAGGACATAAGGGACCCAGAAAGGGTTTTGGCCTGCTTTAACTCTTTCAGGGGTTCGGAGAGGGGAAAGAGGAAGAATTCCCCCAGCAGCATGGCTCTAAACAGTTGAAGTGAGTGTAGAATCTACTGAAGAGCAGACACGAGCAAGCTCAGACACAGTAGATGGGTTAATCTGTTCTAAGTTAAGTGTGGGCCTAGGTGGAGAAAAGATTAGTGTAGGTGCGCTGTGGATAAAAAGGCAGGTTAAAAGGGAGAGTAAATAAAGGGTTAATGTTCTCAGCGATCCTGTGAGGGAATATGGGTTAGTATATATACATAAAGGTATGAATAAATAAATGCAATAGTATTATCAAAGTGAAGTTTTTTTTGAGGGGTGTTTCCACCTTTTAATTAAATCGGAAACAACTGACAGGCTGATTCATCACTAACGCCAGGTAGCGACAGATGAGCGCCTGTAGCAGGCATTTTCAGAGCGCCCGCTAGTAGACGCAGTGCTCGGCCGTGAGTCGCTAGTTTATAGCAACTCAGTTGCTGTGCAGTAATGTTGAATACATTGTAATACAGAGTCGCTATTTGACCAGTACAGCGCTGTATGGGAGCGTATGGGAGCGCATGGTAGCGACTGCTCATAGCGACCGACTCACAACATATTCAGGAAAAAAAAAGCCTCACACAACTCTGGCACAGAAAAATGCTTATCTGAAGCCCAGAGCACAGGAGGCGGTGTGATTAAAGTCTGTTTTCCAGCATCTATCCACTAGTAACAAAGCGAAAACATATGGAATTACATTAGAACAACATTGTAACATGAACACTTTAATGCCAGACCTGTAATGTCATTTCTGAAGAAATATATAAAAAATGAAAAAATTGAGAAAAAAATGCTTTTTCAGTGCCAGAAGAGGTCACAGAATGTTGATGATTTTTTGAAAAAAAACAAAAAACATATATCCCGTTTAAAGAGAAGAAAAGGTTCATCCTTTGAAATATATGGGAGAGCGACAGGTAGCGAGAGGTCATACCTGGCGCTGTGCAAGGCTGAACGCCGGCGCTGTTTGCTGAGGCTGTGAAAATGATCAATCAGACTCTACATGGCGCTATCCCAGTCGCTAAACAGATTCTTCTTGATAAATGTGGAATTCTTCATCATCACAGACGGCTCACTGTATACTGCCGGCGCTGTGGCTTCCGCCTGGTATTACCTGTCGCTACCTGACGCTCTCCCATACATTTCAACGGATGATCCTTTTCATCTCTTAAAACAGGGTTTTCTTTTAATTGTTAATTTTTTTTTTTATCAAATAATTGTGTCACCACTCCTGGCCTATTAAAAGTCATTTTTGAAAACTTTATTAATTTTTTATATTTTTATGCAGAATTGTCATTACAGGTCTGGTATTAAAGCGTTAATGTCACAATGTAATAACAATGTCATTCGATATGTTTTCACTCTGTTACTAGTGGATATGTGTTCAAAAACAGACTTTAATCACACAGCTTCTGGCGCTCTGGGCTACAGCGACACAATTTTGAGCGCCGGCGCTGTGTAAGGCTGTTTTTTTTATGAATATGGTTTGAGTCGTTCACCCTGACCTGTCTCTACCGTTCGCTCCCAGGGCCGGCCTTACCATGGGTCCCTGTGGCTCCATGGTCCCAGGCGGCACTTTAAGGGGGGCGGCGCTTTGCTGGCGGCGGTGGGAACATATGTGGCGGCGGAGGTGGGCAGCAGCAGCGGGCAGGAACATCGTGACTGCGGAGGCAAACGCGTAGCGTAAAAGGAATGAACGCCACTCTCCATAGTGGTTCATTCATGAACTTTTCCGTACTGTGTGTATGAGGCAGAGCCGAGAGAAGCGCCGCACTCACGGCATTGTGGGATGCAATAAAATGGGGGCAGAGGCGAGCGGCAGGAGAGTGCGCTGGGGGCGGCATCTCTTTTTTGGCCTATGCGCAGCCATGCCCGCTGTAACTGGGTGGCTGCCATGGCTGCCCAGGGATACGGAGGGGCGGGGCTGTGCGCTGAGTTCGGCTGGGCCAGAGAAGCTGATTGGAGGAGAGTTGTGCCAGCACTGTGGGAACGCGAGCAAGGTATGTATTACTAGTGATTGGCAGGTTTTACACAGTGGGGCATCCCAAATCGGGACGCCCAAACAAACCCCAGGATTGGACTACCAGATTTTGTTCCATGCCTGAATCAGGATGCCCCGCAGTGTGAAACCCCACAGTTCACCCAATACAGCTCACCTTTCCACGCTGTAAAAGCACACGTGTGGCTCTTGTTTAATGATGGCCATTTGTCGTGACTACCTCACTCAGCAAGCGCCCCCTATAGACTCGGATAGATCTGAATGGCTGGGGTGAGAGCACGTTCATGACGCGGTGATGCGGCTGTGTGCACTCTCCATTTAAAGTGGAACAAAATCCACATTTTTGACTGGCATCCCTTGAATTGCTGCCCCCATGAGGAGTATCTTTTGCCAATTTCCATTGCTCCTGCTTCACTCTGATCCCAAATAATGACCCTTGTTTTAGCTGTAAAGCTCCACCTTCTCCATTTATCACCATTTTTGTGTGTCGTGATGATGTCATTGCTACACCAATGTAATGACTGATCTGCCATCATACAGAAAAGGGCAACAACAAAAAATGTGTTCCAGGACGTTTCGAAAAGCAAAAATATTTATTTTTAGTTCTACACCCTAAGAAGGGAGAATTATCAGGGGATTTGGCCAAATGTATTTCACATGTTTGGTGGGTTTTGGTCCGCTTTTAACCAATGAGAGCAGTCTGCTGAATGACATAGTCAGGCCAGTGGCTCTCATTTGACGAGTTGTATTGGCCGAACTAGGGGGGTTTCACACTCGGGATGCCCCAGAAAAAATGCCAGGAGCTGACCCTGGAAGCTTTTAAATTCCAGGCTGGCCGCTGGTGGACCAAAACCTAGAATTTGACTATCCTGGGTTTTGGTCCCTTCCCCCCAAAGCAGGGCCGGCACCAGCACCTGGCAAACCCGGACACGTGCCGAGGGCGCGGGGCCAGTGGGGGGCCCACTCGTGCAGCAATTGCGTGTTTCATATACTTACCCTCCTCATTCCATCACTGCTCCAGTCTTGCTGGGCCCTGTGGTGCATCGCTTTGGTGGTGGGGGCGGGGTTGTAGGCTGCTTGCCTGCACACCTGCTCCTCCATCGTCTGATTGGTTACTTCGCCTGCCGGTCTGTCCAATGGCGAGGCGGCTCTGGGCGGCCCTAGGGTGAGGCGAGGGGGCGGGACAGTCTCCTCTTCACTCCGGCCCGCAGGGCCTCCATTGCGGGGGAGAGGCGGGAGCTGCGCCAGTGAAGCGAAAATAAATAGTTCCGGCAAGCAAGTCCCAGCGTCCCGGGCTCCTGCAACCCCTGCAAACAGGTATGTAGTGCAACACCCGGGGAGGGGCCAGCACTGGAAAGAGAAGCCATATTGCAGGTTGCTGTGAGCCCCACTGTTACATAGCCACAGGGGGCAGGATGCTATGCCCCCCAAGCAGCAGCCATGGGCCATGATACTATGGGGCCCCAAGGGCTGCAGTCTGGCCCCATGACTGCTGCACAGGTGAACCCACAGCAGCCTGGCCCTATGGCTGCTGCACAGGTTGCCCCATAGCAGCCTGGCTCCTGTAGCTTTGTAATGGTGGGCTGCCGGGCACTGTGGCTACCATGAAGGAGGGGCCCTATAGCAGTACAAAGCAGCAAAAAAAAGAAGGTAGGCAAAAAGGATAGAACAAGAAAGGAAAAACAGAAAAGGAGGAAGAAAAGGAAAAAAAATACATGGAGGGAGGAAAGAAAGCAAGCAAAAGATAGTAGGAAAGACAAAAGGAAAGAGGTAGGGGAAGAGACAGGAAATAAAGAGTGATGAAAGGAAGGGTGAAATAAAGAGTGAGGAAAGGAAAGGAGGAAAGACAACGGGAAGAAAGAAAGAACAATGCATAGCGTTAAATGCTGGCACACATTGCGTGAATTTTTACCCAGGATGCCTTGGATGAGGGATAATCAGCCAGCCCTGTCTTAGATTCCATGGCCGGCCACAGAGACGGATGTTCCTCTTTAAAGAGGAGCAATACCCAGGATTTTGACTTGGGTTTTGTTTCGTCTGTAAAAATTCACCCTTCCCTGTTGCTATGGCACATGTGTGGGCTCTCATCCAATCAGAGCCATTTGCTGTGCATATCTAATGTTCGTCAAATGGCTCTGTATGTCACAAGGGGCCCACTCAGACTCTGTTGCCCAGGGGCCCCATAAAACCCTGGAGACGGCCCTGCCCCAAAGCATCCATAACTGGCATGCCCCGCTATGTGAAACCCTCCAGGTTGCCCAAACTAACTCACCTTTCCCCAGTCCAATCAGGTGCCGCATCCCCGCTACCCTCTGGCAGGGAGCATGCCCGCACCGGCCATTCACTGTTGCCTGGCTGGGGCACATGTCCTGCTAAAGGGATAGCAAGGAGAAGGTGAGTATACTGGGTTTCACACAGCGGGGCATCCCAATTCTGGATGCCCCAGGGGGCTGATGGCCATGAGTTTTGGTCCACTTTAAGGTAGGTTAGGTAGCCTAGTGGGTGGGCAGGTAGGTGAGTGAACAGGTAGGTCGGCTGGTGGGTGGGTAGGTTAGTAGATGGGTTAGTGGGCAGGCACGTAGGATGGGTCAGGAATCAAAACAAGACACTTTCTTTTTATTATATTTACTTCTGCCATGATGTCACCCACCTGGCGCTGCCGCTGATGACACTTCTTCCTCGGCTCCTCCCTGCTTCGCCACTATTGGAAGCTCCCTCATGTGGGTCCACCACACTAGCTCTCTACCTCCCCTCTTTACAAGGCAATCCAGGGGGTTTCACACAGTGGGGGCATCCTGATGTGGGATGCCCTGGGGGAAAGCCAGCAGTCAGCCCGGGAATCTTTTAGGTTCCGGGATGTTTTTGTGCTGCGTCTTCCAGTCTAGCTGCTCAGTGAGACCAGATCTGGAGCAAGTAAATGACCTCAACTGTGTGTTTTGGGAGCTCTGCATTAAAGCAGACCAAAGGTGTTTCGCATATCTGAGTTTTGCTATTGTGTGTGAAACCCCCCCGATCGCCGCAGCTAACTCACCTCACCGCGGTCCTATGGCGCATGCGCAGCTGCTCCTCTAATCCGCGCACTCGGAGCCGCTGAGCTATGGGTGTCTAAGGGACGTCTAAGCTAAGCGGCTCCGAGCGCGCTGGCGGCCCGCGCATGCGCCATTGGACCGGGAAAGAAGGTGAGTTTATGGGTGACCTGGGGGGTTTCACATAGTGGGGCATCCCGATTTTGGATGCCCCCGTAGAGGGAATGGATCAGCCCGGAAATCTCCAGCTGGGTTTTGGTCCACTATAATAAGCATGCAGTGGTTTGCCTGCTTATTAAAAACCTTTTATGTTTAATATAGGGAATGTGCGCTCACCACCTAATCCCGAGTGTGCACGGCCGTGGGTAGTCTCAAATCCACTAAATAGCACGAAAAGCAGAGCGAATGGTCTGCACCTCTTCTCATAAAACTTCACTTTTAATTATGCGCTTAAAATCTCCATAGTGTATCAAAAGCCTGTTTGGGATGCCCTGCTGTGCAAAACCCTTAGGGTTGCCATTATTACCTTTCCTGGTGGCTCCCACTGCGCTTCTGCTGCCCATGAGACACGCTCCTGCACCTAACTATTTAGATAGGTTGAGGAGGAAGTGCTTGCTAGACTAGAGGGAAACCGGGGATGCGGCCAGCGGGCTTTTCAAGTCAGCCGGCATTCTCGAGATCAGCTGCGTTCATGGCTGTTTCCATTCACTGGCGAGCCCACTGCATCTGTCCACTGCCGCAGTCATATTGACTGGCCACACACACACTCCATTCGCTACAATGACTCACCATATTGTGTCTGGTTAAAGTGGACCAAAACCCACCCTCCACTTGGGGCATCCAAAATCGAGATGACCCGCTTTGTGAAATCCCCCGGGTCGCCCCATACACTTACCTTGTTTCCCGGTCCAATGGCGCATGTGTGAGCCACGGGCGCATCCCCGCTATCCCTCTAGCAGGGCGCATGCTCGCACCAGGCATTTGTGATTGGACGGCGTGGGCACGCTCCCTGTTAGAGG
The DNA here is from genome assembly GCA_027917425.1 of Gastrophryne carolinensis. NCBI lineage: Eukaryota > Metazoa > Chordata > Amphibia > Anura > Microhylidae > Gastrophryne > Gastrophryne carolinensis. Next base: position 51,821,077 of record CM051239.1, read on the forward strand.
GAAGTGGGAGATGCAGCCACCAGCGGCGCTCAGAGTCACTGGCCTTATACGAAGGCTTAGATGATGTGGCGTCAGCGGCTCCGAGCGTACTGATTGGACTAGCGGCCGCGCATGCGCCATAGGACCGGGAAGAGTTGGCATCGCCGATCTGGGAGATTTCACACAGTGGGGCAACTCCGATCGTTGTGCCCCGGGGGAAAGGACCAAATCCCAGGGAAGTCAAAATCCTGGGTTTTGATCCACTTTAACAAAGAAAAAGTGTTATAAAACACAAATAGTCCCCCACTACATGGCCGCATCCCTGTAGATGAGACACGCTCCTGCACCTAACTATTTCATAACTCCCAACTTTTCAAAGCCATAAAGAGCCAGTTAGGGCATCCGTCATTTCAGCCAGTGAGGGGCATCCCTTTTTACAACCAGTTACCCGGCATAGCCTATGGCCACGGGCTCTGCTGCCCCCCCCCCCCCGGGCTTTGGGGAGGCAGGTGTACATGTGAAATGTGTCTAAATATATTTCTAAACACACAGGACAGTTTATGTGTAATTTATCTACCTGTAAACTTTACTTCTGTTCAACAAAGAGCCTTTTAGCATAATCCAATGGCCAGAAACAAAACACTTGATACTGTGTGAAATAGTGGTGTTATCTAGTTAGTATATAGTTAGCGACTATTCCTATGGGCCAGTGACTGCTCTTTAGAGCACATGCTCCAGAGGGGAAGCCCTATTGCTGCTCACTGGCTTACCTGCCCCAGTGCCACAGCTTCCCTGATCTGGAAGCAATGATTTTAGCATGTAACATTGTGCTGCTCCAGCTTCCCATCCCCCAGCTGAGGGGAAGTGCCACTGAAACAGGTAAGCAAGTAACAGAGAGGTGAGGGAGGAGCGGAAGCATTGCCACAAATGGGAGAGACCTCCTCTCAACAGGGGGAAGTTCACTTTATTTGGCTTCCTGGTTAGAAAATCAGTTTAATAGGAATTAGATCTACAATAGGGAAACAGCATGTGACACAAGTGCCTATCTTTATTTTTTGGCCAACGGATTATGAGCCTGCCCACCAACGCCAAGGTAGACTCTTTTTCGGGCAGGTCCTACACTACACTACACTGGCCTATCCTAACTGATGCTAGCCATCGTGATCCCTACTTTACTAGTGCTGGATGCAGGTGTAGTGTTCCTAATCTACCTAGATGTTCTAACCTATGTGTGTGCCATCTACCCTACCTCTACGGTCATGGTCGTCAGTCAGGTCTGCGTCACTCTACAAGTGTCAAGGTGAGTCAAGTAGGAGTGTCAAGGTGAGTCTGGATGGTGTCAGTGTATAAGTGTGTGTGTGTGTGGCAGTGGCAGTCAGGACAAAGACAACACAGGACAAATACAAACACATACGATGATAAATTCACCATTCCTGGAGGTGGAGTCAGGACACCGCGTTCACCTTTAGAGGCGGATGGGACGGTAATCTGGAACGGCATAAAATATAGGTGCATAAAAACACTGTTTGGTGTTACCAGCCATGGCAAGATGACCTACCACGTGCCCAAGTGCACGATCACGGCACAGTGGGCACTTGTAGCTGTGCTGGAGGCTGTCGCGGAGGCACTTCTTGTGGAAGATGTGCCGGCAGCCTAGGAATCCCAAGGGCTCGTGCAGTTTGAAGTCCACAAGGCAGATGGAACAGCGTGTGCGGCACGTCTCGGGAACCATGGCCTCGAAATCCAGACGGTCCTTACCTGACCGAAGCCACGGCAAGAAACCTGTAAAGAAAAAGATTGTTTAGCCGGGCATTCATTTACATATTCTGAGCATTATAAATACTAAAATATATCTGTCTGCTTTAAAAATCAGTAATTCTATGGACTATGTGCTATCTTGAAAGAATGGGGCCTGCGGACACTTTAAAGAGGAACAAAACCTAAGATTTGAAATGCCCAGCTGTGGGTATTCCCCAGATTGCCCAAAAATACACCTTTTTCTCATTCCCCTGACACTTGTGTGGGTCGCCCAGCCAATCTGCGGCTTCCATTCCATTCATTTTTTCCTTGCCGGTCTGAGCTCAGAGCAGCTAGAAAAGCTGAATGGAGAACGTTCTGCCGGTCCCATCTCTTCTCACCTCTAGCTGCAAGTGTGCCAGTGGCAGCCATTTAGAAATGCTTGTCGGGGATACATGTCCCCGGTAAAGGTATAGCGGAGGTGCAGCCCTGAGAGGTGGCGCGGTTTGGTGATTTTTGTACATTGATTATATTTAAGGAGACTGTACACCCAGAAAACAAATAAAAGGATACTCACCCGTTGTCAGTCATAGCAGTGGCCTCCGTGTCAGTCACAGTGCCTGTGTCTGCCAAACTTCCTTTACTGTAATGAATTGCATGCACAATCACTGTGACTGACATGAGAGGCAGCGGGAGCGTGTAAGGACACCAAGGGACCCAATCTTGGAAAGAACCTTACAAGGAGGACACAGGTAAGTATCCTTTATTTAATGTATGCCTTTACAGTCCCCTAAATGCATGAATCCCGTTTTATTGACTGTGATATGCTTGCTTTATTTACATTTTATATATATATATATATATATATTACATTTTCTGGGGGTGGGGTGGATTATGCCCTTGATGTGGTTATATACATGATGCCAGGACTATAGCCAGGGCCGGCGCCAACACAGCGCAAACCTGGGCAATTGCCCGGGCCCCAGGCATCTTTAGGGGCCCACTCAGGCTCACACTTGTTCACGGTATTATTTTCCAGTGGTTCCGAACCACTGAATGGCTGGTGTTGTGTGCAGACCAGCTCATAGCTGGCCTCAGCAACAGGGGAAGGGAGACATGGAGAAGGTGGCATGGAAGGGAGGTGGCGAGAACCAGGTGACAAGTGACAGCAATGATGGAGTCTTTATTGGCAGTGGAGCAAGCAGGAAGGGCTGATGGGTGCTTGGTGGCAGTAGAGAATGCAACAAGGAATAGAGGATGATTGGTGGCTATAGGGAAGGCAATAAGGACTGGAGGGCGATCAGCAGATGACCCATTTCTGACAGCGGAGATGAAAGGTGACATCATGTGACTGCTTTGGGGCCCACTAAGACTCTCTTGCCCAAGGGCCTCCACAAACCTAGAGCGGGCCCTGGCTATAGCAATGGGGGCTGGGTTGCCTTGGCTAGTGGGTAAAGTGGGGCTGGGTACAGGGGTCTGAGAGGGAGACTAAGGGGGTAGGGATTGAATGTGGGTGTTAAAAGCAGCAGCTCAACTGGCCCCAAAGCAGTGCATCCCACTGAGCATTGTCCCAGTTCTCCCTTTGGCCAGTTCGTCTCTGACCAGGAGCGCAATAATGTGCAAGTCTACCTGGCGAACCTGATTGGTCACACGATTGGCTATCATAGGAGGAAGTGGTAATGGCTGCCTGGTCTGCAGGTTTGGCAGGCAGGGAATGTGCAGAGCTGAGGCATCACAGATCAGGATGTCGCCATGCTAAGGGGTGAGGCTTTTATTCATTTAACTCCTCTTTAAACACAGAACAGGTTATCACCCTTCCTTTTTCTGACATCTACTAAAATATTAAAGCTTTTTTTAATCAAAATACTACTTCTAATCACTCAAATTCACACCGAGCCCTGCTGGAGACAGGCTTACCTTACACAGCCAAGGCTCATGATGATAGTGACAGGCTTACTGTTACTGTATGTACATATGTGTAAGGGGCTTATTTACATCAGATACATGCTCTAAATCTAATTTTACATTTAATATGTTTTGTTGGGTGTTTTATTACAAAGTTGGCCATATCAGAGCAGGCTTCCTTTAAATAGCCGGGTCCTCAGCAGGGTGACAGGCTTATGTGAATATGGAAGTGTGAGCAGAACAGAAAAACAGTTATGGCTGCTTGGGAGGCGATAGTGACAGTTGGTGCAGTTGTTATGGGGTTTGAAATGCCAGCACAACAGGACAGCCTGGTTCCTTAGCTGCTCTAAAATTGATTTTTGGAAGAAAAATGGAACTGGAGAAGAAAGGAAGAGGATATATGTGATGCTATAAAGTCTAGGTTTGCTCTCTGATGAGCAGCCACCGGAATTCTAAGCCAGGCCCCTATTAGGATATACAGGCTGCTTCATTTACATTGGATGCATGGATGTTTTTTTAACCAAAAAACTGTAAGTCTGTTTAATTGTATGTTTAAATAGGTTTTTTTGGTGTTTGGGGAAACTGTATTACAGGTTTGGCCCTATCAGTAATATTGGGACACATGATCCAGGCCCCTATTAGAAATGACATACTGGGTCATTTACATGGCATGCATATGTGTTTTTTCTTACCAGAAATACTCTAAATCAGTTTAATTGTAGGTTTAATATTGTTTTCCATTGTTTTGGGAAACATTTATTATGAGTTGGGAGGCTGAAGTGACAGTTGGTCCATGCCCCCATTAGAAAGCACATACTGTGTCATTTACATTGGAGCGCCTGTGTGCTTTTTTTTTTAACCAAAACAATACTGTAATTTTGTTAAATTTTACATTGAATGTTTTTTGGGGTTTACGTGAACATTTATTACAGTTTGGCCACTTAACCCACCTCCTGACACCCCTAGCACCAGCCATTACAATGACAGGCTGGGCTGATTCTTTTGTTTCCAAATGTTGTAGGTGGAGCCTTATTAGGAAAACATATTAAAACGCACAAATAAGGTATTTAAAATCCCCCCCCCCCCACCAAAATTTTTTTGTTCCAACTGTCAAACTTTCAAAATCTCCTAGATTTTTGTTTTTGACTCCCAAATGTCAAAATTCAAAATTACCCCTCCCCCCAAATTTTTTTGTTCCAACTGTCAAAATGTCCAAAATGTTGTTTCTAAATTCCAAATGTCAAAACTGCCCAAAAAAAAAAAAAAAAAAATTTTTTTTTTTTTTTTGCTCCAACTGTCAAATTCCAACTGTCAAAATTTCCCACATTTTGTTTTTGACTCCCAATTGTCAAAATTCTAAATCCCCCCCAAAAATTTTTTTTACTTCCAAGTGTCAAAATTCCCACCCCCCAAAAAAAAATTTGTTCCAACTGTCAAAACCCCCCAAATGTTGTTTTTGAATCCCAACTGTCAAATCCCAACTGTCAAATCCCAACTGTCATAATTGCAATCGTCAAAATTTCCCCCCAAAATGCACTTTTCCCACTGTCAAATTTGCAAAAAAGGAAAGAAATGTAAAAATAAGAACTAGGTGTAGGGTGTATGCTGGTGCGGTTGTTTTAGGCTATGAATATTAAACAATGAATAAGGATAAAGACACTTACCACTGATTCCAAGGGACTGGGTGTAGATCTCGAGTTGGGCCGCCTCCCAAAAGGTCATGGTTGCTGAAGATACCTGAAAAATATAAGAAAAAGAGACAGAGACACACAGAGACAGAGAGCTGTTGTCCTGCAGGCAGGAGAGCACGCAGCAGAGGTCTTGCCACTTCAGACTCAAAAGCAGCAAGTGATCACCAGTGAGGCTGTAGTCACATGACCATGGGTGCTAATTTGCATTAAAGGGCCAGCCTACCTATTTTGCACTATACATGTTTAACTGTGATTAAATGTAACCTCACGGCATGTTTGGGGGGTTTCTGCCTCACAGCCTGTTATTGGGGCCATTCAGCGTGCTTTGGTAGGTTTCTGCCTCACAGCTTGTTATGGGTGGTATTTGCCACTCAATGTGTTATGGGAGTTCTGCCACTCAGGGTGTTATGGGGGTTTCTGCCTCACAGACTGTTATAGGTGGTTTCTGCCACGCAGCATGTTTTGGGGCATTTCTGCCTTACAGCCTGTTGTGTTATGGGGGTTCCGCCACTCGGTGTGTTATGGGGGTCTGCCTTACAGGCTTCTATTGGGGGGTTCTGCCATCATTCAGCCTGTTATAGGGGGATTCCGCCACTCAGCATGTTATGGGGGGGTTCCGCCACTCAGCATGTTATGGGGAGGGGGTTGCAGATACCTGGCCAGAGCTGCAGAAGGGCCAGTGTGACCAGAAAAGTCCCAGGGTAATTTTTAACCCCAGTCTGCCCCTGGGTGTGGTGAGCATAGGGTAAATAAATGCATTCCTAGCGTGCCTCAGCTAGGCCTTTCTGGGGGTTGTCATGGTGACTGACCAGTCAGAGAGCTGAGAGTGGGCCGCAGGTTAGTTTATGGGGCTGTTTGTTCTGTTCTGAACCTGAGCCTAAATATGTTATGGGGATTCTGCCACTCAGCATATTATGGGGGGGTCGCAGATACCAGGCCAGACATGCTGCAGAAGGGCCAGTGTGACCAGAAAAGCCCCAGGGTATTTTTTAACCCCAATCTGCCCCTGGGTGTGGTGAGCATGAGGTAAATAAATGCATCCCTAGCGTGCCTCAGCTAGGCCTTGCAGGGGGGTGTCATGGCGACTGCCTGGTCAGAGAGCTGAGAGTGGGTCGGAGGTTAGTTTATGAGGCTGTTTGTTCTGTCCCGGCCCTGACCCTGTATCTGAGGCTAATGGATGTCGACTGACTGGCAGCAGCAGCAGACTCACTCGCTGTCCGGGAAGGCTGATGCCATGCTGGGTATTGTAGTGCCACACAAATGTAAAAGAGATATTTCCATCACCCTGCAGCCTATCAGAGATTAAAGATCTGCAGTTCCCTTCCCGTTGCTGCAATCTTCTGCTGAGCACACACCATACAATGAGAGGAAACTGGGAAAGCTCACACAATCCACAAGGCTGGTGCTGAATAATGAATGAACCCCAAGTGTATCAGCAAACAGCAACTAGATATATTCCAAATGTATTGATATATTACAACACAAAACAAAATTAAAAAGAAGACATGCGGACCCAAGCTGCTCCATATGCCCTCACCACTTCCTGGTCTAACAGTGCATGTGTAAACATGTATAAAATTGCATTTGGGGGTGCCCATTTGCCCATTTATTTGACCACATCAAATTTGTATAAAAAGATTTACAATGTATTTCTTCATATGTAAAATAAATTGAAGAAATAAATTGTAAAACTTTTTATACAAATTTTGATGTGGTCAAATAAATGGGCATAGGGTGGGGGATATAGGCCTAATACCCCCAAATCCAGTTTTATACATGTTTACAGCCCTATATTTAAACCAATCAACATTTTTCCAACAGGGTGAGGTCACTTTATCTGTAGAGTTTATGCATGTGTAAACAACTATATCTTTTAAAGTGGACCAAAACCCACATTTTTACCTAGCATGCCCCTATGAGGAGTACCTTTTGCCAGTGCTTCACTCTAATCCCAGATAATAGCGCCTGTTTTAGCTATAAAGCTCCGCCTCCTCCATTCATTGCCACTGATGTGTGTGGCAATGATGTCATTACCACACCTATGTAATGACTGATCACCTGCCATCGCCACCTCACATAGATGGAAAGCCAAAAGATCAGTGTTCCAGGACAATTTGAAAAGAGCTAAAATATCCATTTTTAGTTCTACACCCTAAAAAGGGAATATCGGCAGGGGCTTTGTCCAAATGTATTTCACAAGTTCAGTGGGTTTTGGTCCACTTTGACTATCAATAAATAAAACAATCATGCCCTGGCCTATAGAAACCCAAGATAAAGTGACCATGACCAAAGGCAATGCAAACAATGTGCAGATATTCCCCAAAAATAAAGCCAATGTGACTAAAAGAGATCATACAACAATAATAAATAAGTACATGTGAAAATATCACCAAATCTTAGAAGTCATAAGGAAGGGAGCTGGGCCTGCTTTTGGTCAATTTACCTCAATCAGCCCAGGGTACATGATTGTATGTTGCCATTATTTATTGGTATTTAATAGACATAACTGTTTACACATGCACATGGCACTGTTTACAATGGGGAGTGAGAGTGGCCGCATCCCCTGCATCCCTGGGATGTGCACCCGCTCCCGCCACAGCCGTTCAGAGTCCAGTGAAAAGCAGCAGCTGGTTAGGGTCTTTAGACTGGGTATCAGAAAAATGTATTACATGAAAAGGGAGGATGAGCCTGGGCAGGGCCGGATTAAGAGTGGTGGATGTTTTAGGGACAGTCAAAATGTGCCAGTGTTCCACTTTAAGGACCAAATGCAGTCCTGGAGTCCATAAGACTCCAGAGCCACTTTATTCCATCTCCCAAGTCCCCCCTGGATCCCCATTGCATGTGTGGCTGGGGGGGGGCATCTCTTTTTTGGGCTATGCGCAGCCATGCCCGCTGTAACTGGGTGGCTGCCATGGCTGCTCAGGGATACGGAGGGGCAGGGCTGTGCGCCAAGCTCGGCTGGGCTTCCATTAATATGTGCAGCCAGAGAAGCTGACTGGAGGAGAGTTGTGCCAGCACTGAGGGAACGTATGCAAGGTATGTATTACTAGTGATCCCAAATCGTGATGCCCCAAAACCACGGGTCTACTTTATAGCAAAACAAACCCCAGGAATTTGACTACCAGGTTTTGTTCCATGTCGGAATCAGGATGCCCCGCAGTGTGAAACCACCCAGTTCACCCACTACAGCTCACCTTTCCATGATCCAAAAGGCACATGTGTGGGCTTTTGTTCAATGATGGCCATTTGCCGTGACTACGTCATTCAGCAGGTGACTCCCATAGGTATAGATAGATCTGAATGGCTGGGACGAGAGTGCGTTCATGATGCAGGGGATGCGGCTGTGTGCACTCTCCATTTAAACCAATGAGAGAAGTCTGCTAAATGACATAGTCAGGCTGGCGGCTCTTATTGGTCAAGAGCCCGTGCACGTGCCATTGGAGCACAGAGTTGTAGTGGCCGAACTAGGGGGGTTTCAAACTCGTGATGCTCTGGGAAGAAAAACCCAGAAGCCGACCCTGGAATGTTTTAGATTCCAGTCTGGCTGCTAGTGGGTTTTGTTACACTTTAAAGAGGACCAAAACCTAGGATTTTGACTATCCTGGGTTTTGGTCCCTTCCCCCAAGACATCCAGAATCGGCATGCCCCGCTATGGGTCATACCTCTCTAATAACTGCTTGCATTTTATCATTAACGTCACTTTTACACAATCAAGGGAGGCCTTCTTTGTATGTGAGGAGGGGGCATCCCAAACACTGGCTGCCCAGAAGTCCAGCAGATCCTCAAGGTGTGTTGGCATGGTCATGTCAAGGTATGACTGGTATGCTGGTTCAGGTCCTGCTCCAGGTCTTCATGCTGCTCATGAGTAGACTCACTATGCGGGTGTAGAAAGCTACCCATTAGCGACTGAAGACTGAGGCTGCTGCTGATGGAGCTGCTGCTGCTTCTCCTTCCACCCCCCCAGCAGCCATGGCAGAGAAAGTTGATTGCAGAGGTCCCCCCGAGTCAGACCTGCGAGAGTATGGACCATGGCGCAGATAGGCATCGGCCAACTGACTACGTAGAATGTCTTTGTAGTAGGTCAGTTTGTCCTCCCTCTGGGCGGGTTTAAAAAATGCCCCCATTTTGTGCCGGTTCAGTTCCGACACGGCTTGATCGACCATTCCTGTCTGCTGCCTGTACTGACCTCTGCTTTGTCTGACCACGAAGCTGCCTGCCCCTCTGGATACCCCGCGATCTCTGACCTCCTGGCTTGACCCTTTGGCTACTCCTGACTACACACCTCATCCCTGTACTCTGACGCACCCTCTGGATTGACTACCTGTGAATGAGCTCGGCTTCGGGATACCCTCGTGGTTCATCGGCCTTCACCCTAAGCAGCCATCCTTTGCGCCTATTAAGACCTGGGGGCAACCGTGTCCGGTAAGCCGTACCTAGCCACCCGGCAAACGGGGGCTTGACTATTGGCAGATGCGGCGGTGGAGATTGGGGGTTGCCTGCTTACAGAAGGCTGGTGTCCCGCTGGGCATCACAGTATGGACCATGGCGCAGATAGGCATCGCCCAACTGACTCAGCTTCGGGATACCCTCGTAGTTCATCGGCCTTCACCGTAAGCAGCCATCCTTTGCGCCTATTAAGACCTGGGGGCAACCGTGTCCGGTAAGGCGTACCTAGCCACCCGGCAAACAGGGGCTTGACTATAGGCAGAAGCAGCGGTGGAGATTGGGGGTTGCCTGCTTACAGAAGGCTGGTGTCCCGCTGGGCATCACAGTATGGACCATGGTGCAGATAGGCATCCCCCAACTGACTACGTAGGATGTCTCTGTAGTAGGTCAGTTTGTCCTCCCTCTCAGTGGGTGTAAAAAATGCCCCCATTTTGTGCCGGAAGCGAGAGTCCAATAAGAAGGAGAGCCAGAAGTCATCCTGCTGACAAATGCAGACAATTCTGTGGTCACTACGCAAGCACGTGAGCATGCCTCGTGCCATTTGTGCAAGTGACTTGGAAGGACTACCTGTCTCCATCTCCACTGCAAACTGCCACGGTGTGTCTGGGTCCTCTGTCTCGCCCTCCTCACAACCCTCTAGCTCCTGTGGCTGCTCCTGCTCCTCCTTTCCTGTCAGATGACTAGATAAAATGGACATTTTGTCAAACCTAAACTGTGCTTCGCTGTGCCCCACCCCCTCCTCCTCCTCCACTTCAGCCCCCACAGGCTTCATTTGGCTGTGAAATGTATGCGCCATGTCTCTAGTGCCCTGACCAGCCATGGTTTCCAACATGTGTTGTAGTACATGAAGCAGTGGAATCACATAGTTCATCTCATAGTCTTGGCGACTGACTAATAAAGTATCTTCCTCAAAGGGCCTGAGCAAACGGCAGGTGTCACGTATGAGCTGCCACTAGTTTACATTGAAGTTAAACAGGGAAGGTTACACAGTTTGGATCATCAAGAAATCTGTGATGGCTTTTCTCTGTTCCTATAGTCGATCCTGCATATGGAGGGTGAAATACCAACGGGTGGAAACATCTCAAATCAGACTATGTTTGGGGATACCGTTCTGATGCTGAAGCTCAAGAAGGGTGTGCTTGGCAGTGTAGGAGTGGCTGAAGTGCATGCAAAGTTTCCTTCTCGTTGTTAGGATGTCTTGCAGATGGGGGGAAGACTTCAGAAAACGCTTGACAACTAGATTAAACACGTGTTCCATGGCAGGACGCATGGCTCAGGCTTCCTTGTCGCAGCGCAAACAAGATGTTCTTCCCAGTGTCAGTGACCATGGGTCCCATTTACAGTTTTCGTGGCGTAAGCCATGATTTAATTTATTGAGTTCTCATTTTTAGCAGTTCCTTCCATGTGTGGCTCTGTGGCTCAAGGAAAACCATGTGAACAACGGTGTTAAACCGCCGTGTCCTGCATACATGGTAGGCTGGAAGGGCACTGGGAAAAAAATAAAAAAAAAATATTTAGAAAAAACAAAATACAAAAAAAAAAAAATGAAAAAAGAAATTGTAACAAAAATTCACAAAAATATTAAAAAAAGACAATGGAAAAAAAATATAAAAAAAAATTCAATATATATATACCGTATTTGCCGGCGTATAAGACGACTATTCTAAGCATACAGCACGTCCTGCTCCAGACATATTCATAACGTGTGGGTATACCTCCGCCTTCAGTGCCGTGCACTGCAGATCATGAAGAAAACAAGCTCCTCCTGGCCCTACATATACCGGAGGACCTCCCACAAATCTCCAGATTTCTCTGCAGTGCTGAAACTGCGAAGACATGAAGTATCACGCTCTCGCAGGCGAGCGGGGCTTGACAGCCTGAGGCCCTGCCTGTCTGGACCTATTTGAGAAACAGGACAGTCCGCCCAGTCAGGGGCGGCCGTCGCGACCCCCGCGGAGCAGGGATACCCCTCCTACTCCATATCATAGTGTTATGCAGGAACCGGGGATGCCCCCTGCAGGGTCAGATTCGGTATCCTGTCCCAGGAGTAACTTTCAATGCCCGGGGCCCTCTGGCCGGGCTAAGCCCGGTTCCTTCCCTGAAAACCCTCATGCATGATGGGACGCTCTCACCCACCTGGGTGAGGGGATGACCATGCCAACTTACTCCTATCAGGAGGCACCCTGCCTCATTCTAGTGGCTTTAGGAGATAGTTCCTCCAGTTATGGGATAGTGTTTGCTGGGTGGTCCTTCCCTGAGTCGGTCAGGAGGACTATGGTCCCATGCCTTTCTTCAGGCATGGGTGCAGGCTTAACTGGGCCTGTCAGGTATGGCTTCCTTGCCAGAACGCCACTATCATATAGAGCCTGGGACCCCTGCGCGGGTTGCCCCTTCCTCCCCTCAAGGATGAGGGAGTCTATCTGCCTAACCCCTAGGGGGTTGCAGCATCTGTATCCATAAGAATTCAGGTTGGCGCCCTTGACAGGGCTGTCTGTTCCCTATATTCCAGGGGTCCTCTGGCCGCTTGTGGCATGCTCAGATTTTTTATTCTAGATTCCAAGGTGTCTTCTGGATATTGAGCCCACTACTGCTGGGTATTGGTGGTAGCTGACACCATTGGGGTTTAGACTGAGCCCCCTGTGGCGCCCATGTGCGCGCTAGGCTCTAGAAGAGTATGGTGTCTCACACGACACCAGGGGGCATTTACCAAGGGTCCTGTTAGGCTCTCCTGTCCCTTCACGAAGGGAGTTGTTTTGATGGACCTTGGAGGACTCTAACCCTACTTTGTTCCATCCTCTACTTCCTGGTTGTACCTGGATTAGACTTCACCTTAGTGCCTTCTTCTCTTGGCTATAAGGACTCTACTGGAATGAGGCCTCTGGTCCTCCGTCCAGTCTAGTTATTTTCTCCAGGCAGAATTGCTCCTGGTGCGCCCGTGGGCGGCTGTTCCGTTGACATCATCTGTATCTGTGATCCTTGAGCTCTGAGGCGCCTTTAACCATTAGTCCTGGATGAGGGGTTTGCACCCTGGGTCCGGGTTTGTTTACCTTACTTCCAGTGGAGGTGTTAATTCGTCGGCTGGTTTACTTGAGAGTACCGTAGGGGAGAATTACCTACCTTTTTGATTTTTCCTGTGATGGTTACCGTGGTACCCCATCTGGCAGGATGACAAAGGGGGGCTTACTCTTCTGAAACCCCAGGTGGTTCCTAGGTAGGGATCTTGAAAGATCTGGTTATCTGGGTGAAATTTTGGTCACAGTGTGTATTCGGGGACTACTTCTTCTTAGTACCTGTCCAATTGGGGGACTTTTGTACATGGTAGGACAGTGGTTGTTCCTTGTTTCCTGTGAATTCCTTTGGCCTGGCTCTATTCTATGCGAGCCCTGTTCCCTTCTATGGGGGATTTAATATTCATTGTCCTTCCTTTTGTATCACTCCTGTGGGAAGTTCTCCGTTGTGCCATTGAGCTCACACTGGCAGGGTCCTGTTGGACTCCGTCTCTATCGCAGGGTTCTACCCTGTTATTGGCCAGATTGGTCTGCCCTGGTTGGGGTTAGTGGTTCTGGCTGGATATTTTACTTGATAAATGTTATCCCCTTGTCCTACCGGGCGTTGGGGGGGGGGCTTGCGCTAGTCTCAGATGGCTAGCATTACCTGTATGCTAGGGGCCCGGGTGGCCCAGTGGGGCCCTGGTCCGCAGGGGATTCTACTGAGAACAGCAGGACTGTATGTCCAATCACGAGGTCTATTTTACATAAGCAAGGTGCCTTTACTTTAGGCCTACTTTAGCGTTGGCAGGCCTTTGTGCTTACCCTGTTGGAGATGATAGATCGAGTCGTGTTTCATTGGAGAGTCAGGACTCGTTCTTCCTCTTCGTTTCTTCCTTCTGCCACGCTACGTTAGGTTATGGTGTATCCATTCTGTTTTGCTGGATCTAAGCTCCTTCCCTTGCGGGACGATCTCTGTTCCTGGGATTATGATCCTATCAGCAGTGTTGGTATTGGCTCACGACTTGGTTCGGCCTACGGTTGGGCCTGCCCTCTTCATCTATTACAAAGCCTGATCCAATCTTTTATTTGTGCATTCTTCAGGGTATGCTCAGGTGCATTCCTGGGGGATTCCTAGCTCCCCTTTGAGGAGATGTCATATTCTAATGCCTGCTAGGGGCTCCCATGGGTCTTGTTCAGGTCATTATCTGACCTGCTCCTTTCATCATTTTGCTCTTCGGGGGCGGTTGCTCCAGTCAAAAGCGTTCCATAAAGAATGGCTCTGTGGGCGGTCCTAATCATTATATATATATTTATAGATTTATATATAGACATACCTTTTGTTATATAGCTGTATACCATGAGGTGAGGGTGGCCGCCTTACGCCAGTTAGATCCAGGCGATGGTTTGTTTTCCTTCTGCCTTGGCCCAGATTCTCTTGTCTCTGGGCTATTGTCTAGTTTAATTTGAGATAAAGGGACCTGTGCCCCTCTACTGGGGTTAGAAATCGGCCTGAACTGTCCTTGTCCCTGTTAGGGATCTTGACTTGGAGCCTACAGGTGTCCCCTTCTTGAAGTACCGGATGGATTGCTTCCATGGGCAAGGGGCCCTCTGGTTGGTCTTATTTGGTTGGTTGACCTTCTGGACCTGGAGTACTCTTTCGGCTTCTGCTGAGTTTAGTTGTGAGCATTACTGCTGGTTCCGTTGCGACCTGGACTCGTATTCCCTGCTGGGGAAAGTTTTTGAGTTGCCAGGGCTACCATCTTTTATAGTTGCATGGTTAGGCTGTTACTTGGCCTATTCTTTTAAGGCAAGATTCTTCCTCCATATTGTTTTTCGTTCTCTTACTATTGGTGCTTGGCTTGGGCCTTTTAGCAATATGTTCTGGCGAGCAAGCTGGCTAGTCCGATGCTTGTGTTCAGTTCTCCCTTTACAAGGTTCAAAGGTTGAGGTTAGAGCATTGCTCTTGTTTGGTGGCATGGTTAAGGGTGACAGCGCTTGACTGTTGGCTGTGCCTTTCTCATGGGGATCCCACCCTACTTATGGACACTGCTATTGGATGTCCCACACATTATGAATATGTCTGGAGCAGGACGTGCTGTATGCTTAGAATAATACAATTCTGTGAGATTCTCACCTGTAGAATTGGTATTATATGCATACAGCACATCCTGCTCTACCCCACCCTGGTTTCACTTCTTCTGGATACCCCTTATGGTGATTGTAATCACTTGGTATTATTGCCAGTTTATTTCTGGGTGGTTTGTTCCTCCTGGCTTCTCTTCTCACTGCTTTTCAATGCTTCAGATTTGTGGGAGGTCCTCCGGTATATGTAGGGCAGTGCACGGCGCTGAAGGCGGAGGTATACCCACACAATATGAATATGTCTGGAGCAGGACGTGCTGTATGCATATAATACCAATTCTACAGGTGAGAATCTCACAGAATTGTATTTTTTCCCCCTGTAAAACATGCCTTTCAGTGGGGGGGTCGTCTTATATGCCAGGTACCGCCGCTCTCATACACACTAACACACACACACACATTCATGCTTACTTCGCTTCCTGGTTGTTGCACGCTGGTCGTCGGTGAAAACAATGGACGCCGGCCATCTGGGGCACGCCCACCAACGACCAGCGCGCAACAGCCAGGAAGTGCCGGTAAGAATGAATGTGTGTGTGTGCATTCCCTCCGGGATCGTCCCGATTTTCTCCCGTGATCCCACTGTCCCGGAACGTTAATTATCGTTCCGGGACGCCCTGCGCCGTGGTAGCGGCGCGCTGTGCGCCTTCTGAATGGATGCTTCCTGGCCGCAAAACGCAGTAACTTGGGGGTGTGGGGGGAGGCGAGACTTCCGGGCGGGAGCAGGGGGGGGGAGGTGAAGAGACTTCTGGGTGGGCAGGCGGCCTGGCAGCGGTGTTTAGTAGTGACGTCACCGCCGCCCATGTCTGCTGCCGGCTGCTGCCCGCTGACTGAAGACGCTTCCAGTCACAGAGCAATGTATACGGGCTGTCATTGTTGGCTGGGCCCGAGCTGCTGGCCGCCACCCTGAAGGGCAAAGTCACCAACTTCAAGTACCAGCAACTGCGCAACAAGCTGAGGGCCGGCGCCCGGGAGCTGCAATTCACCTATATCCCGGGTGAGGGGGAAATGCATGGGCGGGGGTGACCCTGTGCATCAGTGTCACACTTGTAGGGATAAATCGTGGCAGATGCCTTGCTAGATGAATGGGACCTGCACAGACACCAGGGCCAATGTGAGTCATGAAGTGATGGGGGGGGGGGCTGTAGGTATAAAGAGGGAAAAAGTAATAAAGGGGGAGGTGTGGGATGAGGAGTAACAGAACAGAGCAGTGGGTAAGGGGTGGAGGATGAAAAGTAATGGAGAAGGGGTAGGTGTAGATAGAAGGGCACCAGTATGAGGTGAGGTAATGAAGAGGGGGCAAATGTGGTGGGGTGACAGCCCATGCTTCCCAACTGTCCCGATTCCTTCATGATTGCCCCGATTTTCCCCTCGTGATCCCATAGTCAGGGGCGTGGCCTGTCCCTTTTTCATATCTTCAGAAGTTGGGAGGTATGTGTGTGTGTTAGTGTGTATGAGAGCGGTGGCGGCGGTGGTGGCGGTGGCGGCGGTGGCGGCGACAGGAACAGCAGGGACAGGCAGACCGGCCCTCCGACCATCGGTAAGTGTGTGAGCGGCGGGGCGGGGGGAGGAGGGAGTGGGGCCACTCGCTGGCTGTACTGAGGGATGCCCCATACCTGTACTGAGGGATGCCCCCATACCTGTACTGAGGGATGCCCCCATACCTGTACTGAGGGATGCCCCCATACCTGTACTGAGGGATGCCCCCATACCTGTACTGAGGGATGCCCCCATGCCTGTACTGAGGGATGCCCCCATGCCTGTACTGAGGGATGCCCCCATGCCTGTACTGAGGGATGCCCCATGCCTGTACTGAGGGATGCCCCCATGACTGTAAGAAGCCAGAAAGTATGACTGTAAGAAGCCACCCAGGGACTCTGGGGAAGGGAATTAACATGTTGAAATAAAATCTGATGTTCTTTTACGTTTTATTTGGTGTGCGGAAGAGGGAGTAGTCTTATACGGTAAGTATATAACAAACTCTATATTTTGAGTGGAAATGTTGGGGGGTCGTCTGATACGCCCAGTCGTCTTATATGCTGGCAAATACGGTATATATATATTTTTTTAAAAATACAAAATATGAAAAATAAATAAATAAATAAAAAAAAATAATAAAAAAAAAGTTTGGATATATTTTATATGTTACTGTTATTATGTTAGATGTTATTGTTGCTATGTTATATGTTATTATTATAAATATGTTCAAATAAGATAAATGTCACTAGTGCTCACTCAGGGGCACCTACGCCACCCCAATTTACAAACGCTGGCTTTGAAGGCCTGGCTGTTGAAACCTTCATCTTGATGGAGAAAGGGCTGCCTGCCTCAGTTGTAAATACCATGATCAAGGCTAGGAAGAGGTCCTCTTCTTCCATCTACTACAGGGTTTGGCGTACTTACATTGACTGGTGCGAGTCTAACTCGCTTCCCTGTCGTGTGTTTTCCATTCCTAGGATTCTGGAGTTTCTGCAACATGGTTTGGATCTAGGTCTTCAGCTCAGTACTCTGAAAGGCCATGTTTCTGCTTTGGCTATTTTTTTCCAAAGATCCTTTGCTCAGCATCCCCTGCTCAAGACCTTCTTCCAGGGGGTTACTCACGTGCGTCCCCCACGTAAGCCGATGTTACCAGTCTGGGACTTGAACTTGGTCTTATCTGCCCTGCAGGGGTCTCCCTTTGAGCCATTGGAAGGAGCCCCTTTGTCCATTCTTACGCTTAAAGTGGACCAACACCCACGGGTGATCGGTCCGGGAATCTATAAGATTCCCGGGCCGATCACCCCCCACCCCGCGGGACATCCGAGATCGGGATGTCCCGCGGGGTGAAACCCCCCCAAACACCCCAAACTCCTTACCTTGTCTTCCTCGCGCTCCTGTAGGCGTGCCCGCGCCGGCCGTCTGCGAATGGCCGGCGGGGGCGCGCGCGCCGAAAGTGACGCGAGGGAGGCGGCGGCGGCGGCTGCCGCTTAGACGTTCCTGATCCTCGCTTGTACGTCGGCGCTGGGAGCGGGGAGAGGTGAGTTTTTCGGGGGGTTAGGGGGGGTTTCACACAGCGGGGCACCCCGATCGGGGGTGCCCCACCGAAGTGGACCAAGACCCAGGATAGTCAAAATCCTGGGTGTTGGTCCACTTTAAGGTAGTCTTTTTGGTGGCTATCACTTCTGTGAGGCGTGTCTTTGAGTTGGCGGAGCTTTCTAACAAGCCTCCTTATTTTGAGAGACACCAGGACAAGGTGGTGTTTCGTTTTAAGCCAGATTTTCTGCCTAAGGTTGTTTCTGCCTTTCATCTCAATCAGGACATTGTTTTGCCTTCTCTGTGTCCTAATCCTAGTACTTCTAAGGAGAGGGTTTTACACTCTCTGAATGTGGTCAGGACTCTGAAGTTCTATCTGGTGGCTACTGACTCCTTCAGGAAGATTTACGCTCTCTTTGTGCTCCCGTCTGGACCTAAGAAGGGTCTGGCTCCGGCTAAGTCCACTATCAGCAAGTGGATCCGTCAGGCTGTGATACAGGCCTACTCTGCTAAGGGGAAGGAGCCTTCCTTCTGCCTTACTGCTCATTCTACTCGTGCTATTGGTGCCTCTTGGGCTTTTCAGCACCAAGCTTCTGTTGAACAAGTTTGCAAGGCCACCACTTGGTCTTGTGTTCATACTTTTTCTAAGTTTTACAAGGTTGATGTTAGGGCTTCAGCTGATGCTGCTTTTGGCCACAAAGTTCTGCAGGCGGCAGTGGTTTAAACTGTCTGCTACTTTTGGGGATCCCACCCTAACTTACGGACACTGCTATTGAATGTCCCAAGAGTAAGGAATATCTTCTGGAACAGGAATTGCTGTATACTTAGAATAATACAATTCTGTTATTACTCACCTGTAGAATTGGTATTATATGTATACAGCATGTCCTGTTCCACGCCACCCGTGTTATCATTAACTTTAGTTACCTCTTTATGGTGATTGTTCTTATGTTCAAATTTTTATATATTGGTTATAGTTCTCCCGGTCTCATTTAACTGCTTTTTAATACTGGGGATTTTGTGGGAGGTCCCTGGTATATATGGGGCCGGGAGGAGCCACTTTTCTGTCTCTGCAGTCCAGCGCCATCTACTGGATGTATAACCCAAGAGTAAGGAATATCTTCTGGAACAGGATGTGCTGTATACATATCATACCAATTCTAGAGGTGAGTAATCACAGAATTGTATTTTTGCGCTCAGAAATGAGACTGCTTTCATAGTGGTTACAATCCTTTGTTGTTCTCTACAACCATGCAAAAAGGCCACTAACCACTATCCAGAGCCTTCTTCCTAGTGATAGATTCACTTTCAAACACATGGGCCTGGAATCAGTAAACTTTCCTTAAAGTGGACCAAAACCCACGTAGATCGGCCCAGGAATCTATAAGATTCCCGTGCCAATTTATTCCCTCTCCTATAGGGCATCCAGAATCAGGATGCCCCATTGTGCTAAATACCCCAGGTTGTCCATAACCCCACCTTCTTTCCCAATCCAACAGTGCATGCGTGAGCAGCGGCCGCATCCCCGCTATGCCTCTAGCAGGGCGTGTGCCCCCACAGGCATATGTCAATGCCGGCACAGGCACGCTCCCTGTTAGAGGGTAGCGGAGGATGCGGCAGTCAATGCGCTCTGATCCAGTCCTATTATACGAGCTCCTGGAGGAAGGGGCCTCGAGCGGATCCGAGTGCGCTGATTGGACGAGCAGCCGTGCATGCTGGGGCTGACCGCCCACTCTGAAGGCTACAAGTGCACAAAGCCCTTGTGCGCTGTGGGTTCTTCTGCACCACCAAGGCTTTAGAGAGGCAGGTAATGGGTCTAAGGGTGAATAGCAAGTCACCCGCTTGCCAGCCCCTAAAGCCTTGTGAATTGGTATTGGGGTTTATGGACCTCTTACCAGTTCACAAAGGTTAAAAAAAACACAGCAAAATGTCATTTATTAAAAAGCTTTTTTCCCCCTTAACCTCCGATTGCTGTCCCGCACCCCTCACCACTGCATTAGGTGGGCTGCGGCAAGTGAGTTTAACACAATGCAGAATGTGCAGCAGATAGGAAGCCACTGTACACCTACCTGAGCCAACTGCTGCACAATCAGCTCCAGCTTCATTCAGTTATGCAAGATGTTGTGACATCACAGCCGCTAGCGAGCAGAACGGTGCAGAGTGGGCCACTAATTGCATCCCCTCTCACCTCTAACTAGGGGCATGCCCAGGCTGGCCAATCACAAATGGCTGCCCCTGGTATGCATCCAGCTAAAGGTATAGTGGGGACCTGCGCATGCGCCATTGGAACAAGGTTAGGTGAGTGGGGTCTCACTCAGTGGGGCATCCTAGTTTGGGATGCCACAAGGAGTAGAAATTGGAAGGCCATATGGGCAATTCCCAAACAATTCCCTGTGATCCCACAGTGCAAGCACAGGCCGCTGCTACATCCCCAAAAAGGTGCATTAATATTCTATTTGGCTATACAAAATTTGTCCTTGAACAGGGCCCCCAGACACAACTTTTCATGGGGCCCTAGAAATGATCAGCCCGCCCCTGCTGACAGCCAGTAGTGATCGGTGGAGGATGAGTGTGGGGACAGCAGATCAAAGTCCCCTGTCCTCACATCCGCACTGTGGTTTCTCTGTGTACACATCACAATCACTGATCCCATAGTGCATGTGCGGGTGCAGGCCTTAAGTGGCCATACTTGACAGGCTTGAATGTCTTCCAATGGGCCACACAGGCTGGAGTCTGGGGCTTTGGGGTGATGCCCCGGAGTGTAGCAAAGCTTCTCCACAGCTGTAGTCTTGAGAGGCATATACAAGGATACCATAGGGTTTCACACTGCAGGGCATCCCAAATCAGGAACATTTCTTAAAGGAGGCCAACTATGCGTTTTGGTGCAAATTGGTGCAATTTAAAGCCCAACAAAACTTGGTGTGGCCGCCCCCCCAGGGCATCCCGAAATCACTCACCTTTCCTTGGTCCAATGGCGCATGCATGGCTCTAAATGTTTACAATGGGAAGGAAGAGCAGGCTGGGCGGGAGCATGCACATCACTGGGGATGCGGCCGCTCTTACTCCCCATTGAAGTCAATGAAAGCCCATTGCCAAAGGATATAAACATGGCAAAGGGCTCCGATTTGACGAGAGCCTGCACATGTGCCATTGGACCGAGAAGAGGTGAGTTTTACTGGGAGAACTGTAGAGTTTCACACAGCGGGGCATCCCAGTCATGATGCCCTGAGGGCACGGAACAAAACCTAGAAAACCTCAGCTGAGGTGCCACCACGAATTAGATTTTTGCTTTTTGTACATTTTAAATTCTCTATAAACAGCAATTGTGTGTTGCACTCAGAGGATTGGCATTGGTGTAGGAGACCTACTGAAAAGGCCACCACAAATGAAAGTCCTGCAGGACATCACATGTGCCGGAACAAGGAATGAGGGGATGCACGTAGTGGTCAATGAGTTCTATGAGCTGCTGGAAGACTCCATCGTGCAAAATGTAATGGAATCTATATGTAAAGGTTGGTACACTATTTTTATTTATTAGTATTTTTATACATATATATATTGTGGAGATTAGCTCTGGTAGGCGACCCGGTGTCAGCAGTATAGAGGCGGAGGCAAACAGTTCAAAGTAAAGTATTTATTTCACACAAAAATCCACAAAAGCATATGTCCATACAGGTTACATCACCTTTTCAGGAAACCGCAGCATAAATGATACAGTCAGGCAAACAGCTTTTAGTCCTTGAGCAAAGGTCCTGTTTACAGTCAAATATGTCTCAGGTCCGCATGAAACAGCTTCCACAGGAGATTTCAGCCAGGCTCACAGAGTCTCACTCCCATGTGAGCTTTAGACAAAGCAAAGGACACAGCTGATTCCCCAGGCTATTTAAACAGCCCGCAAAACCCGGACCTGGGTAGTGGGATGGAGTCCCACCCTGCTCTACTCCATCCCAGTAAAGCCGTCCCAGGTTAGCCTTTCGGCTATTCTAAAGCAACAGCAGCAAACTGCCACCAGCAGCTGATGCTGGAAATCAGACTACACGGCTTTACTGCACCAATGCCAGGTACATTGGTGCTACATACCTGCCGTCAATAACGGCCCCTTGCACCTTACCACATACCCCCCCCCCTTTGTTCAACCCTGAGGGGGTGGACACATGCCAAACAATGTGCTCTGGACAGGGCATCCGCGTTACCCAATAATCGTCCCGCTCTGTGCTCTACTGTAAACTTGAAGTTTTGTAATGACAAGAACCATCGGGTGACCCTGGCATTCCTGTCCTTAGCCTGGCACATCCACTTGAGGGGAGAGTGGTCCGTAATCAGCCGGAACCTTCTCCCCAGCAAGTAGTAGCGAAGAGACTCCAGGGCCCATTTAATGGCCAAACACTCCCTCTCCACTATACTATACCGGGTCTCCGCGGGCGTTAATTTGCGACTCATGTAGACAACGGGGTGCTCCTCCCCGTTGACTTCCTGAGACAGTACAGCACCGAGACCTACCTCGGAGGCATCGGTCTGCACTATGAACTCCCTCTTAAAGTCGGGTGTCACCAACACCGGAGACCCACACAGGGCAGACTTCAAAGCGGAGAACGCTTTTTCGGCCTGTTCATTCCACTTCACCATGACAGACTTGC
Source organism: Gastrophryne carolinensis (assembly GCA_027917425.1). Classification (NCBI taxonomy): domain Eukaryota; kingdom Metazoa; phylum Chordata; class Amphibia; order Anura; family Microhylidae; genus Gastrophryne; species Gastrophryne carolinensis. Next base: position 51,843,613 of record CM051239.1, read on the forward strand.
CTCCCTTTAACAGGTCTGTCAATGGTGCCGCTAGGGTGGCAAAATTGGGAATGAACCGCATATAATATCCCACCAACCCCAGAAATGACTTTACTTGGCGGGTGGTGTTAGGACGTGGCCAGTTACGGATGGCTTCTAGTTTGTTGACCTGGGGCTTGACCACTCCTCGCCCAATCACATAGCCCAGGTATTTTGTCTCTTCTAGGCCTAAAGCACATTTTTTCGGGTTTGCCGTCAACCCAGCCTTCCTGAGGGAATCCACTACGGCCTGGACTTTGGGTAGGTGACTTTCCCAATCCGTGCTATGGATAATTATATCGTCCAGATATGCCGAAACATACCAACGATGTGGCCTGAGGACAATATCCATTAACCTTTGGAACGTAGCGGGAGCGCCGTGTAACCCAAAGGGTAATACCTTGTATTGGAACAGTCCCTCTGGTGTGATAAAGGCTGTTTTCTCCTTGGCAGCCTCAGTCAAGGGCACCTGCCAGTACCCTTTTGTGAGGTCCAAAACCGAAAAGTACCTGGCTTGGCCTAGTTTCTCAATGAGTTCATCTACCCGGGGCATAGGGTAGGCATCAAACTTGGAAACTTCATTAAGTTTGCGGAAATCGTTACAGAACCGCAACGTACCATCGGGCTTGGGAATCAAGACTATGGGGCTGGCCCACTCACTCTTTGATTCTTCAATCACATCTAACCGGAGCATTTGCTGCACTTCCTCCGCGATAGCTTGTCGCCGGGACTCAGGTACCCGGTAAGGCCTCAACCGGATCTTGACCTGAGGTTCCGTGACAACATCATGTTGGATGACCGAAGTGCGCCCAGGGAGTTCTGAAAACACGTCTGTGTTTCTGCTAATAAACTCCCTGGCTTCCTGAGTCTGTTTAGAGGAGAGGTTGTCGCCAGTTTTCACCTCGACTACTGCTTCTCTAATAACAGACCGAGGAATGGGAAGCTCCACCCCCACCATACCTGGTCGGGGACTGTCACCCCCAGGGGTCTCCCTGTCTTTCCACAGTTTCAGCAGGTTTACATGGTACACCTGCTCTGGCTTCCTCCGTCCAGGCTGGTGTACCTTGTAAGTCACTTCAACTTTTTCAATGACCTCATAGGGACCCTGCCACCTAGCTAGAAATTTACTGTCCACCGTGGGTACCAGAACCACAACTCACCTGGGTTAAAGTTCCGTACCCTGGCTTGCCGATTATAAATCCTGCTTTGGGCCCGCTGCGCTGCCTCCATGTGTTCTCTGACAAGCGGCAAGACGGTCTCTATCCGTTCCTGTAGGTGAGTCACGTACTCTACCACACTTTTGTGGGGTGTGGGTTGCTGTTCCCAGGCCTCCTTGGCTATATCCAACAGGCCCCGTGGATGTCGACCGTATAAGAGTTCGAAGGGCGAGAACCCCGTAGAGGCCTGGGGCACCTCTCGCACTGCGAACATCAGATAGGGCAGCAGCAAGTCCCAATTCTTCCCATCCTTGGTGACTACCCTTTTTAACATGGTCTTTAAAGTTTGATTAAACCGTTCTACCAGGCCGTCTGTTTGCGGGTGGTTAACGGATGTCCGCAACTGTTTCACCTGCAGCAGTTTACAGAGCTTTTTCTTTACTTTCGACATAAACGGGGTACCTTGATCGGTCAGGATCTATTTAGGCAGACCTACTCTGGAAAACATTTCCATAAGCTCCTTAGCAATGAGCTTGGCAGAGGTGTGACGCAGGGGCACTGCCTCAGGGTACCGCGTGGCATAATCCAAGATCACCAGAATATGTTGGTGCCCTCTAGCGGACTTTGGCACCGGACCCACTAGATCCATGGCAATCCGCTCAAAGGGTACCTCAATAACTGGGAGAGGAACTAAGGGACCACGGTAATGAGGCTGAGGGCTGGTCATCTGACATGTTGGGCAGGACTCACAATATCTCTCCACCTCCTTGTACACACTGGGCCATTAGAATCGTTGTAAAACGCGGTCCAGAGTTTAATGCTGGCCTAGGTGTCCACCCAGAACATGTTGGTGGGCCAAATCCAACACCAACTTGCGATATGGATTGGGTACCACCAATTGTTCCACCACCTCTTCACGTACCTTGTTTACTCGGTACAACATTTCCTGGTGAACCACAAAGCGAGGAAACTGTAACTCCGCCCCTGGCTGTTGTGGTTCACCTTCCATCTCAAGAACATTCTCCCAGGCCCGAGACAGTGTCGGGTCCTGGTGTTGAGCGGTACCAAAGTTAATTGTGGGGACATGGAGATCTGCCAACTCTGGACCTGTTGCCAACTCTTCCACATCTCCAACCATAACATTTAGTGGGGTTGACTCCCCCTCTTCCATTTTAGGGGCGGGCACCTCTTCCACGGTGCCTCCTGATTCCGGTTCCCAGGGTACCGGGGTCTCCCCTGAGTAGGGCCAGTCTATTGGGGACACACCCGCCTCGCGGCTTTCCGGAACTGCCAACTTGGCCCACAGGGACCTGAACCCTGGAAAATGTCTCCCAATAATCAGCTCATACGGGAGTTTAGCGGCGACAGCCACTTCATGTTTCCAGCTGCCGGAGACGGTGGTGAGAGACACTTGTGCTGTGGCATAGTCTCTCAAGTCCCCATGAATGCACAAAACCCCGGTTTTCCGCCCAGTGTACTCATCGGGCAGTACTAAGGCGGGTCTTGCCAGGGTAACCATACTCCCTGAGTCCAAAAGGGCCACAGCCAGGGTGTCTCCCACTTTCACCTGACAGAGGTGACTTTGCCCCACAAGCTCAGGGACACCGGCAGCACACAGCCTCCTGGCATACATGGAAGGGCGGTAACCAAAGTTCACGTCCATGGGCTCCCCCTGGTGGGGACAATTGGCTCTGATATGTCCCGGCTCCTTACATCCCCAACACAGCATTTGGGCAGGGACTTTGGGGGGTAGGTCCTGAGGGGGTTTAGGGGACGCCACTCGCCTGAGCTGGGGCGGGGTCCTCCGGGGTTTCCCCGAATCCCTCCTTATGGAGCCGCCTTGCACGTTCCTGGTGGCCTCATATCGCTCCACTAGGTCCACCATCCCTAGTGCATTGTCAGGGGATACCTGGCCAACCCAGTGCTGAAGAGGGTGCGGTAAAGCCCTCCAGGAAATGTCCGCCAGCAAGCGGTCCAACATGGCAGTGGGGCTTAACAACTCCGGCTGCAGCCATTTTTGCAGCAGGTGCAGCAGTTTATAATACTGGGGTCGGGCGGGCTCTGCCGACTGGTAGCTCCACTGATGCACCCGCTGAGCCCGAACCCACACATTCACCCCCAGTCTGGCCAGTATCCCACTCTTCAAAGTCGGGTAGTCAGCGGCTTGGTCCTCTGGGAGATCAAACAACACCTGCTGGGGTCCAGACGCCAGAAATGGAGCGATGACATCAGCCCACTGGTCATGCGGCAACTTCTCCCTTGCAGCCACCTTTTCAAACACCGCCAGGTAAGTCTCAACGTCATCTGAAGGGGTCATTTTTGTGAGCGCCGAGCGGACAGCTTTCCGGGCATCAGGAATACTTTTGGGCGCACCTGCAGCTTGCAGCGCCATCACATGTTGCAAAAACAGCTGGTTGGTCTCCTGCTGCTGCCTGTTGGTCTCATGCTGCTGCCTGTTGGCCTCCATGAGCGCTTTCACGACCGCCTCCATTTTGTCTGCAGTCCCAGGTAGCAGCCTGGCAGGTTTAATATAGGACATGCACAACAAAAAAAACTTTTTCGTCGGTTGCTCCTAGCAACGGCCTCACTGCTGTGCCCGCATCCGACACCAAATGTGGAGATTAGCTCTGGTAGGCGACCGGGTGTCAGCAGTATAGAGGCGGAGGCAAACAGTTCAAAGTAAAGTCTGTGTTTATTTCACACAAAAATCCACAAAAGCATATGTCCATACAGGTTACATCACCTTTTCAGGAAACCACAGCATAAATGATACAGTCAGGCAAACAGCTTTTAGTCCTTGAGCAAAGGTCCTGTTTACAGTCAAATATGTCTCAGGTCCGCATGAAACAGCTTCCACAGGAGATTTCAGCCAGGCTCACAGAGTCTCACTCCCATGTGAGCACTAGACAAAGGAAAGGACACAGCTGATTCCCCAGGCTATTTAAACAGCCCGCAAAACCCGGACCTGGGTAGTGGGATGGAGTCCCACCCTGCTCTACTCCATCCCAGTAAAGCCGTCCCAGGTTAGCCTTTCGGCTATTCTAAAGCAACAGCAGCAAACTGCCACCAGCAGCTGATGCTGGAAATCAGACTACACGGCTTTACTGCACCAATGCCAGGTACATTGGTGCTACATACCTGCCGTCAATAACGGCCCCTTGCACCTTACCACAATATATATATATATATATATATATATATATATATAGTTTTATATATAGTTTTATTAAAAAATATTTATATTTTATTTAAATATATTTTTATATTTTATATTTTTACAGGCGTTTAATCAAGGTAGTTAGATTAATATAATCATCTGTATTATCTACTTTCAGGTTCCAAGTGTCCTGATTTCACATGTCACGGTGGGTCTACATTCGTTTTTACTGCTTATTTTAATCTCAAATTAATTTACGAGAGATCTATGTCTATCTGTGAGACTAAAATATCAAAATTATAAACCCGAATTTCATAACTCCACAACTTTTTTAAAGTTAACCTCCAGATAAAATGTCTGGCGGTCCGGTTACCCAAGCTATGATGCCTGACTGCTCTGACAGTAACAGGATGCCCAGGGCCCAGACCACATTAATCACCCGCTTCCCACTTTTCCTCGCTGTATTGCTTCAAACGTTCCCACCCGGCCAACTCTCTCGTCATTTTTTACTCAATGTCCACTTTAAGGATATGGAAAAGCAGCTCTCTGCATTCCCACTCCATTATCTACAGCAGAAAGCCACTACATGCCCTGGCATGCCCCAGTGTTGTTCAAGTGGGAATGGCTTAACTGGCTTTAAGTAAAGCTCTTAAAGTGGACCAGAATCCGTGGGCTGATTCCCTATCTCCGAGGCATCCCAAACTAGGAGCTGTGTGAAACCCCCCGGTTCTTACCTTTTTCACGAGCCCACAGCGCACTTGGAATCATTTGCATCCCCTTTCGACAGTGCACAGCCGAAGGCCACAAGTGATGCTGCGCGCCACCATTGCGTGCGGCTGGGGATTCCATTCAGCTTCTCTGGCTGCACATTTTTGATGAGCAACCGTGCATGTGCCATTGGACCAAGGACAGGTTTCCTAGGCCAACAGTGGGGATCCACGCAGCGGGACATTTTTTAAATTTTGTAGGTCACAATATATTTTTAAAAATTAGCCCGTCTCCACTTTTTAAAAAAAAATGCGTGGGGTCCTCTCCTATAAGCCTTACCAACCTGGCAAACCAAGCATAGGAGCTTATAATTCCAGGTCCTGGACATTACATCCCTTATGCCCTATAGCACAGGAAACCCCCTTCATGCCCCTCCCCTTCTGTGACATATGTTATCACATGGGGTAAATTCTTCCCCCCCGATTCTCAGTATATAAGACCCTTACCGCCACCTCATGTGCAGTCCCTGGCTGGGCAGTGAGGATGAAAGAAGGGGGAACCATCGGTATGGGCACGGGGCTCTTTCAGTGCTGCCTATGGCTCATAACAAAAGGCATAAGGGCTGGTAAGCAGCAGGGCCAGGGGCCAGACAGTGTGCCCTATGTGCCCTGGATTTTCAGCCCTTATGCCTGGTGACCGGGCTGGTTGGCTGGGGAGGGGGGCACTTTTTGTTTTAAATAATTAAAGAAATATAGTAAAAAGAAGTACAAATAAATGGCAGCTGATGGCATAGGTTTTATCAAGGAAATCTTTTACAACTCGCATTCAGTGATTTATTAAACTGTCATGCAAGTTCTAAAATGGCGCATGAAGAGAGAATTTAGTCATAACTTTGGCACATGGCTCATGCACATGCAGGATTTCGGAGCATGTGTCCATGAATCATGTGCCAATGATTTTTGTATGGTAATAAATCGATCCTACTGTTGCTAGGGTGTTTCTTTTTAAACAAATAAAAAAGCATGGGTCTTTGTCTGTGCGTGTGTGTAACACTGAGAATTGAAGGACCAGCAGGCAGCAAGTGTAAGTTTATCTACTTCCTGTCCGCTCGTGCTCCATTGCTCTCTCTCCTCACACACGTAATTGGGGAAGGAATGCTGCACACTGGCTGTAGGGATGCCTCTCACTGGCTATAATGGGGGATGTTGCACACTGCCTGTAATGGGGAGTGCGACACTGGCTGTAATGAGGGATGCCGCTTACTGGCTGTAATGAGGAATGCCGCTCACTGGCTGTAATGGGGGATGCTGCACACTACCTGTAATGAGAGGATGCTGCACACTGCCTGTAATGAGGAATGTTGCTCCTTGGCTGTAATGGGTGGATGACGCACCTTGCCTGTAATGGGAGATGCCGCACACTGCCTGTAATGGGGGATAATGCACACTGCCTGTAATGGGGGGATGCCACACACTGGCTGTAATGAGGGATAATGCTCACTGGCTGTAATGCGATTATTTGAAGGGAGGGATTTTAGCACACCATTTGTTTCAGAATGTTTTTTTTATTTTCCTTCTTTAAATCCAGGGTGCGTCTTATAGAGCAGAAAATACTATATATTATATAGTTATAAATATAATAAAGTAACTAAAATGAATGACATTTGTGATTGTTTTATGCTCTTACAGTTGAGTTTGACGAGCCCACTGACTTTGTGTTCCTCATGGATGGATCCAGCAGCGTCGGCCGTGACAACTTTGACAAAGTTAAAGAGTTTATTAAGTTGACAATCAACAAGATTCTGTCAAAATAATTAAATGTCAACAATATGCTGCGTCTGTCGGTGATTCAGTACAGCCACAACGGGGCCCAGAGGCTCGAGGTCCCCTTTACGAACATCAAGGAGGATGCGTTATCCCGCCTTTCAAAAGTCACTTACATGAATGAGGGCACGGATCTCCCAGACGCTCTGAGGTTTGTTACGAAGCATCTGAAGTGTGATGCAAGGCCCAACGTGAAAAGCCAGATCTTCATTTTCTCGGATGGCCGATCTTCTGGCAATGCTCAGCATCAGATTGCTGCTCAGGCAGCGGAAGCTATAAACCCTAAAACCGAGCTGTTTGCCATCACTGTCGGGACATTCCATGAACTTGGCATCTCTCAGCTGGTGAGCGGGAAGGAAGAGAACTTTAATTTTAAAAAGATAGATGATAAAATATTCCGAGTCTCAGAATATAATGATCTCCTGAAGAGAGTCACGGTGCAAAGCTTTCTAAAGAAGATTACGTTCTGAAATAAAGCTGGAACACATCGGTGCTGTTTTTCTCTGCTTTCTAGGATTATTTTAGTGATTGTTTTACTAGAGATTTACCAAATAGAAAATAGATTTCAAATGACTTTCCAGGCACATAAGAAATAAACCTTACTTTTCTAACTCACAGCTGCAGCCTGGGTTTAGCGGTGGGCTCAGGTGCAGGCTGTGCACTCCCCACCCAGCCATTGTGTGTGTATCTGCTTCCAGTCATGAGGGAGCGGGCTCCATTGTTGCTTGGCAGCCAACAGCACATCACATGAGTATCTACCACTGATATTCTACGAGGGCCGGCTCCAGGTTTCTGTGTGCCCATGGGCGATGGAGACTCAGTGGACCCCTCTGCAGTATGTCATGACTAGCGTGGCATTAATCTAGCATCCCACGCCCCCAACACACACACAGCCAATTTTATATGTAGTAGATATTTACCGGGTGCTAACGTTTCTTGTGCTGGTCCTGTACTTACCCAACTCCTGCGTTCAGGTCTCCAAACTTCATGGGGCTTAGTAAAGTGACACCTATATAATAAATAAATATAGTGCACACCCAAGAATAATTATTAGCAGTATTCAGTGTAGAAAAAAACAAAACAATATATATCAATTGAAGATCATTTCATATATACAATCCATTACTGCAGTAGATGCAGCGCTGTCCCAGCTTCAGCCATGTATATAATAGTAGAAAAAGTCTTAATACTTCACTCTAAGATTATGCATAGACAACACTATATAATATATCTGAAAATACAAAGCATCAATAATACCAAGGTATGACTGGTAGCTTAACGGAAAGTAGTAACATTCACTGCAAAAGAGCAGCTGTACAATCTCAAATGTAGACATTCACACTCCGAGGTAGAAAGTGTGCAGCAGATAATAATTAGGGATGAGCGAATCGATCCGGACGAACCCGGATTCGATCCGAATTTCAGGAAAAATTCGATTCGGATCGAATCCGAATTTCCCCGCGATTCGATCACTCGAAGTTTTCCTTTAACATCCATTCATTTACATTACAGGCATTCTAAGATGGCGGACGGGACATGTCTGGACATGTATCCCGCGCCAGTGCAAGCTGGGGCAGTCACATGCAGCCTATCAGCAGCCAGCAAGCCCGGTGACGTCACACAGCGGTATTTAACGGCGGCCATCTTGCTTTTCCTCATTTCTCTATTGCATTCGTGACAGACAGACAGAACGCTGTGTAGCTGAGGCAGTTAGACAGGCTGGAGACAGGGACAGACAGGGACAGGCTGGAGACAGGCAGGAGACAGGCAGGAGACAGACAGGAGACAGACAGAAAGCCAGGGAAAGGTAGGAAAAACGGAGCTGGCTGACAGGGAGATTTTTTTTTTTTTCATCCAGCCTTTGTTAGCGTTTTCAGGCTGCTTATAGTAACTAACTGTGCATATATACTGAACTGATCTTAAGTCTGCTGTGAGGCATCCCATTCTGTGACTAAAGCAGCCTCTGTTTAAGACCATATAAGCATTTGCTCTTATCATATTTGAAATTAGGCCTGATAAAGACACTTTTGCTGGCCAAAGCACTACTGGACCCTGCCAGCTCGATTCCTGCCCGGGGCATCCCATTCTGTGACTACAGCAGCCTCTGTTTAAGACCATATAAGCATTTGCTCTTATCATATTTGAAATTAGCCTGATAAAGACACTTTTGCTGGCCAAAGCACTACTGGACCCTGCCAGCTCGATTCCTGCCCGGGGCATCCCATTCTGTGACTAAAGCAGCCTCTGTTTAAGACCATATAAGCATTTGCTCTTATCATATTTGAAATTAGCCTGATAAAGACACTTTTGCTGGCCAAAGCCCTACTGGACCCTGCCAGGTCGATTCCTGCCCAGGGCATCCCATTCTGTGACTAAAGCAGCCTCTGATTAAGACCATATAAGCATTTGCTCTTATCATATTTGAAATTAGGCCTGATAAAGACACTTTTGCTGGCCAAAGCCCTACTGGACCCTGCCAGCTCGATTCCTGCCCGGGGCATCCCATTCTGTGACTACAGCAGCCTCTGTTTAAGACCATATAAGCATTTGCTCTTATCATATTTGAAATTAGCCTGATAAAGACACTTTTGCTGGCCAAAGCACTACTGGACCCTGCCAGCTCGATTCCTGCCCGGGGCATCCCATTCTGTGACTAAAGCAGCCTCTGTTTAAGACCATATAAGCATTTGCTCTTATCATATTTGAAATTAGGCCTGATAAAGACACTTTTGCTGGCCAAAGCACTACTGGACCCTGCCAGCTCGATTCCTGCCCGGGGCATCCCATTCTGTGACTACAGCAGCCTCTGTTTAAGACCATATAAGCATTTGCTCTTATCATATTTGAAATTAGCCTGATAAAGACACTTTTGCTGGCCAAAGCACTACTGGACCCTGCCAGCTCGATTCCTGCCCGGGGCATCCCATTCTGTGACTAAAGCAGCCTCTGTTTAAGACCATATAAGCATTTGCTCTTATCATATTTGAAATTAGCCTGATAAAGACACTTTTGCTGGCCAAAGCCCTACTGGACCCTGCCAGGTCGATTCCTGCCCAGGGCATCCCATTCTGTGACTAAAGCAGCCTCTGTTTAAGACCATATAAGCATTTGCTCTTATCATATTTGAAATTAGGCCTGATAAAGACACTTTTGCTGGCCAAAGCCCTACTGGACCCTGCCAGCTCGATTCCTGCCCGGGGCATCCCATTCTGTGACTACAGCAGCCTCTGTTTAAGACCATATAAGCATTTGCTCTTATCATATTTGAAATTAGCCTGATAAAGACACTTTTGCTGGCCAAAGCACTACTGGACCCTGCCAGCTCGATTCCTGCCCGGGGCATCCCATTCTGTGACTAAAGCAGCCTCTGTTTAAGACCATATAAGCATTTGCTCTTATCATATTTGAAATTAGGCCTGATAAAGACACTTTTGCTGGCCAAAGCACTACTGGACCCTGCCAGCTCGATTCCTGCCCGGGGCATCCCATTCTGTGACTACAGCAGCCTCTGTTTAAGACCATATAAGCATTTGCTCTTATCATATTTGAAATTAGCCTGATAAAGACACTTTTGCTGGCCAAAGCACTACTGGACCCTGCCAGCTCGATTCCTGCCCGGGGCATCCCATTCTGTGACTAAAGCAGCCTCTGTTTAAGACCATATAAGCATTTGCTCTTATCATATTTGAAATTAGCCTGATAAAGACACTTTTGCTGGCCAAAGCCCTACTGGACCCTGCCAGGTCGATTCCTGCCCAGGGCATCCCATTCTGTGACTAAAGCAGCCTCTGTTTAAGACCATATAAGCATTTGCTCTTATCATATTTGAAATTAGGCCTGATAAAGACACTTTTGCTGGCCAAAGCCCTACTGGACCCTGCCAGCTCGATTCCTGCCCGGGGCATCCCATTCTGTGACTACAGCAGCCTCTGTTTAAGACCATATAAGCATTTGCTCTTATCATATTTGAAATTAGCCTGATAAAGACACTTTTGCTGGCCAAAGCACTACTGGACCCTGCCAGCTCGATTCCTGCCCGGGGCATCCCATTCTGTGACTAAAGCAGCCTCTGTTTAAGACCATATAAGCATTTGCTCTTATCATATTTGAAATTAGGCCTGATAAAGACACTTTTGCTGGCCAAAGCACTACTGGACCCTGCCAGCTCGATTCCTGCCCGGGGCATCCCATTCTGTGACTACAGCAGCCTCTGTTTAAGACCATATAAGCATTTGCTCTTATCATATTTGAAATTAGCCTGATAAAGACACTTTTGCTGGCCAAAGCACTACTGGACCCTGCCAGCTCGATTCCTGCCCGGGGCATCCCATTCTGTGACTAAAGCAGCCTCTGTTTAAGACCATATAAGCATTTGCTCTTATCATATTTGAAATTAGCCTGATAAAGACACTTTTGCTGGCCAAAGCCCTACTGGACCCTGCCAGGTCGATTCCTGCCCAGGGCATCCCATTCTGTGACTAAAGCAGCCTCTGTTTAAGACCATATAAGCATTTGCTCTTATCATATTTGAAATTAGGCCTGATAAAGACACTTTTGCTGGCCAAAGCCCTACTGGACCCTGCCAGCTCGATTCCTGCCCAGGGCATCCCATTCTGTGACTAAAGCAGCCTCTGTTTAAGACCATATAAGCATTTGCTCTTATCATATTTGAAATTAGCCTGATAAAGACACTTTTGCTGGCCAAAGCACTACTGGACCCTGCCAGCTCGATTCCTGCCCGGGGCATCCCATTCTGTGACTAAAGCAGCCTCTGTTTAAGACCATATAAGCATTTGCTCTTATCATATTTGAAATTAGGCCTGATAAAGACACTTTTGCTGGCCAAAGCACTACTGGACCCTGCCAGCTCGATTCCTGCCCGGGGCATCCCATTCTGTGACTACAGCAGCCTCTGTTTAAGACCATATAAGCATTTGCTCTTATCATATTTGAAATTAGCCTGATAAAGACACTTTTGCTGGCCAAAGCACTACTGGACCCTGCCAGCTCGATTCCTGCCCGGGGCATCCCATTCTGTGACTAAAGCAGCCTCTGTTTAAGACCATATAAGCATTTGCTCTTATCATATTTGAAATTAGCCTGATAAAGACACTTTTGCTGGCCAAAGCCCTACTGGACCCTGCCAGGTCGATTCCTGCCCAGGGCATCCCATTCTGTGACTAAAGCAGCCTCTGTTTAAGACCATATAAGCATTTGCTCTTATCATATTTGAAATTAGGCCTGATAAAGACACTTTTGCTGGCCAAAGCCCTACTGGACCCTGCCAGCTCGATTCCTGCCCGGGGCATCCCATTCTGTGACTACAGCAGCCTCTGTTTAAGACCATATAAGCATTTGCTCTTATCATATTTGAAATTAGCCTGATAAAGACACTTTTGCTGGCCAAAGCACTACTGGACCCTGCCAGCTCGATTCCTGCCCGGGGCATCCCATTCTGTGACTAAAGCAGCCTCTGTTTAAGACCATATAAGCATTTGCTCTTATCATATTTGAAATTAGCCTGATAAAGACACTTTTGCTGGCCAAAGCCCTACTGGACCCTGCCAGGTCGATTCCTGCCCAGGGCATCCCATTCTGTGACTAAAGCAGCCTCTGTTTAAGACCATATAAGCATTTGCTCTTATCATATTTGAAATTAGGCCTGATAAAGACACTTTTGCTGGCCAAAGCCCTACTGGACCCTGCCAGCTCGATTCCTGCCCGGGGCATCCCATTCTGTGACTACAGCAGCCTCTGTTTAAGACCATATAAGCATTTGCTCTTATCATATTTGAAATTAGCCTGATAAAGACACTTTTGCTGGCCAAAGCACTACTGGACCCTGCCAGCTCGATTCCTGCCCGGGGCATCCCATTCTGTGACTAAAGCAGCCTCTGTTTAAGACCATATAAGCATTTGCTCTTATCATATTTGAAATTAGGCCTGATAAAGACACTTTTGCTGGCCAAAGCACTACTGGACCCTGCCAGCTCGATTCCTGCCCGGGGCATCCCATTCTGTGACTACAGCAGCCTCTGTTTAAGACCATATAAGCATTTGCTCTTATCATATTTGAAATTAGCCTGATAAAGACACTTTTGCTGGCCAAAGCACTACTGGACCCTGCCAGCTCGATTCCTGCCCGGGGCATCCCATTCTGTGACTAAAGCAGCCTCTGTTTAAGACCATATAAGCATTTGCTCTTATCATATTTGAAATTAGCCTGATAAAGACACTTTTGCTGGCCAAATCCCTACTGGACCCTGCCAGGTCGATTCCTGCCCAGGGCATCCCATTCTGTGACTAAAGCAGCCTCTGTTTAAGACCATATAAGCATTTGCTCTTATCATATTTGAAATTAGGCCTGATAAAGACACTTTTGCTGGCCAAAGCCCTACTGGACCCTGCCAGCTCGATTCCTGCCCGGGGCATCCCATTCTGTGACTACAGCAGCCTCTGTTTAAGACCATATAAGCATTTGCTCTTATCATATTTGAAATTAGCCTGATAAAGACACTTTTGCTGGCCAAAGCACTACTGGACCCTGCCAGCTCGATTCCTGCCCGGGGCATCCCATTCTGTGACTAAAGCAGCCTCTGTTTAAGACCATATAAGCATTTGCTCTTATCATATTTGAAATTAGGCCTGATAAAGACACTTTTGCTGGCCAAAGCACTACTGGACCCTGCCAGCTCGATTCCTGCCCGGGGCATCCCATTCTGTGACTACAGCAGCCTCTGTTTAAGACCATATAAGCATTTGCTCTTATCATATTTGAAATTAGCCTGATAAAGACACTTTTGCTGGCCAAAGCACTACTGGACCCTGCCAGCTCGATTCCTGCCCGGGGCATCCCATTCTGTGACTAAAGCAGCCTCTGTTTAAGACCATATAAGTATTTGCTCTTATCATATTTGAAATTAGCCTGATAAAGACACTTTTGCTGGCCAAAGCCCTACTGGACCCTGCCAGGTCGATTCCTGCCCAGGGCATCCCATTCTGTGACTAAAGCAGCCTCTGTTTAAGACCATATAAGCATTTGCTCTTATCATATTTGAAATTAGGCCTGATAAAGACACTTTTGCTGGCCAAAGCCCTACTGGACCCTGCCAGCTCGATTCCTGCCCAGGGCATCCCATTCTGTGACTAAAGCAGCCTCTGTTTAAGACCATATAAGCATTTGCTCTTATCATATTTGAAATTAGCCTGATAAAGACACTTTTGCTGGCCAAAGCACTACTGGACCCTGCCAGCTCGATTCCTGCCCGGGGCATCCCATTCTGTGACTAAAGCAGCCTCTGTTTAAGACCATATAAGCATTTGCTCTTATCATATTTGAAATTAGGCCTGATAAAGACACTTTTGCTGGCCAAAGCACTACTGGACCCTGCCAGCTCGATTCCTGCCCGGGGCATCCCATTCTGTGATTACAGCAGCCTCTGTTTAAGACCATATAAGCATTTGCTCTTATCATATTTGAAATTAGCCTGATAAAGACACTTTTGCTGGCCAAAGCCCTACTGGACCCTGCCAGGTCGATTCCTGCCCAGGGCATCCCATTCTGTGACTAAAGCAGCCTCTGTTTAAGACCATATAAGCATTTGCTCTTATCATATTTGAAATTAGGCCTGATAAAGACACTTTTGCTGGCCAAAGCCCTACTGGACCCTGCCAGCTCGATTCCTGCCCAGGGCATCCCATTCTGTGACTAAAGCAGCCTCTGTTTAAGACCATATAAGCATTTGCTCTTATCATATTTGAAATTAGCCTGATAAAGACACTTTTGCTGGCCAAAGCACTACTGGACCCTGCCAGCTCGATTCCTGCCCGGGGCATCCCATTCTGTGACTAAAGCAGCCTCTGTTTAAGACCATATAAGCATTTGCTCTTATCATATTTGAAATTAGGCCTGATAAAGACACTTTTGCTGGCCAAAGCACTACTGGACCCTGCCAGCTCGATTCCTGCCCGGGGCATCCCATTCTGTGACTACAGCAGCCTCTGTTTAAGACCATATAAGCATTTGCTCTTATCATATTTGAAATTAGCCTGATAAAGACACTTTTGCTGGCCAAAGCCCTACTGGACCCTGCCAGGTCGATTCCTGCCCAGGGCATCCCATTCTGTGACTAAAGCAGCCTCTGTTTAAGACCATATAAGCATTTGCTCTTATCATATTTGAAATTAGGCCTGATAAAGACACTTTTGCTGGCCAAAGCCCTACTGGACCCTGCCAGCTCGATTCCTGCCCGGGGCATCCCATTCTGTGACTACAGCAGCCTCTGTTTAAGACCATATAAGCATTTGCTCTTATCATATTTGAAATTAGCCTGATAAAGACACTTTTGCTGGCCAAAGCACTACTGGACCCTGCCAGCTCGATTCCTGCCCGGGGCATCCCATTCTGTGACTAAAGCAGCCTCTGTTTAAGACCATATAAGCATTTGCTCTTATCATATTTGAAATTAGGCCTGATAAAGACACTTTTGCTGGCCAAAGCACTACTGGACCCTGCCAGCTCGATTCCTGCCCGGGGCATCCCATTCTGTGACTACAGCAGCCTCTGTTTAAGACCATATAAGCATTTGCTCTTATCATATTTGAAATTAGCCTGATAAAGACACTTTTGCTGGCCAAAGCACTACTGGACCCTGCCAGCTCGATTCCTGCCCGGGGCATCCCATTCTGTGACTAAAGCAGCCTCTGTTTAAGACCATATAAGCATTTGCTCTTATCATATTTGAAATTAGCCTGATAAAGACACTTTTGCTGGCCAAAGCCCTACTGGACCCTGCCAGGTCGATTCCTGCCCAGGGCATCCCATTCTGTGACTAAAGCAGCCTCTGTTTAAGACCATATAAGCATTTGCTCTTATCATATTTGAAATTAGGCCTGATAAAGACACTTTTGCTGGCCAAAGCCCTACTGGACCCTGCCAGCTCGATTCCTGCCCGGGGCATCCCATTCTGTGACTACAGCAGCCTCTGTTTAAGACCATATAAGCATTTGCTCTTATCATATTTGAAATTAGCCTGATAAAGACACTTTTGCTGGCCAAAGCACTACTGGACCCTGCCAGCTCGATTCCTGCCCGGGGCATCCCATTCTGTGACTAAAGCAGCCTCTGTTTAAGACCATATAAGCATTTGCTCTTATCATATTTGAAATTAGGCCTGATAAAGACACTTTTGCTGGCCAAAGCACTACTGGACCCTGCCAGCTCGATTCCTGCCCGGGGCATCCCATTCTGTGACTAAAGCAGCCTCTGTTTAAGACCATATAAGCATTTGCTCTTATCATATTTGAAATTAGCCTGATAAAGACACTTTTGCTGGCCAAAGCCCTACTGGACCCTGCCAGGTCGATTCCTGCCCAGGGCATCCCATTCTGTGACTAAAGCAGCCTCTGTTTAAGACCATATAAGCATTTGCTCTTATCATATTTGAAATTAGGCCTGATAAAGACACTTTTGCTGGCCAAAGCACTACTGGACCCTGCCAGCTCGATTCCTGCCCGGGGCATCCCATTCTGTGACTAAAGCAGCCTCTGTTTAAGACCATATAAGCATTTGCTCTTATCATATTTGAAATTAGCCTGATAAAGACACTTTTGCTGGCCAAAGCCCTACTGGACCCTGCCAGGTCCATTCCTGCCCAGGGCATCCCATTCTGTGACTAAAGCAGCCTCTGTTTAAGACCATATAAGCATTTGCTCTTATCATATTTATATTATAAGACACTTTTGCTGGGCATAGGCTTACTGCTGCCTGCCAGGTGCACTTCTGTTGAGGCATCCCATTCTGTAACATAGCATACCCCTCTTTATTTACACTAAGCAGCTCTCTTATTTACACTAAGCAGGCCTGTTGGAGGCTGAGTGTTACTGCTCACTTTTGGTGTGCATTATATTCTGTTTTATATAGACCCACTGCTGCCTGGGGGTTCTTAAAATATCACCTACTACCACGCCAGTTAGACTATGTCGGGCAGACAAGTGCCTGGAAGTGAAAAGAGGAGTGGCAGAGGCCAAGATTCCGCAGGCAGAGCTCGCATCAGACTGGGGGCCAGTAGCAGCAGGAGTCACGCTGAGAGACCTAATCTGCCAGTATCTGCTAGCGGTCGGGTCTCCACCAGTAACGCATCTGCCGTGGTAGATTGGCTGACGCGCTCATCAACAACATCATCACAACTTACATCTGAGACCCCCAGTCTAGGGTCGGTAGGTTCCTCTGACACAACCCTGAGTTGGCATGCCCCGAGAGCAGTCCCTGTCCTCCCATTTCCTCTGTCCTACGCCGTTCCCTCCCCCAGCGACGTATCCTATGCTTTGGGTTCAGCTCCACTCTTTAGTGAGGAGGACGATCAGATACAGGAGGACAGTCAGCAGCTACTGCCCAGCCAAGAAATGGAGGTGGCTTCTTTAGCTAGGCAGACAAATAGTGATGTGGACAGTGTCGTGGGTGCTGCGAGCGTTCCAGCTCCTGCGCCAGACACTGTTGACGAATCCACGAACATCAGTGACGTACAGCCACAACCCGGTGATGATGATGATGATGACGATGAAGCCGATCGCACTTGGGAGCCGGGTGATGAAGGGGCTTCATCGTCATCATCAGGAGAAGAGGGGCGCAGGTTGCCCCGGAGTCAGCAGCTGAGGCAGCAAGGTGGTAGCAGTCAGCATGGGGGCACAATTCCAAAGGCTGGAGCCGGCCGGGGCCGGGGCCGGGGTAGAGCACCTGCTGTGCGGCAGTCTACCTTATCGGGAGGTAGTGGAGCAGGGGTTCCTGGAGTTGGCAACAGCAGCAGTGAATCAGTGAGGCCAGGGGGTGGGAAAAGTAGCTACTCGGCAGTGTGGCAGTTTTTCCTGAGGCATCCGCAGGAGGGTAACATGGCCACATGCAAGATATGTAGGCAAAAGGTGAAGCGTGGCCAGGGTCCAAATGTTGGCACCACGGCCCTGCGTCAACATATGATGCGTCACCATAAAACGACCTGGGAGAACCGAGGCTCCCAAGGGGTGGTCCAGTCTGCTTCCTCATCAAGTGAGCTCCCAATTTCTGCCAGCCAAGGCTCCAGCACCTCAGCCGAAGGCAGCTGTGCGTCACACCCATCCTCTGTCGCTCCTGCTCCTCCTCCTCCTCCTCCAAGTCATGCATCCCGCCAGCAATCCATCAGCGAAGCCATGTCCAAGAGACAGCAGTATGCGCCCACTCATCCTACGGCGCAGAAGCTGAATGTGCTCCTGTCCAAGTTGCTGGTGCTGCAGTCGCTCCCTTTTCAGGTGGTGGAATCTGCACCTTTCAGAGAACTGATGGCTTGTGCCGAGCCGAGGTGGAGAGTCCCAAGCCGTCATTTCTTTGCCAAGAAGGCAGTACCAGCGCTGCACACTTTTGTTGAACAGAAGGTGGGCCAGTCCTTGAGCCTGTCGGTGTGTAGCAAAATACATGGCAGCGCCGACATCTGGAGCTGTAACTACGGTCAGGGGCAGTACATGTCGTTTACGGCCCACTGGGTGAATGTGGTCCCTTTGCAGCAGCAACTTGGACAGGTCACGCCGCTTCGGCCTCCGCGCTCTCTGCCCATTGGGCCTGTGACACCGTGCGACTCGGCCTCCTCATCCTCCGCCATCTCCTCACCCTCCACTGTAGGCTCAAGTCTCAGTGCCCCTCCAGTCTACCATGTGTGCAGGGCACGGAGGTGTCACGCAGTGCTTCACATGGTTTGTCTTGGCGAACGGAGTCACACAGGGGAGGAACTGCTTAAATGTATTCATCAGGAAATCCAAACATGGCTTACTCCGAGAAAACTTAAAATGGGAATCATGGTTACCGACAATGGGAAGAACATTTTGTCTGCGCTGCGCCAAGGAAGCCTGACCTGCCCCCTGCATGGCTCACGTCTTCAATCTGGTTGTCAAGCGGTTTCTGAAGTGTTCCCCCCATCTGCAGGACATCCTAACAACTTCACGGAAACTTTGCATGCACTTCAGCCACTCCTACACCGCCAAACACACCCTTCTTGAGCTACAGCGTCAGAATGGTATCCCCCAACATAGTCTGATTTGCGATGTTTCCACCCGTTGGAATTCCACCCTTCACATGTTGGACCGATTATATGAACAGAGAAAAGCCATCACGGATTTCCTGATGATCCAAGCAGATAGGGGGACTCCCCTGTGTAACTTCAATGTCAACCAGTGGCAGCTCATACGTGACACCTGCCGTTTGCTCAGGCCCTTTGAGGAAGCCACTTTATTTGTCAGTCGGCAGGATTACGGGATGAACGACGTGATTCCACTGCTTCATGTACTACAGCACATGTTGGAAACCATGGCTGGTCAGGGCACTGGAGACATGGCGTTTACATCTTACGGCCACATGAACCCCCTTGGAGCTGAACTGGAGGAGGAGGAGGAGGAAGAGGAGGAGGAGGAGTTGCCCAGCGAAACACAGTTTAGGCTTGGCGAAATGGCTGGTTTATCTAGTCAGCGGACAGGAGAGGAGGAGCAGGAGCAGCCAGAGGAGCTAGAGGTTTTTGAGGAAGGAGAGACAGAGGACCCGGGCACACCGTGGCAGTATGCAGTGGAGATGGAGACAGGTAGTCCATCCGAGTCACTTGCGCAAATGGCACGAAGCATGCTCACGTGCTTGCGTAGTGACCCCAGAATTGTTTCCATCTGTCGGCGGGATGACTTCTGGCTGTCCACCTTATTGGACCCTCGCTTCCGGCACAAAATGGGGGCATTTTTTAAACCCACCGAGAGGGAGGACAAACTCAACTACTACAAAGACATTCTACGTAGGCAGTTGGCCGATGCCTATCTGCGCCATGGTCCATACTCTCGCAGGTCTGACTCGAGGGGACCTCTGCGCTCACCTTCCACTGCCATGGCCGCTGGGGGGGTTGGCAGCAGCAGCAGCAGAAGCTCCATCAGCAGCAGCAGCCTCAGTCTTCAGTCGCTAATGAGTAGCTTTCTACACCCGCATAGTGAGGCTACTCATGAGCAGCAGGAAGACCTGGAGCAGGACCTGAACCAGCAGGTCATGTCATACTTTGACATGACCATGCCAACACACCTTGAGGATCCGCTGGACTTCTGGGCAGCCAAACTTGATTTGTGGCCGCAACTAGCAGAGTTTGCCCTGGAAAAGCTGTCCTGCCCGGCAAGTAGCGTGCCATCTGAGCGGGTGTTTAGTGCGGCGGGGGCCATAGTTACGGCGAGGAGAACTCGTCTGTCAACTAAAAATGTGGAGAGACTCACCTTTGTCAAAATGAATCAGGGATGGATCAGCCAGGATTTCCACCCACCAATGCCTGATGCATGCGACTAGATTCAGCATGGTGCCACGTTTTACACTTTCCAAATGGTGCAAAACATATTTATGTCTTTAGGCCATTTTTTGGGCTCCTGCTGCTGCTACTGTCAACTCCTGCCAACTCCAGGGTGTGATTCATCCAATTTTTGGGCTCCTGAGGCCAACTCCAGTGTATATTTGGGCTCCTGCTGCTGCTGCTGCCAACTTCTGCCAACTCCAGGGTGTGATTCATCCAATTTTTGGGCTCCTGAGGCCAACTCCAGTGTATATTTGGGCTCCTGCTGCTGCTACTGTCAACTCCTGCCAACTCCAGGGTGTGATTCATCCAATTTTTGGGCTCCTGAGGCCAA
Organism: Gastrophryne carolinensis; assembly: GCA_027917425.1. Taxonomy (NCBI): domain Eukaryota; kingdom Metazoa; phylum Chordata; class Amphibia; order Anura; family Microhylidae; genus Gastrophryne; species Gastrophryne carolinensis. Next base: position 51,864,141 of record CM051239.1, read on the forward strand.
CTCCAGTGTATATTTGGGCTCCTGCTGCTGCTACTGTCAACTCCTGCCAACTCCAGGGTGTGATTCATCCAATTTTTGGGCTCCTGAAGCCAACTCCAGTGTATATTTGGGCTCCTGCTGCTGCTACTGTCAACTCCTGCCAACTCCAGGGTGTGATTCATCCAATTTTTGGGCTCCTGAAGCCAACTCCAGTGTATATTTGGGCTCCTGCTGCTGCTGCTGTCAACTCCTGCCAACTCCAGGGTGTGATTCATCCAATTTTTGGGCTCCTGAAGCCAACTCCAGTGTATATTTGGGCTCCTGCTGCTGCTGCTGCCAACTTCTGCCAACTCCAGGGTGTAATTCATCCAATTTTTGGGCTCCTGAGGCCAACTCCAGTGTATATTTGGGCTCCTGCTGCTGCTACTGTCAACTCCTGCCAACTCCAGGGTGTGATTCATCCAATTTTTGGGCTCCTGAAGCCAACTCCAGTGTATATTTGGGCTCCTGCTGCTGCTGCTGCCAACTTCTGCCAACTCCAGGGTGTGATTCATCCAATTTTTGGGCTCCTGAAGCCAACTCCAGTGTATATTTGGGCTCCTGCTGCTGCTGCTGCCAACTCCTGCCAACTCCAGGGTGTGATTCATCCAATTTTTGGGCTCCTGAGGCCAACTCCAGTGTATATTTGGGCTCCTGCTGCTGCTGCTGCCAACTTCTGCCAACTCCAGGGTGTGATTCATCCAATTTTTGGGCTCCTGAGGCCAACTCCAGTGTATATTTGGGCTCCTGCTGCTGCTACTGTCAACTTCTGCCAACTCCAGGGTGTGATTCATCCAATTTTTGGGCTCCTGAAGCCAACTCCAGTGTATATTTGGGCTCCTGCTGCTGCTACTGTCAACTCCTGCCAACTCCAGGGTGTGATTCATCCAATTTTTGGGCTCCTGAGGCCAACTCCAGTGTATATTTGGGCTCCTGCTGCTGCTACTGTCAACTCCTGCCAACTCCAGGGTGTGATTCATCCAATTTTTGGGCTCCTGAGGCCAACTCCAGTGTATATTTGGGCTCCTGCTGCTGCTACTGTCAACTCCTGCCAACTCCAGGGTGTGATTCATCCAATTTTTGGGCTCCTGAGGCCAACTCCAGTGTATATTTGGGCTCCTGCTGCTGCTACTGTCAACTCCTGCCAACTCCAGGGTGTGATTCATCCAATTTTTGGGCTCCTGAAGCCAACTCCAGTGTATATTTGGGCTCCTGCTGCTGCTGCTGCCAACTTCTGCCAACTCCAGGGTGTGATTCATCCAATTTTTGGGCTCCTGAGGCCAACTCCAGTGTATATTTGGGCTCCTGCTGCTGCTACTGTCAACTTCTGCCAACTCCAGGGTGTGATTCATCCAATTTTTGGGCTCCTGAAGCCAACTCCAGTGTATATTTGGGCTCCTGCTGCTGCTACTGTCAACTCCTGCCAACTCCAGGGTGTGATTCATCCAATTTTTGGGCTCCTGAGGCCAACTCCAGTGTATATTTGGGCTCCTGCTGCTGCTGCTGTCAACTCCTGCAAACTCCAGGGTGTGATTCATCCAATTTTTGGGCTCCTGAAGCCAACTCCAGTGTATATTTGGGCTCCTGCTGCTGCTGCTGCCAACTTCTGCCAACTCCAGGGTGTGATTCATCCAATTTTTGGGCTCCTGAAGCCAACTCCAGTGTATATTTGGGCTCCTGCTGCTGCTGCTGTCAACTCCTGCCAACTCCAGGGTGTGATTCATCCAATTTTTGGGCTCCTGAAGCCAACTCCAGTGTATATTTGGGCTCCTGCTGCTGCTGCTGTCAACTCCTGCCAACTCCAGGGTGTGATTCATCCAATTTTTGGGCTCCTGAAGCCAACTCCAGTGTATATTTGGGCTCCTGCTGCTGCTGCTGCCAACTCCTGCCAACTCCAGGGTGTGATTCATCCAATTTTTGGGCTCCTGAAGCCAACTCCAGTGTATATTTGGGCTCCTGCTGCTGCTGCTGCCAACTTCTGCCAACTCCAGGGTGTGATTCATCCAATTTTTGGGCTCCTGAAGCCAACTCCAGTGTATATTTGGGCTCCTGCTGCTGCTGCTGCCAACTCCTGCCAACTCCAGGGTGTGATTCATCCAATTTTTGGGCTCCTGAGGCCAACTCCAGTGTATATTTGGGCTCCTGCTGCTGCTACTGTCAACTCCTGCCAACTCCAGGGTGTGATTCATCCAATTTTTGGGCTCCTGAGGCCAACTCCAGTGTATATTTGGGCTCCTGCTGCTGCTACTGTCAACTCCTGCCAACTCCAGGGTGTGATTCATCCAATTTTTGGGCTCCTGAAGCCAACTCCAGTGTATATTTGGGCTCCTGCTGCTGCTGCTGCCAACTTCTGCCAACTCCAGGGTGTGATTCATCCAATTTTTGGGCTCCTGAGGCCAACTCCAGTGTATATTTGGGCTCCTGCTGCTGCTACTGTCAACTCCTGCCAACTCCAGGGTGTGATTCATCCAATTTTTGGGCTCCTGAGGCCAACTCCAGTGTATATTTGGGCTCCTGCTGCTGCTACTGTCAACTCCTGCCAACTCCAGGGTGTGATTCATCCAATTTTTGGGCTCCTGAGGCCAACTCCAGTGTATATTTGGGCTCCTGCTGCTGCTACTGTCAACTCCTGCCAACTCCAGGGTGTGATTCATCCAATTTTTGGGCTCCTGAAGCCAACTCCAGTGTATATTTGGGCTCCTGCTGCTGCTACTGTCAACTCCTGCCAACTCCAGGGTGTGATTCATCCAATTTTTGGGCTCCTGAAGCCAACTCCAGTGTATATTTGGGCTCCTGCTGCTGCTGCTGCCAACTTCTGCCAACTCCAGGGTGTGATTCATCCAATTTTTGGGCTCCTGAGGCCAACTCCAGTGTATATTTGGGCTCCTGCTGCTGCTACTGTCAACTCCTGCCAACTCCAGGGTGTGATTCATCCAATTTTTGGGCTCCTGAAGCCAACTCCAGTGTATATTTGGGCTCCTGCTGCTGCTGCTGTCAACTCCTGCCAACTCCAGGGTGTGATTCATCCAATTTTTGGGCTCCTGAAGCCAACTCCAGTGTATATTTGGGCTCCTGCTGCTGCTGCTGCCAACTCCTGCCAACTCCAGGGTGTGATTCATCCAATTTTTGGGCTCCTGAAGCCAACTCCAGTGTATATTTGGGCTCCTGCTGCTGCTGCTGCCAACTCCTGCCAACTCCAGGGTGTGATTCATCCAATTTTTGGGCTCCTGAGGCCAACTCCAGTGTATATTTGGGCTCCTTCTGCCCCTCATAGTGATGCCACTTCAACTCTCTGCAATTGTGCCGCTCTGCGATTCTATTAGCGATGCCTCTGATCTGCATGTGATATTTCTTCAAAGTATTATTTAACTAACCCAGCACGCATCCTGTGCGTGTTACAGCAAGGCTGAATGGTTTACAACCCTATTGAGGCTGTAGGAGGCTCAGAAATAGCCGTTTTTAATAGCGATTCGTCGCGAATTTATTCGGGTCGAAACGATTTTTGTCGGAAAATTCGGCGAATCAGTCGAATCGAATTTTTCAAAAGTTCGCTCATCTCTAATAATAATATTGTAGCAGCATATATATTGTAATATATGCACATCCCCATTAGCCAACATAGACGACATGAAAAAAGTGCAAAATTACTTTGCCCATTAACATTCCAGGGCCATCCGAGCCCTTTTCTCAAGCAGGCGTCTCTCTGAGAAAGAGGCACGGGCGTCCCCGAAACATTGCAGGGAGGGCGCGCGTTGTTTGTCATTGTTTTTAGGTGGGTTTTGATAATTTCTGTGTACGCAATTTGTCTTTACTGTCTTTGTTGGTGTATGTTAATGGGCACATTAGTTTTGCACTTTATTCATGTCGTCTATGTTGGCTAATGGGGATGTGCTTATATTACAATATATATGCTGCTACAATATTATTATCTGCTGCACACTTTCTACCTCGGCGTGTGAATGTCTACATTTGAGATTGTACAGCTGCTCTTTTGCAGTGAATGTTACTACTGTCCATTAAGCTACCAGTCATACCTTGGTATTATTGATGCTTTGTATTTTCTGACATACATTTAAAGTGGACCAACACCCAGGATTTTGACTATCCTGGGTTTTGGTCCACTTCGGCGGGGCACCCCGATCGTGTGAAACCCCCCAGAAACCCCAAAAAACTCACCTCTCAACGCTCCCATGTGAACGCCGCAGCCAATCCCCGCCAACGTCCAGGCGGGGATCAGGAACGTCCAAGCCGCTTCCGCCGCCGCCTCCCGCGCGTCACTCTCGGCGCGCGCGTGCCCCCGCCGGCCATTCACAGAGGGCCGGCGCGGGCGCGCGCACGTCTGGAGGGGCGCGCGGGAGGTGGCGGCGGCGGAAGCGGCGGCGGAGGATCAGGTAAGATGTTTTTGGGGTTTCTGGGGGGTTTCACCCGGCGGGACATCCCGATCTCGGATGTCCCGCGGGGTGGGAGGTGATCAGCCTGGGAATCTTATAGATTTCCGGGCCGATCACCCCTGGGCCAACATTAGCCAACATAGACGACATGAAAAAAGTGCAAAATTACTTTGCCCATTAACATTCCAGGGCCATCCGAGCCCTTTTCTCAAGCAGGCGTCTCTCTGAGAAAGAGGCACGGGCGTCCCCGAAACATTGCAGGGAGGGCGCGCGTTGTTTGTCATTGTTTTTAGGTGGGTTTTGATAATTTCTGTGTACGCAATTTGTCTTTACTGTCTTTGTTGGTGTATGTTAATGGGCACATTAGTTTTGCACTTTATTCATGTCGTCTATGTTGGCTAATGGGGATGTGCTTATATTACAATATATATGCTGCTACAATATTATTATCTGCTGCACACTTTCTACCTCGGCGTGTGAATGTCTACATTTGAGATTGTACAGCTGCTCTTTTGCAGTGAATGTTACTACTGTCCATTAAGCTACCAGTCATACCTTGGTATTATTGATGCTTTGTATTTTCTGACATACATTTAAAGTGGACCAACACCCAGGATTTTGACTATCCTGGGTTTTGGTCCACTTCGGCGGGGCACCCCGATCGTGTGAAACCCCCCAGAAACCCCAAAAAACTCACCTCTCAACGCTCCCATGTGAACGCCGCAGCCAATCCCCGCCAACGTCCAGGCGGGGATCAGGAACGTCCAAGCCGCTTCCGCCGCCGCCTCCCGCGCGTCACTCTCGGCGCGCGCGTGCCCCCGCCGGCCATTCACAGAGGGCCGGCGCGGGCGCGCGCACGTCTGGAGGGGCGCGCGGGAGGTGGCGGCGGCGGAAGCGGCGGCGGAGGATCAGGTAAGATGTTTTTGGGGTTTCTGGGGGGTTTCACCCGGCGGGACATCCCGATCTCGGATGTCCCGCGGGGTGGGAGGTGATCAGCCTGGGAATCTTATAGATTTCCGGGCCGATCACCCCTGGGTGTTGGTCCACTTTAATCATATATATTTCCAATAGTGTTGTCAATGCATAAGTATCTTAGAGTGAAATATTAAGACTTTTTCTACTATTATATAGACGGCTGAAGCTGGGACAGCGCTGCATCTACTGAAATCTGCTGCATCTGCTGATAATTATTCTTGGGTGTGCACTATATTTATTTATTATATAGTGGTTATTGTGTGGTGGGACTCACATTTAGGCCCTTATTTAACAAGGGATAGCGCCAGGTAGCGAATGGTGAGCGAACGGTAATGACAGGCACCGCCACAAGAACGCCGGCTCCCCTACGCAATCACACATTTATCAAGCCGATCCTGCTTAGCGAACGACAGAGCACCAGATAGCGAATCATTCAAGATTATTCCAGCCTCACCACACAGCGCCAGCGAGCGAACTTGAACAGCGACAGGTATGACCTTTCACTACCTGGCGCTCTCCAATGCATTTCAATGAGACAATCTTTAATTATTCAAAATGAATTGTTAATACATTTTTTTTTTTTTTTTTAAATGTCAAAAATTGTGTGCTCGCTTCTGCAATGTTAGATATTTTTTTTAAGGTAAAAAATTTGTTTTTATTTTTTCCAAAAATATGGTTGTTTGGGGGTAAAATAACTAGTTTTAACCCATCGCCGCCAGCGCTCTGGGGTTTAAACAAGCATTTCACAATTTTTTGAGCGTGATTTGTTAATGAATATGCTGGGAGCCGTTCGCTATGGCCATTCGCTGTCATGCGCTCCCATACAGCGCGGAACCTGTCAAACAGCGACTCCTAACCTCGTATTCAACATTACCGCACACCGACTGAGTCGCTATCAACAAGCGAAGAACGGCCAAGCACAGCGAATACTAGCGGGCGCAGTGAAAATAACGCTACAGTCGCTCATCTGTCGCTACCTGGCGTTATTACTGAATCGGCCTCCCCGTTGCTCCCCACCAGACAGTTATTTGTTTAATGGTGTGCATTATCCAAATATAATATGCTTAGTAAAGTTCCATAACCCATTATGGGATGTCAGTGCCCACACACAGGGTAGAGATATGAATGCACAAGCAGGGTAAGTAAAGGGCAGCCACCAAATTATTTAAAGCCACATAAACATCTGGACGTGTTGTACAGATAAATGGGGTTGATGCTTCAAAGCCTCATTAGGTAACCGTTAAATATGCAGGAAACTAAAAAATGCAAATGATTCAGATCCCTGATTATCTGTTTCCCTGGCCCCTTCTGTTTCTGTGGATGGAGTAAAGCAGACCTATAGTAAGTTAAAAAATTAAATGAACAGAATTTGCTTATACCAATTCCCCCCAAGGTATTCCGAACTTGGATGCCCGACCAATTAAGTAGGATGCCTGAAATACTTAAAGCGGACCAAACCCTCTAATCTTGTGAAATACATTTGGCCAAAGCCCCTGCCGACACTCTCTTCTTAAGGTGTAGAACTAGAAGTGGATATTTCCACTTTTTGAATAGTCCTGGAACACTGATTTGTTTGGCTGTGCCTCTCTGTTAGATTGCAGTCATTGCATAGATGTGGCAATAACATTATTTCCGCAGGAGCAGTGAAATTGAGCAAAAGGTATTGCACGTGGGGGGAGCAATTCAGGGGATGCTAGTTAAAAATGTGGGTTTTGGTGCAGGAGTGAGGTTAGGGTTAGGTTTCCTGGGGTTATTCAACTCTATGCAACCTTCCGAAACCTTAACCACTATCACTATCCTGGTAATGGACACCACTAAGACATAAAACACAGTTCATTCCATACCATCAGTTGCTCTGCTCCACTTCTGAAGAACTGCAACACCCAGCATAGCTCCCTGCCCAAATCTCCCATCAGGTCTGCATCACACATGCCATATGGAGCATAGCTAGATCCCGAATAGTAATATAAATCAGACTGCAAACAGAGTTGCACTTTCCAGCCCACACCCTGCAGGTGTCAATGCTATATCACTACCAGTCCCCACCACTCACTTTGTGCATTACCAGTGCTAACTCTGGCCCCCACATCAGTGGCGTAGCGACCCGGGGGCGGGGGGGGCGGACCGCCCCGGGTGACACCAGACCTAGAGGGTGACACCTCTCGGCCGGTCACCCCTCGGTATAGAGACACTTACCTGCAGGTCCGGAGCGTGGAGGCCGGCGCCGCTCTCAGCTGTCATCTGAGGGCGCGTCATCAGAGGGCGCCTCTGATGACGCGCCCTCAGATGACAGCTGAGAGCGGCGCCGGCCTCCACGCTCCGGACCTGCAGGTAAGTGTTTGCTTTTTTTAAAAATGCCGGCATGGTGGGAGCGGGCCGGCCGGTTCCGCTGACAGCAGAGCGGGCCGGCCGGTTCCGCTGTCAGCGCGGAACCGGCCGGCCCGCTCCCACCATGCCGGCAAAAATGCTTTTTTTTTTGTTTGTTTTCTTTGGGGGGGGGGGGGTTGACACCATTGGGGGGGGTGGGGGTGACACCATTGTGGGGGGGGGTGACACCATTTCCTACCGCCCCGGGTGACACCAGCCCTAGCAATGCCACTGCCCCACATACACTGCCTTTTGTATAGACCTGACACCCCAGGCAATTGCATGGCTTAGGTAGTGAGAGACGCAGCCCTGACTATACTTAATTGCTGCATTCTGTGTCTCTGAAAGTAGGTGGACTAGAAGCCACTGCACAAACTGTGATAGCCACCACTTCCTCCAGCCACAGAATGCTACAGCTGCTAGATCCCCACAGAGACCAGGTGAGTATAGCTGACTGTAGGGTATGTTGGTGCAAGGAGTGGGTGTTTTAAGTAAAACCCTGGTTGGCCACTCCCTGGGGCATCCCCAATTGGGATGCCTAGCTGTGTGAACGACCCCCCCAGTTACCACAAAACTCGCTATGCCCTGGCTCCCATGGTGATATGAACATCGGGGGCCACGTCCCCAGCATCTATGGGTTGAGGCCCGCTCACATGCAAATAGGAAGCTCACCCTCGTCTAAAGGGAATTTGGGAGTGCAGTTGCTCCTGCTCCCTATCGCCAACCACTGGTCTAAAAAGGCCCATATGCTGATAATTATTATGCACACCATGCAGCGCTGATCGGACGAGAGCCCGCGCATGTGCCGTAGGACCAAGGAAAGGTGAGTTCTCATGGGTGTTCTGGTTGGGCTTCAGATAGTGGGCCATCCTAATTCAGGGTTCTCTCAGGGCAAGGTTCAAAACCCAGGATAGTAAAAATCCTGGGTTTTGTTCCATATCCTTAAGACATCTGGAATTGGGATGCCCCGCTATGTGAAACCCCCCAGAAAGCCCATTAAAACTCACCTTTCCTCGGTCCAATGCAGGCTCTTCCCTGGTTAGAGCCCTTTGCCTTGACTACATCATTTGCATACCTTCCAACTATTCAGAGCGGGAAAAAGGGACAATTTTTAAATTAAGCCATGTCCCCTCATTGATGGATGGATAGAGGTTGTAACAGTTACAATGCTACAAACACTTTGAATAGACAAATTAATCACTTATTGGTTCAGATCTGCAGGTTACACATCAAAGAGGGACAAATGAGAACAACGAGGGACAGGGGGACATGGACTCAGAAGAGATATGCATTTGGTGAAGGTTATGTAATTGAAATGAATGGGAAGCCCCGGCCTATCTGAATGGCTGGGGTGGGAGCACACGCACATCTCTGGGGATGCAGCAGCACACACTCCCTATTTAAAACAATGAGAGCTACTTGCCAAATGATGTAGTCATGCGCTTTTGGAGTGTGGAAAGGTGAGTTTTTACAGGCACCTTGGGGGGGTTCAGCACAGCGGGGCATCCCAATTTGGGAAGGAAATGGGCAGCGCTCCACTCCTCTTTACTAAGCTGCTCTAAGGTTTAATTTTTTCTGACCACAGATAAGCTCACCAGTGGTGTTGCCACCATAGACTTTGATTTAAAAGGCAGGTTTTTTTAAACCCGGCCACCGCTAAGCTGGCTGCATCGCCCAAGGTGCCGGGGGGGGGGGGAGACATAAGGGACCCAGAAAGGGTTTTGGCCTACTTTAACTCTTTCAATGGTTCGGAGAGGGGAAAGAAATCGCCGTCCCTTTAAGGAGGGCAGCCCTAATGACTAGCCTGCATTCCGGTCCGGAGGCAGACCAGCCATGGGGGGGAATTGGTCACTGTGGGAAGTGACCTCAGTGGGGAGGGGGAGTATATAGGGGGACGTCCGTCCCCTTCCCCTTCCTCTTTGACCTGGCGTGGATGGACGAGCAGTCGGACCGACGCTCGCCCACCCAATAAGCTAAGTGATGGAGGCCCTATTCGCTGCGCTGCGCTGCGCTGTGCAGGGAGGCTGGACGGCAAAGTGAGGACTGGGTGAGGAGCCTTATCCCTTCCCAGTCCGCCTCGCCTCCACCCCCATCCAGACCCAGGAGAGCCCGCCTCAGCCCTTTGCCACCCCGCCGCCCTGAGCGGCGCGGGACTGTTGCTGCTCCCCCCCTCCTCCCCTCGGCAGCGCGGCCCTTACCTGGCGGCTCCGGCCGCAGGAGGTCCAGGGCCCTCGATCACGCCGGGCAGGGTGGGGCGGCGGCGGCCCTGCTGCATCCCCCGGCTAGGGTCCCTCCCGCTGCGCCGCAGCCCGAGCGTCGCCGCAAGCATGTGTCCTCCGGGCGTTCCCTCGCTCGGCAGGGGGGGGGACGCCGGGCTGGGGCTGCTGGCTCCGCCCCCTTCAGTTGTGGTGCGGCCCGAGCCTCGAAGCTCGGGCCGCAAACGTGCAGGTTCCTCCTGCCTCTCCCTCACTGGGCAGGGAGAGGCTGACTGAGCGGGGGCAGAAGCCCCGCCCCCGCCATCGCGTCAGTCGCGGCCCGAGCTGAGGAGCTCGGGCCGCATGGGAGCCGTCGCTCCCTGCCGTCTCCGAGCGTGGGGAGCGGCGGTGGTGCCAGTGACCTCCCCCCCACGGCAGAGGGGGGAGCACAATGCGGGCCCGGCACACTCGCAGCGCGCTGCCGGGTCCGCCAGCCTTATTGACCCTTCCCCCTCCCCGCGTACAAGCCGGAGGAGGGGGTCCCTCCCCCCCCACCCTCTTCCCCTCTCAGGGACCCCCACGCGGGTCTGCGCTCCGCTCCACGCAGAACGGAGTGCGGACCTGGAGGGGGGGGGACAACCCCCCCTTCGGGTCTGTCAGTGGGGCCCCCAGCGTCCGCCCGGACGCTGCCTTGGGCCCTCAAACAGCACATGCCTCACCTCCCCCCAACACACAAACATTTCCCCCCCCCCACTCCACCCCCCGTTTCTCCCATAGCTCATGCCCCTCGGCGGGAGCGTCATCCTCGCTCCCCCACAGCCCCTTTATGTATCCGTTCGCTCCCCCGTCGCCGCCCTTCCCCCCAGCACCGCGGGATGCCCCCCTATGGCCCCCCGGCCTGGTGCGTCCCTGCGTCCCTCAGCGCGTGGCCCTTTGACTTGGCGGCCTCCCAGCCTGGTGAGCTGGTGCGCATGGCGTCCTCTCCTGCCCATTTGCACATAGGTCCAGGCACTGCGGACGCTCGCGCATGCGGCCGGGGACTCGGTTTCCCGGCCAGTACCATCTGTTCGCCTCTCGATGAATGCGAGGGGGGGAGTGTACCCAGTTACCGGGGGTTCCTCCCCCTTTCAAGGGGCCGCCACTTCAATGGGGTCGGGAGGGGCGGAGTTGGCCAGACGTGGTTTGTGCTGGGCCTTCAATGACTCCTTCTGCAAATGGGGGCCCCCGTGCAAATCTTGGCACGAGTGTTTGGCCTGCGGCGGGAGCCACGCGGCCGGGAGGTGCTTTAGGAAGGGTCGGGGGGGCCGCAGAGGGGCCGATGGTCCTGGAAAAAGGGGTTTCCCCGGTGAGAGGGGCGGAGATGCGCCCCTGGTTAAATAAGTATCCTGATCAGGGGGTGGCTCAATTACTGGGTGAGGGTTTCGAGTTGGGTTTTCGGATTCCATGTGCAGCGCCTCCCAAGTTGCGCTCACTGAAAAATCGGAAATCGGCTCGGAAACGGCCTGAGGTTATTAAAGAAAAGTTGGGGAAGGAAGTTTCCTTGGGGAGGATGGCGGGCCCATTCAGCGACCCCCCTCTGGAGGATTTGGTGGTGTGCCCGTTGGGAGTTGTGCCAAAGAAGGAACCAGGCAAATTTCGTCTTATACACCACCTGTCTTTCCCGAGGGGCGGGTCGGTGAATGATGGGATAGACAAAGAGCTGTCGTCGGTGTCTTATACGTCTTTTGACTTCGCTCTGGCTATGGTAGGGGAGGCCAGCCCCAGGGCATTTATGGCAAAAACTGATATCGAATCCGCATTTCGGTTGCTACCAGTACACCCGGATAGTCTGTATTTTTTGGGGTGTTTTTCGAAGGGGGGTATTATGTGGATCGGTGTCTGCCCATGGGGTGTTCAATTTCGTGCGCCTACTTTGAAGCCTTTAGCTAATATTTGGAGTGGGTCGTAAAGGAAAGAGCGGGCTTGGGGTCAGTCACCCACTACTTAGACAATTTTTTGAGCGTAGGGCCGGCGGGCACCAGAGTATGCCATTTGTTGTTGTCCATTTGTTGTCCATGTTGTCCATGACCATGGTGAACGTGTTTGGGGTTTTTGGGGTGCCGGTGGCGCACGACAAAACGGAGGGTCCAGCAACCGTGATAATATTTTTGGGGATTGAGATCGACACGGTGAGAAGGGTATGTAGGCTTCCAAGATACAAAAGTGAGGATTTGGTTGGAGGGTTGGAAGGGGCCCTGGGTGTTAAGAAGGTCACGTTGGTACAGCTGCAGTCAGTGCTCGGGAAGTTGAATTTTGCATGCCGTGTGCTACCTTTGGGGCGGGTGTTTACCAGGCGGCTATCATTAGCGGCGGCCGGGGTTCGGGAACCGCATAACTTCATCAGGTTGACGGCGGCAATGAAGGAGGACATTAGGATGTGGATCACTTTCCTGGAGTCCTTTGACGGGCTGGCGTACTGGATGGATCCGGTGAGGGTGAATGACGAGCTTGAGCTCTTCACGGATGCGGCGGGCTCAGTTGGTTTCGGGGCCTATTTGGGGGGGAGATGGTGTGCGGGGCCCTGGCCAGGGCGGTGGATGGAATCGGCCCTGGCGAGGAATTTGGCTTTTCTGGAATTGTTCCCTCTAGTGGTGGCGGTGACCCTCTGGGGAGAGGTGCTGAGGAACAAGGCGGTGTGTTTTCGGTCAGACAATATGTCGGTGGTTGCGGCAGTTAACACGCAGACTTCGTCTTCATTACCGGTCGTGGTGCTGCTCAGACAGCTGGTGTTGGGATGTTTGCGGTACAACATGTGGTGCAGGGCGGCACATGTGCCCGGGGGTTGAGAACGGGATAGCTGACGCTCTTTCTCGTTTAGTGGGGGCGCTTCAGGAAATTGGCACCCGAGGCAAGGGAGGTGGGCGAGACTAATGAGGCTGGGGAGGTGGGAATCGGCGCGGTTTTGGCGATACATTCGGCCGGACAGGATTGATCGGCGATTCAGGTGAAGGTGTGGATTGGTCTTTAACATTTTCCTACCCCCCCTCCCCTTTCCTTATTTTTTGTTTTAGAGTCGCCGTGCTCGGTCATGATCGTCGGACATTCTCATATTTACTGGTCGGCTCGGCGAGCGGTGGTTCGGAGGGATGGAATGCAGCTGGGCATTCTGGAAAATCGTGCTCGGTTGAGCTGGGCCGGTGTGAGAGGCCTGCGCTGGGAGGACATGCGAGAGGGGGCCGCCGGGGGTTTTGGTCATTCATGCGGGTGGGAATGATTTAGGGAAGGTCCCGATGCGCCACCTTATCAAGTCCATAACGCGGGACTTGTTGTTTTTTCTGGGAGTATTTCCTGGGGTGGTGTTAGTGTGGTCCCAGATTGTCCCCCGTTTTTTCTGGCGACACGCTAGAGATTTGTTGGCCATCGAGAAGGTTCGGGTTAAGGTCAACAAGGCGATAGCGAGGTTTGTGAGGTTGAATAGGGGTTTTAGCGTGCGCCACATCGAGGTAGAGGGGATAAGGGGGTTCTATCGATCCGATGGGGTCCACTGAATGACATGGGGAACAATTTGTTTAACATGTCATTGAAGGAGCGGATCGATATGGCGGTGGAGCTGTGGCGGGCCAGGCGGCGCTAAGGTTACAGCGCTGCTTGGCTTTGGCGGGTCTCCTCTCGGGTTTCGGGTCTGAGATAGCATTTCAATGGGTAGGGTATGCGGCTGTTTCTGTAGAAACCGGCCAGGACGAGTTGGTTAAAGGATTATGGATGGTTGGGGTTCAAGTAAGGAAGGGGATGTTTTTGGTCACTGGCGGTTAGCCCGATTAAGCTCCCTGGCCTAGGAGGTTTTGCGGCCGAGTTTATGTTGGCTTCCGCTTGGTGGGGGGTCGGGAATTTAATTTTGTTCCCTCCCCTTCCCTTCATTCTTGGGATCCTAGGCTTCTCAGACCTGGAAAAATAGGGGGGACTCTATTCTGCTTGTACATTTGTTTATTATATGTTGGGCTGTGGCCGATTAAATGTAATCTTTCCAATGAATTCTACGGGAGTGGAGTGGCCGTGAAAAAGCATTAATCTTTCCAATGACATGGTGGTCTGGTCTGGTTATTTTGGTGATGGGGAGCGGTATGACGCAGGGCATATTGGAACGCTAGCACAGTCAAGAGGCTCTAAACAGTTGAAGTGAGCGTAGAACCTACTGAAGAGCAGACACGAGCAAGCTCAGACACAGTAGATGGGTTAATCTGTTCTAACTTAAGTGTGGGCCTAGGTGGAGAAAAGATTAGTGTAGGTGCGCTGTGGATAAAAAGGCAGGTTAAAAGGGAGAGTAAATAAAGGGTTAATGTTCTCAGCGATCCTGTGAGGGAAAATAGGTTAGTATATAAACATAAAAGTATGAATAAATAAATGCAATAGTATTATCAATGTCAAGTTTTGTTTGAGGGGGTGTTTCCACCTTTTAATTAAATCAGAAACAACTGACAGGCTGATTCATCACTAACGCCAGGTAGCGACAGATGAGCGTCTGTAGCGGCATTTTCAGAGCGCCCGCTAGTAGTCACAGTGCTCGTCCGTGAGTCGCTAGTGTATAGCGACTCAGTTGCTGTGCTGTAATGTTGAATACATTGTGAGGAGTCGCTATTTGACCAGTACAGCGCTGTATGGGAGCGTATGGGAGCGCATGGTAGCGACTGCTCATAGCGACCGACTCACAACATATTCAGGAAAAAAAAGCCTCACACAACTCTGGCAGAGAAAAATGTTTATCTGAAGCCCAGAGCGCAGGAGGCGGCGTGTTTAAAGTCTGTTTTTCAGCATCTATCAACTAGTAACAAAGCGAAAACATATGGAATTACATTAGAACAACATTGTAATATGAACACTTTAATGGCAGATCTGTAATGTCATTTCTGAAGAAATATATAAAAAATGAAAAAATTGAGAAAAAACTGCTTATTCAATGCCAGAAGAGGTCACAAAATTTTGATGATTTTTTTGAAGAAAAACCAAAAACAAATACCCCGTTTAAAGAGAAGAAAAGGTTAGTCCATTGAAATGTATGGGAGAGCGACAGGTAGCGAGAGGTCATACCTGGCGCTGTGCAAGACTGAATGCCGGAGCTGTTCGCTGAGGCTGTGAAAATGATGAATCAGACGCTACATGGCGCTATCCCAGTCGCTAAACAGATTCTGCTTGATAAATGTGTAATTGCGTGCCGTGTCTGGCGTTCACCATTCGCTACCTGTCGCTACCTCTCATTAACCAGCCACTACCTGGCGCTATCTCTTCTTAAATAAGGGCCTAGGTATCATTGCCTCTGACTAATTAGGCCTCAAAAATTGTTGGAATTTTTAATCTTGCTGTCTGAGGGATTTCTATTTCTTTTTTTCTGCAGTCCTACTCTAACTGTGAGAGATCCCTCAAGTTTGGGACATACATAGCAATAGATAAACTGAGAGCTGAACGTAACTGAGGCTGCCCAGGGCTTCTAACCCTTTACCTCTGGTTATTCACATGTGGGGGGGGGGTCAATGCCACAACATGCACCTAAAAGCCCCTCAATATTCATCCATATGCACTCACCACACTACAACAGACAAAAGAGAAACAGCAAGTAGCCCCCATCAATTTCTATCTGGACTGGGCAGTGCACACTGGGCTGGGCAATTAGCTACAGACAAAGCAAAATCCCTATTTAATCCCCACCAGCCTGCAACAAAAGATATTTGAAAGTTTGGAAACAAGACTCTATGAATGGTAGTATCTATTCCTTATAGCAGGGGGCCGCAACATGCTGCTCAGGAGACATGTGGCATGTGGAGGAGTTCCACAAGTGATCTAGGCCAGGAGACTGAACACTTTTGAGGGTTAATACAGTGACATTGTCAGTGCTGTGCTGGGATAAATGCAGAGTGGAGAATATAAGATTCCCGGGCCGATCAGATCTCTCCCCGCGGGGCAACCGAAATCGGGATGCCCCACTGTGTGAAACCCGGCAGGACGCCCAGAAACCTTACCTTATCCCCGTTCCAACGGCGCATGCGCGAGCTGCGGCCGCATCTCGCGCTTCTCTCTAGCAGGGCACGCACCCGTGCTGGCCGTTTGTGAGTGGCGGGCGCGCTCCCTGTTAGAAGGAAGCGCGAGATGCGGCCTCCAGCGTGCTCAGAGCCGCTGTGGTTGTCCGTCGCTTGCCCGTGCATACCACAGCGGCTCTGAGCGCTCTGATTGGATGGGCGCTTGCGTAGGAGCGGGGTGAGGTGAGTTTTTTAGGGCGATCTGGGGGTTTCACGCAGTGGGGCGATCAGGGTGCCCCGCGGAAGTGGACCAAAACCCAGGATAGTGAAAATCCTGGGTGTTGGTCCACTTTAACCCCCTGCTAAAGTGGGACAAGTAGTTTAGTGGGGAACGGCACACATGCTGCAAATTAAGGGGGTTATTCATCAAGCCATAGCGCCAGGTAGCGACTGGCAGCGACAGGTAGAAAACGATGACCGCCGGGCGCTGTACGCAATACCACATTTATCAAAGCGATTCTGGTGAGCGACTCCAACAGCGCCATGTAGCGACCGATTCATCATCACAGACGGCTCACCGTATACTGCCGGCGCTGTGGCTTCCGCCTGGTATTACCTGTCGCTACCTGACGCTCTCCCATACATTTCAATGGACAATCCTTTTCTTCTCTTTAAACAAGGTTTTCTATTAATTTTTTATTTATTTATTTATTTTTTATCAAATAATTGTGTGACCTCTCCTGGCCTATTAAAAGTCATTTTTGAAAACTTTATTGATTTTTTATATTTTTATGCAGAATTGTCATTATAGGTCTGGTATTAAAGCGTTAATGTCACAATTTAATAACAATGTCATTCGATATGTTTTCGCTCTGTTACTAGTGGATATGTGTTCAAAAACAGACTTTAATCACACAGCCTCTGGTGCTCTGGACTACAGCGACACAATTTTGAGCGCCGGCGCTGTGTAAGGCTGTTTTTTTTATGAATATGAGTCGCTCACACTGACCTGTCGCTACTGTTCGCTCCCATACAGCGCTGTACTGGTGTTATAGCGACCCACACATCAAATTCATCAATGCCGGCCAGCCACTGAGACGCTCGGTAACAGCGAACCACGGCGGTCGCTCTGAGCGCCTCGCTACAGACTCTCATCTGCCGGTACCTGCCGCTAGTAATGAATCAGCCTCCACGTTTTAGAGGCAGTTGTTTCCTATCGAATATTGGTTTCATATCTTTATGTGAAATATGGCTCACAGCTAGCGAACCCCTAGTGGTTCGGCCAACTTTGAACAAATGTTAAGCTCAGGTATCTGAACTTGACCCAAACCTTGTCTATATTAAAATCAATGGGAAACCGAACTTGGTGGGGCGGTTCTTCTTCTGGGCCCCCAGAGCAGAATCGAGACTTAGAGGCTGATTCATCACTAACGCCAGGTAGCGACAGATGAGCGTCTGTAGCAGGCATTTTCAGAGCGCCCGCTAGTAGTCATTGTGCTCTGCCGTGGGTCGCTACTTTACTCAGTCGCTGTTCAGTAATGTTGAATACATTGTGAGGAGTCGCTATTTGACCAGTACAGTGCTGTATGGGAGCGCATGTTAGCGACTGCTCATAGCGACCGACTCACACCATATTCAGCAAAATAACAGCCTCCCAAATCTCTGGCGCTGAAAAATACTTGTTTGAAGCCCAGAGCGCAGGAGGCGGTGTGTTTAAAGTCTGTTTTCAAGCATCTCTCAACTAGTAACAAAGCGAAAACATATGAAATTACATTGTAACAACATTGTAACATGAACACTTTAATGGCAGACCTGTAATGTCATTTCTGAAGAAATATTTAAACAATTTAAAAAACAGCTTTTTCAGTGCCAGAAGAGGTCACAGAATTATTTGTGATTTTTGGGAAAAAATTTAAAAAAAAAAACCCGTTTAAAGAGAAGAAAAGGTTCGTCCATTGAAATGTATGGGAGAGCGTCAGGTAGCGAGAGGTCATACCTGGCGCTGTGCAAGGCTGAACGCTGGCGCTGTTAGCAGAGGCTTTGAAAATGATGAATCAGATGCTACATGCCGTTATCCCAGTCGCTAAGCAGATTCTGCTTGATAAATGTGGAATTGCGTGCAATGTCCGGCGTTCACCAGTCGCTATCTGTCGCAACCTCTCATTAACCAGGCGCTACCTGACGCTATCCTTTCTTAAATAACCCCCTGATATAATTGTGGTGGGGGGCGCTTTAAAGTAATGCAGAGTGCGCAGCAGGAAGCAGCTGGGCCCTTACGTAAGCCGACCATCCGGTCCACAGTCCCGCTGTCAGTTTGGATGCAGCCGGGGCTCCAGGAAGATGGCCGCAGCTCCTATGAGTGAGGACAATGGCAGCAGCTAGCAGCACTTCTAGTCCCAGCTGCCAGTGTCCTCACTCATGGGAGCAGCGGCCATTTTTTTTCTTTAGCCAAATTGACAGCGGGACTGCAGACCGGATCGCTGTCTCACGTAAGTGTCCAGCCGCTTCCTGCTGCTGCAACACTCTGCATTAGCTTAAGCTGGTTGATCAACCAACCAGCTTTTCCGGGTTCAACTTTTGGTTGAAGTCTGTGTGTTTGGATTTGGGAACCCGAAATTGGCAGTTCGGGTTCGCCCAACAATACTCACAGCCCCCTCGCTGCTGATTGTGGGTCTCGTGGTCATAAAGTGGAATAAAAAATGGAATTTTCAGGTTGTCCATAAAGCACCACTCAGCAATCACGAATGGGATGTACAAAGCAGTCGAATGAGGCCACCATCAACCCCAGGAGCTGCATTTACTGATGCACACTGGGTCATGGATTTGAACACAGGGTCAACAGACCCTGTCATTTCTGAAGGGTCCTGCTTGAACTTGGGGTGTCAGGGGGACTTGGGTCTGCCTGCCGACCTCTTCCTAAGGGGGACCTGAGCACCCGCCTTAAACACAGAACACGTTCTATATCCCTGAAAGTGGCGAAGGGTAGGTCCACTCCTGGACTGTTGCCTGGGCCTGTTCTGCTGCGGCAAGCGAGTACTCTTGTCGGCGGTCAGGGCCGGATTATGAGGAGGGCGCAAGAGGCGTGAGCCCCGGGGCCTCCACCACTTGCCCTGCAAAGGGGGCCTCCACCAACCTTTGGGTTATGGTCTGGTCCAGGAGGCTTTTTAGTCTTTGGTCTGAAGGTCCGCAGGGCCGGCATCAAAGCTATAGGTGGCCACCAAGCACAGCCGCTGACAGCTCAATGCAGGGAACTGTTTTTTGCTGGAGACCAACTGGGCAACTACACTACCCCCCCCCCCCCCGGCCAGAATGGCAAACAGGAGTTCCTAAGCAGCCCGCGCCAGCACAGGGTGGAACAAGGGACTCGATTTGACGTTCCAGTAGGCGGGTACCACCACTATTTTTTTAAGGAAAAAAATATAGTATCTGGAGCCTCCACACAGATTTTGTGCCCAGGGGCCTCCCCCACACTTAATCCAGCCCTGCCGGCGGTGGCAAGCCTGACCGATTTATCAAGCCGCTCCACAAAGGGTAGGCCCACCGGGTCTTTGTAGACACTGCATATGCTGGCCACTGCTTCAGCCATAGGGCCTGTCACAAAGCCACTGTAAGGGTCAGATTTCGGTAAAGCAACTTGGCAATTCCCTTCATCACCACTCCGGCAAATTTGATGAAACTGATGGTATTGTGCAGTACCGTTCCTCCAGAGACGGGGCCCGTCACAGTCCTCACCACTGGAAGGACTGAAAATAGGGAGGGGACGCATACCCACTGTATATATACTGTAAGAAGCTCCCACACTCATTGTGCTGGCAGTCCAGAGATGCAGCTGCTGTTGTCTACTTCACTGTAGGAGCCAAGGCAAAGGTGAGTTTTGCAGCGACCCGGGTGTGGGGGTCACACAGCAAGGCATCCCTTGCTGGGATTTGGGATGTCCCAGGGGCGAAGGTCAGTGGCTGTTCCTGGAGTATTTCAATGGGCTTTGTTCCTCTGTCAGGATTGAGGAGCAGTTAGGATAACCTAGATCATAGGCTTGCCTGACTGTCGCATCTTTGAAAACCTAACGGGAAGTGTGATTCTTATTCGCCTGGCAACATTCTATCTACCTAACATGATGGTCCTTTCTTGTCTTTTATTATGCCTGTGAATATAATATGGGGCACAAATGGCCTTTGCTTTATGTATTTTATGCATTTCTGATCGGTTACCTAGTTCTGTAATACTGAACAGAAGACTTCATCAGTTACTATAACTTGTAGAAATGGTAATCTGTCGCCACCTTGTGGCTTTTCTCTGCATTTTCTTTCTGAATTCTTTTTTATTGCCTCATTTTGTATAACTAATTGTACAAGTGATTGTTAGACATTTATAAAGCATCTTTCTAGGTTTACCACCAAAGCTTGCTTCAAACCAGTTCTGAAATATTATTGTTACTATCACCAGGGACAGATTAAGTGTGGTGGAGGCCCCAGATACAGTATTTTTTCCCTTTGGCCTCCATTCAGCTCTGATAGCCTCTCAGACATGCAGCCAGCCGCATCCCTGGTAACCTCTAGCTGGGAACACCAGCACCAGCCACTCACATCCATGAACCCATGCTTTGGATTGTCATACCCCCCAAGTGCCCCGATTTGCCCGGGACATTTACCGGATGCCCCCCATGTCCCACAGTCCTGCCCCTTTAACAAATATCCCGGCTGCCCCCACTGTGGAGCGTTGTGCCCGGGGCCAGGGTAGTAACGTGCTGTGCGGTGGCATCAGCAGAACTTCCGAGCAGTGGAGGCTGAGGGAGCCCCCCCCCCCCCCCCGCTATCATCAGTGTCCTGGAGATCCCAGACTGGCAGGACACAACAGTAAAAAGGAGAGAAAAGGCAAGTCCCACCCATGATGTATTAGTTGTGGCCAGTCTGTTTCATTCACTTCTATTCTGTGTTTCCTTTCCATTCTCTGTCTTTTTCTCCCTCTCTCACTTTATCACTGTCCTTTTTTCTTTCTCCCTTCCTTCCCCATCTCTCTCTCTCTTTCTCCCTGCTTTCCTTTTTTATCCTCTCTTGCTTCTTTTATTTGTCCATTCCTTCCGTCTTTTTCTCTTCCTCTAGCTTTCTCCCTCCCAACCTTTCTCGCTGTGTTCTTCTCTTTCATTTTTTCTCCCTTCTTCCCTGCCTTTCTTTCTCTCTCTCCACCACGCTTTATTCTATCTCTTTCTCAACTTTCCTTCTCTCTTTCCTTTATCCTTTCACTCACTTCCTCTTTTTTTCTTCTCTCACTCCTTCCTTCTTTCCTCTCTTTTTATCACCCTTTCTTTCTTCCTTACATTCTTCCCTTTCCACCATTCACTCTCTCTGTCTCCCTCACTCCCCTACTGCCTTCTTCCTTCCTTTTGTTCTTTCATTCCCCCCTACCTCTTTCTTATTCCCTGTCCTTGCTCTTCTCTCTCTCCCTTTTTTCAGTTCTCACTTCCTTCTCTACCCCCTTCCCTTCCCTCCCTGTTTTTCTTCTTACACCATTCCTCCTCTCCTCTTTCCATCCTGTCTTCTTCCTGTCTCTTTGCTCTCTCTCTCTCTTTTTTCTTTCTTTCTCCCTCCCATCTTTATTTCCCTTTTTCCTCCTTTCCTCTTCCTCTCTTTCTCTTTTCTTTCACTCTCCCTGGCCGCTGGTGGACCAAAGTGGACCAAAACCTAGAATTTGACTATCCTGGGTTTTGGTCCCTTCCCCCTAAAGCAGGGCCGGCACCAGCACCTGGCAAATCCGGGCACGTGCCGAGGGCCCAGGGCCAGTGGGGGGCCCACTTGTGCAGCAATTGCGTGTTTCATATACTTACCCTCCTCATTCCATCACTGCTCCAGTCTTGCTGGGCCCTGTGGTGCATCGCTTTGGTGGTGGGGGCGGGGTTGTAGGCTGCTTGCCTGCTCCTCCATCGTCTGATTGGTTACTTCGCCTGCCGGTCTGTCCAATGGCAAGGCGGCTCTGGCCGGCCCTAGGGTGAGGCGAGGGGGCGGGACAGTCTCCTCCTCACTCCGGCCCGCAGGGCCTCCATTGCGGGGGAGAGGCGGGAGCTGCGCCAGTGAAGCGAAAATAAATAGTTCCGGCAAGCAAGTCCCAGCGCCCCGGGCTCCTGCAACCCCTGCAAACAGGTATGTAGTGCAACGCCCGGGGAGGGGCCAGCACTGGAAAGAGAAGCCATATTGCAGGTTGCTGTGAGCCCCACTGTTACATAGCCACAGGGGGCAGGATGCCAGGCAGGATGTTCGTCAAATGGCTCTGTATGTCACAAGGGGCCCACTCAGACTCTGTTGCCCAGGGGCCCCATAAAACCCTGGAGACGGCCCTGCCCCCAAAGCATCCATAACTGGCATGCCCCGCTATGTGAAACCCTCCAGGTTGCCCAAACTAACTCACCTTTCCCCAGTCCAATCAGGTGCCACATCCCCGCTACCCTCTGGCAGGGAGCATGCCGGCCATTCACTGTTGCCTGGCTGGGGCACATGTCCTGCTAAAGGGATAGCAAGGAGGAGGTGAGTATACTGGGTTTCACACAGCGGGGCATCCCAATTCTGGATGTCCCAGGGGGGCTGATGGCCATGAGTTTTGGTCCACTTTAAGGTAGGTTAGGTAGCCTAGTGGGTGGGCAGGTAGGTGAGTGAACAGGTAGGTCGGTTGGTGGGTGGGTAGGTTGGTAGATGGGTTAGTGGGCAGGCACGTAGGATGGGTCAGGAATCAAAACAAGACACTTTCTTTTTATTACATTTACTTCTGCCGTGATGTCACCCACCTGGCGCTGCCGCAGATGACACTTCTTCCTCGGCTCCTCCCTCCTTCGCCACTATTGGAAGCTCCCTCATGTGGGTCCACCACACTAGCTCTCTACCTCCCCTCTTTACAAGGCAATCCAGGGGGTTTCACACAGTGGGGGCATCCTGATGTGGGATGCCCTGGGGGAAAGCCAGCAGTCAGCCCGGGAATCTTTTAGGTTCCGGGATGTTTTTGTGCTGCGTCTTCCAGTCTAGCTGCTCAGTGAGACCAGATCTGGAGCAAGTAAATGGCCTCAACTGTGTGTTTTGGGAGCTCTGCATTAAAACAGACCAAAGGTGTTTCGCATATCTGAGTTTTGCTATTGTGTGTGAAACCCCAAATCAGCTGTTTAATTACCTCCACTGTGTGAAACCCCCCCGATCGCCGCAGCTAACTCACCTCACCGCGGTCCTATGGCGCATGCGCAGCTGCTCCTCTAATCCGCGCGCTCGGAGCCGCTGAGCTATGGGTGTCTAAGGGACGTCTAAGCTCAGCGGCTCCGAGCGCGCTGGCAGCCATATCTCGCGCTTCCCTCTAACAGGGAGCATGCCCGCACCATTCTAGAGGCATAGCGAGAATGTGGCCCGGCCCGCGCATGCGCCGTTGGACCGGGAAAGAAGGTGAGTTTATGGGTGACCTGGGTGGTTTCACACAGTGGGGACATCCCGATTTTGGATGCCCCCCGTAAAGGGAATGGATCAGCCCGGAAATCTCCAGCTGGGTTTTGGTCCACTATAATAAGCATGCAGTGGTTGGCCTGCTTATTAAAAACCTTTTATGTTTAATATAGGGAATGTGCGCTCACCACCTAATCCCGAGTGTGCACGGCCGTGGGTAGTCTCAAACCCACTAAATAGCATGAAAAGCAGAGCGAATGGTCTGCACCTCTTCTCATAAAACTTCACTTTTAATTATGCGCTTAAAATCTCCATAGTGTATCAAAAGCCTGTTTGGGATGCCCTGCTGTGCAAAACCCTTAGGGTTGCCATTAAAATTACCTTTCCTGGTGGCTCCCACTGCGCTTCTGCTGCCCATGGCCGCATCCCTGTAGATGAGACACGCTCCTGCACCTAACTATTTAGATAGGTTGAGGAGGAAGTGCTTGCTAGACTAGAGGGAAACCGGGGATGCGGCCAACGGGCTTTTCAAGTCAGCCGGCATTCTCGAGATCAGCTGCGTTCATGGCTGTTTCCATTCACTGGCGAGCCCACTGCATCTGTCCACTGCCGCAGTCATATTGACTGGCCACACACACACACACTCCATTCACTACAATGACTCACCATATTGTGTCTGGTTAAAGTGGACCAAAACCCACCCTCCACTTGGGGCATCCAAAATCGAGATGACCCGCTTTGTGAAATCCCCCGGGTCGCCCCATACACTTACCTTGTTTCCCGGTCCAATGGTGCATGTGTGAGCCATGGTCGCATCCCTGCTATCCCTCTAGCAGGGCGCATGCACGCGCCAGGCATTTGTGATTGTCCGTTGTGATTATTTGTGATAGGCTGGCAGCGAAAGGGTTAAAGAGAAACAGCACCTAAAATGTAAATAAAAATAAATAATAAATAAATAATAATAATACAGTGAGCTGCATCCCTCCAATACAACCAGTGAGGGGCATCCGTCATTGCAGCCAGTGAGGGGCATCCATCATTGCAGCCAGTGAGGGGCATCCGTCATTGCAGCCAGTTAGGGGCATCCCTTGTTACAACCAGTTACCCGGCATAGCCTATGGCCACGGGCTCTGCTTCCCCCCCCGGACTTTGGGGAGGCAGGTGTACATGTGAAATGTGTCTAAATATATTTCTAAACACACAGGACAGTTTATGTGTAATTTATCTACCTGTAAACTTTACTTCTGTTCAACAAAGAGCCTTTTAGCATAATCCAATGGCCAGAAACAAAACACTTGATACTGTGTGAAATAGTGGTGTTATCTAGTTAGTATATAGTTAGCGACTATTCCTATGGGCCAGTGACTGCTCTTTAGAGCACATGCTCCAGAGGGGAAGCCCTATTGCTGCTCACTGGCTTACCTGCCCCAGTGGCACAGCTTCCCTGATCTGGAAGCAATGATTTTAGCATGTAACATTGTGCTGCTCCAGCTTCCCATCCCCCAGCTGAGGGAAAGTGCCACTGAAACAGGTAAGCAAGTAACAGAGAGGTGAGGGAGGAGCGGAAGCATTGCCACAAATGGGAGAGACCTCCTCTCAACAGGGGGAAGTTCACTTTATTTGGCTTCCTGGTTAGAAAATCAGTTTAATAGGAATTAGATCTACAATAGGGAAACAGCATGTGACACAAGTGCCTATCTTTATTTTTTGGCCAATGGATTATGAGCCTGCCCACCAACGCCAAGGTAGACTCTTTTTCGGGCAGGTCCTACACTACACTACACTGGCCTATCCTAACTGATGCTAGCCATCGTGATCCCTACTTTACTAGTGCTGGATGCAGGTGTAGTGTTCCTAATCTACCTAGATGTTCTAACCTATGTCTGTGCCATCTACCCTACCTCTACGGTCATGGTCGTCAGTCAGGTCTGCGTCACTCTACAAGTGTCAAGGTGAGTCAAGTAGGAGTGTCAAGGTGAGTCTGGATGGTGTCAGTGTATAAGTGTGTGTGTGTGGCAGTGGCAGTCAGGACAAAGACAACACAGGACAAATACAAACACATACGATGATAAATTCACCATTCCTGGAGGTGGAATCAGGACACCGCGTTCACCTTTAGAGGCGGATGGGACGGTAATCTGGAACGGCATAAAATATAGGTGCATAAAAACACTGTTTGGTGTTACCAGCCATGGCAAGATGACCTACCACGTGCCCAAGTGCACGATCACGGCACAGTGGGCACTTGTAGCTGTGCTGGAGGCTGTCGCGGAGGCACTTCTTGTGGAAGATGTGCCGGCAGCCTAGGAATCCCAAGGGCTCGTGCAGTTTGAAGTCCACAAGGCAGATGGAACAGCGTGTGCGGCACGTCTCGGGAACCATGGCCTCGAAATCCAGACGGTCCTTACCTGACCGAAGCCACGGCAAGAAACCTGTAAAGAAAAAGATTGTTTAGCCGGGCATTCATTTACATATTCTGAGCATTATAAATACTAAAATATATCTGTCTGCTTTAAAAATCAGTAATTCTATGGACTATGTGCTATCTTGAAATAATGGGGCCTGCTGACACATTAAAGAGGGACAAAACCTAAGATTTGAAATGCCCAGCTGTGGGTATTCCCCAGATTGCCCCAAAATACACCTTTTTCTCATTCCCCTGACACTTGTGTGGGTCGCCCCCAGCCAATCTGCGGCTTCCATTCCATTCATTTTTTCCTTGCCGGTCTGAGCTCAGAGCAGCTAGAAAAGCTGAATGGAGAACGTTCTGCCGGTCCCATCTCTTCTCACCTCTAGCTGCAAGTGTGCCAGTGGCAGCCATTTAGAAATGCTTGTCGGGGATACACGTCCCCGGTAAAGGTATAGCGGAGGTGCAGCCCTGAGAGGTGGCGTGGTTTGGTGATTTTTGTACATTGATTATATTTAAGGAGACTGTACACCCAGAAAACAAATAAAAGGATACTCACCCGTTGTCAGTCATAGCAGTGGCCTCCGTGTCAGTCACAGTGCCTGTGTCTGCCAAACTTCCTTTACTGTAATGAATTGCATGCACAATCACTGTGACTGACATGAGAGGCAGCGGGAGCGTGTAAGGACACCAAGGGACCCAATCTTGGAAAGAACCTTACAAGGAGGACACAGGTAAGTATCCTTTATTTAATGTATGCCTTTACAGTCCCCTAAATGCATGAATCCCGTTTTATTGACTGTGATATGCTTGCTTTATTTACATTTTTATATATATATATATATATATATATTACATTTTCTGGGGGTGGGGTGGATTATGCCCTTGATGTGGTTATATACATGATGCCAGGACTATAGCCAGGGCCGGCGCCAACACAGGGCAAACCTGGGCAATTGCCCGGGCCCCAGGCAACTTTAGGGACTTGTTCACGATATTATTTTTCAGTGGTTCCGAACCATTGAATGGCTGGTGTTGTGTGCAGAACAGCTCATAGCTGGCCTCAGCAACAGGGGAAGGGAGACATGGAGAAGGTGGCATGGAAGGGAGGTGGTGAGAACCAGGTGACAAGTGACAGCAATGATGGAGTCTTTATTGGCAGTGGAGCAAGCAGTAATGGCTGATGGGTGCTTGGTGGCAGTAGAGAATGCAACAAGGAATAGAGGATGATTGGTGGCTATAGGGAAGGCAATAAGGACTGGAGGGCGATCAGCAGATGACCCATTTCTAATAAGCGGAGATGAAAGGTGACATCATGTGACTCACTGCTTTGGGGCCCACTAAGACTCTCTTGCCCAAGGGCCTCCACAAACCTAGAGCGGGCCCTGGCTATAGCAATGGGGGCTGGGTTGCCTTGGCTAGTGGGTAAAGTGGGGCTGGGTACAGGGGGCTGAGAGGGAGACTAAGGGGGTAGGGATTGAATGTGGGTGTTAAAAGCAGCAGCCCAACTGGCCCCAAAGCAGTGCATCCCACTGAGCATTGTCCCGGGTCTCCCTTTGGCCAGTCCGCCCCTGACCAGGAGCACAATAATGTGCAAGTCTACCTGGCGAACCTGATTGGTCACACGATTGGCTATCATAGGAGGAAGTGGTAATGGCTGCCTGGTCTGCAGGTTTGGCAGGCAGGGAATGTGCAGAGCTGAGGCATCACAGATCAGGATGTCGCCATGCTAAGGGGTGAGGCTTTTATTCATTTAACTCCTTTAAACACAGAACAGGTTATCACCCTTCCTTTTTCTGACATCTACTAAAATATTAAAGCTTTTTTTTATCAAAATACTACTTCTAATCACTCAAATTCACACCGAGCCCTGCTGGAGACAGGCTTACCTTACACAGCCAAGGCTTACAGTGACAGGCTTATTGTTACTGTATGTACATATGTGTAAGGGGCTTATTTACATCAGATAAATGCTCTAAATCTAATTTTACATTTAATATGTTTTGTTGGGTGTTTTATTACAAAGTTGGCCATATCAGAGCAGGCTTCCTTTAAATAGCCGGGTCCTCAGCAGGGTGACAGGCTTATGTGAATATGGAAGTGTGAGCAGAACAGAAAAACAGTTATGGCTGCTTGGGAGGCGATAGTGACAGTTGGTGCAGTTGTTATGGGGTTTGAAATGCCAGCGCAACAGGACAGCCTAGTTCCTTAGCTGCTGTAAAATGGATTTTTAGAAGAAAAATGGAACTGGAGAAGAAAGGAAGAGGATATATGTGATGCTACGGAGCCTAGGTTTGCTCTCTGATGAGCAGCCACCGGAATTCTAAGCCAGACCCCTATTAGGATATACAGACTGCTTCATTTACATTGGATGCATGGATGCTTTTTTTGGCCAGCACAACAGGACAGCCTAGTTCCTTAGCTGCTCTAAAATAGATTTTTGGAAGAAAAATGGAACTGGAGAAGAAAGGAAGAGGATATATGTGATGCTATAAAGTCTAGGTTTGCTCTCTGATGAGCAGCCACTGGAATTCTAAGCCAGGCCCCTATTAGGATATACGGACTGCTTCATTTACATTGGATGCATGGATGTTTTTTTAGCCAAAAAACTGTAAGTCTGTTTAATTGTATGTTTAAATAGGTTTTTTTGGTGTTTTGGGGAACTGTATTACAGGTCTGGCCATATCAGTAATATTGGGACACATGATCCGGGCCCCTATTAGAAATGACATACTGGGTCATTTACATGGCATGCATATGTGTTTTTTCTTACCAGAAATACTCTAAATCAGTTAAATTGTAGGTTTAATATTGTTTTTCATTGTTTTGGGAAACATTTATTATGAGTTGGGAGGCTGAAGTGACAGTTGGTCCATGCCCCCATTAGAAAGCACATACTGGGTCATTTACATTGGAGCGCCTGTGTGCTTTTTTTTTAACCAAAACAATACTGTAATTTTGTTAAATTTTACATTGAATGTTTTTTGGGGTTTACGTGAATATTTATTACAGTTTGGCCACTTAACCCACCTCCTGACACCCCTAGCACCAGCCATTACAATGACAGGCTGGGCTGATTCTTTTGTTTCCAAATGTTGTAGGTGGAGCCTTATTAGGAAAACATATTAAAACGCACAAATAAGGTATTTAAAATCCCCCCCCCCCACCAAAATGTTTTTGTTCCAACTGTCAAACTTTCAAAATCTCCTAGATTTTTGTTTTTGACTCCCAAATGTCAAAATTCAAAATTACCCCTCCCCCCAAATTTTTTTGTTCCAACTGTCAAAATGTCCCCCCCAAAATTAGTTCCAACTGTCAAAATCCCCAAAATGTTGTTTCTAAATTCCAAATGTCAAAACTGCCCAAAAAAAAAAAAAAAAAAAATTTTTTTTTTTTTTTTGCTCCAACTGTCAAATTCCAACTGTCAAAATTTCCCACATTTTGTTTTTGACTCCCAATTATCAAAATTCAAAATCCCCCCCCAAAAAATTTTTTACTTCCAAGTGTCAAAATTCCCACCCCCCCAAAAAAAAATTTGTTCCAACTGTCAAAACCCCCCAAATGTTGTTTTTGAATCCCAACTGTCAAATCCCAACTGTCAAATCCCAACTGTCATAATTGCAATCGTCAAAATTTCCCCCAAAAAGGCACTTTTCCCACTGTCAAATTTGCAAAAAAGGAAAGAAATGTAAAAATAAGAACTAGGTGTAGGGTGTATGCTGGTGCGGTTGTTTTAGGCTATGAATATTAAACAATGAATAAGGATAAAGACACTTACCACTGATTCCAAGGGACTGGGTGTAGATCTCGAGTTGGGCCGCCTCCCAAAAGGTCATGGTTGCTGAAGATACCTGAAAAATATAAGAAAAAGAGACAGAGACACACAGAGACAGAGAGCTGTTGTCCTGCAGGCAGGAGAGCACGCAGCAGAGGTCTTGCCACTTCAGACTCGAAAGCAGCAAGTGATCACCAGTGAGGCTGTAGTCACATGACCATGGGTGCTAATTTGCATTAAAGGGCCAGCCTACAGCGTGCTTTGGTAGGTTTCTGCCTCACAGCCTGTTATGGGTGGTATTTGCCACTCAATGTGTTATGGGAGTTCTGCCACTCAGGGTGTTATGGGGGTTTCTGCCTCACAGACTGTTATAGGTGGTTTCTGCCACGCAGCATGTTTTGGGGCATTTCTGCCTTACAGCCTGTTGTGTTATGGGGGTTCCGCCACTCGGTGTGTTATGGGGGTCTGCCTTACAGGCTTCTATTGGGGGGTTCTGACATCATTCAGCCTGTTATAGGGGGATTCTGCCACTCAGCATGTTATGGAGGGGTTCTGCCACTCAGCATGTTATGGGGGGGTTCCGCCACTCAGCATGTTATGGGGAGGGGGTTGCAGATACCTGGCCAGAGCTGCAGAAGGGCCAGTGTGACCAGAAAAGTCCCAGGGTAATTTTTAACCCCAGTCTGCCCCTGGGTGTGGTGAGCATAGGGTAAATAAATGCATTCCTAGCGTGCCTCAGCTAGGCCTTTCTGGGTGTTGTCATGGTGACTGACCAGTCAGAGAGCTGAGAGTGGGCCGCAGGTTAGTTTATGGGGCTGTTTGTTCTGTTCTGAACCTGACCCTAAATATGTTATGGGGATTCTGCCACTCAGCATATTATGGGGGGGTCACAGATACCAGGCCAGACATGCTGCAGAAGGGCCAGTGTGACCAGAAAAGCCCCAGGGTATTTTTTAACCCCAATCTGCCCCTGGGTGTGGTGAGCATGAGGTAAATAAATGCATCCCTAGCGTGCCTCAGCTAGGCCTTTCTGGGGGTTGACATGGTGACTGACCAGTCAGAGAGCTGAGAGTGGGCCAGAGGTTAGCTTATGAGTCTGTTTGTTCTGTCCCGGCCCTGACCCTTAATGTGTTATGCAGGTTTCTGCCACTCAGCTTTTTATGGGGGGTTTCTGACACTCAGCATGTTATGGGGGGTTGCAGATACCAGGCCAAACATGCTGCATAAGGGACAGTGTGGCCAGAAAAGTCCCAGGGCATTTATTAACCCCAGTCTGCCCCTAGGTGTAGTGAGCGTGAGGTAAATAAATGCATCCCTTGCGTGCCTCAGCTAGGCCTTGCAGGGGGGTGTCATGGCGACTGCCTGGTCAGAGAGCTGAGAGTGGGTCGGAGGTTAGTTTATGAGGCTGTTTGTTCTGTCCCGGCCCTGACCCTGTATCTGAGGCTAATGGATGTCGACTGACTGGCAGCAGCAGCAGACTCACTCGCTGTCCGGGAAGGCTGATGCCATGCTGGGTATTGTAGTGCCACACAAATGTAAAAGAGATATTTCCATCACCCTGCAGCCTATCAGAGATTAAAGATCTGCAGTTCCCTTCCCGTTGCTGCAATCTTCTGCTGAGCACACACCATACAATGAGAGGAAACTGGGAAAGCTCACACAATCCACAAGGCTGGTGCTGAATAATGAATGAACCACAAGTGTATCAACAAACAGCAACTAGATATATTCCAAATGTATTGATATATTACAACACAAAACAAAGTTAAAAAGAACACATGCGGACCCAAGCTGCTCCATATGCCCTCACCACTTCCTGGTCTAACAGTGCATTTGTAAACATGTATAAACTTGCATTTGGGGGTGCCCATGTGCCCATTTATTTGACCACATCAAATTTGTATAAAAAGTTTATTTCTTCATATTTAAAATAAATTGAAGAAATAAATTGTAAAACTTTTTATACAAATTTTGATGTGGTCAAATAAATGGGCATAGGGTGCGGGATATAGGCCTAATACCCCCAAATCCAATTTTATACATGTTTACAGCCCTATATTTAAACCAATCAACATTTTTTCAACAGGGTGAGGTCACTTTATCTGTAGAGTTTATGCATGTGTAAACAACTATATCTTTTAAAGTGGACCAAAACCCACATTTTTACCTAGCATGCCCCTATGAGGAGTACCTTTTGCCAGTGCTTCACTCTAATCCCAGATAATAGCGCCTGTTTTAGCTATAAAGCTCCGCCTCCTCCATTCATTGCCACTGATGTGTGTGGCAATGATGTCATTACCACATCTATGTAATGACTGATCACCTGCCATCACCACCTCACATAGAGGGAAAGCCAAAAGATCAGTGTTCCAGGACAATTTGAAAAGAGCTAAAATATCCATTTTTAGTTCTACACCCTAAAGAGGGAATATCGGCAGGGGCTTTGTCCAAATATATTTCACAAGTTCAGTGGGTTTTGGTCCGCTTTGAGTATCAATAAATAAAACAATCATGCCCTGGCCTAAGGGAACCCAAGATAAAGTGACCATGACGAAAGGCAATGCAAACAATGTGCAGATATTCCCCAAAAATAAAGCCAATGTGACTAAAAGAGATCAAACAACAATAATAAATAAGTACATGTGAAAATATCACCAAATCTTAGAAGTCATAAGGAAGGGAGCTGGGCCTGCTTTTGGTCCCGGTCAATTTACCTCAATCAGCCCAGGGTACATGATTGTATGTTGCCATTATTTATTGGTATTTAATAGACATAACTGTTTACACATGCACATGGCACTGTTTACAATGGGGAGTGAGAGTGGCCGCATCCCCTGCATCCCTGGGCTGTGCGCCCGATCCCGCCACAGCCGTTCAGATATTGAGTCCAGTGAAAAGCAGCAGCTGGTTAGGGTCTTTAGACTGGGTATCAGGAAAATGTATTACATGAAAAGGGAGGATGAGCCTGGGCAGGGCCGGATTAAGAGTGGTGGATGTTTTAGGGACAGTCAAAATGTGCCAGTGTTCCACTTTAAGGACCAAATGCAGTCCTGGAGTCCATAAGACTCCAGGGCCACTTTATTCCATCTCCCAAGTCCCCCCTGGATCGCCATTGCATGTGTGGCTGGGGGGGGGCAACTCTTTTTTGGGCTATGCGCAGCCATGCCCACTGTAACTGGGTGGCTGCCATGGCTGCTCAGGGATACGGAGGGGCGGGGCTGTGCGCCAAGCTCGGCTGAGCTTCCATTAATATGTGCAGCCAGAGAAGCTGATTGGAGGAGAGTTGTGCCAGCACTGAGGGAACGTGACCAAGGTATGTATTACTAGTGATCCCAAATCGTGATGCCCCAAAACCACGGGTCTACTTTAAAGCAAAACAAACCCCAAGAATTTGACTACGAGGTTTTGTTCCATGCCGGAATCAGGATGCCCCGCAGTGTGAAACCCCCCAGTTTACCCACTACAGCTCACCGTTCCATGATCCAAAGGCACATGTGTGGGCTTTTGTTCAATGATGGCCATTTGCCGTGACTACGTCATTCAGCAGGTGACTCCCATAGGTATAGATAGATCTGAATGGCTGGGACGGGAGTGCGTTCATGACGCAGGTGATGCAGGGGATGCGGCTGTGTGCACTCTCCATTTAAACCAATTAGAGCAGTCTGCTAAATGACATAGTCAGGCTGGCGGCTCTTATTGGTCAAGAGCCCGTGCATGTGCCGTTGGAGCACAGAGTTGTAGTGGACGAACTAGGGGGGTTTCAAACTCGTGAAGCTCCGGGAAGAAAAACCCAGAAGCCGACCCTGGAATGTTATAGATTCCAGTCTGGCTGCTGGTGGGTTTTGTTACACTTTAAAGAGGACCAAAACCTAGGATTTTGACTATCCTGGGTTTTGGTCCCTTCCCCCAAGACATCCAGAATCGGCATGCCCCGCTATGGGTCATACCTGTCTAATAACTGCTTGCATTTTATCATTAACGTCACTTTTCCACAATCAAGGGAGGCCTCCTTTGTATGTGAGGAGGGGGCATCCCAAAAACTGGCTGCCCAGAAGTCCAGCGGATCCTCAAGGTGTGTTGGCATGGTCATGTCAAGGTATGACATGACCTGCTGGTTCAGGTCCTGCTCCAGGTCTTCATGCTGCTCATGAGTAGACTCACTATGCGGGTGTAGAAAGCTACCCACTAGCGACTGAAGACTGAGGCTGCTGCTGATGGAGCTGCTGCTGCTTCTCCTTCCACCCCCCCCCCAGCAGCCATGGCAGTGGAAGGTGATTGCAGAGGTCCCCCCGAGTCAGACCTGCGAGAGTATGGACCATGGCGCAGATAGGCATCGGCCAACTGACTATGTAGAATGTCTTTGTAGTAGGTCAGTTTGTCCTCCCTCTCGGCGGGTTTAAAAAATGCCCCCATTTTGTGCCGGTTCAGTTCCGACACGGCTTGATCGACCATTCCTGTCTGCTGCCTGTACTGACCTCTGCTTTGTCTGACCACGAAGCTGCCTGCCCCTCTGGATACCCCGCGATCTCTGACCTCCTGGCTTGACCCTTTGGCTACTCCTGACTACGCACCTCATCCCTGTACTCTGACGCACCCTCCGGATTGACTACCTGTGAATGAGCTCGGCTTCGGGATACCCTCGTGGTTCATCGGCCTTCACCCTAAGCAGCCATCCTTTGCGCCTATTAAGACCTGGGGGCAACCGTGTCCGGTAAGCTGTACCTAGCCACCCGGCAAACGGGGGCTTGACTACAGGCAGATGCGGCGGTGGAGATTGGGGGTTGCCTGCTTACAGAAGGCTGGTGTCCCGCTGGGCATCACAGTATGGACCATGGCGCAGATAGGCATCGCCCAACTGACTCGGCTTCGGGATACCCTCGTGGTTCATCGGCCTTCACCGTAAGCAGCCATCCTTTGCGACTATTAAGACCCGGGGGCAACCGTGTCTGGTAAGACGTACCTAGCCACCTGGCAAACAGGGGCTTGACTATAGGCAGAAGCAGCGGTGGAGATTGGGGGTTGCCTGCTTACAGAAGGCTGGTGTCCCGCTGGGCATCACAGTATGGACCATGGCGCAGATAGGCATCACCCAACTGACTACGTAGGATGTCTCTGTAGTAGGTCAGTTTGTCCTCCCTCTCAGTGGGTGTAAAAAATGACCCCATTTTGTGCCGGAAGCAAGGGTCCAATAAGGTGGAGAGCCAGAAATCATCCTGCTGACAAATGGAGACAATTCTGTGGTCACTACGCAAGCACGTGAGCATGCATCGTGCCATTTGTGCAAGTGACTCGGAAGGACTACCTGTCTCCATCTCCACTGCAAACTGCCACGGTGTGTCTGGGTCCTCTGTCTCGCCTTCCTCACAACCCTCTAGCTCCTGTGGCTGCTCCTGCTCCTCCTTTCCTATCAGATGACTAGATTAAATGGGCATTTTGTCAAACCTAAACTGTGCTTCGCTGAGCCCCACCCCCTCCTCCTCCTCCACTTCAGCCCCCACAGGCTTCATTTGGCTGTGAAATGTATGCGCCATTTCTCTAGTGCCCTGACCAACCATGGTTTCCAACATGTGTTGTAGTACATGAAGCAGTGGAATCACATAGTTCATCTCATAGTCCTGGCGACTAACTAATAAAGTATCTTCCTCAAAGGGCCTGAGCAAACGGCAGGTGTCACGTATGAGCTGCCACTAGTTTACATTGAAGTTACACAGGGAAGGTTACACAGTTTGGATCATCAAGAAATCTGTGATGGCTTTTCTCTGTTCCTAAAGTCGATCCTGCATATGGAGGGTGGAATTCCAACGGGTTGAAACATCGCAAATCAGACTGTTTGGAGATGTTCTAATGCTGAAGCTCAAGAAGGGTGTGCTTGGCGGTGTAGAAGTGGCTGAAGTGCATGCAAAGTTTCCTTCCCATTGTTAGGATGTCTTGCAGATGGGGGGAAGACTTCAGAAAACGCTTGACAACTAGATTGAACACGTGTGCCATGGCAGGACGCATGGCTCAGGCTTCCTTGTCGCAGCGCAAACAAGATGTTCTTCCCAGTGTCAGTGACCATGGGTCCCATTTGCAGTTTTCGTGGAGTAAGCCATGATTTAATTTATTGAGTTCTCATTTTTAGCAGTTCCTTCCATGTGTGGCTCTGTGGCTCAAGGCAAACCATGTGAAGAACAGTGAGAAACCGCTGTGTCCTGCATACATGGTAGGCTGGAAGGGCACTAGGAAAAAAAAAATATTTAGAAAAAACAAAATACAAAAAAAAAAAAAAAGAAAAAAAAATTGTTACAAAAATTCACAAAATATTAAAAAAAGACAATGGAAAAAAAATATTTTAAAAAATTCAATATATATATATACCGTATTTGCCGGCGTATAAGATGACTATTTCCCCCTGTAAAACATGCCTTCCAGTGGGGGGGTCGTCTTATACGCCGGGTACCGCCGCTCTCATACACACTAACACACACACACACACACATTCATGCTTACTTCGCTTCCTGGCTGTTGCGCGCTGGTCGTCGGTGGGCGTGTCCCAGATGGCCGCCGTCCAATGAAAACAATGGACGCCGGCCATCTGGGGCACGCCCACCGACGACCAGCACGCAACAGGCAGGAAGTGCCGGTAAGAATGAATGCTTCCCAACTGTCCCGATTCCTCCGGGATCGTCCCAATTTTCTCCCGTGATCCCGCTGTCCCGGAACGTTAATTAACATCCCGGGACGCCCTGTGCCGTGGTAGCGGCGCGCTGTGCGCCTTCTGAATGCATGCTTCCTGGCCGCAAAACGCAGTGCGGGTGTGGGGGGAGGCAAGAGTTCCGGGCGGGAGCAGGGGGGGGGAGGTGAAGAGACTTCTGGGTGGGCAGGCGGCCTGGCAGCGGTATTTAGTAGTGACGTCACCGCCGTCCATGTCTGCTGCCGGCTGCTGCCCGCTGACTGAAGACGCTTCCAGTCACAGAGCAATGTATACGGGCTGTCATTGCTGGCTGGGCCCGAGCTGCTGGCCGCCACCCTGAAGGGCAAAGTCACCAACTTCAAGTACCAGCGGCTGCGCAACAAGCTGAGGGCCGGCGCCCGGGAGCTGCAATTCACCTATATCCCGGGTGAGGGGGAAATGCATGGGCGGGGGTGACCCTGTGCATCAGTGTCACACTTGTAGGGATAAATCGTGGCAGATGCCTTGCTAGATGAATGGGACCTGCACAGACACCAGGGCCAATGTGAGTCATGAAGTGATGGGGGGGGACTGTAGGTATAAAGAGGGAAAAAGTAATAAAGGGGGAGGTGTGGGATGAGGAGTAACAGAACAGAGCAGTGGGTAAGAGGTGGAGGATGAAAAGTAATGGAGAAGGGGTAGGTGTAGATAGAAGGGCACCAGTATGAGGTGAGGTAATGAAGAGGGGGCAAATGTGGTGGGGTGACAGCCCATGCTCCCCAACTGTCCCGATTCCTTCATGATTGCCCGATTTTCCCCCCATGATCCCGTAGTCAGGGGCGTGACCTGTCCCTTTTTCATATCTTCAGAAGTTGGGAGGTATGTGTGTGTGTGTTAGTGTGTATGAGAGCGGTGGCGGCAGTGGCAGTGGCGGCGGCGGCGGTGGTGGCGACAGGAACAGCAGGGACAGGCAGACCGGCCCTCCGACCATCGGTAAGTGTGTGAGCGGCGGGGCGGGGCGGGGGGAGGAGGGAGTGGGGCCACTCGCTAGCTGTACTGAGGGATGCCCCCATACCTGTACTGAGGGATGCCCCCATACCTGTACTGAGGGATGCCCCCATACCTGTACTGAGGGATGCCCCCATGCCTGTACTGAGGGATGCCCCCATGCCTGTACTGAGGGATGCCCCCATACCTGTACTGAGGGATGCCCCATGCCTGTACTGAGGGATGCCCCATGCCTGTACTGAGGGATGCCCCCATGACTGTAAGAAGCCAGAAAGTATGACTGTAAGAAGCCACCCAGGGACTCTGGGGAAGGGAATTAACATGTTGAAATAAAATCTGAGTTCTTTTACGTTTTATTTGGTGTGCGGAAGAGGGATTAGTCTTATACGGTGAGTATATAACAAACTCTATATTTTGAGTGGAAATGTTGGGGGGTCGTCTTATACGCCCAGTCGTCTTATACGCCGGCAAATACGGTATATATATTTTTTTAAAAATACAAAAAAAAATTAAAATAAATAAATAAATAAATTAAAAAAAAATGTGGATATATTTTATATGTTACTCTTATTATGTTAGATGTTATTGTTGCTATGTTATGTGTTATTATTATAAATATGTTCAAATAAGATAAATGTTAACTATTAATATGTAATTGACAATTAGCCACTTTTTTCTGTGACACCATTGCTAAGTGCAAGTGCTCACTCAGGGGCACCTACGCCACCCCAATTTACAAACGCTGGCTTTGAAGGCCTGGCTGTTGAAACCTCCATCTTGATGGAGAAAGGGCTGCCTGCCTCAGTGGTAAATACCATGATCAAGGCTAGGAAGAGGTCCACTTCTTCCATCTACTATAGGGTTTGGCGTACTTACATTGACTGGTGCGAGTCTAACCCGCTTCCCTGTCGTGTGTTTTCCATTCCTAGGATTCTGGAGTTTCTGCAACATGGTTTGGATCTGGGTCTTCAGCTCAGTACTCTGAAAGGCCATGTTTCTGCTTTGGCTATTTTTTTCCAAAGATCCTTTGCTCAGCATCCCCTGGTCAAGACCTTCTTCCATGGGGTTACTCACGTGCGTCCCCCACGTAAGCCGATGTTACCAGTCTGGGACTTGAACTTGGTCTTATCTGCCCTGCAGGGGTCTCCCTTTGAGCCATTGGAAGGAGCCCCTTTGTCCATTCTTACGCTTAAGGTAGTCTTTTTGGTGGCTATCACTTCTGTGAGGCGTGTCTTTGAGTTGGCGGCGCTTTCTATCAAGCCTCCTTATTTTGAGAGACACCAGGACAAGGTGGTGTTTCGTTTTAAGCCAGATTTTCTGCCTAAGGTTGTTTCTGCCTTTCATCTCAATCAGGACATTGTTTTGCCTTCTCTGTGTCCTAATCCTAGTACTTCTAAGGAGAGGGTTTTACACTCTCTAAATATGGTCAGGACTCTGAAGTTCTATCTGGTGGCTACTGACTCCTTCAGGAAGATTTACGCTCTCTTTGTGCTCCCGTCTGGACCTAAGAAGGGTCTGGCTCCGTCCACTATCAGCAAGTGGATCCGTCAGGCTGTGATACAGGCCTACTCTGCTAAGGGGAAGGAGCCTTCCTTCTGCCTTACTGCTCATTCTACTCGTGCTATTGGTGCCTCTTGGGCTTTTCAGCACCAAGCTTCTGTTGAACAAGTTTGCAAGGCCACCACTTGGTCTTCTGTTCATACTTTTTCTAAGTTTTACAAGGTTGATGTTAGGGCCTCAGCTGATGCTGCTTTTGGCCGCAAAGTTCTGCAGGCGGCAGTGGTCTAAAGTGTCTGCTGTTACTTTTGGGGATCCCACCCTACCTTACCGACACTGCTATTGGATGTCCCAAGAGTAAGGAATATCTTCTGGAACAGGACATGCTGTATACTTAGAATAATACAATTCTGTGATTACTCACCTGTAGAATTGGTATTATATGTACAGGGCCGTATTTAGGGTTCATGCTGCCCTAGGCACTATTTGTGCATCTGCCCCCCCCCCCACCAAGTGGGAGTGTGGAGTGAGTGTAACACCCAGTAGAGGAGTAAATGCGAGATGCAGCGAGAGAGTAAGTCAGCTAAGGTGGTGGAAACAAGGTCTGCAGGGATTAGCAGTGATTGAATGGAGTTAGTTCATCAGAGGTGATCTCCCATCAAAGGTGGGAGATCTGGAAAGTGAGCAAATAAGTTGTACTTGAGCACTCTACATGGCATAACCCGCCGCCGCCTCCCGCGCGCCCCTTTGAGGTGTTGGTCCACTTTAAGGGGAATCGTCCTATCTACAGAGCCATTGTTCTGAGCTGTTAATAGTGGAAAACAATAGCAGTGCCCTTCAATACCATGTGTGAGGAGTTCAACTAAAATTCCCTCTAGAGTCAAGTTAAAGTGGAGCACTCCCTTGAGTCTATAAGATTTTTTTGGGGGGGGGGGTTGGTCTACCTCGTTAGATAGCATCCCAAATGGAGATGTCCCAGTGTGTGAAACCCTCTGGATTGCCCAATCTACTCACCTCTTCCAACAGCACACGCAGCATCTCTGTGCCACAGCTGCATCCCCAGCATACCTGTAGCTAGGTGTGCATATATGCCAGGCCTTTCTGAATGGCCAGCACGATCACACCCACAGCTAGAGGTAGTGGCGGGGGGGCTCACTCTATTCAGATTTACTTGCTGCACTGACGTCAGTACAGCAAAGTAAATCTGTATGGAATGAGCAATGCTGATTGGCTGAGAACCCTGCGCATGCACCATGGAGATGGTGAGAGGGTGAGTTTACAGGTAATCCAGGGGGACATGCACAATGGGGCATCCAAATAAGGAAAGGAGAGACCCCAATAAAGTCACTTTATTGGGTTTTAAGAAGAGCAAAATCCTAATTTAGACTTTTGGCCCAGACAGAGAATTTTCAGGGGCATCCCAAAACCAAATAATCGTTTCTTTCATTGGAAACCCCTCCTGACTGATCGCCATACTTTGGGATGTCATTTCTGGGATCCCAGAATGGTATGGCAGTCAGCTGCTTTAAAGTGAGTAAAGTCTCTCAAAACTGGCTGCATAGAACATCCCAAATCAATGATGCCCCGCTGTGAAGAGCCTTCTGCTAAGTACGGCCACTGCATCAGCAGTATTAGGCTTGACATCATGTTTGTAGGGTGACACTGTACAGAGGGGCATCCCAATTCTATGCTGACTTTACTTCCTCTTTAACTGGTGGCAAGATAAAAAGTCTATTGATGACAGGGACTGCTGTAAAGTAAAATAAGAAAGTGTGGAGGCATTGACACACACTCTGTGACTGGACAAATGGCAGGGCACAGCAGCATCTAGCAATGTGAGATAATCTGGGACACAGAGAAAGGCTTCCTAAAGGGTTACTCTGCCTGCTGAGAAACGTGCAGCTCTGCCTGCAGCCCTACTCAGCAGTCACACAAGGCAGAATCAGACTCCATTCCCCCCTCCATTACTAAACTCACATGTGGCATGCCGATGCTGGATTCATTCTGTGAGCTTCCATTTCTCCTTCATTTCAGGACCAAGCTGTAGTTTTGTGACACACGTGTGTATGGGAGGGCGGGCTCCATAACGTGCTGGCTGTGTGCTGCTTCCTGAAGGCAGCTCATACAATCAGTAGCAGCCTGTGTCCACAGGGGGCAGCAGCGTGCAGTATTGTGTGGAGTGAAGAACAGCTCACTTCTCCCGTCCTCCCTGCATCCCCGACCAAGAAAGGGGCATCGCTGATTGCAAGTGATTTTTTTTTAATTAAATTGTTGTTGGTCGCCGCCCCGTACCCGCCCCTGTCTGTAGCTCCGCCCGAGGCACGTGCCTACCCGTGCCTAGTGGTAAATACGGCCCTGTATATGTATACAGCACATCCTGTTCCACCCCACCCTTGTTATCATTATCTTTAGTTACCTCTTTATGGTGATTGTTCTTATGTTCAAATTTTTATATATTGGTTATAGTTCTCCCGGTCTCATTTAACTGCTTTTCAATACTGGGGATTTTGTGGGAGGTCCCTGGTATATATGGGGCCGGGAGGAGCCACTTTTCTGTCTCTGCAGTCCAGCGCCATCTACTGGATGTTAAGGAATATCTTCTGGATCTACCGTATCTGGAACAGGATGTGCTGTATACATATCACAGAATTGTATTTTTGCGCTCAGAAATTAGACTGCTTTCATAGTGGTTACAATCCTTTGTTGTGCTCTACAACCATGCAAAAAGGCCACTAACCACTATCCAGAGCCTTCTTCCTAGTGATAGATTCACTTTCAAACACATGGGCCTGGAATCAGTAAACTTTCCTTAAAGTGGACCAAAACCCACGTAGATCGGCCCAGGAATCTATAAGATTCCCGTGCCAATTTATTCCCTCTCCTATAGGGCATCCAGAATCAGGATGCCCCGCTGTGTGAAACACCCCAGGTTGTCCATAACCCCACCTTCTTTCCCGATCCAACAGTGCATGCGTGAGCAGCGGCCGCATCCCCGCTATGCCTCTAGCAGGGCGTGAGCCCCCACAGGCATATGTCAATGCCAGGACAGGCACGCTCCCTGTTAGAGGGTAGCGGAGGATGCGGCAGTCAATGCGCTCTGATCCAGTCGTATTAGACGAGCTCCTGGAGGAAGGGGCCTCGAGTGGCTCCGAGTGCGCTCATTGGACGAGCGGCCGTGCATGCTGGGGCTGACCGCCCACTCTGAAGGCTACAAGTGCACAAAGCCCTCGTGCGCTGTGGGTTCTTCTGCGCCCCCAAGGCTTTAGAGAGGCAGGTAATGGGTCGAAGGGTGAATAGCAAGTCACCCGCTTGCCAGCCCCTAAAGCCTTGTGAATTGGTATTGGGGTTTATGGACCTCTTACCAGTTCACAAAGGTTAAAAAAAAACACAGCAAAATGTCATTTATTAAAAAGCTTTTTTTCCCCCTTAACCTCCGATTGCTGTCCCGCACCCCTCACCACTGCACTGGGTGGGCTGCGGCATGTGAGTTTAACACAATGCAGAATGTGCAGCAGATAGGAAGCCACTGTACACCTACCTGAGCCAACTGCTGCACAATCAGCTCCAGCTTCATTCAGTTATGCAAGATCACAGCCGCTAGCGAGCTGAACGGTGCAGAGTGGGCCACTAATTGCATCCCCGCTCACCTCTAACTAGGGGCATGCCCAGGCTGGCCAATCACAAATGGCTGCCCCTGGTATGCATCCAGCTAAAGGTATAGTGGGGACCTGCGCATGCATCATTGGAACAAGGTTAGGTGAGTGGGTGCAGTGATTTAATGGGGTCTCACACAGTGGGGCATCCTAGTTTGGGATGCCACAATGAGTAGAAATTGGAAGGCCATAAGGGCAATTCCCAAACAATTCCCTGTGATCCCACAGTGCATGCACAGGCCGCTGCTACATCCCCAACAAGGTGCATTAATATTCTATTTGGCTATACAAACTTGTCCTTGAACAGGGCCCCCAGACACAACTTTTCATGGGGCCCTAGAAATGATCAGCCCGCCCCTGCTGACAGCCAGTAGTGATCGGTGGAGGATGAGTGTGGGGACAGCAGATTAAAGTCCCCTGTCCTCACATCCGCACTGTGGTTTCTCTGTGTACACATCACAATCACTGATCCCATAGTGCATGTGCGGGTGCAAGCCTTAAGTGGCCATACTTGACAGGCTTGAATGTCTTCCAATGGGCCACACAGGCCTGGAGTCTGGGGCTTTGGGGTGATGCCCCGGAGTGTGGCAAAGCTTCTCCACAGCTGTAGTCTGAGGGGCATATACAAGGATACCATGGGGTTTCACACTGCAGGGCATCCCAAATCAGGAACATTTCTTAAAGGAGGCCAACTATGCGTTTTGGTGCAAATTGGTGCAATTTAAAGCACAACAAAACTTGGCGTGGCTGCCCCCCCAGGGCATCCCGAAATCACTCACCTTTCCCTGGTCCAAAGGCCGTTTTGTGAATGGCTGGCGCAGGCGCGCTCCCTGTTAGAGGGAAGCGAGAGACGCAGCCAATGACAGCGCTCTGGTATGCGCGTCCAAGCGGCTTTGGACGCGCATACCAGAGCGGCTCTGAGCGCT
Source organism: Gastrophryne carolinensis (assembly GCA_027917425.1). Classification (NCBI taxonomy): domain Eukaryota; kingdom Metazoa; phylum Chordata; class Amphibia; order Anura; family Microhylidae; genus Gastrophryne; species Gastrophryne carolinensis. The sequence continues at coordinate 51,907,401 of CM051239.1, forward strand.
GTCATTGGCCGGACGAGGTGACGTGGGAGCGGGGAGAGGTGAGTTTTTGCGGCGATCGGGGTGCCCCACCTAAGTGGACCAACACCCAGGATAGTCAAAATCCTGGGTGTTGGTCCACTTTAAGTAAAGCTCTTAAAGTGGACCAGAATCCGTGGGCTGATTCCCTATCTCTGAGGCATCCCAAACTAGGAGTTGTGTGAAACCCCCTGGTTCTTACCTTTTTCACGAGCCCACAGCGCACTTGGAATCATTTGCATCCCCTTTCGACAGTGCACAGCCGAAGGCCACAAGTGATGCTGCGCGCCACCATTGCGTGCGGCTGGGGATTCCATTCAGCTTCTCCGGCTGCACATTAATATGACCGGAGAAGCTGATTTGATGAGCAACCGTGCATGTGCCATTGGACCAAGGACAGGTTTCCTAGGCCAACAGTGGGGATCCACGCAGCGGGGCATTTTTTAAATTTTGTAGGTCACAATATTTTTAAAAATTAGCCCCGTCCCCACTTTTTTTTTAAAAATGCGTGGGGTCCTCTCCTATAAGCCTTACCAACCTGGCAAACCAAGCATAGGAGCTTATAATTCCAGGTCCTGGCCATTACATCCCTTATGCCCTATAGCACAGGAAACCCCCTTCATGCCCCTCCCCTTCTGTGACATATGTTGTCACATGGGGTAAATTCCTCCCCCCCGACTCTCAGTATATAGGACCCTTACTGCCACCTCATGTGCAGTCCCTGGCTGGGCAGTGAGGATGAAAGAAGGGGGAACCATCGGTATGGGCACAGGGTTCTTTCGGTGCTGCCTATGGCTCATAACAAAAGGCATAAGGGCTGGTAAGCAGCAGGGCCAGGGGCCAGACAGTGTGCCCTATGTGCCCTGGATTTTCAGCCCTTATGCCTGGTGACCGGGCTGGTTGGCTGGGGAGGGGGGCACTTTTTTGTTTTAAATAATTAAAGAAATATAGTAAAAAGAAGTAAAAATAAATGGCAGCTGACGGCATAGGTTTTATCAAGGAAATCTTTTACAACTCGCATTCAGTAATTTATTAAACTGTCAAGCAAGTTCTAAAATGGCGCATGAAGAGAGAATTTAGTCATAACTTTGGCACATGGCTCATGCACATGCAGGATTTTGGAGCATGTGTCCATGAATCATGTGCCAATGATTTTTGCATGGTAATAAATCGATCCTACTGTTGCTAGGGTGTTTCTTTTAAAACATAGAGTAAACAAATAAAAAAGCATGGGTCTTTGTCTGTGTGTGTGTGTGTAACACTGAGAATTGAAGGACCAGCAGGCAGCAAGTTTATCTACTTCCTGTCCGCTGGTGCTCCATTGCGCTCTCTCCTCACACACGTAATTGGGGAAGGGATGCTGCACACTGGCTGTAGGGATGCCTCTCACTGGCTATAATGGGGGATGCCTCTCACTGGCTATATGGGGGATGTTGCACACTGCCTGTAATGGGGAGTGCCACACTGGCTGTAATGAGGGATACCGCTCACTGGCTGCAATGAGGAATGCCGCTCACTGGCTGTAATGAGGGATGCTGCACACTACCTGTAATGAGGGGATGCTGCACACTTTCTGTAATGAGGAATGTTGCTCCTTGGCTGTAATGGGTGGATGACGCACCTTGCCTGTAATGGGAGATGCCGCACACTGCCTGTAATGGGGGGTAATGCACACTGCCTGTAATGGGGGATAATGCACACTGCCTGTAATGGGGGGATGCCACACACTGGCTGTAATGAGGGATGAGGCTCACTGGCTGTAATGAGGAATGCTGCTTACTGGCTGCAATGGGGGGTTCCTCATACAGCCTGTAATCATTATGCAATCATTTGAAGGGAGGGATTTTAGCACACCATTTGTTTCAGAATTTTTTTTTATTTTCCTCCTTTAAACCCAGGGTGCGTCTTATAGAGCAGAAAATACTATATATTATATAGTTATAAATATAATAAAGTAACTAAAATGAATGACATTTGTGATTGTTTTATGCTCTTACAGTTGAGTTTGACGAGCCCACTGACTTTGTGTTCCTCATGGATGGATCCAGCAGCGTCGGCCGTGACAACTTTGACAAAGTTAAAGAGTTTATTAAGTTAACAATCAACAAGATTCTGTCAAAAGAATTAAATGTCAACAATATGCTGCGTCTGTCGGTGATTCAGTACAGCCACAACGGGGCCCAGAGGCTCGAGGTCCCCTTTACGAACATCAAGGAGGATGCGTTATCCCGCCTTTCAAAAGTCACTTACATGAATGAGGGCACGGATCTCCCAGACGCTCTGAGGTTTGTTACGAAGCATCTGAAGTGTGATGCAAGGCCCAACGTGAAAAGCCAGATCTTCATTTTCTCGGATGGCCGATCTTCTGGCAATGCTCAGCATCAGATTGCTGCTCAGGCAGCGGAAGCTATAAACCCTAAAACCGAGCTGTTTGCCATCACTGTCGGGACATTCCATGAACTTGGCATCTCTCAGCTGGTGAGCGGGAAGGAAGAGAACTTTAATTTTAACAAGATAGAAGATAAAATATTCTGTGTCTCAGAATATAATGATCTCCTGAAGAGAGTCACGGTGCAAAGCTTTCTAAAGAAGATTACGTTCTGAAATAAAGCTGGAACGCATCGGTGCTGTTTTTCTCTGCTTTCTAGGATTATTTTAGTGATTGTTTTACTAGAGATTTACCAAATAGAAAATAGATTTCAAATGACTTTCCAGGCACATAAGAAATAAACCTTACTTTTCTAACTCACAAGCTCCTGTTGGCAGCTGCAGCCTGGGTTTAGCGGTGGGCTCAGGTGCAGACTGTGCACTCCCCAACCAGCCATTGTGTGTGTATCTGCTGCCAGTCATGAGGAAGCGGGCTCCATTGTTGCTTGGCAGCCAGCAGCACATCACATGAGTATCTACCACTGATATTCTACCAGGGCCGGCTCCAGGTTTCTGTGTGCCCATGGGTGATGGAGACTCAGTGGACCCCTCTGCAGTATGTCATGACTAGCGTGGCATTAATCTAGCATCCCACCCCCCCAACACACACACAGACAATTTTAAATGTAGTAGATATTTACCGGGTGCTAACGTTTCTTGTGCTGGTCCTGTACTTACCCAACTCCTGCATTCAGGTCTCCAAACTTCATGGGGCTTAGTAAAGTGACACCTATATAATAAATAAATATAGTGCACACCCAAGAATAATTATCAGCAGTATTCAGTGTAGAAAAAAACAAAATAATATACATCAATTGAAGATCATTTCATATATACAATCCATTACTGCAGTAGATGCAGCGCTGTCCCAGCTTCAGCCATGTATATAATAGTAGAAAAAGTCTTAATACTTCACTCTAAGATTATGCATAGACAACACTATTGGAAATATATCTGAAAACACAAAGCATCAATAATACCAAGGTATGACTGGTAGCTTAACGGACAGTAGTAACATTCACTGCAAATAAGCAGCTGTACAATCTCAAATGTAGACATTCACACTCCGAGGTAGAAAGTGTAGCATATAATATATGCACATCCCCATTAGCCAACATAGACGACATGAAAAAAGTGCCAAACTACTGTGCTCATTAACATTTCAGGGCCGTCTTTGTTGGTGTATGTTAATGGACACATTAGTTTTGCTGCTACAATATTATTATCTGCTGCACACTTTCTACCTCGGAGTGTGAATGTCTACATTTGAGATTGTACAGCTGCTCTTTTGCAGTGAATTTTACTACTGTTCATTAAAGTGGACCAACACCCAGGATTTTGACTATCCTGGGTCTTGGTCCACTTCGCTGTGTGAAACCCCCCCGATCACCCTAAAAACTCACCTCTCCCCGCTCCCAGCACCGACGGACAAGGGATTTGACAGCCGCTTGTCCGCGGCTCCTCCGCCGCCGCCTCCCGCGCGTCCCTCTTGATGCGCGCGCGCCCGCGCCGGCCATTCACAGACGGACGGCGCGGGCGCGCGCACGCCTAGAGGGGCGCGAGGGAGGCGGCGGCCGGCCGAAGCTAAGGTAAGGGGGTTTGGGGGGGGTTTCACCCCGCGGGACATCCCGATCTCAGATGTCCCGCGGGGAGGGAGGTGACCGAGGGTGATGGTCCACTTTAAGCTACCAGTCATACCTTGGTATTATTGATGCTTTGTATTTTCTGACATACATTTAGGGTCTTATTTAAGAAGGGATAGCGTCAGGTAGAGGCTGGTTAATGAGAGGTAGTGACAGGTAGCGACTGGTGAAAGCCGGACACGGCACGCAATTACACATTTATCAAGCAGAATCTGTTTAGCGACTGGGATAGCGCCATGTAGCGTCTGATTCATCATTTTCACAACTTCAGTGAACAGCTTCGGCGTTCACTCTCCCATACATTTCAATGGACGATACTTTTCTTCTCTTTAAACGGGGTATTTGTTTATTTTTTTTTCCACCTCTTCTGGCATTGAGAAAGCAGTTTTTTTTACAATTTTTTCATTTTTTATATATTTCTTCAGAAATGACATTACAGGTCTGCCATTAATGTGTTCATGTAACAATGTTGTTACAATGTAATTCCATATGTTTTTGCTTTGTTACTAGTGGGTAGATGCTGAAAAACAGACTTTAAACCCACAGCCTCCTGCGCTCTGGGCTTCAAGCAAGCATTTTTCTGCGCCAGAGATTTGTGAGGCTGTTTTTTTGCTGAATATGGTGTGAGTCGGTTGCTATGAGCAGTCGCTAACATGCGCTCCCATACAGCGCTGTACTGGTCATATAGCGACTCCTCACAATGTATTCAACATTACTGAACAGCAACTGCAACTACTAGCGGGCGCTCTGAAAATGCCTGCTACAGACGCTCATCTGTCGCTACTTGCCGCTAATGATGAATCAGCCTGCCCATCATATATATTTCCAATAGTGTTGTCAATGCATAAGTATCTTAGAGTGAAGTATTAAGAATTTTTCTACTATTATATACACGGCTGAAGCTGGGACAGCGCTGCATCTACTGAAATCTGCTGCATCTGCTGATAATTATTCTTGGGTGTGCACTATATTTATTTATTATATAGTGGTTATTGTGTGGTGGGACTCACATTCAGTTACTCCCCACCAGAGAGTTATTTGTTTAATGGTGTGCATTATCCAAATATAATATGCTTAGTAAAGTTCCATAACCCATTATGGGATGTCAGTGCCCACACACAGGGTAGAGATATGAATACACAAGCAGGGTAAGTAAAGGGCAGCCACCAAATTATTTAAAGCAACATAAACATCTGGACTTGTACAGATAAATGGGGTTGATGCTTCAAAGCCTCATTAGGTAACCGTTAAATATGCAGGAAACTAAAAAATGTAAATGATTCAGATCCCTGATTATCTGTTTCCCTGGCCCCTTCTGTTTCTGTGGATGGAGTAAAGCAGACCTATAGTAAGTGAAAAAATAAAATGAATAGAATTTGCTTATACCAATTCCCCTCAAGGTATTCCGAACTTGGTTGCCCGACCAATTAAGTAGGATGCCTGAAATACTTAAAGCGGACCAAAACCCTCTAATCTTGTGAAATACATTTGGCCAAAGCCCCTGCCGACACTCTCTTCTTAAGGTGTAGAACTAGAAGTGGATATTTCCACTTTTTGAATAGTCCTGGAACACTGATTTGTTTGGCTGTCCCTCTCTGTTAGATTGCAGCCATTGCATAGATGTGGCAATAACATTATTTCCACAGGAGCAGGAGCAGTGGAATTGAGCAAAAGGTATTGCTCGTGGGGGGAGCAATTCAGGGGATGCTAGTTAAAAATGTGGGTTTTGGTGCAGGAGTGGGGTTAGGGTTAGGTTTCCTGGGGTTATTCAACTCCATGCAACCTTCCAAAACCTTAAACACTATCACTATCCTGGTAATGGACACCACTAAGACATAAAACACAGTTCATTCCATACCATCGGTTGCTCTGCTCCACTTCTGAAGAACTGCAACACCCAGCATAGCTCCCTGCCCAAATCTCCCATCAGGTCTGCATCACACATGCCATATGGAGCATAGCTAGATCCCGAATAGTAATATAAATCAGACTGCAAACAGAGTTGCACTTTCCAGCCCACACCCTGCAGGTGTCAATGCTATATCACTACCAGTCCCCACCACTCACTTTGTGCATTACCAGTGCTAACTCTCGCCCCCACATACACTGCCTTTTGTATAGACCTGACACCCCAGGCAATTGCATGGCTTAGGTAGTGAGAGACGCAGCCCTGACTATACTTAATTGGTGCATTCTGTGTCTCTGAAAGTAGGTGGACTAGAAGCCACAGCACAAACTGTGATAGCCACCACTTCCTCCAGCCACAGAATGCTACAGCTGCTAGATCCCCACAGAGACCAGGTGAGTATAGCTAACTGTAGGCTATGTTGGAGCAAGGAGTGGGTGTTTTAAGTAAAACCCTGGTTGGCCACTCCCTGGGGCATCCCCAATTGGGATGCCTGGCTGTGTGAACGACTCCCCCAGTTCCCACAAAACTCACTATGCCCTGGCTCCCATGGTGATATGAACATCGGGGGCCACGTCCCCAGCATCGATGGGTTGAGGCCCGCTCACATGCAAATAGGAAGCTCATCCTCGTCTAAAGGGAACCCGCGCATGTGCCGTAGGACCAAGGAGAGTTCTTATGGGTGTTCTGGTTGGGCTTCAGATAGTGGGCCATCCTAATTCAGGGTTCTCTCAGGGCAAGTTTCAAAACCCAGGATAGTAAAAATCTTGGGTTTTGTTCCATGTCCTTAAGGCATCTGGAATTGGGATGCCCCGCTGTGTGAAACCCCCCAGAAAGCCCATTAAAACTCACCTTTCCTCGGTCCAATGCGGGCTCTTCCCTGGTCAGAGCCCTTTGCCTTGACTACATCATTTGCATACCTTCCAACTATTCAGAGCGGGAAAAAGGGACAATTTTTAAATTAAGCCATGTCCCCTCATTGATGGATGGTTAGAGGTTGTAACAGTTACAATGCTACAAACACTTTGAATAGACGAATGAATCACTTATTGGTGCAGATGTACATGTTACACATCAAAGAGGGACAAATGAGAACAACGAGGGACAGGGGGACATGGACTCAGAAGAGATATGCATTTGGTAAAGGTTATGTAATTGAAATGAATGGGAAGCCCCGGCCTATCTGAATGGCTGGGGGGGGGGAGCACACGCACATCTCTGGGGATGCAGCATCACACGCTCCCTATTTAAAACAATGAGAGCTACTTGCCAAATGATGTAGTAATCCGCTTTTGGAGTGTGGAAAGGTGAGTTTTTACAGGCAGCCTGGGGGGTTTAGCACAGCGGGGCATCCCAATTTGGGAAGGAAGTGGGCAGCACTCCACTCCTCTTTACTAAGCTGCTCTAAGGTTTAATTTTTTCTGACCACAGATAAGCTCACCAGTGGTGTTGCCACCATAGACTTTGATTTAAAAAGCAGTTATTTTTAAACCCGGCCACCGCTAAGCTGGCTGCATCGCCCAAGGTGCCGGGGGGGGGGGGGGGGGGGGACGTAAGGGACCCAGAAAGGGTTTTGGCCTGCTTTAACTCTTTCAGGGGTTCGGAGAGGGGAAAGAGGAAGAATTCCCCCAGCAGCATGGCTCTAAACAGTTGAAGTGAGCGTAGAACCTACTGAAGACACGAGCAAGCTCAGACACAGGAAGATGGGTTAATCTGTTCTAACTTAAGTGTGGGCCTAGGTGTAAATAAAGGGTTAATGTTCTCAGCGATCCTGTGAGGGAAAATAGGTTAGTATATATACATAAAAGTATGAATAAATAAATGCAATAGTATTATCAAAAGTGAAGTTTTGTTTGAGGGGGTGTTTCCACCTTTTAATTAAATCAGAAACAACTAGGTATCATTGCCTCTGACTAATTAGGCCTCAAAAATTGTTGGAATTTTTAATATTGCTTTCTGAGGGATTTCTATTTCTTTATTCTAAGCAGACAGCACGTCCTGCTCCAGACATAGTCCTTACATGTGGGTATACCTCCGCCTTCAGCACCCTGCACTGCAGAACATGAAGAAAACAAGCTCCTCCCGGTTCTACATACACCGGAGGACCTCCCACAAATCCCCATTTTCTCTGCAGTGCTTGAACTGCGAAGGCATGAAGTATCACGCTCTCGCAGGCGAGAGGGGCTTTACAGCCCGAGGCCCTGCGGGACTATTTCCACCCGTCCTCGTTGTGAACTAATGCCTCCCAGCCTGGGCTGCGTTGGGTCGGGTGAAGATAGGCAGCACCTAGTGTGCTTATGGAGCTAGACTCCACCGCAATCCCCCTCCATAGGGTAGGCGGTTAAGGCGTATGGTGAGCCTTCTATTGGATGCCCCTCCCGCACTAGTGCCCCTCGCCCGGTGTAGCGGTGAACCCAGTATATTGGATCACCTTCCTCCCTAGATTTCCCCGTTCGTTGGTGGGGGAAAAAAGAGGGGGGGTGGGGTCGTGTGTACGACGGCTAATCCTTGCCCTAATCACACTAGTCAACCATTGTCTTATTTGGTCCTTGGAGTCAGAGCTGCGCTTCACTCTCAGCCTTTTGCTTTCCTACTGCGCTTTCATGTATTACTCGGCGCGTGCTTCAGTTTTATTCTATTGACGCTTGGCGTTCTATCACTGTATTCACCCTGTCAGATCTCTCTGAGGTGATGTCTCCCTGACAATATCTGTCGCTTCTGATTGGCTGCGCGCCTTCGAGCTTCGCGCTCTCCGGAGGGGGGGGCGTGCTTCGGTTTGGCACGCTCCGCGTCATCGTCCGCTCTGGCACGCCCTTCGAGGTTCGCTTGGCACCATTTCCTTCTCACATGCACGTGGTGAAGACGGTCCTCCCCTCGCTGTTCTGTAAGTGCCCTCATGGGCGATCCCTTTCCTAGCTTTGACTTCTTCGCGCTTGGCTCTGACATCCCTGTTCCCCTTGTGTCTCTCAGACCGCGGACTTCGGGGGCTTCTCCCGGCCCGGCGTAGAGTCCGGTCCAGAACCTTTTAACAAACCACTCCCACTTCCCAGCGGGTGTTTGGGGCATCCAGGCTTGCTTTACAGCGTCAATCCCTACTGGCATACTGAATACAATAATCACCATATGGAGGCATCTCAGGATATCGTGAACGGGGTTCCTTCGGGACAAGCCCGTCTGTGTGTAGCTTGTGGGGTCACACCTAGCAGTGGTGACAATGCACGGGTCTGTGTCCCTTGTGCCCAGCAGGCGCTAGCTGGCCTACCCACCTCTTCCGAGGCTGGGCCCCCGCCTCGCCTTGTTTCTCCTACTCCCCCAAGCCTGAGTCTAACCCCCAATACTAGTGGGGACTCTCATGCTGATTTGGCCGCTAGACTGGCTAGCGTGGAAAGTTTAGTCGCTGGCTCCTTGGCGCGCAAGGCTACCGCTAAAAAGCGCCACTTGAATCCTGAAGCCACTATTCTTCCTGTAGAATCTGATGATTTACATTTGTCTTATGCACACACCCCCCCTTTCTGACTCGGGGTCCTACGACGATGAGTCCAGGAGTCAGGATGAATGTGTTATCCCACTCTCCCCCGCCTGCGGCTCCTCGGCAAAGAGGTGACCTGTTCCATACCGCTAGGGTGCGGTTGGAGTTTCCTGAACAAACTCATTTTAATAATCTCGTCTTAAAAGAGTGGTAACATCCCAGCAAACTCCAGGGGGTTCCTAAGACTGTGGATAAGAAGTATCCATTCCCTGCTGACCTGATCAAGTGTTGGACTTCGCTGCCCGAAGTCGATGCCCCAATCCTTGGTCTGTCCAATACCTCTATTATCCACTCCCCTGACACTACTACGCTGCGGGATCTGGAGGATCGGCAGGTTGATCAACTGGCATGTCATGCCTTTGCATTTGGGGGAGCCTCGCTCCGCCCGGTTTGCGCCTTAGCCATCACGGCGGTGGCGCTCAGGACTGTGGTTAAGACTGCTCTTGAAGGGGCGGATGACTTGCCATCTGATGCCGCCAATGCTTTGGTTACCTGTGAGACTTTTATCAATTATATCCTTATAGCTGAGTGCTAGATCCTCTGCTCTGGTGGTAGCCATACGCCGTGCGGTCTGGTTACGCCAGTGGGCAGCTGACAATGTCGCCAAGAAGGCTCTTACGGGGCTTCCTTTCAAAGGGCTGCGCCTGTTTGGAGAAAGGTTAGATATCTTTGCTAAAGGGGGCAAGCTGCCCCAGCGCAAGCGTCAGATTCGGCCCTTTCGTGGCCCAAGCTCCCACTCGACCCCCTATCGTGGGGCTAAACAGGGAAGAGGGGTGTCCTTCACCGGAGCTCGCACAGATTCCTGGAACAAGAACAGTGGATGCCGCCCCAGTTCTTCCTGGGGGCCAAAGCCCAAAGCCCCTCCCAAGACCCCCCAGGCATGAAGGGGCGCCCTCGCCCGTCAGGGTGGGGGGACGTCTACAGCATTTTCAGCATGTCTGGAGACGCCACGTCCCAGACCGGTGGATTCAGGAGGTAGTGTCCTCTGGTTACAAGGTAGAGTTTGCTGTACTGCCCCCTCCCAGGTTCGTCGGGTCCCGAATCCCACAGGACCCTGCCTCAGCGCGAGTCTTGATGCTAGCGGTGCAGGACCTTCTAGACCTCAGGGTCATTTGCAAGGTCCCCTCAAAAGACAGAGGCGTGGGGTTTTATTCCAACCTATTCACGGTGCCCAAAAAGGACGGGTCAGTCAGACCCATTCTGGATTTAAAAATCTTAAACAGATTTGTGAGAAACAGACATTTTCGTATGGAAACTCTGTGCTCGGCCATTGCCTCGTTGCGCCCAGGGGACTTCATGACATCTGTGGACATCAAGGACGCTTACCTGCACGTTCCGGTGTTCCCAGGGCATCAAAAGTTTATCAGATTTGCGCTGCTGGATCAACATTACCAGTTTGTGGGTCTGCCATTCGGTCTTACGTCGGCCCCTAGGGTATTCACCAAGGTGCTGGCAGGAGTAATGTCTCTGTTGAGACTAAAAGGCATACGGGTGTTGCCCTACCTGGATGATATACTCATCTCAGTCTCTGCAGCAGGCAGAGCTGGACACGCGGTCGGTGGTGACCACCCTGGAGTCCTTCGGCTGGGTGATCAATTACCCAAAGTCCTCTCTGTCCCCCTCCTCAGTAACCCCGTTTCTGGGGATGATTCTGGATTCAGTTCAGTCAAGGATATTCCTTCCTCCACAGAAGGTGGAAGCTCTGACAACGCAGGTGAGGTTCCTGCTCTCAAGCCCTCATCCCTCCATCAGGCAGGGAATGCAGTTGGGGGGCTCGATGGTGGCAAGCTTCGAGGCGGTGCCCTTTGCACAATTTCATTTGAGAACTCTGCAGCTTCACCTTCTGTCAGTTTGGAACAAGGACCCAGCGTCCTTGGACGAGATCTGGGTGCTTCCCCCCTCGGTCAGACAATCCCTGGCGTGGTGGCTGTACCACGGGAACTTGACAAGGGGCAGATCCTTCCTGGCTCCCTCCTGGGAGACGGTCACAACGGATGCCAGTCTCTCGGGCTGGGGGGGATTCTGGAAGTCCCTGCGTTTCCAGGGGAGGTGGGGCCCTCAGGAGGCCCATCTACCCATCAATGTCCTGGAACTCAGGGCGGTCAGGTTGGTGCTGGAACAATTGACCCAGCACCTGAAGGGTCTGGCGATTCGGGTACGCTCAGACAACAGGACGGCGGTGGCCTACATCAATCATCAGGGAGGAACCCGGAGCAAGGGTGCTCTCCAGGAGGTGTCTCTGATTCTAACATGGGCAGAGACCAATGTTCAATGCATCTCGGCTGTTTACATTCCGGGGGCGGAAAATCTGCTAGCAGATGCCCTGAGCAGGGGGTCGTCCCGTCAGGGGGAGTGGTCCCTCTCCAACTCGGTATTTCAGTCCCTGTGTCACCGTTGGGGTGTCCCAGACGTGGATCTGTTTGCGTCCCGTCACAATCACAAGCTCCCGAGCTTTGTATCCCTGTCTCAGGATCCTCTGGCTCTGGCCTCGGATGCTCTGTCAATGTCTTGGAGGGAGTTTCGGCTCCTGTATGCGTTTCCACCAATTCCCCTTCTGGGCAGAGTGCTACGCAAGATCGCTCTGGAAGGGGTACCCATGATTCTGGTGGCCCCAAGGCGGCCAAGAAGAGTGTGGTTCGCAGACATGGTTCAAATGGCAGTAGATCAGTACGATCTACCAAGGATCCCAGACCTCCTAACTCAGGGGTCTCTACGCCATCCCAATTTACTAACTCTGGCTTTGACAGCTTGGCTATTGAGACCACCATTTTAAAGGAAAAGGGTTTGTCCGCTTCTGTAGTGGCTACCATGGTCCAAGCCAGGAAGAAGACTGCTCTGCTCTTCTGCTCTGCTACTCTATAGCTCTTCTGCTATATATTATAGGGTATGGCGTGCCTACATTGACTGGTGTGAATCCAGGTCTCTTCCCTGCCGGGAATTCTTAGTCTCCAGGGTGCTGGAGTTTAGACTTAGGTCTGAAGCTTAGTACTTTGAAGGGCCAGGTTTCGGCCCTGTCTATCTTCTTTCAGAAGACCTTTGCCCAGCACTCTCTTATCAAGACTTTCTTTCAGGGGGTCACTCATGTGCGCCCCCCTCGGAAACCTATGGTTCCTGTTTGGGATCTGAATTTGGTTTTGTCGGCCCTGCAGGGTCCTCCTTTTGAACCTATTCATGAAGCAGCTCTTGCTGTTCTCACGCTCAAGGTGGTCTTTCTGGTAGCCATTACCTCGGTTAGACGTGTGTCTGAGTTGGCTGCCTTGTCTATTCAGCCTCCCTACTTTGAGAGACACCGGGATAAGGTGGTGTTTCGCTTCAAGCCAGACTTTCTGCCTAAGGTTGTGTCTGCATTTCATTTGAATCAAGATTTTGTACTTCCTTCCTTGTGCCCTAATCCTAGTAACCCTAAGGAGAGGGTTTTGCATTCCCTGGATGTGGTTAGGTGTGTAAAGTCTTACCTGGTTACCACTCAGGCATTTAGGAGGACGGATGCTCTCTTCGTTGTGCCTCACGGGCCTAGGAAAGGTTTGGCTCCCGCCAAGTCTACCATCAGTAAATGGATTCGTCAGGCTGTGGTTCAAGCCTATACTACTAAGGGGAAGACTCCCCCCTTTCGTCTTACTGCTCATTCTACTAGAGCTGTTGGGGCTTCTTGGGCTTTTCAGCACCAGGCCTCTGTGGAGCAAGTTTGCAAGGCCGCTACTTGGTCTTCGGTTCACACCTTTACAAAGTTTTACAAGGTTGATGTTAAGGCCTCAGCTGACGCTGCGTTTGGCCGCAAGGTTTTGCAGGCCATAGTAGTATAAACGGCTTGCTGTTTCCTTCTGTTGGGGATCCCACCCTTCTTTACGGACACTGCTATTGGATGTCCCACATGTAAGGACTATGTCTGGAGCAGGACGTGCTGTCTGCTTAGAATAATACAACTCTGTGAAGTACTCACCTGTAGAGTTGGTATTATATGCAGACAGCACGTCCTGCTCGACCCCACCCTGGTTTCACTTTGTTCTGGATCCCCTGTTTGGTAATTGTTATACTTGATATTTTTTTTTGCCAGTTTTGGGTGGTTGTTTCTCCTGGCCTCTCTTTCTCACTGCTTTTCAATGCTTGGGATTTGTGGGAGGTCCCCTGGTGTATGTAGAGCCGGGAGGAGCTTGTTTTCTTCATGTTCTGCAGTGCACTGCGCTGAAGGCGGAGGTATACCCACATGTAAGGACTATGTCTGGAGCAGGACGTGCTGTCTGCATATAATACCAACTCTACAGGTGAGTACTTCACAGAGTTGTATTTTTTCTGCAGTCCTATTCTAAATGTGAGAGATCCCTCAAGTTTGAGACATACATAGCAATAGATAAACTGAGAGCTGAACTTAACTGAGGCTGCCCAGGGCTTCTAACCCTTTACCTCTGGTGATTCACATGTGGGGGGGGGGGGGGTCAATGCCACAACATGCACCTAAAAGCCCCTCAATATTCATCCATATGCACTCACCACACTACAACAGACAAAAGAGAAACAGCAAGTAGCCCCCATCAATTTATATCTGGACTGGGCAGTGCACACTGGGCTGGGCAATTAGCTACAGACAAAACAAAATCCCTATTCAATCCCCACCAGCCTGCAACAAAAGATATTTGAAAGTTTGGAAACAAGACTCTATGAATGGTAGTATCTATTCCTTATAGCAGGGGGCCGCAACATGCAGCTCAGGAGACACATGTGGCAAGAAGGGCGCCGGCCCTTTAAGGCTGGCAGCCCCATGACTGGCCTGCGCTTCCTGTTGGAAGCTGACCAGCCATGGGATTGGGGGAAGTGACCTCAGGGGAGGGGGAAGGGGGGAGTATATAGGGGCAGGTCCCCCCCTCCTCTTCCTCTTCTGCCCCTGATCTCTTAGCTGGAACGTGCTTTTCCACCCGCCCGCCCGCCCTTTATTGGGGGTGATGGAATGGTCAATTGGCCGTAGCAGAAGCTGGTTGGTTTTTGGGGCAGCTTGGTCGGGATAGGTTGTATTATGTTGTATGTATATGCATATATATATTAAAAAAAAAAAAAAAATACACAATATATATATATATATATATATATATATATATATATATATATATATATATTGACAAGGTATTTACTTCAAAAAAAAAAAAAAAAAAGAATAAAGAAGATTAATATATATTTATTGACATTTGTTCAGTTAACAGGGTACATGTAGTTGTTGGGTTATGTATAAGTTGTGGGGTATTTATTGGGCATATGTGTCAATGCGTATGTATCGGGGGATTGTTGTACATTCATTGTTACTGTTTTATTTTATTTGTCACAGCTTTGGCGGTCTCCTCTGCTCGGTTCGGGTCTGAGATGGCACGGAAAGTGGGGGTAGGTTACAAGGAAGCGGCTGTTTCGGCGGAAACGGGCCAGGAGGATAGGTGACTGAGTTTAAGGGGAGGGGAGGGACAATGGAAAGGGGTTAGGGTGGACCTTGTCAGTTAGCCCCGTTGAGCTATCAGGCCTAGGAGGGATGCGGCTGGGCTCACGAATTGGCTTCTGTTTCAAATTCCGGTAGGTTGGTGAGCCTTCGGGCCGCCTCCCCTCCCCTTCTGTTGGTAGTTAGGATGGTGGAATCTCAGACCTGGATCGGGGAGATCGGGAGTGCATTGTTAATTGTTATTTGTTATTGTTTTCATGTTGAGGCTGTGGCCAATTAAATTCCATCAATTCCGAAGAAGTGGTTGTTGGCTCCTTTATTTTGGGAGTGTGGGTGGGTTGGTGTCAGCTGAAGGCGTATGGAACGCTAGCACAGACATGTGGCATGTGGAGGAGTTCCACAAGTGATCCAGGCTAGGAGACTGAACACTTTTGAGCCGCAGCCGCATCTCTCTAGCAGGGCACGCACCCGCGCTGGCCGTTTGTGAATGGCCAGTGCGGGCACGCTCCCTGTTGGAGGGAAGCGCGAGATGCGGCCTCCAGCGTGCTCAGAGCCACTGTGGTTGTCCGTCACTTGTCCGTGCATACCACAGCGGCTCTGAGCGCTCTGATTGGACGAGCGCTCGCGTAGGAGCGGGGTGACCCGCGGAAGTGGACCAAAACCCGGTATAGTGAAAATCCTGGGTGTTGGTCCACTTTAACCCCCTGCTAAAGAGGGACAAGTAGTTTAGTGGAGAACGGCACACATGCTGCAAATTAAGGGGGTTATTCATCAAGCCGACCGATTCATCATCACAGATGGCTCACAGTATACTGCCGGCGCTGTGGCTTCCGCCTGGTATTACCTGTCGTTACCTGTCGCTCTCCCATACATTTCAATGGACGATCCTTTTCTTCTCTTTAAAGAGGGTTTTTTTTTAATTGTTAATTTTTTTTTTTTTTTTATCAAATAATTATGTCACCACTCCTGGCCTATTAAAAGTCATTTTTGAAAACTTTATTGATTTTTTATATTTTTATGCAGAATTGTCATTATAGGTCTGGTATTAAAGCGTTAATGTCACAATTTAATAACAATGTCTTTCTATATGTTTTCGCTCTGTTACTAGTGGATATGTGTTCAAAAACAGACTTTAATCACACAGCGTCTGGCGCTCTGGGCTACAGCGACACAATTTTCAGTGCCAGCGCTGTGTTTTTTTTTTTATGAATATGGTTTGAGTCGCTCACACTGACCTGTCGCTACCGTTCGCTCCCATACAGCGCTGTACTGGTGTTATAGCGACCCACACATCAAATTCATCAATGCCGGCCAGCGACTGAGACGCTCGGTAACAGCGAACCATGGGCGAGCACAGAGACCACTAGCGGTCGCTCTGAGCGCCTCGCTACAGACGCTCATCTGCCGGTACCTGCCGCTAGTAATGAATCAGCCTCCAGGTTTTAGAGGCAGTTGTTTCCTATTGAATATTGGTTTCATGTCTTTATGTGAAATATGGCTCACAGCTAGCGAACCCCTAGTGGTTTGGCCAACTTTGAACAAATGTTAAGCTCAGGTATCTGAACTTGACCCAAACCTTGTCTATATTAAAATCAATGGGAAACCGAACTCGGTGGGGCGGTTCTGCCTCTGGCCCCCTGAGATAATTGTGGTGGGGGGCGCTTTAAAGTAATGCAGAGTGCGCAGCAGGAAGCAGCTGGGCCCTTACGTAAGCCGACCATCCGGTCCACAGTCCCGCTGTCAGTTTGGATACAGCCGGGGCTCCAGGAAGATGGCCGCAGCTCCTATGAGTGAGGACAGTGGCAGCAGCTAGCAGCACTTCTAGTGCCAGCTGCCAGTGTCCTCACTCATGGGAGCAGCGGCCATTTTTTTTCTTTAGCCAAATTGACAGCGGGACTGCAGACCGGATCGCTGTCTCACGCAAGTGTCCAGCCGCTTCCTGCTGCTGCAACACTCTGCATTAGCTTAAGCTGGTTGATCAACCAGCTTTTCCAGGTTCAACTTTTGGTTGAAGTCCGTGTTTGGATTTGGGAACCTGAAATTGGCAGTTCGGGTTCTCCCAACAATACTCACAGCCCCCTCGCTGCTGATTGTGGGTCTCGTGGTCATGAAGTGGAATAAAAAATTGAATTTTCCCTGTCAGGTTGTCCATAAAGCACCACTCAGCAATCACGAATGGGATGTACAAAGCAGTCGAATGAGGCCACCATCAACCCCAGGAGCTGCATTTACTGATGCACACTGGGTCATGCATTTGAACACAGGGTCGACAGACCCTGTAATTTCTGAAGGGTCCTGCTTGAACTTGGGGTGTCAGGGGGACTTGGGTCTGCCTGCCGACCTCTTCCTAAGGGGGACCTGAGCACCCGCCTTGTACACAGAACACGTTCTATATCCCTGAAAGTGGCGAAGGGTAGGTCCACGCCTGGACTGTTGCCTGGGCCCGTTCTGCTGCGGCAAGCGAGTACTCTTGCCGGCGGTCAGGGCCGGATTATGAGGGGGTGCAAGAGGCATGAGCCCCGGGTCCTCCACCACTTGCCCTGCAAAGGGGGCCTCCACCAACCTTTGGGTTATGGTCTGGTCCAGGAGGCTTTTTAGTCTTTGGTCTGAGCCGCAGGGCCGGCATCAAAGCTATAGGTGGCAGTGGGGACCCCCCGCACCTGGACAAGCCTTTTTTTTTGTAAACCTGCAGCCATCACAGCAAAGCTGCCATCAGCAACACTACAGTGATGGGTGCGTGCAGAGCTGTCAATTGGTGGCCACTCACTGCACATTAGCCACCAAGCACAGCCGCTGACAGCTCAATGCAGGGAACTGTTTTTTGCTGGAGACCAACTGGGCAACTACACTACCCCCCCCCCCCCCCCCCCGGCCAGAATGGCAAACAGGAGTTCCTAAGCAGCCCGCGCCAATAATCTATCCCCAAGGGCAAATGTCCCTCCCATATCGACTCCTCACCTTAACATGGCACTCCACCAGTTCACCTTAAGTTTACATAGTATCATATATAAAGAACAGTTACATATTCTGTGCAACACATATTGTGTCCTGTATGATGAGTCTCATTCCATGAGAAGTCTCCTATAGTATGAGATCATATCAAGGTGTCCATATTTCTTATGCAACAGAAGAATTTTTTAGAACCCATTTACCTATTGGATAGTGCCCAGGCCCATTTATCTTACCTACTGGGTGTAATGTTACCTATAATTGCTATTTATACTACCTCTCCTTACTGATTGATCTGGGTCATATTGAAAAAATTAAGGATTTTTAAAGATATGTCATTGACTAAACTTAGCTGGGTATTTTGGGTATTTTCCAACAGCACTATATTTTAATGTTGAACGACTAACTACTAGTCCTAGAGATAGGAGGCAAAGCTGAAGGTTTAGTTAAGGCCGGGATATCGAAACGCCCCCAACCTAAAGATCCATCTTGTTTCAAGTTGGAGGGTTAGTTTCTCAACGTTCCCTCCTCGTATTGTTGGATGTATTCGGTCCAGCCCTTGTACCTGGAGGGAGCTAGGGTCCTTGTTATGGTGTCTAAGGAAGTGGCGACCTATTGGTGTTTTATTAGAGCCCGTTCTTATACTATACTGGTGCTCATAAATTCTCTTCTTTAATGGGCGATTTGTTTTGCCCACATATAGGCAAGTGCAAGTTAGCAAATAAATTACATTGATTGTATTGCAATTTATGAAATGTTGTGTCTTGTACGTGCTACGCCCCCCTATGGAAATGGTTGGGCCCACTTTCATATATTTACACATATTGCAACCCCCGCATCGAAATGTGCCCTTAAAGTGGACCAACACCCAGGATTTTGACTATCCTGGGTCTTGGTCCACTTCGGTGGGGCACCCCCGATCGGGGTGCCCCGCTGTGTGAAACCCCCCCGAACCCCCCGAACTCACCTCTCCCTGCGGCGACGGACAAGCCGCGGACAAGCGGCTCCTCCGCCGCCGCCTCCCGCGCGTCCCTGTTGACGCGCGCGTGCCCGCGCCGGCCATTCACAGACGGCCGTCGCGGGCACGCGCACGTCTAGAGGGGCGCGAGGGAGGCGGCGGCGGAGGTAAGGTAAGGAGTTTGGGGTGTTTGGGAGGGACACCGGTGGGTGTTGGTCCACTTTAAAGTGGACCAACACCCAGGGGGGATCGGCCCGGAAATCTATAAGATTCCCGGACCGATCAGATCCCTCCCCGCGGGGCATCCGAAATCGGGATGTCCCGCGGGGAGGAACCCCCCAGGAGGCCCACAAACCTTACCTCAGCCCCGTTCCATCGGCGCATGAGGCCGCGTCTCGCGCTTCCCCCTAGCAGGGCGCGCACCCGCGCCGGCCGTTTGTGAATGGCCGGTGCAGGCGCGCTCCCTGTTAGAGGGAAGCGCGAGACGCGGCCTCCAGCGCTCAGAGCCAGCTGAGCTGGTGTGCGCGTCCAGGCGGCCTTGGACGCGCATACCACAGCGGCTCTGAGCGCTGTGATTGGCTGGCGCGGT
The DNA here is from genome assembly GCA_027917425.1 of Gastrophryne carolinensis. Lineage (NCBI taxonomy): Eukaryota > Metazoa > Chordata > Amphibia > Anura > Microhylidae > Gastrophryne > Gastrophryne carolinensis. The sequence continues at coordinate 51,926,833 of CM051239.1, forward strand.
CACGTGGGAGCGGGGAGAGGTGAGTTTTTTGGGGCTTTCTGGGGGGTTTCAGACAGCGATCAGGGGGGTTTCAAACCGATCGGGGTGCCCCACCGAAGTGGACCAAAACCTAGGATAGTCAAAATCCTGGATGTTGGTCCACTTTAATCTTGCAGCAGTCCTTAGCTCGATTCTGCTCATAATGGCTGTGTACGAGGGTGTCCCTTAAGTTCTTTGACCTTCTATAAATAACCTTAGGCGCCTTCGGCAGGAAGGTCTTTAAATGTGGGTCGTTTATCTCTTCCTTGCTTCACTTACTTCCTTCTTTTTATTTTCCCTTCTCTCTATTTCTCACTTTCTTTTTTTCTCTGATTTTCTTTCTATACTCTTCTTCCCAACCTCCTAACTTTCTCATTTTTTTTCTCTTTCTTTTTCTCTGTTCCCCACCCTATGTTCCCTCTATCTCTTTCTTCCTCCATTTTCTCCTTTCTCTTGTCTTTCTCCCTCTTTTCACACTAACACCAGTTTTGACTATCCTGGGTTTTGGTCCCTTCCCCCCAAAGCATCCATAACTGGCATGCCCCGCTATGTGAAACCCTCCAAGTTGCCCAAACGAACTCACCTTTCCCCAGTTCAATCAGCGGCCGCATCCCTGCTACCCCCTGGCAGGGAGCATGCCCGCACCGGCCATTCACTGTTGCCTGGCTGGGGCACATGTCCTGCTAAAGGGATAGCAAGGAGAAGGTGAGTATACTGGGTTTCACACAGCGGGGCATCCCGATTCTGGATGCCCCAGGGGGGCGGATGGCCATGAGATTTGGTCCACACTATTGTATGTGTGTGTGCGCAGGGGTGTGCCAGTTTTATTATTATCATTATGTAATTCTCAGGTGGTGTTTGCCTTTATGGGCATGGCTAGGGGGCGTGGCTTAATGGTAACAAAAATGCCACGGCGTTCTATGCAGGCTGCCACATTTGTCCCTCGTTCTTGCTTTCAAAAGTTGGGAGGTATGGATTGTGGCTAGGTAAGTTTATGCGGCTCTCCAAGGGGGTATCACACGGCGAGGGTGAGGAAATAGGCTGGCCCTAGAGTCTATTAGACTCCAGGACAGGCAAAATGTACCAGTGTTTCACTTTAAGGACCAAATGCAGTCCTGGAGTCCATAAGACTCCAAGTCCCCCCGGATCCCCATTGCATGTGTGGCTGGGGGGCATCTCTTTTTTCGGCTATGCGCAGCCATGCCCGCTGTAACTGGGTGGCTGCCATGGCTGCCCAGGGATACGGAGGGGCGGGGCTGTGCGCTGAGTTTGAGTTCGACTGGACTAGAAAAGCTGATTAGAGGAGAGTTGTGCCAGCACTGTGGGAACGCGAGCAAGTTATGTATTACTAGTGATTGGCAGGTTTTACACAGTGGGGGATCCCAAATCAGGATGCCCAAACAAACCCCAGGATTGGACTACCAGGTTTTGTTCCATGCCAGAATCAGGATGCCCCGCAGTGTGAAACCCCACAGTTCACCCAATACAGCTCACCTTTCCACGCTGTAAAAGCACACGTGTGGGCTCTTGTTTAATGATGGCCATTTGTCGTGACTACCTCACTCAGCAAGCACCCCCCATAGACTCGGATAGATCTGAATGGCTGGGGTGAGAGCACGTTCATGACGCCGGTGATGCGGCTGTGTGCACTCTCCATTTAAAGTGGACCAAAATCCACATTTTTGACTGGCATCCCTTGAATTGCTGCCCCCATGAGGAGTATCTTTTGCCAATTTCCATTGCTCCTGCTTCACTCTGATCCCAAATAATGACCCTTGTTTTAGCTGTAAAGCTCCACCTTCTCCATTTATCGCCATTTTTGTGTGTCGTGCTGATATCATTGCTACACCAATGTAATGACTGATCAGAAAGCGCCGTCCCTTTAAGGAGGGCTGCCCCCATGACTGGCCTGCGTTCCTGGCCGGAGGCAGACCAGCCATGGGGAGGAAGTGGTCACTAGGGGAAGTGACATCGGGGGGGGGAGGGGAGGGAGTATAAAGGGGGCATTCGCCCCCTCCCTTTCCTCTTTGACCCCTGACTGGACGGACGAGCAGTCAGGACTGACGCTCGCCCGGCCAAATCCCCTGAGGGCATGGAAGCCCTTTTGTCACAGCTACGGAGGGAAGCGGAGCGGCGAGGCGAGGACTGGGTAAGGAGTTTAATCCCCCCTCAGTCCTCCTCGCCGCCCCCTCCCTCCCGCCCACGTCGCTCACGCCGGGCAATCGCCCGGCTTAGCCCCTCGCCTCCCCGCCGCTCTGACCGGCGGGGAGGGGGGGTCGGTTCCCGACCTCCCCCTCCTTCCACACCCACCCCCACCCCTTCGGCGGGCGCCTACCTTATTGTGGGGCGGGGGGGGACGCGATCGCCGCGTGCGCCCCCCCCTCCTGCGTCCTCCCCCCCACTGGCATCTTCGGCGCCCGATCCGTCGGCGCCCCGGCGGAGGAGTGCTGGCCGCAAGCGGCCGGCTTCTCCTCAGCCTCAGGCGGGGCCGGGTGCGGCGGTGACGTCACCGCCGCTGGCCCCGCCCCTTTCTCCTGGGTCTTCTGCACGGCCCGGGCGTCGCAGCTCGGGCCGTGCGAGCGCTTCGGCTCCCCGCCGCTCGGACAGGCGGGGAGCTGCGGCTTGTGTGTCTCCCCCCCCCACTCACACAGCACAGCGGGGGAGAGCGGCGGGCGGCTCCCGTGCGCGGAAGGCTGCTCCTCCGCCGGAGCCCGCGCCTGCCGCCTCTCCCCCCCCTCCGCACCACCGCGCCGTCCCTGCCCCCCCACCCACCTCACCCCACGCCATACCTCCTCCCCCACACCACGCCATACCTGCCCCCCCACACCATGCCAGTCAGGGCCGTCAAACCCTACGGAGCGGGGGCTGGAGCCGGGGGTGCAGCTAGCGCCTCCGGCACCAGCATGGGGCCTCCCGGCATCCTTTTGGATGCCTGGGGGGGCCTTAACACGTATCACCAATCACTACACTCACACACCACCCCCCTCCCCCCGCCCTCCCGCGCCCCCCCCCCTCCCCCGGCAGTTTGGTCTCGCCAGCCCCCGGGTACGCCCCCCCCTTTTACGGGGCACACCGGGGTCCGAGGCCACTGCCCCCCGATTGCTTCCCTCCCCCCAGGCCTTGCTTCGTCCCCTCCCGGCCCCGCAGTCAGGGCACGCCCCTGCATCTTTGCAGGCGTGGCCCTTTGAGCTCGCTGCCCCCCAGCCTTCCGGGCTGGCGCGCATGGCGTTCTCCCCCTCCCATTCGCAAGCGGACGCGCGGACACACGGCCGGGGGCTAGGTTTCCCGGCTACGGACAGCTACTCGCCCCTCCTTTTTTCTCCGCAGGCGGTGGTCGACCAGGATCTGGCGCGGAACGACGTGGCGGTCGGGACACCAGGTTGGCGGGCGGACGGCGCAGGACCATCATCTTCTTCCGGCGGGTCGGCGGTGCCAGGATCGGCGGCGGCAGCGGGACGTCCGGCAGTAAGCGGGTCGCGGGGCCAGTCGGGCTTGGCGACTCAGGGATCGGAGCGGCAGGATGGCGGACCTTGCGGCGGGATCGTTCGGCAGGGTGAGCCACGCATTATTAATGATATTTTGTCATTATCACAAGCTCGGAGTGGGGATGCCACGGGTGGGGGCGCAGAGGGTTTGGCTGATTTTGTGGCAGGGGTTAGGGAACTGTTAACAAGGTGGGAGGTGGGGGCCGGTTTGGGGGGACATGGTCTGGGGGCGTCTCAGGGCCAGACAGCGGTCGGGGCACCGGGGGCAGTGGGTTCAGAGGTGGACGTCGGGGGGTCAGCGACGCCGCGTGGGGTAGAGGGCCCGGGTGGTGGCGAGGGGAGGTCTATGGAGGTCGTGGAGCCGGGCGGGGGCAAGGGAAGCGATAGGCCGGCACCGATTTCGGACTCCGCCAAGGGGCACACCTATGTGTGTTTTGAGGGCCCGTTGGGGGGGCACTTGAAGCAGGAGGTGAAGGAGAAGATTTGGCGTCGGGAATACATAGATATTTTCACGCTGTTGCCATTGGAGCGTTTCGGGGTTGAGAGCTGGGAGAAAGGGAAGGAGTATCGGAGGGAGGAGGATGAAGATAGGAGGCGCTTCCGGCTGATTCCGAGAACTTTCGGTAATTGGTTGCAGGCGTTTACGATTCTCGCAAGCGTGGTGGGGGAGAAAAACCCGGAACACTGTTCGCCGCTGTTTTGCTACCTAGATGCCATATGGGAGGCCCACCGGATGTACGGGGGCTCGGCTTGGCTGCGGTATGATGAGCAGTTTCGGCAGCGGATGGCGGTAAGCGGGGAGTTAGGTTGGGACCACCGGGATATCGGGCTTTGGTTGCGGGTGATGAATCCCAGGGGGGGAGTGTACCCTGCAGGGGGGGGTCCCCTTCCCTTTCAGGGCGGCGCCACTTCAGCGGGGTCGGGAGTGGCGGAGGCGGCCAAGCGGGGAGTGTGCTGGGCCTTCAACGACTCCTCGTGCAGATGGGGGCCTACGTGCAAATTCCGGCACGAGTGCTCAGGTTGTGGGGGGAGTCACCCGGGAGTGCGTTGCTTTAAGAAGGGTCGTGGAGGGGGACGCAGGGGGACAGATGGTCCTGCAAAAAGGGGTTTCGCCGGTGAGCGGGGTGGCGATGCGCCCCTGGCTAAGTAGGTATCCCGATCAGGGGGCGGCGCGGCTGTTGAGGGACGGTTTTGAATTTGGCTTTATTATCCCGTGCGCCGTGCCCCCTGAGGGACACTCCCTTAAGAACCTAAAATCAGCGCGGGAGCAGCCGGAGGTGATAAGGGGGAAGTTAGAGAAGGAGGTTGCCTTGGGGCGGATGGCGGGCCCATTTAGTGTTCCCCCGCTGGAAAGACTGGTGGTGTCCCCCTTGGGGGTGGTGCCCAAGAAGGAGCGGGGTAAATTCCGCCTTATACACCACCTGTCTTTCCCGAAGGGCGCGTCGGTCAATGATGGCATAGACAAAGAGTTGTCATCGGTGTCGTATACATCGTTTGACTTTGCTTTGGGTTTGGTGCGTGAGGCGGGCCCCGGGGCACGGATGGCAAAGACAGATATTGAATCCGCCTTTCGGCTTCTGCCGGTGCATCCTGATAGTTTATACCTCCTGGGGTGTTTTTTCGAAGGGGGTTACTATGTGGACCGGTGTTTGCCGATGGGATGCTCGATCTCGTGCGCATACTTTGAGGCCTTCAGTTCATTTCTGGAGTGGGTGGTTAAGGAGAGAGCGGGCGTGGGGTCCGTGACCCACTATTTGGACGATTTCCTGTGCGTTGGGCCTGCGGACACTAGAATTTGTGAGTTGCTGCTGGGGACGATGTTGGAAGTTTTCGGGGCTTTCGGGGTTCCGGTGGCGCATGACAAAACGGAGGGCCCGGCGACCGTGATTCAGTTTTTGGGGATTGAAATTGATACTGTGGGGAGAGTCTGTAGGCTGCCGAGAGAGAAGATTGAGGACCTGGTTGAAGGACTGGAAGGGGCGTTGGCGGTTAGGAAGGTTACATTGCAGCAACTGCAATCAATACTGGGGAAGCTGAATTTTGCGTGCCGAGTTTTACCCATGGGGCGGGTATTCACTAGGCGTTTATCGTTGGCGACAGTGGGGGTTCGTGAGCCGCATCATTTCATCAGGTTAACGGCGGCGTTGAAAGAGGATATTAGGATGTGGATTACCTTCCTGGAATCCTTTGATGGGCGGGCGTACTGGCTGGAGCCGATGATAGCGAGTGATGAGCTCGAGCTCTTCACCGATGCGGCAGGGTCGGGTGGCTTTGGGGCTTACTTGGCGGGGCGTTGGTGTGCAGGTTCTTGGCCCGGGCGGTGGTCGGATTCGGCGTTGATAAGAAACTTGGCCTTTCTGGAACTGTTCCCTTTGGTGGTAGCGGTGACCTTGTGGGGTGAGGTGCTGAGGAACAGGGCAGTGTGTTTTAGGTCAGATAATATGTCAGTGGTCGCGGCCGTTAACACTCAGACGTCATCGTCAATGCCGGTCGTGGTGCTGCTCCGGCAGCTGGTATTGGGTTGCTTGCGGTACAATGTGTGGTGCAGGGCGGCACATGTGCCTGGGGTGGAGAATGGTATAGCTGACGCTCTCTCTCGTTCGCAGTGGGAGCGCTTCAGGAAATTGGCACCCGCGGCACGGGAGGTCGGCGAGGCGTGCCCGAACTGGCTGCTGGAGATCCTGTGAGATGCCTGTTTAGCCTGATACAGAGGTCGGTCGCACCATCCACTTGGGGGTCGTACGTGAAGACGTGGCAGCAATGGTGGTCCTTGATGGAGGAGTTTAGGGTTCCGGCAACGGAGATGGACAGACAGGGGTTGTTGATCTGGTATGTGAGTGATTTGGTATCGAAAGGCGAGACCCCGGCCTCAGTCGACAGGAAGATGTCGGCTATGGCCTTCTTGTGTCGGTTGGAGGGGTGGGCCGACATGACTAAATCATTTTGGGTCCGGCAGGCGCTGAAAGGTTGGCGTAAGGGGCACAGGGGGGTGGACAGCAGACGGCCAGTTTCGTGGGGCCTGTTGCGGGGGTTGATTGAGGTGTTGCCTAGGGTCTGTACGGCTGGGTTTGAAGTGAGTCTGTTTAAGGCGGCATTCTCACTGGCGTTTTTTTTTTTTGGTGCTCTCAGGGTGGGGGAGCTGGTGAGCCCCAATAAGAGGTTACCTGGGGGTTTGGGGGTCGGGGATGTAGTGGCAGCGGATGAGGGGGTGGTGGTGCGTATAGGGAAATCAAAAACGGATCAAAGGGGAAGGGGGGTTAGTGTCTTTTTGGGGAGGTTGCAGCACTGTTCTTCATGTCCGGCCGCGGCCTTCGAGGAATTCATGGGTATTCGGCCTCCTGGAAATGGCCCGCTGTTGGTGCATGAAGACGGCTCCTTCTTGTCGCGCTTTCAATTTTTAGCGGTTTTCCGGAAATGTCTGAAAGAGCTGGGCCTGGCGAGTGGGGACTATGGGACCCACTCTTTTCGGATTGGAGCTGCGACGGAGGCGGCTAGGCTGGGACTCCCGGAGGAGATAATAAAGAGGTTGGGTAGGTGGGAGTCAACGCGATTCTGGCGGTACGTGCGGCCGGATAGGATTGATCAGTCCTATAGGTGAGCGGTTTGTTTTAACATTATCTTGCTTCCCACCCTCCCTCCCCCCTTTTTTTCCCTTATTCTCTTTTAGAATCTGCATGCTCAGTCCTGATTGTTGGCCATTCCTTTATATTTTGGTCGGCTCGCCGTGCGGAGGTGCGAAGGAGTGGAAAGCAGCTGGGCATACCGGAGGATCGAGCGCGGTTACACTGGGCCGGAGTGAGAGGAATGTGCTGGGAGGCACTGCGGGAGCATACGCTGCGCGTGGCTGCGAGGACAAGGCCTCCAGGGGTTTTGGTTTTGCATGCGGGGGGAAATGATTTAGGGAGGGTCCCCATGAGGCGTTTGATTAAGAGTATGACTCGGGATTTGTTGTTTTTTCTGGGTTTTTTCCCAGGGGTGGTCTTGGTATGGTCCCACATTGTCCCCCGTTTTGTTTGGCGACACGCTAGGGACTCGTTGGCCTTGGAGAAAGTGCGGGTTAAGGTTAACAAGGCCATGGCGAGGTTCGTGAGGCTCAACGGGGGTTTGAGTGTGCGCCACGTGGATGTGGAGGGGATGAGGGGGTTTTTCCGGTCTGATGGGGTGCACCTTAATGAGATGGGGATCGACTTGTTCAACCTAGCTTTGAGGGAGCGGATCGAGATGGCGGTCGAGTTGTGGCGGGCCAGGCAGCGCTAAGGTTTCAGCGCTTCCTGGCTGTGGCGGGTCTCCTCTCGGGTTCTGGGTCTGAGCTAGCATGGCCAATGGGGGGGGGGGTGCGGCTGTTTCCACGGGGGGGAAACCGGCCAGGACGATTCTGGTGATATGGTGGTGTTCGGAGGGGAAGTAGGGAAGGGGAATTTGGTTGGACACCAGCAGTTAGCCCGATTAAGCTCCCTGGCCTAGGAGGGATGCGGCCGAGCTTATGTTGGTTTCTGCTTGGTTGGAGGTCGGATTGGTAAACTTGGTCCTCTTCCCTTTCCCTTTAATTTTGGGGATCATGAGGCTGCTCAGACCCGGAACATTAAAGGGGGGACTTTTTCATAGGCTTGTGTAAACTGGTTTATATTTTGTTGGCCGTGGCCGATTAAAATTAATCATTCCAACTACATGGTGGTCTGGTCTTGTTATTCTGGGTTGGATGGGCTTAGACGGAGGACTTATGGAACGCTAGTCCAGTCAAGAAAGCGCCGTCCCTTTAAGGAGGGCTGCCCCCATGACTGGCCTGCGTTCCTGGCCGGAGGCAGACCAGCCATGGGGAGGAAGTGGTCACTAGGGGAAGTGACATCGGGGGGGGGAGGGGAGGGAGTATAAAGGGGGCATTCGCCCCCTCCCTTTCCTCTTTGACCCCTGACTGGACGGACGAGCAGTCCCACCCGCCCGCCCTGTTTTGGTTGTGGTTGGTTTTGGTCGGTCACGTGCTTGGGGGGGGGGGGGGGGTATGGAGTCAGGTCGTTTGTTAGGGTTTGGAATTGTTGTATTTTATTGTTATATTTATAAAAAAAAAAAAAAAAAAAAAAAAAAAAACACAGATAAGGTTGGTACAATGTGCTGTTGCCACCTGTTGTGGGTGTCGCAGTGTACCGTATTTATTATTTATTATTTATGGCATTGTATATTTATTTTGTTATATAAAAAAAAAATAAAAAAAAAAATAAAAAAAAAACCCGCAAAAGAATGTTTGATGTTTTGATCGTATGTAATGTACTGTTCTTTCTTCTAGGTGATGTATTGTTTTATGTATATGTTTTGATGTTTTGTCACGGCCGTTGGGCGGGTCTCCTCTCGGGTTCTGGGTCTGAGCTAGCATGGCCAATGGGGGGGGGGTGCGGCTGTTTCCACGGGGGGAAACCGGCCAGGACGATTCTGGTGATATGGTGGTGTTCGGAGGGGAAGTAGGGAAGGGGAATTTGGTTGGACACCAGCAGTTAGCCCGATTAAGCTCCCTGGCCTAGGAGGGATGCGGCCGAGCTTATGTTGGTTTCTGCTTGGTTGGAGGTCGGATTGGTAAACTTGGTCCTCTTCCCTTTCCCTTTAATTTTGGGGATCATGAGGCTGCTCAGACCCGGAACATTAAAGGGGGGACTTTTTCATAGGCTTGTGTAAACTGGTTTATATTTTGTTGGCCGTGGCCGATTAAAATTAATCATTCCAACTACATGGTGGTCTGGTCTTGTTATTCTGGGTTGGATGGGCTTAGACGGAGGACTTATGGAACGCTAGTCCAGTCATGCCATCATACAGAAAAGGGCAACAACAAAAAATGTGTTCCAGGACGTTTCATTTTTAGTTCTACACCCTAAGAAGGGAGAATTATCAGGGGATTTGGCCAAATGTATTTCACCTGTTTGGTGGGTTTTGGTCCGCTTTTAACCAATGAGAGCAGTCTGCTGAATGACATAGTCAGGCCAGTGGCTCTCATTTGACGAGTTGTAGTGGCCGAACTAGGGGGGTTTCACACTCGGGATGCCCCAGAAAAAATGCCAGGAGCTGACCCTGGAAGCTTTTAAATTCCAGGCTGGCCGCTGGTGAACCAAAACCTAGAATTTGACTATCCTGGGTTTTGGTCCCTTCCCCCTAAAGCAGGGCCGGCCCCAGCATCTGGCAAACCCAGGCACGTGTCGAGGGCGCGGGGCCAGTGGAGGGCCCACTCGTGCAGCAATTGCGTGTTTCATATACTTACCGTCCTCATTTCATCACTGCTCCAGTCTTGCTGGGCCCTGTGGTACGTCGCTTTGGTGGTGGGGGCGGGGTTGTAGGCTGCTTGCCTGCACACCTGCTCCTCCATCGTCTGATTGGTTACTTCGCCTGCCGGTCTGTCCAATGGCGAGGCGGCTCTGGGGGGCCCTAGGGTGAGGCGAGGGGGCGGGACAGTCTCCTCCTCACTCCAGCCCGCAGGGCCTCCATTGTGGGGGAGAGGCGGGAGCTGCGCCAGTGAAGCGAAAATAAATAGTTCCGGCAAGCAAGTCCCAGCGTCCCGGGCTCCTGCAACCCCTGCAAACAGGTATGTAGTGCAACACCCGGGGAGGGGCCAGCACTGGAAAGAGAAGCCATATTGCAGGTTGCTGTGAGCCCCACTGTTACATAGCCACAGGGGGCAGGATGCTATGCCCCCCCAAGCAGCAGCCATGGGCCATGATGCTATGGGGCCCCAAGGGCAGCAGTCTGGCCCCATGACTACTGCACAGGTTGCCCCACAGCAGCCTGGCTCTATGGCTGCTGCACAGGTTGCCCCATAGCAGCCTGGCTCCTGTGGCTGTGTAACAGGGGGGCTCACAGCAACCTACAATATGGCCCCTCCTTCCAGGTGCAGCAGTCAACGGACCAGACTGCCATGGGGCCACCCGTGCAGCAGCCATAGGGCCAGGCTGTGCTTCTGCACAGGGGGGCCCACAGCAGCCTGGCCCCTGTAGCTTTGTAATGGTGGGCTGCCGGGCACTGTGGCTACCGTGAAGGAGGGGCCCTATAGCAGACTGCTGTGCCCCCCCCCACTGTTATCTGGCAACGGGGGCCAGGCTACTATGGGGTCCCCTGTTCAGCAACCAAGGGAGCCTGGTTGCTATGGAACCCCTATGCAGCAGCAGCTTTGGGGCTGCAGTACAAAGCAGCAAAAAAAAGAAGGTAGGCAAAAAGGATAGAACAAAAAAGGAAAAACGGAAAAGAAGGAGGAAAAGGAAAAAAAACAGGGAGGGAGGAAAGAAAGCAAGCAAAGGATAGTAGGAAAGACAAAAGGAAAGAGGTAGGGGAAGAGACAGGAAATAAAGAGTGATGAGAGGAAGGGTGAAAAAAAGAGTGAGGAAAGGAAGGGCGGAAAGACAACGGGAAGAAAGAAAGAACAATGCATAGCGTTAAATGCGGGCGTGAATTTTTTACGCAGGATGCCTTGGATGAGGGATAATCAGCCAGTCCTGTCTTAGATTCCATGGCCGGCCACAGAGGCGGATGTTCCTCTTTAAAGAGAAACAATACCCAGGATTTTGACTTGGGTTTTGTTTCGTCTGTAAAAATTCACCCTTCCCTGTTGCTATGGCACATGTGTGGGCTCTCATCCAATCAGAGCCATTTGCTGTGCATATCTAATGTTCGTCAAATGGCTCTGTATGTCACAAGGGGCCCACTCAGACTCTGTTGCCCAGGGGCAGAGCCGTAGCAGCCATGAGGTGAATGAGGCACTGGCCTCGGGCGCAGCTACAGCTTCATGCAAGGGGGCGCAGCCAGGGCCGTATCGATTTAATGCAAAAAAAATTAAAAAAATCCGTTGGCCAGCCCAGCTCCGCCCCATCCCTGCTTGCAGCTGCAGCCTGTCTTCTTCCTATGATAGGAGCGACGTGCTGGAGATTGGGGCGTGGCACTGCATCAGATGTACGCATGAATGGAGGAGCACCAATAATGCTGACCCTGTGGTAAGACCGAGGGGCGTAGCGTGGGCGCTGTGTTTCCAGGGGGCGGGAGTTAGAAGAAGGGCAGCCAGGCTGTGTGTGTGTGTGATCACTGGGGCAGCACAGGCTTCCTGATTCAGGAGGCTCCGCCCCCCAGACGCATCATCAACCTGCTGCCTGTTTCTTCCAACCTGTGAGGAGGAAATCTGCAGCACTGCTAAGCTTCATGTAGGTAGGTGTGTGTGTATCTCTGTCTCTGTCTCTGTGTGTGTGTGTGTGTGTGTGTGCGCGTGTGTGTGTGTGTGTCTGTCTGTGTCTGTCTGTGTGTGTCTGTCTGTCTGTCTGTCTGTCTGTCTGTGCCTCTACTGCCTCTTTTTTCGGCTATGCGCAGCCATGCCCGCTGTAACTGGGTGGTTGCCATGGCTGCCCAGGGATACGGAGGGGCGGGGCTGTGCGCTGAGTTCGGCTGGGCCAGAGAAGCTGATTGGAGGAGAGTTGTGCCAGCACTGTGGGAACGCGAGCAAGGTATGTATTACTAGTGATTGGCAGGTTTTACACAGTGGGGGATCCCAAATCAGGATGCCCAAACAAACCCCAGGATTTGACTACCAGGTTTTGTTCCATGCCAGAATCAGGATGCCCCGCAGTGTGAAACCCCACAGTTCACCCAATACAGCTCACCTTTCCACGCTGTAAAAGCACACGTGTGGGCTCTTGTTTAATGATGGCCATTTGTCGTGACTACCTCACTCAGCAAGCGCCCCCCATAGACTCGGATAGATCTGAATGGCTGGGGTGAGAGCACGTTCATGATGCCGGTGATGCGGCTGTGTGCACTCTCCATTTAAAGTGGACCAAAATCCACATTTTTGACTGGCATCCCTTGAATTGCTGCCCCCATGAGGAGTATCTTTTGCCAATTTCCATTGCTCCTGCTTCACTCTGATCCCAAATAATGACCCTTGTTTTAGCTGTAAAGCTCCACCTTCTCCATTTATCGCCATTTTTGTGTGTCGTGATGATGTCATTGCTACACCAATGTAATGACTGATCTGCCATCATACAGAAAAGGGCAACAGCAAAAAATGTGTTCCAGGACGTTTCGAAAAGCAAAAATATTCATTTTTAGTTCTACACCCTAAGAAGGGAGAATTATCAGGGGATTTGGCCAAATGTATTTCACATGTTTGGTGGGTTTTGGTCCGCTTTTAACCAATGAGAGCAGTCTGCTGAATGACATAGTCAGGCCAGTGGCTCTCATTGGACGAGTTGTAGTGGCCGAACTAGGGGGGTTTCACACTCGGGATGCCCCAGAAAAAATGCCAGGAGCTGACCCTGGAAGCTTTTAAATTCCAGGCTGGCCGCTGGTGGACCAAAACCTAGAATTTGACTATCCTGGGTTTTGGTCCCTTCCCCCTAAAGCAGGGCCGGCCCCAGCATCTGGCAAACCCAGGCACGTGTCGAGGGCGCGGGGCCAGTGGGGGGCCCACTCGTGCAGCAATTGCGTGTTTCATATACTTACCCTCCTCATTCCATCACTGCTCCAGTCTTGCTGGGCCCTGTGGTACGTCGCTTTGGTGGTGGGGGCGGGGTTGTAGTCTGCTTGCCTGCACACCTGCTCTTCCATCGTCTGATTGGTTACTTCGCCTGCCGGTCTGTCCAATGGCGAGGCGGCTCTGGGGGGCCCTAGGGTGAGGCGAGGGGGCGGGACAGTCTCCTCCTCACTCCAGCCCGCAGGGCCTCCATTGCGGGGGAGAGGCGGGAGCTGCGCCAGTGAAGCGAAAATAAATAGTTCCGGCAAGCAAGTCCCAGCGTCCCGGGCTCCTGCAACCCCTGCAAACAGGTATGTAGTGCAATGCCCGGGGAGGGGCCAGCACTGGAAAGAGAAGCCATATTGCAGGTTGCTGTGAGCCCCACTGTTACATAGCCACAGGGGGCAGGATGCTATGCCCCCCAAGCAGCAGCCATGGGCCATGATGCTATGGGGCCCCAAGGGCAGCAGTCTGGCCCCATGACTGCTGCACAGGTGAACCCACAGCAGCCTGGCTCCTGTGGCTGTGTAACAGGGGGGCTCATAGCAACCTACAATATGGCCCCTCCTTCCAGGTGCAGCAGTCATAGGACCAGACTGCCATGGGGCCACCCGTGCAGCAGCCATAGGGCCAGGCTGTGCTTCTGCACAGGGAGGCCCCACAGCAGCCTGGCCCCTGTAGCTTTGTAATGGTGGGCTGCCGGGCACTGTGGCTACCGTGAAGGAGGGGCCCTATAGCAGACTGCTGTGCCCCCTCCCCCACTGTTATCTGGCAACGGGGGCCAGGCTACTATGGGGTCCCCTGTTCAGCAACCAAGGGAGCCTGGTTGCTATGGAACCCCTATGCAGCAGCAGCTTTGGGGCTGCAGTACAAAGCAGCAAAAAAAAGAAGGTAGGCAAAAAGGATAGAACAAAAAAGGAAAAACGGAAAAGAAGGAGGAAAAGGAAAAAAAACAGGGAGGGAGGAAAGAAAGCAAGCAAAAGATAGTAGGAAAGACAAAAGGAAAGAGGTAGGGGAAGAGACAGGAAATAAAGAATGATGAAAGGAAGGGTGAAAAAAAAGAGTGAGGAAAGGAAGGGCGGAAAGACAACGGGAAGAAAGAAAGAACAATGCATAGCGTTAAATGCGGGCGTGAATTTTTTACGCAGGATGCCTTGGATGAGGGATAATCAGCCAGTCCTGTCTTAGATTCCATGGCCGGCCACAGAGGCGGATGTTCCTCTTTAAAGAGAAACAATACCCAGGATTTTGACTTGGGTTTTGTTTCGTCTGTAAAAATTCACCCTTCCCTGTTGCTATGGCACATGTGTGGGCTCTCATCCAATCAGAGCCATTTGCTGTGCATATCTAATGTTCGTCAAATGGCTCTGTATGTCACAAGGGGCCCACTCAGACTCTGTTGCCCAGGGGCAGAGCCGTAGCAGCCATGAGGTGAATGAGGCACTGGCCTCGGGCGCAGCTACAGCTTCATGCAAGGGGGCGCAGCCAGGGCCGTATCGATTTAATGCAAAAAAAATTAAAAAAATCCGTTGGCCAGCCCAGCTCCGCCCCATCCCTGTTTGCAGCTGCAGCCTGTCTTCTTCCTATGATAGGAGCGACGTGCTGGAGATGGGGGCGTGGCACTGCATCAGATGTACGCATGAATGGAGGAGCACCAATAATGCTGACCCTGTGGTAAGACCGAGGGGCGTAGCGTGGGCGCTGTGTTTCCAGGGGGCGGGAGTTAGAAGAAGGGCAGCCAGGCTGTGTGTGTGTGTGATCACTGGGGCCGCACAGGCTTCCTGATTCAGGAGGCTCCGCCCCCCAGACGCATCATCAACCTGCTGCCTGTTTCTTCCAGCCTGTGAGGAGGAAATCTGCAGCACTGCTAAGCTTCATGTAGGTAGGTGTGTGTGTGTGTGTGTGTGTGTGTGTGTGTCTGTGACACTGTCTGTCTGTGTGTGTGTGTGTCTGTGACACTATCTGTCTGTGTGTGTGTGTGTCTGTGACACTATCTGTCTCTGTGTGTGTGTGTGTGTGTCTCTCTCTCTGTAAGACTTTATATGTATTTACCATTTAATAAAGCAATGACCAATCTGGCTATGGTTTGCATGATGGGACCCTGATTAAAGCAGAACAAAATCCAACAGCAGCTTGTAAGGAATCTAAAAGATTCCAGGGCCTGCCGCTGGCTTTTCCGCGATTGGAATGCCCCACTGTGTGGACACCCTCCCAGACGCCCATAAAAACTCACCTTTCCCCACTCCAGTGGCGCATGCTCGGGCTCTCGTCCAATGAGAGCCGCCTGCTTTGACGTCATTGTTTACAACGGAGAGTCTTATGGGTGCTCCCACCCCAGCCATTCTGATAGGCGCGGCCAGGCAGGTGAGTTTTTTTTGGCTTCCCCGGGGGTTTCACACAGCAGGGCATCCCACTTTAGGATGCCCCGACTTCATAGAACAAAGCAATAAAGTCAAATTCACAGGTTTGGTTCTGCTTTAAAGATAAAAAACCTCCCCCCAATCGTCACCCCTCCGCGGTTTTATTTTTGGCCAATTTTTACTCACCTTGCCAGGGCATCCATCTTCTTGGTTTTACTGGGCAAATCTCCCAGTTTGGCCAGTAAAACTCACCTCTCCTCGGTCCAATGGTGCATGCGCAGTCTCTTGTCCAATCAGAGCCCATTGCAGTGTTTACATCATTCAGCAAATGGCTCTGAGCGGACGAGAGCCCGCGCAAGCACTGCTGGAGAGGGGGAAGGTGAGTGTTTACAGGCGCCATTGGGGTTTCACACAGTGGGGCATCTGGAATTAGGATACCCCGTGGAAAGCCAGCAGCTAGCCCTGGAATCTTTCAGGCCGATCACTAATGAGTTTTATTCCGCTTTAAAAGCTGGTAAAACTGGGGATGCCCCTGTGTGTGAAACCCCAGGTAATGCTCCCATGGCGCATGCCCAGGCTTACAGCAAATTAGAATATTTTGCATCACCCTGCAATCTATTCTGAATGAATGAAGTGCCAGGAACCTCCCGCTCTGCATGCCCACACTGGCCATTTAGCCACGAAGATGCCATCTCTGGCTGCGCATGCACTGTGGGATCCGAGGGGGTTTTACAGAGTGGGATATCCTAGATCAAAAGAGGGAAATGGCTGGTCCTGGAGTCCTTTAGACTTTAGGGCTGTCCAAATCGGTTTTGATATGCTTTTACAATATGTGTGAAGTGTGTGTAGTGGGGGTAGTAGAGTGTTTGGGGGGTAATTGTGTATGTGTGTAGGTGAGGGGTTAAAGTGGAACAACACCCAGCCTGGCCAGCCCCAGGGGCATCCCTGAATTGCCCTGCTGAGTTAAGCCCCCGGGGGTGCGAGTAATCACTTACCTTTCCTGGTTCCAGCGGTGCATGTGTGGACTTCTGGCCAATCAGGGCTGTTTGCCATGACAATGTAATTCGGAAAATGGCTCTCATTGTTTTCAATCCTCTGCATCCTCAGGCTGTGCGCACACTCCCGTCCCATCCACTTAGATAGGCTGGACGCCACTTGGCATGTAGCCGCTTGCGCTCTCTATTGAAGTCAATGAGAGCCATTTGCTGAATGACATAGTCACAGCAAATGGCTCGCAGTAGAGAAGAGACATGCATCAGTCATTGGATGCAGGAAAGGTGAGTGAATCCTGGCATCCTGGGGGGGGTTCACACAGCAGGGCATCCCAGTTTGGGATGCCACCAAGGAATGGAACAAAACCGGGAATGTCAGAAACCAGGGTTTTGTTCCACTTTGACTGTATGTGTGGGAGGTTAAAACAGACCAACACTTGGGTTTTGGCCCCTTTACTGGGGCATCCTGAAACCTCAGAACGCCAAAAATCTCGACTATCTCCCGTGGTGCTCGCACAGGCTTCCAGTAACGCAGTATAAATTAAAGCAGCCAGTTTTCTATTCTGAATGAATAGAAGACTTGGAACCACCCACTGGCTGCTCCCCTCCTGCTGTGTGTCTGTGCTGGCCATTAAGACAAAGGGATGCCGCTGCATGCCACTACAGGGCTGGATGAAACTGGTTAAGGTCTGGTTTCACATGTGTGGGGTTATTAGTGTGTGTGTGTGTGTGTTTTGGTGTGTAAGAGTGGTTGGGCGGTGTAATGAGGATAATGGTGTGTGTATGTGGGTTAACTGGTTTGTGGTGCTAATGGTGTGAGGGGTTGATGGGGTGTTTGCCCTTGCCGATTCCCCTCTCCCTCATTGAAGGCCCATTTCTTACCTGATCCTCGCTCCCTTGGCAAAATGGACCTATGATTGGCCACTAGCTGCCACGTTGACTCTGGACCCAATCCCCACCGGTCTACAATCTTAGAGCCCTGTTTTATTGGGGTAATATAGATTGGGTTTGCAGGGGTAGTATATGTGCATCAGCACAGTGAGCATATTTTTTCTATAAAATTGGTTTTGGATGTCTGTGATGAATGTTGATGGGTTAAAGTGTATGTCTGGCTTCCTGGACATGATCACCAGGAATTTAATTATCCTGGTGATTGGTACTTGTCCCTGGGGCATTCTGATTTGGGATTCCCTGTTGTGTGAAACCCCCCAGGATTGCCCACTCAACTCAACCTTTTCATGGTTCCCACTGCACATGTGCGGGCTTTCGTCCAATCTGTGTTATGCTGTGCATACTAATGTCATTGTTTTGAACTGTGCGTCGGAATCGGGAGTGACAGTAGCCGCATCCCTAGTTCCCCTATGCACGCTCCCTCGCCCAGCCTATCTGAATGGCAGGGAGAAGGAGCATGTTTTGCAGTAGGGATGCCGGGGGTGCGCCATGCAAGCGAGGGACCGACGGAAATGTAAGGGGTTTTCAGGCCACTGCAGGGGCTCACAATGGGGCATCCTGAATCAGGATGCCCCAGGGGCACTTAGTCAGCTGACCCTGGAGTATTTTAGAGTTCAGAGCCAGCTGGGCTGGTGATTGGTCCACTTTAAAAATAAAAAATGTGACCTAGCCCACGACAGGTGGCCATTCCCCTGCACTCGGTGGCTATAACTGAATCTCTGCTTAACTGGCTAATCACTGTGAGAGCAGGGCTGCTACTGCACTGACTGGCCGGCTAAGCCAACAGTTGTGTTTGGGGTTCTGATTATTAATTGTGGGATGTGGGTTGATCTTTTTGTATTATGCCTATTAATTGTGGGCTCTATTCTTGCATCAGGAGCCTAAAGCTGCTGAACAACCAGACTACGAAAGTTTTGACTTTCGACTCAACAAAAGGTAAAAATAGTAATAGTTTGGCTACTGACTTTCAAAAAGAGGTCCACTGCTTTATATCTGGATACAGTTTATTCTGCGATTTCTTTGGGCTTGCTTTATTCTGTTATCTCTTTGGGTAAGACTTTTTTTTCTGTGGTATAGATGGCACACGCAGGTATTCTTCCTCAGCATTTAACTCATCCATGCATTTGGTGTACACATCCCCGAAGCAGGGGTCTGCCCTAAGTATGGCACTTGGGGAGTATTTGGGGGTTAGGTACCTTGCTTAAGAGCATTTCAGTCATATCCCAGGACCAAGATTCATGTCTAGACCCTTACCTCTAGGCCACGACTAGTCAACGGCTAGTCAACTAAAGATCGCCTCAGGCAGCAGAGAGGCTAGGTTCACCCCTGATCACGGGTGCCAACAGTGCTTTTTTACGCAGGTGCGGCATCTGCCAACAACACAACAATGAACTATCTCCACTCTCTCCACTCACTCACTGCTGATCCCTTGTTTCAGTCTTAGCTGACTTGCTCTCTTGCTGCATCCCGCATGTACTCCACAGTTGTAGCCTTCTACTGTTACACTCACTCCACCTCTCCCACTTGGTTGGGGGGGGGGGGGCGGACGCACAAATAGTGCCTAGGGCAGCGTGAACCCTAAATACTGCCATGGGCGCAGCCGCACAGTCGTGCTACATTTTTTATTCTTTTCCAGACCAGCTGGGGGCGCCCGTGTGCGTGCCCGCGGGAGCGCCCGCACCCCCATGGCCAACAGATCCCGCTCCCCTTGAATAATAGCCCGCCAGTACCCGCCCCTCCCCGCCCATCCCATCCCTGCTGTCTGGCCGGCCTGCCTCTAGCCATTGGTTTTGTGTCCCGCCTTCCCCCCGAACCTGCCCCGACCGTACCAGCCCCGCCCTGCCGTCTGGGCGGCCAGCCTCCGGCCATTGGTTCTGTCCCGCCTTCCCCGCCTCAGCCTGTAATCCCCCCGAACCTGCCCCGACCGTACCAGCCCTGCCCTGCCGCCTGGGCGGCCAGCCTCCGGCCGTTGGTTTTGCTGCAGGGCCGGCGCGGGCCCACCTGCTCACCGTCTACCTTGTGACTAGGGGCGGCTGGGTTCATCACTCCCTCAGACAAGTGAAAGGTACTGTAGGAGTGGGCAGGGATTCGGGGACCTGTCACGATTGCTTTGTGTTTGTAGTTTTATTTATTTTTTTTAAATATATTTTTGGAAAAAATAGATCCCCATTTGGAATGCCCTGGGGGGGATCCGCCAGATCACCCATAGACACTCACCTCTTCCCGGTCCAATGGTGCATGTGCAGGCTATGGTGCAATGAGAGCCGCCAGCTGTAACTAGGTCATTCAGCAAGTGGCTCTCATTAAAATCAATGGAGATCCCAGCCTGCTGCATTACGTAGTGACGGCATGCAGCACTCATTGGACCAGAGCCCGCACATGCACCGTTGGAGCCAGGGAAGGTAAGTGGTTACAGGCTTTCTGGGGGGTTATACAGTATGGGTTAGGTGCATATGTTAAGTTACATACCTTCTTGAATTTCATGTAGCTGAAAAATTAAACAGTTCTATTCTACATTCTTTATGCCTATTTTCCTTAATGTCTCTCAAAATAATCCAGTAAACAAGAAATAAAACAAAAAGAAAAGATATAACATTTTCTTTTTTTTTTTTTTGCGGGGGGGGGGGGGAGATTTTCTGTGCTTGCCTCGGGTGCAAAAGAAGCTAGCTACAGCTCTGCCCAGGGGCCCCATAAAGCCCTGGAGACGGCCCTGCCCCAAAGCATCCATAACTGGCATGCCCCGCTATGTGAAACCCTCCAGGTTGCCCAAACTAACTCGCCTTTCCCCAGTCCAATCAGGTGCCACATCCCCGCTACCCTCTGACAGGGAGCATGCCGGCCATTCACTGTTGCCGGGCTGGGGCACATGTCCTGCTAAAGGGATAGCAAGGAGAAGGTGAGTATACTGGGTTTCACACAGCGGGGCATCCCAATTCTGGATGCCCCAGGGGGGCTGATGGCCATGAGTTTTGGTCCACTTTAAGGTAAGTTAGGTAGCCTAGTGGGTGGGCAGGTAGGTGAGTGAACAGGTAGGTCGGTTGGTGGGTGGGTAGGTTGGTAGATGGGTTAGTGGGCAGGCACGTAGGATGGGTCAGGAATCAAAACAAGACACTTTCTTTTTTTATTACATTTACTTCTGCCGTGATGTCACCCAACTGTCGCTGCCGCTGATGACACTTCTTCCTCGGCTCCTCCCTCCTTCGCCACTATTGGAAGCTCCCTCATGTGGGTCCACCACACTAGCTCTCTACCTCCCCTCTTTACAAGGCAATCCAGGGGGTTTCACACAGTGGGGGCATCCTGATGTGGGATGCCCTGGGGGAAAGCCAGCAGTCAGCCCGGGAATCTTTTAGATTCCGGGATGTTTTTGTGCTGCGTCTTCCAGTCTAGCTGCTCAGTGAGACCAGATCTGGAGCAAGTAAATGGCCTCAACTGTGTGTTTTGGGAGCTCTGCATTAAAGCAGACCAAAGGTGTTTCGCATATCTAGGTTTTGCTATTGTGTGTGAAACCCCAAATCAGCTGTTTAATTACCTCCACTGTGTGGAAACCCCCCCAATCGCCGCAGCTAACTCGCCTCACCGCGATCCTATGGCGCATGCGCAGCTGCTCCTCTAATCAGCGCGCACGGAGCCGCTGAGCTATGGGTGTCTAAGGGACGTCTAAGCTCAGCGGCTCCGAGCGCACTGGCAGCCGCATCTCGTGCTTCCCTCTAACGGGGAGCATGCCCGCACCATTCTAGAGGCATAGCGAGGATGTGGCCGCGGCCCGCGCATGCGCCGTTGGACCGGGAAAGAAGGTGAGTTTATGGGTGACCTGGGGGGTTTCACACAGCGGGGCATCCCGATTTTGGATGCCCCCCATAGAGGGAATGGATCAGCCCGGAAATCTCCAGCTGGGTTTTGGTCCACTATAATAAGCATGCAGTGGTTTGCCTGCTTATTAAAAACCTTTTATGTTTAATATAGGGAATGTGCGCTCACCACCTAATCCCGAGTGTGCACAGCCGTGGGTAGTCTCAAACACACTAAATAGCACGAAAAGCAGAGCGAATGGTCTGCACCTCTTCTCATAAAACTTCACTTTTAATTAACACTTAAAATCTCCATAGTGTATCAAAAGCCTGTTTGGGATGCCCTGCTGTGCAAAACCCTTAGGGTTGCCATTAAAATTACCTTTCCTGGTGGCTCCCACTGCGCTTCTGCTGCCCATGGCCGTATCCCTGTAGATCAGACACGCTCCTGCACTGGCGAGCCCACTGCATCTGTCCACTGCCGCAGTCATATTGACTGGCCACACACACACACTCCATTCGCTACAATGACTCACCATATTGTGTCTGGTTAAAGTGGACCAAAACCCACCCTCCACTTGGGGCATCCAAAATCGAGGTGACCCGCTTTGTGAAATCCCCCGGGTCGCCCCATACACTTACCTTGTTTCCCGGTCCAATGGCGCATGTGTGGGCCATGGCCGCATCCCCGCTATCCCTCTAGCAGGGCGCATGCCCACACCAGGCATTTGTGATTGGCCGGCGTGGGCACGCTCCCTGTTAGAGGGAAGTGGGAGATGCAGCCACCAGGGGCGCTCAGAGTCACTGGCCTTAGACAAAGGCTTAGATGATGTGACGTCAGCGGCTCCGAGCGTACTGATTGGACTAGCGGCCGTGCATGCGCCATAGGACCGGGAAGAGGTGAGTTGGCATCGCCGATCTGGGAGATTTCACACAGTGGGGCACCCCCGATCGTTGTGCCCCGGGGGAAAAGGACCAAATCCCAGGGTAGTCAAAATCCTGGGTTTTGATCCACTATAACAAAGAAAAAGTGTTATAATACACAAGTAGTCCCCCACTACATGGCCGCATCCCTGTAGATGAGACACGCTCCTGCACCTAACTATTTCATAACTCCCAACTTTTCAAAGCCGTAAAGAGGGACACATTTAAGCCACGTCTGAACACAACCCCGACCACGCCCCCAGCCACATCCTTAAAGAAAAAAAGCACCTAAAAATTAAATAAAAATAAATAATAAATAAATAATAATAATACAGTGAGGGGCATCCCTCCAATACAACCAGTGAGGGGCATCCGTCATTGCAGCCAGTTAGGGGCATCCCTTGTTACAACCAGTTACCCGGCATAGCCTATGGCCACGGGCTCTGCTGCCCCCCCCCCCCCCCGGGCTTTGGGAAGGCAGGTGTACATGTGAAATGTGTCTAAATATATTTCTAAACACACACAGGACAGTTTGTGTAATTTATCTACCTGTAAACTTTACTTCTGTTCAACAAAGAGCCTTTTAGCATAATCCAATGGCCAGAAACAAAACACTTGATACTGTGTGAAATAGTGGTGTTATCTAGTTAGTATATAGTTAACGACTATTCCTATGGGCCAGTGACTGCTCTTTAGAGCACATGCTCCAGAGGGGAAGCCCTATTGCTGCTCACTGGCTTACCTTCTCCAGTGCCACAGCTTCCCTGATCTGGAAGCAATGATTTTAGCATGTAACATTGTGCTGCTCCAGCTTCCCATCCCCCAGCTGAGGGAAAGTGCCACTGAAACAGGTAAGCAAGTAACAGAGAGGTGAGGGAGGAGCGGAAGCATTGCCACAAATGGGAGAGACCTCCTCTCAACAGGGGGAAGTTCACTTTATTTGGCTTCCTGGTTAGAAAATCAGTTTAATAGGAATTAGATCTACAATAGGGAAACAGCATGTGACACAAGTGCCTATCTTTATTTTTTGGCCAACGGATTATGAGCCTGCCCACCAACGCCAAGGTAGACTCTTTTTCGGGCAGGTCCTACACTACACTACACTGGCCTATCCTAACTGATGCTAGCCATCGTGATCCCTACTTTACTAGTGCTGGATGCAGGTGTAGTGTTCCTAATCTACCTAGATGTTCTAACCTATGTGTGTGCCATCTACCCTACCTCTACGGTCATGGTCGTCAGTCAGGTCTGCGTCACTCTACAAGTGTCAAGGTGAGTCAAGTAGGAGTGTCAAGGTGAGTCTGGATGGTGTCAGTGTATAAGTGTGTGTGTGTGTGTGGCAGTGGCAGTCAGGACAATGACTGTGCTAGCGTTCCATACGTCTTCAGCTGACACCAAACCACCCACACTCCCAAAATAAAGGAGCCAGACAACCACTTCTTCGGAAATTGATGGAATTTTAATTGGCCACAGCCTCAACATAAAACAATAACAAATAACAATTAACGATGCACTCCCGATCTCCCCGATCCAGGTCTGAGATTCCAACACACCCTACCTACCAACAGAAGGGGAGGGGAGGCGGCCCGAAGGCTCACCAACCTCCCGGAATCTGAAACAGAAGCCAGTTCGTGAGCCTGGCCGCATCCCTCCTAGGCCTGGTAGCTCAACGGGGCTAACTGCCAAGATCCACCTTCACCCCTTCCCTTAGTCCCTCCCCTCCCCTTAAACTCAGTCACCTATCCTCCTGGCCCGTTTCCGCCGAAACAGCCGCTTCCTTGTAACCTACCCCCACTTTCCGTGCCATCTCAGACCCGAACCGAGCAGAGGAGACCGCCAAAGCTGGACGGCACTGAAACCTTAGCGCCGCCCAGCCCGCCACCTCTCCACCGCCAATTCGATACGCTCCTTAAGGAGGAGATTAAATAGATCCAACCCCAACCCGTTTAAATGCACCCCATCGGCCCTGTAGAAACCCCGAATTCCCTCTACCTCCACGTGGCGTGCACTCAGCCCTCCGTTTAATCTAACAAACCGGGCAATTGCCCTATCTCCCTTGATGCGCACCCGTTCTATCGCTCCTGGATCCCTCGCATGCCGCCACTCATACCGGGGAACTATCTCAGACCAAATCAACACCACCCCGGGAAATTCCCCTAGAAAAAACAAGAGGTCCCTAGTGATTGATTTGATAAGCTGCCTCATCGGTTAGGGGGTTTTATAACAGGTATGCGGGAGTTATTGGATCGATGGGAGGCTACGGGTTTGGAGTCGGCGGTGGACCCGCGGGGGGTGTGGGACCCAGCGCCGGCGAGGGGGGGGGGGGGGAGTGCCCCGGGAGATGGCGGCCCAGGATCCCGGCGCGCGCGGCCACTCCGGGACCGTGGCCGCGCCGCCACACCAGGTGGGTCCAGGACCTTGGGGGAGGGGGGCCCCGCGGCGGGAGGAGGGGGGCGGACTCGGACTCGGGCCCCCGCAGCCCGCCGGGAGCGGGAGGGGCCGCGCTCGCCTGCCCGGAGCCCACAGCTACAGGGGGGCTCCCCCTCCGCATGGTGGGGGAGGGGGGCCCCGCGGCGGGAGGAGGGGGACAGACTCGGGCCCCCGCAGCCCAGCGGGAGGGGGCCGCGCTCGCCTGCCTGGAGGGGCCAGCAGGCAAGCCCACATCTAAAGGGGGGCTCCCCCGCCGCGGCGGGGCGGGGGACGGAGATAACAAACTCCTCACCCAGTCCTCGCCTCGCCGCTCCACCTCCCGGCGCAGTAACGCCATCAGGGCTTCCATGTTAGGGGGCTGGACGGGCGTCAGTAATGACCGCACGTTCCAGCGAAGAGATCAGGGGCCAAAGAGGAAGAGAAGGGGGGGACCTGCCCCTATATACTCCCCCCCCCCCCCCCTCCCCTGAGGTCACTTCCCCCGATCTCTTCCCCCAATCCCAAGGCTGGTCAGCTTCCAACAGGAAGCGCAGGCCAGTCATGGGGCTGCCAGCCCTAAAAGGGCCGGCGCCCTTCTAGATGACACAGGACAAATACAAACACATACGATGATAAATTCACCATTCCTGGAGGTGGAATCAGGACACCACGTTCACCTTTAGAGGCGGATGGGACGATAATCTGGAACGGCATAAAATAAAGGTGCATAAAAACACTGTTTGGTGTTACCAGCCATGGCAAGATGACCTACCACGTGCCCAAGTGCACGATCACGGCACAGTGGGCACTTGTAGCTGTGCTGGAGGCTGTCGCGGAGGCACTTCTTGTGGAAGATGTGCCGGCAGCCTAGGAATCCCAAGGGCTCGTGCAGTTTGAAGTCCACAAGGCAGATGGAACAGCGTGTGCGGCACGTCTCGGGAACCATGGCCTCGAAATCCAGACGGTCCTTACCTGACCGAAGCCACGGCAAGAAACCTGTAAAGAAAAAGATTGTTTAGCCGGGCATTCATTTACATATTCTGAGCATTATAAATACTAAAATATATCTGTCTGCTTTAAAAATCAGTAATTCTATGGACTATGTGTTATCTTGAAAGAATGGGGCCTGCTGACACATTAAAGAGGAACAAAACCTAAGATTTGAAATGCCCAGCTGTGGGTATTCCCCAGATTGCCCCAAAATACACCTTTTTCTCATTCCCCTGACACTTGTGTGGGTCGCCCAGCCAATCTGCGGCTTCCATTCCATTAATTTTTTCCTTGCCGGTCTGAGCTCAGAGCAGCTAGAAAAGCTGAATGGAGAACGTTCTGCCGGTCCCATCTCTTCTCACCTCTAGCTGCAAGTGTGCCAGTGGCACCCATTTAGAAATGCTTGTCGGGGATACACGTCCCCGGTAAAGGTATAGCGGAGGTGCAGCCCTGAGAGGTGGCGTGGTTTGGTGATTTTTGTACATTGATTTCTATTTAAGGAGACTGTACACCCAGAAAACAAATAAAAGGATACTCACCCGTTGTCAGTCATAGCAGTGGCCTCCGTGTCAGTCACAGTGCCTGTGTCTGCCAAACTTCCTTTACTGTAATGAATTGCATGCACAATCACTGTGACTGACATGAGAGGCAGCGGGAGCGTGTAAGGACACCAAGGGACCCAATCTTGGAAAGAACCTTACAAGGAGGACACAGGTAAGTATCCTTTATTTAATGTATGCCTTTACAGTCCCCTAAATGCATGAATCCTGTTTTATTGACTGTGATATGCTTGCTTTATTTACATATATAATATATATATATATATATATATATATATATATATATATATATATATTTATTACATTTTCTGGGGGTGGGGGTGGATTATGCCCTTGATGTGGTTATATACATGATGCCAGGACTATAGCCAGGGCCGGCGCCAACACAGGGCAAACCTGGGCAATTGCCCGGGCCCCAGGCATCTTTAGGGGCCCACTCAGGCTCACACTTGTTCACGGTATTATTTTCCAGTGGTTCCGAACCACTGAATGGCTGGTGTTGTGTGCAGACCAGCTCATAGCTGGCCTCAGCAACAGGGGAAGGGAAACATGGAGAAGGTGGCATGGAAGGGAGGTGGCGAGAACCAGGTGACAAGTGACAGCAATGATGGAGTCTTTATTGGCAGTGGAGCAAGCAGGAAGGGCTGATGGGTGCTTGGTGGCAGTAGAGAATGCAACAAGGAATAGAGTATGATTGGTGGCTATAGGGAAGGCAATAAGGACTGGAGGGCGATCAGCAGATGACCCATTTCTGACAGCGGAGATGAAAGGTGACATCATGTGACTCACTGCTTTGGGGCCCACTAAGACTCTCTTGCCCAAGGGCCTCCACAAACCTAGAGCGGGCCCTGGCTATAGCAATGGGGGCTGGGTTGCCTTGGCTAGTGGGTAAAGTGGGTCTGGGTACAGGGGGCTGAGAGGGAGACTAAGGGGGTAGGGATTGAATGTGGGTGTTAAAAGCAGCAGCCCAACTGGCCCTAAAGCAGTGCATCCCACTGAGCATTGTCCCGGGTCTCCCTTTGGCCAGTCCGCCTCTGACCAGGAGCACAATAATGTGCAAGTCTACCTGGCGAACCTGATTGGTCACACGATTGGCTATCATAGGAGGAAGTGGTAATGGCTGCCTGGTCTGCAGGTTTGGCAGGCAGGGAATGTGCAGAGCTGAGGCATCACAGATCATGACTGTGCTAGCGTTCAAATATGCCCTGCGTCATACTGCTTCCATCACCAAAATAACAAGACCAGACCACCATGTCGTTGGAAAGATTAAATTTAATCGGCCACAGCCCAACATATAATAAACAAATATATACAAGCAAAATAGAGTCCCCCCTGTGTTCCGGGTCTGAGAAGCCTAGGATCCCAAAAATGAAGGAAAGGGGAGGGAACAAAATTAACTTCCCGACCCCCACCAAGCGGAAGCCAACATTAGCTCGGCCGCAAAACCTCCTAGGCCAGGGAGCTTAATCGGGCTAACCGCCAGTGACCACAAACATCCCCTTACCAGAACCCCAACCATCCAAAATCCTTTAACCAACTCGTCCTGGCCGGTTTCCCCAGAAACAGCCGCGTACCCTTCCAATGGAACTGCTATCTCAGACCCGAAACCCGCGAGGAGACCCGCCAAAGCCAAGCAGCGCTGAAACCTTAGCGCTGCCTGGCCCGCCACAACTCCACCGCCATCTCGATCCGCTCCTTCAATGACATGTTAAACAAGTCGTTCCCCATGTCATTCAAGTGGACCCCATCGGATCGATAGAACCCCTTCATCCCCTCTACCTCGATGTGGCGCACACTCAAACCCCCGTTCAACCTCACAAACCTCGCTATCGCCTTGTTGACCTTAACCCGAACCTTCTCGATGGCCAACAAATCTCTAGCGTGCCGCCAGGCAAAACGGGGAACAATCTGGGACCACACTAACACCACCCCCGGAAATACTCCCAGAAAAAAACAACAAGTCCCGTGTGATGGACTTGATCAGGTGCCGCATCGGCACCTTCCCTAAATCATTCCCCCCTGCGTGAATGACCAAAACCCCCGGTGGCCCCCTCCTTGCCGCCACACGCATTGTGTGCTCTCGCATATCTTCCCAGCACAGGCCTCTCACACCGGCCCAGCTCAACCGAGCACGATCCTCCGGAATGCCCAGCTGCATTCCATTCCTCCGCACCCCCGCTCGCCGAGCCGACCAGTAGATATAAGAATGCCCGACGATCAAGACCGAGCATGCCGAGTCTAAAACAAAAATAAGGAAAGGGAAGGGGAGGGGGGGTAGGAAAATGTTAACGCCCGATCCACACCTTCACCTGTACCGCCGATCAATCCTGTCCGGCCGAATGTAACGCCGAAACCGCGCTGATTCCCACCTCCCCAAACTCTTTATTATGTCATCCGGCAAACCCACCCTAGCCGCTTCCGTCGCAACCCCGATTCGAAATGAATGGGTCCCATACTCGCCGCTTGCTAGCCCCAACTCACCAAAACTGCCAAAAACTGGAAACGCGATAGGAAGGAACCATCCTCGTGCATGAGCAGCGGACCGTTCGACCTCGGCCTGACCTCCAGGAACTCCCTGACGGCCGCAACCGGGAATGAATCCTAGTGCTGCAGCCTACCCAAACAGATACTGCCCCCCGACCCCTTTGATCCGTCTTCGACCGTCTTATACGTAACACCACCCCTTCCTCCGACGTCACGGTATCATCGAAACCCAGTCCCCCGGGTACCCGCTTGCTAGGGCTCACCAGCTCGCCTACCCTCAGAGCTCCAAAAAATGCAAGTGAGAATGCCGCCCTAAAAAAAAACCCAAAACCTGACGCGCAAACCCGGGACAAAACACTGATTATGCCTTCCAACAAACCCCAAGATACGGGCCGCCTGTTATCTGCCGTCCTACGCTCTTTCCGCCAGCCCTTCAGTGCCTGACGTACCCAAAACGCTTTAGTCATATCCGCCCAACCCTCCAGGCGGCACAAAAACGCCAAAGCCGACATCTTTCTATCAACCGAAGCCGGGGTCACTCCTCCCGCCACCAATTCACCCACATACCAGATCAATAACCCTAGCCTATCGTCCTCCGTTCTAGGCACCCCGAACTCCTCCGCCAAGGCCCACCACTGCTGCCACGTCTTTACATATGACCCCCAGGTAGATGGTGCAACTGACTTTTGAATTAAGCCAAACAAGCGTCCTACTGGATCTCCAACAGCCAACCGGGGCATGACTCGCCGACTTCCCTCGCCTCGGGTGCCAACTTCCTGAAGCGCTCCCACTGTAAACGAGAGAGAGCGTCAGCTATCCCGTTCTCCACCCCTGGCATATGCGCCGCCCTACACCACACGTTGAACCGCAAACATCCCAACACCATCTGCCTGGGAAGCACCACCACCGGTAATGAAGACGAAGTCTGCGTGTTAACTGCCGCAACCACCGACATATTGTCCGACCGGAAACACACCGCCTTGTTCCTCAGCTCCTCACCCCATAGGGTCACCGCCACCACCAGGGGGAACAACTCCAAAAAAGCCAAATTCCTCACCAAGTCCGATTCCATCCACCGCCCTGGCCAGGGGCCCGCACACCATCTCCCCCCTAAGTAGGCCCCGAAACCAACCGAGCCCGCCGCATCCGTGAAGACCTCAAGCTCATCGTTCCCCTTCACCGGATCCAACCAATAGGCCAGCCCATCAAAGGACTCCAGGAAAGTGATCCACAACCTAATGTCCTCCTTCATTCCCGCCGTCAGCCTGATGAAGTGATGCGGCTCCCAAACCCCGGCTGTCGCCAGCGATAGACGCCTGGTAAACACACGACCCATAGGCAACACCCGGCATGCGAAGTTCAACTTCCCGAGCACCGACTGAAGCTGCACTAACGTAACCTTCTTAACCCCCAGAGCCCCTTCCAACCCCCCAACCAAATCCTCAATTTTATCCCTCAGAAGCCTACATACCCTTTGCACCGTGTCGATCTCGATCCCCAAAAATTTGATCACGGTTGCCGGACCCTCTGTTTTGTCATGCGCCACCGGCACCCCAAAGTCCCCAAACACATTCAGCATGGTCGCCAACAACAAATCGCATACTCTAGTGCCCCCTGGCCCCACGCACAAGAAATCGTCTAAGTAGTGGGTAACAGACCCCATGCCCGCTCTCTCCTTTACCACCCACTCCAAGAATGAGCTAAAGGCTTCAAAGTAGGCACACGAAATCGAACACCCCATAGGGAGACACCGGTCTACGTAATACCCCCCTTCGAAAAAACACCACAGAAGATACAAGCTATCCGGATGCACTGGTAGCAGCCGAAATGCGGATTCAATATCGGTTTTTGCCATCAATGCCCCGGGGCCTGCTTCCCTTACCATATCCAGAGCAAAGTCAAACGACGTATAAGACACCGATGACAGCTCTTTGTCTATCCCATCATTCACCGACCCACCCCTCGGGAAAGACAGATGGTGTATGAGACGAAATTTGCCTCGCTCCTTCTTGGGCACCACTCCCAACGGGGACACCACCAGATCCTCCAGAGGGGGGTCGCTGAATGGGCCTGCCATCCGCCCCAAGGAAACTTCCTTCCCCAATTTTTCCCTAATCACCTCAGGCCGTTCCCGAGCCGATTTCAGGATCCGAAAACCCAGCTCGAACCCATCCCCCAGTAATCTAGCCACGCCTTGATCAGGGTACTTACTTAACCAGGGGCACATCTCCGCCCCTCTCACCGGGGAAACCCCTTTTTCCAGGACCCTCGGCCCCCTTGCGCCCCCCCCCCGACCCTTCTTAAAACACCTCCCAGCTGAGTGGCTCCCACCGCAGGCCGAACATTCGTGCCGAAACTTGCACGTGGGCCCCCATTTGCAGAAGGAGTCATTGAAGGCCCAACACAAACCCCGTCTGGCCAAATCCGCCCCTCCCGACCCCATTGAAGTGGCGGCCCCTTGAAAGGGGGGGGAACCCCCGGCAGCTGGGTACACTCCCCCCCCCCTTGCATTCATCACCCTCAACCACAGCCCTATATCCCTATGATCCCACCCCAGCCTCTCACTTACCGACATCCGTTGCCTGAACTGCTCGTCGTACCGAAGCCAGGCCAAACCCCCATAAACCCGGTGGGCCTCCCAAATGGCATCCAAATAACAAAAAAGCGACGAGCAGTGCTCCGGGTTCTTTTCCCCAATGACGCTTGCCAATATAGCGAACGCCTGCAGCCAATTCCCGAAAGTCCTCGGGATCAGCCGAAAACGCCTCATATCCTCATCCTCCTCCTTCCGGTGCTCCTTCCCCTTTTCCCAGACCTCACCCCCAAAACGCTCTAAGGGTAGTAACGTGAATATGTCCACGTACTCCCTTTTCCATATTTTCTCCTTCACCTCCTGCTTTAAGTGACCCCCCAGCGGACCCTCAAAACATACGTATGTATGCCCTTTGGCTGAATCCGAAATCGGAAGGGGCCTATCTCCCCCCCCCCTGACTCGCCCAAAACCGGATCTACCGAACTTTCCCCTTCCCTTCTATCCACCTGCGCTGCCCCCTGCTGCGGCGCCCCCCCCGGTTCCACTCGCCGCCGGACCCGGTGGCGCCCCATTGGACCCCCCTCCCAGTAATGATTCCCACTTGGCCAACAACTCCCTTACCCCGACCATAAAACTTGCTACCCCCGAGCCGTCACCCCCCGACGCCCCTCCCCCAGCTTGTGATAACGACATAACATCAGAGATAAAATGTGGCTCACCCTGCCGAGCGATTGCGCCGCCTGGTCCTCCCACGCACTGTTCCACGCCCTGGGTTGCTGGGCCCGACTGGCCCAGTGACCCGCTTCCCGACGCACGTCCTGGCGCCACCGCTGGTCCTGGTGTTGCCGCTACGCTGCCGGATGATGATCGTGTCCTGCTGACGCCCGCCGCCACCATCGACCGGCCACACGCCCGACTGTCGCTGTCCTCACTTCGCCATCCTGGTGCCCCGACCGCCGTGCCCTGGTCGACCACCGCCTGGGGAGAAAAAAGCAGAGGCGAGCAGGTGGTACTGGCCGGGAAACCGAGTCCCTGGTGAGCGTCCGCAATGCCTGGACCAACGCGCAAATGGGCAGGAGAGGACGCCATGCGCACCAGCTCGCCAGGCTGGGAAGCCGCCAAATCAAAGGGCCACACGCTGAGGGATGAGGGAACGCGCCAGGCCAGGGGACCCGTGGGGGGGATGGGGGCATCCCGCGGAGCCGGGGGGCAGGGCGGCGGGGCGAATGGCGAGTTGAATGGGGCGTGGGGGACCAAGGTTGATGCTCCCCCCAGGGGGCATGCGCTATGGGATACGAAGGGGGTGGAATGGGGGGGGGGGAAATGATGGTGTGTAGAGGGGAGGTGTGGTATGTGCTGCTTGGGGGCCCGCACCAGTGTCCGGGCGGACGCCAGGGGCCCCACTGACGGACCCGGGGAGGAGGTTGTCCACCCCTCCAGGTCCGCACTCCGCACTGAGTAGGGCAGAGCTCTGACCCGGATGGAGGTCCCTGAGTGGAGAGGAGGAAGGGGGGGGGGCCCTCCTCCGGCTTGTACGCGGGGAGGGGGAAGGGGCAACCATGTGCCTGGGAGACCCGGCAGCACGCTGGAAGTGCGCCAGGCCTGCGGTGTGCTCCCCCCGCTGGTGTGGGGGGTAGGGGACTGTCACCGCCGCTGCTCCCTGTGCTCTGAGACGGCGGGGAGCGGCGGCTTTAATGCGGCCCGAGCTCCTCTGCTCGGGCCGGGGCACCGCACGACGCGAGGGTGGGGGCGGGGCCTCCGCCCCCGTTGTGTCGGCCTCTCCTCGTGCAGTGAGGGAGAGGCCGGAGGAAGCTGCTCGCTTGCGGCCCGAGCTCCGAGGCTCGGGCCGCGCCGCAAGTGGAGGGGGCGGGGCCTGCGGCCCCGACGCAGGGGGCTCCACGCCGACACTTCACCCAGCCCAGCGGAATCGGGGACTCCGGACCTCCCGCGGCCGGAGCCGCAAGGTAAGGGCCGCGCTGATGAGGGGGGGGAGGGTTTAGTAAGGAGGGGGCAAAGGAGGGGACAGACCCACGCCGAATGGGGCGGCGGGGAGGTGAGGGGCTGAGCCGGGCGGGCCGCCCGGCGGGCTCTTCTGGGTCTGGAGGGGGGTGGCGGCGAGGCGAACTGGGAAGGAATAAGGCTCCTCACCCAGTCCAGCCTCCCTGTGCAGCGCTGCAAATAGGGCCTCCATACTTAACTATTGGATGGGCGAGCGTTGGTCCGACTGCTCGTCCATCCACGCCGGGTCAAAGAGGAAGTGGAAGGGGACGTACGTCCCCTTATATACTCCCCTTCCCCCCTGAGGTCACTTCCCCAGTGACCACTTCCCCCCCATGGCTGGTCTGCCTCCGGACAGGAACGCAGGCCAGTCATGTGGGCTGCCCTCCTTAACCCTTCTAGCGCCAGCTACGTAAAATTCACGTAGCTGCCTCTCCTGTCGTTAAATGCCAGCTACGTGAATTTCACGTAGCTAGCGTTCCCTTACCTTCCGGGCCATCGGGGGGGGGGCATCAGCGGGCCCGTTGCTGTGGAGCAGCTTGCAGGGAGCCCAGGGGTCAGGGGGAGGTGACCTGGGTGTGACCCAAGTCACCCGATCGCTCCCCTGACCAATCAGCAGGGGGCGCACGGCAGCTGTCATCAGCCGGCGCCCCCTGCTTACCTCATCCGGCGCAGCATCGTTTCTGGAGCCCAGGGCGACGGTAAGGCCGATCGCCGGCAAAACGCCCTCCACCAGCCTAGCCTCCGCCGCCTGCCCGCCCCTCGCCTCCTGCCTCCTGCCCGCCCCTCGCCTCCTGCCTCCTATTAGCTGGCTATACGCGCGACGCGCGCCCGACGGCTCTCCGCTCACCACCATGCCGCCATCCATCCATCCATCCATCCTATCACCCCCAATGCTGCCATCCGTCCTCTCACCCCCAATCCAGTCACCCTGTCACCCCCAATGCAGCCATCCATCCATCCATCTTGTCACCCCCATGCAGCAATCAATCCATCCATCCATCCTCTCACCTCCAATCCAGCCATCCTGTCACCCCCATGCAGCCATGCATCCTGTCACCCCCATGCAGCCATGCATCCTGTCACCCTCATGCAGCCATGCATCCTGTCACCCCCATGCAGCCATGCATCCTGTCACCCCCATGCAGCCATGCATCCTGTCACCCCCATGCAGCCCTGCATCCTGTCACCCCCATGCAACCATGCATCCTGTCACCCCCATGCAGCCATGCATCCTGTCACCCCCATGCAGCCATGCATCCTGTCACCCCCCATGCAGCCATGCATCCTGTCACCCCCCATGCAGCCATGCATCCTGTCACCCCCCCCATGCAGCCATGCATCCTGTCACCCCCCCATGCAGCCATGCATCCTGTCACCCCCCCCCATGCAGCCATGCATCCTGTCACCCCCCCCATGCAGCCATGCATCCTGTCACCCCCCCATGCAGCCATGCATCCTGTCACCCCCCATGCAGCCATGCATCCTGTCACCCCCCATGCAGCCGTGCATCCTGTCACCCCCCATGCAGCCATCCATCCATCCTGTCACCCCCATGCAGCCATCCATTCATCCATCCTGTCACCCCCATGCAGCCATGCATCTTGTCACCCCCATGCAGCCATGCATCTTGTCACCCCCATGCAGCCATGCATCTTGTCACCCCCATGCAGCCATGCATCTTGTCACCCCCATGCAGCCATGCATCTTGTCACCCCCATGCAGCCATGCATCTTGTCACCCCCATGCAGCCATGCATGCTGTCACCCCCCATGCAGCCATGCATGCTGTCACCCCCCATGCAGCCATGCATGCTGTCACCCCCCATGCAGCCATGCATCCTGTCACCCCCCATGCAGCCATGCATCCTGTCACCCCCCATGCAGCCATGCATCCTGTCACCCCCCATGCAGCCATGCATCCTGTCACCCCCCATGCAGCCATGCATCCTGTCACCCCCCATGCAGCCATGCATCCTGTCACCCCCCATGCAGCCATGCATCCTGTCACCCCCCATGCAGCCATGCATCCTGTCACCCCCCATGCAGCCATGCATCCTGTCACCCCCCATGCAGCCATGCATCCTGTCACCCCCCATGCAGCCATGCATCCTGTCACCCCCCATGCAGCCATGCATCCTGTCACCCCCCATGCAGCCATGCATCCTGTCACCCCCCATGCAGCCATGCATCCTGTCACCCCCCATGCAGCCATGCATCCTGTCACCCCCCATGCAGCCATGCATCCTGTCACCCCCCATGCAGCCATGCATCCTGTCACCCCCCCATGCAGCCATGCATCCTGTCACCCCCCATGCAGCCATGCATCCTGTCACCCCCCCATGCAGCCATGCATCCTGTCACCCCCCCATGCAGCCATGCATCCTGTCACCCCCCCATGCAGCCATGCATCCTGTCACCCCCCCATGCAGCCATGCATCCTGTCACCCCCCATGCAGCCATGCATCCTGTCACCCCCCCATGCAGCCATGCATCCTGTCACCCCCCCATGCAGCCATGCATCCTGTCACCCCCCCATGCAGCCATGCATCCTGTCACCCCCCATGCAGCCATGCATCCTGTCACCCCCCATGCAGCCATGCATCCTGTCACCCCCCATGCAGCCATCCATCCATCCTGTCACCCCCCATGCAGCCATCCATCCATCCTATCACCCCCATGCAGCCATCCATCCATCCTATCACCCCCAATGCAGCCATCCATCCATCCTATCACCCCCAATGCAGCCATCCATCCATCCTATCACCCCCAATGCAGCCATCCATCCATCCTATCACCCCCAATGCAGCCATCCATCCATCCTGTCACCCCCATGCAGCCATCCATCCATCCTGTCACCCCCATGCAGCCATCCATCCTGTCACCCCCATGCAGCCATCCATCCTGTCACCCCCATGCAGCCATCCATCTTGTCACCCCCAATGCAGCCATCCATCCATCCTATCACCCCCAATGCAGCCATCCATCCATCCTGTCACCCCCATGCAGCCATCCATCCATCCTGTCACCCCCATGCAGCCATCCATCCTGTCACCCCCATGCAGCCATCCATCCTGTCACCCCCATGCAGCCATCCATCCTGTCACCCCCATGCAGCCATCCATCTTGTCACCCCCAATGCAGCCATCCATCCATCCTATCACCCCCAATGCAGCCATCCATCCATCCTGTCACCCCCATGCAGCCATCCATCCATCCTGTCACCCCCATGCAGCCATCCATCCATCCTGTCACCCCCATGCAGCCATCCATCCTGTCACCCCCATGCAGCCATCCATCCTGTCACCCCCATGCAGCCATCCATCTTGTCACCCCCAATGCAGCCATCCATCCATCCTATCACCCCCAATGCAGCCATCCATCCATCCATCCGGTCACCCCCATGCAGCCATCCATCCATCCTGTCACCCCCATGCAGCCATCCATCCTGTCACCCCCATGCAGCCATCCATCCTGTCACCCCCATGCAGCCATCCATCTTGTCACCCCCATGCAGCCATCCATCTTGTCACCCCCATGCAGCCATCCATCTTGTCACCCCCATGCAGCCATCCATCTTGTCACCCCCATGCAGCCATCCATCTTGTCACCCCCATGCAGCCATCCATCTTGTCACCCCCATGCAGCCATCCATCTTGTCACCCCCATGCAGCCATCCATCTTGTCACCCCCATGCAGCCATCCATCTTGTCACCCCCATGCAGCCATCCATCCTGTCACCCCCATGCAGCCATCCATCCTGTCACCCCCATGCAGCCATCCATCCTGTCACCCCCATGCAGCCATCCATCCTGTCACCCCCATGCAGCCATCCATCTTGTCACCCCCATGCAGCCATCCATCTTGTCACCCCCATGCAGCCATCCATCTTGTCACCCCCCATGCAGCCATCCATCTTGTCACCCCCCATGCAGCCATCCATCCTGTCACCCCCATGCAGCCATCCATCCTGTCACCCCCATGCAGCCATCCATCCTGTCACCCCCATGCAGCCATCCATCCTGTCACCCCCATGCAGCCATCCATCCTGTCACCCCCATGCAGCCATCCATCCTGTCACCCCCATGCAGCCATCCATCCTGTCACCCCCATGCAGCCATCCATCCTGTCACCCCCATGCAGCCATCCATCCTGTCACCCCCATGCAGCCATCCATCCATCCTGTCACCCCCAATGCAGCCATCCATCCATCCTGTCACCCCCAATGCAGTAATCCATCTTGTCACCCCCATGCAGCCATCCATCCATCCTGTCACCCCCAATGCAGTAATCCATCTTGTCACCCCCATGCAGCCATCCATCCATCCATCCTATCACCCCCATGCAGCCATCCATCCTATCCCCCCAGGCGATCATGTGCTCCCTGGCGGCCGCGCTCGCACCCACCTGGCCTCCATCTTGGTCGGCTCTGACAGCCGGCATCTTGATTGGCCTCCTCGCCCTGCCTGCCCCGCCTCAGCCATTGGTTACAGAGCATTGCCGGCGCGGGACATGAGAGCAGGCCGCCGGACTCCGCCCACCTGCTGGGTCAGGGACGTGTGACTGACTGAAGTACTGAGGAAGAGACCCCGGAAGAAAAGGTATTTAAAAAAACGAAAAAAAAAAAATAGATGTTGATTTTGGAGAGGGAGTGTGTGTGTGTATATGTGTGTTTTTTTCAGTTTGGTCACGGGGCTCCCGAGCGCATGCCCATATGGGCGCCCGTGTCCCATGACCAACATGTAAATCTGGCCAGTTCGGTGGTTTCGGCGCTCTTCCCCAGGGGAAGACCAACCTCCACAACAACCAGTATAACCATTGAGTTTCGGGAAGGCTTGCGCCCAGAAAGCTGCAGCTACAACAACAAGCCTGGTACGCCTAGAACGCTTGAGGTGTGTACTTTCAGGGACCATGTGGTTTGTGGGGGGTATTTTTATTGAAAAGTGATGTTTTTGTTGAAAAAGCGCAAGGTGCGCACTTTGTCTGCAGAGCAGGAAATTTCAAGTGAAATGCCCGTTATGCATACGCTTTGCTTTGGGGTAATTGGCAACCTTACCCTTGGAGGTAGCTATGCATGTTGGGTATTGTTCTGTTCAGAAGACCTTGCCATTTCAGATTTGATTCGTTTTTTTTGGTTAGCGCATGTTTTTTATAGAAAAATTTGGTCTTAATGCTGCATTTTTGCTATTTTTTTAGGGAAATCCGGTACAACCAGTGAGTTTCGGGAAGGCTTGCGCCCAGAAAGCTGCAGCTACAACAACAAGCCTGGTACGCCTAGAACGCTTGAGGTGTGTACTTTCAGGGAACATGTGGTTTGTGGGGGGTATTTTTATTGAAAAGTGATGTTTTGGTTGAGAAAGCGCAAGGTGCGCACTTTGTCTGCAGAGCAGGAAATTTCAAGTGAAATGCCCGTTATGCATACGCTTTGCTTTGGGGTAATTGGCAACCCTACCCTTGGAGGTAGCTATGCATGTTGGGTATTGTTCTGTTCAGAAGACCTTGCCATTTCAGATTTGATTAGTTTTTTTTGGTTAGCGCATGTTTTTTATAGAAAAATTTGGTCTTAATGCTGCATTTTTGCTATTTTTTTAGGGAAATCCGGTACAACCAGTGAGTTTCGGGAAGGCTTGCGCCCAGAAATCTGCAGCTACAACAACAAGCCTGGTACGTCTAGAACGCTTGAGGTGTGTACTTTCAGCGAACATATGGTTTGTGGGGAGTATTTCAATTGAAAAGTGGTGTTTTGGTTGAAAAACCGCAAGGAAAGCAAAATGGTGTATTTTCTTTGAAAATTAGCTCAGTCGCTCTTTTTAGTTTTACGTGTCTCGTGGGCAGGAAAGGATGTCTACCAATACATATGTGGTACTGTTGCAATCGGGAGCAATAGGGCTTTTACACACAATATGATTTTCTGGAACAACTTGCATGTTTTATTAGGAAAACACACTAAAATTGTAAAAAAATGTTTTTTTGGGTTTTTTTTTACTTATTTTGCATAAAAATATTTAAAAAACACTGACAATCTTACAAACAAGACACTTCATGTTAAAGCCCAGACTGTGCTGAAAAAAACAATATATAATTGTCCAGGGAAATACTGGGAAATCTCTTCAAAAATCACAGTTGAACATGTGGAGCGCAAAATAGTGCAAAATGGTCTGGCAACAAAGGGTGACAAAATCTCAAGGTAGGCTGGCGGTTAAATGGTTAAAGGGACGGCGCTTTCTGGATGTCGCCATGCTAAGGGGTGAGGCTTTTATTCATTTAACTCCTCTTTAAACACAGAACATGTTATCACCCTTCCTTTTTCTGACATCTACTAAAATATTAAAGCTTTTTTTATCAAAATACTACTTCTAATAACTCAAATTCACACCGAGCCCTGCTGGAGACAGGCTTACCCTACACAGCCAAGGCTTACAGTGACAGGCTTATTGTTACTGTATGTACATATGTGTAAGGGGCTTATTTACATCAGATAAATGCTCTAAATCTAATTTTACATTTAATATATTTTGTTGGGTGTTTTATTACAAAGTTGGCCATATCAGAGCAGGCTTCCTTTAAATAGCCAGGTCCTCAGCAGGGTGACAGGCTTATGTGAATATGGAAGTGTGAGCAGAACAGAAAAACAGTTATGGCTGCTTGGGAGGCGATAGTGACAGTTGGTGCAGTTGTTATGGGGTTTGAAATGCCAGCACAACATGACTGGGCTAGAGCTCCATGTCATCTCCCGCTGTTCCTCCAGCTCCCCTCAATAAAACACTGCACAACGTATAAATCTTTGGAATGATTTAATCGACCACAGCTGAACAAATAAATACAAGACAACACAAAAATCTCCGAACCCCTTAATCGAGTCTGAGGTAACCAACCAAACTAAGCCTGCGAGATTGACGAGGAGGAAATCCTGGATGCACCTGACTAAACGGAAGCCATTTTCTTAAGCTCAGCCGCAATCTCCGTTAGGCTCAGAGCTCAACCGGGCTAACCGCCAAGGTGCAAAATGACAACAGCCAGAAAGCGCCGTCCCCTTAAGGAGGGCAGCCCACATGACTGGCCTGCGTTCCGTCCGGAGGCAGACCAGCCATGGGGGGGAAGTGGTCACTGGGGGGAGTGACCTCAGGGGGGAGGGGGAGTATAAAAGGGACATTTGTCCCCCTCCCCTTCCTCTTTGACCACCGGCGTGGATGGACGAGCAGTCAGGTCTGATGCTCGTCCATCCAGTTAGAGATTGGGACATGAGTCCCTATTTGCAGAGCTGGGCAGGGGGTTGAGCGGCGGGGACTGGGTGGGAGATTGGATGCCCTCACTTCAATCCGCACTCTCCCCGCTGTATGGCCGGGTGGGCAGCTGCAGTGGTTGTGCCTATCCATCCGCTGCCCCCACCCCATGCGCTGCGCACGTGGAGCAGGCGAGCCGCACTCTCCCCACTGTGTGCCGGGCGGGGAGCTGCGGAGGTGGCATCTCTCCCTCCCCTCCCCTCCCCTCGGGCACCGTGCACGGGAGCAGGTGAGCCACTCTCTCCATCCCCCGCCTCTGGCTTCGCCCCCTCCCCCTCTTCTGCCCACCTACGGGCTCGCGCTGGGTCCTGCTGCTCCGCGCGGCGGGGGGCGTGGCCTCGCCCTCCTCTCACCTCCGGCTCCACACACCGCAGTGTTGGAGCCGCCTGGGCCTCATTCTCCGCCGGCCTCTGCATCATCCTAGGTCTGGGGGCGTGTCCCACGCCTCATGCTTTGCTGGCAGGCCCTCTGGCATTCCCTGCGAGGCTCGGGGGGGGGGGTCGGGGCCCTTCATGCAGTCATGCGGGGCATCTTGTGGGGTCATGATGTGTGGTCGGGGATTTGACCCCCTTGTCACCCCCCCTTTCTCGGGGTGCCCCCCCAGGTTGCGCCCCCCCCAACCCCATGATCCCTCAAAGCACCCCCTTCCTCGCCCCCCCCCCCCCATGAAAATTTGTGGCACCGCTCGCGGTCCCGCTGGCTGACTCCTGTGGGCATTGCCACTTGAAATTGTGGCCCCCAGCCCAGGGGCTGATTCGCATGGCATCCTCCCCATCGCGGGGTGGCGGAGGCACCCAGGATGCACGCACGTCCGGTGAGGGGCTTGTTTTCCTGGCCAATACCAGCTACTCGCCTTCCCCTTTTTCCCAACAGGCGGTGTTCGACCGGGATCCGGTAAGAGGAGCGTTGCGGTTGCAGCACCAAGATGGCACTACGACGACACCAGCGTCCAGGCAGGCGGTCGCGCGGCGGCGAGTGGAAGTGTTGGTCCAGCGTCACCTTCTAGAAGCACAGCGACGGCTCCAGGGTCGGCGGCAGCGTCGGGACGTCTGACGGGAAGCGGGTCACTGGGCCAATCGGACACAGTGGCCCAGGGAGCGGATCAGCAATCGGGTGGTCCAGGCGGCGCGATCGTTCGGCAGGGTGAGCCACATTTGATCGTCAAGTTTATTTCTGTGTTGCAAGCGGGCAGTGGGTTTTGTGTTTCGGGGTG
Source organism: Gastrophryne carolinensis (assembly GCA_027917425.1). Taxonomy (NCBI): domain Eukaryota; kingdom Metazoa; phylum Chordata; class Amphibia; order Anura; family Microhylidae; genus Gastrophryne; species Gastrophryne carolinensis. The sequence goes on from CM051239.1 coordinate 51,968,292, forward strand.
TTGCGAGTAGATGGGGGTCACAAGTTTTTATGGCAGGGATAAGGGTGTGTTGCTTAGGTGGGAGGCTGAAGTTTGCGGGGGAGCCGCAGGGCAGTGGTTGGGGTGCCAGGGGCTGCTGTTGTGGCGGACAGTACTAGGGGGGGGAGGTAACGGCAGGGGGGGACGGGCGACAGGCCGGTGAAGGTAGTACGTGGACGTCTTCAAACTGGGGTGCTAGTACGCTTAGGGGTTGAGAGATGGAAAAGGGGTATGGTGGATTGGAAGGAGGAGGACGTTGATAGGAGGGGCTTCGGCGGAGTCCAAGAGCTTATGGGTATGGGCGGTGAGCGTTCTCTATACTGGGAAGTGTGATAGGGGAAAAGAATCTGGGACATTGTTCATCACTGTTTTGTTACCTGGATGCCATCTGGGAGGCCCATCGGGTATACGAGCCCGGCTGGGTTACGGTGTGACGAACAGTTCCGACAGTGGATGGCGATAAGCGAAGGCTTGGGTTCATAGGGAGATTGGGCTCTTTCTGCGGGTTATGAATCCAAGGGGGAGGGTGTACCCGAGGCCGCGTCGATCATCCCTCTTTCAGGCTGGTGCCACAGTAACTGGGTCGGGGGTGGCAGAGATGGCAGAAAGTGATGGGGTTGGGCCTTCAATGGCTCATGTGGCAGGTGGGGACTCGTGCAAATTTCAGCACGGGTGGTCAGTTGTGAGCGGAGCCACTGGGTTGCTTGAAGAAGGGTCGGGGAGCCCGCAGGGGTGCGGAGGGTCCTGCAAGAAAGGGATGGCATCGGGGGAAGGGGGTGGAGATGCGCCCTTGGCTAAATGGTATCCCAATCAGGAGGGGAGGGGGCTAGGTTGTTGGTTTGAGGTTTTGAACCGGGTTCCGTGTCCGTCTGGGTCATGTTTTAAAAAAAAAAAAAAAAAAACGGTAAGGACTGGGAGGGAGGTGTCCTTGGGACTGATGGCAGGCCCATTTAGCAGTCCCTCCGCGGGAGCAGCACGGGTCTTTCCCGAGGGAAGTGTCGGTGGAAGGTGATTTGGTCAAGGAGCTGTCATCGGTGTCTTATACGTCGTTTGACTTTCCTCTGGCCTTGGGGAGGGGAGCGGACCCTGGGGCATTAAGGCCCGAGGTTTACATAAAGTCCGCACTTCGGCGCCACCGGTTATAGTTTTTGGCCTCTTGGGATATTTTTGAGGGAGGTTACCATGTTGATCGCTGTTTGCCAATGGGGTGCTTGATTTTGGGTGCATATGTTGCGGCCTTTAGCTCGTTTTTGGGATGGGCAGTGAAGGAGAGAGAGGGCAGGGTGTCCATCATTTACTACTTGGACGACTTCCTGTGATTGGATTGTGGTTGGCGACCATGTAGGCAGGGGTCGGGGCGTGCGGGGTGCCGGGGGCGCACAACAAGACGGGGTTTGGTTGCACTGCAGCAGCTTCTGTCGGTGCTCGGATGGTTGATCTTCGCGTGAGGGGTCTTGCCTATGGGGCAGGTGTGCATGGGAAGGTTGTCATGGGAACGGTGAATATCAGGAAGCCACTTCACTTTATCATGCTGTCGGCGGCCATGAAGGGGGGCATCGGGATGTGGGGTCACTTTTCGGGAGCCTTTTAACGGGTTGGCGCATTGGTTGGATTGGATGGGGGGTGAAAGATGAGCGCCAGTGGTTTATGGACGCGGCAGGCCGGGTGGTTTTGGGGTTTATTTGGGGGGTTCGTTAGTATGCGGGCACTTGCCAAGTCGGTGGTGGAATCGGCGCTTATAGGAACTTCGCCTTTCGTGAACTGGTTCCAATGGTGGTGGCAGTGACTCTGTGGGGTGGAGAAACAAGGCAGTTTGTTTTTGGGCAGATAACTTGTCTGTGTGCTGCACTGGCGAGGCAAATGACATTGTTATCGCCGCCGGTTATCGGGCTGCTTGGGCAGCTGTTATCGGGTTGGTGGTATAACGTTTGGTGCAGGGCCTGGAGCGGAGAACGGGATGGCTGATGCTCTCTCGGTCACGATGGGGAGCGTTTCAGGAAACTGGCACACGCGGCGCTGGAGGTCGGTGAGACATGCCCGAGCGGGGGTTGGAGATCGTGTGAAACGCCTGTTGGGTTAATTCAAAGGTCGGTTGCACCATTTATGTGGAGGGCTTATGTAGAAACATGGTAGCAGTGGTGGTCCTTGGAGGGGGAATTCGGGGTGCGGTCCATGGAAGGGGACAGACAGAGCTTGCTGCTTTGTTATGGGAGCGAGCTGTTAGTGGGTGGTGAGACCTCGGCCTCGGGTGACAAGAGGTCAAGGCGGTTGGTTGGATTTTTACTACATTATTTTGGCTGTGGCAGGCAGTGAAGGTTGGTGGAAGGAGCACTGATTGGTGGATAGCAGGCAGCCAGTCTTGTGGGGAATACTTCGCGGGTTCGTCATGTCTCGAAGCATAGTTGTAATGCTGCATTTTTCGTTGGCATTTTATGGTGCCATAAGGGTGGAGGAGTTGGTGACCCCCAATAGACGGGGCCAGGGGTATTGAGCATATTCGGGAAGGTTGTCGCTGTGTGTTTCTTGCCTGGCTGCTGCTGTTGAACAGTTTAGGGGTGGGGGGCAGGCCTAATGTGAGTGGTCCGCTGTTGAGGCATGAGGGCGGTTCCTTCTATCGTGTTTTCAGCTTTTGGTGGTATTTAGGAGATGCCTGGGGGAGCTTGGGTTTGGTGTGGGAAGTACGGCACCCACTCCTTGCGGATAGGGGTATGGATCGAGGCCTCTAGGCGGGTGTTATCAGAAGAAATAATAAAGAGGCTGGGGAGGTGGGAGTCGGCAGTATGATCGGGGGATGATCGGCAGGATGGTCGGCGGGAGGATCGAGCGGTCATAGGTGATCGCGCTGATCGTTTTTCACATCTATATGCATCCCACCCTCTTCCCTCCCTCTCCCTCTTTCTTGTTTTTGTTTTAAGATCAGCATGCTCGGTCATGGGCGGCGGTCATTCTGTTATATTGTGCTCGGCATTGGGAAGGCGCGGGTCGCATTTGGGACTACTGGAGGAGAGGGGCACGATTGAGCTGGGCTGGTGTGAGAGGGCTGCAGTAGCACACCTTGGAAGGGGCATCGGGGTTGGGGCACCGGGTGTTTGGCATTTCAAGCGGGTGTAGTGGTTTGGGGTGGTTTGGGGAGGGTGCCGATGAGGCATTTTAAGTAAGTCCATAACCCTGGACTTGGTGTTTTTTCCTTGGGGTGTTTCCGGGGGTGGTATGGTGGGGTCACGTATGGTCCCCCGGTATGTTTGGCGGCACGCTGGAGACTTGTATAATAAAGAAGATTCGGTTGAAGGTCAACAAGGCGGTGGTTGACGGTGCGCCATGTCGATGTTGGGGGAAATTTGGGGCTTTTATCAATCGCATGTGGTGCACTTGCATGACAGGGGTATCGATCTGTTAACATGTCGTTGAAGGAGCGGATCAACATGGCGGTGGAGTGGTGGCGGGGCCAGGCGGCACTAAGGTTTCAGCACTGCCTGGCTTTGGCGGGTCTCCTCTCGGGTTTCGGGTCTGAGGTAGCATTTCCATGGGTAGGGTATGCGGCTGTTTACGTGGAAACCGGCCAGGACGAGTTGGTTAAAGGTTTTTGGATGGTTGGCGTTCTGGTAGGGAAGGGGATGTTTTGGTCACTGGCGGTTAGCCCGATTAAGCTCCCTGGCCTAGGAGATTTTGCGGCCGAGTTTATGTTGGCTTCCGCTTGGTGGGGGGTCGGGATGTTAATTTTGTTCCCTCCCCTTCCCTTCATTTTTGGGATCCTAGGCTTCTCAGACCCGAACAATAGGGGGGACTCTTTACTGCTTGTACAATGTTGTTTATATATGTTGGGCTGTGGCCGATTAAATTTAATCATTCCAACGACATGGTGGTCTGGACTCGTTATTTGGCAGGTGAGAGGTATGACGCAGGGCATATGGAACGCTAGCCCAGTCATGGCTACCCCAAACTGTAGCCATCCTCGCCCCCACGCTGGCCATCCTGGCTCGTTTTCCCGGTCGAAAAACAGCCGCGTTTCTACGCCTCAGTACTCATCTAACCTGCCCACTCAGACCCGAAAGTGAGGAGACCGCCCACCGGCTGTGACTACAGTAAACAGTAAATATCAATACATACAAAAGTCACATACTACTCACCCAGGCATTTAACATAATACCATACAATCATTATCACATTTTATACTTCCTTATATCTTTTATTTATTTTTTTAATAACAATTATACATTGTTTTTTTTTTTTTTTTTTAAAAGAATGATTAAAAATAAAAAACTAGATTGCCAAAGCCTAAACCTTCAAGCTTATTATTATTATTATGTTTTACAATTTATTTATCCTAATATACAACTATTACACCCCACCCAGAATCATACATAAACCCTGCTGTCAAAACAAAATCACTAAATTAATCCAATACAGGGGAGGGCGGGTGGGACAGCTCAGTCCAGCGCCGGGAGGACGATGGGGTCAAAGAGGGAGAGGGAGGGACTTCCTGGCCTCTTTATAGTGCCCCCCTCCTTCCTCCCCACAATCCTCCTCGGCTGACTGGTCCAGCTCCCGATAGGAGCTCAGCCAGTCATGTGGGCGCCTCCTTAAGGGGCCGGCGCTTTCTTGACTGGGCTAGAGCTCCATGTCATCTCCCGCTGTTCCTCCAGCTCCCCTCAATAAAACACTGCACAACGTATAAATCTTTGGAATGATTTAATCGGCCACAGCTGAACAAATAAATACAAGACAACACAAAAATCTCCGAACCCCTTAATCGAGTCTGAGTGGTAACCAACCAAACTAAGCCTGCGAGATTGACGAGGAGGAAATCCTGGATGCACCTGACTAAACGGAAGCCATTTTCTTAAGCTCAGCCGCAATCTCCGTTAGGCTCAGAGCTCAACCGGGCTAACCGCCAAGGTGCAAAATGACAACAGCCTGGCTACCCCAAATTGTAGCCATCCTCGCCCCTACGCTGGCCATCCTGGCTCGTTTTCCCGGTCGAAAAACAGCCGCGTTTCTACGCCTCAGTACTCCTCTAACCTGCCCACTCAGACCCGAAAGTGAGGAGACCGCCATAGCTGGCCAGCGTTGACTCCTTAACACTGGCCAGCCCGCCAACCACGATCGACTATTCAATCCGATCTCCCAACACATTGACCAACCCTAGCCCCCCCCCCTGCAGAGCCAAACCCAAACCTACTGTTCAGCTGAAGCCTCCGTGATGTACCCTCCAGTGCCCCTTAAAACATACCCTCGGCCATGCCTACTAAAAACTTAAATGGCACCCCTCCAGTTGGAGTAACCCATCTGCTACCCCCCCTATGTAATTAAACAGATTAAGAGCCTTCCCCCCATCACCATGCCATGTAACGCCTACGATGCCTATCCGATGATCTGCCAATTTTATCAAATGATGGACCTCTCCCATCTCCTCCCCAGCGGGCAATGTAATCCACGGATATAGGTATTCAATAAACTATTGCTAATATCCACATAAGGGCCCCCCCCCTTGCCACGTCCCCAGGGTGTCACTTAATCCGCCTAAATCGCATCCCATAGTCTGCAGCTTCTCCCAACTTAAAAGAGGGGGGGGGCCTCATACTCCAGAGGCCTCATACTCCAGTAAAATCACTACTCGATGCTCTGCGACCCATTATCATAAGAGCTCTCTGCCCGCTACCCAAGCCGCGTCATTCCCCCATATGCATATCTGATAACCCACCGAACACCCCCAAGTCCCTCCTATTCAGGCCTCCCGGACTCTTCCCAATGGGCCCCATAATTCACTGATATGAATATCTGACAGTTCACCAAACATGCTAATATTGTCACATCAAGCGCTCTCGGCCCCTACCTAGAGGGTCCTGAAATCCCCCAACCTGATCGACCACAACCCCTTGTTGTTTAATCTTATTAGTGGCTCTTGCCCTTTCCTAGTGGCCACGACCTCCACCAATCTGAATATTTAATAATCCACCAAACACGCCAAGTCTTATATTAAGCGATCTTGGCCTCTCCACAGTGGGCCCCATAATTTATCCATATGAATGTCTGAACAAACCCCGCCGTTTCTATCATATTAAGAGTTCTCACCCCTTCTCAGTAGGCCACGTCCTCCACCCTTCTGAGTACCCAATAATTCGCCGAACCCGCCGATCTTAATAAAAAATTTGCACTCTTGGCCCCTCCACCATGGGCCCCACATAATCCACCAGTATAAATGTCCAAAACCCCGCTGATTCTAGCCTATTAAGGGCTCTTTCCCGTACTCAGTGGGCCACGTCCTCCACCAATGAGTACCCGATAATCCGCCGAACACGCCGATCTTAATAAAATTCACACTTTTTTGGCCCCTCCACCGTGGGCCCCACATAATCCACCTGTATGAATGTCCAAAAAACCCCGCCGATTCTATCCAATTAAGGGCTTTTGCCCGTACTCAGTGGGCCACGTCCTCCACCCATCTGAGTACCCGATAATCCGCCGAACACGCCGATCTTAATAAAATTTGCACTCTTGGCACCTCCACCGAGTGCCCCACCCAATCCACCAGTATGAATGTCCAAAAAGCCAGCCGATTCTATCCTATTAAGGGCTCTTTCCTGTACTCAGTGGGCCACGTCCTCCACCAATGAGTACCCGATAATCCGCCAAACACGCCGATCTTAATAAAATTCGCACTTTTTGGCCCCTCCACCGCGGGCCCCACATAATCCACTAGCATGGATGTCCAAAACCCCGCTGATTCTATCCTATTAAGGGCTCTTGCCTGTAATCAGTGGGCCACGTCCTCCACCAATCTGAATCACCACTTATCCGCCGAACACGCCGAACTTATCATAATTCGCGCTCCTGGCCCCTCCCCAGTGGGCCCCCCAAAATCCACCAGTATGGATGTCCAAAAAACCCAGCCGATTCGAACCCATTAAGGGCTCTCGCCCTTACTCAGTGGGCCACGTCCTCCCCCAATCCGAGTAACCAATAATCCGCCGAACACGCCGATCTTAATATATAATTCGCGCTCTTGGCCCCTCCACAGTGGGCCCCCATAATCCACCAGCATGAATGTCCGACAACCCCGCCGATTCAAAGCTATTAATGGCTCTCGCCCTTACTCAGTGGGCCATGTCCTCCACCAATCTGCGTATCCTATAATCCGCTGAACCCACCAAGTTTTAACATGTCGCGCTCTTGGTCCCTCCACAGTGGGTCCCTCATAATCCACCAATATGAGTGTCTGAATAAAACTCTCCCCGCCGATTCTATCATTTTAAAGGAGGGAGAGGTTCCAACAATCTGAACCACCAATACATATTAAGGGCTCTTGCGTCCTCCACCAATCCGAGTACTCCACAATCTCCAACTTCCCCGAGTCCTATCATATCATACCCTCTCGGCCCTGCCGAATGGACCTGCATAATCCACCTGCCATGAGTGCCTGAAAAAACCCAGCTGATTCTAACACATTCAAGGAGGTCCCATCCACCATCGCTCCAACCTCGGACGATCAGACCAAACAATCCACCTCCGTCCTTACGTGGGCACCCCACTCACTTCCGAGGCCACGCATTGCGACCCTTCTGGTCCTTCCCACCATCGGGTGACAATCCATGATCCATTCCCCCCACCGAACCGCTTCCTACATCCAACCTTAATATACAATGAGCCCAACTCACTTTCCCATATATTCCATGTACCCACCTACTTCGGCCATTGCCTTTTAAACCCCCCCAAGCCCCAGGCAGCTTCTTACTCCCACTTTCAGGGGCCACCAACCGTACCCAGAAAAAGGAACCAGCCCGCCCTTAAGCATTCCCCTGACAGCCTCTGGCCCCCCCTCATCCTTAAATAACCCCAAACGCAAGCTGCTTCCCTGCCATGGTGCTTATCCCCTAATCCGATCACGTCTGTTCCTCGGGCCAAAGTCCCCAATTCCAACCTTGGAGCAGCACGCTGCTCACTTTCCCTTAGATCATTTACCCTCTCCCAGATACTGAACCGGACCGAAGTGGTGGCCATCCTCCAAACCTCCACCCCAACCAAACTAACTAAAACCGATAAGCTATTTTTTTTTTTTTATTAGCACTTGTTTAATTCAACCCCCGATCCTACCACCTCTATAATTATTCCCAATCCAGATTCCCTAGTCATCCATATGCAGAGTAACCCATCCTTGCTCCTCCAAACCCCCCCCCCCCCATCGAACAGCGGGCTTGCCTTTGCCTCATCCATGCCTGCCGTGCATAACTTGGAATCCCAAGCTTCAAACAATCCCCCATCCCCCCTTACTTTAGTTCCTTCAGCAGCGCACCGTCCGCTTGCCTTCAAGTACCCAGATGCCTCCTGACCCAGAACCTGTCATTTTACTTCACCCCACCACGCCCCAATTGTTACCAATCCCAGATCTAATGGGGGTTAACCATACCCATACGCCTATTTCCATCCCTTCAATGCTCCGTACCCCCCCTCAAGCCCGCCACACCTGAAGGTCCTCACGAAGTGCCAGTACCCTGACGGTAAGGAAATGTAACTCACCACACCCCTACCCTTTAACGAGCACCCTCCTGGCTTCCCATGACCACCCTCCCACAATCTTCCCTCAAATCACCCTTTAACCAATTGCCAGGCTGACTACCCTATGCCCCCTTACGCTATCTCCTGAGCGCCCAACCCCTGCCGTTTATTTGTCTCGCCATACCCTCTACCACCCTGATCAAACCCTTCCTCCTGCCTCTTCAAAATTCCCCCAAATACATAGTTCTTAAACCAGATCAAACGACAAACATACACGACGACCAGCTGGGCATACCTTGAAGGTGCGCAGGCGTCTCGGCCCGCCACCCGGACGAGCATAACTCGTGTCACTGGACCGATGTCCTGGTACCGCCGATGCCTGGTACCGCCACCTTGCTGATAACTGGTCCTGTCCTGGCCGATTGGGCCGCCGCCGCAAACTCCACGTGATCTCGTGTCACTGGAGCGATGTCCCGGTACCGCCAATGCCTGGTACCGCCACCTTGCTGCTAACTGGTCCCGTCCTGGCCGAGCGGGCCGCTGACGCGAACTCCATTGGGGGGGGGGAAGGTGGCGGGCCTTCGGCTGGTGCCGATCAGGCGATTGAGTGCCGCCCGACCTAGGAGTGTGGGAAAAAAAAATGGGGGGGGGGGGGAGTGTGCCGTAAACCCCCCCCCCCCATGACGGTACCGGCAGCTGCCGGTAAGGCACCCGGGGGCAGCTACACCAGGGCCAGATGGGTAACCAACTAGCCCCGGTCCTCACCCACCCGCATGAACGAGTGGGGCTCTGACCCCCCCTCCCTCGATGGGTCCCCTGAGCCAGATGGGAGGAATCACCCCAGCCACCCTGGCGGTGGAGGCGAAAGCCGCAGTGTGAGCTTCGGGTGCCCCCCCCCCGGAACAGGAGACGAAATGTGAGGTGGTGGGAACTGACCCCCCCCCCACGAATGCCGCAAACTGGGGGGGGGCAGCCAACAGCCCGTGTGCCGGCGGCTCCAGGAGGTGGCGAGTCCCCCCCAACAGCATCAGGTGAGGAGCTGGGGCCCCGGGGCAAAGCGGGTGTATAAAAATGACACCTGGTGAGGGGGGGCGCCCCGACAGGGGGCGCGGGGGGGGCACCAAGCGGGGGGGTGGCGCAGCACGCAAGTCCTGTGCAGCCCGACAACAGGAGAGAGGGGGGTATCCCCACACTGCAGCGCAGCTGACCGGCCGGCAACACGGGACAACACAGCCGGCCGCCGCGTGCATGGCCAGAAGAGAGGTAAGGCGGGGAGAGGGAGGGGGGGCTCACGGCGGCCGCGATCGATGGAGGGTCTCTGCCCCCCCGACACTGGGCGGGGGGAGGGTGGGTGCGTGCGAGGTCCGCTGACAGGGGAGGGGGAGGGAAACCCCCACAACACAATGCGGCGGGCTGCCGCGCACACAGCTCAGCCAGAGGCAGTAAGGCTGGAGGAGGTAAGGCGGGGGCTCCCTCACCACCCTCACAGCCTTCACTGACAGCCAGCCGGGAAGCCGGCTAGTCCTCCAGCATGTCGGGCGCCCGTGATCGACGGGGGGGGGGCCAGGGGAGGAGGGCCGGGGGTGAGGGCACAAGAACTGATGAAGGGCTCCATCCAGTGAAACGGGGAGGTAGGAGTCATGCTGCGGGCCATGGGGCAGCCGGCGGGAGTTGGGAGAGGAGCACTTACCCAGTCCCCCGGATGCCATGGCCCGCAGGAGGAGAGGATTCTTTGGCGCTGGACGAGCATCAGGCAGACAGCTCAGTCCAGCGCCGGGAGGATGATGGGGTCAAAGAGGGAGAGGGAGGGACTTCCTGGCCTCTTTATAGTGCCCCCCTCCTCCCTCCCCACAATCCTCCTCGGCTGACTGGTCCAGCTCCTGATAGGAGCTCAGCCAGTCATGTGGGCGCCTCCTTAAGGGGCCGGCACTTTCTGGACAGCCTGGTTCCTTAGCTGCTGTAAAATGGATTTTTAGAAGAAAAATGGAACTGGAGAAGAAAGGAAGAGGATATATGTGATGTTCCTAGGTTTGCTCTCTGATGAGCAGCCACTGGAATTCTAAGCCAGGCCCCTATTAGGATATACAGGCTGCTTCATTTACATTGGATGCATGGATGTTTTTTTTGCCAAAAAACTGTAAGTCTGTTTAATTGTATGTTTTAAATAGGTTTTTTGGTGTTTTGGGGAAACTGTATTACAGGGTTGGCCATATCAGTAATATTGGGACACATGATCCAGGCCCCTATTAGAAATGACATACTGGGTCATTTACATGGCATGCATATGTGTTTTTTCTTACCAGAAATACTCTAAATCAGTTTAATTGTAGGTTTAATATTGTTTTTCGTTGTTTTGGGAAACATTTATTATGAGTTGGGAGGCTGAAGTGACAGTTGGTCCATGCCCCCATTAGAAAGCACATACTGGGTCATTTACATTGGATGCATGGAGCGCCTGTTTTTTTTACCAATACAATACTGTAATTTTGTTCAATTTTACATTGAATGTTTTTTGGGGTTTACGTGGACATTTATTACAGTTTGGCCACTTAACCCACCTCCTGACACCCCTAGCACCAGCTATTACAATGACAGGCTGGGCTGATTCTTTTGTTTCCAAATGTTGTAGGTGGAGCCTTATTAGGAAAACATATTAAAACGCACAAATAAGGTAATTATTGTCAAAATCCCCCCCCCCCCCCCCCCCACAATTTTTTTTTGTTCCAACTGTCAAACTCTCAAAATCTCCTAGATTTTGTTTTTGACTCCCAACTGTCAAAATTCAAAATTACCCCTCCCCCCAAATTTTTTTTTTCCAACTGTCAAAATGTCCCCCCCAAAATTTGTTCCAACTGTCAAAATCCCCAAAATGTTGTTTCTAAATTCCAATTGTCAAAACTGCCCCCCAAAAAAAAATTTGCTGTCAAAATTTCCCACATTTTATTTTTGACTCCCAACTGTCAAAATTCAAATCCCCCCCCCCCCCAAAAAAAAAAGTTTTACTTCCAACTGTCAAAATTCCCACCCCACAAAAAAATTAGTTCCAACTGTCAAAATCCCCCAAATGTTGTTTTTGAATCCCAACTGTCATAATCCCAACTGTCATAATCCCCAAGATGTTGCAAAAAAGGAAAAAAATTGAAAAATAAGAACTAGGTGTAGGGTGTATGCTGGTGCGGTTGTTTTAGGCTATGAATATTAAACAATGAATAAGGACACTTACCACTGATTCCAAGGGACTGGGTGTAGATCTCGAGTTGTTCCGCTTCCCAGAAGGTCATGGTTGCTGAAGATACCTAAAAAAAATATAAGAAAAAGAGACAAAGACACACAGAGACAGAGAGCTGTTGTCCTGCAGGCAGGAGAGCACGCAGCAGAGGTCTTGCCACTTCAGACTCGAAAGCAGCAAGTGATCACCAGTGAGGCTGCAGTCACATGACCATGGGTGCTAATTTGCATTAAAGGGCCAGCCTACCTATTTTACGCTATACATGTTTAACTGTGATTAAATGTAACCTCACTGCCTGTTATTGGGGGATTCTGACACTCAGTGTGTTTGGGGGGGGTTCTGCCTCACAGCCTGTTATTGGGGGAACTCTGTCATTCAGCGTGCTTTGGTAGGTTTCTGCTTCATAGCCTGTTATGGGTGGTATTTGCCACTCAATGTGTTATGGGAGTTCTGCCACTCAGGGTGTTATGGGGGTTTCTGCCTCACAGACTGTTGTTGGGGCCATTCAGCGTGCTTTGGTAGGTTTCTGCCTCACAGCCTGTTATGGGTGGTATTTGCCACTCAATGTGTTATGGAAGTTCTGCCACTCAGGGTGTTATGGGGGTTTCTGCCTCACAGACTGTTATAGGTGGTTTCTGCCACACAGCATGTTTTGGGGCATTTCTGCCTTACAGCCTATTGTGTTATGGGGGTTCTGCCACTCGGTGTGTTATGGGGGTCTGCCTTACAGCCTTCTATTGGGGGTTCTGCCATTCAGCCTGTTATAGGGGGGTTCTGCCACTCAGCATGTTATGTGGGGATTCTGCCACTCAGCATGTTATGGGGGGTTCTGCCACTCAGCATGTTATGGGGGGGGGGGGGTTGCAGATACCTGGCCAGAGCTACAGAAGGGCCAGTTTGACCAGAAAAGTCCCAGGGCAATTTTTAACCCCAGTCAGCCCCTGGGTGTGGTGAGCATAGGGTAAATAAATGCATACCTAGCGTGCCTCAGCTAGGCCTTTCTGGGGGTTGTCATGGTGACTGACCAGTCAGAGAGCTGAGAGTGGGCCGCAGGTTAGTTTATGGGGCTGTTTGTTCTGTCCTGAACCTGACCCTAAATATGTTATGGGGGTTCTGCCACTCAATGTGTTATGGAGGTTTCTGCCACTCTAGCTTTTATGGGGGGTTTCTGCCACTCAGCATATTATGGGGGGGGTCGCAGATACCAGGACAGACATGCTGCAGAAGGACCAGTGTGACCAGAAAAGCCCCAGGGTATTTTTTAACCCCAATCTGCCCCTGGGTGTGGTGAGCGTGAGGTAAATAAATGCATCCCTAGCGTGCCTCAGCTAGACCTTGCAGGGGGTTGTCATGGCGACTGCCTGGTCAGAGAGCCGAGAGTGGGCCAGAGGTTAGCTTATGAGTCTGTTTGTTCTGTCCTGGCCCTGACCCTTAATGTGTTATGGGGGGGTTCTGCCTCACAGCTTGTTATGGGGGTTTCTGCCACTCACCATGTTATGGGGGGTTGCAGATACCATGCCAGACATGCTGCATAAGGGCCAGTGTGACCAGTCCCAGGGCATTTATTAACCCCAGTCTGCCCCTAGGTGTAGTGAGCGTGAGGTAAATAAATGCATCCCTTGTGTGCCTCAGCTAGAGGCCTTGCAGGGGGGTGTCATGGCGACTGCCTGGTCAGAGAGCTGAGAGTGGGCCAGAGGTTAGTTTATGAGGCTTTTTGTTCTGTCCCGGCCCTGACCCTGTATCTGAGGCTAATGGATGTCGACTGACTGGCAGCAGCAGCAGACTCACTCGCTGTCCGGGAAGGCTGATGCCATGCTGGGTATTGTAGTGCCACACAAATGTAAAAGAGATATTTCCATCACCCTGCAGCCTATCAGAGCTTAAAGATCTGCAGTTCCCTTCCCGTTGCTGCAATCTTCTGCTGAGCACACACCATACAATGAGAGGAAACTGGGAAAGCGTACACAATCCACAAGGCTGGTGCTGGATAATGAATGAACCACAAGTGTATCAGCAAACAGCAACTAGATATATTCCAAATGTATTGATATATTACAACACAAAACAAAGTTAAAAAGAAGACATGCGAACCCAAGCTGCTCCATATGCCCTCACCACTTCCTGGTCTAACAGTGCATGTGTAAACATGTATAAAATTGCATTTGGGGTGCCCATTTGCCCATTTATTTGACCACATCAAAATTTGTATAAAAAGTTTTACAATTTATTTCTTCATATTTAAAATAAATTGAAGGAATAAATTGTAAAACGTTTTATACAAATTTTGATGTGGTCAAATAAATGGGCATAGGGTGGGGGATATAGGCCTAATACCCCCAAATCCAATTTTATACATGTTTACAGCCCTATATTTAAACCAATCAACATTTTTCCAACAGGGTGAGGTCACTTTATCTGTAGAGTTTATGCATGTGTAAACAACTATATATTTTAAAGTGGACCAAAACCCACATTTTTACCTAGCATGCCCCTATGAGAAGTACCTTTTGCCAGTGCTTCACTCTAATCCCAGATAATAGCGCCTGTTTTAGCTATAAAGCTCCGCCTCCTCCATTCATTGCCACTGATGTGTGTAGCAATGATGTCATTACCACACCTATGTAATGACTGATCACCTGCCATCGCCACCTCACATAGAGGGAAAGCCAAAAGATCAGTGTTCCAGGACAGTTTGAAAAGAGCGAAAATATCCATTTTTAGTTCTACACCCTAAAAAGGGAATATCGGCAGGGGCTTTGTCCAAATCTATTTCACAAGTTCAGTGGGTTTTGGTCCACTTTGACTATCAGTAAATTAAACAATCATGCCCTGGCCTAAGGGAACCCAAGATAAAGTGACCATGACCAAAGGCAATGCAAACAATGTGCAGATATTCACCCAAAATAAAGCCAATGTGACTAAAAGAGATTAAACAACAATAATAAATAAGTACATGTGAAAATATCACCAAATCTTAGAAGTCATGAGGGAGGGAGCTGGGCCTGCTTTTGGTCCCAGTCACTTTACCTCAATCAGCCCAGGGTACATGATTGTATGTTGCCATTATTTATTGATATTTAATAGATATAACTGTTTACACATGCACATGGCACTGATTGTTTACAATGGGGAGTGAGAGTGGCTGCATCCCTGGGCTGTGCGCCCGCTCCCACCACAGCCATTCAGATATTGAGTCCAGTGAAAAGCAGCAGCTGGTTAGGGTCTTTAGACTGGGTATCAGGAAAATGTATTACATGAAAAGGGAGGATGAGCCTGGGCAGGGCCGGATTAAGAGTGGTGGATGTTTTATGGACAGTCAAAATGTGCCAGTGTTCCACTTAGAAACATAGAAGGTTGACGGCAGAAGGAGACCATACGGTCCATCTAGTCTGCCCTTATGTGTATACTGTATGTTCTCTTTATCTTAGGATAGATGAGTGCTTATCCCAGGCATGTTTAAATTCAGTGACTGTTGATTTTTCAACTACCTCTGCTGGAAGTTTGTTCCAAGCATCTACTACTCTTTCTGTAAAATAATATTTTCTAACATTGCTCCTGATCTTCCCCCCGACTAGCTTCAGGTTGTGCCCCCTTGTTCTATCATTGAGTTTCTTCTTAAAAACACTTCCCTCCTGAACCTTATTCAATCCTTTCACATATTTAAAGGTCTCAATCATGTCCCCCCTCTCCCTTCTTTCCTCCAGACTGTACAAATTAAGTTCTTTAAGTCTCTCCTGATAAGTTTTAAGTTTAAGTCCTTCCACCATTTTCGTTGCCCGCCTTTGGACACGTTCTATTTGAATAATGTCTTTTTGCAGGTAAGGTCTCCAGAACTGCACACAGTATTCTAGCTGTGGCCTTACCAGGGCTCTATACAGCGGCATCACAACCTCCCTCTTCCTACTGGTGATGCCTTGAGCTATGCAGCCGAGCATCCTGCTTGCTTTTCCCACTGCCTGGCTACACTGTCCACTCATCTTGCAGCTATCAGTAATCAGTACCCCTAAATCTCTCTCCTCCGAGGAGTTTTAAGGACCAAATGCAGTCCTGGAGTCCATAAGACTCCAGGGCCACTTTATTCCATCTCCCAAGTCCCCCCTGGATCCCCATTACATGTGTGGCTGGGGGGGCATCTCTTTTTTGGGCTATGTGCAGCCATGCCCGCTGTAACTGGGTGGCTGCCATGGCTGCCCAGGGATACGGAGGGGCGGGGCTGTGCGCCAAGTGGGCTTCCATTAATATGTGCAGCCAGAGAAGCTGATTGGAGGAGAGTTGTGCCAGCACTGAGGGAACGTGAGCAAGGTATGTATTACTAGTGTTTCCAAATCGTGATGCCCCAAAACCACAGGTCTACTTTAAAGCAAAACAAACCCCAGGAATTTGACTACCAGGTTTTGTTCCATGCTGGAATCAGGATGCCCCGCAGTGTGAAACCCCCCAGTTCACCCACTACAGCTCACCTTTTCATGATCCAAAGGCACATGTGTGGGCTCTTGTTCAATGATGGCCATTTGCCGTGACTACGTAATTCAGCAGGCGACTCCCATGGATATGGATAGATCTGAATGGCTGGGACGGGAGTGCGTTCATGACGCAGGTGATACAGGGGATGCGCACTCTCCATTTAAACCAATGAGAGCAGTCTGCCGAATGACATAGTCAGGCCGGCGGCTCTTATTGGTCAAGAGCCCGTGCATGTGCTGTTGGAGCACAGAGTTGTAGTGGCCGAACTAGGGGGGTTTCAAACTCGTGATGCTCCTGAAAGAAAAACCCAGAAGCCGACCCTGGAATGTTTTAGATTCCAGTCTGGCTGCTGGTGGGTTTTGTTACACTTTAAAGAAGACCAAAACCTAGGATTTTGACTATCCTGGGTTTTGGTCCCTTCCCCCAAGACATCCAGAATCGGCATGCCCCGCTATGGGTCATACCTGTCTAATAACTGCTTGCATTTTATAATTAACGTCACTTTTCCACAATCAAGGGAGGCCTCCTTTGTATGTGAGGAGGGGGCATCCCAAACACTAGCAGTAATATTTCAAGAGTACCTGTCTATTAACTGGTTGCATTTTGTAAAGAAAGTCACTTTGTCAAATTGCCAGCAGCCATTGCCTTTAACCGGGGGGCATCCCAAATATGCTAGCATGCCTCTTTTAAGAGTGATCACATTGGAGTTGGCAGCAGCAGCATTAGAAGCCCATATATTGCCTGAAAGACACACATATGAGCTGGCAGCAGCAGCATAGGGAGCCCATATATTGTCTGAAAGACACACCCAGGAGTTGGCAGCAGCATAGGGAGCCCATATATTGTCTGAAAGACACACCCAGGAGTTGGCAGCAGCATAGGGAGCCCATATATTGCCTGAAAGACACACCCTGGAGTTGGCAGCAGCATAAGGAGCTACCATGCATCAGCTACTACCATGGATCAGCCATTGTTGGCTGGAAATCCTGGTTGAACCATGCCTGATTTATCTTCACAAAGGTGAGTCTCTCCACATTATTCGTGGACAGACAAGTTCTCCTTGGCATGACTATGGCCCCCGTCGCGCTAAACACCCGCTCAGATGGCACAATACTGGCCGGGCAGGACAGCTTTTCCAGGGCAAACTCTGCTTGTTGCAGGCACAAGTCAAGTTTGGCTGCCCAGAAGTCCAGCGGATCCTCAAGGTGTGTTGGCATGGTCATGTCAAGGTATGACACGACCTGCTGGTTCAGGTCCTGCTCCAGGTCTTCATGCTGCTCATGAGCAGACTCACTATGCGGGTGTAGAAAGCTACTCATTAGCGACTGAAGACTGAGGCTGCTGCTGATGGAGCTGCTGCTGCTTCTCCTTCCACCCCCCCAGCAGCCATGGCAGTGGAAGGTGATCGCAGAGGTCCCCCCGAGTCAGACCTGCGAGAGTATGGACCATGGTGCAGATAGGCATCGGCCAACCGACTACGTAGAATGTTTTTGTAGTAGGTCAGTTTGTCCTCCCTCTCAGCGGGTTTAAAAAATGCCCCCATTTTGTGCCGGTTCAGTTCCGACACGGCTTGATCGACCATTCCTGTCTGCTGCCTGTACTGACCTCTGCTTTGTCTGACCACGAAGCTGCCTGCCCCTCTGGATACCCCACAATATCTGACCTCCTGGCTTGACCCTTTGGCTACTCCTGACTACACACCTCATCCCTGTACTCTGACGCACCCTCCGGATTGACTACCTGTGAACGAGCTCGGCTTCGGGATATCCTTGTGATTCATCTGCCTTCACCGTAAGCAGCCATCCTTTGCGCCTATTAAGACCTGGGGGCAACCGTGTCCGGTGAGGCGTACCTAGCGTCCCGGCAAACGGGGGCTTGACTATAGGCAGAAGCGGCGGTGGAGATTGGGGGTTGCCTGCTTACAGAAGGCTGTTGTCCCGCTGGCATCACAGTATGGACCATGGCGCAGATAGGCATCGCCCAACTGACTATGTAGGATGTCTCTGTAGTAGGTCAGTTTGTCCTCCCTCTCAGTGGGTGTAAAACATGCCCCCATTTTGTGCTGGAAGCGAGGGTCCAATAAGGTGGAGAGCCAGAAGTCATCCCGCTGACAAATGGAGACAATTCTGCGATCACTACGCAAGCACGTGAGCATGCATCCTGCAATTTGTGCAAGTGACTCGGAGGGACTACCTGTCTCCATCTCCACTGCAAACGGTGTGTCTGGTTCCTCTGTCTCACCTTCCTCACAACCCTCTAGCTCCTGTGGCTGCTCCTGCTCCTCCTGTCCATTTTGTCAAACTGTGCTTCGCTGTGCCCCACCCCCCCTCCTCCTCCACTTCAACCCCCACAGGCTTCATGTGGCTGTGAAATGTATGCGCCATGTCTCCAGTGCCCTGACCAGCCATGGTTTCCAACATGTGTTGTAGTACATGAAGCAGTGGAATCACATAGTTCATCTCATGAGCCTCGATTCAGAGACACATTCGTCTGGACTTCTGTAGCTGTCTGTGAAAGTTTTGGTGGGTGTTTGTCATTTTTTAGCTTTTTTTCGTCCATTTTTCATTCGTACGAACGTTCGGGAAAATGCGTATATGCTCTTTCGATAACCAAAAGCAAATCGTAAGTTTTTCGTTCGTTCGGGAGGTTTTTTCCACCAAATCTGAAATGTTTCGTCCGTTCAGAAAGTTTACGTTATTGCAATGGGCTGGCGATTAATTCAGAGAGCTGATTGCCAATGGGCCAACACCCCATAAATCCGTTTCATTGCTGAACCACTAACGGCACCATTTAGACGTCTGAACTAGAGCCATGGATGAGTCTACTGCATTTGAGGAGCATGAAGATCTGCAGCTCCTTGGCATTGAGATCGTCCGGAGGTCAGAGACCAGACTGCACCGGCGGCAACGCATGGACATCAATGGCATGCATGACGTTGAGCTGTTCGAGCTGACCAGGCTTAATCGCGCTGCCCTCCATAAATTGTATAGTGAGCTGCGGCCATGGTTAGCCCGCACCACAAGGAAGGGGCAAGCAATTTCAGGTATGACCAAGATGCTTGGCTGCCTGCAATTTGTTGGCGAACGGTTCGTTCCAGAGGCTGGGTGCCCTCTCCGTGGGGATCTCACAGCCTACACTGAGCCGCGCGCTATCCAAGTTTTTGGAAGGCATGGCTACCCTAACTCGGAAATATATTTGTTTCCCTGAGGATATGGTAGCCAGAAACGCCATTAAGCTGGCATTTTATAATATCGCCGACATGCCCAACGTCATGGGTGCAATTGACTGCACACACGTTGCCCTGGTCCCTCCTGCTTGCGACGAGTATATATACAGGTTTTGTCTTCCATTGTATCTCAATTTTTGGGTGTCCCTCCTTTGGCCAATAACATTATTTGTTCTTCTCCCTCCTTGTTCCAAAACCCTCATTGTGAATAGTCCCTTTTTTTAATACTAGCATCCTTGTGAATAGTCCCTTCTTTTATTAATAGCATCCTTGTGAATAGTCCCTCCTTTTAGTAATAGCATCCTTGTGAATTGTCCCTCCTTTTAGTAATAGCATCCTTGTGACTAGTCCCTCCTTTAATTAATAGCATCCTTGTGAATTGTCCCTCCTTTTAGTAATAGCATCCTTGTGAATAGTCCCTCCTTTTGTAGAAACCATCATTGAGAATAGTCCCTCCTTGTAATTTGCCACTCAACGTTCACAGTCCCTCGTTTTCATTAGGCACTCTAGGTTCCTAGTCTCTCCTTTTACATATTCCCTCATTGCAATCAGTCCTTCCTTGCTAATGCTCCCTCCATGGCCAGAGTGTATGTGAAACAATGGGCCTTATTTTTCCATTATTAAAACAGATAGTTTGGTCAAAGTCAAACATTTGAAAGTGTACTTCGAATAGAACAAGTAACTCAACCTTGTAAAGGCTGGAACATACATCTTCTTTTGATGGCCACTTAAATTTAAGGTAGTTGTTTAGTGTTAGTTGTCTGGATGTTAACGTTTGACTTAGGCTGTTAGAAGTGAGCGTTTGATTATTTTGCTAACCGTTCCTTTTTTGTTATTTGTTTCCTTTTTACACAGAAACAGAAAAATGGGCCACTCACTGAATGTGCAAGCAGTGGTGGCCCAGGACATGCGCTTTCTGAGCATCCTGGCAGGCTACCCTGGCTCAGCCCATGATGCCTACATCCTGCGCAGATCAGGATTATTCCGGCGGTTTGAGTCAGGGGAATTTGCGGGTGCATGGCTCCTTGGTAAGTTGAGTCCAATTACATATTTAGATTTTATATGTATGGCTTGGATTTGGGTTGGAGTCACCTTTCCTAAACGATGCCTTGGTCATCACCTTGGGAACATGTGAACCAGACTGGAGCCATTACATTATCCAACCAACATTGCCTGCAAAATTGTTTGTCCTGCATTGTTTTAACTGCAAAGTGTAATGAGAGCAAAAGTCTGAAACAGTCTTCCCAACACTATTCCCTAAAAATCTGTTAGTGACTTTAGCAGAGGGTCTGCGCCATCTTTGCTTACATGCATTTCACTTACTGAGTAGAGGTGAGCGGGATAAAGTGCATGGGCCGCCTTACACCTGTTTTGGACTAAGGCAAAACGGAAAATGGGTCATGTAAAGTTAACCCATAATACATTGTTCTGCAGCACAGACAGGAAACAATAGCTGCTAACAGTCTGCCTGATTGCCCAGCATCCACAGTATTATTTTCCAACTTTGGTTCCCCATCTATCACATATGTTTATTTCGGGTTGGTGCATCTGCAATATGTATGCTCATGTTTGTGTGACAATGTCACCTACCTGATTAATCTTTTTATTTTAGGGATTTGGTGCTGCAATGGTAATATTTGTTTCCCTTAAATTTACCTAGGAGATTCGGGGTATCCACTCCTCCCGTGGCTGATGACTCCTGTCCTCCACCCATAGACTCCAGCACAAGAGGCCTATAATCGTGCCCACAGAAAGACCAGGGCAGTGGTGGAGAGGGCCTTTGGACTCCTGAAGACCCGTTTTCGGTGCTTGGACAACACTGGGGGCTCCCTGCAGTATGACCCAAAAAAGGTCATCGATATTATTATGGCCTGTGCAGCGCTGCATAACTTTGCAATCTTGCAAAGGGTCCCCCACTATGTGGATTTGCCACCCTCTCCACCCGCCGATGAGCCAGACTACGCATATGTGGGCCAGCACAGCGCGTCTGGCCAAGCCGTTCGTTCCAATTTAATTGCAACCCATTTTGGTTAATTTTAGTTTTTCTTTTTGTGTTTTTCTTTGGACTTTGTTTGTTGTGTTTGTTTGTTGACATTGTTATTTTTGGATGTGTAATTTCATTATGACAAAAGCAATAATTCATTTTTTCAAACAATCAACAACAATGTTTGTGGACTTCTTTTGAAAAATTTGGTAGTGTTTGTTTTGGTGGCTACTTGAACTCGTATTTATAAATCAAAATAACACAGACATTTACTTGGTCCAACAAAAATGTTTACTAATTAGTAAAAGGTTCCTTGGATAACAACACAATAGTAGGTGAGTGCCACTCGCATACTTCGGGGGCAGACATGGACATGCAATTAATTTCAAAACATGTGCCATAACAGCAAAATGCACACAAAGAAGCCCTCTCCTGCTTGCCCACATTTTCCACCGGCACAGGTTGAAAGCAGAAATACCTATGCCACATCTACACCTGTAACTCAGTGAGCCACCCAAACCAGAACACCCAGTCCAAACACAGTTCAATCACAGCCAGGGTCCAAGGTCTTAGGTTGCCAGGCCAGAATGTCACCCAATCATGCCTCCAAACATGAGGAGCCACCACAAATCTAATTATGCCCAAGGCTGCAGCGCAACAGCTTAAGTGGCTGCTTCAGTGAGGCTTGTCCTCTGGCATTGGCTAGTGGGCTACCTCACGCCTTGAATGAGCTATATGGGGGCAAATCATAAACCTACTAGCAATAGCAGCGCAAAATGGCAGATTTGTAGATCTCACCAGACAAGTCAATCCAGTGGGGATGTCTCTCAAAGATGTAGAACAGATTCATGCCAAACACACATTAATATGGGGGATGCCCATAGAACCCAGGTTGGGGCCCTTGGGGGGGGGGGGCGGCCCCCTGGGCCTTTGTTGCATTCTGAATCTGCAACTGTTCCAAAATGTTTGTTTGGTTACTGTGCATTTCGGCCATGCTGGACCTGATTTCGGAGGTCAAGTTGCCCACGTGGCTGTTAAGGGTCCTAAATTCAGTCAGCATGGCACTTAAGGTATTATTCAGGGAATCTAATTGGCCCTGAATATGTTGTTGATTGAGTTGATTTTGCCGACGAAAAAGCCGCCTCTCATGGTACCATGCTGCCTCCATCATCTGCACGCCCCTCCCTTGGGAAACTGGGCGACGTTGCTGAGTACGCCGCCCAATTCCCCGGGTTGTGGGGCGTGCAGATGATGTTGCTCTAGGACCCCCAACAGCCACAGGTATGCTCGCCAAATCCTCAACAGCAGATCTGAAACTGGGGACTGGAGGGTCAGTCTCTGCATGCTGCCCACGATGTGCAGGCAGCATGCAGCCAGCTTCAGTCTGCTGCTGAGGATTTGGCGGAGAAACATTTTGGGACAGTTGCAGATTCTGGCCCAGGGGAAGATCTTCATAATCTGCAAGGAAGCTTCCATCCTCCTCCAGCTCCTGGATTTCCTCCATCAGTGTGTGGCTCTGTTGGGGACATGTGAAAAAAAAAAAGGTTCAGTGTGGGGAATACCTATGTAAATCAGACACTAAAAACATGGCAAGCCACATGCATACGCAAGAGCATCAAAAAACACTTACCGTAGATATCGGATCCTGGGTCCGAGGCAGCACGGAAGAAGACGGCAGCGGTAAACTGGCAAAGGAGTCCCCACTAGCTGAGGGATGAGGTTGGGCTGCATTAGAAGAAAAAGAGCTATGAAAACACACAACTATGCATTGTTGATGGTTAAGAACACATATGCTAACAAAATAAACGTGCCCAAGCAGGAATGGCCACTCCCACAACGTTGCCACTTAGCCTTCACTAGGAATGCCATTAGATTACTGCATGGATTGTTAAACCAGAATAGACACATTGGTGACGTGTCTAAAACAAACATGCAACTAATGGCTGTTGTGTGAGTTTCCACATCCCTTATAGGCAATGAAGTTAACACACTAAGGTGCCAAATAGCAGTTACAATATGATTCTGGTGGGGCACATTGTATCTCTGAAAACATTTCAAGCAAACCATCTTAATCCGTTGGGCTCCCAACCCAGCTCTAAGCAAATTGCACAACAGCAAAAGATGTTAGTGTGGCGTGTGCTTGTCAATTAATACATAGCACGCATTCATTTTCTAAACTCCAAAGTTTAATACTCTTCAGAAATGTTATTAAACGTCATGTATGTGGGTGACAATTTGGACATACCAGTCGACACACATGACACACCCTGGTCAAAGTGAGCACTCCACTACAAGCCACACCCTTGAGCCATGTGTTTAGCTAGGCCTTGCTGCCACACCCTTGAGCCATGTGTTTAGCTAGGCCTTGCTGCCACACCCTTGAGCCATGTGTTTAGCTAGGCCTTGCTGCCACACCCTTGAGCCATGTGTTTAGCTAGGCCTTGCTGCCACACCCTTGAGCCATGTGTTTAGCTAGGCCTTGCTGCCACACCCTTGAGCCATGTGTTTAGCTAGGCCTTGCTGCCACACCCTTGAGCCATGTGTTTAGCTAGGCCTTGCTGCCACACCCTTGAGCCATGTGTTTAGCTAGGCCTTGCTGCCACACCCTTGAGCCATGTGTTTAACTAGGCCTTGCTGCCACACCCTTGAGCCATGTGTTTAGCTAGGCCTTGCTGCCACACCCTTGAGCCATGTGTTTAGCTAGGCCTTGCTGCCACACCCTTGAGCCATGTGTTTAGCTAGGCCTTGCTGCCTATTTATAAGTTAAGACACATTTTTTGGGTCATTCCCACATTACTAACCTGCTGGAATTTGCGGGTTGTCCGTGTCCTGCTGGCCCGAGTGTCCCTCTAAGGCCACAGGATGTAGCAGGCCCAGCACCATCTCCTCAGCCTGTGTAAATTTCAATTTCGTGGGGAATCCTCCACCAGTTTGTAAGCTGACAAACATAGTAAGCATAATTAAGCGCACTGATGGATAGACAAGAATAATAAAAACCCACCATTATGTACCTGTACTGCCGCCTTTTATTCTGTTTCTTCCGTACAGCATATTTCAGGTCCGATATCTTCCGCTGAATCTGTTCCACATCTTTGAGTTCCTCACCCGCTGCATTGACTTGCCTGGTGAGTTCTGCCAAAATCTCTGATTTGCGCTGTTTGCTAGTTGTTTTTGATTTGCTCCCATATAGGTCATCATAATATTAGGTGAGCCCACTAGCCAATGCCAGAGTTTGGGACTCACCAAAACGGCCACTCAAGTGTCCTCGGCGAAATGTGCGGCCTGTTTGGGGTGGTTGTGGCTCCTCAGTGTTTGGGGGCAAATGGGGTGACATTCTGGCCTGGGGGTATGGAGGAGACCTCAAGGACTGGAGGCTGGCTGTGGATCTTACTGGACTGGGAAAAGGACTGGGTGTTCGGGGCTGGGTGGCCACTGAAGTTGCAGGTGTAGATGTGGCATAGGGGGAATGCATGACAACCTGGGCCGGTGGAGAATGTGGGCGAGGAAGAGAGGGTCTGGGTGAGCTTGAGCTGCTGCTTGGGCCCCTGTGGCTCTGTGGGGCCTTGAGGTCGTTGGCTGGGGTGAGCCATAGCTGGTGGGTCGACCACTCTTGGCCTTGGATTTGGAGCCGCGTGCGGGTGGGGAGGGGGACCTTGGCCTTTGCTGCCTTTTCTGGCTTCTGGGCCTGCTGCGGGTTCTGGACCTGCTGCGGCTTCGGGCCCTGCTGCGGCTTCGGGCCCTGCTGCGGCTTCGGGCCCTGCTGCGGCTTCGGGCCCTGCTGCGTCTTCTGGCCCTGCTGCGGCTTCTGGGCCTGCTGCGGCTTTGGGCCCTGCTGCGGCTTTGGGCCCTGCTGCGGCTTTGGGCCCTGCTGCGGCTTCTGGGCCTGCTGCGGCTTCTGGGCCTGTGTTTTTGCCCTTTGGCTATTGCCTTGGTGCCACGTGGGGGGGGATGTGGGGCAGGGTGGGGTGGGGCTTCGTCCCCTCTTACCCATTTGGTGGGCCTGAACTGGTGCAGCCTTGGTTGCCTTGCTCTTTTGTTGGGCTGCTGCCACCTTCTTTTTGGCCGCAGCCTTGGTGGTAGCCCTTAGCCTCGCTTTTGGCTCTTGCGACCTGGTTTTCGGGCCCTCCGCCTGCTCAGCCCGCTTGGTCTGCTTCTTCGGCGCGCTTTGCTTTTTTTGGTGCCATTTTTGGTGGACTATCAAAGAGAATGAGCTGTGTGTGCAGGGACCTTTAAATAAGGGATCTGCCGTGTGACGCCTACACGTTCGCTTACGCGCACGTCCGGCTGTTCGCACGGAACCCGGAAACCGCTGGGGCATTACTTATCTACTGCCGAGAAGATGAAAGATGGCGCCCACTATCTTCACCCGCCAACAAGAAGAGATCATCATGCTCGTAAGTGTATTTGTAGGCCTTTCAAGTGACATCTAAATGCTGCTCGACATGTTAAGGATGCGCAGGAAGTAAGAGATCTGATCCAAATTGGGCTAAAATACATGTACTCCCAAACGCACGCCACACACGTGCAAAACAACAGTGCGGCCAGATTTGAAAGTTTACTTAGCCTAGAAGTGTGTGTGGGTATGTTTTAATGTGATTGACCCTAAAAAGGTATAGTTTGCAACTATTTTTAGGCATGTTTAATTAATGTTTGATTTGTGTTTTGTAGACCATGCTGGAGCTCAGGTGCGACTACCTGCCCAACTCGTTTGAAAAACGCAACGTCGCCCTGGAGATCATCGCCGAGATCCAACACCAGACCGACACCACCTTCACCCACACACAGATCATGCAGCATTGGTCGGACCTGAAAAGACTGCACATGCCCCGGGTGTGGAGGTTTTTCGGGATCCATTTCCCAAGTAAGTACATAGCGATCGCATGCAAGATGTAACTACGACAGAAGTTAAGCCTTTTATTTATAATGCCTTTTCTTTGGTAGTGTTGGAAATGGATTACCGCATTCGCCGCACCCGGAGGTGCACAGGCCGACCAGTGCTGTATGATTCTGCAGCTGTGAGTGAAGGTGGTGGGTCTCCAGGGCGACGGGCCTACCCCTCCTCTGTGGGGTCCTCAGACCAGCCCCTGGACCTTACAACAGAGGAGGGGCGGCACAGCGTGGGCAGGCAGTCCTACCCTGCCACGCATGCGGGAGCCTCTGGTATGTCACTCTTCATGTCTACGCACACACATATACATGCTAGCTCCTGATATCACCAAACTGATTCCTTGATTCTGTATTTTTAGATGCTTCGGGTGCCAGTGAGGTAGTGGGTGAGGAGGCAGCAGATAGGAGCCCACAAGACCCTGGAGAAGGTGAGTGATGTGACCCAGACTTAGCTAAAAACATTTGAGGACTGCTGAATCAGACATCCCGACTAACCATATTGGCCATGTTTCTACAGGCAATTCTTCACAGCAGAGCCAGGAACCAGGACCTCATCGTGTTGTCCCCAACGAGCCATCTCTCGGCCACCAACCAAGTAAGTAGTCATGCCATTATTGCCATTTATGTATAACTTCACATGAACACACAAATACATAATGCCCTAGTCAATGCCAATATAAGAGTGACCTGTGGCCACTTCATTAGCTTAATTACTTGCCCAACTGACCTGTGGCTACTTCATTAGCTTAATTACTTGCCCAACTGACCTGTGGCCACTTCATTAGCTTCATTACTTGCAAGAATGACATATGTGGCTTATAGTTAATTTGTTAACTAAAATACATTAAATCCACAGGTGAGAAACATGTATTGTTCTCCCAATAATATTTGTATCAAAATTTGTTCCAGGGACCACACGCCGACTTGCTGACATGAATCGGAGGGTCCTTGAGTTGGTGGCCGATCTGCAGGCGATGGGGGACACGTTGGGAACAACAAAAGAGGAAGAGTAGTGTCCTGGTTCCTGGCCCTGTATATTTGTAAATTGTTTTAAAACAGTTTTTATTGTATATAGTTTGTTTTTAAAAAGCCTTGTATATAGTTTTTTTTTAATTTTGCACAAATGTAAAAAATCATTTTAGTACATTTTTAAAATGCCACCAAAAAATGGCAGTTTAATAATAAAAAAAAAAAAATGAAGCCAAAAATGGTGTTCCATTTATTTGCACAAATACATTTACACAAAACAAAGGGACAATGACATATTTCTAAATCAAGATTGTGATGTCCGTGAAGTGATTTGGGTAAGTTTTATGGACCCAAAATGGAAGAAGAACCTAACCGCTAAGTGATTGGGTAAGTTTTAGGGACCCAAAATGGAAGAAGAACATAACCGCGAAGTGGTTAGGGTGAGCTTTAAGGGCCCAAAAGGGAAGAGGCAGGATAGCGCTAAGTGGTTAGGGTGAGCTTTAAGGGATCAAAAGGGAAGAGGCAGGATAGCGCTAAGTGGTTAGGGTGAGCTTTAAGGGATCAAAAGGGAAGAGGCAGGATAGCGCTAAGTGGTTAGGGTGAGCTTTAGGGGATCAAAAGGGAAGAGGCAGGATAGCGCTAAGTGGTTAGGGTGAGTTTTAAGGGATCAAAAGGGAAGAGGCAGGATAGCGCTAAGTGGTTAGGGTAAGCTTTAAGGGCCCAAAAAGGGAAGAGGCAGGATAGCGCTAAGTGGTTAGGGTGAGCTTTAAGGGATTAAAAGGGAAGAGGCAGGATAGCGCTAAGTGGTTAGGGTGAGCTTTAAGGGATCAAAAGGGAAGAGGCAGGATAGCGCTAAGTGGTTAGGGTGAGCTTTAAAGTGGACCAACACCCAGGATTTTGACTATCCTGGGTCTTGGTCCACTTCGGTGGGGCACCCCCGATCGGGGTGCCCCGCTGTGTGAAACCCCCCCGATCACCCGAAAAACTCACCTCTCCCCGCTCCCAGCGCCGACGGACAAGCCGTTTGACAGCCGCGGACAAGCGGCTCCTCCGCCGCCTCCTCCCGCGCGTCACTCTTGACGCGCCCGCGCCGGCCATTCACAGATGGCCGGCGCGGGCATGCGCACGTCTAGAGGGGCGCGTGGGAGACGGGTAAGGGGATTTGGGTTGTTTGGGGGGGTTTCACCCCGCGGGACATCCCGATCTTGGATGTCCCGCGGGGAGGGAGGTGATCAGCCCGGGAATCTTATAGGTTCCCGGGCCGATCACCGGAGGGTGATGGTCCACTTTAAGGGATCAAAAGGGAAGAGGCAGGATAGCGCTAAGTGGTTAGGGTGAGCTTTAAGGGCCCAAAAAGGAAGAGGCAGGATAGCGCTAAGTGGTTAGGGTGAGCTTTAAGGGATCAAAAGGGAAGAGGCAGGATAGCGCTAAGTGGTTAGGGTGAGCTTTTTTGTAGTAGAAGTGATGGGAGTGAAATTATGTATGTGAGCACTTTAATGAGTTAAGTTTGTAGTGCGCAGGCGCAAGATCGTAAGGATTCCGTCTGGACGATTATTTTTGGAAAAAGTGAAACAGGATGTATCGGGAAATGTAAAGGATTCGTGTGAGGATACGATGGGAAAAGGGCAAAAATGAAAGGCTACGTTGTTAGCTGAGAAAATGAATCTGAAAAGTCTTGATGGAAAATGACATCCTCATACGCGTACTCTGGCATACGAGTGGACGGAAACTTTACAGAAGGTTTACAATGCATGCTTGGAATCGCTCGCACATTCATACAAGAGCAGGGAACTTTTGAAAATGATACGACAACGGCACTAAAACTGAAGTTTTTTTGTGTCTCTCTGAATCGAGTCTATAGTCCTGGCGATAAAGTAGCTTCCCCAAAGGGCCTGAGCAAACGGCAGGTGTCACGTATGAGCTGCCACTGGTTTACATTGAAGTTACACAGGGGAGTCCCCCTATCCGTTTGGATCATCAAGAAATCCGTGATGGCTTTTCTCTATTCCTATAGTTGATCCTGCATATGGAGGGTGGAATTCCAACGGGTGGAAACATCGCAAATCAGACTATGTTTGGGGATACCGTTCTGATGCTGAAGCTCAAGAAGGGTGTGCTTGGCGGTGTAGGAGTTGCTGAAGTGCATGCAAAGTTTCCTTCCCGTTGTTAGGATGTCTTGCAGATGGGGGGAAGACTTCAGAAAACGCTTGACAACTAGATTGAACACGTGTGCCATGGCAGGACGCATGGCTCAGGCTTCCTTGTCGCAGCATGCTGCACACATGGTAGGCTGGAAGGGCACTGGGAAAAAAAAATGAAAAAAAAATATTTAGAAAAAACAAAAAGCAAAAAAAAAAAATAAAATTGGTACAAACATTCACAAAATATTATAATTCACAAAATTTTATATGTTACTGTTATTATGTTAGATGTTATTGTTGCTATTATATGTTATTATATGTTATTATTATAAATATGTTCAAATAAGATAAATGTTAACTATTAATATGTAATTGACAATTGGCCACTTTTTTCTGTGACACCATTGCTAAGTGCAAGTGCACTGTCACAGGCACAAAGGCCTAGGAGCGTGGAGGCCACAGCAGAGGGACCTGTCCAAGTTGCTGTTGTGGTTGTGCAGGAACCACAATCACCCAGTGGGCCTTAAAGGACATGTATTGTCCCTGACCGTAGTTACAGCTCCAGACGTAGGCACTGCTGTGCACTTTGGTACACACTGACAGGCTCAGTGTTCTGTTCAACAAAATTGCACAGGGCTGGTACTGCCTTCTTCGCAAAGAAATTACAGCATCTCTCCACCTCGGCTCCGCACAAGCCATCAGTTCTCTGAAAGGTCCACCACCTCAAAAGGGAGGGACTGCAGCACCAGCAACTTATACAGGAGCACATTTAGCTTCTGCACGTTGGATGAGTGGACACATACTGTTGTCTCTTGGACATGGCTTGGCCAATGGATTGCTGGCGGAATGACTGACTCTGATTAAGAGGAGGAGGAGCATCTGGAGCGACAGAGGATGGGTATGACACACAGTAGGTGGTGGAGCCTTGGCTGGCTGGAACAGAGAGTGGCGTGCCACTGGGTAATGCAGCAGGCTGGACCACCACTTTGGAGCCAACTCTCCCAGGCCGCTTGATGGTGACACTGCAAATGTTGACGCAGGGCTGTGGGTCCAACATTGGGACCCTGGCCACACTTCACCTTCTGCCTACACATCTTTCATATAAGCCATGTTAACCTCCTGCAGATGCTTGATGAAAAACTGCCACATGGCCTTGTAGCTGATTTTTCCTACCAACAGTCCGCACTAATTCACTGCTGCTGTCAGATGTCACTTGTGATACAGTGGATGATCGTGTTAACCAATGGATGATGGCAGGTGGGTTGTTGGTCAAGACACGACCGCTAGCTGATCCCGGGAGATCAGTCTTCTCACTGAGACTCCTGCTGCCACTCACCCCTAGTCTGCTGCAACCTCTGCTTGATGAATTTAGGCCTCTGCAACTTCTCTGTGCCCATCCTGCCACTTCTCTGCCTGACATACTTAGTGCGTATATGAGGGGAGGACAAAACGCTACACTACACTTAAAACAGGATTTGTCGATAAGAGCAGCAGATGTGTAACTATCTATGGTCTTACACTAAGTAGTAACTAGGCCCTGAAGACATTAACATGAACAAAGTGATGAAACTCTTAGATGTGTGTAAGTGATGCTCTGATGAGAGCAATTCAATGTGCTCCAGTATGCTTCAAAAATGTATTTTTTTTCAGAGACTGGCCTGCGTGGAAATGAATCGGGCATGGATCAGCCAAGATTTCCATCCACCAATGCCTGATGCATTAGAGTAGATTGATCATGGGGCCAGACCAACACTAAAGAAATATGGATCGTGCAAAACAGATTTAAGGCGCTGCTCTCCAGTTACAGACATTCCTCCGCATCAGACCACAAGTAAATATTGAGAAAATGCTTTACGTTATTCTTACTTTTTATTAATATTCTTCGGATAAGATATCTGTGCCGAAAATCTGTATATGTCCTCTTAATGCTGCTGCCAACTCCAGGGTGTGTCTTTCTGGCAATTTTGGGCTCCTGCTGCTTGCAACTCCAGTGTGTCTTTAGGCCGATTTGTGGGCTCCTGCTGCCAACTCCCAGTGTGTCTTTCAAGCAATGTTTGGGCTCCTGCTGCCAACTCCAGTGTGTCTTTCAAGCAATGTTTGGGCTCCTGCTGCTGCCAACTCCAGTGTGTCTTTCAAGCAATTTTGGGCTCCTGCTGCTGCTTGCAACTCCAGGGTGTCATTCAGCCAATTTTTGGTCTCCTGCTGCTGCCAACTCCAGTGTCTCTTTCAAGCAATGTTTGGGCTCCTGCTGCCAACTCCAGTGTGTCTTTCAAGCAATGTTTGGGCTCCTGCTGCTCTTGCTGGCAACTCCAGTGTGTCTTTCAAGCAATGTTGGGGCTCCTGCTGCTCCTGCTGCCAACTCCAGTGTCTCTTTCAAGCAATGTTTGGGCTCCTGCTGCTGCCAACTCCAGTGTGTCTTTCAAGCAATGTTTTGGCTCCTGCTGCCAACTCCAGTGTCTCTTTCAAGCAATTTTGGGCTCCTGCTGCTCCTGCTGCCAACTCCAGTGTCTCTTTCAAGCAATGTTTGGGCTCCTGCTGCTGCTGCTTGCAACTCCAGGGTGTCATTCAGCCAATTTCTGGCCTCCTGCTGCTGCTGCCAACTCCAGTGTCTCTTTCAAGCAATGTTTAGGCTCCTGGTGCTCCTGCTGCTAACTCCAGTGTGTCTTTCAAGTAATGTTTGGGCTCCTGCTGCTCCTGCTGCCAACTCCAGTGTGTCTTTCAAGCAATGTTTGGGCTCCTGCTGCCAACTCCAGTGTCTCTTTCAAGCAATGTTTGGGCTCCTGCTGATCCTGCTGCCAACTCCAGTGTGTCTTTCAAGCAATGTTTGGGCTCATACTGCTCCTGCTGCTAACTCCAGTGTCTCTTTGAGCCAATGTTTGGGCTCCTGCTGCTCCTGCTGCAAACTCCTTTGTGTCTTTCAAGCAATGTTTGGGCTCCTGCTGCTCCTGTTGCCAATTCCAGTGTCTCTTTCAAGCAATATTTGGGCTCCTGCTGCTGCCAACTCCAGTGTCTCTTTCAGCCAATGTTTGGGCTCCTGCTGCCAACTCCAGTGTGTGTCTTCAGGCCAATTTTTGGGCTCCTGCTGCCAACTCCAGGATGTCTTTCAGCCAATATTTGGGCTCCTGCTGCTGCCAGCTCCAGGGTGTGTTTTTCAGGCAATATAGGGGCCCCTCATTGTGATGCCACCTCAACTCTCTGCAATTGTGCCGCTCTGTGATTCTAATAGTGATGCCTCTGATCTGCATGTCAAAATTATTTACAGTATTATTTCACTAACACAGCACGCTTCCTATGCGTGTTACAGCAAGGCAGAATGGTTTACAACCCTAATGAGGCTCTAGGAAGCTCAGAAATAGCCGTTTTTAATAGCGATTCGTCGCGAATAAATTCGGGTCGAAACGATTTTTGTCGGAAAATTCGGCGAATCAGTCGAATCGAATTTTTCAAAAGTTCGCTCATCTCTACTGGAGACCAACTGGCAACTACACTACCCCCCTTCCCCCGGCCAGAATGGCAAACAGGAGTTCCTAAGCAGCCCGCGCCAGCACAGGGTGGCACAAGGGACTAGATTTGACGTTCCAGTAGGCAGGTACCACCATTATTTTTCTAATGGAAAAAAATACTGTATGTGGGGCCTCCACACAGATTTTGTGCCCAGGCCTCCCCCACACTTAATCCAGCCCTGCCGGCGGTGGCAAGCCTGACCGATTTATCAAGCTGCTCCACAAAGGGTAGGCCCACCGGGTCTTTGTAGACGCTGCATATGCTGGCCACTGCTTCAGCCATAGGGCCTGTCACAAAGCCACTGTAAGGGTCAGATTTCGGCAAAGCAACTTGGCAATTCCCTTCATCACCACTCCGGCAAATTTGATCAAACTGATGGTATTGTGCAGTACCGTTCCTCCAGAGACGGGGCCCGTCACAGTCCTCACCACTGGAAGGACTGAAAATAGGGAGGGGACGCATACCCACTGTATATATACTGTAAGAAGCTCCCACACTCATTGTGCTGGCAGTCCAGAGATGCAGCTGGTGTTGTCTACTTCACTGTAGGAGCCAAGGCAAAGGTGAGTTTTGCAGCGACCCGGGTGTGGGGGTCACACAGCAAGGCATCCCTTGCTGGGATTTGGGATGTCCCAGGGGCGAAGGTCAGTGGCTGTTCCTGGAGTATTTCAATGGGCTTTGTTCCTCTGTCAGGATTGAGGAGCAGTTAGGATAACCTAGATCATAGGCTTGCCTGACTGTCGCATCTTTGAAAACCTAACGGGAAGTGTGTTCCTTAGATATAATGTTGCCAGGCGAATAAGAAACACACCTAACATGATGGTCCTTTCTTGTCTTTTATTATGCCTGTGAATATAATATGGGGCACAAATGGCCTTTGCTTTATGTATTTTATGCATTTCTGATCGGTTACCTAGTTCTGTAATACTGAACAGAAGACTTCATCAGTTACTATAACTTGTAGAAATGGTAATCTGTCGCCACCTTGTGGCTTTTCTCTGCATTTTCTTTCTGAATTCTTTTTTATTGCCTCATTTTGTATAACTAATTGTACAAGTGATTGTTAGACATTTATAAAGCATCTTTCTAGGTTTACCACCAAAGCTTGCTTCAAACCGGTTCTGAAATATTTTTGTTACTATCATCAGGGACACACTGCTGGTGGGAGCACTGCAGCCTT
Source organism: Gastrophryne carolinensis (assembly GCA_027917425.1). Lineage (NCBI taxonomy): Eukaryota > Metazoa > Chordata > Amphibia > Anura > Microhylidae > Gastrophryne > Gastrophryne carolinensis. Next base: position 52,002,387 of record CM051239.1, read on the forward strand.
TTGATTGGCTGCAGCCTTTTGATTGGGCCTCCACAAAACACTTCCTCCTCTGCTGCTCGGAAGTTCTGCTGATGCCACCGCAGATCTTTTCTGGCCCCTTGTTGGGAGAAGGTCACCACGGATGCCAGCCTGTCGGGCTGGGGGGGGGGTTTCTGGAAGGAACATCAGTTCCAGGGGCTGTGGGGTCCTCAAGAGGCTCACACCCCTATCAACATCTTGGAGCTGAGGGCTATCCGGTTGGTGCTGTTGCACTTGACGCATCACCTCCAAGGCTTACCGGGTCAGGTTCGATCAGACAATCGGACGGCGGTCGCTTACATCAATCACCAAGGAGGGACTCACAGCAGGAGTGCCCTCAGGGAAGTTTCTCTGATTCTTGCATGGGTCGAGAACAATGTTCCATGCACCTCGGAGGTGTACATTCCAGGTGTGGAGAACATGGCAGCGGACTCCCTGAGCAGGGGGTCCTCTCGTCGAGGGGAATGGTCCCTCAACATCAAGGTATTTCTATCCATTTTGTCACAAGTGGGGGTTCCCGGAGGTGGATCTCTTTGCCTCCCGTCACAGCCACAAGCTCCCTGCTTTTTTGTCTCTGTCTCAGGATCCTCTGGCTCTGGCAGTGGATGCCATGTCCCTTGCCTGGAGGGATCTGGGTCTCCTGTACATGTTTCCTCCCTTCTCCATGGCAGGCAGGGTAGTGCGCAAGCTGGTTCAAGAGGATGTGTCAGCAATTCTGGTGGCTCCAAGGAGGCCAAGGCAGGTGTGGTTCGCAGACGTCGTGCGGCTGGCGGTCGATCAGTACAGGTTGCCCCTGTTTCCGGATCTGGTCACTCAGGGTCAGCTTTGTTACCCCAATTTACAAACGCTGGCTTTGACGGAGTGGCTGCTGAAACCTCCATTCTAATAGATGAAATTTTTGTCTTATACCGTGATCCAGACACTTGTTAGGGCTAGGAAGAAGTCTTCCTCTAACATCTACTACAGAACTTGGCGGTCCTATATTGATTGGTGCGAGGCTAGGGCCTTGCCTTGTAGGGTGTTTTTGGTTCCCAGGATTTTGGATTTTCTTCAACACGGTTTGGACCTGGGGTTTCAGCTTAGTACCTCGAAATGGCAGGTCTCTGCCCTGGCGGTTTTCTTTCAAAGATCTTTTGCTCTCCACCCTTTGGTTAAGACTTTTTTCCAGGGGGTCGCTCATGTGCGGCCCCCTCGAAAGCCTTTGTTGCCTGTTTGGGACTTGAATTTGGTTCTGTCGGCTCTCCAGGGGCCTCCTTTTGAGCCGATGCAGGATGTTGCACTTTCCATTCTCACGCAAAAGGTTGCCTTTTTGGTGGCTATTACCTCTGTTCGATTTGTTTCTGAGTTGGCGGCTCTGTCTATTCAAGCCCCTTACTTTGAAAGACATCAGGACAAGGTGGTCTTCTGTTTTAAGCCAGATTTCCTACCTAAAGTGGTCTCTGCCTTCCATCTCAATCAGGACGTGGTTCTCCCTTCCTTGTCTCCTAAGCCTAGCAATGACAAGGAGAGGGCCCTGCACTCTTTGGATGTAGTTCGTTGTGTGAAGTACTATTTGGTGTCTACTTCTCCTTTCTGTAGGACAGACGCCTTGTTTGTGGTGCCCTCTGGGCCCAAGATGAGTTTGGCGCCCGTCAAGTCTACCATTAGTAAATGGATATGTCTGGCCATTGTTGGGGCCTATACTGCCAGGGGAGGGATCCCCCTTTTCAGATCACTGCTCATTCTACTTGTGCTGTTGGGGCTTCCTGGGCTTTTCAGCACCAGGCTTCCATTGAACAAGTTTGTACAGCTGCTACTTGGTCTCCTGTTTATACCTTTTCCAATTTTATAAGGTTGATGTTTTTGGCCGCAAAGTTGTGCAAGCTGCAGTGGTTTAATTTGTGCACTTTTGCCTATTGGGATCCCCACCCTTTTTGGACACTGCTATTGGATGTCTCGCATGTAATTAATATTTCCGAAGCAGGGTGTGAGACATACTTGGAATAATACCATTTTGTGATTACTCACCTGTAAAATGGGTATTACAAGTTTGTCTCACACCCTGCTTCGTCCCCCACCCTGAGTTGTATCTTGGATCCTCTATTTGGTGAAACTTTTTTCCCATAGATTGTATTTGCTCTTCCTGGTCTCCTTACTGCTTTCTTATACTGGGGAATGTGTGGGAGGTCCCAGGTATTTATGGACCGGGAGGGGCTTCTTTTTTCTCGTCATCTCTGCAGAAGTTCGCCCTCTGCTGGACATAACCCACGTGTAATTTATATTTCCAAAGCAGGGTGTGAGACATACTTGTAATACCCATTTTACAGGTGAGTAATCACAAAATGGTATTTTTTTCTCCCTTCTTCTCTGCCTTTCTTTCTCTCTCTCCGCCACGCTTTATTCTATCTCTTTCTCAACTTTTCTTCTCTCTTTCTATTTTGTTCTCTCTTTCCTTCATCCTTTCCCTCACTCCTTCCTTTCATCCTTCCCTCTCTCCCCTTCTTTCTTTTTTCTTCTCCCACTCCTTCCTTCTTTCCTCTTTTTATCACCTTTTCTTTCTTCCTTACATTCTTCCCTTCTCCCCCTGTCCTCTCCCTGTCTCCCTCACTTTGCCTTCTTCCTTTCTTTTGTTCTTTCACTCCTCCCTACCTCTTTCTTATTCCCTGTTCTTGCTCTTCTCTCTCTCCCTTTCTTCAGTTCTCAATTCCTTCTCTACCTCCTTCCCTTCCCTCACTGTTTTTCTTCTTACACCATTCCTCCTCTCCTCTTTCCATCCTGTCTTCTTCCTATCTCTTTACTCTCTCTCTCTTTTTTCTTTCTTTCTCCCTCCCATCTTTCTTTCCCTTCTTCCTCCTTTCCTCTTCCTCTCTTTCTCTTTTCTTTCACTCACTATTGCTATACATTCTTTCTCTCTTTTTTTCATTACCTCTCCCACTTCTGTTTTCTCTCTCTTCCTTGCTTCACTCACTTCCCTTCTTTTTATTTTCCCTTCTCTCTATTTCTCACTTTCTTTTTTTCTCTGATTTTCTTTCTTTACTCTTCTTCCCAACCTCCTAACTTTCTCATTTTTTTCTCTTTCTTTTTCTCTGTTCCCCACCCTATGGTCCCTCTATCTCTTTCTTCCTCCATTTTCTCCTTTCTCTTGTCTTTCTCCCTCTTCTCAAACTAACACTAGTTTGACTATCCTGGGTTTTGGTCCCTTCCCCCCCAAAGCATCCAGAATTGGCATGCCCCGCTATGTGAAACCCTCCAGGTTGCCCAAACTAACTCACCTTTCCCCAGTTCAATCAGCGGCCGCATCCCTGCTACCCCCTGGCAGGGAGCATGCCCGCACCGGCCATTCACTGTTGCCTGGCTGGGGCACATGTCCTGCGAAAGGGATAGCAAGGAGAAGGTGAGTATACTGGGTTTCACACAGCGGGGCATCCCGATTCTGGATGCCCCAGGGGGGCTGATGGCCATGAGTTTTGGTCCACACTATTGTATGTGTGTGTGCGCAGGGGCGTGCCAGTTTTATTATTATCATTATGTAATTCTCAGGTGGATGAGATACCAACCGACGACCAACCGACGAGATACACAGTACTGGCCGTGAGCAAGAGCCTGGCAAGGCTCGAAACGCGTTGGCTGCAGCCTGGGGGGGCCATCCTTTCCTGATTACTAGTAAGCACCTTTTACTTGTTTCTGTTTGGCACTGTTGCACTTTAACTTTGTATTGTGGCTTATATTATGACTTGCACTGTTAAGATTTATTTATGGTCTGATGATTTACTTGAGATGTATGTACTGAGATAAGCATTTGCACTTTAGGATTAAATATAGGTACATGTATATAGTTTAATTACATGGCCCATTGATATTGTATATTTATCAGGATTGGATAGGAGCATTAGCTCCCCCCGGTGGCACTATTCCTTATGGCACAGTTAGTTTGATTTTAACATGTGTGTGTTTTATAATTATGTACAATAAAACATATTGGAGCATTTCCGCTTAAGTGCAAGAGTTAGGTTGGGTTTTGGGAGTGGGTGGAGGACACTCCATATTGTGTACATTAGTTCGGGGTACACCCCACAGGGCAGTGCACCTAGGACCAACAATAATATCAGTGCCGCCTCATTTTTTGCCACTTACCCCAGTGGCGTTTTTCAGTAATTTTAATTCTCAGGTGGTGGTTGCCTTTATGGGCATGGCTAGGGGGCGTGGCTTAATGGTAACAAAAATGCCACGGCGTTCTATGCAGGCTGCCACATTTGTCCCTCGTTCTTGCTTTAAAAAGTTGGGAGGTATGGATTGTGGCTAGGTAAGTTTATGCGGCTCTCCAAGGGGGGTATCACACGGTGAGGCATCCCAAATCAAGATGCCCTAGGGTGAGGGAATAGGCTGGCCCTGGAGTCCATAAGATTCCAGGGCCATTTGATTCCATCTCCCAAGTCTCCCCGGATCCCCATTGCATGTATGGCTGGGGACAGCATCTCTTTTTTGGGCTATGAGCAGCTATGCCCGCTGTAACTGGGTGGCTGCCCAGGCATACGGAGGGGCGGGGCTGTGCGCTGAGTTCGGCTGGGCCAGAGAAGCTGATTGGAGGAGAGTTGTGCCAGCACTGTGGGAACGCGAGCAAGGTATGTATTACTAGTGATTGGCAGGTTTTACACAGTGGGGCATCCCAAATCGGGATGCCCAAACAAACCCCAAGATTTGACTACCAGGTTTTGTTCCATGCCACAATCAGGATGCCCCGCAGTGTGAAACCCCACAGTTCGCCCAATACAGCTCACCTTTCCACGCTGTAAAAGCACACGTGTGGGCTCTTGTTTAATGATGGCCATTTGTCGTGACTACCCCATTCAGCAAACACCCCCCATAGACTCGGATAGATCTGAATGGCTGGGGTGAGAGCACTTCATGACGCTGGTGATGCGGCTGTGTGCACTCTCCATTTAACCCTTTAACCGCCAGCCTACCTTGAGATTTTGTCACCCTTTGTTGCCAGACCATTTTGCACTATTTTGCGCTCCCCATGTTCAACTGTGATTTTTGAAGGGATTTCCAGGGATTTCCCAGGAAAGTGATATATTGTTTTTTTCAGCGGAGCCTGGGCTTTAACATGAAATGTCTTGTTTGTCATTTTCTAAGTGTATTCTCAATATTTTTGGGTGAAAATTGTGCAAAAAAATAAAAACTATTTTTTACAATTTGTAGTGTTTTTTTGTAATAAAAAATGTAAGTTTGTCAATAAAATCTTATTGCGTGTGAAACCCCAATTTCTCCCGGTTACAGCGGTACCACATATGTATTGGTAGACACCCTTTCCTGCCCAGGAGACTCCCCCAAACTGAAACAACGCTTTAGGAGATTTTCAGATAAAATACAACTATGCTTTGCAATATGCGCACCTTGCAGTTTTTCAAGAAAAACAACCCTTTACATTTGAAATACCCCCCACAAACTATATATTCCCTAGAAGTACACACCTCAAGCTTTCTAGGCGTACCAGGCTTGTTGACATGGGTGCAGTTTTCTGGAAGTAATCCCTCAATGTATTCTTTGGTTGCACAGGGTTTCCCTAAAAATGAATAAAAAAGCAGAATCAAAACCACATTTTCCTAAAAAAAAAACCTATATGCAAACCAGAAAAAAACAGAAAATCTGAAAAAGCAACATCCCCCAAACAGAATGATACCCAACATGCATAGGTTCTGTCAAGGAAAGAGTTGCCAAACACACCAAAGTAAAGCATGCGCATAACAGTAATTTTACTTCAGATATTCAGCTCTGCAGACAAAGTGCGCACCTTGTGCTTTTTCTACCAAACCAACCCTTTACATTTGGAATATCCCCCATAAACCATATATTCCCTGAAAGTACACATGTTAAGCTTTCTAAGCGTACCCAGCTTGTTGTAGTGGGCTCATCTTTCTGGAAGTAATATCTCGAAGAATTCATAGGTTGCACAGGATTTCACAAAAAAATGTATAAAAAAGCAGAATAAAAAACACATTTTCCTAAAATATCAATATGCAAATAAGAAAAAACAAGCTAAATCTGAAAGCGCAAGGTCCCCCGAGCAGAACAATACCCAACATGCATAGGTACCTGTAACCTTTTGACTGCCAGTCTACTTGAGATTTTGTCACCCTCTCCTGACAGGATATTTTTCACCATTTTGCGTGATGTTTAACTGTGATTTTTGCAGGAATTTCCAAGAAAATGGCATATTTTCTTTTTGTGGCAGAGTTTAGGCTTTAACATGAAATGTCTTGTTTGTATTTTTTCTACTTTTTTAAATATTTTCAAATAAATAAATAAAAAAAAATATATTTTTTAAATTTTCTACTTTATTTTAAACAAAAACATTTATTTTATTAAAGAAAGCCATATTGCATGTGAAAGCCCCATTTCTCCCGATTACAATGATACCACATATGTATCGGTAGCCCCCCGTTCCTGTCCAGGTGATCCCATAAACTGAAAAGAGCACTTTATAACATTTACAAATAAAATACAACTACTATCCACATAATAAAGGGTTAAATAAAAAAAAATTGGTGTGGGGTCCCCCTTCACAGGGGGGGGGGGGGGGGGGGCACCATTTCTTGGGGGAATTTTAAGGTTTTTTTGGGAGGCAGGTAATGGGGGGTCTCTGGGTTAATGGCAAGTCACCCACTAGCCACAGGTGACTTGCCAGACCCCCGAGCCCTGTGAACTGGTATAGGGGTCACATGGGCCCCTTACCAGTTCACAAAGGGTTAAAAGTAAAAAAAAAAAAAAAAAAAACACACACAGAGACACACTTTAAAAAAAACTTTATTCAAAAAATATATTTTTTTAATTATTTTTTTTAATACTTACCTCCCATCCATCCCTGTGTCCCACGCTGATCACTTAGGCTTCTGCTCTCCTGCTGGGTTACAGGTAACAAAGGGTTAATTAAAAAAAAAAAATGACATAGGGTCCCCCCTCAAAGGGAGGGGGACCCCATTTTATTTTTGGGATTTTTAAGGGTTAAAACCCTTAAAAATCCCCCCAAAAAATGGCGTGAGGTCCCCCCTACCCAGCATAACCAGCCTGTGACCAGCTATGGGGGCTTGTAGAACAGGGCGCAGGGGCCAGCTTTAGTGGCCCCTGGCCCTGCGGCTACAAGCCGTCATAGCCTAGGGCCACGGCTCTTCTGCCCCCCCCCCTGGGCTTTGGGGAGGCAGGTAATTTGGGGGGCCAGGGGTTAATGGCAAGTCACCCGCTAGCGCAGGTGACTTGCCAGACCCCCGAGCCCTGTGAACTGGTATAGGGGTCACATGGACCCCTTACCAGTTCACAAAGGGTTAAAAGTAAAAAAAAACACACAGACACACTTTTTAAAAAATATCTTTATTAAAAAAAATAAATGTTTTTTTAATATTTTTTTTTAATACTTACCTCCCATCCATCCCTGTGTCCCACGCTGATCACTTAGGCTTCTGCTCTCCTGCTGCTGCTGGAAGCCTTTTATACCTACTGGGCTACAGGTAACAAAGGGTTAATTAAAAAAAAAAATGACATAGGGTCCCCCCTCGAAGGGAGGGGGACCCCATTTTTTGGGGGGGGATTTTTAAGGGTTAAAACCCTTAAAAATCCAAAAAAAAAATGGCGTGAGGTCCCCCCTACCCAGCGTAACCAGCCTGTGACCAGCTATGGGGGCTTGTAGAACAGGGCGCAGGGGCCAGCTTTAGTGGCCCCTGGCCCTGCGGCTACAAGCCGTCATAGCCTAGGGCCACGGCTCTTCTGCCCCCCCCCTGGGCTTTGGGGAGGCAGGTAATTTGGGGGGCCAGGGGTTAATGGCAAGTCACCCGCTAGCGCAGGTGACTTGCCAGACCCCCGAGCCCTGTGAACTGGTATAACGGGTCACATGGACCCCTTACCAGTTCACAAAGGGTTAAAAGGTAAAAAAAAAGACACACACGTTTTTGAAAATAAGTTTATTAAAAAAAAAAAAAAAAAAACTTTTACTTTACTCACCTCCGATCTTCATCTTCTGTGTCCCGCGGCGATCTGCTGTCAGTGATGGCTGGGCAGAGAAGGGGGGAGGCAGGCGATCGGAGGATCGCCTACCTCCCTCCTTCCCCGCCCAGCCGTCACCGGCATCTGAGAGTTGAACTGCCGGGTGCCCCGATGACACCCGGCGGTGACGTCATCTGGCCCCGCCCCGATGACGTCACCAAGATGGCGGCCGCCATTGGAAGACAGAAAGGGAGGAGGGCTGTTATGCCCCTTCCAGAAGACGGAAGAGCGGGGAGGGGGGATCGGAGCCCCCCCCCCCCCCCCCCCCCGTGAAGAGGAGAGCCGGCGGGGACAAAGGTAGGTAACTGTCATTTTTTTTTTTTTTTTTTATGACAGGAAACCGGGCGGCTGCTGAAACGGGGGAGGGCAACCTGTTCCGGGCCCTCCCCTGCAGCCGGAGGAGCCCCGATGGGCGATCGGAGCCCCTCTGGCTGAAGAGGAGACCCGACCGGATCGAACGAGGGGTCAGGTAAGTGTCTTTTATTTTTACTTTTTTTTTTTTATTTCTGGGGAAAGTCAGGCACGTAAATTTTACGTGGCTGGCGTTTAACTGTTGGAGAGGCAGCCACGTAAAATTTACGTGGCTGGCGTTTAAAGGGTTAAAGTGGACCAAAATCCACATTTTTGACTGGCATCCCTTGAATTGCTGCCCCCATGAGGAGTATCTTTTGCCAATTTCCATTGCTCCTGCTTCACTCTAATCCCAAATAATGACCCTTGTTTTAGCTGTAAAGCTCCACCTTCTCCATTTATCGCCATTTTTGTGTGTCGTGATGATGTCACACCAATGTAATGACTGATCTGCCATCATACAGAAAAGGGCAACAAAAAAAATGTGTTCCAGGACGTTTCGAAAAGCAAAAATATTCATTTTCAGTTCTACACCCTAAGAAGGGAGTATTATCAGGGGATTTGGCCAAATGTATTTCACATGTTTGGTGGGTTTTGGTCCGCTTTTAACCAATGAGAGCAGTCTGCTGAATGACATAGTCAGGCCAGTGGCTCTCATTGGACGAGAGCCTGTGCATGTGCCGTTGGAGCGTTGTATTGGCCGAACTAGGGGGGTTTCACACTCGGGATGCCCCAGAAAAAATGCCAGGAGCTAACCCTGGAAGCTTTTAAATTCCAGGCTGGCCGCTGGTAAACCAAAACCTAGAATTTGACTATCCTGGGTTTTGGTCCCTTCCCCCCAAAGCAGGGCCGGCACCAGCACCTGGCAAACCCAGGCACATGCCGAGGGTCCAGGGCCAGTGGGGGGCCCACTCGTGCAGCAATTGCGTGTTTCATATACTTACCCTCCTCATTCCATCACTGCTCCAGTCTTGCTGGGGCCTGTGGTGCGTCGCTTTGGTGGTGGGGGCGGGGTTGTAGGCTGCTTGCCTGCGCACCTGCTCCTCCATCGTCGGATTGGTTACTTCGCCTGTCGGGCTGTCCAATGGCGAGGCGGCTCTGGGCAGTCCTAGGATGAGGCGAGGGGGCGGGACAGTCTCCTCCTCACTCCGGCCCACAGGGATTCCATTGCGGCGGAGAGGCGGGAGCTGCGCCAGTGAAGCGAAAATAAATAGTTCCGGCAAGCAAGTCCCAGCGCCCCGGGCTCCTGCAACCCCTGCAAACAGGTATGTAGTGCAACGGGGAGGGGCCAGCACTGGAAAGAGAAGCCATATTGCAGGTTGCTGTGAGCCCCACTGTTACATAGCCACAGGGGGCAGGATGCTATGCCCCCCCCCCCAAGCAGCAGCCATGGGCCATGATGCTATGGGGCCCCAAGGGCAGCAGTCTGGCCCCATGACTACTGCACAGGTGAACCCACAGCAGCCTGGCTCTATGGCTGCTGCACAGGTTGCCCCATAGCAGCCTGGCTCCTGTGTCTGTGTAACAGGGGGCCCACAGCAACCTACAATATGGCCCCTCCTTCCAGGTGCAGCAGTCATCGGACCAGACTGCCATGGGGCCACCCGTGCAGCAGCCATAGGGCCAGGCTGTGCTTCTGCACAGGGGGGCCCCACAGCAGCCTGGCCCCTGTAGCTTTGTAATGGTGGGCTGCCGGGCACTGTGGCTACCGTGAAGGAGGGGCCCTATAGCAGACTGCTCTGCCCACCCCCCACTGTTATCTGGCAACGGGGCCCAGGCTACTATGGGGTCCCCTGTTCAGCAACCAAGGGAGCCTGGTTGCTATGGAACCCCTATGCAGCAGCAGCTTTGGGGCTGCAGTACAAAGCATCAAAAAAAAGGAGGTAGGCAAAAAGGATAGAACAAAAAAGGAAAAACAGAAAAGGAGGAAGAAAAGGGAAAAAAATGTAAAGAAGGAAGGAAAAAAAACAGGGAGGGAGGAAAGAAAGCAAGCAAAGGATAGTAGGAAAGACAAAAGGAAAGAGATAGGGGAAGAGACAGGAGATAAAGAGTGATGAAAGGAAGGGTGAAAAAAGAGTGAGGAAAGGAAGGGAGGAAAGACAACGGGAAGAAAGAAAGAATACATAGCGTTAAATGCTGGCACACATTGCGTGAATTTTTACTCAGGATGCCTTGGATGAGGGATAATCAGCCAGCCCTGTCTTAGATTCCATGGCCGGCCACAGAGGAGGATGTTCCTCTTTAAAGAGGAACAATACCCAGGATTTTGACTTGGGTTTTGTTTCGTCTGTAAAAATTCACCCTTCCCTGGTGCTATGGCACATGTGTGGGCTCTCATCCAATCAGAGCCATTTGCTGTGCATATCTAATGTTCGCCAAATGGCTCTATTTGTCACAAGGGGCCCACTCAGACTCTGTTGCCCAGGGGCCCCATGAAACCCTGGAGACGGCCCTGCCCCAAAGCATCCATAATTGGCATGCCCCGCTATGTGAAACCCTCCAGGTTGCCCAAACTAACTCACCTTTCCCCAGTCCAATCAGGTGCCACATCCCCGCTACCCTCTGGCAGGGAGCATGCCCGCACCGGCCATTCACTGTTGCCTGGCTGGGGCACATGTCCTGCTAAAGGGATAGCAAGGAGAAGGTGAGTATACTGGGTTTCACACAGTGGGGCATCCCAATTCTGGATGCCCCAGGGGGGCTGATGGACATGAGTTTTTGTCCACTTTAAGGTAGGTTAAGTAGCCTAGTGGGTGGGCAGGTAGGTGAGTGAACAGCTAGGTCGGCTGGTGGGTGGGTAGGTTAGTAGATGGGTTAGTGGGCAGGCACGTAGGATGGGTCAGGAATCAAAACAAGACACTTTCTTTTTATTACATTTACTTCTGCTGTGATGTCACCCACCTGGCGCTGCCGCTGATGACGTTTCTTCCTCGGCTCCTCTCTCCTTCGCCACTATTGGAAGCTCCCTCATATGGGTCCACCACACTAGCTCTACCTCCCCTCTTTACAAGGCAATCCAGGGGTTTCACACAGTGGGGGCATCCTGATGTGGGATGCCCTGGGGGAAAGCCAGCAGTCAGCCCGGGAATCTTTTAGATTCCGGGATGTTTTTGTGTTGCGTCTTCCAGTCTAGCTGCTCAGTGAGACAAGATCTGGAGCAAGTAAATGGCCTCAACTGTATTCTTTGTGTGTCACACACACCCCGCTTCCTGTAGTAATAACGTTCGGGTAAACCATCTCCAGATGTCATTGCAGAGAGAGAGAGATCTTGAATCTGGCCCCTCCCAGTCTATATATACCTGGGACCTCCCACTTAATCCCCAGTGTTCTCTCTCTGCAAGATGCGTCAAGACAGAAGAAAGAGGTCTCCTGCTTGCAGGTACCCGGGGTTACACCCCGGCACCCCCCCTGGTCTATTTCTGCCCAGTCCTTTTTTTTTACTAGTATTTTGTAACTATCGGAAGCCTCCCAGCTACGGCTTCTGACTGGGTAATGGTAGCCGGCACCTGGTGGTGCCTAGGAGCTTATCTCCTCCACTCCCCATTATTGGGGCAGAGTGGTTATCCGGTTGGTGACCCGGATTTTGGGATGCCCCGTCCCGTTGTCCCCATATCTCTTCTCTCCTTCTCATGGCCTCCCCTTTTTTGGTGGGGAAGTCCTTTAGGGGGGAGGGGGGGAGGGGTCTTTTCTAGCATATCCTGAGGTAATTTCCCTTTTAATTGTACTTATTTATGTGGGCGTCGGTGCGCGCTTGTCTGTGTGTGTGTGTGTCTTTTATTATGAGTGTGTTTGACTGTGTGCGGCGTTTTCTTCTGGCGGGGTCAGCAGACCGGGTCCGGTTTGGGCATTACTGAATGGCGCTGACGCCATTTTTTACCTCTCTGAGGTAATCCGTGCTTTAGGGGCGGGGCCGCGCTCGGCGCGGCCCGTGCTGTGCGGTGATTGGCGGGCGGGGTCAGAGCGCTTAGCGCGCGCTCTCTGGCCTGCCTGTCTTCTTTCAGCTGTCGCTCGCACCGGTCTGTGAGGTGATTAATGCGCCCTGGTCCCGCTGCCTCTTTCAACTGCGGCCACTTAAAAAGGTCTTTTACTATAGCTCCTTCACTTCTGTATTACATTCAATGAGTGCTTATTCCCATTAGGGGATTTTATGCTGTGGTCCATATAAGTATAGATTGGAGGCTTTTTTTTGTCAGTTATTTTTATATCTCATTTATATCTCATTATATCTCATGCTTGATCCATTAGTTAGGCATCAGCATGCTTAAAATGTATGTGACCATATTTATTTTAAGTCATATATATACAGTATATATATATATATATATATATATTTAGTATTTTTATTGGATAATATTGTTTTTCTCTCTGTGTGCATGTGCGGTTTATTCATGAATTTTACATTGTTTTTTCTGTCTTTCCAGATTTGGGATACCCCTGCTGCATGGGTCTCCCAGTCTGATATACCTGGCTAGTCTTATTTTGGGTTACAAAAATCCTCCCACTCCCGGGACTTTAATGAATAAGGGGCATCCCGGGTAGCTTATAGCATAAATCCCTGGGCTCTGCGAATTCCAAAAAAGTTTCACCGAATGGAGGCTTCCAATGATACCGGAAATGGCTCTTCGGGGCAATCTAGGCAGTGTGGGGGATGTGGGGTTCCACTCCCAGGGGATGATGTCATTTTGTGTGTTCCTTGCGCACAGCAGAATATTGCGCGCCAGTCTGGTACTCCGGCTCCTGGCTCTTCGCAACCTCAGTCGTCCCCTGCCCCTCCACTTTTATTCCGGACCCAGGGTGACGTTGTCACAGCTGGGGATTCGCAATCTGAGTTGTGCGCTCGAGTGGCCACTCTCGAGAAGTTGTTGTCTGCACAGGTAGCTCATAAGGCTACGGCTAAAAGGAAACACATTGATTCTCCTTCTCTGACTCCTGCCTTGGAGGCAGCGGAGGTGTTAGACTGGTCAGATTGTCCTTTGCCTGAAGAAGGGGAAATTTTGGAAGATTTGGATGATATTGATGCTCCCCTGTTGACTGATACTTCGGCAGATTTGACTACTGGGGTGTCTTGTGATACTCCTTCTATCCTTTCCAAGGTTTTTGAAATTTTGTCTCTGGATCCACCTGCGGCGGTCCCTCTGCCTAAGGGTGAGCTATTTGAGATGCCTAAGCCACGTTTAGCATTCCCTGGTCAGCTACATTTTGAAAGGGTTGTGCTTAAGGAATGGGAACAGCCGACCCGCCTTGTTGGCTCTCCGGCTAATTGGGACAGGAGGTATCCCTTTTCGGAGGAATTGGTCGAACTTTGGACGGTACCCCCAGACGTTGATGCACCGGTTTTGGGGCTCTCTAATTCTTCAGTGCTGCATTCACCAGACACTACTACAATTAAGGATGTCGAGGATCGTAGAATCGATCAACTGGCTCGTCATGGTTTCATCAGTGCCGGTTCGACCTTGCGTCCGGTATGCGCTTCTTCCATTGTCCTATTGGCTCTTAAAGCCTTGATCAAAAATTTGTACACGGATCTTGATCCGGAATGTGAGGAGTTTACCTCTCTTCAATTGTGAGTCTTTTGCTTCTTTTGTTCTGGCCGCCCAGGATGATGCTATGGCCATGTGTGGCAGGACATCTGCTCTTTTGGTTGCTATTCGGCGGTCAGTGTGGCTCCGTCAATGGACGGCGGACGTTGGTGCTAAAAGATCACTTACAGCTCTTCCTTTTCTGGGTTTACGCCTGTTTGGTGACAAGTTGGATTCAGTCACCAAGGGAGGCAAGTTGCCTCAGCGCAGGAAGCCGGGACGTCTTTTTCGAGGAACCTCTTCTTTCAATCCTTCCTTTCGGGGTGACAGGGCAGGCAGAGGGGCCTCCCTTCCTGCTACCAGGGGCACGAGCTGGAACCGGGGGCGAGGCCGCGGCCGTTCCGGTCATTCGTGGGGCTCTAAGCCTAAGTCCACGCCCAAGCCTGCTCAGCAATGAGGGGGCGCCCTCACCCGTGAGGGTGGGGGGACGGTTGCGACACTTCTCCCAGACTTGGGTCCAGGCGGTCCCGGACAGATGGATTCGGGAGGTGGTGTCGTCCGGTTACAAACTGGAGTTCCTCCCTCAAGATTTCTCAAGTCCCGAATACCTACCGATCCTTTGGTCGCCCAAGAACTCCGAGTGTCGGTAGGGAATCTTCTAGATATGGCGGTCATCCATCCGGTGCCAACCTTGGAATTGGGTCTCGGTTTCTATTCCAATCTTTTCACGGTGCCCAAGAGGGACGGATCGGTGCGCCCTATCCTGGATCTGAAGTTCCTCAACAGGTTCATTCGTCCATGGAAGTTTCGCATGGGAACTCTGCGCTCGGCCATCACTTCTCTTCGGCAGGGGGACTTCATGACGTCCATAGACATAAAGGATGCTTATCTGCATGTTCCCGTCTGCCCGGTCCATCAGCGTTTTCTGTGCTTCATGGTAGAGGATCGGCATTTTCAATTCGTGGCGCTTCCGTTTGGTCTTACCTCGGCACCAAGGGTGTTCACCAAGGTTCTAGCAGGGGTGATGGCCATTCTCAGAACTCAGGGCATTCGAATTTTGCCTTACCTGGACGACCTTCTCATCATGGCTCCTTCCTTCAATCAAGCGGAGAAGGACACCAGCATGGTGGTTTCTACGCTGGAAAGCTTCGGTTGGGTAATCAACTATCCCAAGCCTTCCCTGGCTCCGGCCAGGGTGGCGTCCTTCTTGGGGATGACAATAGACTCTTGTCAGCACAGTGTTTTTCTACCTCAGTCGAAGATACTTTTGATTCAGGATTTGGTTCGGCTTCTTCTCTCCAATCCTCAACCGTCCATCCGTCTGGGGATGAGGCTGGTGGGGTTGATGGTAGCCTCCTTCGAGGCAGTTCCCTTTGCTCAGTTTCACACTCAGACGCTTCAGATGCATCTGTTGGCGTCTTGGGACCGTTGTCCACTTTCATTGGACCAACCCTTCCAGTTGTCCTCCCGGGTCCGGCAGTCTCTTTGGTGGTGGTTGGTTTCGAACAATCTCTTGAAGGGCAAGTCCTTTCTGACTCCTCTATGGGAGACTGTCACCACGGATGCCAGCCTTTCGGGTTGGGGGGGGATTCTGGAAGGATCTTCAGTTCCAGGGGCAGTGGGGTCCTCGAGAGGCTCACTTGCCCATCAATGTTCTGGAGCTGAGAGCTATCCGTCTGGTTCTTTCTCTTCTGACTCACCATGTCCGGGGCCTTCCGGTTCAGGTGCGTTCGGACAACAGGACGGCAGTTGCCTACATCAATTCTGACCTGGGCGGAGGCTCATGTTCCTTGCCTGTCGGCAGTTTACATTCCGGGGGTGGAAAACACGGAAGCGGACCTTCTAAGCAGATGCTCCTCCCGTCTGGGGGAATGGTCTCTCTATCCTCAGGTTTTTCAGGCTCTGTGTCTTCGGTGGGGAACACCGGAGGTGGACCTGTTTGCCTCTCGTCACAATTACAAACTTCCGACTTTTGTATCAATGTCTCAGGATCCTCTGGCTCTGGCGGTGGATGCCATGTCTCTGAGCTGGGGGAACCTGGGGTTCCTGTATCTGTTCCCTCCGATTCCCTTGCTAGGAAGAGTGTTAAGAAAGTTGATTCTGGAAAGGGTCCCCGCCATTCTTGTGGCTCCAAGGTGGCCAAGAAGGATGTGGTTCGCGGACGTCGTTCGGATGGCAGTAGATCAGTTCGAGCTTCCTCTGCGGCCGGATCTTCTCACTCAGGGTCGGCTGCATTACCCCAATTTACCAACGCTGGCTTTGACGGCTTGGCTGCTGAAACCTCCATCTTAAAGGAGGAGGGTCTTTCTGATTCAGTTATTAAGACTCTTATCTGTGCTCGAAAGAGGTCTTCTTCTGCTATCTATTATAGAACCTGGCGTTCTTACATCGATTGGTGTGAGGCTAGATCTTTGCCCTGCAGAGTCTTTTCTGTTTCCAGAATTCTGGATTTTCTTCAATCTGGACTGGATGCTGGTCTCCAGCTTAGTACCTTAAAGGGGCAGGTTTCTGCCTTGTCTATTTTCTTTCAGAAGACGGTCCTATGGCGCATGCGCAGCTGCTCTTCTAATCAGCGCGCTCGGAGCCGCTGAGCTATGGGTGTCTAAGGGACGTCTAAGCTCAGCGGCTCCGAGCGCGCTGGTGGCCGCATCTCGCACTTCCCTCTAAAAGGGAGCATGCCCGCGCCATTCTAGAGGCATAGCGAGGATGTGGCCGTGGCCCACGCTTGCGCCGTTGGACCGGGAAAGAAGGTGAGTTTATGGGTCAATATGGGGGGGTTTCACACAGTGGGGCATCCCGATTTTGGATGCCCCCCATAAAGGGAATGGATCAGCCCGGAAATCTCCAGCTGGGTTTTGGTCCACTTTAATAAGCATGCAGTGGTTTGCCTGCTTATTAAAAACCTTTTTATGTTTAATATAGGGAATGTGCGCTCACCACCTAATCCCGAGTGTGCATGGCCGTGGGTAGTCTCAAACCCACTAAATAGCATGAAAAGCAGAGCGAATGGTCTGCACCTCTTCTCATAAAGCTTCACTTTTAATTATGCGCTTAAAATCTCCATAGTGTATCAAAAGCCTGTTTGGGATGCCCTGCTGTGCAAAACCCTTAGGGTTGCAATAAAAATTACTATTCTTAGTATACAGTATGTCCTGCTCCAGATATAGTACTTACACTTGGGTTATCCTCCCCCAGATGGCGCTGCACTGCAGAGACATGTAAAACAGGCTCTTCCCGGCCCCTCAAATACCCGGGGACCTCCCACAAATCCCCCAGATTTCTCTGCAGTGCTTACTGCGAAGACATGAAGTATCACTCTCTCACAGGTGAGCGGGGCTATTAAAGCCTGCGGCCCTGTTGGACTATTCCCACCTGTCCTCTTTGTGATGTGCCTCCCAGCCTGGGCTGCGCTGGTCCGGTGAAGGTAGGCGGTGGGCCCTGTACGAAGGGCCGCCATCCTCCCTCGTTCCCCCCGTAGTCAGGGGGAAAGAAAGGGAGGGGGTGTGTGCCTGTAGTGTCTGTGTATGATTGCACGTATATGGCACTTTGTCTGTCTTTGGACTTTTATATATATGGTGTCAGCCGCCGCGCCTTTATTCTAAGTATGTCACACACCCCGCTTCAAGATATCCATAACATGTGGGTAATACCGACCTGAAGGGGCATTCCTGCAGAGATGATAGCAAAAAAAGAAAGCCCCTCCCTGATCCATAAATACCTGGGACCTCCCACTCATCACCCAGTTTTCCATCTCTGCAGACGGCGAGCAAGTCAGAAGATGATGGCTCCTCCTTGCACAGGGGGATTTCAGGTAGCCGGGATGACTCCCGGCCCGCTATTTATTTATTTCCGTTTGGACCTTTTTTCCCCAGAACTCCATATGCCTCCCAGCCTTGGCTGAGGGTCCAGGCGAGGGTATATCAGCACCTTAGGTGCTCAGGAGCTATGCTCCACCGTGAGACCCTATATGAGAGGGTAGGCGGTTACTCCGGGTTGGTGACCCCGGTTTGGGATGCCCTGTCCCTTACTTAACATCCCATGGCCCTCCCAGGATTCCCTTTCCATAGGTGGGGTTGGGGAGTGTGGGTCCCTTCTTAATTAATTCTTTTCACAGGACTGCATACTTTTGAGGGTGTGTGTGTGTGAATGTAGTGTCTCTTTAAATGTATTCACCGCCGCAGCCGTTTTACAGGGCCTGTGCGGTGCTGACCTGTCTTTCTTCCCCCCATCTTCCCTCAGCTGTGTTCACTTTTATTAATGGCGGAGGTATTTACCTCACGCCATGATACTGTGCTTCTAGGGGGGGGGGGGGGGCGGGACCGGACCGTCGGCGCGGGGCCGGGGCTCGTCCCTCCCGTTTTCAGCCTGGGATGACACATGTTTAATTTGTGTGTGTGTGTGAGACTGTTTTTTATACTGGCCGGGCCGGCGACCGCTCTTTACTCTGCGGCGCCGGCCGGCTCTTGCCGCCATTTTCTTCTGAGGAGATTCTCCTCATGCTGACTGGGGGGGCGGGGCCGGGGTGACGGCGCGTCACCGCTGCCCGCCCCCATCCTTCTCTGGCGCCGCTGCGGAGCTCTGACGGTGTGGAGAGGGGAAGGGGGGCGTTGCCGGCGTCACGCGCGTCCCGCGCTGACCACGCCCCCTTCTCCCCTTCTGGCTGCAGTTCAGGTGGATTCTGGCTGGGGTCGGTCCTCACGGTGGCCATTACTTTCTGTCGGTTATGTAAGTGGCCTCCGGCCATTCCCCTTTTCTCATCCTATGTATGTTAGATTTTCGATGTCTTCATTAGCCTTATTATCCCTTCTGTTCTGTCTTTCAGATGGTGGTTCAGGAGGTTCGCCAGTAGCATTTAGGGGGTCCCTCCTGATCCTTTATCACTGGGTTCATTATTGTTATAAATCCTCCCACTCGGGACATTAAAGGGGCATCCCGGGTTGTCTAGCGGCGTAATTCCCTGGGTCATAGCAACTATTCATATAAAAAGTTCACCTTATGGAGGCATCCCCGGATACTGGGCTAGGGGCCCCTTCGGAGCATCCCCCAAAGTGTATGTTGTGTGGGGTATCCATTTCTGGGGACGATGTACTTCTGTGTATACCATGTGCACAGCAGACCATCACGCGGCAGTCCGAACCACAGGCGTCTGGGTCAGCACCGCCGGTCGCTTCATCTCCCCCTCCCGCCTTGACACGCACCCCGTGTGACGTCGTCATGGGCAGGGAGCTGCAATCTGAGATGTGCGCCAGATTGGCTAACCTTGAAAAAATTATCTCCAGCTCGGTCGCCCGTAAGGCTCCGACTAAGAGAAAGCATTTGTCGCTGGCTCCGCTGGTGGAGGACCAGGAGGATGTTAATAATCTGGATTGGTCTGATTATTCCCAGCTAGAGGAAGGGGAAGTTTATGAGGATTCTGATTTTTCGGACGATGAGCAGTCCTTTGGCGCTGAAGCCGAGCTGGGTGACTTGGGGAGATCCTCTGATACTCCCCACGCTCTGGCTCTGATGTTAGAGGTACTGAATATTTCCCCTCCTGAGGAGGTGTCACAGCAGAAGGGTGAATTGTTTGAGGAATCCAGGCCGCGCTTGGAATTCCCTACACAAAGGCATTTTGACAAAATTATTGCCAAGGAATGGGACAGGCCGGCTCGGCTCCCTGGCATCCCTCAGGGATGGGATAGGAAATATCCCTTCCCTTCGGAGGCGGTTAAGCGCTGGGCATCTCCCCCCGAGGTGGATGCATCGGTTTTGGGGTTGTCCAATTCCTCGGTTTTAAATAGACCTGATTGTTCCATTCTCAAGGATGGAGAGGATAAACGTATTGACCAGATGGCTTGTCATGGTTTTGCTAGCGTTGGGTCAGCCATGCGGCCCGTTTGCGCATCGGCACTTATGGTATTGGCTGCCAGGTCCGTGGTTAGGGACCTGTTGACTTCTTCCGGGCTACGTCCTGGTAGTGCTGAGTTCCTTAGCCTTAAGCGGTGTGAGTTGTTTTTATCTTTTGTGTTGACAGCCTTGGATGACACTTTGATGATGTGTGGTAGGACGTCGGCGCTGCTGGTCACTATTCGGCGCTCGGTGTGGCTGCGCCAGTGGGCGGCTGATTTTATGTCCAAGAAGTCACTAACGGCTCTACCCTTTGTTGGATTACGGCTTTTTGGAGAGACTTTGGACTCTGTTACCAAGGGTGGTAGGTTACCTCAACGCAAGAAACAACGCCGTCCCTTTCGGGGGGCGCCTTCCTTTACCCCCTCCTTTCGTGGGGCCAGATCTGGCAGGGGATTTGCATTCCCCTCTTCCAGAGGAGATTCTGGGAGCAGGGGCAGAGGATGTGCCCGTCCAGGATTCAGTTGGGGCTCTAAGCCCAAGCCGGCTCAGCAATGAGGGGGCGGCTGCGACTCTTCTCCCAGGTCTGGGATCAAGAGGTCTCGGACCGATGGATCCGGGAAGTGGTGTCTTCCGGTTACAAGCTGGAGTTCGAGCTCCGCCCCCCTTCCAGATTTTTCAGGTCTCGGATGCCTTCGGAACCTCTAGCGGCGCAGGGGCTCCTGTTGGCAGTGCAGAACCTTCTGGACATGGCTGTCATTTGCCCAGTGCCCCCTTCGGATCGGGGCGGGGGTTTTTATTCCAATCTGTTCACGGTACCCAAGAAGGACGGATCGGTCCGACCCATCTTGGATCTGATGTTTCTCAACAGGTTCATCCGGCCACGGAAATTCCGCATGGAAACGCTGCGTTTGGCCATTCACTCTCTTCGTCAGGGAGACTTTCTGACGTCCATAGACATCAAGGATGCTTATTTACATGTTCCAATCTTTCCAGCACACCAGAGGTTTCTCAGGTTCGTGGTGGAGGATCGCCATTTTCAGTTTGTGGCACTCCCCTTCGGTCTCACCTCGGCTCCTCGGGTGTTCACCAAGGTGCTAGCGGGGGTGATGGCTCTGCTGAGGGCTCAGGGTATCCGCATTGTGCCCTATTTGGACGATCTTCTGATCATGGCCTCCTCTTTCAACCAAGCGGAGTTGGACACCAGAATGGTGGTATCCACCCTGGAGAGGTTCGGTTGGGTGGTCAACCACCCCAAGTCTTCTCATTCTCCGTCCAGAGTAGTGACCTTTCTGGGAATGTCTCTGGATACTTCGCAGGCCAGGGTGTTTCTGCCCCAGGCCAAGATTCTTTTGATTCAGGAATTAGTTCGGCTTCTCTTGTCGCTCCCTCGTCCGGCCATCCAGCTAGGGATGAGGCTGGTGGGGTTAATGGTGGCCTCATTCGAGGCAGTTCCCTTTGCGCAGTTTCATACAAGGACGCTTCAGCTTCATCTGTTGAAGGTTTGGGACAAGTCCCCCCTATCGTTGGATCAGTCCTTCCTGATGACTCCTCGAGTTTGTCGATCCCTGCAATGGTGGTTGGGGTCGGTCAATCTGTTGAAGGGCAGATCTTTTCTGGCCCCGTGTTGGGAAACAGTCACCACGGATGCCAGTCTGTCAGGTTGGGGGGGTGTTTGGAAGGACCTCCAGTTCCAGGGTCTGTGGGGCCCGCAGGAGGCTCACGAGCCCATCAATGTTCTGGAATTGAGAGCCATCAGGTTGGTTCTGTTTCAATTGACTCATCAGTTGCGGGGCCTGCCTGTTCAGGTCCGGTCGGACAACCGGACGGCGGTTGCTTACATCAATCACCAGGGGGGACTCGCAGCAGGAGTGCCCTCAGGGAAGTGTCTTTGATTCTGGACTGGGCGGAGAGCCACGTCCCGTGTATCTCAGCAGTCTACATTCCGGGAGTGGAGAACACGGAGGCGGACTCGCTGAGCAGGACTTCCTCTCGTCAGGGGGAGTGGTCTCTCAGTCCCAAGGTGTTTCGTTCGATCTGTCTCAGGTGGGGGTCCCCAGTGGTGGACCTCTTTGCCTCTTGTCACAATCACAAGTTTCCAGTCTTTGTGTCTCTCTCGCAGGATCCTCTGGCTCTGGCAGTGGATGCCATGTCTCTGAACTGGAGGGATCTGGGGTTTCTTTTCCTGTTCCCTCCGTTTCCAATGGTAGCCAGAGTGGTGCGCAAGCTGGCCCTGGAGGGCGCGTCGGCGATTCTGGTGGCACCAAGGTGGCCAAGGCAGGTTTGGTTCACAGACGTGGTAAGACTGGCAGAGGATCGGTTCGTTCTGCCTCTACTGCCGGACCTGCTCACTCAGGGTCGGCTGCGCTATCCCAATTTACCTTCGCTGGCTTTGACAGCGTGGCTGCTGAAACCGCCATCTTGAAGGAGGAGGGTCTTTCTGACGCGGTGGTTCAGACTCTTATTAGCGCCAGGAAGCGCTCTTCCTCTACTATTTACTATAGGACTTGGAGGTCCTATATTGACTGGTGTGAAAGTAGGAGTTTCTTCAACATGGTCTGGATCTGGGGCTTCAACTTAGTACCTTGAAGGGGCAGGTTTCTGCCCTGGCAGTGTTCTTTCAAAGGTCCTTTGCACTTCATCCCTTAGTCAAGACTTTTTTCCAGGGAGTTACGCATTTACGGCCTCCTAGGAAGCCTTTTGTTCCAGTTTGGGATTTGAACCTGGTTCTTTCTGCTCTTCAGGGTCCTCCGTTTGAGCCCTTGAATGAGGTTGCTTTGTCTTCTCTTACTCAAAAGGTGGCCTTTTTGGTGGCTATCACTTCGGTTAGGCGTGTTTCTGAGTTGGCAGCTTTATCCATTAAAGCTCCGTACTTTGAAAGGCACCAGGACAAGGTTGTCTTTCGTTTCAAGCCGGATTTTCTTCCTAAGGTGGTCTCTGCCTTTCATCTGAATCAGGATATTGTTCTGCCTTCTCTATGTCCTAATCCCAGCAACGACAAGGAAAGGGCACTGCATTCCTTGGATGTGGTTCGTGTTGTGAAGTATTATCTGGTGGTTACGTCTTCCTTTCGTAAGACTGATGCCTTTTTTGTGGTGCCCTTTGGACCTAGGAAAGGTTTGGCTCCTGCCAAATCTTCCATTAGTAAATGGATTCGTCAGGCCATCATTGGGGCCTATTCTGCCAAGGGGAGGAGTCCCCCTTTTCGTGTTACTGCTCATTCTACTCGTGCGGTTGGAGCGTCCTGGGCTTTCCAGCACCAGGCCTCTGTTGAGCAAGTTTGTAAGGCCGCTACTTGGTCCTCTGTTCACACTTTTTCCAAGTTTTACAAGGTTGATGTTCGGGCCTCAGCGGATGCTGTTTTTGGCCGCAAAGTTCTGCAAGCTGTTGTGGTTTAAGTTGTGCATTGTTGCCTTGTTTTGGATCCCCGCCCTTTTTATGGACACTGCTATTGGATGTCCCACATGTTATGGATATCTTGAAGCGGGGTGTGTGACATACTTAGAATAATACCATTTTGTGAAATACTCACCTGTAAAATGGGTATTATAAGTATGTCACACACCCCGCTTCACCCGCCCTTCTTGTATTCAGGATCCTTTATTTTGTGAACTTTGCGTGGTTATGACTTATATTTGCCTCTTCCTGGTCCCTTACCTTACTGCTTCTATATACTGGGTGATGAGTGGGAGGTCCCAGGTATTTATGGATCAGGGAGGGGCTTTCTTTTTTTGCTATCATCTCTGCAGGAACGCCCCTTCAGGTCGGTATTACGCACATGTTATGGATATCTTGAAGCGGGGTGTGTGACATACTTATAATACCCATTTTACAGGTGAGTATTTCACAAAATGGTATTTTGTATTTTACTCGTATAACTGCCGCCGCCGAGCGCGTTTTTTCCTTCGTTGGATGTTCCGCGACAGGCGGCGGCGTTACCTCAGACACCTCTGTGTCCTCATTGGCTGATGCTGGGCTTCGCGCTCTTCGGGAGGGCGGGGCCTGGTCTGGCGCGCTCCGCGTCATGGGTCGCTCTGGCCCGCCCTTCGAGGTACATGGCGCCATTTTGTCTGTCCGTGCGTGACGCGTGGGACGTCCCTGCTTACCGTGGTCCGTAAGTTCCCTCTCGGGCGGCTTATACTCATTGTAGTGTTTCGGTTCTGACACCATTCTTTTCTCATTGTCTTTCAGACTGGTAAACACCATTGGCTTCTCCCGGCCCGGTGTATTTGATAGCGGGCCTTGTAAAATTCTCCCACTTCCCTAGCGGGTCTTTGGGGCATCCAGGGTTGCTTATAGCGTCAATCCCTGCTGGCATATTGAGCCTAAATAATCACCATATGGAGGCATCTCAGAATTATTTGACCGGGGTCCCTCTGGGACAAGAACGGCTGTGTATAGCGTGTGGACAACCCCATGCTGATGCTGACAGGGCATGGGTCTGCGTACCCTGTGCCGAGCAAGCACTGGCTCTGCAATCAGGCCTGCCAGTGGCTGCACCTCGTTTCAATTCGCCTATTTCCCCTTGCTTAAATCTCACTCCTGCTGAGTCGCATACAAGTGGGGATTTGCAGCCTGTTGTGTCTTCTAGACTGCCTACGGCTGAACAGATTATTGCGAGGTTGTCAGAGCGCAAGGGCCCTGGTAAGAAGTGGCACTTGACGCCTCATGTTACTGTTTTCCCTATGGGAACTGAGGAGTTTACTACTCTGTGTGGTTATACCCCTTCTGATGAAGGAGAGCTCTTCTCAGGCTCATCTGATGGGCCGGGGAGTCATGACGATTCTGGCCATGAATACTGGGCCCAGAGTGACACTGACGATCTGTTGATTAAGGTCTTTGAGGTTCTGGCTATCTCTCTCCCTGGTCAGGCTCCCAAGCAGAGAGGGGAGCGTTTCCATACAGCAACAGCACGTTTGGAATTCCTGGAGCAGGCACATTTCCATACTCTTGTGCTCAAGGAATGGGAGTGCCCCAGTAAACTGCCAGGGGACTGGGATAGGAAGTACCCTTTCCCCCCTGAGGTGGTTAATTGTTGGTCATCCCCCCCCCCCCCGTGGTGGATGCCCCAATCATAGGGGTTCCTAACCCCCCCTTTATTGCAGCCTCTGCTTATACTACTCTTCGGGATGCTGAGGACCGGCGCATTGATCTGCTGGCCTCCCACGCCTTTACATGTGCAGGGACTGCGCTGCGCCCGGTCTGTGCCGCGGCTATTACTGCCGTGCCGCTAGAACCCTAATCAGAAAGATGCTTGCTCGTCCCCCTGATGATCTCCCCTGGGATGTGTTTAATGCACTCTCCAGTTGTGATGTGTTTGTAAAATTTATCCTATTAGCGTTGGATGACACCATTAGAATGTGTGCAAGAACTTCTGCCCTTGTGGTGGCTATACGTCGCTTGGTCTGGCTGCGACAGTGGGGTGCTGACGATGCTGCTAAAAAGACTCTTACCGGGCTTCCCTTTAGAGGGCTACGCCTGTTTGGGGCCTGTCTAGACCTGTTTGGTAAGAAGGGTAAGTCACCACAACGCAGGCGGCCATCTCGACCCGCTCGGGGCAGGGGCACCCCTCCTCCCCCCTACCATAGTGTTAAACAAGAACCAGGGGTGTCCTTCGCGGGGACTCGCGCAGACTCCTGCCCCGGGAGCAGCAGACAACGCCCTGGCCCCTCCGGCGGGGCTAAGCCTAAATCTTCCACCAAGCCCCCTCAAGCATGATGGGGCGCCCTCGTCCGTCTGGGTAAGGGGATGGCTGCTGCACTTTGCTCTTGTCATGAGGCATCATGCCTCATACTGGTGGATTCAGGAGGTAGTGTCCTCCAGATACAAGATAGAGTTTGCTGCGTGCCCCCCCCCCCCCCCAAGATTATCAGGTCCCGGGTACTCCTGGCCCCTGCCTCTGTTCAGGTGCTGGCGCAGGCCATGCAAGGCCTGCGGGGTCTGGGGGTCACTTGCAGATTGCACTTAACAGGCAGAGGCAGGGGCCGCTACACCAACCTTTCCACAGTCCCCCAAAAGGATGGGTCAGTCTGGCCCATTCTGGATTCACAGGTTCTCGGCAATTCTCCAATTACAGGCAGTTTCTGCATGGAAACTCTGAGATGGGCCATCAGCGCCTTGCGCCCAGGGGGCTTCTTGCCGTCTGTGGAGATGCTTATGTTCACATCCCTGTGTCTTCAGGACACCGAGGCTCTTCAGGTTCGTGTTGGAAGTCCAACACTGCTAATTTGTGGCCTTGTTATCTGGCCTCTCTTCAGCTCCCAGAGTGCTCACCAAGGTGCTGACGGGGGTGATGTCTCTGATGAGACCAAGGGGCGTCCGCGCGATGACCTACCTGGACGTCCTTTTTCTCTTCCCAGTCGCTACGTCAGGCTAAGTTGGATACTCGGCTGGTGGTGTCCATTGGGACTCATTTGGATGGGTGATCAATCACCCCAAGTCCTCATTGTCCCCTTAATTGGTAACTCCATTCCTAGGAATGAATCAGGATTCGGTTCAAATGAGAATCTTCTCAGCAATAAAGTGGTCAATCTGGTTGCATGGGCTCAGTCCCTCATTGCTGTCCCAGTCCCTTCACCAGGCAGGGATGCAGCTGGTGGGCCCGTTGGTGGCTTGCTCAGAAGAGGTCCCTTATGCTCAGTTCCCCTTGGGCCCTTCTGCGACTTCTATTGTTAGTACAGGACAGGGATCCAGCATCCCTGGAGCGGGGTCTGTGTGCCTTCCCACCTGGTAAGGAGGTCCCTCTTGGAGTGGACGAACTCAAGGAATCTGTCTGGGGACAGTTCCCTTCTTGCCCCTTCCTGGAGACGGTCACCATGGATGCCAATCTATCAGGTTGAAGGGGGGGTTTTCTTCTGAAAATCCCTGCGGTTCTGGGGGAGGTGGGGCCCTTAGAAGGTCCATACACCTATCGATGTTTGAAACAGTGAGCGTTACGGTTGGTTCTATCTCGCTTGACTACTCCTCTTCTGGGCCTGCCTGTTCGGGGGGTGCTCGGTCTGTCTGACGACAGTGGCCTACATTCATCATTTGGGAGGGGCCTGGATCAGGAGGACCCTCCAGGAAGTGTCTATGTTCCTAATCTGGGTGGAGACAATGTTCCCTGCATATCAGTGATATTCGCTCCGGTGGGGGTCCCTCTGCGACAGGATGTGCTAATCCCTGTGTCACTATGGGGTCCAACCAGTTGTGGATCTGTTTGTGTCCCGTCACTATCACAAGCTCTCGGCCCTTGTTTCCCTGTCCCAGGATCCTCTGGCCGTGGTCCGGATGCCTTAGTAACGTCATGGCTGGACGTTCTGTTCTGTATGTCTTTTCTCCATTCCCCCTGCTAGGCAGGGTTCTGCGCAAGATTGCTCTGGAAGGGGGACCAGTGATTCTGGTGGCCCCCGGGTGCCCTAGTAGAGTGTGGTTTGCAGACGTGGTACTGAGGGCAGTAGTTCTGTATGTTCTGCCAGGAGTGCCAGCTCTGCTCACTCAGGGCCCTTTACGTCACCCCAATCTACAGACTCTGGCCTAGACGGCCTGACTGCTGAAACATCCATCTTGATGGAGACAGGCTTATCTGTCTCTGTGATTGAGACTATGGGAAGACTAGGAGCAAGCTTCTTCTTCTTCCATCTGTTATAGGGTATGGCATACCCATATTGATTGGTGTGAGTCTAGGTCTCTTCCCTGTTGGGCGTTCTCGGTTCCCAGGGTTCTAGAGTTATTACAGCATGAGTTGGAGTTGGTTCTCCAACTCAGTACTCTGAAGGGTCAGGTTCTGCCCTGGCCGCCTTACTTTAGAAGTCTTTTGTTCAGTTTTCCTTGGTTAAGACTTCTTCCAGGGGGTATTCATGTGCGTCCCCCATGTAATCCTATGGTCCCCGTTGGGATTTGTATTTGATTCTGTCTGCCTTGCTGGGTTTTTTTCCCTTGGTCCTATTCAGGATGCTGTCCGGCTGTTCTTACTCTCAAGGTTGTCCTTCTTGTGGCTGTTACTTCGGTCAGACGTGTGTCTGGCGGGCGGCTCTGTCTATCTAGCCCCCTTTCTTTGAAATACACCAGGATGGGTGGTGTTCCGCCTGAAGCCGGACTTTCTGCCTAAGGTGGTGTCTTATGTTCATTGTTTCAAGATATTGTTATTCCTTCCTGCCTTATTCCTAGCAACGCTGAGGAAAGGGTTCTGCATTCCTTGAACAGGTGTTGGAAGTTTTTTCCTTGGTAGTCACTGTGTCCTTTAGGAGAACTGATGTTTCCTTTGGGCCTACGGCCACTCCATCGTGAATGTGCCCGATCTCGTCTGCTTTTGGGAGTTAGGCGGCTTTGGCCCTGGTCATTACTTGGATGGGACGGTCCCTTCTGGTCCTAGCAGAGGGTTTTTGGCTTCTGCCAAGTCTACGGTTAGCGATTGGATTCGTCAGGCTGTTACTCAGGCCTATTCCACGAAGGGGAAGAATCTTCCTTTTCGCTTTACTTCTTATTTTACTCGTGCTTTTGGTGCCTCTTGGGCTTTTCAGCACCAGGGTTCTGTTGAACTGGTTTGCTAGGCCGCTACTTGGCCTTCTGTTCATACCTTTTCAAAGTTTTACAAGGATGATGTTAGGGCCTCAGCTCATGCTGTCTTGGCCGCATGGTTTTGCAGGCGGCAGTGGTTTTAAACTGTCGGCTGTTGTCTTTTTTGTTGGGGATTCCACCCTACTTTATGGACACTGCTATTGGATGTCCCAAGTGTAAGTACTATATCTGGAGCAGGACGTACTGTATACTAAGAATAATACAATTCTGCTTTTCAATGCTGGGGATTTGTGGGAGGTCCCCGGGTATTTGAGGGGCCGGGAGGAGCCTGTTTTACATGTCTCTGCAGTACAGCGCCATCTGGCGGAGGATAACCCAAGTGTAAGTACTATATCTGGAGCAGGACGTACTGTGTACAAATAATATCAATTCTACAGGTGAGTATTTCACAGAATTGTATTTTTCCTGGTGGCTCCCACTGCGCTTCTGCTGCCCATGGCCGCATCCCTGTAGATGAGACACGCTCCTGCACCTAACTATTTAGATAGGTTGAGGAGGAAGTGCTTGCTAGACTAGAGGGAAACCGGGGATGCGGCCAACGGGCTTTTCAAGTCAGCCGGCATTCTCGAGATCAGCTGCGTTCATGGCTGTTTCCATTCATTGGCGAGTCCACTGCATCTGTCCACTGCCACAGTCATATTGACTGGCCACACACACACACACACTCCATTCGCTACAATGACTCACCATATTGTGTCTGGTTAAAGTGGACCAAAACCCACCCTCCACTTGGGGCATCCAAAATCGAGATGACCCGCTTTGTGAAATCCCCCGGGTCGCCCCATACACTTACCTTGTTTCCCGATCCAATGGCGCATGTGTGAGCCATGGCCGCATCCCCTCTATCCCTCTAGCAGGGCGCATGCCCGCGCTAGGCATTTGTGATTGGCCGGCGTGGGCACGCTCCCTGTTAGAGGGAAGTGGGAGATGCAGCCACCAGGGGCACTCAGAGCCACTGGCCTTAGACGAAGGCTTAGATGATGTGACGTCAGCGGCTCCGAGCGTACTGATTGGACTAGCGGCCGCGCTTGCGCCATAGGACCGGGAAGAGGTGAGTTGGCATCGCCGATCTGGGAGATTTCACACAGTGGGGCACCCCCGATCGCTGTGCCCCGGGGGAAAGGACCAAATCCCAGGCTAGTCAAAATCCTGGGTTTTGATCCACTTTAACAAAGAAAAAGTGTTATAAAACACAAATAGTCCCCCACTACATGGCTGCATCCCTGTAGATGAGACACGCTCCTGCACCTAACCATTTCATACCTCCCAAATTTTCAAAGCCGTAAAGAAGGATACATTTAAGCCACGTCTGAACACAACCCCGACCACACCCCCAGCCACATCCTTAGAGAAACAGCACCTAAAAATTAAATAAAAATAGATAATAAATCAATAAATAATGATAATACAGTGAGGGGCATCCCTCCAATACAACCAGTGAGGGGCATCCGTCATTGCAGCCAGTGAGGGGCATCCGTCATTGCAGCCAGTTAGGGGCATCCCTTGTTACAACCATTTATTCGGCATAGCCTATGGCCACGGGCTCTGCTGCCCCCCCGGGCTTTGGGGAGGCAGGTGTACATGTGAAATGTGTCTAACTATATTTCTAAACACACACAGGACAGTTTATGTGGAATTTATCTACCTGTAAACTTTACTTCTGTTCAACAAAGAGCCTTTTAGCATAATCCAATGGCCAGAAACAAAACACTTGATACTGTGTGAAATAGTGGTGTTATCTAGTTAGTATATAGCTAGCCACTATTCCTATGGGCCAGTGACTGCTCTTTAGAGCACATGCTCCAGAGGGGAAGCCCTATTGCTGCTCACTGGCTTACCTGCCCCAGTGCCACAGCTTCCCTGATCTGGAAGCACTGATTTTAGCATGTAACATTGTGCTGCTCCAGCTTCCCATCCCCCAGCTGAGGGAAAGTGCCACTGAAACAGGTAAGCAAGTAACAGAGAGGTGAGGGAGGAGCGGAAGCATTGCCACAAATGGGAGAGACCTCCTCTCAACAGGGGGAAGTTCACTTTATTTGGCTTCCTGGTTAGAAAATCAGTTTAATAGGAATTAGATCTACAATAGGGAAACAGCATGTGACACAAGTGCCTATCTTTATTTTTTGGCCAACGGATTATGAGCCTGCCCACCAACACCAAGGTAGACTCTTTTTCGGGCAGGTCCTACACTACACTACACTGGCCTATCCTAACTGATGCTAGCCATCGTGATCCCTACTTTACTAGTGCTGGATGCAGGTGTAGTGTTCCTAATCTACCTAGATGTTCTAGTCTATGTGTGTGCCATCTACCCTACCTCTACGGTCATGGTCGTCAGTCAGGTCTGCGTCACTCTACAAATGTCAAGGTGAGTCAAGTAGGAGTGTCAAGGTGAGTCTGGATGGTGTCAGTGTATAAGTGTGTGTGTGTGGCAGTGGCAGTTAGGACAAGGACAACACAGGATAAATACAAACACATACGCACCGATGGCCGGGTGCTGGTGGTGACAGGTGCCGATGACCGGGCCGGAGGAGACATGGAGGCAGCTGGAGGCAGATGTTGGCTGGAGGCAGACTTGGGAGATGGTGCTAAAGGATACCTGAAATACACTACCCTTACCTAACATAACCCTAACGACGCAATGACTAATGTTGTTATTTTAATTAATACTATATAAATATAAAACAATATACTATAAATGCTATACTAATATACTAATTATTATTAATGCAATATATTTATAATGATAAATTCACCATTCCTGGAGGTTGAATCAGGACACCGCGTTCACCTTTAGAGGCGGATGGGACGGTAATCTGGAACGGCATAAAATAAAGGTGCATAAAAACACTGTGTGGTGTTACCAGCCATGGCAAGATGACCTACCACGTGCCCAAGTGCACGATCACGGCAGGCACAGTGGGCACTTGTAGCTGTGCTGGAGGTTGCCCACCAACGCCAAGGTAGACTCTTTTTCGGGCAGGTCCTACACTACACTACACTGGCCTATCCTAACTGATGCTAGCCATCGTGATCCCTACTTTACTAGTGCTGGATGCAGGTGTAGTGTTCCTAATCTACCTAGATGTTCTAACCTATGTGTGTGCCATCTACCCTACCTCTACGGTCATGGTCGTCAGTCAGGTCTGCGTCACTCTACAAGTGTCAAGGTGAGTCAAGTAGGAGTGTCAAGGCGAGTCTGGATGGTGTCAGTGTATAAGTGTGTGTGTGTGGCAGTGGCAGTCAGGACAAAGACAACACAGGACAAATACAAACACACACGATGATAAATTCACCATTCCTGGAGGTGGAATCAGGACACCGCGTTCACCTTTAGAGGCGAATGGGACGGTAATCTGGAACTGCATAAAATAAAGGTGCATAAAAACACTGTGTGGTGTTACCAGCCATGGCAAGATGACCTACCACGTGCACAAGTGCACGATCACGGCACAGTGGGCACTTGTAGCTGTGCTGGAGGCTGTCGCGGAGGCACTTCTTGTGGAAGATGTGCCGGCAGCCTAGGAATCCCAAGGGCTCGTGCAGTTTGAAGTCCACAAGGCAGATGGAACAGCGTGTGCGGCACGTCTCGGGAACCATGGCCTCGAAATCCAGACGGTCCTTACCTGACTGACGCCACAGCAAGAAACCTGTAAAAAAAAAGATGCTTTAAAAATCAGTAATTCTATGGACTGTGCTATCTTGAAAGAATGTTCCTAATCTACCTAGATGTTCTAGCCTATGTGTGTGCCATCTACCCTACCTGTACGGTCATGGTCATCAGTCAGGTCTGCGTCACTCTACAAATGTCAAGGTGAGTCAAGTAGGAGTGTCAAGGTGAGTCTGGATGGTGTCAGTGTATAAGTGTGTGTGTGTGGCAGTGGCAGTTAGGACAAGGACAACACAGGATAAATACAAACACATACGCACCGATGGCTGGGTGCTGGTGGTGACAGGTGCCGATGACCGGGCCGGAGGAGACATGGAGGCAGCTGGAGGCAGACTTGGGAGAGAGTGCTAAAGGATGCCTGAAATACACTACCCTTACCTAACATAACCCTAACGACGCAACGACTAATGTTGTTATTTTAATTAATACTATATGAATATAAAACAATATACTATAAATGCTATATTAATATACTAATTATTATTAATGCAATATATTTATAATGATAAATTCACCATTCCTGGAGGTTGAATCAGGACACCGCGTTCACCTTTAGAGGCGGATGGGACGGTAATCTGGAACGGCATAAAATAAAGGTGCATAAAAACACTGTGTGGTGTTACCAGCCATGGCAAGATGACCTACCACGTGCCCAAGTGCACGATCACGGCACAGTGGGCACTTGTAGCTGTGCTGGAGGTTGCCCACCAACGCCAAGGTAGACTCTTTTTCGGGCAGGTCCTACACTACACTACACTGGCCTATCCTAACTGATGCTAGCCATCGTGATCCCTACTTTACTAGTGCTGGATGCAGGTGTAGTGTTCCTAATCTACCTAGAAGTTCTAACCTATGTGTGTGCCATCTACCCTACCTCTACGGTCATGGTCGTCAGTCAGGTCTGCGTCACTCTACAAGTGTCAAGGTGAGTCAAGTAGGAGTGTCAAGGCGAGTCTGGATGGTGTCAGGTGTCAGTGTATAAGTGTGTGTGTGTGGTAGTGGCAGTCAGGACAAAGACAACACAGGACAAATACAAACACACACGATGATAAATTCACCATTCCTGGAGGTGGAATCAGGACACTGCGTTCACC
This sequence comes from Gastrophryne carolinensis, assembly GCA_027917425.1. Taxonomy (NCBI): domain Eukaryota; kingdom Metazoa; phylum Chordata; class Amphibia; order Anura; family Microhylidae; genus Gastrophryne; species Gastrophryne carolinensis. The sequence continues at coordinate 52,035,440 of CM051239.1, forward strand.
TTTAGAGGCGGATGGGGCGGTAATCTGGAACGGCATAAATTAAAGGTGCATAAAAACACTCTGTGGTGTTACCAGCCATGGCAAGATGACCTACCACGTGCCCAAGTGCACGATCACGGCACAGTGGGCACTTGTAGCTGTGCTGGAGGCTGTCGCGGAGGCACTTCTTGTGGAAGATGTGCCGGCAGCCTAGGAATCCCAAGGGCTCGTGCAGTTTGAAGTCCACAAGGCAGATGGAACAGCGTGTGCGGCACGTCTCGGGAACCATGGCCTCGAAATCCAGACGGTCCTTACCTGACTGAAGCCACAGCAAGAAACCTGTAAAAAAAAGATGCTTTAAAAATCAGTAATTCTATGGACTGTGCTATCTTGAAAGAATGTTCCTAATCTACCTAGATGTTCTAGCCTATGTGTGTGCCATCTACCCTACCTGTACGGTCATGGTCATCAGTCAGGTCTGCGTCACTCTACAAATGTCAAGGTGAGTCAAGTAGGAGTGTCAAGGTGAGTCTGGATGGTGTCCGTGTATAAGTGTGTGTGTGTGGCAGTGGCAGTTAGGACAAGGACAACACAGGATAAATACAAACACATACGCACCGATGGCTGGGTGCTGGTGGTGACAGGTGCCGATGACCGGGCCGGAGGAGACATGGAGGCAGATGTTGGCTGGAGGCAGACTTGGGAGATGGTGCTAAAGGATACCTGAAATACACTACCCTTACCTAACATAACCCTAACGACGCAACGACTAATGTTGTTATTTTAATTGATACTATATAAATATAAAACAATATACTATAAATGCTATACTAATTATTATTAATGCAATATATTTATAATGATAAATTCACCATTCCTGGAGGTTGAATCAGGACACCGCGTTCACCTTTAGAGGCGGATGGGACGGTAATCTGGAACGGCATAAAATAAAGGTGCATAAAAACACTGTGTGGTGTTACCAGCCATGGCAAGATGACCTACCACGTGCCCAAGTGCACGATCACGGCACAGTGGGCACTTGTAGCTGTGCTGGAGGTTGCCCACCAACGCCAAGGTTGACTCTTTTTCGGGCAGGTCCTACACTACACTACACTGGCCTATCCTAACTGATGCTAGCCATCGTGATCCCTACTTTACTAGTGCTGGAAGCAGGTGTAGTGTTCCTAATCTACCTAGATGTTCTAACCTATGTGTGTGCCATCTACCCTACCTCTACGGTCATGGTCGTCAGTCAGGTCTGCGTCACTCTACAAGTGTCAAGGTGAGTCAAGTAGGAGTGTCAAGGCGAGTCTGGATGGTGTCAGTGTATAAGTGTGTGTGTGTGGCAGTGGCAGTCAGGACAATGACAACACAGGACAAATACAAACACACACGATGATAAATTCACCATTCCTGGAGGTGGAATCAGGACACCGCGTTCACCTTTAGAGGCGGATGGGACGGTAATCTGGAACGGCATAAATTAAAGGTGCATAAAAACACTGTGTGGTGTTACCAGCCATGGCAAGATGACCTACCACGTGCCCAAGTGCACGATCACGGCACAGTGGGCACTTGTAGCTGTGCTGGAGGCTGTCGCGGAGGCACTTCTTGTGGAAGATGTGCCGGCAGCCTAGGAATCCCAAGGGCTCGTGCAGTTTGAAGTCCACAAGGCAGATGGAACAGCGTGTGCGGCACGTCTCAGGAACCATGGCCTCGAAATCCAGACGGTCCTTACCTGACTGAAGCCACAGCAAGAAACCTGTAAAAAAAAAGATGCTTTAAAAATCAGTAATTCTATGGACTGTGCTATCTTGAAAGAATGTTCCTAATCTACCTAGATGTTCTAGCCTATGTGTGTGCCATCTACCCTACCTCTACGGTCATGGTCGTCAGTCAGGTCTGCGTCACTCTACAAATGTCAAGGTGAGTCAAGCAGGAGTGTCAAGGTGAGTCTGGATGGTGTCAGTGTATAAGTATGTGTGTGTGGCAGTGGCAGTTAGGACAAGGACAACACAGGATAAATACAAACACATACGCACCGATGGCCGGGTGCTGGTGGTGACAGGTGCCGATGACCAGGCCGGAGGAGACATGGAGGCAGATGTTGGCTGGAGGCAGACTTGGGAGATGGTGCTAAAGGATACCTGAAATACACTACCCTTACCTAACATAACCCTAACGACGCAACGACTAATGTTGTTATTTTAATTAATACTATATAAATATAAAACAATATACTATAAATGCTATACTAATATACTAATTATTGTTAATGCAATATATTTATAATGATAAATTCACCATTCCTGGAGGTTGAATCAGGACACCGCGTTCACCTTTAGAGGCGGATGGGACGGTAATCTGGAACGGCATAAAATAAAGGTGCATAAAAACACTGTGTGGTGTTACCAGCCATGGCAAGATGACCTACCACGTGCCCAAGTGCACGATCACGGCACAGTGGGCACTTGTAGCTGTGCTGGAGGTTGCCCACCAACGCCAAGGTAGACTCTTTTTCGGGCAGGTCCTACACTACACTACACTGGCCTATCCTAACTGATGCTAGCCATCGTGATCCCTACTTTACTAGTGCTGGATGCAGGTGTAGTGTTCCTAATCTACCTAGATGTTCTAACCTATGTGTGTGCCATCTACCCTACCTCTACGGTCATGGTCGTCAGTCAGGTCTGCGTCACTCTACAAGTGTCAAGGTGAGTCAAGTAGGAGTGTCAAGGCGAGTCTGGATGGTGTCAGTGTATAAGTGTGTGTGTGTGTGTGGCAGTGGCAGTCAGGACAATGACAACACAGGACAAATACAAACACACACGATGATAAATTCACCATTCCTGGAGGTGGAATCAGGACACCGCGTTCACCTTTAGAGGCGGATGTGACGGTAATCTGGAACGGCATAAATTAAAGGTGCATAAGAACACTGTGTGGTGTTACCAGCCATGGCAAGATGACCTACCACGTGCCCAAGTGCACGATCAAAGCACAGTGGGCACTTGTAGCTGTGCTGGAGGCTGTCGCGGAGGCACTTCTTGTGGAAGATGTGCCGGCAGCCTAGGAATCCCAAGGGCTCGTGCAGTTTGAAGTCCACAAGGCAGATGGAACAGCGTGTGCGGCACGTCTCAGGAACCATGGCCTCGAAATCCAGACGGTCCTTACCTGACTGAAGCCACAGCAAGAAACCTGTAAAAAAAAAGATGCTTTAAAAATCAGTAATTCTATGGACTGTGCTATCTTGAAAGAATGTTCCTAATCTACCTAGATGTTCTAGCCTATGTGTGTGCCATCTACCCTACCTCTACGGTCATGGTCGTCAGTCAGGTCTGCGTCACTCTACAAATGTCAAGGTGAGTCAAGTAGGAGTGTCAAGGTGAGTCTGGATGGTGTCAGTGTATAAGTATGTGTGTGTGGCAGTGGCAGTTAGGACAAGGACAACACAGGATAAATACAAACACATACGCACCGATGGCCGGGTGCTGGTGGTGACAGGTGCCGATGACCGGGCCGGAGGAGACATGGAGGCAGCTGGAGGCAGATGTTGGCTGGAGGCAGACTTGGGAGATGGTGCTAAAGGATACCTGAAATACACTACCCTTACCTAACATAACCCTAACGACGCAACGACTAATGTTGTTATTTTAATTGATACTATATAAATATAAAACAATATACTATAAATGCTATACTAATTATTATTAATGCAATATATTTATAATGATAAATTCACCATTCCTGGAGGTTGAATCAGGACACCGCGTTCACCTTTAGAGGCGGATGGGACGGTAATCTGGAACGGCATAAAATAAAGGTGCATAAAAACACTGTGTGGTGTTACCAGCCATGGCAAGATGACCTACCACGTGCCCAAGTGCACGATCACGGCACAGTGGGCACTTGTAGCTGTGCTGGAGGTTGCCCACCAACGCCAAGGTTGACTCTTTTTCGGGCAGGTCCTACACTACACTACACTGGCCTATCCTAACTGATGCTAGCCATCGTGATCCCTACTTTACTAGTGCTGGAAGCAGGTGTAGTGTTCCTAATCTACCTAGATGTTCTAACCTATGTGTGTGCCATCTACCCTACCTCTACGGTCATGGTCGTCAGTCAGGTCTGCGTCACTCTACAAGTGTCAAGGTGAGTCAAGTAGGAGTGTCAAGGCGAGTCTGGATGGTGTCAGTGTATAAGTGTGTGTGTGTGGCAGTGGCAGTCAGGACAATGACAACACAGGACAAATACAAACACACACAATGATAAATTCACCATTCCTGGAGGTGGAATCAGGACACCGCGTTCACCTTTAGAGGCGGATGGGACGGTAATCTGGAACGGCATAAATTAAAGGTGCATAAAAACACTGTGTGGTGTTACCAGCCATGGCAAGATGACCTACCACGTGCCCAAGTGCACGATCACGGCACAGTGGGCACTTGTAGCTGTGCTGGAGGCTGTCGTGGAGGCACTTCTTGTGGAAGATGTGCCGGCAGCCTAGGAATCCCAAGGGCTCGTGCAGTTTGAAGTCCACAAGGCAGATGGAACAGCGTGTGTGGCACGTCTCGGGAACCATGGCCTTGAAATCCAGACGGTCCTTACCTGACTGAAGCCACAGCAAGAAACCTGTAAAAAAAAAAGATGCTTTAAAAATCAGTAATTCTATGGACTGTGCTATCTTGAAAGAATGTTCCTAATCTACCTAGATGTTCTAGCCTATGTGTGTGCCATCTACCCTTCCTCTACGGTCATGGTCGTCAGTCAGGTCTGCGTCACTCTACAAATGCCAAGGTGAGTCAAGTAGGAGTGTCAAGGTGAGTCTGGATGGTGTCAGTGTATAAGTGTGTGTGTGTGGCAGTGGCAGTTAGGACAAGGACAACACAGGATAAATACAAACACATACGCACCGATTGCCGGGTGCTGGTGGTGACAGGTGCCGATGACCGAGCCGGAGGGGACATGGAGGCAGATGTTGGCTGGAGGCAGACTTGGGAGATGGTGCTAAAGGATACCTGAAATACACTACCCTTACCTAACATAACCCTAACGACGCAACGACTAATGTTGTTATTTTAATTAATACTATATGAATATAAAACAATATACTATAAATGCTATACTAATTGTTATTAATGCAATATATTTATAATGATAAATTCACCATTCCTGGAGGTTGAATCAGGACACCGCGTTCACCTTTAGAGGCGGATGGGACGGTAATCTGGAACGGCATGAAATAAAGGTGCATAAAAACACTGTGTGGTGTTACCAGCCATGGCAAGATGACCTACCATGTGCCCAAGTGCACGATCACGGCACAGTGGGCACTTGTAGCTGTGCTGGAGGTTGCCCACCAACGCCAAGGTAGACTCTTTTTCGGGCAGGTCCTACACTACACTACACTGGCCTATCCTAACTGATGCTAGCCATCGTGATCCCTACTTTACTAGTGCTGGATGCAGGTGTAGTGTTCCTAATCTACCTAGATGTTCTAACCTATGTGTGTGCCATCTACCCTACCTCTACGGTCATGGTCGTCAGTCAGGTCTGCGTCACTCTACAAGTGTCAAGGTGAGTCAAGTAGGAGTGTCAAGGCGAGTCTGGATGGTGTCAGTGTATAAGTGTGTGTGTGTGGCAGTGGCAGTCAGGACAAAGACAACACAGGACAAATACAAACACACACGATGATAAATTCACCATTCCTGGAGGTGGAATCAGGACACCGCGTTCACCTTTAGAGGCGGATGGGACGGTAATCTGGAACTGCATAAAATAAAGGTGCATAAAAACACTGTGTGGTGTTACCAGCCATGGCAAGATGACCTACCACGTGCACAAGTGCACGATCACGGCACAGTGGGCACTTGTAGCTGTGCTGGAGGCTGTCGCGGAGGCACTTCTTGTGGAAGATGTGCCGGCAGCCTAGGAATCCCAAGGGCTCGTGCAGTTTGAAGTCCACAAGGCAGATGGAACAGCGTGTGCGGCACGTCTCGGGAACCATGGCCTCGAAATCCAGACGGTCCTTACCTGACTGACGCCACAGCAAGAAACCTGTAAAAAAAAAGATGCTTTAAAAATCAGTAATTCTATGGACTGTGCTATCTTGAAAGAATGTTCCTAATCTACCTAGATGTTCTAGCCTATGTGTGTGCCATCTACCCTACCTGTACGGTCATGGTCATCAGTCAGGTCTGCGTCACTCTACAAATGTCAAGGTGAGTCAAGTAGGAGTGTCAAGGTGAGTCTGGATGGTGTCAGTGTATAAGTGTGTGTGTGTGGCAGTGGCAGTTAGGACAAGGACAACACAGGATAAATACAAACACATACGCACCGATGGCTGGGTGCTGGTGGTGACAGGTGCCGATGACCGGGCCGGAGGAGACATGGAGGCAGCTGGAGGCAGACTTGGGAGAGAGTGCTAAAGGATGCCTGAAATACACTACCCTTACCTAACATAACCCTAACGACGCAACGACTAATGTTGTTATTTTAATTAATACTATATGAATATAAAACAATATACTATAAATGCTATATTAATATACTAATTATTATTAATGCAATATATTTATAATGATAAATTCACCATTCCTGGAGGTTGAATCAGGACACCGCGTTCACCTTTAGAGGCGGATGGGACGGTAATCTGGAACGGCATAAAATAAAGGTGCATAAAAACACTGTGTGGTGTTACCAGCCATGGCAAGATGACCTACCACGTGCCCAAGTGCACGATCACGGCACAGTGGGCACTTGTAGCTGTGCTGGAGGTTGCCCACCAACGCCAAGGTAGACTCTTTTTCGGGCAGGTCCTACACTACACTACACTGGCCTATCCTAACTGATGCTAGCCATCGTGATCCCTACTTTACTAGTGCTGGATGCAGGTGTAGTGTTCCTAATCTACCTAGAAGTTCTAACCTATGTGTGTGCCATCTACCCTACCTCTACGGTCATGGTCGTCAGTCAGGTCTGCGTCACTCTACAAGTGTCAAGGTGAGTCAAGTAGGAGTGTCAAGGCGAGTCTGGATGGTGTCAGGTGTCAGTGTATAAGTGTGTGTGTGTGGTAGTGGCAGTCAGGACAAAGACAACACAGGACAAATACAAACACACACGATGATAAATTCACCATTCCTGGAGGTGGAATCAGGACACTGCGTTCACCTTTAGAGGCGGATGGGGCGGTAATCTGGAACGGCATAAATTAAAGGTGCATAAAAACACTCTGTGGTGTTACCAGCCATGGCAAGATGACCTACCACGTGCCCAAGTGCACGATCACGGCACAGTGGGCACTTGTAGCTGTGCTGGAGGCTGTCGCGGAGGCACTTCTTGTGGAAGATGTGCCGGCAGCCTAGGAATCCCAAGGGCTCGTGCAGTTTGAAGTCCACAAGGCAGATGGAACAGCGTGTGCGGCACGTCTCGGGAACCATGGCCTCGAAATCCAGACGGTCCTTACCTGACTGAAGCCACAGCAAGAAACCTGTAAAAAAAAGATGCTTTAAAAATCAGTAATTCTATGGACTGTGCTATCTTGAAAGAATGTTCCTAATCTACCTAGATGTTCTAGCCTATGTGTGTGCCATCTACCCTACCTGTACGGTCATGGTCATCAGTCAGGTCTGCGTCACTCTACAAATGTCAAGGTGAGTCAAGTAGGAGTGTCAAGGTGAGTCTGGATGGTGTCCGTGTATAAGTGTGTGTGTGTGGCAGTGGCAGTTAGGACAAGGACAACACAGGATAAATACAAACACATACGCACCGATGGCTGGGTGCTGGTGGTGACAGGTGCCGATGACCGGGCCGGAGGAGACATGGAGGCAGATGTTGGCTGGAGGCAGACTTGGGAGATGGTGCTAAAGGATACCTGAAATACACTACCCTTACCTAACATAACCCTAACGACGCAACGACTAATGTTGTTATTTTAATTGATACTATATAAATATAAAACAATATACTATAAATGCTATACTAATTATTATTAATGCAATATATTTATAATGATAAATTCACCATTCCTGGAGGTTGAATCAGGACACCGCGTTCACCTTTAGAGGCGGATGGGACGGTAATCTGGAACGGCATAAAATAAAGGTGCATAAAAACACTGTGTGGTGTTACCAGCCATGGCAAGATGACCTACCACGTGCCCAAGTGCACGATCACGGCACAGTGGGCACTTGTAGCTGTGCTGGAGGTTGCCCACCAACGCCAAGGTTGACTCTTTTTCGGGCAGGTCCTACACTACACTACACTGGCCTATCCTAACTGATGCTAGCCATCGTGATCCCTACTTTACTAGTGCTGGAAGCAGGTGTAGTGTTCCTAATCTACCTAGATGTTCTAACCTATGTGTGTGCCATCTACCCTACCTCTACGGTCATGGTCGTCAGTCAGGTCTGCGTCACTCTACAAGTGTCAAGGTGAGTCAAGTAGGAGTGTCAAGGCGAGTCTGGATGGTGTCAGTGTATAAGTGTGTGTGTGTGGCAGTGGCAGTCAGGACAATGACAACACAGGACAAATACAAACACACACGATGATAAATTCACCATTCCTGGAGGTGGAATCAGGACACCGCGTTCACCTTTAGAGGCGGATGGGACGGTAATCTGGAAAGGCATAAATTAAAGGTGCATAAAAACACTGTGTGGTGTTACCAGCCATGGCAAGATGACCTACCACGTGCCCAAGTGCACGATCACGGCACAGTGGGCACTTGTAGCTGTGCTGGAGGCTGTCGCGGAGGCACTTCTTGTGGAAGATGTGCCGGCAGCCTAGGAATCCCAAGGGCTCGTGCAGTTTGAAGTCCACAAGGCAGATGGAACAGCGTGTGCGGCACGTCTCAGGAACCATGGCCTCGAAATCCAGACGGTCCTTACCTGACTGAAGCCACAGCAAGAAACCTGTAAAAAAAAAGATGCTTTAAAAATCAGTAATTCTATGGACTGTGCTATCTTGAAAGAATGTTCCTAATCTACCTAGATGTTCTAGCCTATGTGTGTGCCATCTACCCTACCTCTACGGTCATGGTCGTCAGTCAGGTCTGCGTCACTCTACAAATGTCAAGGTGAGTCAAGCAGGAGTGTCAAGGTGAGTCTGGATGGTGTCAGTGTATAAGTATGTGTGTGTGGCAGTGGCAGTTAGGACAAGGACAACACAGGATAAATACAAACACATACGCACCGATGGCCGGGTGCTGGTGGTGACAGGTGCCGATGACCAGGCCGGAGGAGACATGGAGGCAGATGTTGGCTGGAGGCAGACTTGGGAGATGGTGCTAAAGGATACCTGAAATACACTACCCTTACCTAACATAACCCTAACGACGCAACGACTAATGTTGTTATTTTAATTAATACTATATAAATATAAAACAATATACTATAAATGCTATACTAATATACTAATTATTGTTAATGCAATATATTTATAATGATAAATTCACCATTCCTGGAGGTGGAATCAGGACACCGCGTTCACCTTTAGAGGCGGATGGGACGGTAATCTGGAACGGCATAAATTAAAGGTGCATAAAAACACTGTGTGGTGTTACCAGCCATGGCAAGATGCCCTACCACGTGCCCAAGTGCACGATCACGGCACAGTGGGCACTTGTAGCTGTGCTGGAGGCTGTCGCGGAGGCACTTCTTGTGGAAGATGTGCCGGCAGCCTAGGAGTCCCAAGGGCTCGTGCAGTTTGAAGTCCACAAGGCAGATGGAACAGCGTGTGCGGCACGTCTCGGGAACCATGGCCTCGAAATCCAGACGGTCCTTACCTGACTGGAGCCACAGCAAGAAACCTGTAAAAAAAAAGATGCTTTAAAAATCATTAATTCTATGGACTGTGCTATCTTGAAAGAATGTTCCTAATCTACCTAGATGTTCTAGCCTATGTGTGTGCCATCTACCCTACCTCTACAGTCATGGTCGTCAGTCAGGTCTGCGTCACTCTACAAATGTCAAGGTGAGTCAAGTAGGAGTGTCAAGGTGAGTCTGGATGGTGTCAGTGTATAAGTATGTGTGTGTGGCAGTGGCAGTTAGGACAAGGACAACACAGGATTAATACAAACACATACGCACCGATGGCCGGGTGCTGGTGGTGACAGGTGCCGATGACCGGGCCGGAGGAGACATGGAGGCAGCTGGAGGCAGATGTTGGCTGGAGGCAGACTTGGGAGATGGTGCTAAAGGATACCTGAAATACACTACCCTTACCTAACATAACCCTAACGACTAATGTTGTTATTTTAATTGATACTATATAAATATAAAACAATATACTATAAATGCTATACTAATTATTGTTAATGCAATATATTTATAATGATAAATTCACCATTCCTGGAGGTTGAATCAGGACACCGCGTTCACCTTTAGAGGCGGATGGGACGGTAATCTGGAACGGCATAAAATAAAGGTGCATAAAAACACTGTGTGGTGTTACCAGCCATGGCAAGATGACCTACCACGTGCCCAAGTGCACGATCACGGCACAGTGGGCACTTGTAGCTGTGCTGGAGGTTGCCCACCAACGCCAAGGTTGACTCTTTTTCGGGCAGGTCCTACACTACACTACACTGGCCTATCCTAACTGATGCTAGCCATCGTGATCCCTACTTTACTAGTGCTGGAAGCAGGTGTAGTGTTCCTAATCTACCTAGATGTTCTAACCTATGTGTGTGCCATCTACCCTACCTCTACGGTCATGGTCGTCAGTCAGGTCTGCGTCACTCTACAAGTGTCAAGGTGAGTCAAGTAGGAGTGTCAAGGCGAGTCTGGATGGTGTCAGTGTATAAGTGTGTGTGTGTGGCAGTGGCAGTCAGGACAATGACAACACAGGACAAATACAAACACACACGATGATAAATTCACCATTCCTGGAGGTGGAATCAGGACACCGCGTTCACCTTTAGAGGCGGATGGGACGGTAATCTGGAACGGCATAAATTAAAGGTGCATAAAAACACTGTGTGGTGTTACCAGCCATGGCAAGATGACCTACCACGTGCCCAAGTGCACGATCACGGCACAGTGGGCACTTGTAGCTGTGCTGGAGGCTGTCGCGGAGGCACTTCTTGTGGAAGATGTGCCGGCAGCCTAGGAATCCCAAGGGCTCGTGCAGTTTGAAGTCCACAAGGCAGATGGAACAGCGTGTGCGGCACGTCTCAGAAACCATGGCCTCGAAATCCAGACGGTCCTTACCTGACTGAAGCCACAGCAAGAAACCTGTAAAAAAAAAGATGCTTTAAAAATCAGTAATTCTATGGACTGTGCTATCTTGAAAGAATGTTCCTAATCTACCTAGATGTTCTAGCCTATGTGTGTGCCATCTACCCTACCTCTACGGTCATGGTCGTCAGTCAGGTCTGCGTCACTCTACAAATGTCAAGGTGAGTCAAGCAGGAGTGTCAAGGTGAGTCTGGATGGTGTCAGTGTATAAGTATGTGTGTGTGGCAGTGGCAGTTAGGACAAGGACAACACAGGATAAATACAAACACATACGCACCGATGGCCGGGTGCTGGTGGTGACAGGTGCCGATGACCAGGCCGGAGGAGACATGGAGGCAGCTGGAGGCAAATGTTGGCTGAAGGCAGACTTGGGAGATGGTGCTAAAGGATACCTGAAATACACTACCCTTACCTAACATAACCCTAACGACGCAACGACTAATGTTGTTATTTTTATTAATACTATATAAATATAAAACAATATACTATAAATGCTATACTAATATACTAATTATTATTAATGCAACATATTTATAATGATAAATTCACCATTCCTGGAGGTTGAATCAGGACACCGCGTTCACCTTTAGAGGCGGATGGGACGGTAATCTGGAACGGCATAAAATAAAGGTGCATAAAAACACTGTGTGGTGTTACCAGCCATGGCAAGATGACCTACCACGTGCCCAAGTGCACGATCACGGCACAGTGGGCACTTGTAGCTGTGCTGGAGGTTGCCCACCAACGCCAAGGTAGACTCTTTTTCGGGCAGGTCCTACACTACACTACACTGGCCTATCCTAACTGATGCTAGCCATCGTGATCCCTACTTTACTAGTGCTGGATGCAGGTGTAGTGTTCCTAATCTACCTAGATGTTCTAACCTATGTGTGTGCCATCTACCCTACCTCTACGGTCATGGTCGTCAGTCAGGTCTGCGTCACTCTACAAGTGTCAAGGTGAGTCAAGTAGGAGTGTCAAGGCGAGTCTGGATGGTGTCAGTGTATAAGTGTGTGTGTGTGTGTGGCAGTGGCAGTCAGGACAATGACAACACAGGACAAATACAAACACACACGATGATAAATTCACCATTCCTGGAGGTGGAATCAGGACACCGCGTTCACCTTTAGAGGCGGATGTGACGGTAATCTGGAACGGCATAAATTAAAGGTGCATAAGAACACTGTGTGGTGTTACCAGCCATGGCAAGATGACCTACCACGTGCCCAAGTGCACGATCAAAGCACAGTGGGCACTTGTAGCTGTGCTGGAGGCTGTCGCGGAGGCACTTCTTGTGGAAGATGTGCCGGCAGCCTAGGAATCCCAAGGGCTCGTGCAGTTTGAAGTCCACAAGGCAGATGGAACAGCGTGTGCGGCACGTCTCAGGAACCATGGCCTCGAAATCCAGACGGTCCTTACCTGACTGAAGCCACAGCAAGAAACCTGTAAAAAAAAAGATGCTTTAAAAATCAGTAATTCTATGGACTGTGCTATCTTGAAAGAATGTTCCTAATCTACCTAGATGTTCTAGCCTATGTGTGTGCCATCTACCCTACCTCTACGGTCATGGTCGTCAGTCAGGTCTGCGTCACTCTACAAATGTCAAGGTGAGTCAAGTAGGAGTGTCAAGGTGAGTCTGGATGGTGTCAGTGTATAAGTATGTGTGTGTGGCAGTGGCAGTTAGGACAAGGACAACACAGGATAAATACAAACACATACGCACCGATGGCCGGGTGCTGGTGGTGACAGGTGCCGATGACCGGGCCGGAGGAGACATGGAGGCAGCTGGAGGCAGATGTTGGCTGGAGGCAGACTTGGGAGATGGTGCTAAAGGATACCTGAAATACACTACCCTTACCTAACATAACCCTAACGACGCAACGACTAATGTTGTTATTTTAATTGATACTATATAAATATAAAACAATATACTATAAATGCTATACTAATTATTATTAATGCAATATATTTATAATGATAAATTCACCATTCCTGGAGGTTGAATCAGGACACCGCGTTCACCTTTAGAGGCGGATGGGACGGTAATCTGGAACGGCATAAAATAAAGGTGCATAAAAACACTGTGTGGTGTTACCAGCCATGGCAAGATGACCTACCACGTGCCCAAGTGCACGATCACGGCACAGTGGGCACTTGTAGCTGTGCTGGAGGTTGCCCACCAACGCCAAGGTTGACTCTTTTTCGGGCAGGTCCTACACTACACTACACTGGCCTATCCTAACTGATGCTAGCCATCGTGATCCCTACTTTACTAGTGCTGGAAGCAGGTGTAGTGTTCCTAATCTACCTAGATGTTCTAACCTATGTGTGTGCCATCTACCCTACCTCTACGGTCATGGTCGTCAGTCAGGTCTGCGTCACTCTACAAGTGTCAAGGTGAGTCAAGTAGGAGTGTCAAGGCGAGTCTGGATGGTGTCAGTGTATAAGTGTGTGTGTGTGGCAGTGGCAGTCAGGACAATGACAACACAGGACAAATACAAACACACACAATGATAAATTCACCATTCCTGGAGGTGGAATCAGGACACCGCGTTCACCTTTAGAGGCGGATGGGACGGTAATCTGGAACGGCATAAATTAAAGGTGCATAAAAACACTGTGTGGTGTTACCAGCCATGGCAAGATGACCTACCACGTGCCCAAGTGCACGATCACGGCACAGTGGGCACTTGTAGCTGTGCTGGAGGCTGTCGTGGAGGCACTTCTTGTGGAAGATGTGCCGGCAGCCTAGGAATCCCAAGGGCTCGTGCAGTTTGAAGTCCACAAGGCAGATGGAACAGCGTGTGTGGCACGTCTCGGGAACCATGGCCTTGAAATCCAGACGGTCCTTACCTGACTGAAGCCACAGCAAGAAACCTGTAAAAAAAAAAGATGCTTTAAAAATCAGTAATTCTATGGACTGTGCTATCTTGAAAGAATGTTCCTAATCTACCTAGATGTTCTAGCCTATGTGTGTGCCATCTACCCTTCCTCTACGGTCATGGTCGTCAGTCAGGTCTGCGTCACTCTACAAATGCCAAGGTGAGTCAAGTAGGAGTGTCAAGGTGAGTCTGGATGGTGTCAGTGTATAAGTGTGTGTGTGTGGCAGTGGCAGTTAGGACAAGGACAACACAGGATAAATACAAACACATACGCACCGATTGCCGGGTGCTGGTGGTGACAGGTGCCGATGACCGAGCCGGAGGGGACATGGAGGCAGATGTTGGCTGGAGGCAGACTTGGGAGATGGTGCTAAAGGATACCTGAAATACACTACCCTTACCTAACATAACCCTAACGACGCAACGACTAATGTTGTTATTTTAATTAATACTATATGAATATAAAACAATATACTATAAATGCTATACTAATTGTTATTAATGCAATATATTTATAATGATAAATTCACCATTCCTGGAGGTTGAATCAGGACACCGCGTTCACCTTTAGAGGCGGATGGGACGGTAATCTGGAACGGCATGAAATAAAGGTGCATAAAAACACTGTGTGGTGTTACCAGCCATGGCAAGATGACCTACCATGTGCCCAAGTGCACGATCACGGCACAGTGGGCACTTGTAGCTGTGCTGGAGGTTGCCCACCAACGCCAAGGTAGACTCTTTTTCGGGCAGGTCCTACACTACACTACACTGGCCTATCCTAACTGATGCTAGCCATCGTGATCCCTACTTTACTAGTGCTGGATGCAGGTGTAGTGTTCCTAATCTACCTAGATGTTCTAACCTATGTGTGTGCCATCTACCCTACCTCTACGGTCATGGTCGTCAGTCAGGTCTGCGTCACTCTACAAGTGTCAAGGTGAGTCAAGTAGGAGTGTCAAGGCGAGTCTGGATGGTGTCAGTGTATAAGTGTGTGTGTGTGGCAGTGGCAGTCAGGACAAAGACAACACAGGACAAATACAAACACACACGATGATAAATTCACCATTCCTGGAGGTGGAATCAGGACACCGCGTTCACCTTTAGAGGCGGATGGGACGGTAATCTGGAACGGCATAAATTAAAGGTGCATAAAAACACTGTGTGGTGTTACCAGCCATGGCAAGATGACCTACCACGTGCCCAAGTGCACGATCACGGCACAGTGGGCACTTGTAGCTGTGCTGGAGGCTGTCGCGGAGGCACTTCTTGTGGAAGATGTGCCGGCAGCCTAGGAATCCCAAGGGCTCGTGCAGTTTGAAGTCCACAAGGCAGATGGAACAGCGTGTGCGGCACGTCTCGGGAACCATGGCCTCGAAATCCAGACGGTCCTTACCTGACTGAAGCCACAGCAAGAAACCTGTAAAAAAAAAAAGATGCTTTAAAAATCAGTAATTCTATGGACTGTGCTATCTTGAAAGAATGTTCCTAATCTACCTAGATGTTCTAGCCTATGTGTGTGCCATCTACCCTACCTCTACGGTCATGGTCGTCAGTCAGGTCTGCGTCACTCTACAAATGTCAAGGTGAGTCAAGTAGGAGTGTCAAGGTGAGTCTGGATGGTGTCAGTGTATAAGTGTGTGTGTGTGTGGCAGTGGCAGTTAGGACAAGGACGAAACAGGATAAATACAAACACATACGCACCGATGGCCGGGTGCTGGTGGTGACAGGTGCCGATGACCGGGCCGGAGGAGACATGGAGGCAGCTGGAGGCAGATGTTGGCTGGAGGCAGACTTGGGAGATGGTGCTAAAGGATACCTGAAATACACTACCCTTACCTAACATAACCCTAACGACGCAACGACTAATGTTGTTATTTTAATTGATACTATATAAATATAAAACAATATACTATAAATGATATACTAATATACTAATTATTATTAATGCAATATATTTATAATGATAAATTCACCATTCCTGGAGGTTGAATCAGAACACCGCGTTCACCTTTAGAGGCGGATGTGACGGTAATCTGGAACGGCATAAAATAAAGGTGCATAAAAACACTGTGTGGTGTTACCAGCCATGGCAAGATGACCTACCACGTGCCCAAGTGCACGATCACGGCACAGTGGGCACTTGTAGCTGTGCTGGAGGTTGCCCACCAATGCCAAGGTAGACTCTTTTTCGGGCAGGTCCTACACTACACTACACTGGCCTATCCTAACTGATGCTAGCCATCGTGATCCCTACTTTACTAGTGCTGGATGCAGGTGTAGTGTTCCTAATCTACCTAGATGTTCTAACCTATGTGTGTGCCATCTACCCTACCTCTACGGTCATGGTCGTCAGTCAGGTCTGCGTCACTCTACAAGTGTCAAGGTGAGTCAAATAGGAGTGTCAAGGCGAGTCTGGATGGTGTCAGTGTATAAGTGTGTGTGTGTGGCAGTGGCAGTCAGGACAAAGACAACACAGGACAAATACAAACACACACGATGATAAATTCACCATTCCTGGAGGTGGAATCAGGACACCGCGTTCACCTTTAGAGGCGAATGGGACGGTAATCTGGAACGGCATAAAATAAAGGTGCATAAAAACACTGTGTGGTGTTACCAGCCATGGCAAGATGACCTACCACGTGCACAAGTGCACGATCACGGCACAGTGGGCACTTGTAGCTGTGCTGGAGGCTGTCGCGGAGGCACTTCTTGTGGAAGATGTGCCGGCAGCCTAGGAATCCCAAGGGCTCGTGCAGTTTGAAGTCCACAAGGCAGATGGTACAGCGTGTGCGGCACGTCTCGGGAACCATGGCCTCGAAATCCAGACGGTCCTTACCTGACTGAAGCCACAGCAAGAAACCTGTAAAAAAAAAGATGCTTTAAAAATCAGTAATTCTATGGACTGTGCTATCTTGAAAGAATGTTCCTAATTTACCTAGATGTTCTAGCCTATGTGTGTGCCATCTACCCTACCTCTACGGTCATGGTCGTCAGTCAGGTCTGCGTCACTCTACAAGTGTCAAGGTGAGTCAAGTAGGAGTGTCAAGGCGAGTCTGGATGGTGTCAGTGTATAAGTGTGTGTGTGTGGCAGTGGCAGTTAGGACAAAGACAACACAGAACAAATACAAACACATATGATGATAAATTCACCATTCCTGGAGGTGGAATCAGGACACCGCGTTCACCTTTAGAGGCGGATGGGACGGTAATCTGGAACGGCATAAAATAAAGGTGCATAAAAACACTGTGTGGTGTTACCAGCCATGGCAAGATGACCTACCACGTGCCCAAGTGCACGATCACGGCACAGTGGGCACTTGTAGCTGTGCTGGAGGCTGTCACGGAGGCACTTCTTGTGGAAGATGTGCCGGCAGCCTAGGAATCCCAAGGGCTCGTGCAGTTTGAAGTCCACAAGGCAGATGGAACAGCGTGTGTTCGGCACGTCTCGGGAACCATGGCTTCGAAATCCAGACGGTCCTTACCTGACTGAAGCCACAGCAAGAAACCTGTAAAAAAAAAGATGCTTTAAAAATCAGTAATTCTATGGACTGTGCTATCTTGAAAGAATGTTCCTAATCTACCTAGATGTTCTAGCCTATGTGTGTGCCATCTACCCTACCTCTACGGTCATGGTCGTCAGTCAGGTCTGCGTCACTCTACAAATGTCAAGGTGAGTCAAGTAGGAGTGTCAAGGTGAGTCTGGATGGTGTCAGTGTATAAGTGTGTGTGTGTGGCAGTGGCAGTTAGGACAAGGACAACACAGGATAAATACAAACACATACGCACCGATTGCCGGGTGCTGGTGGTGACAGGTGCCGATGACCGGGCCGGAGGAGACATGGAGGCAGATGTTGGCTGGAGGCAGACTTGGGAGATGGTGCTAAAGGATACCTGAAATACACTACCCTTACCTAACATAACCCTAACGACGCAACGACTAATGTTGTTATTTTAATTAATACTATATAAATATAAAACAATATACTATAAATGCTATACTAATATACTAATTATTATTAATGCAATATATTTATAATGATAAATTCACCATTCCTGGAGGTGGAATCAGGACACCGCGTTCACCTTTAGAGGCGGATGGGACGGTAATCTGGAACGGCATAAATTAAAGGTGCATAAAAACACTGTGTGGTGTTACCAGCCATGGCAAGATGCCCTACCACGTGCCCAAGTGCACGATCACGGCACAGTGGGCACTTGTAGCTGTGCTGGAGGCTGTCGCGGAGGCACTTCTTGTGGAAGATGTGCCGGCAGCCTAGGAGTCCCAAGGGCTCGTGCAGTTTGAAGTCCACAAGGCAGATGGAACAGCGTGTGCGGCACGTCTTGGGAACCATGGCCTCGAAATCCAGACGGTCCTTACCTGACTGAAGCCACAGCAAGAAACCTGTAAAAAAAAAGATGCTTTAAAAATCATTAATTCTATGGACTGTGCTATCTTGAAAGAATGTTCCTAATCTACCTAGATGTTCTAGCCTATGTGTGTGCCATCTACCCTACCTCTACGGTCATGGTCGTCAGTCAGGTCTGCGTCACTCTACAAATGTCAAGGTGAGTCAAGTAGGAGTGTCAAGGTGAGTCTGGATGGTGTCAGTGTATAAGTATGTGTGTGTGGCAGTGGCTGTGGCAGTTAGGACAAGGACAACACAGGATTAATACAAACACATACGCACCGATGGCCGGGTGCTGGTGGTGACAGGTGCCGATGACCGGGCCGGAGGAGACATGGAGGCAGCTGGAGGCAGATGTTGGCTGGAGGCAGACTTGGGAGATGGTGCTAAAGGATACCTGAAATACACTACCCTTACCTAACATAACCCTAACGACGCAACGACTAATGTTGTTATTTTAATTGATACTATATAAATATAAAACAATATACTATAAATGCTATACTAATTATTATTACTGCAATATATTTATAATGATAAATTCACCATTCCTGGAGATTGAATCAGGACACCGCGTTCACCTTTAGAGGCGGATGGGACGGTAATCTGGAACGGCATAAAATAAAGGTGCATAAAAACACTGTGTGGTGTTACCAGCCATGGCAAGATGACCTACCACGTGCCCAAGTGCACGATCACGGCACAGTGGGCACTTGTAGCTGTGCTGGAGGTTGCCCACCAACGCCAAGGTTGACTCTTTTTCGGGCAGGTCCTACACTACACTACACTGGCCTATCCTAACTGATGCTAGCCATCGTGATCCCTACTTTACTAGTGCTGGAAGCAGGTGTAGTGTTCCTAATCTACCTAGATGTTCTAACCTATGTGTGTGCCATCTACCCTACCTCTACGGTCATGGTCGTCAGTCAGGTCTGCGTCACTCTACAAGTGTCAAGGTGAGTCAAGTAGGAGTGTCAAGGCGAGTCTGGATGGTGTCAGTGTATAAGTGTGTGTGTGTGGCAGTGGCAGTCAGGACAATGACAACACAGGACAAATACAAACACACACGATGATAAATTCACCATTCCTGGAGGTGGAATCAGGACACCGCGTTCACCTTTAGAGGCGGATGGGACGGTAATCTGGAACGGCATAAATTAAAGGTGCATAAAAACACTGTGTGGTGTTACCAGCCATGGCAAGATGACCTACCACGTGCCCAAGTGCACGATCACGGCACAGTGGGCACTTGTAGCTGTGCTGGAGGCTGTCGCGGAGGCACTTCTT
Source organism: Gastrophryne carolinensis (assembly GCA_027917425.1). Taxonomy (NCBI): domain Eukaryota; kingdom Metazoa; phylum Chordata; class Amphibia; order Anura; family Microhylidae; genus Gastrophryne; species Gastrophryne carolinensis. Next base: position 52,055,237 of record CM051239.1, read on the forward strand.
GTGGAAGATGTGCCGGCAGCCTAGGAATCCCAAGGGCTCGTGCAGTTTGAAGTCCACAAGGCAGATGGAACAGCGTGTGCGGCACGTCTCAGGAACCATGGCCTCGAAATCCAGACGGTCCTTACCTGACTGAAGCCACAGCAAGAAACCTGTAAAAAAAAAGATGCTTTAAAAATCAGTAATTCTATGGACTTTGCTATCTTGAAAGAATGTTCCTAATCTACCTAGATGTTCTAGCCTATGTGTGTGCCATCTACCCTACCTCTACGGTCATGGTCGTCAGTCAGGTCTGCGTCACTCTACAAATGTCAAGGTGAGTCAAGTAGGAGTGTCAAGGTGAGTCTGGATGGTGTCAGTGTATAAGTATGTGTGTGTGGCAGTGGCAGTTAGGACAAGGACAACACAGGATAAATACAAACACATACGCACCGATGGCCGGGTGCTGGTGGTGACAGGTGCCGATGACCGAGCCGGAGGAGACATGGAGGCAGCTGGAGGCAGATGTTGGCTGGAGGCAGACTTGGGAGATGGTGCTAAAGGATACCTGAAATACACTACCCTTACCTAACATAACCCTAACGACGCAACAACTAATGTTGTTATTTTAATTGATACTATATAAATATAAAACAATATACTATAAATGCTATACTAATTATTATTAATGCAATATATTTATAATGATAAATTCACCATTCCTGGAGGTTGAATCAGGACACCGCGTTCACCTTTAGAGGCGGATGGGACGGTAATCTGGAACGGCATAAAATAAAGGTGCATAAAAACACTGTGTGGTGTTACCAGCCATGGCAAGATGACCTACCACGTGCCCAAGTGCACGATCACGGCACAGTGGGCACTTGTAGCTGTGCTGGAGGTTGCCCACCAACGCCAAGGTAGACTCTTTTTCGGGCAGGTCCTACACTACACTACACTGGCCTATCCTAACTGATGCTAGCCATCGTGATCCCTACTTTACTAGTGCTGGAAGCAGGTGTAGTGTTCCTAATCTACCTAGATGTTCTAACCTATGTGTGTGCCATCTACCCTACCTCTACGGTCATGGTCGTCAGTCAGGTCTGCGTCACTCTACAAGTGTCAAGGTGAGTCAAGTAGGAGTGTCAAGGCGAGTCTGGATGGTGTCAGTGTATAAGTGTGTGTGTGTGGCAGTGGCAGTCAGGACAATGACAACACAGGACAAATACAAACACACACGATGATAAATTCACCATTCCTGGAGGTGGAATCAGGACACCGCGTTCACCTTTAGAGGCGGATGGGACGGTAATCTGGAACGGCATAAATTAAAGGTGCATAAAAACACTGTGTGGTGTTACCAGCCATGGCAAGATGACCTACCACGTGCCCAAGTGCACGATCACGGCACAGTGGGCACTTGTAGCTGTGCTGGAGGCTGTCGCGGAGGCACTTCTTGTGGAAGATGTGCCGGCAGCCTAGGAATCCCAAGGGCTCGTGCAGTTTGAAGTCCACAAGGCAGATGGAACAGCGTGTGCGGCACGTCTCAGGAACCATGGCCTCGAAATCCAGACGGTCCTTACCTGACTGAAGCCACAGCAAGAAACCTGTAAAAAAAAAGATGCTTTAAAAATCAGTAATTCTATGGACTGTGCTATCTTGAAAGAATGTTCCTAATCTACCTAGATGTTCTAGCCTATGTGTGTGCCATCTACCCTACCTCTACGGTCATGGTCGTCAGTCAGGTCTGCGTCACTCTACAAATGTCAAGGTGAGTCAAGCAGGAGTGTCAAGGTGAGTCTGGATGGTGTCAGTCTATAAGTATGTGTGTGTGGCAGTGGCAGTTAGGACAAGGACAACACAGGATAAATACAAACACATACGCACCGTTGGCCGGGTGCTGGTGGTGACAGGTGCCGATGACCGGGCCGGAGGAGACATGGAGGCAGCTGGAGGCAAATGTTGGCTGAAGGCAGACTTGGGAGATGGTGCTAAAGGATACCTGAAATACACTACCCTTACCTAACATAACCCTAACGACGCAACGACTAATGTTGTTATTTTTATTAATACTATATAAATATAAAACAATATACTATAAATGCTATACTAATTATTATTAATGCAATATATTTATAATGATAAATTCACCATTCCTGGAGGTTGAATCAGGACACCGCGTTCACCTTTAGAGGCGGATGGGACGGTAATCTGGAACGGCATAAAATAAAGGTGCATAAAAACACTGTGTGGTGTTACCAGCCATGGCAAGATGACCTACCACGTGCCCAAGTGCACGATCACGGCACAGTGGGCACTTGTAGCTGTGCTGGAGGTTGCCCACCAACGCCAAGGTAGACTCTTTTTCGGGCAGGTCCTACACTACACTACACTGGCCTATCCTAACTGATGCTAGCCATCGTGATCCCTACTTTACTAGTGCTGGAAGCAGGTGTAGTGTTCCTAATCTACCTAGATGTTCTAACCTATGTGTGTGCCATCTACCCTACCTCTACGGTCATGGTCGTCAGTCAGGTCTGCGTCACTCTACAAGTGTCAAGGTGAGTCAAGTAGGAGTGTCAAGGCGAGTCTGGATAGTGTCAGTGTATAAGTGTGTGTGTGTGGCAGTGGCAGTCAGGACAATGACAACACAGGACAAATACAAACACACACAATGATAAATTCACCATTCCTGGAGGTGGAATCAGGACACCGCGTTCACCTTTAGAGGCGGATGGGACGGTAATCTGGAACGGCATAAATTAAAGGTGCATAAAAACACTGTGTGGTGTTACCAGCCATGGCAAGATGACCTACCACGTGCCCAAGTGCACGATCACGGCACAGTGGGCACTTGTAGCTGTGCTGGAGGCTGTCGCGGAGGCACTTCTTGTGGAAGATGTGCCGGCAGCCTAGGAATCCCAAGGGCTCGTGCAGTTTGAAGTCCACAAGGCAGATGGAACAGCGTGTGCGGCACGTCTCAGGAACCATGGCCTCGAAATCCAGACGGTCCTTACCTGACTGAAGCCACAGCAAGAAACCTGTAAAAAAAAAGATGCTTTAAAAATCAGTAATTCTATGGACTGTGCTATCTTGAAAGAATGTTCCTAATCTACCTAGATGTTCTAGCCTATGTGTGTGCCATCTACCCTACCTCTACGGTCATGGTCGTCAGTCAGGTCTGCGTCACTCTACAAATGTCAAGGTGAGTCAAGCAGGAGTGTCAAGGTGAGTCTGGATGGTGTCAGTGTATAAGTATGTGTGTGTGGCAGTGGCAGTTAGGACAAGGACAACACAGGATAAATACAAACACATACGCACCGATGGCCGGGTGCTGGTGGTGACAGGTGCCGATGACCGGGCCGGAGGAGACATGGAGGCAGCTGGAGGCAAATGTTGGCTGAAGGCAGACTTGGGAGATGGTGCTAAAGGATACCTGAAATACACTACCCTTACCTAACATAACCCTAACGACGCAACGACTAATGTTGTTATTTTTATTAATACTATATAAATATAAAACAATATACTATAAATGCTATACTAATATACTAATTATTATTAATGCAATATATTTATAATGATAAATTCACCATTCCTGGAGGTTGAATCAGGACACCGCGTTCACCTTTAGAGGCGGATGGGACGGTAATCTGGAACGGCATAAAATAAAGGTGCATAAAAACACTGTGTGGTGTTACCAGCCATGGCAAGATGACCTACCACGTGCCCAAGTGCACGATCACGGCACAGTGGGCACTTGTAGCTGTGCTGGAGGTTGCCCACCAACGCCAAGGTAGACTCTTTTTCGGGCAGGTCCTACACTACACTACACTGGCCTATCCTAACTGATGCTAGCCATCGTGATCCCTACTTTACTAGTGCTGGATGCAGGTGTAGTGTTCCTAATCTACCTAGATGTTCTAACCTATGTGTGTGCCATCTACCCTACCTCTACGGTCATGGTTGTCAGTCAGGTCTGCGTCACTCTACAAGTGTCAAGGTGAGTCTGGATGGTGTCAGTGTATAAGTGTGTGTGTGTGGCAGTGGCAGTCAGGACAAAGACAACTCAGGACAAATACAAACACATACGATGATAAATTCATCATTCCTGGAGGTGGAATCAGGACACCGCGTTCACCTTTAGAGGCGGATGGGACGGTATTCTGGAACGGCATAAATTAAAGGTGCATAAAAACACTGTGTGGTGTTACCAGCCATGGCAAGATGACCTACCACGTGCCCAAGTGCATGATCACGGCACAGTGGGCACTTGTAGCTGTGCTGGAGGCTGTCGCGGAGGCACTTCTTGTGGAAGATGTGCCGGCAGCCTAGGAATCCCAAGGGCTCGTGCAGTTTGAAGTCCACAAGGCAGATGGAACAGCGTGTGCGGCACGTCTCGGGAACCATGGCCTCGAAATCCAGACGGTCCTTACCTGACTGAAGCCACAGCAAGAAACCTGTAAAAAAAAAGATGCTTTAAAGATCAGTAATTCTATGGACTGTGCTATCTTGAAAGAATGTTCCTAATCTACCTAGATGTTCTAGCCTATGTGTGTGCCATCTACCCTACCTCTACGGTCATGGTCGTCAGTCAGGTCTGCGTCACTCTACAAATGTCAAGGTGAGTCAAGCAGGAGTGTCAAGGTGAGTCTGGATGGTGTCAGTGTATAAGTATGTGTGTGTGGCAGTGGCAGTTAGGACAAGGACAACACAGGATAAATACAAACACATATGCACCGATGGCCGGGTGCTGGTGGTGACAGGTGCCGATGACCGGGCCGGAGGAGACATGGAGGCAGCTGGAGGCAAATGTTGGCTGAAGGCAGACTTGGGAGATGGTGCTAAAGGATACCTGAAATACACTACCCTTACCTAACATAACCCTAACGACGCAACGACTAATGTTGTTATTTTTATTAATACTATATAAATATAAAACAATATACTATAAATGCTATACTAATTATTATTAATGCAATATATTTATAATGATAAATTCACCATTCCTGGAGGTTGAATCAGGACACCGCGTTCACCTTTAGAGGCGGATGGGACGGTAATCTGGAACGGCATAAAATAAAGGTGCATAAAAACACTGTGTGGTGTTACCAGCCATGGCAAGATGACCTACCACGTGCCCAAGTGCACGATCACGGCACAGTGGGCACTTGTAGCTGTGCTGGAGGTTGCCCACCAACGCCAAGGTAGACTCTTTTTCGGGCAGGTCCTACACAACACTACACTGGCCTATCCTAACTGATGCTAGCCATCGTGATCCCTACTTTACTAGTGCTGGATGCAGGTGTAGTGTTCCTAATCTACCTAGATGTTCTAACCTATGTGTGTGCCATCTACCCTACCTCTACGGTCATGGTCGTCAGTCAGGTCTGCGTCACTCTACAAGTGTCAAGGTGAGTCAAGTAGGAGTGTCAAGGCGAGTCTGGATGGTGTCAGTGTATAAGTGTGTGTGTGTGTGTGGCAGTGGCAGTCAGGACAATGACAACACAGGACAAATACAAACACACACGATGATAAATTCACCATTCCTGGAGGTGGAATCAGGACACCGCGTTCACCTTTAGAGGCGGATGGGACGGTAATCTGGAACGGCATAAATTAAAGGTGCATAAAAACACTGTGTGGTGTTACCAGCCATGGCAAGATGACCTACCACGTGCCCAAGTGCACGATCAAAGCACAGTGGGCACTTGTAGCTGTGCTGGAGGCTGTCGCGGAGGCACTTCTTGTGGAAGATGTGCCGGCAGCCTAGGAATCCCAAGGGCTCGTGCAGTTTGAAGTCCACAAGGCAGATGGAACAGCGTGTGCGGCACGTCTCAGGAACCATGGCCTCGAAATCCAGACGGTCCTTACCTGACTGAAGCCACAGCAAGAAACCTGTAAAAAAAAAGATGCTTTAAAAATCAGTAATTCTATGGACTGTGCTATCTTGAAAGAATGTTCCTAATCTACCTAGATGTTCTAGCCTATGTGTGTGCCATCTACCCTTCCTCTACGGTCATGGTCGTCAGTCAGGTCTGCGTCACTCTACAAATGTCAAGGTGAGTCAAGTAGGAGTGTCAAGGTGAGTCTGGATGGTGTCAGTGTATAAGTATGTGTGTGTGACAGTGGCAGTTAGGACAAGGACAACACAGGATTAATACAAACACATACGCACCGATGGCCGGGTGCTGGTGGTGACAGGTGCCGATGACCGGGCCGGAGGAGACATGGAGGCAGATGTTGGCTGGAGACAGACTTGGGAGATGGTGCTAAAGGATACCTGAAATACACTACCCTTACCTAACATAACCCTAACGACGCAACGACTAATGTTGTTATTTTAATTGATACTATATAAATATAAAACAATATACTATAAATGCTATACTAATTATTATTAATGCAATATATTTATAATGATAAATTCACCATTCCTGGAGGTTGAATCAGGACACCGCGTTCACCTTTAGAGGCGGATGGGACGGTAATCTGGAACGGCATAAAATAAAGGTGCATAAAAACACTGTGTGGTGTTACCAGCCATGGCAAGATGACCTACCACGTGCCCAAGTGCACGATCACGGCACAGTGGGCACTTGTAGCTGTGCTGGAGGTTGCCCACCAACGCCAAGGTAGACTCTTTTTCGGGCAGGTCCTACACTACACTACACTGGCCTATCCTAACTGATGCTAGCCATCGTGATCCCTACTTTACTAGTGCTGGAAGCAGGTGTAGTGTTCCTAATCTACCTAGATGTTCTAACCTATGTGTGTGCCATCTACCCTACCTCTACGGTCATGGTCGTCAGTCAGGTCTGCGTCACTCTACAAGTGTCAAGGTGAGTCAAGTAGGAGTGTCAAGGCGAGTCTGGATAGTGTCAGTGTATAAGTGTGTGTGTGTGGCAGTGGCAGTCAGGACAATGACAACACAGGACAAATACAAACACACACGATGATAAATTCACCATTCCTGGAGGTGGAATCAGGACACCGCGTTCACCTTTAGAGGCGGATGGGACGGTAATCTGGAACGGCATAAATTAAAGGTGCATAAAAACACTGTGTGGTGTTACCAGCCATGGCAAGATGACCTACCACGTGCCCAAGTGCACGATCACGGCACAGTGGGCACTTGTAGCTGTGCTGGAGGCTGTCGCGGAGGCACTTCTTGTGGAAGATGTGCCGGCAGCCTAGGAATCCCAAGGGCTCGTGCAGTTTGAAGTCCACAAGGCAGATGGAACAGCGTGTGCGGCACGTCTCAGGAACCATGGCCTCGAAATCCAGACGGTCCTTACCTGACTGAAGCCACAGCAAGAAACCTGTAAAAAAAAAGATGCTTTAAAAATCAGTAATTCTATGGACTGTGCTATCTTGAAAGAATGTTCCTAATCTACCTAGATGTTCTAGCCTATGTGTGTGCCATCTACCCTACCTCTACGGTCATGGTTGTCAGTCAGGTCTGCGTCACTCTACAAATGTCAAGGTGAGTCAAGCAGGAGTGTCAAGGTGAGTCTGGATGGTGTCAGTGTATAAGTATGTGTGTGTGGCAGTGGCAGTTAGGACAAGGACAACACAGGATAAATACAAACACATACGCACCGATGGCCGGGTGCTGGTGGTGACAGGTGCCGATGACCGGGCCGGAGGAGACATGGAGGCAGCTGGAGGCAAATGTTGGCTGAAGGCAGACTTGGGAGATGGTGCTAAAGGATACCTGAAATACACTACCCTTACCTAACATAACCCTAACGACGCAACGACTAATGTTGTTATTTTTATTAATACTATATAAATATAAAACAATATACTATAAATGCTATACTAATATACTAATTATTATTAATGCAATATATTTATAATGATAAATTCACCATTCCTGGAGGTTGAATCAGGACACCGCGTTCACCTTTAGAGGCGGATGGGACGGTAATCTGGAACGGCATAAAATAAAGGTGCATAAAAACACTGTGTGGTGTTACCAGCCATGGCAAGATGACCTACCACGTGCCCAAGTGCACGATCACGGCACAGTGGGCACTTGTAGCTGTGCTGGAGGTTGCCCACCAACGCCAAGGTAGACTCTTTTTCGGGCAGGTCCTACACTACACTACACTGGCCTATCCTAACTGATGCTAGCCATCGTGATCCCTACTTTACTAGTGCTGGATGCAGGTGTAGTGTTCCTAATCTACCTAGATGTTCTAACCTATGTGTGTGCCATCTACCCTACCTCTACGGTCATGGTCGTCAGTCAGGTCTGCGTCACTCTACAAGTGTCAAGGTGAGTCTGGATGGTGTCAGTGTATAAGTGTGTGTGTGTGGCAGTGGCAGTCAGGACAAAGACAACTCAGGACAAATACAAACACATACGATGATAAATTCATCATTCCTGGAGGTGGAATCAGGACACCGCGTTCACCTTTAGAGGCGGATGGGACGGTATTCTGGAACGGCATAAATTAAAGGTGCATAAAAACACTGTGTGGTGTTACCAGCCATGGCAAGATGACCTACCACGTGCCCAAGTGCATGATCACGGCACAGTGGGCACTTGTAGCTGTGCTGGAGGCTGTCGCGGAGGCACTTCTTGTGGAAGATGTGCCGGCAGCCTAGGAATCCCAAGGGCTCATGCAGTTTGAAGTCCACAAGGCAGATGGAACAGCGTGTGCGGCACGTCTCGGGAACCATGGCCTCGAAATCCAGACGGTCCTTACCTGACTGAAGCCACAGCAAGAAACCTGTAAAAAAAAAGATGCTTTAAAAATCAGTAATTCTATGGACTGTGCTATCTTGAAAGAATGTTCCTAATCTACCTAGATGTTCTAGCCTATGTGTGTGCCATCTACCCTACCTCTACGGTCATGGTCGTCAGTCAGGTCTGCGTCACTCTACAAATGTCAAGGTGAGTCAAGCAGGAGTGTCAAGGTGAGTCTGGATGGTGTCAGTGTATAAGTATGTGTGTGTGGCAGTGGCAGTTAGGACAAGGACAACACAGGATAAATACAAACACATACGCACCGATGGCCGGGTGCTGGTGGTGACAGGTGCCGATGACCGGGCCGGAGGAGACATGGAGGCAGCTGGAGGCAAATGTTGGCTGAAGGCAGACTTGGGAGATGGTGCTAAAGGATACCTGAAATACACTACCCTTACCTAACATAACCCTAACGACGCAACGACTAATGTTGTTATTTTTATTAATACTATATAAATATAAAACAATATACTATAAATGCTATACTAATTATTATTAATGCAATATATTTATAATGATAAATTCACCATTCCTGGAGGTTGAATCAGGACACCGCGTTCACCTTTAGAGGCGGATGGGACGGTAATCTGGAACGGCATAAAATAAAGGTGCATAAAAACACTGTGTGGTGTTACCAGCCATGGCAAGATGACCTACCACGTGCCCAAGTGCACGATCACGGCACAGTGGGCACTTGTATCTGTGCTGGAGGTTGCCCACCAACGCCAAGGTAGACTCTTTTTCGGGCAGGTCCTACACAACACTACACTGGCCTATCCTAACTGATGCTAGCCATCGTGATCCCTACTTTACTAGTGCTGGATGCAGGTGTAGTGTTCCTAATCTACCTAGATGTTCTAACCTATGTGTGTGCCATCTACCCTACCTCTACGGTCATGGTCGTCAGTCAGGTCTGCGTCACTCTACAAGTGTCAAGGTGAGTCAAGTAGGAGTGTCAAGGCGAGTCTGGATGGTGTCAGTGTATAAGTGTGTGTGTGTGTGTGGCAGTGGCAGTCAGGACAATGACAACACAGGACAAATACAAACACACACGATGATAAATTCACCATTCCTGGAGGTGGAATCAGGACACCGCGTTCACCTTTAGAGGCGGATGGGACGGTAATCTGGAACGGCATAAATTAAAGGTGCATAAAAACACTGTGTGGTGTTACCAGCCATGGCAAGATGACCTACCACGTGCCCAAGTGCACGATCAAAGCACAGTGGGCACTTGTAGCTGTGCTGAAGGCTGTCGCGGAGGCACTTCTTGTGGAAGATGTGCCGGCAGCCTAGGAATCCCAAGGGCTCGTGCAGTTTGAAGTCCACAAGGCAGATGGAACAGCGTGTGCGGCACGTCTCAGGAACCATGGCCTCGAAATCCAGACGGTCCTTACCTGACTGAAGCCACAGCAAGAAACCTGTAAAAAAAAAGATGCTTTAAAAATCAGTAATTCTATGGACTGTGCTATCTTGAAAGAATGTTCCTAATCTACCTAGATGTTCTAGCCTATGTGTGTGCCATCTACCCTTCCTCTACGGTCATGGTCGTCAGTCAGGTCTGCGTCACTCTACAAATGTCAAGGTGAGTCAAGTAGGAGTGTCAAGGTGAGTCTGGATGGTGTCAGTGTATAAGTATGTGTGTGTGACAGTGGCAGTTAGGACAAGGACAACACAGGATTAATACAAACACATACGCACCGATGGCCGGGTGCTGGTGGTGACAGGTGCCGATGACCGGGCCGGAGGAGACATGGAGGCAGCTGGAGGCAGATGTTGGCTGGAGACAGACTTGGGAGATGGTGCTAAAGGATACCTGAAATACACTACCCTTACCTAACATAACCCTAACGACGCAACGACTAATGTTGTTATTTTAATTGATACTATATAAATATAAAACAATATACTATAAATGCTATACTAATTATTATTAATGCAATATATTTATAATGATAAATTCACCATTCCTGGAGGTTGAATCAGGACACCGCGTTCACCTTTAGAGGCGGATGGGACGGTAATCTGGAACGGCATAAAATAAAGGTGCATAAAAACACTGTGTGGTGTTACCAGCCATGGCAAGATGACCTACCACGTGCCCAAGTGCACGATCACGGCACAGTGGGCACTTGTAGCTGTGCTGGAGGTTGCCCACCAACGCCAAGGTAGACTCTTTTTCGGGCAGGTCCTACACTACACTACACTGGCCTATCCTAACTGATGCTAGCCATCGTGATCCCTACTTTACTAGTGCTGGAAGCAGGTGTAGTGTTCCTAATCTACCTAGATGTTCTAACCTATGTGTGTGCCATCTACCCTACCTCTACGGTCATGGTCGTCAGTCAGGTCTGCGTCACTCTACAAGTGTCAAGGTGAGTCAAGTAGGAGTGTCAAGGCGAGTCTGGATAGTGTCAGTGTATAAGTGTGTGTGTGTGGCAGTGGCAGTCAGGACAATGACAACACAGGACAAATACAAACACACACGATGATAAATTCACCATTCCTGGAGGTGGAATCAGGACACCGCGTTCACCTTTAGAGGCGGATGGGACGGTAATCTGGAACGGCATAAATTAAAGGTGCATAAAAACACTGTGTGGTGTTACCAGCCATGGCAAGATGACCTACCACGTGCCCAAGTGCACGATCACGGCACAGTGGGCACTTGTAGCTGTGCTGGAGGCTGTCGCGGAGGCACTTCTTGTGGAAGATGTGCCGGCAGCCTAGGAATCCCAAGGGCTCGTGCAGTTTGAAGTCCACAAGGCAGATGGAACAGCGTGTGCGGCACGTCTCAGGAACCATGGCCTCGAAATCCAGACGGTCCTTACCTGACTGAAGCCACAGCAAGAAACCTGTAAAAAAAAAGATGCTTTAAAAATCAGTAATTCTATGGACTGTGCTATCTTGAAAGAATGTTCCTAATCTACCTAGATGTTCTAGCCTATGTGTGTGCCATCTACCCTACCTCTACGGTCATGGTCGTCAGTCAGGTCTGCGTCACTCTACAAATGTCAAGGTGAGTCAAGCAGGAGTGTCAAGGTGAGTCTGGATGGTGTCAGTGTATAAGTATGTGTGTGTGGCAGTGGCAGTTAGGACAAGGACAACACAGGATAAATACAAACACATACGCACCGATGGCCGGGTGCTGGTGGTGACAGGTGCCGATGACCGGGCCGGAGGAGACATGGAGGCAGCTGGAGGCAAATGTTGGCTGAAGGCAGACTTGGGAGATGGTGCTAAAGGATACCTGAAATACACTACCCTTACCTAACATAACCCTAACGACGCAACGACTAATGTTGTTATTTTTATTAATACTATATAAATATAAAACAATATACTATAAATGCTATACTAATATACTAATTATTATTAATGCAATATATTTATAATGATAAATTCACCATTCCTGGAGGTTGAATCAGGACACCGCGTTCACCTTTAGAGGCGGATGGGACGGTAATCTGGAACGGCATAAAATAAAGGTGCATAAAAACACTGTGTGGTGTTACCAGCCATGGCAAGATGACCTACCACGTGCCCAAGTGCACGATCACGGCACAGTGGGCACTTGTAGCTGTGCTGGAGGTTGCCCACCAACGCCAAGGTAGACTTTTTTTCGGGCAGGTCCTACACTACACTACACTGGCCTATCCTAACTGATGCTAGCCATCGTGATCCCTACTTTACTAGTGCTGGATGCAGGTGTAGTGTTCCTAATCTACCTAGATGTTCTAACCTATGTGTGTGCCATCTACCCTACCTCTACGGTCATGGTCGTCAGTCAGGTCTGCGTCACTCTACAAGTGTCAAGGTGAGTCTGGATGGTGTCAGTGTATAAGTGTGTGTGTGTGGCAGTGGCAGTCAGGACAAAGACAACTCAGGACAAATACAAACACATACGATGATAAATTCATCATTCCTGGAGGTGGAATCAGGACACCGCGTTCACCTTTAGAGGCGGATGGGACGGTATTCTGGAACGGCATAAATTAAAGGTGCATAAAAACACTGTGTGGTGTTACCAGCCATGGCAAGATGACCTACCACGTGCCCAAGTGCATGATCACGGCACAGTGGGCACTTGTAGCTGTGCTGGATGCTGTCGCGGAGGCACTTCTTGTGGAAGATGTGCCGGCAGCCTAGGAATCCCAAGGGCTCATGCAGTTTGAAGTCCACAAGGCAGATGGAACAGCGTGTGCGGCACGTCTCGGGAACCATGGCCTCGAAATCCAGACGGTCCTTACCTGACTGAAGCCACGGCAAGAAACCTGTAAAAAAAAAGATGCTTTAAAAATCAGTAATTCTATGGACTGTTCTGAAAGAATGGGGCCTGCTGATACATTAAAGAGGAACAAAACCTAAGATTTGAAATGCCCAGCTGTGGGTATTCCCCAGATTGACCAAAAATACACCTTTTTCTCATTCCCCTGACACTTGTGTGGGTCGCCCAGCAAATCTGCGGCTCCCATTCCATTAATTTTTTCCTTGCCGGTCTGAGCTCAGAGCAGCTAGAAAAGCTGAATGGAGAACGTTCTGCCGGTCCCATCTCTTCTCACCTCTAGCTGCAAGTGTGCCAGTGGCACCAATTTAGAAAAGCTTGTCGGGGATACACGCCCCCGGTAAAGGTATAGCGGAGGTGCAGCCCTGAGAGGTGGCGCGGTTTGGTGATTTTTGTACATTGATTATATTTAAGGAGACTGTACACCCAGAAAACAAATAAAAGGATACTCACCCGTTGTCAGTCACAGCAGTGGCCTCCATGTCAGTCACAGTGCCTGTGTCTGCCAAACTTCCTATTCTTAGTATACAGTACGTCCTGCTCCAGATAGATTACTTACACTTGGGTTTTCATCCACCAGATGGCGCTGCACTGCAGAGACATGCAAAACAGGCTCCTCCCGGCCCCTCAAATACCCGGGAACCTCCCACAAATCCCCAGATTTCTCTGCAGTGCTGACTGCGCTATTAAAGCCTGCGGCCCTGTTGGACTATTCCCACCTGTCCTTGATGTGATGTGCCTCCCAGACTTGGCTGCGCTGGTCGGGTGAAGGTAGGCAGCACCATGTGTGCTTAAGGAGCGTTGCTCCACCGCAGTCCCCCACCAAAGGGTAGGCAGTATAGGCTGATGGTGAGCCTTTATGGGATGCCCCTCCCGCATTATTGTCCCATGCCCCGGTAGCGGTGGGCCCTGTACAAAGGGCCGCCATCCTCCCTCATTCTCCCCATAGCCCTCTGGAGGAAAAGAAGGGGGGGGTGTGGATGTCCGTGTACTGTATGTCTGCTTGGACTGGTATATGTGGTGTCAACCGCCGCGCTGACTTGTCTTTTTACACTGTTAAGGCCGCCGCCGTGCGCGCCTTTTCCTTCATTTGGATGTTCCGCGCCGGGCGGCAGCGTTACCTCAGACGCTTCTGCGTCCTCATTGGCTGCTTGTCTGTTGGACTTCGCACTCTTCGGGGGGGCGGGGCCTGGCATGGCGTGCCTTGCATCACGGCTCGCTCTGGCCCGCGCGCCATATTGTCTGGTCGCGCGTGTGCGACGTTCTTACTTACCATGGTCCATAAGTGCCCTCGCGGGCGGCTTTATAATTCACTGTAGTGTGTTTTGGTTCTGACACCCTTCTTCTCATTGTGTCTTTCAGACGGTGAATCCATTGACTTCTCCCGGCCCGGTGTAATTGATAGCGGGCCTTGTAAATTTACTCCCACTCCCTAGCGGGTCATTGGGGCATCCAGGGTTGCTTTATAGCGTCAATCCCTACTGGCATATTGTGCCCAATAATCACCATATGGAGGCTCGCCCTTCGAGGTTTGCTTGCCGCCAGTTTGAGGTGTAGTCGCGCGCGCACGCGTGGTAACGGTCCCTCTCCTTCCGTTGATCTGTAAGTGCCCTCGCGGGTGATTTTTTATGCTCCTTGCTTACTGTGCATGGGTCTGACACCCCTTATTCTCATTATGTCTTTCAGACGGTTGAATCCAGTGGCTTCTCCCGGCCCGGTGCAATTGCCAGTTGGGCCTAGTATAATTACTCCCACTTCCCTGCGGTTCATTGGGGCATCCAGGGTAGCTTCTGCGTCAATCCCTACTGGCCTTTTGTTCCTATTAATCACCATATGGAGGTATCCCAGGATATTGTGACCGGGGTTCCTTCGGGACAAGCCCGGCTGTGTGTAGCTTGTGGGGTCTCACCTATCAGCGGTGACAATGCACGGGTCTGTATTCCTTGTGCACAGCAGGCGCTAATGGTGCTTCCCGCCCCCCCGGTGGCTGGGCCTGCACCTCGCCTCACTTCTCCTACTCCCCCAAGCCTGAGTCTAACCCCCAATACAAGCGTGGATTCTCATCCTGATGTGGCTGCTAGACTCACCAGTGTTGAAAAATTGCTTGCTAATACCTTAGCGCGTAAGGCCACCGCAAAAAAGCGGCACTTAACCCCTGATGCCACTCTTTTCCCTACAGAGGCTGATGAGTTGTTGCATCTATATGGCTATACCCCCTCGGACGAAGGGGAGCTGTTCTCTGACTCAGGGTCATCTGACGAGAAGTCAAGGGGTCATGACGATTCTGGCTCTGATCACTGGACCCCGGAGCATACTGACAAACTGCTGGTTCAGATTTTTGAGGTTTTGTCCATCTCTCCCCCTGTTGCGGCTCCCAGGCAAAGGGGTGAGCTATTTCATACTGCTAAGGCTCGATTGGAATTTCCTGAGCAAACCCATTTCAATAACCTCGTGTTTA
This sequence comes from Gastrophryne carolinensis, assembly GCA_027917425.1. Taxonomy (NCBI): domain Eukaryota; kingdom Metazoa; phylum Chordata; class Amphibia; order Anura; family Microhylidae; genus Gastrophryne; species Gastrophryne carolinensis. The sequence continues at coordinate 52,070,714 of CM051239.1, forward strand.
AGGAGTGGGAACATCCCAGTAGACTTCCCGGGACTCCTAAGAGTTTGGATAGGAAGTATCCTTTTCCTGCTGATATGGTCAAGTGCTGGTCATCGCCCCCCGAGGTCGATGCTCCTATTCTGGGGCTGTCTAACACCTATATTATGCACTCTCCCGACACTACTACACTGCGGGACTCTGAGGACCGGCGCATTGACCAATTGGCATGCCATGCCTTTGCATTTGGGGGGGCGGCGTTGCGCCCGGTCTGCGCCTTGGCCATTACTTCGGGGGCGCTCAGGGCCATGGTCAGGAATGCACTTGACGGCCCAGACGAATTGCCACCTGATACGATTAATGCACTGTCTAACTGTGATGTGTTTGTAAACTTTATCCTGTCTGCATCGGATGATGCTATTAGGATGTGTGCCAGATCTTCCGCCTTGGCGATAGCTATACGCCGTGTGGTATGGCTGCGCCAGTGGGCTGCTGACAAAGCTGCTAAGAAAGCCCTTAATGGGCTTCCATTTAAGGGGCTATGCCTGTTTGGGGACCGCCTAGACCTCTTTGCTAAAGGACGTAAGTTACCCCAGTGCAGGCGGCAGTCCTGGCCCTTTTGGAGCCAGGGCCCCCTTTCAGTCCCCTACCGAGGCGCTAAGCAGGGGAAATGGGTGTCCTTCGCGGGGGCGCACGCAGATTCCTGGCATAGGAGCAGAGGACGACGTCCTGGCTCCTCCTGGGGGTCCAAACCCAAAGCCCCTCCCAAGACCCCTCAGGCATGATGGGGCGCCCTCGCCCGTCAGGGTGGGGGGGTCGGCTACAGCACTTCGCGCACGTCTGGAGGCGCCAAGTCTCAGACCGGTGGATTCGGGAGGTAGTGTCCTCTGGTTACAAGATAGAGTTTGCTGTGCGGCCCCCCACAAGATTCATCAGGTTCCGGGTCCCCCAGGACCCTGTATCAGCTCAGGTCTTGATGCAGGCCGTGCAAGGACTGCTAGATCTGGGGGTCATTTGCAGGGTCCCTTTAAGAGAATTGGGCAAGGGGTTCTATTCCAACCTTTTCACGGTGCCCAAAAAAGATGGTTCAGTCAGGCCCATTCTGGATTTAAAGATCCTCAACAAGTTTGTCAAGAACAGGCGCTTTTGCATAGAAATTCTGCGCTCGGCCATCGGCCCAGGGGATTTTGTGACGTCTGTGGACATCAAAGATGCTTACCTTCACATCCCTGTTTTCCCGGGATATCAAAGGTTTCTCAGATTCGCGTTGAAAGATCAACATTACCAATTTGTGGCCTTACCATTTGGCCTCACTTCAGCCCCCAGAGTGTTCACCAAGGTGCTGGCGGGGGTGATGTCTCTGATAAGGTCAAGGGGCATACGCGTGCTGCCCTACCTGGACGACATTCTCATCACATTGCGGTCCCTACAGCAGGCAGAGCTGGACACTCAGCTGGTAGTGTCCACCTTGGAGTCCTTTGGCTGGGTGATCAATCACCCCAAGTCCTCTCTGTCCCCTTCGTCGGTGACCCCATTCCTGGGGATGATTCTGGATACCGTTCAGTCACGGATATTCCTTCCTCAACAGAAGGTGGAAGCTCTGATTGCGCAGGTGAGGTTCCTGCTCTCGTGCCCCCAGCCCTCCTTCCGGCAGGGAATGCAGCTGGTGGGCCTAATGGTGGCGAGCTTCGAGGCGGTGCCTTTTGCTCAGTTCCATTTGAGGCCTCTGCAGCTTCACCTTCTGTCAGTATGGGACAAGGACCCCTCGTCCTTGGACGGGGTTTGTATGCTTCCCCCCTTAAATCTACTGGCAGACTCTCTGAGCAGGGGGACTTCCCGTCAGGGGGAGTGGTTCCTCTGCGACAGGGTATTCCAGTCCCTGTGTCACCGTTGGGGTCTACCGGATGTGGATCTGTTCGCATCCCGTCACAATCACAAGATTCTGGTGGCCCCCAGGTGGCCAAGAAGAGTGGTTCGCAGACGTGGTGCAAATGGCAGTAGACCAGTATGTCCTGGCGGGGGCGCCAGATCTGCTCACTCAGGGCTACTTACGCCATCCCAATTTACAAACTCTGGCTTTGACGGCCTGGCTGCTGAAACTTCCATCTTGATGGAGAAAGGCTTGTCTGCCTCGGTGGTGGATACCATGGTGCAGGCTAGGAAGAAGACTTCTTCTGTCATCTATTATACGGTATGGCGTACCTACATTGATTGGTGTGAGTCTAGGTCTCTCCCTTGTAGGGAGTTCTTAGTCCCTAGGGTTCTGGAGTTTTTACAGCATGGTTTGAAGTTGGGTCTAAAACTCAGTACTCTGAAGGGTCAGGTTTCTGCCCTGTCTGTCTTCTTTCAGAAGTCTTTTGCTCAGCATCCCTTGGTTAAGACCTTCTTTCAAGGGGTCACTCATGTGCATTCCCCACGTGAACCTATGGTCCCTGTTTGGGACTTGAACTTGGTTTTGTCTGCCTTGCAGGGTGCTCCCTTTGTTCTTCCTTCATTGTGTCCTAATCCTAGCAACGCTAAGGAAAGGGTTTTGCATTCATTGGATGTGGTCATGTGGTAGTCACTGCGGCTTTCAGGAAGATTGATGCTCTTTTTGTGGTCCCTTCTGGTCCTAGGAAGGGTCTGGCTCCTGCCAAGTATACTATTAGCAAATGGATTCATCAGGCTGTGATTCAGGCCTATTCTGCTAAGGGGAAGAGTCCTCCCTTCCACCTTACTGCTCATTCTACTCGTGCTATTGGTGCCTCTTGGGCCTTCCAGCACCAGGCTTCTGTTGAACATGTTTGCAAGGCTGCTACTTGTTCTTCTGTTCATACCTTTTCAAAGTTTTACAAGGTTGATGTTAGGGCCTCAGCTGATGCTCTTTTTGCAGCAAGGTTTTGCAGGCGGCAGTGGTTTAAACTGTCTGCTGTCACCTTTTGTTGGGGGATCCCACCCTAATTTATGGACACTGCTATTGGATGTCCCAAGTGTAAGTAATCTATCTGGAGCAGGACGTACTGTATACTAAGAATAATACAATTCTGTGAAATGCTCACCTGTAGAATTGGTATTATAAGTATACAGTACGTCCTGCTCCACCCCACCCTTGTTTATTGCATTATTCTGGATCCCCTGTATGGTGATTGTTATCATTATTATAGTTACCAGTTTTTGGGGTGGTTAAATTCTCCTGGCTTCTTGTTCACTGCTTTTCAATGCTGGGGATTTGTGGGAGGTCCCCGGGTATTTGAGGGGCCGGGAGGAGCCTGTTTTGCATGTCTCTGCAGTGCAGCGCCATCTGGCGGAGGATAACCCAAGTGTAAGTAATCTATCTGGAGCAGGACGTACTGTATACTTATAAAACCAATTCTACAGAATTGTATTTATTCTTAGTATACAGTACGTCCTGCTCCAGATATAATACTTACACTTGGGTTATCCTCCGCCAGATGGCGCTGCACTGCAGAGACATGGAAAAACAGGCTCCTCCCGGCCCTTTAAATACCCAGGGACCTCCCACGAATCCCCAGATTTCTCTGCAGTGCTGACTGCGAAGACATGATGTGTCACTCTCTCGCAGGTAAGCGGGGCTATTAAAGCCTGCGGCCCTGTTGGACTACTCCCACCCGTCCTCCCTGTGACGTGCCTCCCAGCCTGGGCTGCGCTGGTCGAGTGAAGGTAGGCAGCACCATGCGTGCTTATGGAGCCATGCTCCACCGCAGTCCCCCACCAAAAGGTAGGCGGTGTAGGCTAATGGTGGCCTCTTGTGGATGCCCCTCCCGCGCTATTGCCCCATACCCCGTGCAGCGGCGGACCCTGTTCAAAGGGTAGCCATTCTCCCTCGTTCCCCCCCGTAGTTTGGGGGGAAAGAAAGGGGGGGTGTGTGTGGTGGTCTTGTGTATTCAGTACACGTTATGGCCTTAGTATTGTCCTTGACTCATACACCTGGTGTCAGAGCCGCGCTGTTGTTATTCATTGTCTATCGGCGGCCGCCGGGCCATTATCTGCCCTTATTGGACGGAAGTGTGAACAGGCGGCGGCGGCGGCACCTCAGACGCTGCGGTGTCTTTATTGGTATTTGTTGTGGGCACATCTGGAAGTAATCCCCGTTTTTGGCTTCTATAGTGTGTCATTCACTCTACTGTCTGTGCTGACTACAGTATTGAGAGCTTCGCGCTCTTCGGGGGGTGGAGACCTGGCTTGGCGCGCTCCGCGTCACAGCCCGCTCTGGCCCTCCCTTCGAGGTCCGCTTGGCGCCATTCCGATGCTCATCGCACGCGCGCGTGGTAACTGTCCTCCTCCCTTGATCTGCAAGTGCCCTCGCGGGCGATTTTTATTTGTCTTACTTACTGCGCATGGCTCTGACATCCCTATTCCCATTATGTCTTTCAGACGGTCGAATCCAGTGGCTTCTCCCGGCCCGGTGTAATTCCCATTTGGACCTAGTATAATTACTCCCACTTCCCTGTGGGTCTTTGGGGCATCCAGGGTAGCTTATAGCGTCAATCCCTACTGGCCTATTATGCCCATTAATCACCATATGGAGGCATCCCAGGATATTGTGAACGGGGTTCCCTCGGGACAAGCCCGGCTGTGTGTAGCTTGTGGGGTCTCATCTATCAACGGTGACAATGCTCGGGTCTGCGTCCCTTGTGCACAGCATGCGTTACTGGTACTTCCCGCCCCTTCTGGGGCTGGGTCTGCACCTCGCCTCACTTCACCTACCCCCCCAAGCCTGAGTCTAACCCCCAATACAAGCGGGGATTCTCATCCTGATGTGGCTACTAGACTGGCCAGTGTTGAAAAATTGCTTGCTAGTACTCTAGCGCGCAAGGCTACCGCAAAAAAGCGGCACATTGTCCCTGACTCTGCTCCATTCCCTACGGAGTCTGATGAGTTTACACATCTATATGACCATACCCTTTCGGACTAAGGGGAGCTGATCTCTGACTCAGAGTCATCTGATGAGAAGTCTAGGGGTCATGACGATTCTGGCTCTGATTACTGGACCCCGGATGATACTGATAAGCTATTGCTTCAGATTTTTGAGGTTTTGTCCATCTCTCCCCCTGTTGCAGCTCCCAGGCAAAGGGGTGAGCTATTCCATACTGCTAAGGCTCGATTGGAATTTCCTGAGCAGACCCATTTCAAAAACCTCGTGCTTAAGGAGTGGGAACACCCCAGTAGACTTTCCGGGATCCCTAAGAGTCTGGACAGGAAGTATCCATTTCCTGCTGACATGGTCAAGTGCTGGTCACCGCCCCCCGAGGTCGATGCTCCTATTCTAGGGCTGTCTAACACCTAAATTATGCACTCTCCCGACACTACTACACTGCGGGATTCTGAGGACCGGCGCATTGATCAATTGGCGTGCCATGCCTTTGCATTTGGAGGGGCGGCACTGCGCCCGGTCTGCGCTCTGACCATTACTGCCGTGGCGCTCAGGGCCATGGTCAGGAATGCACTTGACGCCCCAGACGAGTTGCCTGCTGATACTATTAATGCACTGTGTAACTGTGATGTATTTGTGAACTTTATCCTGTCTGCATCGGACGATGCTATTAGGCTGTGTGCCAGATCTTCCGCCTTGGCGGTGGCTATACGCCGCGCGGTATGGCTGAGACAGTGGGCGGCCGACAATGCTGCTAACAAAGTCCTTACTGGGCTTCCTTTCAAGGGACTACGCCTGTTTGGGGATCGCCTAGACCTCTTTGCTAAAGGAGGTAAGTTACCACAGCGCAGGCGGCAGCCTCTGCCCTTTCGCAACCAGGGCCCCCTTTCAGCCCCCTACAGAGGCGCTAAGCAGGGTAAAGGGTTGTCCTTCGCGGGGGCTCGCACAGACTCCTGGCATAGGAGCAGGGGGCGACGCCCTGGCTCCTCCTGGGGGACCAAACCCAAACCCCCTCCCAAGACCCCTCAGGGATGATGGGGCGCCCTCGCCCGCCAGGGTGGGGGGATGACTACAGCACTTCGCGCACACCTGGAGGCATCAAGTCTCAGACTAGTGGATTCAGGAGGTAGTTACCTCCGGCTACAAGATAGAGTTTGCTGTGCGGCCCCCCTCAAGATTCGTCAGGTCCCGGATACCCCAGGACCCGGTATCAGCTCAGGTCCTGATGCAGGCAGTACAAGGACTTCTGGAGCTGGAAGTTATTTGCAAAGTTCCCTTGAGAGAATTGGGAGAAGGTTTCTACTCCAACCTTTTCACAGTACCCAAAAGAGATGGGTCAGTCAGGCCCATTCTGGATTTAAAGATCCTCAACAAATTTGTCAAGAGCAAGCGCTTTCGCATGAAAACCCTGCGCTCAGCCATTGGCTCTCTATGAGCAGGGGATTTTATGACGTCTGTGGACATCAAAGATGCTTACCTTCACATACCTGTGTTCCCCGGGCATCAAAGGTTTCTCAGATTCGAGTTGAAAGATCAACATTACCAATTTGTGGCTCTACCCTTTGGCCTCACTTCAGCTCCCAGAGTGTTCACCAAGGTATTGGCGGGAGTGATGTCCCTGCTAAGGTCAGGGGGCATTCGAGTGCTGCCCTACCTGGACGACATTCTCATCGCCTCATGGCCTCTACAACAGGCGGAGCTGGACACTCAGATGGTGGTGTCCACCTTGGAGTCCTTCGGCTGGGTGATCAATCATCCCAAGTCCTCCCTGTCCCCTTCACCGGTGATCCCATTCCTGGGGATGATTCTGGATACGGTTCAGTCACGAATATTCCTTCCCCCAACAGAAGGTGGAAGACCTGACTACGCAGGTGCGGTCCCTGCTCTCGTGCCCCCAGCTCTCCCTCAGACAGGGAATGCGGCTGGTGGGCCTGATGGTGGCGAGCTTCGAGGCGGTGCCCTTTGCTCAGTTCCATTCGAGGCCTCTGCAGCTTCACCTCCTATCAGTATGGGACAAGGACCCCGCGTCCTTGGACGGGGTTTGTGTGCTTCCCCCATTGGTCAGAAGGTCCCTCTCGTGGTGGCTGGACCACAAGAACTTGCTAAAGGGCAGGTCCTTTCTAGCCCCCTCCTGGGAGACGGTCACCACAGATGCCAGTCTGTCAGGTTGGGGGGGATTCTGGAAATCCCTGAGGTTCCAGGGGAGGTGGGGCCCTCAGGAGGCCCATTTACCCATCAACATTCTGGAACTACGGGCGGTCAGGTTGGTTTTGGAGCAGTTGACCGATCACCTGCAGGGTCTGTCTGTGCAGGTGCGCTCAGACAACAGGACAGTGGTTGCCTACATCAACCATCAGGGAGGGACCCGGGGCAAGGGTGCCCTCCAGAAAGTGTCGCGGATTCTGACATGGGTGGAGGCCAATGTTCAATGCATCTCGGCTGTTTATATCCCGGGGGTAGAGAATCTTCTAGCAGACTCTCTGAGCAGGGGGACTTCCCGTCAGGGGGAGTGGTCCCTCTGCAACAGGGTGTTCCAGTCCCTGTGTTACCGGTGGGGCCTACCGGATGTGGATCTGTTTGCATCCCGTCACAATCACAAGCTCCCGGCCTTTGTCTCCCTGTCGCAGGATCCTCTGGCCTTGGCCACGGATGCGCTGTCACTGTCCTGGAAGAAATTCCGGCTTCTGTATGCCTTCCCCCCGTTTCCCCTGCTGGGCAGGGTTCTGCGCAAGATTGCCCTGGAGAGGGTGCCAGTGATTCTGGTGGCCCCGAGGTGGCCAAGAAGAGTGTGGTTCGCAGACGTGGTACAAATGGCAGTAGACCAGTACGTCCTGCCAGAGGAGCCAGATCTTCTCACTCAGGGCTCCTTACGCCATCCCAGTTTACAAACTCTGGCTTTGACGGCCTGGCTGCTGAAACCTCCATCTTGATGGAGAAAGGCTTGTCTGCCTCAGTGGTGGATACAATGGTACAGGCTAGGAAGAAAACTTCTTCTGCCATCTATTATAGGGTATGGCATTCCTACATTGACTGGTGTGAGTCTAGGTCTCTCCCCTGCAGGGAATTCTTAATCCCTAGAATTCTGGAGTTTTTACAACATGGATTGGAGTTGGGTTTAAAACTCAGTACTCTGAGGGGTCAGGTTTCTGCCCTGTCTGTCTTCTTTCAGAGGTCCTTTGCGCAGCATCACTTGGTTCTTCTTTCAGGGGGTCACTCATGTGCGTCCCCCATGTAAGCCTACGGTTCCTGTTTGGGACTTGAACCTGGTTTTGTCTGCCTTACAGGGTGCTCCCTTTGAGCCTATTCAGGATGCTGCCCTGGCCGTACTTACCCTCAAAGTTGTTTTTCTGGTGGCTATTACTTCGGTCAGGCGTGTGTCTGAGCTGGCGGCTCTGTCTATTCAGCCTCCATACTACGAGAGACACCAGGACAAGGTGGTGTTCCGCTTTAAGCCAGATCTTCTGCCAAAGGTGGTGTCTGCTTTTCATTTGAATCAGGATATTGTCCTTCCTTCATTGTGTCCTAATCCTAGCAACGCTAAGGAAAGGGTTTTGCATTCATTGGATGTGGTAAGGTGTCTGAAGTACTACCTGGTAGTCACTGCGGCCTTCAGGAAGACTGATGCTCTCTTTGTGGTACCTTCTGGTCCTAGGAAGGGTTTGGCTCCTGCCAAGTCTACTATTAGCAAATGGATTCATCAGGCTGTGATTCAGGCCTATTCTGCTAAAGGTAAAAATCCTCCCTTCCGCCTTACTGCTCATTCTACTCGTGCTATTGGTGCCTCTTGGGCCTTCCAGCACCAGGCTTCTGTTGAACAAGTTTGCAAGGCCGCTACTTGGTCTTCGGTTCATACCTTTTCAAAGTTTTACAAGGTTGATGTTAGGGCCTCAGCTGATGCTGTTTTTGGCCGCAAGGTTTTGCAGGCGGCAGTGGTTTAAACTGCCTGTTGTCACCTTTTGTTGGGGGATCCCACCCTACTTTATGGACACTGCTATTGGATGTCCCAAGTGTAAGTATTATATCTGGAGCAGAACGTACTGTATACTAAGAATAATACAATTCTGTGAAATACTCACCTGTAGAATTGGTATTATTTGTATACAGTACGTCCTGCTCCACCCCACCCTGTTTTTTTGCATTATTATGGATCCCCTGTATGGTGATTGTTATCATTACCAGTTGCTCTGGGTGGTTTAATTCTCCCGGCTTCTTGTTCACTGCTTTTCAATGCTGGGGATTTGTGGGGGGTCCCTGGGTATTTAAAGGGCCGGGAGGAGCCTGTTTTTCCATGTCTCTGCAATAACCCAAGTGTAAGTATTATATCTGGAGCAGGACATACTGTATACAAATAATACCAATTCTACAGGTGAGTATTTCACAGAATTGTATTTTTTTGGCCAACGGATTATGAGCCTGCCCACCAATGCCAAGGTAGACTCTTTATCGGGCAGGTCCTACACTACACTACCCTGGCCTATCCTAACTGATGCTAGATATCGTGATCCCTACTTTACTAGTGCTGGATGTAGGTGTAGTGTTCCTAATCTACCTAGATGTTCTAACCTATGTGTGTGCCATCTACCCTACCTCTACGGTCATGGTCGTCAGTCAGGTCTGCGTCACTCTACAAGTGTCAAGGTGAGTCAAGTAGGAGTGCCAAGGTGAGTCTGGATGGTGTCAGTGTATAAGTGTGTGTGTGTGTGGCAGTGGCAGTCAGGACAAAGACAACACAGGACAAATACAAACACATACGCACCGATGGCCGGGTGCTGGTGGTGACAGGTGCCGATGACCGGGCCGGAGGAGACATGGAGGCAACTGGAGACAAATGTTGGCTGGAGGCAGACTTGGGAGATGGTGCTAAAGGATACCTGAAATACACTATCCTTACCTAACATAACCCTAACGACGCAACGACTAATGTTGTTATTTTAATTAATACTATATAAATATAAAACAATATACTATAAATGCTATACTAATATACTAATTATTATTAATGCAATATATTTATAATGATAAATTCACCATTCCTGGAGGTGGAATCAGGACACCGCGTTCACCTTTAGAGGCGGATGGGACGGTAATCTGGAACGGCATAAAATAAAGGTGCATAAAAACACTGTTTGGTTTTACCAGCCATGGCAAGGTGACCTACCACGTGCCCAAGTGCACGATCACGGCACAGTGGGCACTTGTAGCTGTGCTGGAGGCTGTCGCGGAGGCACTTCTTGTGGAAGATGTGCCGGCAGCCTAGGAATCCCAAGGGCTCGTGCAGTTTGAAGTCCACAAGGCAGATGGAACAGCGTGTGCAGCACGTCTCGGGAACCATAGCCTCGAAATCCAGACGGTCCTTACCTGACCGAAGCCACGGCAAGAAACCTGTAAAGAAAAAGATTGTTTAGCCGGGCATTCATTTACATATTCTGAGCATTATAAATACTAAAATATATCTGTCTGCTTTAAAAATCAGTAATTCTATAGACTATGTGTTATCTTGAAAGAATGGGGCCTGCTGACACATTAAAGAGGAACAAAACCTAAGATTTGAAATGCCCAGCTGTGGGTATTCCCCAGATTGCCAGTGGCACCCATTTAGAAATGCTTGTCGGGGATACACGTCCCCGGTAAAGGTATAGCGGAGGTGCAGCCCTGAGAGGTGGCGTGGTTTGGTGACTTTTGTACATTGATTATATTTAAGGAGACTGTACACCCAGAAAACAAATAAAAGGATACTCACCCGTTGTCAGTCATAGCAGTGGCCTCCGTGTCAGTCACAGTGCCTGTATCTGCCAAACTTCCTTTACTGTAATGAATTGCATGCACAATCACTGTGACTGACATGAGAGGCAGCGGGAGCGTGTAAGGACACCAAGGGACCCAATCTTGGAAAGAACCTTACAACCTTACATGATCCAGGCCCCTATTAGAAATGACATACTGGGTCATTTACATGGCATGCATATGTGTTTTTTCCTACCAGAAATACTCTAAATCAGTTAAATTGTAGGTTTAATATTGTTTTTCGTTGTTTTGGGAAACATTTATTATGAGTTGGGATGCTGAAGTGACAGTTGGTCCATGCCCCCATTAGAAAGCACATACTGGGTCATTTACATTTTTTTTACCAATACAATACTGTAATTTTGTTCTATTTTACATTGAATGTTTTTTGGGGTTTACGTGGACATTTATTACAGTTTGACCACTTAACCCACCTCCTGACACCCCTAGCACCAGCTATTACAATGACAGGCTGGGCTGACTCTTTTGTTTCCAAATGTTGTAGGTGGAGCCTTATTAGGAAAACATATTAAAACGCGCACAAATAAGGTAATTATTGTCAAAATCCCCCCCCCATCACAATTTTTTTTTGTTACAACTGTTTTTGACTCCCAACTGTCAAAATTAAAAATTTCCCCCTCCCCCCCAATTTTTTTGTTCCAACTGTCAAAATGTCCCCCTCCCCCCTAAAAAAAAAAATTAGTTCCAACTGTCAAAATCCCCAAAATGTTGTTTCTAAATTCCAACTGTCAAAACTGCCCAAAAAAAAAATTTCCAACATTTTGTTTTTGACTCCCAACTGTCAAAATTCAAAATCCCCCCCCCCCCCCAAATAAATGTTTTACTTCCAACTGTCAAAATTCCCACCCCACAAAAAAAAATTTAGTTCCAACTGTCAAAATCCCCCAAATGTTGTTTTTGAATCCCAACTGTCAAATCCCAACTGTCATAATCCCAAGATGTTTTTTAATTGCAACCGTCAAAACTTCCCCAAAAATGCATTTTTTTACTTCTCACTGTCAAATTAGCAAAAACGGAAAGAAATGTAAAAATAAAAACTAGGTGTAGGGTGTATGCTGGTGCGGTTGTTTTAGGCTATGAATATTAAACAATCAATAAGGATAAAGACACTTACCACTGATTCCAAGGGACTGGGTGTAGATCTTGAGTTGGTCCGCCTCCCAGAAGGTCATGGTTGCTGAAGATACCTGAAAAATATAAGAAAAAGAGACAGAGAGCTGTTGTCCTGCAGGCAGGAGAGCACGCAGCAGAGGTCTCAGACTCTTCAGACTCGAAAGCAGCAAGTGATCACCAGTGAGGCTGCAGTCACATGACCATGGGTGCTAATTTGCATTAACCCTTTCGCTGCCAGCCTACCTGCAGCTTTTGTCACTCTCTGTTGCCAGACCATGTTTCACTATTTTGCGCTACACATGTTCAACTGTGGTTTTTGAAAGGATTTCCAGGGATTTCCCAGGAAAATTATATATTGTTTTTTTCAGCAGAGTCTGGGCTTTAACATAAAATGTCTTGTTTGTCATTTGTCAAGTGTATTCTTAATATTTTGGGGTGAAATATGTGAAAATTTGTAGTGTTTTTTTGTAATAAAAAATGTACGTTTGTCAATAAAATCTTATTGCGTGTGAAATCCCAATTTCTCCCGGCTACAACGGTACCACATATGTATTGGTAGACACCCTTTCCTGCCCAGGAGACTCCCCCAAACTGAAACAGCACTTTAGAGATTTTCAGATCAAATACAGCTATGCTAAGCGCTATGTGCACCTTGCAGTTTTTTTATAAAAACTACCCTTTACACTTGAAATAACCCCCACAAACTATATATTCTCTGGAAATACACACTTCAAGCTTTCTAGGCGTACCAGGCTTGTTGATGTTGCCACAGTTTTCTGGAAGTTCACCCTCAATGTATTCTTTGGTTACACAGAGCTTCCCTAAAAATGGATAAAAAAAGCAGGATCAAAGCCACATTTCCTAAAAAAAACTATATGCAAACAAGAAAAAACAAGTTAATCTTAAAAAGCAACATCCCTCGAACCGAACGATACCCAACATGCATAGCTACTGTCAAAAGAAGAGTTGCCAAACCCCAAAAAGTAAAGCATGTGCACAATGGTAATTTTGCTTGAAAATTTCAGCTCTGCAGACAAAGTGCACACCTTGCGCTTTTTCTACCAAAACAACCCTTTACATCTGGAATACCCCCACAAACCATACATTCCTTGAAAGTACACATGATAAGCATACCCAGCATGTTGTAGTGGGCCCATCTTTCTGGAAGTAATCCCTCAAGGAATTATTTGGTCGCACAGGGTTCCCTTAAAAAATGTATAATAAAGCAGAATAAAAAATGAGTTTTCCTAAAATATCAATATGCAAACAAGAAAAAACAAGCTAAATCTAAAAGCGCAAGGTCCCCCGAGCAGAATGATACCCAACATGCATAGGTACTTTTAACCCTTTTAACAGCCAGCCTACTTGAGATTTTGTCACCCTCTCTTGACAGGTAATTTTTAACCATTTTGCACTATGCTTAACTGTGATTTTTGCAGGTATTTCCAGGAAAATGATATATTTTATTTTTGCGGCAGAGTTTAGGCTTTAACATGAAATGTCTTGTTTGTAATTTTTTTACTGTTTTTTAAAATATTTTTGAGTAAATTAAACAAAACAAAATAAAAAAATATTTTTTTAGAATATTGTCTCCTTTATTTCAAATAAAACCTTTTTTTTTTAAGAAAACCATATTGCATGTAAAAGCCCCATTTCTCCTGATTACAACGGTACCACATATGTATCGGTAGCCCCCCGTTACTGTTCAGAAGACCCCCCAAACTGAAAAGAACACTTTATAACATGTAAAAATAAAATACAACTACAATCCACACTATAAAGGGTTAAATCAAGAAAAAAATTGGCATGGGGGGGGGGGTTAATTTAATTTTTTTTATTTCAAGGGTTAACCCTTAAACCCTTAAAACCCTTAAAAATTCCCATAAAAATGAGATGGGGTCCCCCCTATCCAGCATAACCAGCCCGGGGATCAGCTATGCAGGGCTTGTAGAACAGGTGCAGGGGCCAGCTTTGGTGGTCCCCTGCCAAGTACAAGCCCGCACCGCCTAAATCAGCCCGGGCCCTTCTGCCCCCCCTGGGCTTCGGGGAGGCAGGTAATAGGGGGGCCGGGGTTAATGGCAAGTCACCCGCTAGCCGCAGGTGACTTGACAGCTCCCCAGCCTTGTGAACTGGTATAGGGGTTTCATGGACTCCTTACAAGTTCACAATGGGTTAAAGTGGACCAACAACCAGGGCTGATCGGCCCGGGAATCTATAAGATTCCCAGACCGTTCTATTCCCTCCCCCCCGGGGCATCCAAAATCGGGATGCCCCTCTGTGTGAAACCCCCCGGAACACCCGCTACCACTTACCTGAATCCCGGTCCTACGGCGCATGCGCGGGCCGCATCCCCGCTATCCCTCTAGCAGAACGCGTGCCCGCGCTGGCTATTTATGAATGGCCAGCGTGGGCACGCTCCCTGTTAGGGGGAAGTGGGGGATGCGGTCTCCAGCACGCTCAGAGTGGCTGAGCTTAGACGTCCATAACTCAGCCGCTCTGAGCGCGCTGATTGGACGAGCGGCCGCGCATGCACCATAGGATCGGGGTGAGATGAGTTATTGTGGGCGATCGGGGGGGGGGGTTCACAGAGCAGGGCATCCCCGATCGGGATGCCCCAGGGGAAAGGACCAATACCCAGGATAGTCAAAATCCTGGGTGTTGGTCCACTTTAAATGTAAAAAAAAAACACAAACACACCACAAAATGCTGGAAGCATTTTATACCTGCTGTGTAACAGGACATAAGTGATTAATTAAAAAAAAAAATTGACATAGGGTCCCCCCTCCCAGGGGGCGGGGGGACCCCATTTTTTTTTGGAATAGGGTTATTCCAAAAAAGGGTTAAAACCCTTAAAAATCCCCCCAAAAAATGACGTAGGGTCCCCCCTACCCAGCATTACTGACCCGGGCCAGCTATGGGGGCTAGTAGAACAGGGCGCAGGGGCCAGCGCAGGGGCCCCTGGCCCTGCAGGCTACTAGCCCACATAGCCACTAAGTGGCCCGGGCCCTTCTGCCCCCCCCCTGGCCGTTGGGGAGGCAGGTAATGGGGGGCTGGGGGTTAATGGCAAGTCACCCACTAGCCGCAGGTGACTTGCCAGACCCAGAGCCTTGTGAGCTGGTATAAGGGGTCTCATGGACCCCTTACCAGCTCACAAAGGGTTAACTGTAAAAAAAACACACCACACAAAAGTATTTTATTAAAAAAAAAAATGACAGATGCTGGTGATCGGCATCCAGAGAAGGGGGAGGCTCTTCTGTCACCTCCTTCCCCGGCACCGATCACCGGCATCTGACAGCTGAGAAGGCTGAAGCCTGAGATCGGGGCCGGGATGACGTCATAAGCCCCGCCCCCAAGGGGGCCGTCATCGAGGAGTAAAGGGGAGAGAGCCTCTCGGGCTCTCTCCTGAAGATCGGTAAGTCCTGGGGGGGGATCGGAGGCCCCCCAGGTGAAGAGAAGGGACAGCGGGAGCCAGCGCACATGCAGGTAAGTGAATGTCTTTTTTTTAAATTTTTTTTACAGTTAGCAGCTGCTGCTGCCGAAGCGGGGTGGGGGGGCGGCCTATTCCGGGTGCTCTCCTGGAGCCATCCAAGCCCCCACGGGGGATTGGATGGCACCAAATTAAAGAGGAGACCCGGCCGGATCCAACGAGGGGTCAGGTGTGTCTTTTAGACCGGTGAACACCATTGGCTTCTCCCGGCCCGGTGTAAAATTATAGCGGGCCTTGTAATATTCTCCCACTTCCCTAGCGGGTCTTTGGGGCATCCAGGGTTACTTCCCTGTAGTGTAAATCCCTACTGGCATATAGTGTCTTGAATAATCACCATATGAAGGCATCTCAGAATTATGTGACCGGGGTCCCTCTGGGACAAGACCGGCTGTGTATAGCGTGTGGACAACCCCATGCTGATGCTGACAGGGCACGGGTCTGCGGACCCTGTGCCGAGCAAGCACTGGCTGTGCAATCAGGCCTGCTAGTGGCTGCACCTCGCTTCATTTCACCTATTTACCCTTGCTTAAATCTCACTCCTGCTGAGTCGCATATAAAAGGTGAGTTGCAGCCTGTTGCGTCTTCCAGACTGCCCACGGCTGAACAGTTCATTGCGAGGTTGTCAGAGCGCAAGGGCCCTAGTAAGAAGCGGCACTTGACGTCTCCTGTCTCTGTTTTTCCTATGGGAACTGAGGAGTTTTCTACTCCGTGTGACTATTCCCCTTCTGATGAAGGAGAGCTATTCTCTGACTCAGGCTCATCTGATGAGAGGCCGAGGAGTCATGACGATTCTGGACCTGAATACTGGGCCCAGTGTGACACTGACGATTTGTTGATCAAGGTCTTTAAGGCTCTGTCTATCTCTCTCCCTGGTGAAGCTTCCCAGCCGAGAGGGGAGAGTTTCCATACAGCAACAGCACGTTTGGAATTCCTAGAACAGGCTCACTTCCATGCTCTTGTTCTCAAGGAATAGGAATGCCCCATTAGACTTTCAGGGGTCCCAGGGGATTGGGATAGGAAATATCCCTTTCCCCCTGAGGTGGTTAATTGCTGGTCATCTCCCAGTGGATGCCCCGATCATTGGGGTTCCTAACCCCCCTTTATTACAGCCCCTGCTCATAAAACCCTTCGGGATGCTGAGGACCAGCGCATTGAGCTGCTGGCCTCCCACGCCTTTTCTTGTGCAGGGACGGCGTTGCGCCCGGTCTGTGCCGCGGCTATTACTGCAGTGGCCACTAGAACCCTTGTCAGAAAGATGCTCGATCATCACGCTGATAATCTCCCCTGGGAGGTGTTTAATACACTCTCCAACTGTGATATGTTTGTAAGATTCATCCTATTAGCGTTGGACGACACCATTAAAATGTGTGCAAGAACTTCTGCCCTTGCGGTGGCTATACGTCGCTTGATTTGGCTGCGACAGTGGGGGGCTGACGATGCTACAAAAAAAAGACTCTTACTGGGCTTCCCTTTAGAGGGCAACGCTTCTTTGGGGCCCGTCTAGACCTGTTTGGTAAAAAGGGTAAGCCACCCCAACGCAGGCGGCCGTCTAGGCCCCCTCGGGGCAGGGGCACCCCTATTTCCCCCTTCCTTAGTGTTAAACAAGAACCAGGGGTGTCCTTCGTGGGGGCCCGCGCAGACTCCGGCCCCCGGGAGCAGCAGACAATGCTCTGGTCCCTCCAGCGGGGCTAAGCCTAAATCTTCCACCAATCCCCCTCAGGCGTGATGGACGCCCTCGCCCATCTGGGTGAGGGGATGGCTGCGGCACTTTGTTCATACTGGTGGATACAGGAGGTTGCATCCTCCAGATACAAGATAGTTTGCTGCGCGGCCTTCCCCAGTTTTTATCAGGTCCCAGGTACTCCTGGTCCCTGCCGCTGTTCAGTTGTTGACACAGGCCATGCTAGGCCTGCGAGGTCGGAGGGTCTCTTGCAGATTGCCCGTAACAGGCAGAGGCAGGGGCCGCTACACCAACCTTTCCACAGTCCCCCAAAGGATGGGTCGGGCTGGCCCATCCTGGATTCACAGCAATTCTCTAATTGCAGGCAGTTTCTGCATGGAAACTCTGAGATGGGCCATCAGCACCTTGCGCTCAGTGAGCTTCTTGCCGTCTGGGGAGCTCTAAAATGCTTATGTTTACATCCCTGTGCCTTCAGGACTCTGAGGCTCTTCTGGTTCGTGTTGGTAGTCCAACACTGCTAATTGTGGCCTTGTTATCTGGCCTCTCTTCAGCTCCCAGAGTGCTCACTCAGGTGCTGACGGTGGTTATGTCTCTGATGAGACCAAGGGGCATCCGCACGATGACCTATCTGGACGTCTTTTCTCACTTCCCAGTCTCTACGTCAGACTAAGTTGGATACCCGGCTGGTAGGGGCCAATGGGAGTCATCTGGATGGGTGATCAATCACCCCAAGACCTCACCGTCCCCCTAAATGGAAACTCCATTACTGAGTATGAATCTGGATTAGGTTCAAACCAGAATCTCCCCTTTTCAGCAATAAAGTGGGCAATCTGGTCACATGGGCTCAGTCCCTCATTGCTGTCCCGGTCCCTTCACCAGGCAGGGATGCAGCTGGTGGGCCCGTTGGTGCTTGCTAGGAAGAGGTCCCTTATGCTCAGTTCCCCCTGGGCCCTTCGACAACTTCTATTGTTAATACAGGACAGCGATCCAGCATCCCTGGAGCAGGGTCTGTGGACCTTCCCACCTGGTAAGAAGGTTTCTCTTGGAGTGGATGAACTCAGGGAACCTGTCGGGGGCAGTTCCTTCTTGCCTCTCCCTGGAAACGGTCGCCATGGATGCCAGCCTATCAGGTTGAAGGGGGAGGGTTTCTTCTGAAACTCCTTGTGATTCTGGGGGAGGTGGGGCCCTTAGAAGGTCCTTACGCCTATTGATGTTTGAAACAGTGAGCGTTTTCAGTTGGTTCTATCTCGCTTGACTACTCCACTTCTGGGCCTGCCAGTTTGGGGGCCCTTGTCTGTCTGACGACAGTGTCCTGCATTGATTATTGGGAGGGGCCTGGAGCAGGAGGACCCTCCAGGAAGTGTCTATGTTCCTTTTCTGGGTGGAGACAATGTTCCCTGCATATCAGTAATATTAGCTCCGGTGGAGCCCCTCTGCGACAGGATGTGCTAATCCCTGTGTCGCTATGGGGTCCAACCAGTTGTGGATGGGTTTGTGTTCTGTCACTATCACAGGCTCTTGGCCTTTGTTTCCCTGTCCCAGGATCCTCTGGCAGTGGTCCGGATGCCTTAGTAACGTCATGACTGGACGTTCGGTTCTGTATGTCTTTTCTCCATTCCCCCTGCTAGGCAGGGTTTGGCGTAAGGGGACCAGTGATTCTGGTGGCCCCCAGGTGCCCTAGTAGAGTGTGGTTGCAGACATGGTATCGAGGACAGTAGTTTGCTGTACCCTTTGCCAGGAGTGCCAGCTCATTCAGGGCCCCCTTTATGTCACTCCAATCTACAGTCTATGGCCTAGTCGGCCTGACTGCTGTAACACCCATTTTGATGGAGACAGGCTTATCGGTCTCGGTGATTGAGACTATGGGAAGGCTAGGAGCAAGCTTCTTCCTCTTCTATCTGTTATAGGGTATGGCATACCCATATTGATTGGTGTGAGTCTGGGTCTCTTCCGTGTGGGGCATTCTCGGTTCCCAGGGTTCTAGAGTTGGTTTCAGCATGATTTGGAGTTGGTTCTCCAACTCAGTACTCTGATGGGTCAGGTTCTGCCCTGTCCACCTTGCCTTAGTAGTCCCTGGTTCAGTCTTCCTTGGTTAAGACTTCTTTCAGGGGTACTTGAATTTCATTCTGTCTGCTTACAGGGTTTTGTCCCTTTGGTCCTTTTCAGGATGCTGTCTGGCTGTTCTCACCCTCAAGGTTGTCCTTCTGGTGACTGTTACCTTGGTCAGGCGTCTGTTAGTGGGCGTCTCTGTCTACTTAGCCCCATTCCTTGAAATACACCAGGATAAGGTGGAGTTCCGCCTGAAGCCGGACTCTCTGCATCAGGTGGTGTCTTATGTTCATTGGTTCGAGATATTGTTATTCCTGCTGTGCCTTTTTCCTAGCAACGCTGAGGAAAGGGTTCTGCATTCCTTGAACAGGTGTTGGAAGTTTTTCCTTGGTAGTCACTGTGTCCTTTATGAGAACTGATGTTCCTTGGGGCCTATGGTCATTACATCCTGAATGTGCCCGATCTCGTCTGCTCTCGGGGAGTTGGGCGGCTTTGGCCTTGGTAATTACCTTAATGGATGTTCCTTCTGGTACTTGGTAGGGTCTTTTGGCTTCTGCCAAGTCTGCTGTTAGCGATTGGATTCGTCAGGCTGTTACTCTGGCCTATTCCAGCAAGGAGAACAATCTTGCTTTTCGCTTTGATTCTTTTTCCACTCGTGCCTTGACGCCTCTTGGGCTTTTCAGCACCAGGCTTCTGTTGAACTGGTTGGCTAGGCCACTACCTTGGCCTTCTGCTCATACCTTTGCAAAGTTTTACAAGGTTGATGTTAGGGCCTCAGCTCATGCTGTCTTGGCCGTATGGTTAAGCAGGTGACAGTGGTTTTAAACTGTCTGCTGTTGGCATTTTTGTTGGGGATCCCACCCTAATTTATGGACACTGCTATTGGATGTCCCAAGTGTAAGTACTATATCTGGAGCAGGACGTACTGTATACTAAGAATAATACAATTCTGTGAAATACTCACCTGTAGAATTGATATTATTTGTATACAGCATGTCCTGCTCCACCCCACCCTGTTTTTTTGCATTATTCTGGATCCCCTGTATGGTGATTGTTACCATTGTTATAGTTACCAGTTTTGGTGGTTAATTCTCCCGGCTTCTTGTTCACTGCTTCTCAATGCTGGGGATTTGTGGGAGGTCCCCGGGTATTTGAGGGCCGGGAGGAGCCTGTTTTTGCATGTCTCTGCAGTGCAGCACCATCTGGCAGAGGATAACCCAAGTGTAAGTACTATATCTGGAGCAGGACGTACTTTATACAAATAATATCAACTCTACAGGTGAGTATTTCACAGAATTGTATTTTAACTGTGATTAAATGTAACCTCACAGTGTGTTTGGGGGGTTTCTGCCTCACAGCCTGTTATTGGGGCACTCTGCCATTCAGCGTGCTTTGGTAAGTTTCTGCCTCACAGCCTGTTATGGGGGATATTTGCCACTCAATGTGTTATGGGAGTTCTGCCACTCAGGGTGTTATGGGGGTTTCTGCCTCACAGACTGTTATAGGTGGTTTCTGCCACGCAGCATGTTTTGGGGCATTTCTGCCTTACAGCCTGTTGTGTTATGGGGGTTCTACCACTTGGTGTGTTATGGGGGTCTGCCTTACAGCCTTCTATTGGGGGGTTCTGCCACTCAGCATGTTATGGGGGGATTCTGCCACTCAGCATGTTATGGGGGGTTCTGCCACTCAGCATGTTATGGGGGGGTTGCAGATACCTGGCCAGAGCTGCAGAAGGGCCTGTGTGACCAGAAAAGTCCCAGGGCAATTTTTAACCCCAGTCTGCCCCTGGGTGTGGTGAGCATAGGGTAAATAAATGCATCCCTAGCGTGCCTCAGCTAGGCCTTTCTGGGGGTTGTCATGGTGACTGACTAGTCAGAGAGCTGAGAGTGGGCCGCAGGTTCGTTTATGGGGCTGTTTGTTCTGTCCTGAACCTGACCCTAAATATGTTATGGGGGTTCTGCCACTCAATGTGTTATGGAGGTTTCTGCCACTCAACCTTTTACGGAGGGTTTCTGCCACTCAGCATATTATGGGGGGGTCGCAGATACCAGGCCAGACATGCTGCAGAAGGGCCAGTGTGACCAGAAAAGCCCCAGGGTATTTTTTAACCCCAATCTGCCCCTGGGTGTGGTGAGCATGAGGTAAATAAATGCATCCCTAGCATGCCTCAGCTAGACCTTGCAGGGGGTTGTCATGGCGACTGCCTGGTCAGAGAGCCGAGAGTGGGCCAGAGGTTAGCTTATGAGTCTGTTTGTTCTGTCCTGGCCCTGACCCTTAATGTGTTATGGGGGGGTTCTGCC
This sequence comes from Gastrophryne carolinensis, assembly GCA_027917425.1. Taxonomy (NCBI): domain Eukaryota; kingdom Metazoa; phylum Chordata; class Amphibia; order Anura; family Microhylidae; genus Gastrophryne; species Gastrophryne carolinensis. Next base: position 52,091,998 of record CM051239.1, read on the forward strand.
TCACAGCTTGTTATGGGGGTTTCTGCCACTCAATGTGCTATGGGGGGGGTTTGCCACTCAGCCTGTTATGAGTGGTTTCTGCCACTCAATGTGTTATGGAGGTTTCTGCCACTCAGCCTTTTATGGGGGGTTTCTTTCACTCACCATGTTATGGGGGTTGCAGATACCAGGCCAGACATGCTGCATAAGGGCCAGTGTGACCAGAAAAGTCCCAGGGCATTTATTAACCCCAGTCTGCCCCTAGGTGTAGTGAGCGTGAGTTAAATAAATGCATCCCTTGTGTGCCTCAGCTAGAGGCCTTGCAGGGGGGTGTCATGGCGACTGCCTGGTCAGAGAGCTGAGAGTGGGCCAGAGGTTAGTTTATGAGGCTTTTTGTTCTGTCCCGGCCCTGACCCTGTATCTGAGGCTAATGGATGTCGACTGACTGGCAGCAGCAGCAGACTCACTCGCTGTCCAGGAAGGCTGATGCCATGCTGGGTATTGTAGTGCCACACAAATGTAAAAGAGATATTTCCATCACCCTGCAGCCTATCAGAGATTAAAGATCTGCAGTTCCCTTCCCGTTGCTGCAATCTTCTGCTGAGCACACACCATACAATGAGAGGAAACTGGGAAAGCTCACACAATCCACAAGGCTGGTGCTGGATAACGAATGAACCACAAGTGTATCAGCAAACAGCAACTAGATATATTCCAAATGTATTGATATATTACAACACAAAACAAAGAAGGCATGCGGACCCAAGCTGCTCCATATGCCCTCACCACTTCCTGGTCTAACAGTGCATGTGTAAACATGTATAAAATTGCATTTGGGGGTGCCCATTTATTTGACCACATCAAATTTGTATAAAAAGTTTTACAATTTATTTCTTCATATTTAAAATACATTTAAGAAATAAATTGTAAAGCTTTTTATACAAATTTTGATGTCAAATTAATGGGCATAGGGTGGGGGATATAGGCCTAATACCCCCAAATCCAATTTTATACATGTTTACAGCCCTATATTTAAACCAATCAACATTTTTCCAACAGGGTGAGGTCACTTTATCTGTAGAGTTTATGCATGTGTAAACAACTATATCTTTTAAAGCGGACCAAAACCCACATTTTTACCTAGCATGCCCCTATGAGGAGTACCTTTTGCCAGTGCTTCACTCTAATCCCAGATAATAGCACCTGTTTTCGCTATAAAGCTCCGCCTCCTCCATTCATTGCCACTGATGTGTGTGGCAATGATGTAATTACCACACCTATGTAATGACTGATCACCTGCCATCGCCACCTCACATAGATGGAAAGCCAAAAGATCAGTGTTCCAGGACAATTTGAAAAGAGCTAAAATATCAATTTTTAGTTCTACACCCTAAAAAGGGAATATAGGCAGGGGCTTTGTCCAAATGTATTTCACAAGTTCAGTGGGTTTTGGTCCACTTTGACTATCAGTAAATAAAACAATCATGCCCTGGCCTAAGGAAACCCAAGATAAAGTGACCATGACCAAAGGCAATGCAAACAATGTGCAGATATTCCCCAAAAATAAAGCCAATGTAACTAAAAGAGATCATACAACAATAATAAATAAGTACATGTGAAAATATCACCAAATCTTAGAAGTGGGAGGGAGCTGGGCCTGCTTTTGGTCCCGATCACTTTACCTCAATCAGCCCAGGGTACATGCATCCCTGGGATGTGTGCCCGCTCCCGCCACAGCCGTTCAGATATTGAGTCCAGTGAAAAGCAGCAGCTGGTTAGGGTCTTTAGACTGGGTATCAGGAAAATGTATTACATGAAAAGGGAGGATGAGCCTGGGCAGGGCCGGATTAAGAGTGGTGGATGTTTTAGGGACAGTCAAAATGTGCCAGTGTTCCACTTTAATGACCAAATGCAGTCCTGGAGTCCATAAGACTCCAGGGCCACTTTATTCCATCTCCCAAGTCCCCCCTGGATCCCCATTGCATGTGTGGCTGGGGGGGGGCATCTCTTTTTTGGGCTATGCACAGCCATGCCCGCTGTAACTGGGTGGCTGCCATGGCTGCCCAGGGATACGGAGGGGCGGGCTGTGCGCCAAGTTTGGCTGGGCTTCCATTAATATGTGCAGCCAGAGAAGCTGATTGGAGGAGAGTTGTGCCAGCACTGAGAGAACGTATCAAGGTATGTATTACTAGTGATCCCAAATCGTGATGCCCCAAAACCACAGGTCTTCTTTAAAGCAAAACAAACCCCAGGAAATTGACTACCAGGTTTTGTTCCATGCCGGAATCAGGATGCCCCGCAGTGTGAAACCCCCCAGTTCACCCACTGCAGCTCACCTTTCCATGATCCAAAGGCACATGTGTGGGCTTTTGTTCAATGATGGCCATTTGCCGTGACTACGTCATTCACACATGTGGGCACACCCCATACGCACCCACGAAGGACAAGCCGGCCTATGGATAAGTAAGAAAACGTGTGTGTCCCCTGTGTGTCTTTAAATATGACATTGAATTAAGATGGATAATTTCCCCGACATTAATTGGTGGCGAATGCAGCTGTCAGGACTATTGCACAGGTAAGCAATAATGGCGGTTCTGGGGTTTTTCATGTTTGCCTATGAATTCCGGATAAGTCTGTTTTTGCAGACAGGGCAGATATGAAACCTCTGGTGAAGCTTGTTGCCTCTCTGTGTATTCATGCTGACTAGATCACTGCTGCCTATCTTAAGATTATGTTATATGCATTGCAAAGGAACAACAGGTGTTAATATGATGCTGAGTGTGATATCGTGTGGGAATCGTTAATGATGCATGCTGTAACGATACTGATTTTGATACTAACAATGAAGCATGTAAGTTTGTCTGTCACTTATGATCGAAGGAATGCGCTTAAAGTTCTGGGAACGTGCGTATGAATAGGTGATCTGGGAATCATGAGAGTTGCTTTAATGCAGGGTTTTTAACAGATTTCTAAATTGTCAGTAAGGACAATATTGAGAATTGGGTACTACAAGAAGATAGTACTTTGGGACGGAAATCTGGCAGTTTGGGATTTATGGAATAATAAGGAAAATCAGTCGACTCTATCCCTTTCTGTGTAGAGATAATTTTAGTGATCAGACTTATAAAATGAGGTTTATAGAGCTGCCTGTAAAGTAGGATTTTCCCTAAAGGAAGCATCAGTCTAGGCTGTGTGAGGAACTATCCAAATGCATATAAAAGGTGATCTTAAGGACACAGATGACATACACACAAAAAAAGAAAAAAAAAATAGGAAAAATAGAGAAACCAAAAAATATGAATTAAGCAATGAATGAGACAACATTCAGAGAGATTTTTTTTTAAAAAGAGTGCTACAGAGTTATTTTAACTCTGCCCTGCCTTGCCTTCTCACAAAGATCAGATGCAGCTGTCATGTAACATGAAGTCTGGTGAGCTATTTTTAATTTCTGTGAAAAGCCAGCTCAGAAGCTGCCCTCTATGTAAGCAGAAGCACAACAAAGTTGGAATATATATTTGTTTTTATTTGTGATACATCCTGTAATATGGTTTTCAGTGAAAAAGTTGGTAAGTTTTCTTATCATTTTACTTTATTATAGAATGTATATGGAAGTTATTTAAAATTTAAGGTGATAAAGATATCAGATTCTGTCTTGAAAAAAGCTCTGTAGGATTTCAATTCTTGCTGCAGTAATTCTGCATGTCACTGCTAAAAGCTTTAAGTGGAACAGAAACGAGTAACAAGGAGACAACGTTTTTAATATAAGGAAAAATGTAACAATGGAACATAATTGAAAGTTTTTTTTTTAAGAAACCTATGTAGCTACTGTAAAAAAAAAAATGGGGTCTTGTACAAGAATAAAGTTAAGTTAGTTAATTAGTTTTATATGCCAGCATTAAATTAAATTGCATTAAATTAAATTAAAAATTAATTGAAGTAAATTAAAGTAACATTATTTTAAGGTACTAAGTTTTGATCAAATATTGTATAGAATGCGTAATATGTGAATAATGATATCTGGAAGATAATTTCCATAGAACAAAGTAAGGATCCGACCTTGTTCTCCTGGAAATTGTGTAAATGTGTAAGGTTTAATTTATTTGATATTTATGTATTAATGTTTTTATGTTTTAACAGCAGCTGTGAAGATAAATAATTATTCTATGAGAACTTTAGAAATTGGATTACATCATGGTTTGAATATTTATCTATCTTTTAGAAGTATATGATTCATTTTATGATTGAGAGGTATATATATATATATATATATATATATATATATATATATATATATATATGCACATATATGTGAAGTTAATACACTTGAGGTATAGCTGACATTCCTTAAACTGGACCAATAGCTTGGCATAGTTGGATATAAAAAAAAAAGGTGTTGGCCATTTTGGAGCTTCCTCTCCCAACTGACATAACTGAAAATGCACAGTAACATGAATTTCGAGCATTAACTCCTGTTTGTAGGTGGTCTGCAAGTACATGAGCAGACATTTTGTTTTTAAAGTTTACCACAGTTAGAAAAGGGTAAATTAATCTTTATGTGGAGCAATCTAAATTGCTCTGGGAAGAGATTTATATGAGAATTGTTTGCTGTATTAATCTGGTTTAAGTCATTTTTGACTGTTGGTCCGCTTTAAGATAAGTATTGGTAATTGGTTTAAGAAATTTGCTGTTATGCTAATCTAAAAGTTAGAAGCATAAAGAAATACCTTCATGATATTGGTTTCAAAGCTTAGAAATGTTTTGAGCAGCTGTTTGTGTACGTCATCATGCTCTAATTTTGAGTAAAGTTTTTTTTTTTATGAAATAAGAATAAGTTTATTTGATAAGAATTTATTTGATAAGAATATTGGAGAATGGTATTACTTGTATAAGAGTGTCTTTGGACAAATAAGTAATGACTTTGGATGGCGTGATTAATACAAATTATTAGAGCCTTGTTTGCTGTCTTTTATTGCATGTCAGTAGTTGCCAAGGGCAGTGAAGGACAAATGCTACATGTCACCTCACTCAATGAGTATCTTGTGTATCCAAATTATTCTTATACAAGTCTAAATACTTAATGCGTAAAAATGCTTTAAGATATATTTTTGTAATAACAGTCAATGACCTTTTTTGGGAAACAGAAAGGTTTGTGAGTGTTATTTTGATATTAAAGCCCAGTTAAGGTTCAATTGTTATGATACGAGTTTGCCTTATTAGATATAAGGTTCCCTATGTATTTTTAAAGGTCAATAGTGCTTAACAGTAATTTTTAAACTTTTTATATACTTTTAATAAGGTTTTCTAAGAATACTCTAAATTGCTTATTAAGATGAATAAGGGATATACCTAAGAAGTTTTAACATACAGTTATATAAGTTTGAGCACTCCAGTATGTTTTAAAGTGATCATTACTGCTGTCTTGAAGTCCTCAAGACAAAATGCAAGTTCACCAAATATAGTATGAGCTGGTAGTTGTTTAACCTTTCTGAATCACTAATGTTAAGAGCTGAACATAGCTAAATGAAGTTAAGTTTGTTCCACAGAATTAAAGAAAAAAAAAATGGGGAGATATGAATAATGGTTACATTTGTAGTATTAAAAGGTGTTTGAACTCATGGAACAATCACTTGATATGTGATAAAAGGTTTGTGTTTAGGTGATGTAGATGGAGACGCCCCTTTACCTCTCTTCTGCATTTTCTAGCTTCAGAAGTACATATTTAATTTGGTTTTTAATTAAAGATAGTAGTTTTAGCACCATGAAGGATCATACATGATTAGATATTTGTGATAGTGGATGATAAAGGTGAAAATTTTGCTTTCAGCTTGAATGGCTGAATTGAGAACACATCACTGAAATGTATGAATTGGCTTTAGGTGGAAGGCAAAATGTGTGCACGGACGATATATTAGGTTATGAGAAAGGTATAGATGGAATATTTTTATGTTGGGTTGTTGTATAACTGAAACAAATTAATGAGAGTTACAGTGACAGCCATGAATCCTGATCATCAATCCCTATGAGGCCCTCAAACTCGCTGGCACTTCTGGAAAAGGTTCATACCCAATAAAAATCTCACCTGAGAGACTCAGTGCCACTTGCTGACAAGATGAGACTGCAGAAGGAGCAAGTCTTTGTGGTAGGCTCAGGTTGAAGGAACTGTGGGTTATGATAAGTGTCAAAGCATAAGTCTGCTTCAGGGAGAAGCGCCGCTGGACTTATTGCCTCTCAATGGTGCCTCAAGAAGAAGACATAGCCCATAGCCCAGTATGTGTCACTGTCTAACGTATTCAGCCCAGTACAGTGCATTACATTGTTTCAGATATCAGCAATATTGATATTTAATTTAGTTTATATGAATACCTGTTGTCCAGGTAATAGTGTTTACTCAGTGCATACTTAGGCCTAACCATCCATTTCAGAGATTGCAGAACTACATCCAACTATCTGAAGTGTGTCTATTAGTATGTCCTGGTGAACGAGGCGTTATTGGAATTATATTTGATTTTTTAAAACTATAAAAGTCCACTAAGAAAAATTTATAAGATGATTAAATTGTTTATGCCCATTTGTCATTCTTATATTTAAGTTAAGATGAAAGATGAAATTATCTTTTAAGATAAGTATGTAGCAGATGAATAAGACCACTGGAAAGAAAGTATTCAAAGGCTTTGTTATGAATTTTGCGTGGTTTTGGTTTATAGTTATCTTACTGGATGTGTTTGCCATTGCAGAAATCTCTGGATACATTCATGAGATACTAAGTACAGATGAGTTATTAATTGCATCAGTCAAATGTTAAAGAAAGAGAAAAGAGCCTGAGTACCAATCAAAAGACAGAAGTTGGCTTCAGCGGCAAAAGAGCAGCGTTGTTTACTTTGAATTGTGCTGCTGTTATGTATTTGTACTTTGTACATAAGTGATTGGTTACTTTGAAAATCTTCAAGAAATTGTATATTTCTCTTTTTATCTAAAGTTATTCATGATGCAAAATGTTTGTAAACATTTTTAAGACACTTGCGTATACAATAATGGCATCTAAGTGTATTTTCCACATGGAGGGAAACGCTGCAGGTGTGCATGGTGATTAAGGCTATAGGCCTAATCTAAGTATTGATGCTAACCAGAAAGAGTTAGAGTTCTGAGTGGTATCAGTACTGCATGCCTTTGCGGAATGACTATTGTCTCCTTACCTCAAGTTCTTAGGAATTTGGGCTAATGAAATGTACGCCAAGGCCTGTGAAGTATTTCGCTCCCGTCAAAGCAAGATACTAGGTCCTGCTCTGACTTTCTTAAAAGTGATTTAAAGGTGTATCAACTGTAGTGGTTATAAATAATCTTTGCTAGGTACATATGACAAGATAAGATCATATTAGTAAAATAACTTATGGGCAGTGGATAATTTAAAATTTTAGTTTATATACTTTGGGAAAAAGACATTTGGTCTTATAAGTAGGTTGTACTAGATGAATATTCATTGGAAGACTTTTTGATTACATTATTGACTAAACTAATTGATTATTTGGATTTTAGATTATTAGATTTGGTCAAAATTATAAAAAGGAGGAATATGTAAAGGAATTTATAACTTTGACCAAATCCACTGAAAACTCATATCTGAACTAATCTAGTTTCAATTCAATTGAATTATGTGGATATGTATTTTAGGTCAGCTCCAGTGCCTATGTATAGTGTGTCTCGCATCATCTTACATACAGACCAGCATGGAGAGATGAACAGTTGTCCCTATCAATCAATGTATGATGTAATGTGTGCATTTGGTTAAACTATGCTGATTGGTTGTTCACTTGTGATATGCATTTCTCTATATATGGACTATAACACAGTTACATGTATAGGCTGATATGGTATGCTGATGTACGTAGTTTAAGACTCATCCAGTGATTGGCTCCAACACAGTATGTCTGTATATGGCTTCTCTGTAAAGCTATAAAATAAACGATCCAAGGTCAAAGCTCAGGAGGGGCACACCCCACACGCGCCCACGAAGGACAAGCTGGCCTATGGATAAGTAAGAAAACGTGTGTCTCTGTGTGTCTTTAAATATGACATTGAATTAAGATGGATAATTTCCCCGACACACTCTCCATTTAAACCAATGAGAGCAGTCTGCGAATGACATAGTCAGGCTGGTGGCTCTTATTGGTCAAGAGCCCGTGCATGTGCTGTTGGAGCACAGAGTTGTAGTGGCCGAACTAGGAGGGTTTCAAACTTGTGATGCTCCGGGAAGAAAAACCCAGAAGCCGACCATGGAATGTTTTAGATTCCAGTCTGGCTGCTGGTGGGTTTTGTTACACTTTAAAGAGGACCAAAACCTAGGATTTTGACTATCCTGGGTTTTGGTCCCTTCCCCCAAGACATCCAGAATCGGCATGCCCCGCTATGGGTCATACCTGTCTAATAACTGCTTGCATTTTATAATTAACGTCACTTTTCCACAATCAAGGGAGGCCTCCTTTGTATGTGAGGAGGGGGCATCCCAAACACTAGCAGTAATATTTCAAGAGTACCTGTCTAATAACTGCTTGCATTTTATAATTAACGTCACTTTTCCACAATCAAGGGAGGCCTCCTCTGTTTGTGAGGAGGGGGCATCCCAAACACTAGCAGTAATATTTTAAGAGTACCTGACTATTAACTGGTTGCATTTTGTAAAGAAAGTCACTTTGTAAAATTGCCAGCAACCATTGCCTTTAACCGGGGGGCATCCCAAATATGCTAGCATGCGTCTTTTAAGAGTGCTCACATTGGAGTGGAGTTAGCAGCAGCATTAGGAGCCCATATATTGCCTGAAAGACACACATATGAGCTGGCAGCAGCAGCATAGGGAGCCCATATATTGCCTGAAAGACACACCCAGGAGTTGGCAGCAGCATAGGGAGCCCATATATTGCCTGAAAGACACACCCTGGAGTTGGCAGCAGCATAAGGAGCTACCATGCATCAGCTACTACCATGGATCAGCCATTGTTGGCTGGAAATCCTGGTTGAACCATGCCTGATTCATCTTCACAAAGGTGGGTCTCTCCACATTATTCGTGGACAGACAAGTTCTCCTTGGCATGACTATGGCCCCTGCCGCACTAAACACCCGCTCAGATGGCACACTACTGGCCGGGCAGGACAGCTTTTCAAGGGCAAACTCTGCTTGTTGCGGCCACAAGTCAAGTTTGGCTGCCCAGAAGTCCAGCGGATCCTCAAGGTGTGTTGACATGATCATGTCAAGGTATGACACGACCTGCTGTTTCAGGTCCTGCTCCAGGTCTTCATGCTGCTCATGACCTGCGGGTGTAGAAAGCTACTCATTAGCGACTGAAGACTGAGGCTGCTGCTGATGGAGCTGCTGCTGCTTCTCCTTCCAACCCCCCAGCAGCCATGGCAGTGGAAGGTGATTGCAGAGGTCCCCCGAGTCAGACCTGCGAGAGTATGGACCATGGCGCAGATAGGCATCGGCCAACTGACTACGTAGAATGTCTTTGTAGTAGGTCAGTTTGTCCTCCCTCTCGGCGGGTTTTAAAAATGCCCCCATTTTGTGCCGGTTCAGTTCCGGCACGGCTTGATCGACCATTCCTGTCTGCTGCCTGTACTGACCTCTGCTTTGTCTGACCATGAAGCTGCCTGCCCCTCTGGATACCCTGCGATCTCTGACCTCCTGGCTTGACCCTTTGGCTACTCCCGACTACGCACCTCATCCCTGTACTCTGACGCACCCTCCGTATTGACTACCTGTGAACGAGCTCAGCTTCGGGATACCCTCGTGGTTCATCGGCCTTCACCGTAAGCAGCCATCCTTTGCGCCTATTAAGACCTGGGGGCATCCGTGTCCGGTGAGGCGTACCTAGCGTCCCGGCAAACGGGGGATTGATTATAGGCAGAAGCGGCGGTGGAGATTGGGGGTTGCCTGCTTACAGAAGGCTGGTGTCCTGCTGGGCATCACAGTATGGACCATGGCGCAGATAGGCATCGCCCAACTGACTACGTAGGATGTCTCTGTAGTAGGTCAGTTTGTCCTCCCTCTCAGTGGGTGTAAAAAATGCCCCCATTTTGTGCCGGAAGCGAGGGTCCAATAAGGTGGAGAGCCAGAAGTCATCCCTCTGACAAATGGAGACAATTCTGCGATCACTACGCAAGCACGTGAGCATGCCTCGTGCCATTTGTGGAAGTGACTTGGAGGGACTACCTGTCTCCATCTCCACTGCAAACTGCCACGGTGAGTCTGGGTCCTCTGTCTCGCCTTCCTCACAACCCTGTAGCTCCTGTGGCTGCTCCTGCTTCTCCCTTCCTGTCAGATGACTAAATAAAATTGCCATTTTGTCAAACCTAAACTGTGCTTCTCTGTGCCCCATCCCCTCCTCCTCCTCCACTTCAGCCCCCACAGGCTTCATGTGGCTGTGAAATGTATGCGCCATGTCTCCAGTTCCCTGAACAGCCATGGTTTCCAACATGTGTTGTAGTACATGAAGCAGTGGAATCACATAGTTCATCTCATAGTCCTGGTGACTGACTTATAAAGTAGCTTCCTCAAAGGGCCTAAGCAAACGGCAGGTGTCACGTATGAGCTGCCACTAGTTTACATTGAAGTTACACAGGGGAGTCCCCCTATCCGTTTGGATCATCAAGAAATCCGTGATGGCTTTTCTCTGTTCCTATAGTCGATCCTGCATATGGAGGGTGGAATTCCAACGGGTGGAAACATCGCAAATCAGACTATGTTTGGGGATACCGTTCTGATGCTGAAGCTCAAGAAGGGTGTGCTTGGTGGTGTAGGAGTGGCTGAAGTGCATGCAAAGTTTCCTTCCCGTTGTTAGGATGTCTTGCAGATGGGGGGAAGACTTCAGAAAATGCTTGACAACTAGATTGAACACGTGTGCCATGGCAGGACGCATGGCTCAGGCTTCCTTGTCGTAGCGCAGACAAGATGTTCTTCCCAGTGTCAGTGACCATGGGTCCCATTTGCAGTTTTCGTGGAGTAAGCCATGATTTAATTTATTGAGTTCTCATTTTTAGCAGTTCCTCCCATGTGTGGCTCTGTGGCTCAAGGCAAACCATGTGAAGAACAGCGTGAAACCGCCGTGTCCTGCACACATGGTAGGCTGGAAGGGCACTGGGAAAAAAAAAAAAAATATTTAGAAAAAACAAAATACAAAAAAAAAATGAAAAAAAAATAGTATTAAAATTCACAAAATATTAAAAAAAGACAATGGAAAAAAAATATTAAAAAAATGAAAAAATATATATATTTTTTTTTATTTTAAAAAATACAACATTTGAAAAAAAAAAAAATGAAAATCCAAAAATAAAAAAAAAAATAATTTTGATAAATTTTATATGTTACTGTTATTATGTTCGATGTTATTGTTGCTATGTTATATGTTATTATATGTTATTATTATAAATATGTTCAAATAAGATAAATGTTAACTATTAATATGTAATTGACAATTTGCCACTTTTTTCTGTGACACCATTGCTAAGTGCAAGTGCACTGTCACAGGCACAAAGGCCTAGGAGCGTGGAGGGCACAGCAGAGGGACCTGTCCAAGTTGCTGTTGTGGTTGTGCAGGAACCACAATCACCCAGTGGGCCTTAAAGGATATGTATTGTCCCTGACCGTAGTTACAGCTCCAGACGTAGGCACTGCTGTGCCTACTGTGACAGGCTCAGTGTTCTGTTCAAAAAAATTGCACAGGGCTGGTACTGCCTTCTTCGCAAAGAAATTACAGCATGGGACTCTCCACCTCGGCTCAGCACAAGCCATCAGTTCTCTGAAAGGTCGACCACCTCAAAAGAGAGGGACTGCAGCACCAGCAACTTATACAGGGGCACATTTAGCTTCTGCACGTTGGATGAGTGGGCACATACTGTTGTCTCTTGGACATGGCTTGGCCAATGGATTGCTGGCGGAATGACTGACTCTGATTAAGAGGAGGAGGAGCATCTGGAGCGACAGAGGATGGGTATGACACACAGTAGGTGGTGGAGCCTTGGCTGGCTGGAACAGAGAGTGGCGTGCCACTGGGTAATGCAGCAGGCTGGACCACCACTTTGGAGCCAACTCTCCCAGGCCGCAGGGCTGTGGGTCCAACATTGGGACCCTGGCCATACTTCACCTTCTGCCTACACATCTTTCATATAGCCATGTTAACCTCCTGTGGATGCTTGATGAAAAACTGCCACATGGCCTTGTAGCTGATTTTTCCTACCAACAGTCCGCACTAATTCACTGCTGCTTCCGCCGCTGCCGCCAGTTCCAGGGACCCTCTTCCACTACCTTCTGGGAAGATAGCCTGCCGCGCAAGTGGTCTACCCCGAGCACATTTGCCTCCATACTTTCCCCTTCTGCCACCATGCTGGCCGCTAAATCTGTCACTCTCCATCACTCCAAGCCTTTAAAATTGCCCTCAAAACTCACTGATGTCCTCCTCAGGTTCCTCAACAGTGTCTGCTTAAGAAGCCAAAACGCTTGCAACACCACCTCCCACACCACTCTCCTCATCACTACTTGCCCGCCTAGTGGAAGAAGCGGCGAGTGTCTCCTCCACTTCTTGGCTGGGCAGTAGCTGCTGATTTTTCTGATTATCAGATCGTCCTCACTGAATAGTGAAGCTGAACCCTAAGCATAAGACATAACCGACAGTTGACTGGGGGTGTCAGATGTCACTTGTGATACAGTGGATGAGCGTGTTAACCAATAGATGATGGCAGATGGGTTGCTGGTCAAGACACGACCGCTAGCTGATCCCGGGAGATCAGTCCTCTCACTGAGACTCCTGCTGCCACTCACCCCTAGTCTGCTGCAACCTCTGCTTGATGAATTTAGGCCTCTGCAACTTCTCTGTGCCCATCCTGCCACTTCTCTGCCTGACATACAGTGCGTATATGAGGGGAGGACAAAACGCTACACTACACTTAAAACAGGATTTGTCGATAAGAGCAGCAGGTGTGTAACTATCTATAGTCTTTCACTAAGTAGTAACTAGGCCCTGAAGACTTTAACACGAACAAAGTGATGAAACTCTTAGATGTGTGTAAGTGATGCTCTGATGAGAGCAATTCAATGTGCTCCAGTATGCTTCAAAAATGTTTTTTTTTTCAGAGACTGGCCTGCGTGGAAATGAATCGGGCATGGATCAGCCAAGATTTCCACCCACCAATGCCTGATGCATTAGAGTAGATTGATCATGGGGCCAGGCCAACACTAAAGAAATATGCATCGCGCAAAACAGATTTAAGGCGCTGCTCTCCAGTTACAGACATTCCTCCACATCAGACCACAAGTAATTATTGAGAAAATGCTTTACGTTACTCTTACTTTTTATTAATATTCTTCGGATAAGATATCTGTGCCGAAAATCTGTATATGTGCTCTTAATGCTGCTGCCAACTCCAGTTTGTCTTTCAAGCAATGTTTGGGCTCCTGCTGCCAACTCCAGTGTGTCTTTCAAGCAATGTTTGGGCTCCTGCTGCTGCTGCTGCCAACTCCAGTGTGTCTTTCAAGCAATTTTGGGCTCCTACTGCTGCTGCTTGCAACTCCAGGGTGTCATTCAGCCAATTTTTGGCCTCCTGCTGCTGCTGCTGCTGCCAACTCCAGTGTCTCTTTCAAGCAATGTTTGGGCTCCTGCTGCTCCTGCTGCCAACTCCAGTGTGTCTTTCAAGCAATGTTTGGGCTCCTGCTGCCAACTCCAGTGTCTCTTTCAAGCAATGTTTGGGCTCCTGCTGCTCTTGCTGCCAACTCCAGTTTGTCTTTCAAGCAATGTTTGGGCTCCTGCTGCTCCTGCTGCCAACTACAGTGTCTCTTTCAAGCAATGTTTGGGCTCCTGCTGCCAACTCCAGTGTCTCTTTCAAGCAATGTTTGGGCTCCTGCTGCTGCTGCTTGCAACTCCAGGGTGTCATTCAGCCATTTTTTGGCCTCCTGCTGCTGCTGCTGCCGCCAACTCCAGTGTCTCTTTCAAGCAATGTTTGGGCTCCTGCTGCCAACGCCAGTGTGTCTTTCAAGCAATGTTTGGGCTCCTGCTGCTCCTGCTGCCAACTCCAGTGTGTCTTTCAAGCTATTTTGGGCTCCTGCTGCTCCTGCTGCCAACTCCAGTGTCTCTTTCAAGCAATGTTTGGGCTCCTACTGCTCCTGCTGCTAACTCCAGTGTCTCTTTGAGCCAATGTTTGGGCTCCTACTGCTCCTGCTGCCAACTCCAGTGTGTCTTTCAAGCAATGTTTGGGCTCCTGCTGCCAACTCCAGTGTGTCTTTCAAGCAATGTTTGGGCTCCTGCTGCTCCTGCTGCAAACTCCAGTGTGTCTTTCAAGCAATGTTTGGGCTCCTGCTGCTCCTGCTACCAACTCCAGTGTGTCTTTCAAGCAATGTTTGGGCTCCTGCTGCCAACTCCAGTGTGTCTTTCAAGCAATGTTTGGGCTCCTGCTGCCAACTCCAGTGTCTCTTTCAAGCAATGTTTGGACTCCTGCCGCTGCTGCTACTGCTTGCCACTCCAGGGTGTGTCTCTCAGTCATTTTTTTGGCTCCTGCTGCTGCTGCTGCCAACTCCAGTGTCTCTTTCAGCCAATGTTTGGGCTCCTGCTGCCAACTCCAGTGTGTGTCTTCAGGCCAATTTTTGGGCTCCTGCTGCCAACTCCAGGATGTCTTTCAGCCAATATTTGGGCTCCTGCTGCTGCCAGCTCCAGGGTGGGTTTTTCAGGCAATATAGGGGCCCCTCATAGTGATGCCACCTCAACTCTCTGCAATTGTGCCGCTCTGCAATTCTAATAGCGATGCCTCTGATCTGCATGTCATAATTATTTACAGTATTATTTCACTAACACAGCACGCTTCCTATGCGTGTTACAGCAAGGCAGAATGGTTTACAACCCTATTGAGGCTCTAGGAAGCTAAGAAATAGCCGCTTTTAATAGCGATTCATCGCGAATAAATTCGGGTCGAATCAATTTTTGTCGGAAAATTCGTCGAATCAGTCGAATCAAATTTTTCAAATGTTCGCTCATCTCTACTGGAGACCAACTGGGCAACTACACTACCCCCCCGGCCAGAATGGCAAACAGGAGTTCCTAAGCAGCCCGCACCAGCACAGGGTGGCACAAGGGACTCGATTTGACGTTCCAGTAGGCGGGTACCACCACTATTTTTTTAATCAAAGAAAATACAGTATCTGGGGCCTCCACACAGATTTTGTGCCCAGGAGCCTCCCCCACACTTAATCCAGCCCTGCCGGCGGTGGCAAGCCTGACCGATTTATCAAGCCGCTCCACAAAGGGTAAGCCCAGCCTATGCCCAGTATGCTTCAGCCATATGGCCTGTCACAAAGCCATTGTAAGGGTCAGATTTCGGCAAAGCAACTTGGCAATTCCCGTCATCACCACTCCGGCAAATTTGATCAAACTGATCGTATTGTGCAGTACCGATCCTCCAGAGACTGGGCCCGTCACAGTCCTCATAGGGAGGGGACGCATACCCACTGTATATATACTGTAAGAAGCTCCCACACTCATTGTGCTGGCAGTCCAGAGATGCAGCTGGTGTTGTCTACTTCACTGTAGGAGCCAAGGCAAAGGTGAGTTTTGCAGCGACCCGGGTGTGGGGTCACACAGCAAGGCATTCCTTTGCAGGGATTTGGGATGTCCCAGGGGCGAAGTTCAGTGGCTGTTCCTGCAGTATTTCAGTGGGCTTTGTTCCTCTGTCAGGATTGAGGAGCAGTTAGGATAACCTAGATCATAGGCTTGCCTGACTGTCGCATCTTTGAAAACCTAACGGGAAGTGTGTTTCTTATTCGCCTGGCAACATTATATCTACCTAACATGATGGTCTTTTCTTGTCTTTTATTATGCCTGTGAATATAATATGGGGCACAAATGGCCTTTGCTTTATGTATTTTATGCATTTCTGATCGGTTACCTAGTTCTGTAATACTGAACAGAAGACTTCATCAGACTAAGGAGGGAGCTGTGGTCAGAATTGGTGTGATATATAGGCCCCCTGGACAATCTGAGGATCTAGATAACCTGTTAGATGAAATCAGTGGAATGGCAGAGAAGGGGGACATTGTAATTACAGGTGACTTCAACATGCCTGATATGCAAGAGCAGGACTATATTAGAGGCACTTAATGGAGTGTCTCTAAAACAACTTGTGACATTGCCAACTAGAGGAGATAACATTCTTGACTTAGTTCTGACCAATGGGGATCTGGTGTCCGAGGTCAGGGTTGAAGAAAATCTGGGTTCCAGTGACCATCAATGCTTATGGTTCAGAATAAAAACAGACATTGTGCAATCACACACCAGAACCAAAGTGCTAGACTTTAGGAAGACAAACTTCAAGGAAATGGCGGAGTATGTAGAAAGAAAATTAGGTGAGTGGAACAGAGTAGCAGAAGTGAGTGCCCAGTGGTCACTACTAAAAATGGCCATCTTAAAGGCAACTAAGCAATATGTGAAACAAACTAGCAAGATTATAAGGAAGAAGAAACCATTATGGTTTACTAGGGAAGTCAGCACTATCATAAAAGATAAGAAGTCTGCCTATAAGAAGTATAAAGTAAGTGGAAGTGTAGCTGACAGAGAGGCGTATAAAATTAAACAGAGTGAAGCAAAACTGATTATAAGGACTGCTAAAGGGCAAAAGGAGGAATAAATGGCCAAATCTATGAAGAGGGGAGATAAAACCTTTTTCCGATATATTGATGACAGAAAGAAGAAAAACAATGCAGTCTCAAAAATTAGAAATAGGGAAAATAAATATATTGACGGAGATAAGGCTGTGGCTGACCATCTGAATAGCTACTTTTGTTCGGTATTTTCAGATAGTAGCAGGCATGGCCATAGCACAGCATCCCGCTGGGAGGGCACAGCTCCGGAGTTTCTGGAGGCTGATGTCCTATCCGAGCTGGCACATCTAAAGGTAAGTAAGGCGATGGGTCCAGATGGAATCCACCCCAGAGTTCTAAGGGAACTTAGGTTTGTGATTGCAGCCCCTCTGACTGATTTACTTAACCATTCCCTTTCAACTGGTGAGGTTCCAGACAATTGGAGAATGGCCAATGTCGTACCAATCCATAAAAAGGGGAGTAAAGAAGAAGCCAGTAATTACAGGCCAGTTAGTTTAACATCTATAGTGGTCAAATTAATGGAAACACTCTTAAAAAAACAGATAATTTCCCATCTAAAAATTAATGACCTATTGGACCCAAAACAGCACGACTTTACTGAGGGCAGATCATGTCAGACCAATCTTATTGATACCTTTGACAATGTCAAGTGTTAGATGAAGGTGGTGCTGTGGATATCGCCTATCTGGATTTTAGCAAAGCCTTTGACACTGTACCACATAAGGAGCTCATAGATAAGTTATTGAAGGTAGGACTCAATCCCTGGATAGTTCAGTGGATTTCCAGTTGGCTGAGGGATCGTTATCAGAGTGTTGTTGTAAATGGTGTGCAATCTGAACAAAGGCGAGTTACAAGTGGTATGCCACAAGGCTCTGTCCTGGGCCCCATTCTTTTTAATATATTTGTAAGTGACATAGGAGAAGGCTTGGTAGGAAAAGTTTGTCTGTTTGCTGATGATACAAAGGTTAGTAATATGGTGAATATTCCTGGAGGTGTCTGCAAAATGGAAAATGATTTAGCTTTACTGGATAGATGGTCAAAACTGTGGAAACTAGAGTTTAATGTCTCTAAATGTAAAATCATGCACTTGGGTAGAAGGAATCCCTGCTCTGATTACCGTATGGGCAGCACTGTGTTAGCCAGGACCTCGGAGGAGAGAGATTTAGGGGTACTGATTACTGATAGCTCCAAGATGAGTGGACAGTGTAGCCAGGCAGTGGGAAAAGCAAGCAGGATGCTCGGCTGCATAGCTCGAGGCATCGCCAGTAGGAAGAGGGAGGTTGTGATGCAGCTGTATAGAGCCCTGGTAAGGCCACAGCTAGAATACTGTGTGCAGTTCTGGAGACCTTACCTGCAAAAAGACATTATTCAAATAGAACGGGTCCAAAGGCGGGCAACGAAAATGGTGGAAGGACTTAAACTTAAAACTTTTCAGGAAAGACTTAAAGAACTTAATTTGTACAGTCTGGAGGAAAGAAGGGAGAGGGGGGACATGATTGAGACCTTTAAATATGTGAAAGGATTGAATAAGGTTCAGGAGGGAAGTGTTTTTAAGAAGAAACTTAATGATAGAACAAGGGGGCACAACCTGAACCTAGTCGGGGGGGAAGATCAGGAGCAATGTTAGAAAATATTATTTTACAGAAAGAGTAGTAGATGCTTGGAACAAACTTCCAGCAGAGGTAGTTGAAAAATCAACAGTCACTGAATTTAACCCTTTTGTTGCCAAGCCCGTAACACCTACGTGCTGGCTTGGCTGGGCCTTAAGTGCCAAGCCCGTAGGTGTTACGTGCTTGATTTTCCCCCCTTCTAGTTTAAAAAATAAAAAATACTCACCTGACCCCTTGTTGGATCCGGCCGGGCAAAAAAAAAAAAAATGACATTCACTTACCTCCGTGTGCGCTGGCTCCCACTGTCCCTCCTCTTCACCTGGGGGGCCTCCGATCCCCCCCCGAGGACTCACCGATCTTCAGGAGAGAGCCCGAGAGGCTCTCTCCTCTATCCTTCCCGATGGTGGCCGCCATCTTGCCGCTAAGCCCCGCCCCCTTGGGGCTGGCCCCCCCACTCTGTGCCTACAAGCCCCCATAGCTGGTCCCGGGCTGGTTATTTTGGGTAAGGGGGACCCCACGCCATTTTTTTTTGGATTTTTAAGGGTTTTTAACCCTTAAAAATAAAAAAAATAATGGGGTCCGCCTCCCCGGGAAGGGGGACCCTATGTCATTTTTTTTTTGAATTAACCCTTTGTGTTCTGTCATCCAGCAGCTATAAAAGGCTTCCAGCAGGTGAGCAGAAGCCAGTGATCGCCGAGGGACAGAGTGCTCCAGCATGGATGGGAGGTAAGTATTAAAAAAAAAAAAATAATATTAATAATAAAATAATTTTTTCTATTTGTGTGTGTGTGTTTTTTTAACATTTAACCCATTGTGAACTGGTAAGGGGTCCATGACCCCTATACCAGTTCACAAGGCTGGGGGAGGTGGCAAGTCACCTGTGACTAGCGGGTGACTTGCCATTAACCCCTGGCACCCCCATTACCTGCCTCCCCAAAGCCCAGGGGGGGGCAGAAGAGCCCAGGCCCACGGGCTATGCAGGCTTGTAGCCTGCAGGGCCAGGGGCCACAAAAGCTGGCCCCTGTGCCCTGTTTCCACAAGCCCTGCATAGCTGGTCCCGGGCTGGTTACTTTGGGTAAGGGGGGCCCCATGTCAATTTTTTGGGGGGATTTTTAAGGGTTTTTAACCCTTAAAAATCCCCCCCAAAAATGGGGTCCCCCCCCAGGGATCGGGGACCCTATGTCATTTTTTTTTCTCGATTTAACCCTTTGTAGTGTGGATGGTAGTTGCATTTTATTTGTAAATGTTATAGATTACTTGTTTCAGTTAGGGGGGTCTCCTGGGCAGGAACGGGGGGCTACCGATAAATATGTGGTACTGTTCTAATCGGTAGAAATAGGGCTTTCACATGCAATATGATTTTCCTTAATAAAATACATTTTTTATTTAAAATAAAGGAGTCAATTTTCTAAAAATGTTTTTATTTATTTTTTTTTATTTTTTTTTACTTAATAATATTGTAAAAAACAAAATAAAATTTACAAACAAGACATTTTATGTTAAAGCCTAAACTCTGCTGCAAAAAAATATAAATATAATTTTCCTGAAAATTACAGCAAAAATGGCGCAAAATATGGTGCAAAATGGGGAAAAATGACCTGTCAACAGAGGGTGACAAAATCTCAAGTAGGCTGGCAATTAAAAGGGTTAATAGTACCTGTGCATGTTGGGTATTGTTCTGTTCGGGAGACCTTGCGCTTTCAGACGTAGCTTGTTTTTTATTGTTTGCATATTTATATTTTAGGAAAAGGT
The DNA here is from genome assembly GCA_027917425.1 of Gastrophryne carolinensis. NCBI lineage: Eukaryota > Metazoa > Chordata > Amphibia > Anura > Microhylidae > Gastrophryne > Gastrophryne carolinensis. The sequence continues at coordinate 52,111,966 of CM051239.1, forward strand.
GTTTTTTATTCAGCTTTTTTATAAATTTTTTAGGGAAACCCTGCGCAACCAAAGAATTCTTTGAGGAATTAATTCCAGAAAGATGAGCCCACTACAACAAGCTGGGTACGCTTAGAAAGCGTAACAGGTGTACTTTCAGGGAATATATGATTTTTGGGGGATATTCCAAATGTAAAGGGTTGTTTTGGTTTAAAAATCGCAAGGTGCGCACTTTGTCTGCAGAACTGAAATTTTCAAGTAAAATTACCGTTACGCGCATGCTTTACTTTGGGGTGTTTGCCAACTCTTCCCTTGACAGAACCTATGCATGTTGGGTGTTGTTCTGTTCGGGGAATGTTGCTTTTTCAGATTAAACTTGTTTTTTTTTGTTTGTATATAGTTTTTTTAGGAAAATGTGGATTTGATTCTGCTTTTTTATCCTTTTTTTTGGGAAACTCTTTGCAACCAAAGAATACATTGAGGAATTACTTCCAGAAAACTATGGGCACATCAACATGCCTGGTACACCTAGAAAGCTTGAGGTGTGTACTTCCAGAGAATATATCGTTTGTTGGGGGTATTTCAAATGTAAAGGGTTGTTTTTCTGGTAAAACTGCAAGGTGCGCGTAGCGTATATCACAGTTGTATTTTTTTCTGAAAATCCCCTAAAGCGCTATTTCAGTTTGGGGGAGTCTCCTGGGCAGGAAAGGGTATCTACCTATACATATGTGGTATCGCTATAACCGGGAGAAATTGGGATTTCCCACGCAATAAGATTTTATTGACAAACTTACATTTTTTATTACAAAAAAACTCTACAAATTGTAAAAAAATAATTTTTTTTAATTTTTTTTCACATATTTCACCCAAAAATATTGAGAATACACCTAAAAAATACAAACAAGACATTTCATGTTAAAGCCCAGACTCTGCTGAAAAAAACAATATATCATTTTCCTGGGAAATCCCTGGAAATCCTTTCAAAAATGACAGTTGAACATGTGTAGCGCAAAATAGTGAAACATCGTCTGGCAACAGGGAGTGGCAAATGCTGCAGGTAGGCTGGCAGCGAAAGGGTTAAACATGCCTGGGATAAGCACACATCTATCCTAAGATAAAGAGTACATACAGTATACACATAAGGGCAGACTAGATGGACCGTATGGTCTCCTTCTGCCGTCAACCTTCTATGTTTCTATGTTACTATAACTTGTAGAAATGGTAATCTGTCGCCACCTTGTGGCTTTTCTCTACATTTTCTTTCTGAATTCTTTTTTATTGCCTCATTTTGTATAACTAATTGTACAAGTGATTGTTAGACATTTATAAAGCATCTTTCTAGGTTTACCACCAAAGCTTGCTTCAAACCAGTTCTGAAATATTATTGTTACTATCATCAGGGACAGATTAAGTGTGGTGGAGGCCCCAGATACAGTATTTTTTCCCTTTGGCCTCCATTCAGCTCTGATAGCCTCTCAGACATGCAGCCATCCGCATCCCTGGTAACCTCTAGCTGGGAACACCAGCACCAGCCACTCACATCCATGAACCCATGCTTTGGATTGTCATACCCCCCAAGTGCCCCGATTTGCCCGGGACATTTACGGGATGCCCCCCATATCCCCCGGTCCCGCCCCTTTAACAAATATCCCGGCTGCCCCCGCTGTGGAGCGTTGTGCCCGGGGCCAGGGTAGTAACGTGCTGTGCAGTGGCATCAGCAGAACTTCCGAGCAGTGGAGGCTGAGGGAGCCCCCCCCCCCGCCCCCGCTATCATCAGTGTCCTGGAGATCTCAGACTGGCAGGACACAACAGTAAAAAGGAGAGAAAAGGCAAGTCCCACCCATGATGTATTAGTTGTGGCCAGTCTGTCTCATTCACTTCTATTCTGTGTTCCTTTCCATTCTCTGTCTTTTTCTCCCTCTCTCACTTTATCACTGTCCTTTTTTCTTTCTCCCTGCTTTCCTTTTTTGTCCTCTCTTGCTTCTTTTATTTGTCCATTCCTTCCGTCTTTTTTTCTTCCTCTATCTTTCTCCCTCCCAACCTTTCTCGCTGTGTTCTTCTCTTTCATTTTTTCTCCCTTCTTCCCTGCCTTTCTTTCTCTCTCTCCACCACGCTTTATTCTATCTCTTTTTCAACTTTCCTTCTTTCTTTCTCTTTTGTTCTCTCTTTCCTTCATCCTTTCCCTCACTCCTTCCTTTCATCCTTCCCTCTCTCCCCTCATTTCTGCATTTCCTCTCTTTTTTTTCTTCTCTCACTCCTTCCTTCTTTCCTCTCTTTTTATCACTTTTTTTCTTCCTTACATTCTTCCCATTCCACCGTTCACTCTCTCTGTCTCCCTCACTCCCCTACTGCCTTCTTCCTTTTGTTCTTTCACTCCCCCCTACCTCTTTCTTATTCCCTGTCCTTGCTCTTCTCTCTCCCTTTCTTCAGTTCTCACTTCCATCTCTACCTCCTTCCCTTCCCTCCCTGTTTTTCTTCTTACACCATTCCTCCTCTCCTCTTTCCATCCTGTCTTCTTCCTGTCTCTTTACTCTCTCTCTTTTTTATTTATTTCTTTCTCCCTCCCATCTTTCTTTCCCTTCTTCCTCCTTTCCTCTTCCTCTCTTTCTCTTTTCTTTCACTCACTATTGCTATACATTCTTTCTCTCTTTTTTCATTACATCTGCCACTTCTGTTTTCTCTCTCTTCCTTGCTTCACTCACTTCCTTCTTTTTATTTTCCCTTCTCTCTATTTCTCACTTTTTTTTTCTCTGATTTACTTTCTTTACTCTTCTTCACAACCTCCTAACTTTCTCATTTTTTTCTCTTTCTTTTTCTCTGTTCCACACCCTATGTTCCCTCTATCTCTTTCTTCCTCTATTTTCTCCTTTCTCTTGTCTTTCTTCCTCTTCTCACACTAACACTAGTTTTGACTATCCTGGGTTTTGGTCCCTTCCCCCCAAAGCATCCAGAATCGTCATGTCCCGCTATGTGAAACCCTCCAGGTTGCCCAAACTAACTCACCTTTCCCCAGTTCAATCAGCAGCCGCATCCCTGCTACCCCCTGGCAGGGAGCATGCCCGCACCGGCCATTCACTGTTGCCTGGCTGGGGCACATGTCCTGCTAAAGGGATAGCAAGGAGAAGGTGAGTATACTGGGTTTCACACAGCGTGGCATCCCAATTCTGGATGCCCCAGGGGGGCGGATGGCCATGAGATTTGGTCCACACTATTGTATGTGTGTGTGCGCAGGGGTGTGCCAGTTTTATTATTATCATTATGTAATTCTCAGGTGGTGTTTGCCTTTATGGGCGTGGCTAGGGGGCGTGGCTTAATGGTAACAAAAATGCCACGGTGTTCTATGCAGGCTGCCACATTTGTCCCTCGTTCTTGCTTTAAAAAGTTGGGAGGTATGGATTGTGGCTAGGTAAGTTTATGCGGCTCTCCAAAGGGGGTATCACACGGTGAGGCATCCCAAATCAAGATGCCCTAGGGTGAGGAAATAGGCTGGACCTGGAGTCTATTAGACTCCAGGACAGGCAAAATGTACCAGTGTTCCACTTTAAGGACCAAATGCAGTCCATAAGACTCCAGGGCCACTTGATTCCATCTCCCAAGTCCCCCTGGATCCCCATTGCATGTGTGGCTGGGGGCGGCATTTCTTTTTTGGGCTATGCGCAGCCATGCCCGCTGTAACTGGGTGGCTGCCATGGCTGCTCAGGGATACGGAGGGGCGGGGCAGTGCGCTGAGTTCGGCTGGGCTAGAGAAGCTGATTGGAGGAGAGTTGTGCCAGCACTGTGGGAACGCGAGCAAGGTATGTATTACTAGTGATTGGCAGGTTTTACACAGTGGGGCATCCCAAATCGGGATGCCCAAACAAACCCCAAGATTGGACTACCAGATTTTGTTCCATGCCACAATCAGGATGCCCCGCAGTGTGAAACCCCCCAGTTCGCCCCCAATACAGCTCACCTTTCCACGCTGTAAAAGCACACGTGTGGGCTCTTGTTTAATGATGGCCATTTGTTGTGACTACCTCATTCAGCAAGCGCCCCCCATAGCAGGGGTACTCAACTACTTTCAGTGGAGGTCCACTTACCAGGGTCTGCCGTGGGATGAAGGTCCGGGGGGGGGGTGTAAGTAAGAGTGCCAGCCCGGACAGGACGAGCACGCCCAGGCGCATCAAGCGCTGGAAGCGGCGGCTATATAGAACAAACCATGGCGGCGCATGCTTTTCATACACATATTGGCGGGGAATTACCTCAGGCTCGACCCAGGAGCTCCGGAACATGGCTCACACCAGGGCGCAAACCGAACCAGCCACCGAACGGCGCGCTCTCACCGTGCGCAATATCCAGCCAGCCCGACTATTGAGTCCAGGGCAGCCGCGGGAGGAGGAGACAGCGCATCATCAAGCGGCACACGAACAGGGGTCCACAGGCGGGGGCCATCGCCACAGTCCGGCCCTGGGCAGCGGTCCGGACAAATGGCGTCTGCGGTCTGGATTCGGACCGCGGTCCGCCATTTGAGTACCCCTGCCCTATAGATCTGAATGGCTGGGGTGAGAGCACCTTCATGACGCCGGTGATGCGGCTGTGTGCACTCTCCATTTAAAGTGGACCAAAATCCACATTTTTGACTGGCATCCCTTGAATTGCTGCCCCCATGAGGAGTATATTTTGCCAATTTCCATTGCTCCTGTTCACTCTGATCCCAAATAATGATCTTTGTTTTAGCTGTAAAGCTCCACCTTCTCCATTTATCGCCATTTTTGTGTGTCGTGCTGATGTCATTGCTACACCAATGTAATGACTGATCTGCCATCATACAGAAAAGGGCAACAACAAAAAATGTGTTCCAGGACGTTTCAAAAAGCAAAAATATTCATTTTTAGTTCTACACCCTAAGAAGGGAGTATTATCAGGGGATTTGGCCAAATGTATTTCACATGTTTGGTGGGTTTTGGTCCGCTTTTAACCAATGAGAGCAGTCTGCTGAATGACATAGTCAGGCCAGTGGCTCTCATTGGACGAGAGCCTGTGCATGTGCCGTTGGAGCATAGAGTTGTAGTGGCTGAACTAGGGGGGTTTCACACTCGGGATGCCCCAGAAAAAATGCCAGGAGCTGACCCTGGAAGCTTTTAAATTCCAGGCTGGCTGGTGGTGGACCAAAGTGGACCAAAACCTAGAATTTGACTATCCTGGGTTTTGGTCCCTTCCCCCTAAAGCAGGGCCGGCACCAGTATCTGGCAAACCCGGGCACGTGCCAAGGGCCCGGGGCCAGTGGGGGGCCCACCCGTGCAGCAATTGCGTGTTTCATATACTTACCCTCCTCATTCCATCACTGCTCCAGTCTTGCTGGGCCCTGTGGTGCGTCGCTTTGGTGGTGGGGGCGGGGTTGTAGGCTGCTTGCCTGCGCACCTGCTCCTCCATCGTCTGATTGGTTACTTCGCCTGCCGGTCTGTCCAATGGCGAGGCGGCTCTGTCCGGCCCTAGGGTGAGGCGAGGGGGCGGGACAGTCTCCTTCTCACTCCGGCCCGCAGGGCCTCCATTGCGGGGGAGAGGCGGGAGCTGCGCCAGTGAAGCGAAAAATAAATAGTTCCGGCAAGCAAGTCCCAGCGTCCCGGGCTCCTGCAACCCCTGCAAACAGGTATGTAGTGCAACGCCCGGGGAGGGGCCAGCACTGGAAAGAGAAGCCATATTGCAGGTTGCTGTGAGCCCCACTGTTACATAGCCACAGGGGGCAGAATGCTATGCCCCCCCCAAGCAGCAGCCATGGGACATGATGCTATGGGGCCCCAAGGGCAGCAGTCTGGCCCCATGACTGCTGCACAGGTGAACCCACAGCAGCCTGGCCCTATGGCTGCTGCACAGGTTGCCCCATAGCAGCCTGGCTCCTGTGGCTGTGTAACAGGGGGGCCCACAGCTACTATGGGGTCCCCTGTTCAGCAACCAAGGGAGCCTGGTTGCTATGGAACCCCTTTAGGGCTGCAGTACAAAGCAGGAAAAAAAAGAAGGTAGGCAAAATGGATAGAACAAAAAAGGAAAAACGGAAAAGGAGGAAGAAAAGGAAAAAAAGTAAAGAAGGAAGGAAAAAAAGAGTGAGGAAAGGAAGGGAGGAAAGACAACGGGAAGAAAGAAAGAACAATGCATTAAATGCTGGCACACATTGCGTGAATTCTTACCCAGGTTGCCTTGGATGAGGGATAATCAGCCAGCCCTGTCTTAGATTCCATGGCCGGCCACAGAGGCGGATGTTCCTCTTTAAAGAGGAGCAATACCCAGGATTTTGACTTGGGTTTTGTTTCGGCTGTAAAAATTCACCCTTCCCTGGTGCTATGGCACATGTGTGGGCTCTCATCCAATCAGAGCCATTTGCTGTGCATATCTAATGTTCGTCAAATGGCTCTGTATGTCACAAGGGGCCCACTCAGACCCTGTTGCCCAGGGGCCCCATAAAACCCTGGAGACGGCCCTGCCCCAAAGCATCCATAACTGGCATGCCCCGCTATGTGAAACCCTCCAGGTTGCCCAAACTAACTCACCTTTCCCCAGTCCAATCAGGTGCCACATCCCCGCTACCCTCTGGCAGGGAGCATGCCCGCACCGGCCATTCACTGTTGAATGGCTGGGGCACATGTCCTGCTAAAGGGATAGCAAGGAGAAGGTGAGTATACTGGGTTTCAAACAGCGGGGCATCCCAATTCTGGATGCCCCAGGGGGGCTGATGGCCATGAGTTTTGGTCCACTTTAAGGTAGGTTAGGTAGCCTAGTGGGTGGGCAGGTAGGTGAGTGAACAGGTCGGCTGGTGGGTGGGTAGGTTGGTAGATGGGTTAGTGGGCAGGCACGTAGGATGGGTCAGGAATCAACACAAGACACTTTCTTTTTATTACATTTACTTCTGCCGTGATGTCACCCACCTGGCGCTGCCGCTGATGACACTTCTTCCTCGGCTCCTCCCTCCTTCGCCACTATTGGAAGCTCCCTCATGTGGGTCCACCACACTAGCTCTCTACCTCCCCTCTTTACAAGGCAATCCAGGGGGTTTCACTCAGTAGGGGCATCCTGATGTGGGATGCCCTGGGGGAAAGCCAGCTAACTCACCGCATACGCAGCTGCTCCTCTAATCCGCGCACTCGGAGCCGCTGAGCTATGGGTGTCTAAGGGACGTCTAAGCTCAGCATCTCCGAGCGCGCTGGCGGCCGCATCTCGCGCTTCCCTCGAACAGGGAGCATGCCCGCGCCATTCTAGAGGCATAGCGAGGATGTGGCCGCGGCCCGCGCATGCGCCGTTGGACCGGGAAAAAAGGTGAGTTTATGGGTGACCTGGGGGGTTTCACACAGTGGGGCATCCCGATTTTGGATGCCCCCCGTAAAGGGAATGGATCAGCCCGGAAATCTCCAGCTGGGTTTTGGTCCACTATAATAAGCATGCAGTGGTTTACCTGCTTATTAAAAACCTTTTATGTTTAATATAGGGAATGTGCGCTCACCACCTAATCCCGAGTGTGCACGGCCGTGGGTAGTCTCAAACCCACTAAATAGCACGAAAAGCAGAGCGAATGGTCTGCACCTCTTCTCATAAAACGTCACTTTTAATTATGCGCTTAAAATCTCCATAGTGTATCAAAAGCCTGTTTGGGATGCCCTGCTGTGCAAAACCCTTAGGGTTACCATTAAAATTACCTTTCCTGGTGGCTCCCACTGCGCTTCTGCTGCCCATGGCCGCATCCCTGTAGATGAGACACGCTACTGCACCTAACTATTTAGATAGGTTGAGGAGGAAGTGCTTGCTAGACTAGAGGGAAACCGGGGATGCGGCCAACGGGCTTTTCAAGTCAGCCGGCATTCTCGAGATCAGCTGCGTTCATGGCTGTTTCCATTCACTGGCGAGCCCACTGCATCTGTCCACTGCCGCAGTCATATTGACTGGCCACACACACACACTCCATTCGCTACAATGACTCACCATATTGTGTCTGGTTAAAGTGGACCAAAACCCACCCTCCACTTGGGGCATCCAAAATCGAGATGACCCGCTTTGTGAAATCCCCCGGGTCGCCCCATACACTTACCTTGTTTCCCGGTCCAATGGCGCATGTGTTAGCCACGGGCACATCCCCACTATCCCTCTAGCAGGGCGCATGCCCGCGCCAGGCATTTGTGATTGGCCGGCGTGGGCGCGCTCCCTGTTAGAGGGAAGTGGGAGATGCAGCCACCAGGGGCGCTCAGAGTCACTGGCCTTATACGAAGGCTTAGATGATGTGACGTCAGCAGCTCCGAGCGTACTGATTGGACTAGCGGCCGGGCATGCGCCATAGGACCGGGAAGAGGTGAGTTGGCATCGCCGATCTGGGAGATTTCACACAGTGGGGCACCCCCGATCGTTGTGCCCCGGGGGAAAGGACCAAATCCCAGGGAAGTCAAAATCCTGGGTTTTGATCCACTTTAACAAAGAAAAAGTGTTATAAAACACAAATAGTCCCCCCCTACATGGCCGCATCCCTGTAGATGAGACACGCTCCTGCACCAACTATTTCATAACTCCCAACTTTTCAAAGCCGTAAAGAGGGACACATTTAACCCCCTTAGCGGTGATCCTGAGCGTGACTCGGGGTTAATTTGCGCTGTAAGTAGCGGTAACCCCGAGTCACGCTCGGGATCGATTTGGGAGAAAGAGCGGGCGACGCAGCCTCCTTACCTTCTCCCTGCGATCCAGCGATGTCCCCGCCGCGATCACAGGTGAGAGCCGCGGCTGCGGCGTCCGTCTCCACTTCTGGGTTCCGTCTCTGTGAGCCGCAGAGGCTCATGGGGGCGGAACTGTGCGTCAGAGACAAATGCAATGGTAACGCTTTCGTTACCATTACATTTGTCTATTTCAAAATGCCAGGGAGGTTAAGCCACGTCTGAACACAACCCCGACCACGCCCCCAGCCACACCCTTAAAGGGAAACAGCACCTAAAAATTAAATAAAAATAAATAATAAATAAATAAAATTAATAGTGAGGGGCATCTGTCATTGCAGCCAGTGTTAGGGGCATCCCTTGTTACAACCAGTTACCCGGCATAGCCTATGGCCACGGGCTCTGCTGCCCCCCCCCCCCCCCCGGGCTTTGGGGAGGCAGGTGTACATGTGAAATGTGTCTAAATATATTTCTAAACACACACAGGACAGTTTATGTGTAATTTATCTACCTGTAAACTTTACTTCTGTTCAACAAAGAGCCTTTTAGCATAATCCAATGGCCAGAAACAAAACACTTGATACTGTGTGAAATAGTGGTGTTATCTAGTTAGTATATAGTTAGCGACTATTCCTATGGGCCAGTGACTGCTCTTTAGTGCACATGCTCCAGAGGGGAAGCCCTATTGCTGCTCACTGGCTTACCTGCCCCAGTGCCACAGCTTCCCTGATCTGGAAGCAATTATTTTAGCATGTAACATTGTGCTGCTCCAGCTTCCCATCCCCCAGCTGAGGGAAAGTGCCACTGAAACAGGTAAGCAAGTAACAGAGAGGTGAGGGAGGAGCGGAAGCATTGCCACAAATGGGAGAGACCCCCTCTCAACAGGGGGAAGTTCACTTTATTTGGCTTCCTGGTTAGAAAATCAGTTTAATAGGAATTAGATCTACAATAGGGAAACAGCATGTGACACAAGTGCCTATCTTTATTTTTTGGCCAACGGATTATGAGCCTGCCCACCAACGCCAAGGTAGACTCTTTTTCGGGCAGGTCCTACACTACACTACACTGGCCTATCCTAACTGATGCTAGCCATCGTGATCCCTACTTTACTAGTGCTGGATGCAGGTGTAGTGTTCCTAATCTACCTAGATGTTCTAACCTATGTGTGTGCCATCTACCCTACCTCTACGGTCATGGTCGTCAGTCAGGTCTGCGTCACTCTACAAGTGTCAAGGTGAGTCAAGTAGGAGTGTCAAGGTGAGTCTGGATGGTGTCAGTGTATAAGTGTGTGTGTGTGTGGCAGTGGCAGTCAGGACAAAGACAACACAGGACAAATACAAACACATACGATGATAAATTCACCATTCCTGGAGGTGGAATCAGGACACCGCGTTCACCTTTAGAGGCGGATGGGACGGTAATCTGGAACGGCATAAAATATAGGTGCATAAAAACACTGTTTGGTGTTACCAGCCATGGCAAGATGACCTACCACGTGCCCAAGTGCACGATCACGGCACAGTGGGCACTTGTAGCTGTGCTGGAGGCTGTCGCGGAGGCACTTCTTGTGGAAGATGTGCCGGCAGCCTAGGAATCCCAAGGGCTCGTGCAGTTTGAAGTCCACAAGGCAGATGGAACAGCGTGTGCGGCACGTCTCGGGAACCATGGCCTCGAAATCCAGACGGTCCTTACCTGACCGAAGCCACGGCAAGAAACCTGTAAAGAAAAAGATTGTTTAGCCGGGCATTCATTTACATATTCCGAGCATTATAAATACTAAAATATATCTGTCTGCTTTAAAAATCAGTAATTCTATGGACTATGTGCTATCTTGAAAGAATGGGGCCTGCGGACACTAAAGAGGAACAAAACCTAAGATTTGAAATGCACAGCTGTGGGTATTCCCCAGATTGCCCAAAAATACACCTTTTTCTCATTTCCCTGACACTTGTGCGGGTCGCCCAGCCAATCTGCGGCTTCCAATCTTGGAAAGAACCTTACAAGGAGGACAAAGGTAAGTATCCTTTATTTAATATATGCCTTTACAGTCCCCTAAATGCATTTATCCCGTTTTATTGACTGTGATATGCTTGCTTTATTTAAATTTATATATATATATATATATATATATATATGTACAGGTCCTTCCTAAAAAATTAGCATATAGTGCTAAAGTTCATTATTTTCCATAATGAAATGATAAAAATTAAACTTTCATATATTTGAGATTCATTGCACACCAACTGAAATATTTCAGGTCTTTTTTTGTTTTAATACTGATGATTTTGCCATACATCTCATGAAAACCCCAAAATCCTATCTCAAAAAATTAGCATATCATGAAAAGGTTCTCTAAACGAGCTATTAACCTAATCATCTGAATCAACTAATTAACTCTAAACACCTGCAAAAGATTCCTGAGGCTTTTAAAAAAGCCCAGCCTGGATCATTACTCAAAACTGCCATCATGGGTAAGACTGCCGACCTGACTGCTGTCCAGAAGGCCATCATTGACACCCTCAAGCAAGAGGGTAAGACCCAGAAAGAAATTTCTGAACAAATAGGCTGTTCCCAGAGTGCTGTATCAAGGCACCTCAATGGGAAGTCTGTGGGAAGGAAAAAATGTGGCAGAAAATGCTGCACAACAAGAAGAGGTGACCGAACCCTGAGGAAGATTGTGGAGAAGGACCGATTCCAGACCTTGGGGGACCTGCGGAAGCAGTGGACTGAGTCTGGAGTAGAAACATCCAGAGCCACCGTGCACAGGCGTGTGCAGGAAATGGGCTACAGGTGCCGCATTCCCCAGGTCAAGCCACTTTTGAAACAGAAACAGCGGCAGAAGCTACAGAGTGTCAGGAACCGCTTACCTGATCCCCGTTCCAGCGACGTCTCCAGGCGGCCAGCTGCAGCTGTCACTGTGCGGCGACCGCGCCGAGCGGCGTCGGCTCCAGCAGCGTCGGCTCGAGCGGCGCCCAGCTCAGCCACGCCCCCCGCTTCCTCCTCCAGGAGACGTGCTCGCGCGCGGCTGCGAGCACGTGTCTGTTATGCCCTCCGGCGGCGCTGTGCGGCGCGCACCCGCCGGAGGATCAATTAAAGGGTTAATGAATCCTAGGGGATTGAGGGCTTCGCCCTCTTCTGCTCTGCAGCCAATTACCCTTGGAATCCTATGTGCTCCAATCAGTACACTGCTTCCCTCAGACCTGTTCCTATAAAGGCAATTCCCTCTCAGTTGTGAATTGCCTGTGATAGCGCTCAGAACCCTGTGTTACCTACTCCTGTGAAGTCTAGCCTGTTGCCGATTTGATTGTACGACCACGACCATTCTCGATCCTGAATCCTTGTTGCCGACCTCTGCCTGAATTGACGCCTCTCGATCCTGAATCCTTGTTGCCGACCTTTGCCTGAACTGACGCTTCTAGATCCTGATCCCCAGTTGCTGACCTCTGCCTGAACCCCGACTACGTCTTGCCTGACCCCTGGTGCCGCTACGATCTCTGCCTTCCCGTTATCGACCTATTGCCTGTCTCTGGACTTCCGTCACTCACGCTCTTGCTATTGGTTCTCCAGTCCTCCCACATATAAGCTTACATCCTTTGAGCCATTAAGTCCTGGGGGCAACCGATCCCGGGTAGGCGTATCTTGCGTCCCGGCAAGCGGGGGCTCCTACAGGTGAAGCTGGCTGTGGAGATTGGGGGTTGTGAGCTTATTAAGAGGGCTGGAGTTACCCCGAGCGTGACATTATCACAGGCCAAAAAATGGATGACCTGGTACAGCAGGTGCAAGCTATGGCCACAGCGATCAACCAACTCGCTCAAAGAGTGGCCACTCAGGAATCTCGTCAAGTGCCAACTTCCTCTGTACCACCTCATTTCTCCGAACCTAAGATTCCACTGCCTGAGAAATTTTTTGGAGAACGAGCAAAATTTTCCAATTTCAAGAATGCCTGCGAACTATATTTTAAGTTAAGACCTATCTCCTCTGGCACAGAGGTCCAACGAGTAGGCCTAGTCATTTCCTTGCTTCAAGGAGACCCACAGTCCTGGGCCTTTACTTTACCGTCCCATGACATTGCTCTACAATCAGTGACTGCCTTCTTCAATGCTATGGGCGTTTTATACGCCGATCCAGATATACAGTCTACCGCAGAGAATAGGCTTCGGGCCTTAAAACAAGGACGGAATTCGGCTGAAGACTACTGTGCTGAATTCCGCCGCTGGGCTATCGAAGCTAGGTGGAACGATCCAGCTTTGTGTAGTCAGTTCAGGGTGGGACTGTCGGATAGCATCAAGGATGCCTTAGTCAATTTTCCCCCGCCAGCGGACCTAGATCAATTAATGCAGGTCTCCATTAAAATAGACCGACGTCTTAGAGAAAGGGCCAGGGAGAGAGTCGGGGCTCCCACGTCCTTTAGACCAGTCCAGAGTCATAGATCTCCGGTTCCCCGTGGAGAAAATACCTCATCATCTTCCCAGGAAGAACCTATGCAATTAGGGAGAACCCGCTTATCCCAAGAGGAGAAACAGCGTAGGCGATCCAAGGGGTTATGCCTGTATTGCGGGAATTCTGGTCATTTTGCAGGGTCCTGTCCCAACAAGGGGAAACCGGCGGAAAACTTCCGCACCCAGACCAGGTAGAGAGTACTGATCTGGGTGAGTCAGTTTGTAACTCTCGCCAGAATAAGATGCTTGTACCTATTGATTTGTTTTGGGGGTCCTCTAAGCAGACAGTTTCCGCCTTCATAGACAGTGGTGCGGCTGGAAACTTTTTGGACAGGAGCATGATCTCCACCTTAGGGATCCCTGTAGTTCCTCTTGAAAGATCCCTACAAGTTTTAGCTATCAATGGAAAGGCAATCCAGGGAGGTCCTATAAATACCAAGACCCCACCTCTCAGACTAATTGTCGGCTCTTCTCACTCTGAATTCTTAGAATTCTTTATTTTTGATTGTCCGGAAACTCCGGTGGTTTTGGGATACCCCTGGTTGCAACTCCATAACCCGGTGTTAGATTGGCGGGCTGGGGAGTTGGTCAAGTGGAGTGACCACTGTAAAGGTCACTGTTTTAATACAGGCCTCAGAAGCGTTCAAGTCTTACCACAGGAATTACCTCAGCCATACGCTGATTGGATCGATGTATTCTCTGAACGCTCTGCTGAAACTCTTCCTCCACATCGGTCCTATGACTGCCCCATTGACTTGCTGCCTGGCACAATTCCCCCGAGGGGAAAGATTTATAACCTTACCCTGCCCGAGGAGCAAGCAATGAGGGAGTATATTACCGAAAATCTTAGGAAAGGATTTATCCGTCCCTCTACCTCGCCTGCTGGGGCCGGGTTCTTTTTTGTAGAGAAAAAAGATGGTGGCTTGAGACCGTGCATAGATTATCGAGCCTTGAATAAGATCACTGTAAAAAACCGATACCCCTTACCCTTGATTGGGGATCTGTTCAATCAAGTCACAGGAGCTCGAATTTTCTCCAAATTGGATTTGAGAGGGGCTTACAATCTGATTCGCATCCGACAGGGGGACGAGTGGAAAACTGCATTTAATGTGAAGGATGGGCACTATGAGTACCTGGTCATGCCCTTCGGTCTTTGTAATGCGCCAGCCGTTTTCCAAGATTTTGTTAATGATATATTCAGGGAATATCTCGGTAGATTTGTAGTCATCTACTTGGATGATATTCTCATTTTTTCTAATTCTTTACCGGAGCACAGACACCATGTTAAGTTGGTGCTACAAAAATTAAGAGAGAACAACTTATTTGCTAAACTGTCTAAGTGTGTGTTTGAAGTCACTACAGTTCCCTTCCTAGGGTATGTTATTACCAACCAGGGTTTGGAGATGGACGCGGGGAAGGTTTCAGCAGTTCAGGATTGGGTCCAACCCAAAACTTTAAAGGAATTGCAACGTTTTCTAGGTTTTGCAAATTTTTATCGGCGTTTCATAAAAGGCTTTTCCCATGTTGTTGCACCCCTTACCAACCTTACCCGCAAGGGGGCTTTTACTGCTAACTGGTCCCCCTCTGCCTGTGAGGCCTTTCTAACCTTGAAACGGGCCTTTACTTCGGCACCTGTCTTAGTGCATCCAGATATTCATAAAGCTTTTATTATTGAAGTGGATGCTTCTGAGCTGGGAGTGGGTGCAGTTTTGTCACAATATTCTGGTAACCCTGAGCGTCTCCATCCATGCGCTTATTTTTCGCGTAAATTCAGTACCGCGGAACAAAATTATGATGTTGGCAATAGGGAACTATTAGCTATTAAACTGGCATTTGATGAATGGCGACACTGGTTGGAGGGTTCATTACATCCTATAACTGTGTATACCGATCATAAAAATCTCGAATACATAGGTTCTGCCAAGAGGCTGAACTCTCGTCAGGCACGTTGGGCATTATTCTTCTCGCGTTTCAATTTTATTATTACTTTCAAGCCGGGTGTAAAAAATACTAAAGCTGATGCTCTATCTCGCATGTTCGGTGAATGTAAGGATCGGGGTGATTCTGGTGAACCAATTTTACCCACAGGTTGTGTGGTGGGGGCGTTACTTCCTGATCTCTCCAATACCTTGGCGCCGTTTCAAGATGAATCTCCTAGTGATGTACCCTTGGGATGCCAGTTTGTTCCGCCGCACCTGCGTTCGGATGTAATTCGCGAATTTCACGATGCCAAAACTGCTGGTCATTTGGGTAACCGTAAGACGTTTATGCTTGCCCGTCGTCATGTATGGTGGCCTACCATGAGACGCGATATCACTGCCTTTATCAACGCTTGTGCTATTTGTGCTCGAAGTAAAGGAGTTCACAAGGCTCCTAGTGGCAGTTTGGTTCCTCTTGAAATTCCTGCTGAGCCATGGACCCATATTTCTATGGATTTTATTGTAGATTTGCCTCTCTCACATGGTAATACTGTCATTTGGGTGGTCGTAGATCGTTTCAGTAAGATGGCACATTTCGTTCCTTTGGCCAAACTTCCTTCTGCACCTGAGCTTTCGCGGCTCTTTACTTCGCATATTTTTCGTATTCATGGTATTCCGTCCAATATAGTCTCTGATCGGGGTGTTCAATTTACTTCCCGTTTTTGGAAACACTTCTGTTCGCGGTTGGGAATACAGATCTCTCTTTCTTCTGCCTACCATCCCCAGACTAATGGGCAGACGGAAAGAACTAATCAAACTTTGGAACAATACTTAAGGTGTTATGTTTCTGATGCCCAAGAACAATGGGCGGAATTTATTGATTTCGCCGAGTTTGCTTACAATAACGCGCCTAGTGAGAGTACCAAGGTATCTCCTTTTTATTGTAACTTAGGGAAAAATCCTAGAGCTTCTTCCCTTTCAGGGTCACCTTCCAATCTGCCGGCGTTGGAGGAGTGGCTTCAAGAACGGAAGAATATCTGGACACACGTTCAGGAGATTCTTAAGACCACTGGTTTGAGGTATAAGAAATTTGCCGACCGCCGCAGATCACAGGAACCTACTCTTCGAGTAGGCGATCTAGTTTGGGTCTCCACTAAAAATATTGCGCTCCGTCAGCCATCTAGCAAATTAGGTCCAAAATTTATTGGTCCTTTTCCAATCGTCAAGAAGTTGAATAATGTGTCTTTTAAAGTTCAACTCCCGCCAACTATGAAAATACCTAATTCCTTTCACGTTTCACTGTTAAAACCGGCGAAGAATGCTCCTCTTGCTGGTCCTGCACCAATTCTTCTTAATAATGAGCCCGAGTATGAAGTGAATAAGATCTTGGATTCACGTAAAGTGCGTAATTCTTTACAGTATTTGGTGGATTGGGTTGGCTATGGTCCGGAGGAAAGATGCTGGGTGGCAGCGAGGAATGTTCATGCCAAGGCTCTTGTAAGAAGGTTCCATCGTGACAATCCAGGGAAACCGGGTGAGGGTCCGGAGGCCCCTCGTGAAGGGGGGGGTAGTGTCAGGAACCGCTTACCTGATCCCCGTTCCAGCGACGTCTCCAGGCGGCCAGCTGCAGCTGTCACTGTGCGGGGACCGCGCCGAGCGGCGTCGGCTCCAGCAGCGTCGGCTCGAGCGGCGCCCAGCTCAGCCACGCCCCCCGCTTCCTCCTCCAGGAGACGTGCTCGCGCGCGGCTGCGAGCACGTGTCTGTTATGCCCTCCGGCGGCGCTGTGCGGCGCGCACCCGCCGGAGGATCAATTAAAGGGTTAATGAATCCTAGGGGATTGAGGGCTTCGCCCTCTTCTGCTCTGCAGCCAATTACCCTTGGAATCCTATGTGCTCCAATCAGTACACTGCTTCCCTCAGACCTGTTCCTATAAAGGCAATTCCCTCTCAGTTGTGAATTGCCTGTGATAGCGCTCAGAACCCTGTGTTACCTACTCCTGTGAAGTCTAGCCTGTTGCCGATTTGATTGTACGACCACGACCATTCTCGATCCTGAATCCTTGTTGCCGACCTCTGCCTGAATTGACGCCTCTCGATCCTGAATCCTTGTTGCCGACCTTTGCCTGAACTGACGCTTCTAGATCCTGATCCCCAGTTGCTGACCTCTGCCTGAACCCCGACTACGTCTTGCCTGACCCCTGGTGCCGCTACGATCTCTGCCTTCCCGTTATCGACCTATTGCCTGTCTCTGGACTTCCGTCACTCACGCTCTTGCTATTGGTTCTCCAGTCCTCCCACATATAAGCTTACATCCTTTGAGCCATTAAGTCCTGGGGGCAACCGATCCCGGGTAGGCGTATCTTGCGTCCCGGCAAGCGGGGGCTCCTACAGGTGAAGCTGGCTGTGGAGATTGGGGGTTGTGAGCTTATTAAGAGGGCTGGAGTTACCCCGAGCGTGACACAGAGAAGCAGCACTGTTGCTCAGTGGTCCCAAGTACTTTTTTCTGATGAAAGCAAATTTTGCATGTCATTCGGAAATCAAGGTGCCAGAGTCTGGAGGAAGACTGGGGAGAAGGAAATGCCAAATGCCTGAAGTCCAGTGTCAAGTACCCACAGTCAGTGATGGTCTGGGGTGCCATGTCAGCTGCTGGTGTTGGTCGACTGTGTTTTATAAAGGGCAGGGTCAATGCAGCTAGCTATCAGGAGAGTTTGGAGCACTTCATGCTTCCATCAGCTGAAAAGCTTTATGGAGATGAAGATTTCATTTTTCAGCATGACCTGGCACCTGCTCACAGTGCCAAAACCACTGGTAAATGGTTTACTGACCATGGTATTACTGTGTTCAATTCTCCTGCCAACTCTCCTGACCTGAACCCATAGAGAATCTGTGGAATATTGTGAAGAGAAAGTTGAGAGGCGCAAGACCCAACACTCTGGATGAGCTTTAGGCCGCTATCGAAGCATCATGGGCCTCCATAACACCTCAGCAGTGCCACAGGCTGATTGCCTCCATGCCACGCCGCATTGAAGCAGTCATTTCTGCAAAAGAACTCCCGACCAAGTATTGAGTGCATAACTGAACATAATTTTTTGAAGGTTGACTTTTTTTTTTATTAAAAACACTTTTCTTTTATTGGTCGGATAAAATATGCTAATTTTTTTAGATAGGATTTGGGGGTTTTCATGAGCTGTATGGCAAAATCAGTATTAAAACAAAGACCTGAAATATTTCAGTTGGTGTGCAATGAATCTCAAATATATGAAAGTTTAATTTTTATCATTTCATTATGGAAAATAATGAACTTTAGCACTATATGCAAATTTTTTGAGAAGGACCTGTATATATATATATATATATATATATATATATATATTACATTTTCTGGGGGTGGGGTGGATTATGCCCTTGATGTGGTTATATACATGATGCCAGGACTATAGCCAGGGCCGGCGCCAACACAGGGCAAACCTGGGCAATTGCCCGGGCCCCAGGCATCTTTAGGGGCCCACTCAGGCTCACACTTGTTCACGGTATTTTTTTTCAGTGGTTCCGAACCACTGAATGGCTGGTGTTGTGTGCAGACCAGCTCATAGCTGCCCTCAGCAACAGGGGAAGGGAGACATGGAGAAGGTGGCATGGAAGGGAGGTGGTGAGAACCAGGTGACAAGTGACAGCAATGATGGAGTCTTTATTGGCAGTGGAGCAAGCAGGAAGGGCTGATGGGTGCTTGGTGGCAGTAGAGAATGCAACAAGGAATAGAGGATGATTGGTGGCTATAGGGAAGGCAATAAGGACTGGCGGGAGATCAGCAGATGACCCATTTCTGACAGCGGAGATGAAAGGTGACATCATGTGACTCACTGCTTTGGGTCTCACTAAGACTCTCTTGCCCAAGGGCCTCCACAAACCTAGAGCGGGCCCTGGCTATAGCAATGGGGGCTGGGTTGCCTTGGCTAGTGGGTAAAGTGGGGCTGGGTACAGGGGGCTGAGAGGGAGACTAAGGGGGTAGGGATTGAATGTGGATGTTAAAAGCAGCAGCTCAACTGGCCCCAAAGCAGTGCATCCCACTGAGCATTGTCCCGGGTCTCCCTTTGGCCATTCCGCCTCTGACCAGGAGCACAATAATGTGCAAGTCTACCTGGAGAACCTGATTGGTCACACGATTGGCTATCATAGGAGGAAGTGGTAATGGCTGCCTGGTCTGCAGGTTTGGCAGGCAGGGAATGTGTAGAGCTGAGGCATCACAGATCAGGATGTCGCCATGCTAAGGGGTGAGGCTTTAATTCATTTAACTCCTCTTTAAACACAGAACAGGTTATCACCCTTCCTTTTTCTGACATCTACTAAAATATTAAAGCTTTTTTTATCAAAATACGACTTATAATCACTCAAATTCACACCGAGCCCTGCTGGAGACAGGCTTACCTTACACAGCCAAGGCTTACAGTGACAGACTTACTGTTACTGTATGTACATATGTGTAAGGGGCTTATTTACATCAGACAAAATGCTCTAAATCTAATTTTACATTTAATATGTTTTGTTGGGTGTTTTATTACAAAGTTGGCCATATCAGAGCAGGCTTCCTTTAAATAGCCGGGTCCTCAGCAGGGTGACAGGCTTATGTGAATATGGAAGTGTGAGCAGAACAGAAAAACAGTTATGGCTGCTTGGGAGGCGATAGTGACAGTTGGTGCAGTTGTTATGGGGTTTGAAATGCCAGCGCAACAGGACAGCCTGGTTCCTTTGCTGTAAAATGGATTTTTAGAAGAAAAATGGAACTGGAGAAGAAAGGAAGAGGATATATGTGATGCTACAGAGCCTAGATTTGCTCTCTGATGAGCAGCCACTGGAATTCTAAGCCAGGCCCCTATTAGGATATACGGACTGCTTCATTTACATTGGATGCATGGATGCTTTTTTTGGCCAGCACAACAGGACAGCCTAGTTCCTTAGCTGCTCTAAAATAGATTTTTGGAAGAAAAATGGAACTGGAGAAGAAAGGAAGAGGATATATGTGATGCTATAAAGTCTAGGTTTGCTCTCTGATGAGCAGCCACTGGAATTCTAAGCCAGGCCCCTATTAGGATATACAGGCTGCTTCATTTACATTGGATGCATGGATGTTTTTTTAGCCAAAAAACTGTAAGTCTGTTTAATTGTATGTTTAAATAGGTTTTTTTGGTGTTTTGGGGAAACTGTATTACAGGTCTGGCCATATCAGTAATATTGGGACACATGATCCAGGCCCCTATTAGAAATGACATACTGGGTCATTTACATGGCATGCATATGTGTTTTTTCTTACCAGAAATACTCTAAATCAGTTAAATTGTAGGTTTAATATTGTTTTCCATTGTTTTGGGAAACATTTATTATGAGTTGGGAGGCTGAAGTGACAGTTGGTCCATGCCCCCATTAGAAAGCACATACTGGGTCATTTACATTGGAGCGCCTGTGTGCTTTTTTTTTTTTAACCAAAACAATACTGTAATTTTGTTAAATTTTACATTGAATGTTTTTTGGGGTTTACGTGGACATTTATTACAGTTTGGCCACTTAACCCACCTCCTGACACCCCTAGCACCAGCCATTACACTGACAGGCTGGGCTGATTCTTTTGTTTCCAAATGTTGTAGGTGGAGCCTTATTAGGAAAACATATTAAAACGCACAAATAAGGTATTTAAAATCCCCCCCCCACCAAAATTTTTTTGTTCCAACTGTCAAACTTTCAAAATCTCCTAGATTTTTGTTTTTGACTCCCAAATGTCAAAATTCAAAATTACCCCTCCCCCCAAATTTTTTTGTTCCAACTGTCAAAATGTCCCCCCCAAAATTAGTTCCAACTGTCAAAATCCCCAAAATGTTGTTTCTAAATTCCAAATGTCAAAACTGCCCAAAAAAAAAAAAAAAAAAAAAAAAAAATTTTTTTTTTTTTTTGCTCCAACTGTCAAATTCCAACTGTCAAAATTTCCCACATTTTGTTTTTGACTCCCAATTGTCAAAATTCAAAATCCCCCCCAAAAAAAATTTTTTACTTCCAAGTGTCAAAATTCCCACCCCCCCAAAAAAAATTTGTTCCAACTGTCAAAACCCCCCAAATGTTGTTTTTGAATCCCAACTGTCAAATCCCAACTGTCATAATTGCAATCGTCAAAATTTCCCCCAAAAATGCACTTTTCCCACTGTCAAATTTGCAAAAAAGGAAAGAAATGTAAAAATAAGAACTAGGTGTAGGGTGTATGCTGGTGCGGTTGTTTTAGGCTATGAATATTAAACAATGAATAAGGATAAAGACACTTACCACTGATTCCAAGGGACTGGGTGTAGATCTCGAGTTGGGCCGCCTCCCAGAAGGTCATGGTTGCTGAAGATACCTGAAAAATATAAGAAAAAGAGACAGAGACACACAGAGACAGAGAGCTGTTGTCCTGCAGGCAGGAGAGCACGCAGCAGAGGTCTTGCCACTTCAGACTCGAAAGCAGCAAGTGATCACCAGTGAGGCTGTAGTCACATGACCATGGGTGCTAATTTGCATTAAAGGGCCAGCCTACCTATTTTGCACTATACATGTTTAACTGTGATTAAATGTAACCTCACAGCATGTTTGGGGGGGTTTCTGCCTCACAGCCTGTTATTGGGGCTATTCAGCGTGCTTTGGTAGGTTTCTGCCTCACAGCCTGTTATGGGTGGTATTTGCCACTCAATGTGTTATGGGAGTTCTGCCACTCAAGGTGTTATGGGGGTTTCTGCCTCACAGACTGTTATAGGTGGTTTCTGCCACGCAGCATGTTTTGGGGCATTTCTGCCTTACAGCCTGTTGTGTTATGGGGGTTCCGCCACTCGGTGTGTTATGGGGGTCTGCCTTACAGGCTTCTATTGGGGAGTTCTGCCATCATTCAGCCTGTTATAGGGGGATTCTGCCACTCAGCATGTTATGGAGGGGTTCTGCCACTCAGCATGTTATGGAGGGGTTCTGCCACTCAGCATGTTATGGAGGGGTTGCAGATACCTGACCAGAGCTGCAGAAGGGCCAGTGTGACCAGAAAAGTCCCAGGGTAATTTTTAACCCCAGTCTGCCCCTGGGTGTGGTGAGCATAGGGTAAATAAATGCATTCCTAGCGTGCCTCAGCTAGGCCTTTCTGGGGGTTGTCATGGTGACTGACCAGTCAGAGAGCTGAGAGTGGGCCGCAGGTTAGTTTATGGGGCTGTTTGTTCTGTTCTGAACCTGAGTCTAAATATGTTATGGGGATTCTGCCACTCAGCATATTATGGGGGGGTCGCAGATACCAGGCCAGACATGCTGCAGAAGGGCCAGTGTGACCAGAAAAGCCCCAGGGTATTTTTTAACCCCAATCTGCCCCTGGGTGTGGTGAGCATGAGGTAAATAAATGCATCCCTAGCGTGCCTCAGCTAGGCCTTTCTGGGGGTTGCCATGGTGACTGCCTGGTCAGAGAGCTGAGAGTGGGCCAGAGGTTAGCTTATGAGTCTGTTTGTTCTGTCCCGGCCCTGACCCTTAATGTGTAATGGGGGGTTCTGCCACTCAATGTGTTATGGAGGTTTCTGCCACTCAGCTTTTTATGGGGGGTTTCTGACACTCAGCATGTTATGGGGGGTTGCAGATACCAGGCCAAACATGCTGCATAAGGGCCAGTGTGGCCAGAAAAGTCCCAGGGCATTTATTAACCCCAGTCTGCCCCTAGGTGTAGTGAGCGTGAGGTAAATAAATGCATCCCTTGCGTGCCTCAGCTAGGCCTTGCAGGGGGGTGTCATGGCGACTGCCTGGTCAGAGAGCTGAGAGTGGGTCGGAAGTTAGGTTATGAGGCTTTTTGTTCTGTCCCGGCCCTGACCCTGCATCTGAGGCTAATGGATGTCGACTGACTGGCAGCAGCAGCAGACTCACTCACTGTCCAGGAAGGCTGATGCCATGCTGGGTATTGTAGTGCCACACAAATGTAAAAGAGATATTTCCATCACCCTGCAGCCTATCAGAGATTAAAGATCTGCAGTTCCCTTCCCGTTGCTGCAATCTTCTGCTGAGCACACACCATACAATGAGAGGAAACTGGGAAAGCTCACACAATCCACAAGGCTGGTGCTGGATAATGAATGAACCACAAGTGTATCAACAAACAGCAACTAGATATATTCCAAATGTATTGATA
The DNA here is from genome assembly GCA_027917425.1 of Gastrophryne carolinensis. Lineage (NCBI taxonomy): Eukaryota > Metazoa > Chordata > Amphibia > Anura > Microhylidae > Gastrophryne > Gastrophryne carolinensis. Next base: position 52,135,132 of record CM051239.1, read on the forward strand.
TATTACAACACAAAACAAAGTTAAAAAGAACACATGCGGACCCAAGCTACTCCATATGCCCTCACCACTTCCTGGTCTAACAGTGCATTTGTAAACATGTATAAAATTGCATTTGGGGGTGCCCATTTGCCCATTTATTTGACCACATCAAATTTGTATAAAAAGTTTATTTCTTCATATTTAAAATAAATTGAAGAAATAAATTGTAAAACTTTTTATACAAATTTTGATGTGGTCAAATAAATGGGCATAGGGTGGGGGATATAGGCCTAATACCCCCAAATTCAATGTTATACATGTTTACAGCCCTATATTTAAACCAATCAACATTTTTCCAACAGGGTGAGGTCACTTTATCTGTAGAGTTTGTGCATGTGTAAACAACTATATCTTTTAAAGTGGACCAAAACCCACATTTTTACCTAGCATGCCCCTATGAGGAGTACCTTTTGCCAGTGCTTCACTCTAATCCCAGATAATAGCGCCTGTTTTAGCTATAAAGCTCCGCCTCCTCCATTCATTGCCACTGATGTGTGTGGCAATGATGTCATTACCACACCTATGTAATGACTGATCACCTGCCATCGCCACCTCACATAGATGGAAAGCCAAAAGATCAGTGTTCCAGGACAATTTGAAAAGAGCTAAAATATCCATTTTTAGTTCTACACCCTAAAAAGGGAATATCGGCAGGGGCTTTGTCCAAATGTATTTCACAAGTTCAGTGGGTTTTGGTCCACTTTGACTATCAATAAATAAAACAATCATGCCCTGGCCTATAGAAACCCAAGATAAAGTGACCATGACCAAAGGCAATGCAAACAATGTGCAGATATTCCCCAAAAATAAAGCCAATGTGACTAAAAGAGATCATACAACAATAATAAATAAGTACATGTGAAAATATCACCAAATCTTAGAAGTCATAAGGGAGGGAGCTGGGCCTGCTTTTGGTCCTGGTCAATTTACCTCAATCAGCCCAGGGTACATGATTGTATGTTGCCATTATTTATTGGTATTTAATAGACATAACTGTTTACACATGCACATGGCACTGTTTACAATGGGGAGTGAGAGTGGCCGCATCCCCTGCATCCCTGGGATGTGCACCCGCTCCCGCCACAGCCGTGTGTCCTGTGAAAAGCAGCAGCTGGTTAGGGTCTTTAGACTGGGTATCAGAAAAATGTATTACATGAAAAGGGAGGATAAGCCTGGGCAGGGCCGGATTAAGAGTGGTGGATGTTTTAGGGACAGTCAAAATGTGCCAGTGTTCCACTTTAAGGACCAAATGCAGTCCTGGAGTCCATAAGACTCCAGGGCCACTTTATTCCATCTCCCAAGTCCCCCCTGGATCCCCATTGCATGTGTGGCTGGGGGGGGGGGCATCTCTTTTTTGGGCTATGCGCAGCCATGCCCGCTGTAACTGGGTGGCTGCCATGGCTGCTCAGGGATACGGAGGGGCAGGGCTGTGCGCCAAGCTCGGCTGGGCTTCCATTAATATGTGCAGCCAGAGAAGCTGATTGGAGGAGAGTTGTGCCAGCACTGAGGGAACGTATGCAAGGTATGTATTACTAGTGATCCCAAATCGTGATGCCCCAAAACCACGGGTCTACTTTATAGCAAAACAAACCCCAGGAATTTGACTACCAGGTTTTGTTCCATGCCGGAATCAGGATGCCCCGCAGTGTGAAACCCCCCAGTTCACCCACTACAGCTCACCTTTCCATGATCCAAAAGGCACATGTGTGGGCTTTTGTTCAATGATGGCCATTTGCCGTGACTACGTCATTCAGCAGGTGACTCCCATAGGTATAGATAGATCTGAATGGCTGGGACGGGAGTGCGTTCATGACGCAGGTGATGCAGGGGATGCGGCTGTGTGCACTCTCCATTTAAACCAATGAGAGCAGTCTGCTAAATGACATAGTCAGGCTGGCGGCTCTTATTGGTCAAGAGCCCGTGCACGTGCCGTTGGAGCACAGAGTTGTAGTGGCCGAACTAGGGGGGTTTCAAACTCGTGATGCTCTGGGAAGAAAAACCCAGAATCCGACCCTGGAATGTTTTAGATTCCAGTCTGGCTGCTAGTGGGTTTTGTTACACTTTAAAGAGGACCAAAACCTAGGATTTTGACTATCCTGGGTTTTGGTCCCTTCCCCCAAGACATCCAGAATCGGCATGCCCCGCTATGGGTCATACCTGTCTAATAACTGCTTGCATTTTATCATTAACGTCACTTTTACACAATCAAGGGAGGCCTCCTTTGTATGGGAGGAGGGGGCATCCCAAACACTGGCTGCCCAGAAGTCCAGCAGATCCTCAAGGTGTGTTGGCATGGTCATGTCAAGGTATGACTGGTATGCTGGTTCAGGTCCTGCTCCAGGTCTTCATGCTGCTCATGAGTAGACTCACTATGCGGGTGTAGAAAGCTACCCATTAGCGACTGAAGACTGAGGCTGCTGCTGATGGAGCTGCTGCTGCTTCTCCTTCCACCCCCCCCCAGCAGCCATGGCAGAGAAAGGTGATTGAAGAGGTCCCCCCGAGTCAGACCTGCGAGAGTATGGACCATGGCGCAGATAGGCATCGGCCAACTGACTACGTAGAATGTCTTTGTAGTAGGTCAGTTTGTCCTCCCTCTCGGAGGGTTTAAAAAATGCCCCCATTTTGTGCCGGTTCAGTTCTGACACGGCTTGATCGACCATTCCTGTCTGCTGCCTGTACTGACCTCTGCTTTGTCTGACCACGAAGCTGCCTGCCCCTCTGGATACCCCACGATCTCTGACCTCCTGGCTTGACCCTTTGGCTACTCCTGACTACGCACCTCATCCCTGTACTCTGACGCACCCTCTGGATTGACTACCTGTGAATGAGCTCGGCTTCGGGATACCCTCGTGGTTCATCGGCCTTCGCCCTAAGCAGCCATCCTTTGCGCCTATTAAGACCTGGGGGCAACCGTGTCCGGTAAGCCGTACCTAGCCACCCGGCAAACGGGGGCTTGACTATTGGCAGATGCGGCGGTGGAGATTGGGGGTTGCCTGCTTACAGAAGGCTGGTGTCCCGCTGGGCATCACAGTATGGACCATGGCGCAGATAGGCATCGCCCAACTGACTCGGCTTCGGGATACCCTCGTAGTTCATCGGCCTTCACCGTAAGCAGCCATCCTTTGTGCTTATTAAGACCTGGGGGCAACCGTGTCCGGTAAGGCGTACCTAGCCACCCGGCAAACAGGGGCTTGACTATAGGCAGAAGCAGCGGTGGAGATTGGGGGTTGCCTGCTTACAGAAGGCTGGTGTCCCGCTGGGCATCACAGTATGGACCATGGCGCAGATAGGCATCCCCCAACTGACTACGTAGGATGTCTCTGTAGTAGGTCAGTTTGTCCTCCCTCTCAGTGGGTGTAAAAAATGCCCCCATTTTGTGCCGGAAGCGAGAGTCCAATAAGAAGGAGAGCCAGAAGTCATCCCGCTGACAAATGCAGACAATTCTGTGGTCACTACGCAAGCACGTGAGCATGCCTCGTGCCATTTGTGCAAGTGACTCGGAAGGACTACCTGTCTCCATCTCCACTGCAAACTGCCACGGTGTGTCTGGGTCCTCTGTCTCGCCCTCCTCACAACCCTCTAGCTCCTGTGGCTGCTCCTACTCCTCCTTTCCTGTCAGATGACTAGATAAAATGGACATTTTGTCAAACCTAAACTGTGCTTCGCTGTGCCCCACCCCCTCCTCCTCCTCCTCCACTTCAGCCCCCACAGGCTTCATTTGGCTGTGAAATGTATGCGCCATGTCTCTAGTGCCCTGACCAGCCATGGTTTCCAACATGTGTTGTAGTACATGAAGCAGTGGAATCACATAGTTCATCTCATAGTCTTGGCGACTGACTAATAAAGTATCTTCCTCAAAGGGCCTGAGCAAACGGCAGGTGTCACGTATGAGCTGCCACTAGTTTACATTGAAGTTACACAGGGAAGGTTACACAGTTTGGATCATCAAGAAATCTGTGAGGGCTTTTCTCTATTCCTATAGTCGATCCTGCATATGGAGGGTGAAATACCAACGGGTGGAAACATCTCAAATCAGACTATGTTTGGGGATACCGTTCTGATGCTGAAGCTCAAGAAGGGTGTGCTTGGCAGTGTAGGAGTGGCTGAAGTGCATGCAAAGTTTCCTTCTCGTTGTTAGGATGTCTTGCAGATGGGGGGAAGACTTCAGAAAACGCTTGACAACTAGATTAAACACGTGTGCCATGGCAGGACGCATGGCTCAGGCTTCCTTGTCGCAGCGCAAACAAGATGTTCTTCCCAGTGTCAGTGACCATGGGTCCCATTTGCAGTTTTCGTGGAGTAAGCCATGATTTAATTTATTGAGTTCTTATTTTTAGCAGTTCCTTCCATGTGTGGCTCTGTGGCTCAAGGCAAACCATGTGAACAACGGTGTTAAACCACCGTGTCCTGCATACATGGTAGGCTGGAAGGGCACTGGGAAAAAAATAAAAAAAAAATATTTAGAAAAAACAAAATACAAAAAAAAAAAAAATGAAAAAAGAAATTGTAACAAAAATTCACAAAAATATTAAAAAAAGACAATGGAAAAAAAATATTTAAAAAAATTCAATATATATATACCGTATTTGCCGGCGTATAAGACGACTATTCTAAGCATACAGCACGTCCTGCTCCAGACATATTCATAACGTGTGGGTATACCTCCGCCTTCAGTGCCGTGCACTGCAGATCATGAAGAAAACAAGCTCCTCCCGGCCCTACATATACCGGAGGACCTCCCACAAATCCCCAGATTTCTCTGCAGTGCTGAAACTGCGAAGACATGAAGTATCACGCTCTCGCAGGCGAGCGGGGCTTCACAGCCCCAGGCCCTGCCTGTCTGGACCTATTTGAGAAACAGGACAGTCCGCCCAGTCAGGGGCGGCCGTCGCGACCCCCGCGGAGCAGGGATACCCCTCCTACTCCATATCATAGTGTTATGCAGGAACCGGGGATGCCCCCTGCAGGGTCAGGTTCGGTATCCTGTCCCAGGAGTGACTTTCAATGCCCGGGGCCCTCTGGCCAGGCTAAGCCCGGTTCCTTCCCTGAAAACCCTCATGCATGATGGGACGCCCTCACCCACCTGGGTGAGGGGATGACCATGCCAACTTACGCCTATCAGGAGGCACCCTGCCTCATTCTAGTGGCTTTAGGAGATAGTTCCTCCAGTTATGGGATAGTGTTTACTGGGTGGTCCTTCCCTGAGTCGGTCAGGAGGACTATGGTCCCATGCCTTTCTTCAGGCATGGGTGCAGGCTTAACTGGGCCTGTCAGGTATGGCTTCCTTGCCAGAACGCCACTATCATATAGAGACTGGGACCCCTGCGCGGGTTGCCCCTTCCTCCCCTCAAGGATGAGGGAGTCTATCTGCCTAACCCCTAGGGGGTTGCAGCATCTGTATCCATAAGAATTCAGGTTGGCGCCCTTGACAGGGCTGTCTGTTCCCTATATTCCAGGGGTCCTCTGGCCGCTTGTGGCGTGCTCAGATTTTTTATTCTAGATTCCAAGGTGTCTTCTGGATATTGAGCCCACTACTGCTGGGTATTGGTGGTAGCTGACACCGTTGGGGCTTAGACTGAGCCCCCTGTGGCGCCCATGTGCGCGCTAGGCTCTAGAAGAGTATGGTGTCTCACACGACACCAGGGGGCATTTACCAAGGGTCCTGTTAGGCTCTCCTGTCCCTTCACGAAGGGAGTTGTTTTGATGGACCTTGGAGGACTCTAACCCTACTTTGTTCCATCCTCTACTTCCTGGTTGTACCTGGATTAGACTTCACCTTAGTGCCTTCTTCTCTTGGCTATAAGGACTCTACTGGAATGAGGCCTCTGGTCCTCCATCCAGTCTAGTTATTTTCTCCAGGCAGAATTGCTCCTGGTGCGCCCGTGGGCGGCTGTTCCGTTGACATCATCTGTATCTGTGATCCTTGAGCTCTGAGGCGCCTTTAACCATTAGTCCTGGATGAGGGGTTTGCACCCTGGGTCCGGGTTTGTTTACCTTACTTCCAGTGGAGGTGTTTATTCGTCGGCTGGTTTACTTGAGAGTACCGTAGGGGAGCATTACCTACCTTTTTGATTTTTCCTGTGATGGTTAGCGTGGTACCCCATCTGGCAGGATGACAAAGGGGGGCTTACTCTTCTGAAACCCCAGGTGGTTCCTAGGTAGGGATCTTGAAAGATCTGGTTACCTGGGTGAAATTTTGGTCACAGTGTGTATTCGGGGACTACTTCTTCTTAGTACCTGTCCAATTGGGGGACTTTTGTACATGGTAGGACAGTGGTTGTTCCTTGTTTCCTGTGAATTCCTTGGGCCTGGCTCTATTCTATGCGAGCCCTGTTCCCTTCTATGGGGGATTTAATATTCATTGTCCTTCCTTTTGTATCACTCCTGTGGGAAGTTCTCCGTTGTGCCATTGAGCTCACACTGGCAGGGTCCTGTTGGACTCCGTCTCTATCGCAGGGTTCTACCCTGTTATTGGCCAGATTGGTCTGCCCTGGTTGGGGTTAGTGGTTCTGGCTGGATATTTTACTTGATAAATGTTATCCCCTTGTCCTACCGGGCGTTGGGGGGGGGGGCTTGCGCTAGTCTCAGATGGCTAGCATTACCTGTATGCTAGGGGCCTGGGTGGCCCAGTGGGGCGCTGGTCCGCAGGGGATTCTACTGAGAACAGCAGGACTGTATGTCCAATCACGAGGTCTATTTTACATAAGCAAGGTGCCTTTACTTTAGGCCTACTTTAGCGTTGGCAGGCCTTTGTGCTTACCCTGTTGGAGATGACAGATTGAGTCGTGTTTCATTGGAGAGTCAGGACTCGTTCTTCCTCTTCGTTTCTTCCTTCTGCCACGCTACGTTAGGTTATGTTGTATCCATTCTGTTTTGCTGGATCTAAGCTCCTTCCCTTGCGGGACGATCTCTGTTCCTGGGATTATGATCCTATCAGCAGTGTTGGTATTGGCTCACGACTTGGTTCGGCCTACGGTTGGGCCTGCCCTCTTCATCTATTACAAAGCCTGATCCAATCTTTTATTTGTGCATTCTTCAGGGTATGCTCAGGTGCATTCCTGGGGGATTCCTAGCTCCCCTTTGAGGAGATGTCATATTCTAATGCCTGCTAGGGGCTCCCATGGGTCTTGTTCAGGTCATTATCTGACCTGCTCCTTTCATCATTTTGCTCTTCGGGGGCGGTTGCTCCAGTCAAAAGCGTTCCATAAAGAATGGCTCTGTGGGCGGTCCTAATCATTATATATATATTTATAGATTTATATATAGACATACCTTTTGTTATATAGCTGTATACCATGAGGTGAGGGTGGCCGCCTTACGCCAGTTAGATCCAGGCGATGGTTTGTTTTCCTTCTGCCTTGGCCCAGATTCTCTGGTCTCTGGGCTATTGTCTAGTTTAATTTGAGATAAAGGGACCTGTGCCCCTCTACTGGGGTTAGAAATCGGCCTGAACTGTCCTTGTCCCTGTTAGGGATCTTGACTTGGGGCCTACAGGTGTCCCCTTCTTGAAGTACCGGATGGATTGCTTCCATGGGCAAGGGGCCCTCTGGTTGGTCTTATTTGGTTGGTTGACCTTCTGGACCTGGAGTACTCTTTCGGCTTCTGCTGAGTTTAGTTGTTAGCATCACTGCTGGTTCCGTTGTGACCTGGACTCGTATTCCCTGCTGGGGAAAGTTTTTGAGTTGCCAGGGCTACCATCTTTTATAGTTGCATGGTTAGGCTGTTACTTGGCCTATTCTTTTAAGGCAAGATTCTTCCTCCATATTGTTTTTCGTTCTCTTACTATTGGTGCTTGGCTTGGGCCTTTTAGCAATATGTTCTGGCGAGCAAGCTGGCTAGTCCGATGCTTGTGTTCAGTTCTCCCTTTACAAGGTTCAAAGGTTGAGGTTAGAGCATTGCTCTTGTTTGGTGGCAAGGTTAAGGGTGAAAGCGCTTGACTGTTGGCTGTGCCTTTCTCATGGGGATCCCACCCTACTTATGGACACTGCTATTGGATGTCCCACACGTTATGAATATGTCTGGAGCAGGACGTGCTGTATGCTTAGAATAATACAATTCTGTGAGATTCTCACCTGTAGAATTGGTATTATATGCATACAGCACATCCTGCTCTACCCCACCCTGGTTTCACTTCTTCTGGATACCCCTTATGGTGATTGTAATCACTTGGTATTATTGCCAGTTTATTTCTGGGTGGTTTGTTCCTCCTGGCTTCTCTTCTCACTGCTTTTCAATGCTGGGGATTTGTGGGAGGTCCTCCGGTATATGTAGGGCAGTGCACGGCGCTGAAGGCGGAGGTATACCCACACGTTATGAATATGTCTGGAGCAGGACGTGCTGTATGCATATAATACCAATTCTACAGGTGAGAATCTCACAGAATTGTATTTTTTCCCCCTGTAAAACATGCCTTTCAGTGGGGGGGTCGTCTTATATGCCAGGTACCGCCGCTCTCATACACACTAACACACACACACACACACACACACATTCATGCTTACTTCGCTTCCTGGCTGTTGCACGCTGGTCGTCGGTGAAAACAATGGACGCCGGCCATCTGGGGCACGCCCACCAACGACCAGCGCGCAACAGCCAGGAAGTGCCGGTAAGAATGAATGTGTGTGTGTGTGCATTCCCTCCGGGATCGTCCCGATTTTCTCCCGTGATCCCACTGTCCCGGAACGTTAATTATCGTTCCGGGACGCCCTGCGCCGTGGTAGCGGCGCGCTGTGCGCCTTCTGAATGGATGCTTCCTGGCCGCAAAACGCAGTCACTTGCGGGTGTGGGGGGAGGCGAGACTTCCGGGCGGGAGCAGGGGGGGGGGGGAGGTGAAGAGACTTCTGGGTGGGCAGGCGGCCTGGCAGCGGTGTTTAGTAGTGACGTCACCGCCGCCCATGTCTGCTGCCGGCTGCTGCCCGCTGACTGAAGACGCTTCCAGTCACAGAGCAATGTATACGGGCTGTCATTGTTGGCTGGGCCCGAGCTGCTGGCCCCCACCCTGAAGGGCAAAGTCACCAACTTCAAGTACCAGCGACTGCGCAACAAGCTGAGGGCCGGCGCCCGGGAGCTGCAATTCACCTATATCCCGGGTGAGGGGGAAATGCATGGGCGGGGGTGACCCTGTGCATCAGTGTCACACTTGTAGGGATAAATCGTGGCAGATGCCTTGCTGGATGAATGGGACCTGCACAGACACCAGGGCCAATGTGAGTCATGAAGTGATGGGGGGGGGGGGACTGTAGGTATAAAGAGGGAAAAAGTAATAAAGGGGGAGGTGTGGGATGAGGAGTAACAGAACAGAGCAGTGGGTAAGGGGTGGAGGATGAAAAGTAATGGAGAAGGGGTAGGTGTAGATAGAAGGGCACCAGTATGAGGTGAGGTAATGAAGAGGGGGCAAATGTGGTGGGGTGACAGCCCATGCTTCCCAACTGTCCCGATTCCTTCATGATTGCCCCGATTTTCCCCTCGTGATCCCATAGTCAGGGGCGTGCCTTTTTCATATCTTCAGAAGTTGGGAGGTATGTGTGTGTGTTAGTGTGTATGAGAGCGGTGGCGGCGGTGGCGGCGACAGGAACAGCAGGGACAGGCAGACCGGCCCTCCGACCATCGGTAAGTGTGTGAGCGGCGGGGCGGGGGGAGGAGGGAGTGGGGCCACTCGCTGGCTGTACTGAGGGATGCCCCATACCTGTACTGAGGGATGCCCCCATACCTGTACTGAGGGATGCCCCCATACCTGTACTGAGGGATGCCCCCATACCTGTACTGAGGGATGCCCCCATACCTGTACTGAGGGATGCCCCCATACCTGTACTGAGGGATGCCCCCATGCCTGTACTGAGGGATGCCCCCATGCCTGTACTGAGGGATGCCCCCATGCCTGTACTGAGGGATGCCCCCATGCCTGTACTGAGGGATGCCCCCATGACTGTAAGAAGCCAGAAAGTATGACTGTAAGAAGCCACCCAGGGACTCTGGGGAAGGGAATTAACATGTTGAAATAAAATCTGATGTTCTTTTACGTTTTATTTGGTGTGCGGAAGAGGGAGTAGTCTTATACGGTAAGTATATAACAAACTCTATATTTTGAGTGGAAATGTTGGGGGGTCGTCTGATACGCCCAGTCATCTGATATGCCCAGTCGTCTTATATGCCGGCAAATACGGTATATATATATTTTTTTAAAAATACAAAATATGAAAAATAAATAAATAAATAAAAAAAAATAATAAAAAAAAAGTTTGGATATATTTTATATGTTACTGTTATTATGTTAGATGTTATTGTTGCTATGTTATATGTTATTATTATAAATATGTTCAAATAAGATAAATGTCACTATTAATATGTAATTGACAATTAGCCACTTTTTTCTGTGACACCATTGCTAAGTGCAAGTGCTCACTCAGGGGCACCTACGCCACCCCAATTTACAAATGCTGGCTTTGAAGGCCTGGCTGTTGAAACCTTCATCTTGATGGAGAAAGGGCTGCCTGCCTCAGTTGTAAATACCATGATCAAGGCTAGGAAGAGGTCCTCTTCTTCCATCTACTACAGGGTTTGGCGTACTTACATTGACTGGTGCGAGTCTAACTCGCTTCCCTGTCGTGTGTTTTCCATTCCTAGGATTCTGGAGTTTCTGCAACATGGTTTGGATCTGGGTCTTCAGCTCAGTACTCTGAAAGGCCATGTTTCTGCTTTGGCTATTTTTTTCCAAAGATCCTTTGCTCAGCATCCCCTGCTCAAGACCTTCTTCCAGGGGGTTACTCACGTGCGTCCCCCACGTAAGCCGATGTTACCAGTCTGGGACTTGAACTTGGTCTTATCTGCCCTGCAGGGGTCTCCCTTTGAGCCATTGGAAGGAGCCCCTTTGTCCATTCTTACGCTTAAGGTAGTCTTTTTGGTGGCTATCACTTCTGTGAGGCGTGTCTTTGAGTTGGCGGAGCATTCTATCAAGCCTCCTTATTTTGAGAGACACCAGGACAAGGTGGTGTTTCGTTTTAAGCCAGATTTTCTGCCTAAGGTTGTTTCTGCCTTTCATCTCAATCAGGACATTGTTTTGCCTTCTCTGTGTCCTAATCCTAGTACTTCTAAGGAGAGGGTTTTACACTCTCTGAATGTGGTCAGGACTCTGAAGTTCTATCTGGTGGCTACTGACTCCTTCAGGAAGATTTACGCTCTCTTTGTGCTCCCGTCTGGACCTAAGAAGGGTCTGGCTCCGGCTAAGTCCACTATCAGCAAGTGGATCCGTCAGGCTGTGATACAGGCCTACTCTGCTAAGGGGAAGGAGCCTCCCTTCTGCCTTACTGCTCATTCTACTCGTGCTATTGGTGCCTCTTGGGCTTTTCAGCACCAAGCTTCTGTTGAACAAGTTTGCAAGGCCACCACTTGGTCTTGTGTTTATACTTTTTCTAAGTTTTACAAGGTTGATGTTAGGGCCTCAGCTGATGCTGCTTTTGGCCACAAAGTTCTGCAGGCGGCAGTGGTTTAAACTGTCTGCTACTTTTGGGGATCCCACCCTACCTTACGGACACTGCTATTGGATGTCCCAAGAGTAAGGAATATCTTCTGGAACAGGACATGCTGTATACTTAGAATAATACAATTCTGTGATTACTCACCTGTAGAATTGGTATTATATGTATACAGCATGTCCTGTTCCACGCCACCCTTGTTATCATTATCTTTAGTTACCTCTTTATGGTGATTGTTCTTATGTTCAAATTTTTATATATTGGTTATAGTTCTGCCGGTCTCATTTAACTGCTTTTTAATACTGGGGATTTTGTGGGAGGTCCCTGGTATATATGGGGCCGGGAGGAGCCACTTTTCTGTCTCTGCAGTCCAGCGCCATCTACTGGATGTATAACCCAAGAGTAAGGAATATCTTCTGGAACAGGATGTGCTGTATACATATCATACCAATTCTACAGGTGAGTAATCACAGAATTGTATTTTTGCGCTCAGAAATGAGACTGCTTTCATATTGGTTACAATCCTTTGTTGTTCTCTACAACCATGCAAAAAGGCCACTAACCACTATCCAGAGCCTTCTTCCTAGTGATAGATTCACTTTCAAACACATGGGCCTGGAATCAGTAAACTTTCCTTAAAGTGGACCAAAACCCACGTAGATCGGCCCAGGAATCTATAATTCCCGTGCCAATTTATTCCCTCTCCTATAGGGCATCCAGAATCAGGATGCCCCGTTGTGCGAAATACCCCAGGTTGTCCATAACCCCACCTTCTTTCCCGATCCAACAGTGCATGCGTGAGCAGCGGCCGCATCCCCGCTATGCCTCTAGCAGGGCATGTGCCTCCGCAGGCATATGTCAATGCCGGCACAGGCACGCTCCCTGTTAGAGGGTAGCGGAGGATGCGGCAGTCAATGCGCTCTGATCCAGTCCTATTAGACGAGCTCCTGGAGGAAGGGGCCTTGAGCGGATCCGAGTGCGCTGATTGGACGAGCAGCCATGCATGCTGGGGCTGACCGCCCACTCTGAAGGCTACAAGTGCACAAAGCCCTCGTGCGCTGTGGGTTCTTCTGCACCCCCAAGGCTTTAGAGAGGCAGGTAATGGGTCTAAGGGTGAATAGCAAGTCACCCGCTTGCCAGCCCCTAAAGCCTTGTGAATTGGTATTGGGGTTTATGGACCTCTTACCAGTTCACAAAGGTTAAAAAAAACACAGCAAAATGTCATTTATTAAAAAGCTTTTTTCCCCCTTAACCTCCGATTGCTGTCCCGCACCCCTCACCACTGCATTAGGTGGGCTGCGGCAAGTGAGTTTAACACAATGCAGAATGTGCAGCAGATAGGAAGCCACTGTACACCTACCTGAGCCAACTGCTGCACAATCAGCTCCAGCTTCATTCAGTTATGCAAGATGTTGTGACATCACAGCCGCTAGCGAGCAGAACGGTGCAGAGTGGGCCACTAATTGCATCCCCTCTCATCTCTAACTAGGGGCATGCCCAGGCTGGCCAATCACAAATGGCTGCCCCTGGTATGCATCCAGCTAAAGGTATAGTGGGGACCTGCGCATGCGCCATTGGAACAAGGTTAGGTGAGTGGGGTCTCACTCAGTGGGGCATCCTAGTTTGGGATGCCACAAGGAGTAAGAAATTGGAAGGCCATATGGGCAATTCCCAAACAATTCCCTGTGATCCCACAGTGCAAGCACAGGCCGCTGCTACATCCCCAAAAAGGTGCATTAATATTCTATTTGGCTATACAAAATTTGTCCTTGAACAGGGCCCCCAGACACAACTTTTCATGGGGCCCTAGAAATGATCAGCCCGCCCCTGCTGACAGCCAGTAGTGATCGGTGGAGGATGAGTGTGGGGACAGCAGATCAAAGTCCCCTGTCCTCACATCCGCACTGTGGTTTCTCTGTGTACACATCACAATCACTGATCCCATAGTGCATGTGCGGGTGCAGGCCTTAAGTGGCCATACTTGACAGGCTTGAATGTCTTCCAATGGGCCACACAGGCTGGAGTCTGGGGCTTTGGGGTGATGCCCCGGAGTGTGGCAAAGCTTCTCCACAGCTGTAGTCTGAGAGGCATATACAAGGATACCATAGGGTTTCACACTGCAGGGCATCCCAAATCAGGAACATTTCTTAAAGGAGGCCAACTATGCGTTTTGGTGCAAATTGGTGCAATTTAAAGCCCAACAAAACTTGGTGTGGCCGCCCCCCCAGGGCATCCCGAAAGCACTCACCTTTCCTTGGTCCAATGGCGCATGCATGGCTCTAAATGTTTACAATGGGAAGGAAGAGCAGGCTGGGCGGGAGCATGCACATCACTGGGGATGCGGCCGCTCTTACTCCCCATTGAAGTCAATGAAAGCCCATTGCCAAAGGATATAAACATGGCAAAGGGCTCTGATTTGACGAGAGCCTGCACATGTGCCATTGGACCGAGAAGAGGTGAGTTTTACTGGGAGAACTGTAGAGTTTCACACAGCGGGGCATCCCAGTCATGATGCCCTGAGGGCACGGAACAAAACCTAGAAAACCTCAGCTGAGGTGCCACCACGAATTAGGTTTTTGCTTTTTGTACATTTTAAATTCTCTATAAACAGCAATTGTGTGTTGCACTCAGGTGATTGGCATTGGTGTAGGAGACCTACTGAAAAGGCCACCACAAATGAAATTCCTGCAGGACATCACATGTGCCGGAACAAGGAATGAGGGGATGCACGTAGTGGTCAATGAGTTCTATGAGCTGCTGGAAGACTCCATCGTGCAAAATGTAACGGAATCTATATGTAAAGGTTGGTACACTATTTTTATTTATTAGTATTTTTATACATATATATATTGTGGAGATTAGCTCTGGTAGGCGACCGGGTGTCAGCAGTATAGAGGCGGAGGCAAACAGTTCAAAGTAAAGTCTGTGTTTATTTCACACAAAAATCCACAAAAGCATATGTCCATACAGGTTACATCACCTTTTCAGGAAACCGCAGCATAAATGATACAGTCAGGCAAACAGCTTTTAGTCCTTGAGCAAAGGTCCTGTTTACAGTCAAATATGTCTCAGGTCCGCATGAAACAGCTTCCACAGGAGATTTCAGCCAGGCTCACAGAGTCTCACTCCCATGTGAGCTCTAGACAAAGGAAAGGACACAGCTGATTCCCCAGGCTATTTAAACAGCCCGCAAAACCCGGACCTGGGTAGTGGGATGGAGTCCCACCCTGCTCTACTCCATCCCAGTAAAGCCGTCCCAGGTTAGCCTTTCGGCTATTCTAAAGCAACAGCAGCAAACTGCCACCAGCAGCTGATGCTGGAAATCAGACTACACGGCTTTACTGCACCAATGCCAGGTACATTGGTGCTACATACCTGCCGTCAATAACGGCCCCTTGCACCTTACCACATACCCCCCCCCCTTTGTTCAACCCTGAGGGGGTGGACACATGCCAAACAATGTGCTCTGGACAGGGCATCCGCGTTACCCAATAATCGTCCCGCTCTGTGCTCTACTGTAAACTTGAAGTTTTGTAATGACAAGAACCATCGGGTGACCCTGGCATTCCTGTCCTTAGCCTGGCACATCCACTTGAGGGGAGAGTGGTCCATAATCAGCCGGAACCTTCTCCCCAGCAAGTAGTAGCGAAGAGACTCCAGGGCCCATTTAATGGCCAAACACTCCCTCTCCACTATACTATACCGGGTCTCCGCGGGCGTTAATTTGCGACTCATGTAGACAATGGGGTGCTCCTCCCCGTTGACTTCCTGAGACAGTACAGCACCGAGACCTACCTCGGAGGCATCGGTCTGCACTATGAACTCCCTCTTAAAGTCGGGTGTCACCAACACCGGAGACCCACACAGGGCAGACTTCAAAGCGGAGAACGCTTTTTCGGCCTGTTCATTCCACTTCACCATGACAGACTTGCCTCCCTTTAACAGGTCTGTCAATGGTGCCGCTAGGGTGGCAAAATTGGGAATGAACCGCATATAATATCCCACCAACCCCAGAAATGACTTTACTTGGCGGGTGGTGTTAGGACGTGGCCAGTTACGGATGGCTTCTAGTTTGTTGACCTGGGGCTTGACCACTCCTCGCCCAATCACATAGCCCAGGTATTTTGTCTCTTCTAGGCCTAAAGCACATTTTTTCGGGTTTGCCGTCAACCCAGCCTTCCTGAGGGAATCCACTACGGCCTGGACTTTGGGTAGGTGACTTTCCCAATCCGTGCTATGGATAATTATATCGTCCAGATATGCCGAAGCATACCGACGATGTGGCCTGAGGACAATATCCATTAACCTTTGGAACGTAGCGGGAGCGCCGTGTAACCCAAAGGGTAATACCTTGTATTGGAACAGTCCCTCTGGTGTGATAAAGGCTGTTTTCTCCTTGGCAGCCTCAGTCAAGGGCACCTGCCAGTACCCTTTCGTGAGGTCCAAAACCGAAAAGTACCTGGCTTGGCCTAGTTTCTCAATGAGTTCATCTACCCGGGGCATAGGGTAGGCATCAAACTTGGAAACTTCATTAAGTTTGCGGAAATCGTTACAGAACCGCAACGTACCATCGGGCTTGGGAATCAAGACTATGGGGCTGGCCCACTCACTCTTTGATTCTTCAATCACATCTAACCGGAGCATTTGCTGCACTTCCTCCGCGATAGCTTGTCGCCGGGACTCAGGTACCCGGTAAGGCCTCAACCGGATCTTGACCTGAGGTTCCGTGACAACATCATGTTGGATGACCGAAGTGCGCCCAGGGAGTTCTGAAAACACGTCTGTGTTTCTGGTAATAAACTCCCTGGCTTCCTGAGTCTGTTTAGAGGAGAGGTTGTCGCCAGTTTTCACCTCGACTACTGCTTCTCTAATAACAGACCGAGGAATGGGAAGCTCCACCCCCACCATACCTGGTCGGGGACTGTCACCCCCAGGGGTCTCCCTGTCTTTCCACAGTTTCAGCAGGTTTACATGGTACACCTGCTCTGGCTTCCTCCGTCCAGGCTGGTGTACCTTGTAAGTCACTTCCCCAACTTTTTCAATGACCTCATAGGGACCCTGCCACCTAGCTAGAAATTTACTGTCCACCGTGGGTACCAGAACCACAACTCACCTGGGTTAAAGTTCCGTACCCTGGCTTGCCGATTATAAATCCTGCTTTGGGCCCGCTGCGCTGCCTCCATGTGTTCTCTGACAAGCGGCAAGACGGTCTCTATCCGTTCCTGTAGGTGAGTCACGTACTCTACCACACTTTTGTGGGGTGTGGGTTGCTGTTCCCAGGCCTCCTTGGCTATATCCAACAGGCCCCGTGGATGTCGACCGTATAAGAGTTCGAAGGGCGAGAACCCCGTAGAGGCCTGGGGCACCTCTCGCACTGCGAACATCAGATAGGGCAGCAGCAAGTCCCAATTCTTCCCATCCTTGGCGACTACCCTTTTTAACATGGTCTTTAAAGTTTTATTAAACCGTTCTACTAGGCCGTCTGTTTGCGGGTGGTTAACGGATGTCCGCAACTGTTTCACCTGCAGCAGTTTACAGAGCTCTTTCATTACTTTCGACATAAACGGGGTACCTTGATCGGTCAGGATCTCTTTAGGCAGACCTACTCTGGAAAACATTTCCATAAGCTCCTTAGCAATGAGCTTGGCAGAGATGTGACGCAGGGGCACTGCCTCAGGGTACCGCGTGGCATAATCCAAGATCACCAGAATATGTTGGTGCCCTCTAGCGGACTTTGGCACCGGACCCACTAGATCCATGGCAATCCGCTCAAAGGGTACCTCAATAACTGGGAGAGGAACTAAGGGACCACGGTAATGAGGCTGAGGGCTGGTCATCTGACATGTTGGGCAGGACTCACAATATCTCTCCACCTCCTTGTACACACTGGGCCAGTAGAATCGTTGTAAAACGCGGTCCAGAGTTTTCTGCTGGCCTAGGTGTCCACTCAGAACATGTTGGTGGGCCAAATCCAACACCAACTTGCGATATGGATTGGGTACCACCAATTGTTCCACCACCTCTTCACGTACCTTGTTTACTCGGTACAACATTTCCTGGTGAACCACAAAGCGAGGAAACTGTAACTCCGCCCCTGGCTGTTGTGGTTCACCTTCCACCTCAAGAACATTCTCCCAGGCCCGAGACAGTGTCGGGTCCTGGTGTTGAGCGGTACCAAAGTTAATTGTGGGGACATGGAGATCTGCCAACTCTGGACCTGTTGCCAACTCTTCCACATCTCCAACCATAACATTTAGTGGGGTTGACTCCCCCTCTTCCATTTTAGGGGCGGGCACCTCTTCCACGGTGCCTCCTGATTCCGGTTCCCAGGGTACCGGGGTCTCCCCTGAGTAGGGCCAGTCTATTGGGGACACACCCGCCTCGCGGCTTTCCGGAACTGCCAACTTGGCCCACAGGGACCTGAACCCTGGAAAATCTCTCCCAATAATCAGTTCATACGGGAGTTTAGCGGCGACAGCGACTTCATGTTTCCAGCTGCCGGAGACGGTGGTGAGAGACACTTGTGCTGTGGCATAGTCTCTCAAGTCCCCATGAATGCACAAAACCCCGGTTTTCCGCCCAGTGTACTCATCGGGCAGTACTAAGGCGGGTCTTGCCAGGGTAACCATACTCCCCGAGTCCAAAAGGGCCACAGCCAGGGTGTCTCCCACTTTCACCTGACAGAGGTGACTTTGCCCCACAAGCTCAGGGACACCGGCAGCACACAGCCTCCTGGCATACATGGAAGGGCGGTAACCAAAGTTCACGTCCATGGGCTCCCCCTGGTGGGGACAATTGGCTCTGATATGTCCCGGCTCCTTACATCCCCAACACAGCACTTGGGCAGGGACTTTGGGGGGTAGGTCCTGAGGGGGTTTAGGGGACGCCACTCGCCTGAGCTGGGGCGGGGTCCTCCGGGGTTTCCCCGAATCCCTCCTTATGGAGCCGCCTTGCACGTTCCTGGTGGCCTCATATCGCTCCACTAGGTCCACCATCCCTAGTGCATTGTCAGGGGATACCTGGCCAACCCAGTGCTGAAGAGGGTGCAGTAAAGCCCTCCAGGAAATGTCCGCCAGCAAGCGGTCCAACATGGCAGTGGGGCTTAACAACTCCGGCTGCAGCCATTTTTGCAGCAGGTGCAGCAGTTTATAATACTGGGGTCGGGCGGGCTCTGCCGACTGGTAGCTCCACTGATGCACCCGCTGAGCCCGAACCCACACATTCACCCCCAGTCTGGCCAGTATCTCACCCTTCAAAGTCGGGTAGTCAGCGGCTTGGTCCTCCGGGAGATCAAACAACACCTGCTGGGGTCCAGACGCCAGAAATGGAGCGATGACATCAGCCCACTGGTCATGCGGCAACTTCTCCCTTGCAGCCACCTTTTCAAACACCGCCAGGTAAGTCTCAACGTCATCTGAAGGGGTCATTTTTGTGAGCGCCGAGCGGACAGCTTTCCGGGCATCAGGAATACTTTTGGGCGCACCTGCAGCTTGCAGCGCCATCACATGTTGCAAAAACAGCTGGTTGGTCTCCTGCTGCTGCCTGTTGGTCTCATGCTGCTGCCTGTTGGCCTCCATGAGCGCTTTCACGACCGCCTCCATTTTGTCTGCAGTCCCAGGTAGCAGCCTGGCAGGTTTAATATAGGACATGCACAACAAAAAAAACTTTTTCGTCGGTTGCTCCTAGCAACGGCCTCACTGCTGTGCCCGCATCCGACACCAAATGTGGAGATTAGCTCTGGTAGGCGACCGGGTGTCAGCAGTATAGAGGCGGAGGCAAACAGTTCAAAGTAAAGTCTGTGTTTATTTCACACAAAAATCCACAAAAGCATATGTCCATACAGGTTACATCACCTTTTCAGGAAACCACAGCATAAATGATACAGTCAGGCAAACAGCTTTTAGTCCTTGAGCAAAGGTCCTGTTTACAGTCAAATATGTCTCAGGTCCGCATGAAACAGCTTCCACAGGAGATTTCAGCCAGGCTCACAGAGTCTCACTCCCATGTGAGCTCTAGACAAAGGAAAGGACACAGCTGATTCCCCAGGCTATTTAAACAGCCCGCAAAACCCGGACCTGGGTAGTGGGATGGAGTCCCACCCTGCTCTACTCCATCCCAGTAAAGCCGTCCCAGGTTAGCCTTTCGGCTATTCTAAAGCAACAGCAGCAAACTGCCACCAGCAGCTGATGCTGGAAATCAGACTACACGGCTTTACTGCACCAATGCCATGTACATTGGTGCTACATACCTGCCGTCAATAACGGCCCCTTGCACCTTACCACAATATATATATATATATATATATATATATATATATATAGTTTTATATATAGATTTTATTAAAAAATATTTATATTTTATTTAAATATATTTTTATATTTTATATTTTTACAGGCGTTTAATCAAGATAGTTAGATTAATATAATCATCTGTATTATCTACTTTCAGGTTCCAAGTGTCCTGATTTCACATGTCACGGTGGGTCTACATTTGTTTTTACTGCTTATTTTAATCTCAAATTAATTTACGAGAGATCTATGTCTATCTGTGAGACTAAAATATCAAAATTATAAACCGGAATTTCATGACTCCACAACTTTTTTAAAGTTAACCTCCAGATAAAATGTCTGGCGGTCCGCTTACCCAAGCTATGATGCCTGACTGCTCTGACAGTAACAGGATGCCCAGGGCCCAGACCACATTAATCACCCGCTTCACACTTTTCCTCGCTGTATTGCTTCAAACATTCCCACCCGGCCAACTCTCTCGTCATTTTTTACTCAATGTCCACTTTAAGGATATGGAAAAGCAGCTCTCTGCATTCCCACTCCATTATCTACAGCAGAAAGCCACTACATGCCCTGGCATGCCCCAGTGTTGTTCAAGTGGGAATGGCTTAACTGGCTTTAAGTAAAGCTCTTAAAGTGGACCAGAATCCGTGGGCTGATTCCCTATCTCCGAGGCATCCCAAACTAGGATCTGTGTGAAACCCCCCGGTTCTTACCTTTTTCACGAGCCCACAGCGCACTTGGAATCATTTGCATCCCCTTTCGACAGTGCACAGCCGAAGGCCACAAGTGATGCTGCGCGCCACCATTGCGTGCGGCTGGGGATTCCATTCAGCTTCTCTGGCTGCACATTAATATGACCGGAGAAGCTGATTTGATGAGCAACCGTGCATGTGCCATTGGACCAAGGACAGGTTTCCTAGGCCAACAGTGGGGATCCACACAGCGGGACATTTTTTAAATTTTGTAGGTCACAATATATTTTTAAAAATTAGCCCGTCTCCACTTTAAAAAAAAAAATGCGTGGGGTCCTCTCCTATAAGCCTTACCAACCTGGCAAACCAAGCATAGGAGCTTATAATTCCAGGTCCTGGCCATTACATCCCTTATGCCCTATAGCACAGGAAACCCCCTTCATGCCCCTCCCCTTCTGTGACATATGTTATCACATGGGGTAAATTCCTCCCCCTCGACTCTCAGTATATAAGACCCTTACCGCCACCTCATGTGCAGTCCCTGGCTGGGCAGTGAGGATGAAAGAAGGGGGAACCATCGGTATGGGCACGGGGTTCTTTCAGCGCTGCCTATGGCTCATAACAAAAGGCATAAGGGCTGGTAAGCAGCAGGGCCAGGGGCCAGACAGTGTGCCCTATGTGCCCTGGATTTTCAGCCCTTATGCCTGGTGACCGGGCTGGTTGGCTGGGGAGGGGGGCACTTTTTGTTTTAAATAATTAAAGAAATATAGTAAAAAGAAGTACAAATAAATGGCAGCTGATGGCATAGGTTTTATCAAGGAAATCTTTTACAACTCGCATTCAGTGATTTATTAAACTGTCATGCAAGTTCTAAAATGGCGCATGAAGAGAGAATTTAGTCATAACTTTGGCACATGGCTCATGCACATGCAGGATTTCGGAGCATGTGTCCATGAATCATGTGCCAATGATTTTTGTATGGTAATAAATCGATCCTACTGTTGCTAGGGTGTTTCTTTTTAAACAAATAAAAAAGCATGGGTCTTTGTCTGTGCGTGTGTGTAACACTGAGAATTGAAGGACCAGCAGGCAGCAAGTGTAAGTTTATCTACTTCCTGTCCGCTCGTGCTCCATTGCGCTCTCTCCTCACACACGTAATTGGGGAAGGAATGCCGCACACTGGCTGTAGGGATGCCTCTCACTGGCTATAATGGGGGATGCCTCTGACTGGCTATAATGGGGGATGTTGCACACTGCCTGTAATGGGGAGTGCCACACTGGCTGTAATGAGGGATACCGCTTACTGGCTGTAATGAGGAATGCCGCTCACTGGCTGTAATGGGGGATGCTGCACACTACATGTAATGAGGGGATGCTGCACACTGCCTGTAATGAGGAATGTTGCTCCTTGGCTGTAATGGGTGGATGACGCACCTTGCCTGTAATGGGAGATGCCGCACACTGCCTGTAATGGGGGATAATGCACACTGCCTCTAATGGGGGGATGCCACACACTGGCTGTAATGAGGGATGATGCTCACTGGCTGTAATGGGGGGTTCCTCATACTGCCTGTAATGAGGGAAGCCACACATTGCCTGTAATGAGGGATGCCGCTCACTTGCTGTAATGCGATTATTTGAAGGGAGGGATTTTAGCACACCATTTGTTTCAGAATGTTTTTTTCCATTTGTTTCAGCAGCACATCACATGAGTATCTACCACTGATATTCTACCAGGGCCGGCTCCAGGTTTCTGTGTGCCCATGGGCGATGGAGACTCAGTGGACCCCTCTGCAGTATGTCATGACTAGCGTGGCATTAATCTAGCATCCCACGCCCCCAACACACACACAGCCAATTTTAAATGTAGCAGATATTTACCGGGTGCTAACATTTCTTGTGCTGGTCCTGTACTTACCCAACTCCTGCATTCAGGTCTCCAAACTTCATGGGGCTTAGTAAAGTGACACCTATATAATAAATAAATATAGTGCACACCCAAGAATAATTATCAGCAGTATTCAGTGTAGAAGAAAACAAAACAATATACATCAATTGAAGATCATTTCATATATACAATCCATTACTGCAGTAGATGCAGCGCTGTCCCAGCTTCAGCCATGTATATAATAGTAGAAAAAGTCTTAATACTTCACTCTAAGATTATGCATAGACAACTCTATTGGAAATATATCTGAAAATACAAAGCATCAATAATACCAAGGTATGACTGGTAGCTTAACGGACAGTAGTAACATTCACTGCAAAAGAGCAGCTGTACAATCTCAAATGTAGACATTCACACGCTGAGGTAGAAAGTGTGCAGCAGATAATAATATTGTAGCAGCATATATATTGTAATATATGCACATCCCCATTAGCCAACATAGACGACATGAAAAAAGTGCAAAATTACTTTGCCCATTAACATTTCAGGGCCATCCGAGCCCTTTTCTCAAGCAGGCGTCTCTCTGAGAAAGAGGCACGGGCATCCCCGAAACATTGCAGGGAGGGCGCGCGTTGTTTGTCATTGTTTTTAGGTGGGTTTTGATCATTTCTGTGTACGCAATTTGTCTTTACTGTCTTTGTTGGTGTATGTTAATGAGCACAGTAGTTTTGCACTTTATTCATGTCATCTATGTTATCTAATGGGGATGTGCATATATTACAATATATATGCTGCTACAATATTATTATCTGCTGCACACTTTCTACCTTGGAGTGCGAATGTCTACATTTGAGATTGTACAGCTGCTCTTTTGCAGTGAATGTTACTACTGTCCATTAAGCTACCAGTCATACCTTGGTATTATTGATGCTTTGTATTTTCTGACATACATTTAAAGTGGACCAACACCCAGGATTTTGACTATGTGTGAAACCCCCCAGAAACCCCAAAAAACTCACCTGTCAACGCTCCCACGTGAACGCCGCAGCCAATCCCCGCCAACGTCCAGGCGGGGATCAGGAACGTCCAAGCCGCTTCCACCGCCGCCGCCTCCCGCGCGTCACTCTCGGCGGGAGGCGGCGGAAGCGGCGGCGGATCAGGTAAGATGTTTTTGGGGTTTCTGGGGGGTTTCACCCCGCGGGACATCCCGATCTCGGATGTCCCGCGGGGTGGGAGGTGATCGGCCCGGGAATCTTATAGATTTCCGGGCCGATCACCCCTGGGTGTTGGTCCACTTTAATCATATATATTTCCAATAGTGTTGTCAATGCATAAGTATCTTAGAGTGAAGTATTAAGACTTTTTCTACTATTATATACACGGCTGAAGCTGGGACAGCGCTGCATCTACTGAAATCTGCTGCATCTGCTGATAATTATTCTTGGGTGTGCACTATATTTATTTATTATATAGTGGTTATTGTGTGGTGGGACTCACATTTAGGCCCTTATTTAACAAGGGATAGCGCCAGGTAGCGAATGGTGAGCGAACGGTAATGACAGGCTGTCTTGCTTTAGGCGTAATCTGGCTAAAATATATAAGTATATTTGTATACCTGCAGCCCTCAAAATATATAAAGAAACTTAAGAGCTCAAATACATATATATATATCAACAATTACGCCTTGTTGTCTAAAGAGTTCACTGAAAAAACAGTGAGTTTTGAGGATAATTGCATCCACAGATAACTATCACTACACAAGCAATCAGACACAGACCCCAGACAAAGGAAAAACAGGTTTAACTAGTTTCCGAGAACATTAGTTTCTATTGAGAAAAAAAGGAAAATAATGCAATAAAAGCCAATATAGTTACAAAAAATGCAATTCAGTAGCTTAACAATAGTTCAACAAACTTATCTTAGTTAAGCTGGTTCCGATTCCAAGGTCACTTGGGTCTTCAGTTTCCAAACAACAGCAGAAAGTCCATCATGTTTCCGGTTTGGGTGTGAGAGGGAAAGAGAGCCAGGCCCTCCTTGCAATTCCTTTTGTCCGGCAATAGGACCGCCCCTCTTGACCAATCACATGTCTCCAAAATTGTCCAATGGGTGAATGCTATCTTATTAACCAATGGGAAATCTACACATATACCCATAGGAAGACAAGCCGCATGGTTTCAGCCATCTTGGAAACAGTCTTCAGCCATTTTGTAACATTCCAACTCAAACAATTTATACATTTATAGCAGATCAAACCCATAATGTGTCTGTAGCACTACAATCCACCCTGTTGATCTGGATATTATGTAAAAATGTTTGTAACCTTGCATCTGGTGGAAATAAATGGCATACCCACTAAACCACAAAACCTAAATTGTAAAGTCTGTTGATCAAAACAGTCCATTTGTCTCTATAAGCTCGCAGGGGTACTTTCTTCTTGCTCTGATCTTCTCTCGTTCAGGGGTGGTCTTCTGGACGGCCTCTCAAATGGGTGATAATCTGTGGAGCGGAAAACAAAGCGGATTATCTGTTCCTTGTAAAAGTACAAAAACAGTAGATCCAGGTCCTTCAGCTACAATCTCACCCTTTACTGGTCTTTTGCCTGGGTCTCTAACTAGCACTTTGCCTCCAACCTGTACCCATTTACTATCCTCCCAGATAACATCAATAGGAAAGATAGGAAATACACCAATGCTACCAAGCGGAGTTTTGCTATGTATTTTTAAAGGTTTGGGATTATACAGTTTCACCATCCACTCAGGCTGGGAAGTATCAATTAACCAGTCGGCCTCCCAGCCTTCCTCTTCCAGTATAGGGTCTAGGGCTAAAACAACCTCAAATTTTTCTGCTAAATTGCCCCTAATTCCCAAATAGGTGTCAACTGTCGTCAAGTCTGTCAAAGTTTCAATGTCGTGTGAAGCCATGACCATGAATCTATTGGGCCCTATCTTTTGTGGAACTTCATTTGTGTATTGGAGTCTGCACTCTAAACCCGGAACCTGCAGATCTGCTCCCACCATCTTTTCATAGGGGGTACTTTTGGCTATTGGCCTAGAATTCACTAACACTACAGCCTGTGTAAGGACACGATCCCACCCCCTCAGTGTGTGTGTAGGTGTGAGTTTGCGTATCTGCTCCTTTAACAACCCATTGTATCTTTCAATCAAACCAGCTGCCTGCGGATGGTATGGGACATGGCACATCCAGTACACCCCCGAATCTTTGGCCCATTCTTGAACAGTTCTTCCAGTGAAGTGCGTCCCTTGATCGCTCTGAATTTCTTTTGGAACCCCATAGGCTAATGTCAGTTTCTGGAGCATCTGAAGGGTTGAAGCTTGATCTGCTCTTTTGCAAGGATGGACGAGTAAAAGTCCTGAGAAGGTGTCCACTGCAGTGCAACAATAACGCAGTCCATTGCTCCCTCGCGGAAGGGGGCCAATAAAATCCACCTGCCAAATCTCTGCAGGCCTAGTTCCTCTTTTTATGGATCCGGTGGAATGTTTTTGTAATGGCCACTGTCGAACTTCTCCACATACGGTGCAATTCTCTATCATAGTCTTTATCATGTCCATGTTTATCGGCAGGCCTCTCTGTCGAGCCCATTCATATGTGGCTTTCTGACCCAAATGCCCTGACTGTTTGTGGGCCCACCTAGCCAAGTTCATTGCAACAGGATCAGTCTCTTTAACCAAGGCCACCTTCGAAATCTCATCTGCCACCTGATTAAAATTGTCAAAATCCGGTACTAAGGGCATGTGTGCGTCAACATGGCCCACCCTTATGGTGCGGGAGTGGGCTTGTTCCCAAATGTACTCCCACAGGTCTTGGCCTCCCCACACAACTTTTCCATGGATTTTCCAGTCGTTTGATTTCCATGTGGGCATCCAGGCCGTGAGTCCCTTAAAAACTGCCCAGCTGTCAGTGTAGATGATAATGCTGGGTGAAGGATCTTCTTGCAAAGTCATTAATACTGCTTTTAGCTCTGCATACTGGCTTGATCCTCCAATACCTGTCTCCTGAAGGACTGTGTCAGAGCTTGGGTTGTATGCGGCTGCGACCCACTGACGCCCTGATGAGTTGATTGTGGCAGAACCATCAGTGAACCATGCTGACTCTCTTTGGTCCACTGATAGGGATTCAAAGGATGGAGCTTCCTGGATAGGAGAAGTCTTTAGGACGGGAACTTCTTCTTGTGACTCGGTGCTGGTAAAAGTAACAAGCCCAGCCAACTGTCTGGAGATTTCTCTGACATCCCCAGCTGCAATTCCCCCTCTCTCCTGAAGATACCATTTCCACTTCATCAATGTCTGGTTTTGGGCTACAGTTGTCCTTGTGGTCAGTCCATTATCTCGCACCCACCCTGCGATGGGCAGTGCAGTGTGGATGGTGACTGGGTCTCTACCAGTAATGGGCTCTACATGTAGAAGTGCCATGTATGCCCCAAGCAGGTACTTTTCCAAGGGCGTATATCTTCTCTGTGCCCCATTTAATTGTTTGGACCAAAATCCGATGGGTATGGCACGCTGTCCTCTCTTTTCATTGGGTTGCCACAAGCTCCAGGAAATCACGCTGTTCTCCTCCACTACATCCAACTGAAATGGCACGCCTGGTCTCACAGGCCCTAGCCCTTGGTGCTGCAAAATAGCTTCTTTAGCAGCGAGAAAGGCAGTTTGCTGTTCAGGACCCCATGAGAAATCAGTCTTTTTCCTCGTTACATTGTAGATGGGTCTGAGAATCAGTCCAAGGTGTGGGATAAATGACCTCCAGAACCCCACTACTCCAATGAACCTCTGCGCCTCATTCTTGGTGCTAGGGGGAGACAGTCCTTGAATAGTCTGCACGACTTTTTCAGGAATTCTTCTTGTTGGGCCGGTCCACATGATCCCTAGAAACTTAACCTCAGTGGCAGGTCCCTGAATTTTGTCCTTGTTAATAGCCCACCCTCGGGCTTCCATATGCTGCATCAGCAAAGGCAAAGCGGCAGTCACATTTTCCTTTGTTCCAGAGATCATGATGTCATCAATATAGTGAAATACTGCAACTTTCAAGTTTATCATCTTCAAATCTCGGGCCACTAATCCGTGGCAGATGGTAGCTGAGTGCCTGTAACCTTGGGGGACGACTTTGAAGGTGTACTGGAGGCCATCCCAGCAGAAAGCAAACTGGTCTTGACTTTCTGAGTCTATTGGGATAGAGAAAAAGGCATTAGAGAGATCGATCGTGGCGTGATATTCTCCAGTCTCTTTAGCAATTCTTTCGACTATGGAGATCATATCAGGTACGGCTGCTGCCAACGGAGGAGTCACTTTGTTTAAACCCCTGTAGTCCACAGTCATCCTCCAGGAGCCGTCTGGCTTCTTTACTGGGAACACTGGAGCATTGAAAGGACTTACAGCTGGTCTAATGATTCCTACCCGTAACAGTTCTTGGATGGTTTCTCCAATCTCTGTGTGACCTCCTGGCAGCTTGTACTGCTTAAAGCATACCGGTTTCTCTGGTGGGGGGATGTAGACAGGGGTCCATTTCGCATGCCCTCTTACTACGGCCTTCACTGCCCTCATCAGATAGGGTTTGTGTTGATAGCCAAAAGTGAATTTGCCCAATTCAGTTTCAACAGACTGACCTAAAAGTACATCTATACCAAGGATGTTCTCTTCCAGGTCAGAAACCAACACATTTGCCCAGAAACCCGGCCCTTTACCAATTGCCAGTTTTACTCTCGTTCGGACTGCTGGTGTTGTCTGCCCTCCCAGTCCTTCTACATAAATGATTTCTCCCTTGTGATTGGAAGGATTCCCCTGCAAGAGGGTGACTTCTGCTCCAGTGTCTACTAGAGCCATGACATGAGTGGGGCAAGATGATTTTCCCCACCAAACAGTGACAGGTACATATGGGCGTCGGTCTCCCGCTGTCACTGCCCTCATTGCTTTTGCTGGAGACCCACCTTCCCTTCACAAGGGATGAGAAACTTCCCAGTTCCTCCTCTTGTGATTTTCTAAATCTGCCCCAGGGTACAAGGAAATGTTGTCTTTGTGGTGGGATTTGGAAATAACAGGGGAAATCTCATCCTCTTCTGATCCAGGGCTGCTATCACTAGAAATGGGTCTAAGTTGGGCGGGGTTACCTACTAACTGCTTCCATCTTTTTAATAGTTCTGCAGTAGGAATGCCATCAATTTCCTCCCTGGGTATACCCCCCTTTAACAAATCCACCCACATTTGTCTCCTTGTGATAACTATCCTGTTTTTTTCCTTATTTCCAGGCTCCCCACCCTTCACCACCTTTTTCCTTTCCGTTACCCTTTGCTTCCTTTTATCTGATCGCTTAGGCCTTATTTCGTCTATGGACCTAACAGGCTTTGTCCTGCCTCCCCCCTCCAATTCTCCCAATTCACAGAGGAGGGCTGTAGCATCATGAATTCTACCCTGTGATCCTAAACCTCCTAATAATGACAACAATGGGGCTTTAAGGTTACCAGGGGCAAATTTCATTAGTTTAGAGCGCAGACTAGCTGTAAAAGGTTCCATATCAGGCCCCATCCAATCACGAATATGGCTTAGTCCGGTTATACAACCCATTTCCCTTAATCTGGAGGCACCCTCAGTTATATTGCTCCAGGGGTAGGTGTTTTCCAGATCCCTGGGATCAGCGTATACCCGGACTATCCCATCTCTCACAAGATCTAACAGTGAAAAATTCACTGTAAAGTCTCGTGCTTTGCGCATTGCCTGGCGCAGTTGTGGGTCATGGGTCAATACACCCATGGCCACGGCTTCTTTACCTGACAAAACAATACTGTCGGCTCCCTCATCCCACAGTCGCAAAACCCAACTCATTAGAGGTTCCCCAGGTCTCTGTCGATATTGTTTTGCTAAATCAGTCAATTCAGTCTGAGTATATTCCCGCAACTCCTCAACCTCAATGTCTTTGGGGTTGCGGTAATGTACTTCACCGTCAGCCATGTCTTCCCGGTCATGCTGTCTTTTCCTATGTTTAGTAATAAGGGGCCTAGCACATTTTTTAGGCTTTATATCCTCATCAGTAAACTCTACCACTATTTCTTCCTCACTGTCGCTAGGGGTTGAGTCACTATCACTATCAGAGGGTACAGTAATCTTCCTTACTCTTTCTTTCTTAACAGGCTTTTGAACTCTCTTATTTCTTATAGCATTGATAGACTTACTCATCTGGAGTTTGTCTTCCAATTCCTCTGCTCTACTAGTAGCAGTTTTGATGCACTCAGAAGCTACAGTAAGCTGATCCCTTAAAGCCTGCACCTCCCCCTCTGCTCTCTTTCTTTTGTCTGCCTCTGTATAGAGAGCATGCACAAAAACCCAGCCCAAAGAAGCCACAATCTTTCTTGCTGCTTTATTTATAAATGACATTTCAAGAAGAAATTTTTGAAAATGGCTTGTAACTGTATCATCCCATACCTCATTTCCTGGGTTGGCATATTTGGCCAGTTCCTCTGCTAAAGGAAACCATGGCCCCTCTGTTGCCCAGCTTGGTATATTGCATCCCTCCTCTTTTCCTAATATGTTCTCGGCACCCTTTTTTCCCTTAAAGAGTCTGCGAAACATTGTTGCTTGGTAAAATACAAATAGATTACCCACAAAAGTGCAATATCAATCAGAAACTCAGTGTAATACCGGCACGAGCCCCCAATGTCTTGCTTTAGGCGTAATCTGGCTAAAATATATAAGTATATTTGTATACCTGCAGCCCTCAAAATATATAAAGAAACTTAAGAGCTCAAATACATATATATATATCAACAATTACGCCTTGTTGTCTAAAGAGTTCACTGAAAAAACAGTGAGTTTTGAGGATAATTGCATCCACAGATAACTATCACTACACAAGCAATCAGACACAGACCCCAGACAAAGGAAAAACAGGTTTAACTAGTTTCCGAGAACATTAGTTTCTATTGAGAAAAAAAGGAAAATAATGCAATAAAAGCCAATATAGTTACAAAAAATGCAATTCAGTAGCTTAACAATAGTTCAACAAACTTATCTTAGTTAAGCTGGTTCCGATTCCAAGGTCACTTGGGTCTTCAGTTTCCAAACAACAGCAGAAAGTCCATCATGTTTCCGGTTTGGGTGTGAGAGGGAAAGAGAGCCAGGCCCTCCTTGCAATTCCTTTTGTCCGGCAATAGGACCGCCCCTCTTGACCAATCACATGTCTCCAAAATTGTCCAATGGGTGAATGCTATCTTATTAACCAATGGGAAATCTACACATATACCCATAGGAAGACAAGCCGCATGGTTTCAGCCATCTTGGAAACAGTCTTCAGCCATTTTGTAACATTCCAACTCAAACAATTTATACATTTATAGCAGATCAAACCCATAATGTGTCTGTAGCACTACACAGGCACCGCCACGAGAACGCCGGCTCCCCTACGCAATCACACATTTATCAAGCCGATCCTGCTTAGCGAACGACAGAGCACCAGATAGCGAATCATTCAAGATTATTCCAGCCTCACCACACAGCGCCAGCGAGCGAACTTGAACAGCGACAGGTATGACCTTTCGCTACCTGGCGCTCTCCAATGCATTTCAATGAGACAATCTTTAATTATTCAAAATTAATTGTTAATACATTTTTTTTTTTTTTTAAATGTCAAAAATTGTGTGCTCGCTTCTGCAATGTTAGATATTTTTTTTAAGGTAAAAAAAAAATTTTTTATTTTTTCCAAAAATATGGTTGCTTGGGGGTAAAATAACTAGTTTTAACCCATCGCCGCCAGCGCTCTGGGGTTTAAACAAGCATTTCACAATTTTTTGAGCGTGATTTGTTAATGAATATGCTGGGAGCCGTTCGCTATGGCCATTCGCTGTCATGCGCTCCCATACAGCGCGGAACCTGTCAAACAGCGACTCCTAACCTCGTATTCAACATTACTGCACACCGACTGAGTCGCTATCAACAAGCGAAGAACGGCCAAGCACAGCGAATACTAGCGGGCGCAGTGAAAATAACGCTACAGTCGCTCATCTGTCGCTACCTGGCGTTATTACAGAATCGGCCTCCCCGTTGCTCCCCACCAGAGAGTTATTTGTTTATTGGTGTGCATTATCCAAATATAATATGCTTAGTAAAGTTCCATAACCCATTATGGGATGTCAGTGCCCACACACAGGGTAGAGATATGAATGCACAAGCAGGGTAAGTAAAGGGCAGCCACCAAATTACTTAAAGCCACATAAACATCTGGACTTGTTGTACAGATAAATGGGGTTGATGCTTCAAAGCCTCATTAGGTAACCGTTAAATATGCAGG
The DNA here is from genome assembly GCA_027917425.1 of Gastrophryne carolinensis. Lineage (NCBI taxonomy): Eukaryota > Metazoa > Chordata > Amphibia > Anura > Microhylidae > Gastrophryne > Gastrophryne carolinensis. The sequence continues at coordinate 52,166,804 of CM051239.1, forward strand.
AAACTAAAAAATGCAAATGATTCAGATCCCTGATTATCTGTTTCCCTGGCCCCTTCTGTTTCTGTGGATGGAGTAAAGCAGACCTATAGTAAGTTAAAAAATAAAATGAATAGAATTTGCTTATACCAATTCCCCCCAAGGTATTCCGAACTTGAATGCCCGACCAATTAAGTAGGATGCCTGAAATACTTAAAGCGGACCAAAACCCTCTAATCTTGTGAAATACATTTGGCCAAAGCCCCTGCCGACACTCTCTTCTTAAGGTGTAGAACTAGAAGTGGATATTTCCACTTTTTGAATAGTCCTGGAACACTGATTTGTTTGGCTGTCCCTCTCTGTTAGATTGCAGTCATTGCATAGATATGGCAATAACATTATTTCCGCAGGAGCCGGAGCAGTGAAATTGAGCAAAAGGTGTTGCTCGTGGGGGGAGCAATTCAGGGGATGCTAGTTAAAAATGTGGGTTTTGGTGCAGGAGTGGGGTTAGGGTTAGGTTTCCTGGGGTTATTCAACTCCATGCAACCTTCCGAAACCTTAACCACTATCACTATCCTGGTAATGGACACCACTAAGACATAAAACACAGTTCATTCCATACCATCAGTTGCTCTGCTCCACTTCTGAGGAACTGCAACACCCAGCATAGCTCCCTGCCCAAATCTCCCATCACACATGCATCACGCATGCCAGCTAGATCCAGAATAGTAATATAAATCAGACTGCAAACAGAGTTGCACTTTCCAGCCCACACCCTGCAGGTGTCAATGCTATATCACTACCAGTCCCCACCACTCACTTTGTGCATTACCAGTGCTAACTCTCGCCCCCACATACACTGCCTTTTGTATAGACCTGACACCCCAGGCAATTGCATGGCTTAGGTAGTGAGAGACGCAGCCCTGACTATACTTAATTGGTGCATTCTGTGTCTCTGAAAGTAGGTGGACTAGAAGCCACAGCACAAACTGTGATAGCCACCACTTCCTCCAGCCACAGAATGCTACAGCTGCTAGATCCCCACAGAGACCAGGTGAGTATAGCTAACTGTAGGGTATGTTGGTGCAAGGAGTGGGTGTTTTAAGTAAAACCCTGGTTGGCCACTCCCTGGGGCATTCCCAATTGGGATGCCTGGCTGTGTGAACGACCCCCCCAGTTCCCACAAAACTCGCTATGCCCTGGTTCCCATGGTGATATGAACATCGGGGGCCACGTCCCCAGCATCTATGGGTTGAGGCCCGCTCACATGCAAATAGGAAGCTCACCCTCGTCTAAAGGGAATTTGGGGGTGCAGTTGCTCCTGCTCTCTATCGCCAACCACTGGTCTAAAAAGGCCCATATGCTGATAATTATTATGCACACCATGCGGCGCTGATCGGACGAGAGCCCGCGCATGTGGCGTAGGACCAAGGAAAGGTGAGTTCTTATGGGTGTTCTGGTTGGGCTTCAGATAGTGGGCCATCCTAATTCAGGGTTCTCTCAGGGCAAGGTTCAAAACCCAGGATAGTAAAAATCCTGGGTTTTGTTCCATATCCTTAAGGCATCTGGAATTGGGATGCCCCGCTGTGTGAAACCCCCCAGAAAGCCCAATAAAACTCACCTTTCCTCGGTCCATTGTGGACTCTTCCCTTTGCCTTGACTACATCATTTGCATACCTTCCAACTATTCAGAGCGGGAAAAAGGGACAATTTTTAAATTAAGCCATGTCCCCTCATTGATGGATGGATAGAGGTTGTAACAGTTACAATGCTACAAACACTTTGAATAGACAAATTAATCACTTATTGGTGCAGATCTGCAGGTTACACATCAAAGAGGGACAAATGAGAACAACGAGGGACAGGGGGACATGGACTCAGAAGAGATATGCATTTGGTAAAGGTTATGTAATTGAAATGAATGGGAAGCCCCAGCCTATCTGAATGGCTGGGGTGGGAGCACACGCACATCTCTGGGGATGCAGCAGCACACGCTCCCTATTTAAAACAATGAGAGCTACTTGCCAAATGACGTAGTCATGCGCTTTTGGAGTGTGGAAAGGTGAGTTTTTACAGGCACCTTGGGGGGGTTCAGCACAGCGGGGCATCCCAATTTGAGAAGGAAATGGGCAGCGCTCCACTCCTCTTTACTAAGCTGCTCTAAGGTTTAATTTTTTCTGACCACAGATAAGCTCACCAGTGGTGTTGCCACCATAGACTTTGATTTAAAAGGCAGGTTTTTTTAAACCCGGCCACCGCTAAGCTGGCTGCATCGCCCAAGGTGCCGGGGGGGGGGGGGGGGGGGGGAGACATAAGGGACCCAGAAAGGGTTTTGGCCTACTTTAACTCTTTCAATGGTTCGGAGAGGGGAAAGAAAGCGCCGTCCCTTTAAGGAGGGCAGCCCTAATGACTAGCCTGCATTCCTGTCCGGAGGCAGACCAGCCATGGGGGGGAATTGGTCACTGTGGGAAGTGACCTCAGTGGGGAGGGGGAGTATATAGGGGGACGTCCGTCCCCTTCCCCTTCCTCTTTGACCTGGCGTGGATGGACGAGCAGTCGGACCGACGCTCGCCCACCCAATAAGCTAAGTGATGGAGGCCCTATTCGCTGCGCTGCGCTGTGCAGGGAGGCTGGACGGCGAAGTGAGGACTGGGTGAGGAGCCTTATCCCTCCCCAGTCCACCTCGCCTCCACCCCTATCCAGACCCAGGAGAGCCCGCCGGGCGGTCGCCCGGCTCAGCCCTTCGCCACCCCGCCACCCCCGCCGCCCTGAGCGGCGCGGGACTGTTGCTGCTCCCCCCCTCCCCCCTCGGCAGCGCGGCCCTTACCTGGCGGCTCCGGCCGCAGGGGGTCCAGGGCCCTCGATCGCGCCGGGCTGGGTGGGGCGGCGGCGGCCCTGCTGCATCCCCCGGCTGGGGTTCCTCCCGCTGCGCCGCAGCCCGAGCGTCGCCGCAAGCATGTGTCCTCCGGGCGTTCCCTCGCTTGGCAGGGGGGGGACGCCGGGCTGGGGCTGCTGGCTCCGCCCCCTTCAGTTGTGGTGCGGCCCGAGCCTCGGAGCTCGGGCCGCAAACGTGCAGGTTCCTCCTGCCTCTCCCTCACTGGGCAGGGAGAGGCTGACTGAGCGGGGGCAGAAGCCCCGCCCCCGCCATCGCGTCAGTCGCGGCCCAAGCTGAGGAGCTCGGGCCGCATGGGAGCCGTCGCTCCCTGCCGTCTCCGAGCGTGGGGAGCGGCGGTGGTGCCAGTGACCTCCCCCCCACGGCAGAGGGGGGAGCACAACGCGGGCCCGGCACACTCGCAGCGTGCTGCCGGGTCCGCCAGCCTTATTGACCCTTCCCCCTCCCCGCGTACAAGCCGGAGGAGGGGGTCCCTCCCCCCCACCCTCTTCCCCTCTCAGGGACCCCCACGCGGGTCTGCGCTCCGCTCCCCCCCTCCGGGTCTGTCAGTGGGGCCCCCAGCGTCGCCCGGACGCTGGCTTGGGCCCTCAAACAGCACATGCCTCACCTCCCCCCAACACACAAACATTTCCCCCCCCCCACTCCACCCCCCGTTTCTCCCATAGCGTCATCCTCGCTCCCCCATGGCCCCTTTATGTATCCGTTCGTTCCCCCGGCACCGCGGGATGCCCCCCCATGGCCCCCTGGCCTGGTGCGTCCCTGCGTCCCTCAGCGCGTGGCCCTTTGACTTGGCGGCCTCCCAGCCTGGTGAGCTGGTGAGCATGGCGTCCTGTCCTGCCCATTTGCACGTAGGTCCAGGCACTGCGGACGCTTGCGCATGCGGCCGGGGACTCGGTTTCCCGGCCAGTACCATCTGTTCGCCTCTCGATGAATGCGAGGGGGGGAGTGTACCCAGTTACCGGGGGTTCCTCCCCCTTTCAGGGGGCCGCCACTTCAATGAGGTCGGGAGGGGCGGAGTTGGCCAGACGTGGTTTGTGCTGGGCCTTCAATGACTCCTTCTGCAAATGGGGGCCCACGTGCAAATCTTGGCACGAGTGTTTGGCCTGCGGCGGGAGCCACGCGGCCGGGAGGTGCTTTAGGAAGGGTCGGGGGGGCCGCAGAGGGGCCGATGGTCCTGGAAAAAGGGGTTTCCCCGGTGAGAGGGGCGGAGATGCGCCCCTGGTTAAATAAGTATCCTGATCAGGGGGTGGCTCAATTACTGGTTGAGGGTTTCGAGTTGGGTTTTCGGATTCCATGTGCAGCGCCTCCCAAGTTGTGCTCGCTGAAAAATCTGAAATCGGCTCGGGAACGGCCTGAGGTTATTAAAGAAAAGTTGGGGAAGGAAGTTTCCTTGGGGAGGATGGCGGGCCCATTCAGCGACCCCCCTCTGGAGGATTTGGTGGTGTGCCCGTTGGGAGTTGTGCCAAAGAAGGAACCAGGCAAATTTCGTCTTATACACCACCTGTCTTTCCCGAGGGGCGGGTCGGTGAATGATGGGATAGACAAAGAGCTGTCGTCGGTGTCTTATACGTCTTTTGACTTTGCTCTGGCTATGGTAGGAGAGGCCGGCACCAGGGCATTGATGGCAAAAACTGATATCGAATCCGCATTTCGGTTGCTACCAGTACACCCGGATAGTCTGTATCTTTTGGGGTGTTTTTCGAAGGGGGGTATTATGTGGATCGGTGTCTACCCATGGGGTGTTCAATTTTGTGCGCCTACTTTGAAGCCTTTAGCTAATATTTGGAGTGGGTCGTAAAGGAAAGAGCGGGCTTGGGGTCAGTCACCCACTACTTAGACAATTTTTTGAGCGTAGGGCCGGCGGGCACCAGAGTATGCCATTTGTTGTTGTCCATTTGTTGTCCATGTTGTCCATGACCATGGTGAACGTGTTTGGGGTTTTTGGGGTGCCGGTGGTGCACGACAAAACGGAGGGTCCAGCAACCGTGATAACATTTTTGAGGATTGAGATCGACACGGTGAGAAGGGTATGTAGGCTTCCAAGAGACAAAAGTGAGGATTTGGTTGGAGGGTTGGAAGGGGTCCTGGGTGTTAAGAAGGTCACGTTGGTACAGCTGCAGTCAGTGCTCGGGAAGTTGAATTTTGCGTGCCGTGTGCTACCTTTGGGGCGGGTGTTTACCAGGCGGCTATCATTAGCGACGGCCGGGGTTCGGGAACCGCATAACTTCATCAGGTTGACGGCGGCAATGAAGGAGGACATTAGGATGTGGATCACTTTCCTGGAGTCCTTTGACGGGCTGGCGTACTGGATGGATCCGGTGAGGGTGAATGACGAGCTTGAGCTCTTCACGGATGCGGCGGGCTCAGTTGGTTTCGGGGCCTACTTGGGGGGGAGATGGTGTGCGGGGCCCTGGCCAGGGCGGTGGATGGAATCGGCCCTGGTGAGGAATTTGGCTTTTCTGGAATTGTTCCCTCTAGTGGTGGTGGTGACCCTCTGGGGAGAGGTGCTGAGGAACAAGGCGGTGTGTTTTCGGTCGGACAATATGTCGGTGGTTGCGGCAGTTAACACGCAGACTTCGTCTTCATTACCGGTCGTGGTGCTGCTCAGACAGCTGGTGTTGGGATGTTTGCGGAACAACATGTGGTGCAGGGCGGCACATGTGCCCGGGGGTTGAGCGCTTCAGGAAATTGGCACCCGAGGCAAGGGAGGTGGGCGAGACTAATGAGGCTGGGGAGGTGGGAATCGGCGCGGTTTCGGCGATACATTCGGCCGGACAGGATTGATCGGCGATTCAGGTGAAGGTGTGGATTGGTCTTTAACATTTTCCTACCCCCCCCCCCTTTCCTTATTTTTTGTTTTAGAGTCGCCGTGCTCGGTCATGATCGTCGGACATTCTCATATTTACTGGTCGGCTCGGCGAGCGGTGGTTCGGAGGAATGGAATGCAGCTGGGCCTTCTGGAAGATCGTGCTCGGTTGAGCTGGGCCGGTGTGAGAGGCCTGCGCTGGGAGGACATGCGAGAGGGGGCCGCCGGGGGTTTTGGTCATTCATGCGGGTGGGAATGATTTAGGGAAGGTCCCGATGCGCCACCTTATCAAGTCCATAACGCGGGACTTGTTGTTTTTTCTGGGAGTATTTCCTGGGGTGGTGTTAGTGTGGTCCCAGATTGTCCCCCGTTTTTTCTGGCGACACGCTAGAGATTTGTTGGCCATCGAGAAGGTTCGGGTTAAGGTCAACAAGGCGATAGCGAGGTTTGTGAGGTTGAACAGGGGTTTGAGCGTGCGCCACATCGAGGTAGAGGGGATAAGGGGGTTCTATCGATCCGATGGGGTCCACTGAATGACATGGGGAACAATTTGTTTAACATGTCATTGAAGGAGCGGATCAATATGGCAGTGGAGCTGTGGCGGGCCAGGCGGCGCTAAGGTTACAGCGCTGCTTGGCTTTGGCGGGTCTCCTCTCGGGTTTCGGGTCTGAGATAGCATTTCAATGGGTAGGGTATGCGGCTGTTTCTGTAGAAACCGGCCAGGACGAGTTGGTTAAAGGATTATGGATGGTTGGGGTTCAAGTAAGGAAGGGGATGTTTTTGGTCACTGGCGGTTAGCCCGATTAAGCTCCCTGGCCTAGGAGGTTTTGCGGCCGAGTTTATGTTGGCTTCCGCTTGGTGGGGGGTCGGGAATTTAATTTTGTTCCCTCCCCTTCCCTTCATTCTTGGGATCCTAGGCTTCTCAGACCTGGAAAAATAGGGGGGACTCTATTGTGCTTGTACATTTGTTTATTATATGTTGGGCTGTGGCCGATTAAATGTAATCTTTCCAATGAATTCTATGGGAGTGGCCGTGAAAAAGCATTAATCTTTCCAATGACATGGTGGTCTGGTCTGGTTATTTTGGTGATGGGGAGCGGTATGACGCAGGGCATATTGGAACGCTAGCACAGTCAAGAGGCTCTAAACAGTTGAAGTGAGCGTAGAACCTACTGAAGAGCAGACACGAGCAAGCTCAGACACAGTAGATGGGTTAATCTGTTCTAACTTAAGTGTGGGCCTAGGTGGAGAAAAGATTAGTGTAGGTGCGCTGTGGATAAAAAGGCAGGTTAAAAGGGAGAGTAAATAAAGGGTTAATGTTCTCAGCGATCCTGTGAGGGAAAATAGGTTAGTATATAAACATAAAAGTATGAATAAATAAATGCAATAGTATTATCAATGTGAAGTTTTGTTTGAGGGGGTGTTTCCACCTTTTAATTAAATCAGAAACAACTGACAGGCTGATTCATCACTAACGCCAGGTAGCGACAGATGAGCGTCTGTAGCGGCATTTTCAGAGCGCCCGCTAGTAGTCACAGTGCTCGTCCGTGAGTCGCTAGTGTATAGCGACTCAGTTGCTGTGCAGTAATGTTGAATACATTGTGAGGAGTCGCTATTTGACCAGTACAGCGCTGTATGGGAGCGTATGGGAGCGTATGGGAGCGCATGGTAGCGACTGCTCATAGCGATCGACTCACAACATATTCAGGAAAAAAAAGCCTCACACAACTCTGGCAGAGAAAAATGTTTATCTGAAGCCCAGAGTGCAGGAGGCGGTGTGTTTAAAGTCTGTTTTTCAGCATCTATCAACTAGTAACAAAGCGAAGAGAAAAAACTGCTTATTCAATGCCAGAAGAGGTCACAAAATTTTGATGATTTTTTGAAGAAAAACCAAAAACAAATACCCCGTTTAAAGAGAAGAAAAGGTTAGTCCATTGAAATGTATGGGAGAGCGACAGGTAGCGAGAAGTCATACCTGGCGCTGTGCAAGACTGAACGCCGGAGCTGTTCGCTGAGGCTGTGAAAATGATGAATCAGACGCTACATGGCGCTATCCCAGTCGCTAAACAAATTCTGCTTGATAAATGTGTAATTGCGTGCCGTGTCTGGCGTTCACCATTCGCTACCTGTCGCTACCTCTCATTAACCAGCCACTACCTGGCGCTATCTCTTCTTAAATAAGGGCCTAGGTATCATTGCCTCTGATTAATTAGGCCTCAAATATTGTTGGAATTTTTAATCTTGCTGTCTGAGGGATTTCTATTTCTTTTTTTCTGCAGTCCTGCTCTAATTGTGAGAGATCCCTCAAGTTTGGGACATACATAGCAATAGATAAACTGAGAGCTGAACTTAACTGAGGCTGCCCAGGGCTTCTAACCCTTTACCTCTGGTGATTCACATGTGGGGGGGGGGGGGGGTCAATGCCACAACATGCACCTAAAAGCCCCTCAATATTCATCCATATGCACTCACCACTCTACAACAGACAAAAGAGAAACAGCAAGTAGCCCCCATCAATTTCTATCTGGACTGGGCAGTGCACACTGGGCTGGGCAATTAGCTACAGACAAAACAAAATCCCTATTCAATCCCCACCAGCCTGCAACAAAAGATATTTGAAAGTTTGGAGACGAGACTCTATGAATGGTAGTATCTATTCCTTATAGCAGGGGGCCGCGACATGCTGCTCAGGAGACACATGTGGCATGTGGAGGAGTTCCGCAAGTGATCTAGGCCAGGAGACTGAACACTTTTGAGGCTGAGGGTTAATACAGTGACATTGTCAGTGCTGTGCTGGGATAAATGCAGAGTGGAGAATATAAGATTCCCGGGCCGATCAGATCTCTCCCCGCGGGGCAACCGAAATCGGGATGCTCCACTGTGTGAAACCCGGCAGGACGCCCAGAAACCTTACCTTATCCCCGTTCCAACGGCGCATGCGCGAGCCTCGGCCGCATCTCGCGCTTCTCTCTAGCAGGGCACGCACCCGTGCTGGCCGTTTGTGAATGGCAGGCGCGCTCCCTGTTAGAGGGAAGCGCGAGATGCGGCCTCCAGCGTGCTCAGAGCCGCTGTGGTTGTCCGTCGCTTGCCCGTGCATACCACAGCGGCTCTGAGCGCTCTGATTGGATGGGCGCTTGCGTAGGAGCGGGGTGAGGTGAGTTTTTTAGGGCGATCTGGGGGTTTCACGCAGTGGGGCGATCAGGGTGCCCCGCGGAAGTGGACCAAAACCCAGGATAGTGAAAATCCTGGGTGTTGGTCCACTTTAACCCCCTGCTAAAGTGGGACAAGTAGTTTAGTGGGGAACGGCACACATGCTGCAAATTAAGGGGGTTATTCATCAAGCCATAGCGCCAGGTAGCGACTGGCAGCGACAGGTAGAAAACGATGACCGCCGGGCGCTGTATGCAATACCACATTTATCAAAGCGATTCTGGTGAGCGACTCCAACAGCGCCATGTAGCGACCGATTCATCATCACAGACGGCTCACCGTATACTGCCGGCGCTGTGGCTTCCGCCTGGTATTACCTGTCGCTACCTGACGCTCTCCCATACATTTCAATGGACAATCCTTTTCTTCTCTTTAAACAGGGTTTTCTATTAATTTTTTATTTATTTATTTTTTTTTTATCAAATAATTGTGTGACCACTCCTGGCCTATTAAAAGTCATTTTTGAAAACTTTATTGATTTTTTATATTTTTATGCAGAATTGTCATTATAGGTCTGGTATTAAAGCGTTAATGTCACAATTTAATAACAATGTCATTCGATATGTTTTCGCTCTGTTACTAGTGGATATGTGTTCAAAAACAGACTTTAATCACACAGCCTCTGGTGCTCTGGGCTACAGCGACACAATTTTGAGCGCCGGCGCTGTGTAAGGCTGTTTTTTTTATGAATATGAGTCGCTCACACTGACCTGTCGCTACTGTTCGCTCCCATACAGCGCTGTACTGGTGTTATAGCGACCCACACATCAAATTCATCAATGCCGGCCAGCGACTGAGACGCTCGGTAACAGCGAACCACAGCGGTCGCTCTGAGCGCCTCGCTACAGACTCTCATCTGCCGGTACCTGCCGCTAGTAATGAATCAGCCTCCACGTTTTAGAGGCAGTTGTTTCCTATTGAATATTGGTTTCATGTCTTTATGTGAAATATGGCTCACAGCTAGCGAACCCCTAGTGGTTCGGCCAACTTTGAACAAATGTTAAGCTCAGGTATCTGAACTTGACCCAAACCTTGTCTATATTAAAATCAATGGGAAACCGAACTTGGTGGGGCGGTTCTTCTTCTGGGCCCCCAGAGCAGAATCGAGACTTAGAGGCCGATTCATTAATAGCGCCAGGTAGCGACAGATGAGCGACTGTAGCGTGATTTTTTCAGCGCCAGCCAGTATTCGCTGTGCTTGGCCGGCATTAGCTTGATGACAGCGACTCAGTCGGTGTGCGGAAATGTTGAATACGGGCTTAGGGGTCGCTGTTTCACAGGTCCAGCGTTGTATGTGAGCGCCTGACAACGAATGGCCAGAGCGAACGGCTAGCTTCATATTCATCAACAAATCACGCTCCGAATTTGCTGTCGCTGTCCATTCCTTGTTTAAACCCCAGAGCGCTGGCGGCGATGTGTATTAACTAGTTTTTAACCCCTAAACAACCATATTTTTTGAATGTAATCTCAGACCTGTTAGATCAATTCTGCACATATTTTTTTTTTTTTTTTTTGACTTAAAAATAAATCCTAACATTGCAGAAGTGGTCTCCGATTTTTTGACATTAAAAAAAAAAAAAAAAAAATACCAATTATTTATGAATAATTATAGATTGCTCCATTGAAATGCATTGGACATCGCCAGGGAGCGACAGCTCATACCTGGCGCTGTGAGGGAATTTGCAGCGGCGCTGTTCTGTCCAGGCGGCTTCATGATGAATGCCGCGCTAGCCGTCGCTCTCGCCGGCGCTAGCCTCATTTTGCTTGATAAATGCGTCATTGTGACCGCCGCCGGGCGTACTTGAGTCAGTAGTCGCCGTTAGCTGTCGCTACCTGGCGCTCGTCAGACACTACCTGGTGCTATCGCTTGATGAATAAGGGCCTTAGAGGCTGATTCATCACTAACGCCAGGTAGCGACAGATGAGCGTCTGTAGCAGGCATTTTCAGAGCGCCCGCTAGTAGTCATTGTGCTCTGCCGTGGGTCGCTACTTTAGTCAGTCGCTGTTCAGTAATGTTGAATACATTGTGAGGAGTCGCTATTTGACCAGTACAGTGCTGTATGGGAGCGCATGTTAGCGACTGCTCATAGCGACCGACTCACACCATATTCAGCAAAATAACAGCCTCCCAAATCTCTGGCGCTGAAAAATACTTGTTTGAAGCCCAGAGCGCAGGAGGCGGTGTGTTTAAAGTCTGTTTTCAAGCCTCTATCAACTAGTAACAAAGCGAAAACATATGAAATTACATTGTAACAACATTGTAACATGAACACTTTAATGGCAGACCTGTAATGTCATTTCTGAAGAAATATTTAAAAAATTTAAAAAACAGCTTTTTCAGTGCCAGAAGAGGTCACAGAATTATTTGTGATTTTTGGGAAAAAATGTAAAAAAAAAAACCCGTTTAAAGAGAAGAAAAGGTTCGTCCATTGAAATGTATGGGAGAGCGTCAGGTAGCGAGAGGTCATACCTGGCACTGTGCAAGGCTGAACGCTGGCGCTGTTAGCAGAGGCTTTGAAAATGATGAATCAGATGCTACATGCCGTTATCCCAGTCGCTAAGCAGATTCTGCTTGATAAATGTGGAATTGCGTGCCATGTCCGGCGTTCACCAGTCGCTATCTGTCGCAACCTCAGGGAACTGTTTTTTGCTGGAGACCAACTGGGCAACTACACTACCCCCCCCCCCCCCCCCGGCCAGAATGGCAAACAGGAGTTCCTAAGCAGCCCGCGCCAGCACAGGTTGGAACAAGGGACTCGATTTGACGTTCCAGTAGGCGGGTACCACCACTATTTTTTTAAGGAAAAAAATATAGTATCTGGGGCCTCCACACAGATTTTGTGCCCAGGGGCCTCCCCCACACTTAATCCAGCCCTGCCGGCGGTGGCAAGCCTGACCGATTTATCAAGCCGCTCCACAAAGGGTATATATACTGTATATATACTGTAAGAAGCTCCCACACTCATTGTGCTGGCAGTCCAGAGATGCAGCTGCTGTTGTCTACTTCACTGTAGGAGCCAAGGCAAAGGTGAGTTTTGCAGCGACCCGGGTGTGGGGGTCACACAGCAAGGCATCCCTTGCTGGGATTTGGGATGTCCCAGGGGCGAAGGTCAGTGGCTGTTCCTGGAGTATTTCAATGGGCTTTGTTCCTCTGTCAGGATTGAGGAGCAGTTAGGATAACCTAGATCATAGGCTTGCCTGACTGTCGCATCTTTGAAAACCTAACGGGAAGTGTGTTTCTTATTCGCCTGGCAACATTCTATCTACCTAACATGATGGTCCTTTCTTGTCTTTTATTATGCCTGTGAATATAATATGGGGCACAAATGGCCTTTGCTTTATGTATTTTATGCATTTCTGATCGGTTACCTAGTTCTGTAATACTGAACAGAAGACTTCATCACTTACTATAACTTGTAGAAATGGTAATCTGTCGCCACCTTGTGGCTTTTCTCTACATTTTCTTTCTGAATTCTTTTTTATTGCCTCATTTTGTATAACTAATTGTACAAGTGATTGTTAGACATTTATAAAGCATCTTTCTAGAAGGTTTACCACCAAAGCTTGCTTCAAACCAGTTCTGAAATATTATTGTTACTATCATCAGGGACAGATTAAGTGTGGTGGAGGCCCCAGATACAGTATTTTTTCCCTTTGGCCTCCATTCAGCTCTGATAGCCTCTCAGACATGCAGCCAGCCGCATCCCTGGTAACCTCTAGCTGGGAACACCAGCACCAGCCACTCACATCCATGAACCCATGCTTTGGATTGTCATACCCCCCAAGTGCCCCGATTTGCCCGGGACATTTACCGGATGCCCCCCATGTCCCACAGTCCCGCCCCTTTAACAAATATCCCGGCTGCCCCCGCTGTGGAGCGGTGTGCCCGGGGCCAGGGTAGTAACGTGCTGTGCGGTGGCATCAGCAGAACTTCCGAGCAGCAGAGGAGGAAGAGGTTTGTGGAGGCTGAGGGAGGCCCAATCAAAAGGCTGCAGCGCTCCCACCAGCCGCAACCGCCCCCCCCCCCGCTATCATCAGTGTCCTGGAGATCTCAGACTGGCAGGACACAGAGTAAAAAGGAGAGAAAAGGTAAGTCCCACCCATGATGTATTAGTTGTGGCCAGTCTGTCTCATTCACTTCTATTCTGTGTTTCCTTTCCATTCTCTGTCTTTTTCTCCCTCTCTCACTTTATCACTGTCCTTCTTTTTCTTTCTCCCTTCCTTCCCCATCTCTCTCTCTCTTTCTCCCTGCTTTCCTTTTTTATCCTCTCTTGCTTCTTTTATTTGTCCATTCCTTCCGTCTTTTTCTCTTCCTCTAGCTTTCTCCCTCCCAACCTTTCTCGCTGTGTTCTTCTCTTTCATTTTTTCTCCCTTCTTCCCTGCCTTTCTTTCTCTCTCTCCACCACGCTTTATTCTATCTCTTTCTCAACTTTCCTTCTCTCTTTCCTTTATCCTTTCACTCACTCCTTCCTTTCATCCTTCCCTTTCTCCCCTATTTTCTGCATTTCCTCTCTTTTTTTCTTATCTCACTCCTTCCTTCTTTCCTCTCTTTTTATCACCTTTTCTTTCTTCCTTACATTCTTCCCTTTCCACCATTCACTCTCTCTGTCTCCCTCACTCCCCTACTGCCTTCTTCCTTCCTTTTGTTCTTTCATTCCCCCCTACCTCTTTCTTATTCCCTGTCCTTGCTCTTCTCTCTCTCCCTTTTTTCAGTTCTCACTTCCTTCTCTACCCCCTTCCCTTCCCTCCCTGTTTTTCTTCTTACACCATTCCTCCTCTCCTCTTTCCATCCTGTCTTCTTCCTGTCTCTTTGCTCTCTCTCTCTCTTTTCTTTCTTTCTCCCTCCCATCTTTATTTCCCTTTTTCCTCCTTTCCTCTTCCTCTCTTTCTCTTTTCTTTCACTCTCCCTGGCCGCTGGTGGACCAAAGTGGACCAAAACCTAGAATTTGACTATCCTGGGTTTTGGTCCCTTCCCCCTAAAGCAGGGCCGGCACCAGCACCTGGCAAACCCGGGCACGTGCCGAGGGCCCGGGGCCAGTGGGGGGCCCACTTGTGCAGCAATTGCGTGTTTCATATACTTACCCTCCTCATTCCATTACTGCTCCAGTCTTGCTGGGCCCTGTGGCGCATCGCTTTGGTGGTGGGGGCGGGGTTGTAGGCTGCTTGCCTGCTCACCTGCTCCTCCATCGTCTGATTGGTTACTTCGCCTGCCGGTCTGTCCAATGGCGAGGCGGCTCTGGGCGGCCCTAGGGTGAGGCGAGGGGGCGGGACAGTCTCCTCCTCACTCCAGCCCGCAGGGCCTCCATTGCGGGGGAGAGGCGGGAGCTGCGCCAGTGAAGCGAAAATAAATTGTTCCGGCAAGCAAGTCCCAGCGTCCCCGGGCTCCTGCAACCCCTGCAAACAGGTATGTAGTGCAACGCCCAGGGAGGGGCCAGCACTGGAAAGAGAAGCCATATTGCAGGTTGCTGTGAGCCCCACTGTTACATAGCCACAGGGGGCAGGATGCCAGGCAGGATGTTCGTCAAATGGCTCTGTATGTCACAAGGGGCCCACTCAGACTCTGTTGCCCAGGGGCCCCATAAAACCCTGGAGATGGCCCTGCCCCAAAGCATCCATAACTGGCATGCCCGCTATGTGAAACCCTCCAGGTTGCCCAAACTAACTCACCGTTCCCCAGTCTAATCAGGTGCCACATCCCCGCTACCCTCTGGCAGGGAGCATGCCCGCACCGGCCATTCACTGTTGCCTGGTTGGGGCACATGTCCTGCTAAAGGGATAGCAAGGAGGAGGTGAGTATACTGGGTTTCACACATGGCCATGATGGCCATGAGTTTTGGTCCACTTTAAGGTAGGTTAGGTAGCCTAGTGGGTGGGCAGGTAGGTGAGTGAACAGCTAGGTCGGCTGGTGGGTGGGTAGGTTAGTAGATGGGTTAGTGGGCAGGCACGTAGGATGGGTCAGGAATTAAAACAAGACACTTTCTTTTTATTACATTTACTTCTGCCGTGATGTCACCCACCTGGCGCTGCCGCTGATGACACTTCTTCCTCGGCTCCTCCCTCCTTCGCCACTATTGGAAGCTCCCTCATGTGGGTCCACCACACTAGCTCTCTACCTCCCCTCTTTACAAGGCAATCCAGGGGGTTTCACACAGTGGGGGCATCCTGATGTGGGATGCCCTGGGGGAAAGCCAGCAGTCAGCCCGGGAATCTTTTAGGTTCTGGGATGTTTTTGTGCTGCGTCTTCCAGTCTAGCTGCTCAGTGAGACCAGATCTGGAGCAAGTAAATGGCCTCAACTGTGTGTTTTGGGAGCTCTGCATTAAAGCAGACCAAAGGTGTTTCGCATATCTGGGTTTTGCTATTGTGTGTGAAACCCCAAATCAGCTGTTTAATTACCTCCACTGTGTGAAACCCCCCCGATCGCCGCAGCTAACTCACCTCACTGCGGTCCTATGGCGCAAGCGCAGCCGCTCCTCTAATCAGCGTGCTCCTCTAATCAGCGCACTCGGAGCCGCTGAGCTATGGGTGTCTAAGGGACGTCTAAGCTCAGCGGCTCCGAGCGCGCTGGCGGCCGCATCTAGCGCTTCCCTCTAACAGTTGCCATTAAAATTACCTTTCCTGGTGGCTCCCACTGCGCTTCTGCTGCTCATGGCCGCATCCCTGTAGATGAGACACGCTCCTGCACCTAACTATTTAGATAGGTTGAGGAGGAAGTGCTTGCTAGACTAGAGGGAAACCGGGGATGCGGCCAGCGGGCTTTTCAAGTCAGCCGGCATTCTCGAGATCAGCTGCGTTCATGGCTGTTTCCATTCACTGGCGAGCCCACTGCATCTGTCCACTGCCGCAGTCATATTGACTGGCCACACACACACACTCCATTCACTACAATGACTCACCATATTGTGTCTGGTTAAAGTGGACCAAAACCCACCCTCCACTTGGGGCATCCAAAATCGAGATGACCCGCTTTCTGAAATCCCCCGGGTCGCCCCATACACTTACCTTGTTTCCCGGTCCAATGGCGCATGTGTTAGCCACGGGCGCATCCCCGCTATCCCTCTAGCAGAGCGCATGCCCGCAACAAGCATTTGGGATTGGCCGGCGTGGGCACGCTCCCTGTTAGAGGGAAGTGGGAGATGCAGCCACCAGGGGCGCTCAGAGTCACTGACCTTAGACGAAGGCTTAGATGATGTGACGTCAGCGGCTCAGAGCGTACTGATTGGACTAGGGGCCGCGCATGCGCCATAGGACCGGGAAGAGGTGAGTTGGCATCGCTGATCTGGGAGATTTCACACAGTGGGGCACCCCCGATCGTTGTGCCCCAGGGGGAAAGGACCAAATCCCAGGGAAGTCAAAATCCTGGGTTTTGATCCACTTTAACAAAGAAAAAGTGTTATAAAACACAAATAGTCCCCCACTACATGGCCGCATCCCTGTAGATGAGATACGCTCCTGCACCTAACTATTTCATAACTCCCAACTTTTCAAAGCCGTAAAGAGGGACACATTTAAGCCACGTCTGAACACAACCCCGACCACGCCCCCAGCCACACCCTTAAAGGGAAACAGCACCTAAAAATTAAATAAAAATAAATAATAAATAAATAATAATAATAGTGAGGGGCATCTGTCATTGCAGCCAGTGTTAGGGGCATCCCTTGTTACAACCAGTTACCCGGCATAGCCTATGGCCACGGGCTCTGCTGCCCCCCCCCCCCCCCCGGGCTTTGGGGAGGCAGGTGTACATGTGAAATGTGTCTAAATATATTTCTAAACACACACAGGACAGTTTATGTGTAATTTATCTACCTGTAAACTTTACTTCTGTTCAACAAAGAGCCTTTTAGCATAATCCAATGGCCAGAAACAAAACACTTGATACTGTGTGAAATAGTGGTGTTATCTAGTTAGTATATAGTTAGCGACTATTCCTATGGGCCAGTGACTGCTCTTTAGAGCACATGCTCCAGAGGGGAAGCCCTATTGCTGCTCACTGGCTTACCTGCCCCAGTGCCACAGCTTCCCTGATCTGGAAGCAATGATTTTAGCATGTAACATTGTGCTGCTCCAGCTTCCCATCCCCCAGCTGAGGGAAAGTGCCACTGAAACAGGTAAGCAAGTAACAGAGAGGTGAGGGAGGAGCGGAAGCATTGCCACAAATGGGAGAGACCTCCTCTCAACAGGGGAAAGTTCACTTTATTTGGCTTCCTGGTTAGAAAATCAGTTTAATAGGAATTAGATCTACAATAGGGAAACAGCATGTGACACAAGTGCCTATCTTTATTTTTTGGCCAACGGATTATGAGCCTGCCCACCAACGCCAAGGTAGACTCTTTTTCGGGCAGGTCCTACACTACACTACACTGGCCTATCCTAACTGATGCTAGCCATCGTGATCCCTACTTTACTAGTGCTGGATGCAGGTGTAGTGTTCCTAATCTACCTAGATGTTCTAACCTATGTGTGTGCCATCTACCCTACCTCTACGGTCATGGTCGTCAGTCAGGTCTGCGTCACTCTACAAGTGTCAAGGTGAGTCAAGCAGGAGTGTCAAGGTGAGTCTGGATGGTGTCAGTGTATAAGTGTGTGTGTGTGTGTGGCAGTGGCAGTCAGGACAAAGACAACACAGGACAAATACAAACACATACAATGATAAATTCACCATTCCTGGAGGTGGAATCAGGACACCGCGTTCACCTTTAGAGGCGGATGGGACGGTAATCTGGAATGGCATAAAATAAAGGTGCATAAAAACACTGTTTGGTGTTACCAGCCATGGCAAGATGACCTACCACGTGCCCAAGTGCACGATCACGGCACAGTGGGCACTTGTAGCTGTGCTGGAGGCTGTCGCGGAGGCACTTCTTGTGGAAGATGTGCCGGCAGCCTAGGAATCCCAAGGGCTCGTGCAGTTTGAAGTCCACAAGGCAGATGGAACAGCGTGTGCGGCACGTCTCGGGGACCATGGCCTCGAAATCCAGACGGTCCTTACCTGACCGAAGCCACGGCAAGAAACCTGTAAAGAAAAAGATTGTTTAGCCGGGCATTCATTTACATATTCTGAGCATTATAAATACTAAAATATATCTGTCTGCTTTAAAAATCAGTAATTCTATGGACTATGTGCTATCTTGAAAGAATGGGGCCTGCTGACACATTAAAGAGGAACAAAACCTAAGATTTGAAATGCCCAGCTGTGGGTATTCCCCAGATTGCCCCAAAATACACCTTTTTCTCATTCCCCTGACACTTGTGTGGGTCGCCCAGCCAATCTGCGGCTTCCATTCCATTCATTTTTTCCTTGCCGGTCTGAGCTCAGAGCAGCTAGAAAAGCTGAATGGAGAACGTTCTGCCGGTCCCATCTCTTCTCACCTCTAGCTGCAAGTGTGCCAGTGGCAGCCATTTAGAAATGCTTGTCGGGGATACACGTCCCCGGTAAAGGTATAGCGGAGGTGCAGCCCTGAGAGGTGGCGTGGTTTGGTGATTTTTGTACATTGATTATGTTTAAGGAGACTGTACACCCAGAAAACAAATAAAAGGATACTCACCCGTTGTCAGTCATAGCAGTGGCCTCCGTGTCAGTCACAGTGCCTGTGTCTGCCAAACTTCCTTTACTGTAATGAATTGCATGCACAATCACTGTGACTGACATGAGAGGCAGCGGGAGCGTGTAAGGACACCAAGGGACCCAATCTTGGAAAGAACCTTACAAGGAGGACACAGGTAAGTATCCTTTATTTAATGTATGCCTTTACAGTCCCCTAAATGCATGAATCCCGTTTTATTGACTGTGATATGCTTGCTTTATTTACATTTATATATATATATATATATATTACATTTTCTGGGGGTGGGGGTGGATTATGCCCTTGATGTGGTTATATACATGATGCCAGGACTATAGCCAGGGCCGGCACCAGCACAGGGCAAACCTGGGTAATCGCCCGGGCCTCTGGCATCTTTAGGGGCCCACTCAGGCTCACACTTGTTCACGGTATTATTTTCCAGTGGTTCCGAACCACTGAATGGCTGGTGTTGTGTGCAGACCAGCTCATAGCTGGCCTCAGCAACAGGGGAAGGGAGACATGGAGAAGGTGGCATGGAAGGGAGGTGGCGAGAACCAGGTGACAAGTGACAGCAATGATGGAGTCTTTATTGGCAGTGGAGCAAGCAGGAAGGGCTGATGGGTGCTTGGTGGCAGTAGAGAATGCAACAAGGAATAGAGGATGATTGGTGGCTATAGGGAAGGCAATAAGGACTGGAGGGCGATCAGCAGATGACCCATTTTTGACAGCGGAGATGAAAGGTGACATCATGTGACTCACTGCTTTGGGGCCCACTAAGACTCTCTTGCCCAAGGGCCTCCACAAACCTAGAGCGGGCCCTGGCTATAGCAATGGGGGCTGGGTTGCCTTGGCTAGTGGGTAAAGTGGGGCTGGGTACAGGGGGCTGAGAGGGAGACTAAGGGGGTAGGGATTGAATGTGGGTGTTAAAAGCAGCAGCCCAACTGGCCCCAAAGCAGTGCATCCCACTGAGCATTGTCCCGGGTCTCCCTTTGGCCAGTCCGCCCCTGACCAGGAGCACAATAATGTGCAAGTCTACCTGGCGAACCTGATTGGTCACACGATTGGCTATCATAGGAGGAAGTGGTAATGGCTGCCTGGTCTGCAGGTTTGGCAGGCAGGGAATGTGCAGAGCTGAGGCATCACAGATCAGGATGTCGCCATGCTAAGGGGTGAGGCTTTTATTCATTTAACTCCTTTAAACACAGAACAGGTTATCACCCTTCATTTTTCTGACATCTACTAAAATATTAAAGCTTTTTTTTATCAAAATACTACTTCTAATCACTCAAATTCACACCGAGCCCTGCTGGAGACAGGCTTACCTTACACAGACAAGGCTTACAGTGACAGGCTTATTGTTACTGTATGTACATATGTGTAAGGGGCTTATTTACATCAGATAAATGCTCTAAATCTAATTTTACATTTAATATGTTTTGTTGGGTGTTTTATTACAAAGTTGGCCATATCAGAGCAGGCTTCCTTTAAATAGCCGGGTCCTCAGCAGGGTGACAGGCTTATGTGAATATGGAAGTGTGAGCAGAACAGAAAAACAGTTATGGCTGCTTGGGAGGCGATAGTGACAGTTGGTGCAGTTGTTATGGGGTTTGAAATGCCAGCACAACAGGACAGCCTGGTTCCTTAGCTGCTGTAAAATGGATTTTTAGAAGAAAAATGGAACTGGAGAAGAAAGGAAGAGGATATATGTGATGCTACGGAGCCTAGGTTTGCTCTCTGATGAGCAGCCACTGGAATTCTAAGCCAGGCCCCTATTAGGATATACGGACTGCTTCATTTACATTGGATGCATGGATGTTTTTTTAGCCAAAAAACTGTAAGTCTGTTTAATTGTATGTTTAAATAGGTTTTTTTGGTGTTTTGGGGAAACTGTATTACAGGTCTGGCCATATCAGTAATATTGGGACACATGACCCAGGCCCCTATTAGAAATGACATACTGGGTCATTTACATGGCATATGTGTTTTTTCTTACCAGAAATACTCTAAATCAGTTTAATTGTAGGTTTAATATTGTTTTCCATTGTTTTGGGAAACATTTATTATGAGTTGGGAGGCTGAAGTGACAGTTGGTCCATGCCCCCATTAGAAAGCACATACTGGGTCATTTACATTGGAGCGCCTGTGTGCTTTTTTTTTAACCAAAACAATACTGTAATTTTGTTTTACATTGAATGTTTTTTGGGGTTTACGTGGACATTTATTACAGTTTGGCCACTTAACCCACCTCCTGACACCCCTAGCACCAGCCATTACAATGACAGGCTGGGCTGATTCTTTTGTTTCCAAATGTTGTAGGTGGAGCCTTATTAGGAAAACATATTAAAACGCACAAATAATGTATTTAAAATCCCCCCCCCCACACACACACAATATTTTTTTGTTACAACTGTCAAACTTTCAAAATCTCCTAGATTTTTGTTTTTGACTCCCAAATGTCAAAATTCAAAATTACCCCTCCCCCAAAATTTTTTTGTTCCAACTGTCAAAATGTCCCCCCCAAAATTAGTTCCAACTGTCAAAATCCCCAAAATGTTGTTTCTAAATTCCAAATGTCAAAACTGCCCAAAAAAAAAAAAAAAAAAAAATTTTTTTTTTTTTTTTGCTCCAACTGTCAAATTCCAACTGTCAAAATTTCCCACATTTTGTTTTTGACTCCCAACTGTCAAAATTCAAAGTCCCCCCCAAAAAAATTTTTTACTTCCAAGTGTCAAAATTCCCACCCCCCCCAAAAAAAATTAGTTCCAACTGTCAAAACCCCCCAAATGTTGTTTTTGAATCCCAACTGTCAAATCCCAACTGTCATAATTGCAATCGTCAAAATTTCCCCCAAAAATGCACTTTTCCCACTGTCAAATTTGCAAAAAAGGAAAGAAATGTAAAAATAAGAACTAGGTGTAGGGTGTATGCTGGTGCGGTTGTTTTAGGCTATGAATATTAAACAATGAATAAGGATAAAGACACTTACCACTGATTCCAAGGGACTGGGTGTAGATCTCGAGTTGGGCCGCCTCCCAGAAGGTCATGGTTGCTGAAGATACCTGAAAAATATAAGAAAAAGAGACAAAGACACACAGAGACAGAGAGTTGTTGTCCTGCAGGCAGGAGAGCACGCAGCAGAGGTCTTGCCACTTCAAACTCGAAAGCAGCAAGTGATCACCAGTGAGGCTGCAGTCACATGACCATGGGTGCTAATTTGCATTAAAGGGCCAGCCTACCTATTTTGCACTATACATGTTTAACTGTGATTAAATGTAACCTCACAGCATGTTTGGGGGGTTTCTGCCTCACAGCCTGTTATTGGGGCCATTCAGCGTGCTTTGGTAGGTTTCTGCCTCACAGCCTGTTATGGGTGGTATTTGCCACTCAATGTGTTATGGGAGTTCTGCCACTCAGGGTGTTATGGGGGTTTCTGCCTCACAGACTGTTATAGGTGGTTTCTGCCACGCAGCATGTTTTGGGGCATTTCTGCCTTACAGCCTGTTGTGTTATGGGGGTTCTGCCACTCGTTGTGTTATGGGGGTCTGCCTTACAGCCTTCTATTGGGGGGTTCTGCCATTCAGCCTGTTATAGGGGGGTTCTGCCACTCAGCATGTTATGGGGGGGTTCTGCCACTCAGCATGTTCTGGAGGGGTTCTGCCACTCAGCATGTTATGGGGGGGTTCTGCCACTCAGCATGTTATGGGGGGGTTGCAGATACCTGGCCAGTGCGGCAGAAGGGCCAGTGTGACCAGAAAAGTCCCAGGGTAATTTTTAACCCCAGTCTGCCCCTGGGTGTGGTGAGCATAGGGTAAATAATTGCATCCCTAGCGTGCCTCAGCTAGGCCTTTCTGGGGGTTGTCATGGTGACTGACCAGTCAGAGAGCTGAGAGTGGGCCGCAGGTTAGTTTATGGGGCTGTTTGTTCTGTCCTGAACCTGACCCTAAATATGTTATGGGGGTTCTGCCACTCAATGTGTTATGGAGGTTTCTGCCACTCAATGTGTTATGGGGGTTTCTGCCACTCAACCTTTTATGGGGGGTTTCTGCCACTCAGCATATTATGGGGGGGGGGTCGCAGATACCAGGCCAGACATGTTGCAGAATGGCCAGTGTGACCAGAAAAGCCCCAGGGTATTTTTTAACCCCAATCTGCCCCTGGGTGTGGTGAGCATGAGGTAAATAAATGCATCCCTAGCGTGCCTCAGCTAGGCCTTGCAGGGGGTTGTCATGGCGACTGCCTGATCAGAGAGACGAGAGTGGGCCAGAGGTTAGCTTATGAGTCTGTTTGTTCTGTCCCGGCCCTGACCCTTAATGTGTTATGGGGGGTTCTGCCTCACAGCCTGTTATGGGGGGTTCTGCCTCACAGCCAGTTATGGGGGGTTCTGCCACTCAATGTGTAATGGAGGTTTCTGCCACTCACCATGTTATGGGGGGTTGCAGATACCAGGCCAGACATGCTGCATAAGGGCCAGTGTGGCCTTGCGTGCCTCAGCTAGGCCTTGCAGGGGGTGTCATGGCGATTGCCTGGTCAGAGAGCTGAGAGTGGGTCAGAGGTTATTTTATGAGGCTGTTTGTTCTGTCCCGGCCCTGACCCTGTATCTGAGGCTAATGGATGTCGACTGACTGGCAGCAGCAGCAGACTCACTCGCTGTCCGGGAAGGCTGATGCCATGCTGGGTATTGTAGTGTCCCACAAATGTAAAAGAGATATTTCCATCACCTTGCAGCCTATCAGAGATTAAAGATCTGCAGTTCCCTTCCCGTTGCTGCAATCTTCTGCTGAGCACACACCATACAATGAGAGGAAACTGGGAAAGCTCACACAATCCACAAGGCTGGTGCTGGATAATGAATGAACCACAAGTGTATCAGCAAACAGCAACTAGATATATTCCAAATGTATTGATATATTACAACACAAAACAAAGTTAAAAAGAAGACATGCGGACCCAAGCTGCTCCATATGCCCTCACCACTTCCTGGTCTAACAGTGCATGTGTAAACATGTATAAAATTGCATTTGGGGGTGCCCATTTGCCCATTTATTTGACCACATCAAATTTGTATAAAAAGTTTATTTCTTCATATTTAAAATAAATTGAAGAAATAAATTGTAAAACTTTTTATACAAATTTTGATGTGGTCAAATAAATGTGCATAGGGTGGGGGATATAGGCCTAATACCCCCAAATCCAATTTTATACATGTTTACAGCCCTATATTTAAACCAATCAACATTTTTCCAACAGGGTGAGGTCACTTTATCTGTAGAGTTTATGCATGTGTAAACAACTATATCTTTTAAAGTGGACCAAAACCCACATTTTTACCTAGCATGCCCCTATGAGGAGTACCTTTTGCCAGTGCTTCACTCTAATCCCAGATAATAGCGCCTGTTTTAGCTATAAAGCTCCGCCTCCTCCATTCATTGCCACTGATGTGTGTGGCAATGATGTCATTACCACATCTATGTAATGACTGATCACCTGCCATCGCCACCTCACATAGAGGGAAAGCCAAAAGATCAGTGTTCCAGGACAATTTGAAAAGAGCTAAAATATCCATTTTTAGTTCTACACCCTAAAGAGGGAATATCGGCAGGGGCTTTGTCCAAATATATTTCACAAGTTCAGTGGGTTTTGGTCCGCTTTGAGTATCAATAAATAAAACAATCATGCCCTGGCCTAAGGAAACCCAAGATAAAGTGACCATGACGAAAGGCAATGCAAACAATGTGCAGATATTCCCCAAAAATAAAGCCAATGTGACTAAAAGAGATCAAACAACAATAATAAATAAGTACATGTGAAAATATCACCAAATCTTAGAAGTCATAAGGAAGGGAGCTGGGCCTGCTTTTGGTCCCGGTCAATTTACCTCAATCAGCCCAGGGTACATGATTGTATGTTGCCATTATTTATTGATATTTAATAGACATAACTGTTTACACATGCACATGGCACTGTTTACAATGGGGAGTGAGAGTGGCCGCATCCCCTGCATCCCTGGGATGTGCACCCGCTCCCGCCACAGCCGTTCAGAGTCCAGTGAAAAGCAGCAGCTGGTTAGGGTCTTTAGACTGGGTATCAGGAAAATGTATTACATGAAAAGGGAGGATGAGCCTGGGCAGGGCCGGATTAAGAGTGGTGGATGTTTTAGGGACAGTCAAAATGTGCCAGTGTTCCACTTTAAGGACCAAATGCAGTCCTGGAGTCCATAAGACTCCAGGGCCACTTTATTCCATCTCCCAAGTCCCCCCTGGATCGCCATTGCATGTGTGGCTGGGGGGGGCAACTTTTTTTTGGGCTATGCGCAGCCATGCCCACTGTAACTGGGTGGCTGCCATGGCTGCTCAGGGATACGGAGGGGCGGGGCTGTGCGCCAAGCTCGGCTGAGCTTCCATTAATATGTGCAGCCACAGAAGCTGATTGGAGGAGAGTTGTGCCAGCACTGAGGGAACGTATGCAAGGTATGTATTACTAGTGATCCCAAATCGTGATGCCCCAAAACCACGGGTCTACTTTAAAGCAAAACAAACCCCAAGAATTTGACTACGAGGTTTTGTTCCATGCCGGAATCAGGATGCCCCGCAGTGTGAAACCCCCCAGTTCACCCACTACAGCTCACCTTTCCATGATCCAAAGGCACATGTGTGGGCTTTTGTTCAATGATGGCCATTTGCCGTGACTACGTCATTCAGCAGGTGACTCCCATAGGTATAGATAGATCTGAATGGCTGGGACGGGAGTGCGTTCATGACGCAGGTGATGCAGGGGATGCGGCTGTGTGCACTCTCCATTTAAACCAATTAGAGCAGTCTGCTAAATGACATAGTCAGGCTGGCGGCTCTTATTGGTCAAGAGCCCGTGCATGTGCCGTTGGAGCACAGAGTTGTAGTGGACGAACTAGGGGGGTTTCAAACTCGTGAAGCTCCGGGAAGAAAAACCCAGAAGCCGACCCTGGAATGTTATAGATTCCAGTCTGGCTGCTGGTGGGTTTTGTTACACTTTAAAGAGGACCAAAACCTAGGATTTTGACTATCCTGGGTTTTGGTCCCTTCCCCCAAGACATCCAGAATCGGCATGCCCCGCTATGGGTCATACCTGTCTAATAACTGCTTGCATTTTATCATTAACGTCACTTTTCCACAATCAAGGGAGGCCTCCTTTGTATGTGAGGAGGGGGCATCCCAAACACTGGCTGCCCAGAAGTCCAGCGGATCCTCAAGGTGTGTTGGCATGGTCATGTCAAGGTATGACACGACCTGCTGGTTCAGGTCCTGCTCCAGGTCTTCATGCTGCTCATGAGTAGACTCACTATGCGGGTGTAGAAAGCTACCCACTAGTGACTGAAGACTGAGGCTGCTGCTGATGGAGCTGCTGCTGCTTCTCCTTCCACCCCCCCCAGCAGCCATGGCAGTGGAAGGTGATTGCAGAGGTCCCCCCGAGTCAGACCTGCGAGAGTATGGACCATGGTGCAGATAGGCATCGGCCAACTGACTATGTAGAATGTCTTTGTAGTAGGTCAGTTTGTCCTCCCTCTCGGCGGGTTTAAAAAATGCCCCCATTTTGTGCCAGTTCAGTTCCGACACGGCTTGATCGACCATTCCTGTCTGCTGCCTGTACTGACCTCTGCTTTGTCTGACCACGAAGCTGCCTGCCCCTCTGGATACCCCGCGATCTCTGACCTCCTGGCTTGACCCTTTGGCTACTCCTGACTACGCACCTCATCCCTGTACTCTGACGCACCCTCCGGATTGACTACCTGTGAATGAGCTCGGCTTCGGGATACCCTCGTGGTTCATCGGCCTTCACCCTAAGCAGCCATCCTTTGCGCCTATTAAGACCTGGGGGCAACCGTGTCCGGTAAGCTGTACCTAGCCACCCGGCAAACGGGGGCTTGACTACAGGCAGATGCGGCGGTGGAGATTGGGGGTTGCCTGCTTACAGAAGGCTGGTGTCCCGCTGGGCATCACAGTATGGACCATGGCGCAGATAGGCATCGCCCAACTGACTCGGCTTCGGGATACCCTCGTGGTTCATCGGCCTTCACCGTAAGCAGCCATCCTTTGCAACCGTGTCTGGTAAGACGTACCTAGCCACCTGGCAAACAGGGGCTTGACTATAGGCAGAAGCAGCGGTGGAGATTGGGGGTTGCCTGCTTACAGAAGGCTGGTGTCCCGCTGGGCATCACAGTATGGACCATGGCGCAGATAGGCATCGCCCAACTGACTACGTAGGATGTCTCTGTAGTAGGTCAGTTTGTCCTCCCTCTCAGTGGGTGTAAAAAATGACCCCATTTTGTGCCGGAAGCAAGGGTCCAATAAGGTGGAGAGCCAGAAATCATCCTGCTGACAAATGGAGACAATTCTGTGGTCACTACGCAAGCACGTGAGCATGCATCGTGCCATTTGTGCAAGTGACTCGGAAGGACTACCTGTCTCCATCTCCACTGCAAACTGCCACGATGTGTCTGGGTCCTCTGTCTCGCCTTCCTCACAACCCTCTAGCTCCTGTGGCTGCTCCTGCTCCTCCTTTCCTATCAGATGACTAGATTAAATGGGCATTTTGTCAAACCTAAACTGTGCTTCGCTGAGCCCCACCCCCTCCTCCTCCTCCACTTCAGCTCCCACAGGCTTCATTTGGCTGTGAAATGTATGCGCCATTTCTCTAGTGGCCTGACCAACCATGGTTTCCAACATGTGTTGTAGTACATGAAGCAGTGGAATCACATAGTTCATCTCATAGTCCTGGCGACTGACTAATAAAGTATCTTCCTCAAAGGGCCTGAGCAAACGGCAGGTGTCACGTATGAGCTGCCACTAGTTTACATTGAAGTTACACAGGGAAGGTTACACAGTTTGGATCATCAAGAAATCTGTGATGGCTTTTCTCTGTTCCTAAAGTCGATCCTGCATATGGAGGGTGGAATTCCAACGGGTTGAAACATCGCAAATCAGACTGTTTGGAGATGTTCTAATGCTGAAGCTCAAGAAGGGTGTGCTTGGCGGTGTAGAAGTGGCTGAAGTGCATGCAAAGTTTCCTTCCCATTGTTAGGATGTCTTGCAGATGGGGGGAAGACTTCAGAAAACGCTTGACAACTAGATTGAACACGTGTGCCATGGCAGGACGCATGGCTCAGGCTTCCTTGTCGCAGCGCAAACAAGATGTTCTTCCCAGTGTCAGTGACCATGGGTCCCATTTGCAGTTTTCGTGGAGTAAGCCATGATTTAATTTATTGAGTTCTCATTTTTAGCAGTTCCTTCCATGTGTGGCTCTGTGGCTCAAGGCAAACCATGTGAAGAACAGTGAGAAACCGCTGTGTCCTGCATACATGGTAGGCTGGAAGGGCACTGGGAAAAAAAAAAAAAAATATTTAGAAAAAACAAAATACAAAAAAAAAAAAATGAAAAAAAAATTGTTACAAAAATTCACAAAATATTAAAAAAAGACAATGGAAAAAAAATATTTTAAAAAATTCAATATATATATACCGTATTTGCCGGCGTATAAGATGACTATTTCCCCCTGTAAAACATGCCTTCCAGTGGGGGGGTCGTCTTATACGCCGGGTACCGCCGCTCTCATACACACTAACACACACACACACACACACACATTCATGCTTACTTCACTTCCTGGCTGTTGCGCGCTGGTCGTCGGTGGGCGTGTCCCAGATGGCCGCCGTCCAATGAAAACAATGGACGCCGGCCATCTGGGGCACGCCCACCGACGACCAGCACGCAACAGGCAGGAAGTGCCGGTAAGAATGAATGTGTGTGTGCATGCTTCCCAACTGTCCCGATTCCTCCGGGATCGTCCCAATTTTCTCCCGTGATCCCGCTGTCCCGGAACGTTAATTAACATCCCGGGACGCCCTGCGCCGTGGTAGCGGCGCGCTGTGCGCCTTCTGAATGCATGCTTCCTGGCCGCAAAACGCAGTGCGGGTGTGGGGGGAGGCAAGAGTTCCGGGCGGGAGCAGGGGGGGGGGGAGGTGAAGAGACTTCTGGGTGGGCAGGCGGCCTGGCAGCGGTATTTAGTAGTGACGTCACCGCCGTCCATGTCTGCTGCCGGCTGCTGCCCGCTGACTGAAGACGCTTCCAGTCACAGAGCAATGTATACGGGCTGTCATTGCTGGCTGGGCCCGAGCTGCTGGCCCCCACCCTGAAGGGCAAAGTCACCAACTTCAAGTACCAGCGGCTGCGCAACAAGCTGAGGGCCGGCGCCCGGGAGCTGCAATTCACCTATATCCCGGGTGAGGGGGAAATGCATGGGCGGGGGTGACCCTGTGCATCAGTGTCACACTTGTAGGGATAAATCGTGGCAGATGCCTTGCTAGATGAATGGGACCTGCACAGACACCAGGGCCAATGTGAGTCATGAAGTGATGGGGAGGGACTGTAGGTATAAAGAGGGAAAAAGTAATAAAGGGGGAGGTGTGGGATGAGGAGTAACAGAACAGAGCAGTGGGTAAGAGGTGGAGGATGAAAAGTAATGGAGAAGGGGTAGGTGTAGATAGAAGGGCACCAGTATGAGGTGAGGTAATGAAGAGGGGGCAAATGTGGTGGGGTGACAGCCCATGCTCCCCAACTGTCCCGATTCCTTCATGATTGCCCGATTTTCCCCCCATGATCCCGTAGTCAGGGGCGTGACCTGTCCCTTTTTCATATCTTCAAAAGTTGGGAGGTATGTGTGTGTGTGTTAGTGTGTATGAGAGCGGTGGCGGCAGTGGCAGTGGCGGCGGCGGCGGTGGTGGCGACAGGAACAGCAGGGACAGGCAGACCGGCCCTCCGACCATCGGTAAGTGTGTGAGCGGCGGGGCGGGGCGGGGGGAGGAGGGAGTGGGGCCACTCGCTAGCTGTACTGAGGGATGCCCCCATACCTGTACTGAGGGATGCCCCCATACCTGTACTGAGGGATGCCCCCATACCTGTACTGAGGGATGCCCCCATGCCTGTACTGAGGGATGCCCCCATACCTGTACTGAGGGATGCCCCATGCCTGTACTGAGGGATGCCCCCATGACTGTAAGAAGCCAGAAAGTATGACTGTAAGAAGCCACCCAGGGACTCTGGGGAAGGGAATTAACATGTTGAAATAAAATCTGATGTTCTTTTACGTTTTATTTGGTGTGCGGAAGAGGGATTAGTCTTATACGGTGAGTATATAACAAACTCTATATTTTGAGTGGAAATGTTGGGGGGTCGTCTTATACGCCCAGTCGTCTTATACGCCGGCAAATACGGTATATATTTTTTTTTAAAAATACAAAAAAAAATTAAAATAAATAAATAAATAAATTAAAAAAAAATGTGGATATATTTTATATGTTACTCTTATTATGTTAGATGTTATTGTTGCTATGTTATGTGTTATTATTATAAATATGTTCAAATAAGATAAATGTTAACTATTAATATGTAATTGACAATTAGCCACTTTTTTCTGTGACACCATTGCTAAGTGCAAGTGCTCACTCAGGGGCACCTACGCCACCCCAATTTACAAACGCTGGCTTTGAAGGCCTGGCTGTTGAAACCTCCATCTTGATGGAGAAAGGGCTGCCTGCCTCAGTGGTAAATACCATGATCAAGGCTAGGAAGAGGTCCACTTCTTCCATCTACTATAGGGTTTGGCGTACTTACATTGACTGGTGCGAGTCTAACTCGCTTCCCTGTCGTGTGTTTTCCATTCCTAGGATTCTGGAGTTTCTGCAACATGGTTTGGATCTGGGTCTTCAGCTCAGTACTCTGAAAGGCCATGTTTATGCTTTGGCTATTTTTTTCCAAAGATCCTTTGCTCAGCATCCCCTGGTCAAGACCTTCTTCCATGGGGTTACTCACGTGTGTCCCCCACGTAAGCCGATGTTACCAGTCTGGGACTTGAACTTGGTCTTATCTGCCCTGCAGGGGTCTCCCTTTGAGCCATTGGAAGGAGCCCCTTTGTCCATTCTTACGCTTAAGGTAGTCTTTTTGGTGGCTATCACTTCTGTGAGGCGTGTCTTTGAGTTGGCGGCGCTTTCTATCAAGCCTCCTTATTTTGAGAGACACCAGGACAAGGTGGTGTTTCGTTTTAAGCCAGATTTTCTGCCTAAGGTTGTTTCTGCCTTTCATCTCAATCAGGACATTGTTTTGCCTTCTCTGTGTCCTAATCCTAGTACTTCTAAGGAGAGGGTTTTACACTCTCTAAATATGGTCAGGACTCTGAAGTTCTATCTGGTGGCTACTGACTCCTTCAGGAAGATTTACGCTCTCTTTGTGCTCCCGTCTGGACCTAAGAAGGGTCTGGCTCCGTCCACTATCAGCAAGTGGATCCGTCAGGCTGTGATACAGGCCTACTCTGCTAAGGGGAAGGAGCCTTCCTTCTGCCTTACTGCTCATTCTACTCGTGCTATTGGTGCCTCTTGGGCTTTTCAGCACCAAGCTTCTGTTGAACAAGTTTGCAAGGCCACCACTTGGTCTTCTGTTCATACTTTTTCTAAGTTTTACAAGGTTGATGTTAGGGCCTCAGCTGATGCTGCTTTTGGCCGCAAAGTTCTGCAGGCGGCAGTGGTCTAAAGTGTCTGCTGTTACTTTTGGGGATCCCACCCTACCTTACCGACACTGCTATTGGATGTCCCAAGAGTAAGGAATATCTTCTGGAACAGGACATGCTGTATACTTAGAATAATACAATTCTGTGATTACTCACCTGTAGAATTGGTATTATATGTACAGGGCCGTATTTAGGGTTCATGCTGCCCTAGGCACTATTTGTGCATCTGCCCCCCCCCCCCCACCAAGTGGGAGTGTGGAGTGAGTGTAACACCCAGTAGAGGAGTAAATGCGAGATGCAGCGAGAGAGTAAGTCAGCTAAGGTGGTGGAAACAAGGTCTGCAGGGATTAACAGTGATTGAATGGAGTTAGTTCATCAGAGGTGATCTCCCATCAAAGGTGGGAGATCTGGAAAGTGAGCAAATAAGTTGTACTTGCGCACTCTACATGGCATAACCCGCCGCCGCCTCCCGCGCGCCCCTTTGACAGTGCGCGCGCCCGCGCCGGCCATTCACGAACGGCCGTCGCGGGCACGCCTAGAGGGGCGCGCGGGATCAGGTGAGTTTTTGGGGGCTTTTGGGGGGGGGGTCCCTCACCGCGGGACATCCCGATCTCGGATGTCCCGCGGTGAGGGAGGTGATCGGCCCGGGAATCTTATAGATTCCCGGGCCGATCACCCCTGGGTGTTGGTCCACTTTAAGGGGAATCGTCCTATCTACAGAGCCATTGTTCTGAGCTGTTAATAGTGGAAAACAATAGCAGTGCCCTTCAATACCATGTGTGAGGAGTTCAACTAAAATTCCCTCTAGAGTCAAGTTAAAGTGGAGCACTCCCTTGAGTCTATAAGATTTTTTTTGGGGGGGTTGGTCTACCTCGTTAGATAGCATCCCAAATGGAGATGTCCCAGTGGGTGAAACCCTCTGGATTGCCCGATCTACTCACCTCTTCCAACAGCACACGCAGCATCTCTGTGCCACAGCTGCATCCCCAGCATACCTGTAGCTAGGTGTGCATATATGCCAGGCCTTTCTGAATGGCCAGCACGATCACACCCACAGCTAGAGGTAGTGGTGGGGGGGCTCACTCTATTCAGATTTACTTGCTGCACTGACGTCAGTACAGCAAAGTAAATCTGTATGGAATGAGCAATGCTGATTGGCTGAGAACCCTGCGCATGCACCATGGAGATGGTGAGAGGGTGAGTTTACAGGTAATCCAGGGGGACATGCACAATGGGGCATCCAAATAAGGAAAGGAGAGACCCCAATAAAGTCACTTTATTGGGTTTTAAGAAGAGCAAAATCCTAATTTAGACTTTTGGCCCAGACAGAGAATTTTCAGGGGCATCCCAAAACCAAATAATCGTTTCTTTCATTGGAAACCCCTCCTGACTGATCGCCATACTTTGGGATGTCATTTCTGGGATCCCAGAATGGTATGGCAGTCAGCTGCTTTAAAGTGAGTAAAGTCTCTCAAAACTGGCTGCATAGAACATCCCAAATCAATGATGCCCCGCTGTGAAGAACCTTCTGCTAAGTACGGCCACTGCATCAGCAGTATTAGGCTTGACATCATGTTTGTAGGGTGACACTGTACAGAGGGGCATCCCAATTCTATGCTGACTTTACTTCCTATTTAACTGGTGGCAAGATAAAAAGTCTATTGATGACAGGGACTGCTGTAAAGTAAAATAAGAAAGTGTGGAGGCATTGACACACACTCTGTGACTGGACAAATGGCAGGGCACAGCAGCATCTAGCAATGTGAGATAATCTGGGACACAGAGAAAGGCTTCCTAAAGGGTTACTCTGCCTGCTGAGAAACGTGCAGCTCTGCCTGCAGCCCTACTCAGCAGTCACACAAGGCAGAATCAGACTCCATTCCCCCCTCCATTACTAAACTCACATGTGGCATGCCGATGCTGGATTCATTCTGTGAGCTTCCATTTCTCCTTCATTTCAGGACCAAGCTGTAGTTTTGTGACACACGTGTGTGTATGGGAGGGCGGGCTCCATAACGTGCTGGCTGTGTGCTGCTTCCTGAAGGCAGCTCATACAATCAGTAGCAGCCTGTGTCCACAGGGGGCAGCAGCGTGCAGTATTGTGTGGAGTGAAGAACAGCTCACTTCTCCCGTCCTCCCTGCATCCCCGACCAAGAAAGGGGCATCGCTGATTGCAAGTGATTTTTTTTTTTAATTAAATTGTTGTTGGTCGCCGCCCCGTACCCGCCCCTGTCTGTAGCTCCGCCCGAGGCACGTGCCTACCCGTGCCTAGTGGTAAATACGGCCCTGTATATGTATACAGCGCGTCCTGTTCCACCCCACCCTTGTTATCATTATCTTTAGTTACCTCTTTATGGTGATTGTTCTTATGTTCAAATTTTTATATATTGGTTATAGTTCTCCCCGTCTCATTTAACTGCTTTTCAATACTGGGGATTTTGTGGGAGGTCCCTGGTATATATGGGGCCGGGAGGAGCCACTTTTCTGTCTCTGCAGTCCAGCGCCATCTACTGGATGTATAACCCAAGATTAAGGAATATCTTCTGGATCTATCTGGAACAGGATGTGCTGTATACATATCATAACAATTGTACAGGTGAGTAATCACAGAATTGTATTTTTGCGCTCAGAAATGAGACTGCTTTCATAGTGGTTACAATCCTTTGTTGTTCTCTACAACCATGCAAAAAGGCCACTAACCACTATCCAGAGCCTTCTTCCTAGTGATAGATTCACTTTCAAACACATGGGCCTGGAATCAGTAAACTTTCCTTAAAGTGGACCAAAACCCACGTAAATCGGCCCAGGAATCTATAAGATTCCCGTGCCAATTTATTCCCTCTCCTATAGGGCATCCAGAATCAGGATGCCCCGCTGTGCGAAACACCCCAGGTTGTCCATAACCCCACCTTCTTTCCCGATCCAACAGTGCATGCGTGAGCAGCGGCCGCATCCCCGCTATGCCTCTAGCAGGGCGTGTGCCCCCGCAGGCATATGTCAATGCCAGGACAGGCACGCTCCCTGTTAGAGGGTAGCGGAGGATGCGGCAGTCAATGCGCTCTGATCCAGTCGTATTAGACGAGCTCCTGGAGGAAGGGGCCTCGAGCGGATCCGAGTGCGCTGATTGGACGAGCGGCCGTGCATGCTGGGGCTGACCGCCCACTCTGAAGGCTAGAAGTGCACAAAGCCCTCGTGCGCTGTGGGTTCTTCTGCGCCCCCAAGGCTTTAGAGAGGCAGGTAATGGGTCTAAGGGTGAATAGCAAGTCACCAGCTTGCCAGCCCCTAAAGCCTTGTGAATTGGTATTGGGGTTTATGGACCTCTTACCAGTTCACAAAGGTTAAAAAAAACACAGCAAAATGTCATTTATTAAAAAGCGTTTTTTTCCCTTAGCCTCCGATTGCTGTCCCGCACCCCTCACCACTGCACTGGGTGGGCTGCAGCAAGTGAGTTTAACACAATGCAGAATGTGCAGCAGATAGGAAGCCACTGTACACCTACCTGAGCCAACTGCTGCACAATCAGCTCCAGCTTCATTCAGTTATGCAAGATGTTGTGACATCACAGCCGCTAGCGAGCAGAACGGTGCAGAGTGGGCCACCAATTGCATCCCCTCTCACCTCTAACTAGGGGCATGCCCAGGCTGGCCAATCACAAATGGCTGCCCCTGGTATGCATCCAGCTAAAGGTATAGTGGGGACCTGCGCATGCGCCAATGGAACAAGGTTAGGTGAGTGGGTGCAGTGATTTAATGGGGTCTCAACCAGTGGGGCATCCTAGTTTGGGATGCCACAAGGAGTAGAAATTGGAAGGCCATAAGGGCAATTCCCAAACAATTCCCTGTGATTCCACAGTGCAAGCACAGGCCGCTGCTACATCCCCAACAAGGTGCATTAATATTCTATTTGGCGATTTGTCCTTGAACAGGGCCCCCAGACACAACTTTTCATGGGACCCTAGAAATGATCAGCCCGCCCCTGCTGACAGCCAGTAGTGATCGGTGGAGGATGAGTGTGGGGACAGCAGATCAAAGTCCCCTGTCCTCACATCCGCACTGTGGTTTCTCTGTGTACACATCACAATCACTGATCCCATAGTGCATGTGCGGGTGCAGGCCTTAAGTGGCCATACTTGACAGGCTTGAATGTCTTCCAATGGGCCACACAGGCCTGGAGTCTGGGGCTTTGGGGTGATGCCCCGGAGTGTGGCAAAGCTTCTCCACAGCTGTAGTCTGAGGGGCATATACAAGGATACCATAGGGTTTCACACTACAGGGCATCCCAAATCAGGAACATTTCTTAAAGGAGGCCAACTATGCGTTTTGGTGCAAATTGGTGCAATTTAAAGCACAACAAAACTTGGTGTGGCCGCCCCCCCCCAGGGCATCCCGAAATCACTCACCTTTCCCTGGTCCAAAGGCGCATGCATGGCTCTAAATGTTTACAATGGGAAGGAAGAGCAGGCTGGGCGGGAGCATGCACATCACTGGGGATGCGGCCGCTCTTACTCCCCATTGAAGTCAATGAGAGCCCATTGCCAAAGGATATAAACATGGCAAAGGGCTCTGATTTGATGAGAGCCTGCACATGTGCCATTGGACTGAGGAGAGGTGAGTTTTACTGGGCGAACTGTAGGGTTTAACACAGCGGGGCATCCCAGTCGTGATGCCCTAAGGGCACGGGACAACACCCTGAAAAGTCAAAACCACTCAGCTGAGGCGGCACCACGAATTGGGTTTTTGCTTTTTGTACATTTTAAATTCTCTATAAACAGCAATTGTGTGTTGCACTCAGGTGATT
The DNA here is from genome assembly GCA_027917425.1 of Gastrophryne carolinensis. Classification (NCBI taxonomy): domain Eukaryota; kingdom Metazoa; phylum Chordata; class Amphibia; order Anura; family Microhylidae; genus Gastrophryne; species Gastrophryne carolinensis. The sequence continues at coordinate 52,202,581 of CM051239.1, forward strand.
GGCATTGGTGTAGGAGACCTACTGAAAAGGCCGCCACAAATGAAAGTCCTGCAGGACATCACATGTGCCGGAACAAGGAATGAGGGGATGCACGTAGTGGTCAATGAGTTCTATGAGCTGCTGGAAGACTCCATTGTGCACAATGTAACGGAATCTATATGTAAAGGTTGGTACACTATTTTTATTTATTAGTATTTTATATATTATATTATATATATATATATATATATATATATATATATAGATTTTATTTAAAAATATTTATATTTTATTTAAATATATTTTATATTTTTACAGGCGTTTAATCAAGGTAGTTAGATGAATATAATCATCTGTATTATCTACTTTCAGCTTCCAAATGTCCTGATTTCACATGTCACGGTGGGTCTACATTTGGTTTTACTGCTTATTTTAATCTCAAATTAATTTACTAGAAATCTATCAGCTGTGACATTTAAAGTGGAGGAAGGAGACAAAAAAAGGGACTCCACGTGTGAGACTAAAATATCAAAATTATAAACCCGAATTTCATAACTCCACAACTTTTTTAAAGTTAACCTCCAGATAAAATGTCTGGCGGTCCGCTTACCCAAGCTATGATGCCTGACTGCTCTGACAGTAACAGGATGCCCAGGGCCCAGACCACATTAATCACCCGTTTCCCACTTTTCCTCGCTGTATTGCTTCAAACGTTCCCACCCGGCCAACTCTCCCGTCATTTTTTACTGAATGTCCACTTTAAGGATGTGGAAAAGCAGCTCTCTGCATTCCCACTCCATTATCTACAGCAGAAAGCCACTACATGCCCTGGCATGCCCCAGTTTTGTTCAAGTGGGAATGGCTTAACTGGCTTTAAAGTGGACCAACACCCAGGGGGGATCGGCCCGGGAATCTATAAGATTCCCGGACCGATCAGATCCCTCCCCGCGGGGCATCCGAAATCGGGATGTCCCGCGGGGAGGAACCCCCCAGGAGGCCCACAATCCTTACCTTACCGGCGATCCAACGGCGCATGCGCGAGACGCAGCTGCGTCTCTCGCTTCCCTCTAGCAGGGCGCGCTCCCACGCCGGCCGTTTTGTGAATGGCCGGCGCAGGCGCGCTCCCTGTTAGAGGGAAGCGAGAGACGCAGCCAATGACAGCGCTCTGGTATGCGCGTCCAAGCAGCTTTGGACGCGCATACCAGAGCGGCTCTGAGCGCTGTCATTGGCCGGACGAGGTCACGTGGGAGCGGGGAGAGGTGAGTTTTTGCGGCGATCGGGGGGGTTTCACACAGCGGCCCCACCTAAGTGGACCAACACCCAGGATAGTCAAAATCCTGGGTGTTGGTCCACTTTAAGTAAAGCTCTTAAAGTGGACCAGAAACCAGAAAGTGGACTCCGAGGCATCCCAAACTAGGAGCTGTGTGAAACCCCCCGGTTCTTACCTTTTTCACAAGCCCACAGCGCACTTGGAATCATTTGCCTCCTCTTTCGACAGCGCACAGCCGAAGGCCACAAGTGATGCTGCGCGCCACCATTGCATGCGGCTGGGGATTCCATTCAGCTTCTCTGGCTGCACATTAATATGACCGGAGAAGCTGATTTGATGAGCAACCGTGCATGTGCCATTGGACCAAGGACAGGTTTCCTAGGCCAACAGTGGGGATCCACGCAGCGGGGCATTTTTTAAATTTTGTAGGTCACTATATTTTTAAAAATTAGCCCCGTCCCCACTTTTTTTTTAAAAATGCGTGGGGTCCTCTCCTATAAGCCTTACCAACCTGGCAAACCAAGCATAGGAGCTTATAATTCCAGGTCCTGGCTATTACATCCCTTATGCCCTATAGCACAGGAAACCCCCTTCATGCCCCTCCCCTTCTGTGACATATGTTGTCACATGAAGTAAATTCCTCCCCCCCGACTCTCAGTATATAAGACCCTTACCGCCACCTCACGTGCAGTCCCTGGCTGGGCAGTGAGGATGAAAGAAGGGGGAACCATCGGTATGGGCACGGGGTTCTTTCAGCGCTGCCTACGGCTCATAACATAAGGCATAAGGACTGGTAAGCAGCAGGGCCAGGGGCCAGACAGTGTGCCCTATGTGCCCTGGATTTTCAGCCCTTATGCCTGGTGACCGGGCTGGTTGGCTGGGGAGGGGGGCACTTTTTGTTTTAAATAATCAAAGAAATATAGTAAAAAGAAGTAAAAATAAATGGCAGCTGACGGCATAGGTTTTATCAAGGAAATCTTTTACAACTCGCATTCAGTAATTTATTAAACTGTCATGCAAGTTCTAAAATGGCGCATGAAGAGAGAATTTAGTCATAACTTTGGCACATGGATCATGCACATGCAGGATTTCGGAGCATGTGTCCATGAATCATGTGCCAATGATTTTTGCATGGTAATAAATCGATCCTACTGTTGCTAGGGTGTTTCTTTTAAAACACAGAGTAAACAAATAAAAAAGCATGGGTCTTTGTCTGTGCGTGTGTGTGTAACACTGAGAATTGAAGGACCAGTAAGCAGCAAGTGTAAGTTTATCTACTTCCTGCCCGCTGGTGCTCCATTGCGCTCTCTCCTCACACACGTAATTGGGGAAGGAATGCCGCACACTGGCTGTAGGGATGCCTCTCACTGGCTATAATGGGGGATGTTGCACACTGCCTGTAATGGGGAGTGCCACACTGGCTGTAATGAGGGATACCGCTTACTGGCTGTAATGAGGAATGCCGCTCACTGGCTGTAATGGGGAATGCTACACACTACCTGTAATGAGGGGATGCTGCACACTTCCTGTTATGAGGAATGTTGCTCCTTGGCTGTAATGGGTGGATGACGCACCTTGCCTGTAATGGGAGATGCTGCACACTGCCTGTAATGGGAGATGCTGCACACTGCCTGTATTGGGGGATAATGCACACTGGCTGTAATGAGGGATGAGGCTCACTGGCTGTAATGAGGAATGCTGCTTACTGGCTGTAATGGGGGGGTTCCTCATACTGCCTGTAATGAGGGAAGCCACACATTGCCTGTTATGAGGGATGCCGCTCACTGGCTGTAATGCGATCATTTGAAGGGAGGGATTTTAGCACACCATTTGTTTCAGAATTTTTTTTTTATTTTCCTCCTTTAAACCCAGGCTGCGTCTTATAGAGCAGAAAATACTATATATTATATAGTTCTAAATATAATAAAGTAACTAAAATGAATGACATTTGTGATTGTTTTATGCTCTTACAGTTGAGTTTGACGAGCCCACTGACTTTGTGTTCCTCATGGATGGATCCAGCAGCGTCGGCCGTGACAACTTTGACAAAGTTAAAGAGTTTATTAAGTTAACAATCAACAAGATTCTGTCAAAAGAATTAAATGTCAACAATATGCTGCGTCTGTCGGTGATTCAGTACAGCCACAACGGGGCCCAGAGGCTCGAGGTCCCCTTTACGAACATCAAGGAGGATGCGTTATCCCGCCTTTCAAAAGTCACTTACATGAATGAGGGCACGGATCTCCCAGACGCTCTGAGGTTTGTTACGAAGCATCTGAAGTGTGATGCAAGGCCCAACGTGAAAAGCCAGATCTTCATTTTCTCGGATGGCCGATCTTCTGGCAATGCTCAGCATCAGATTGCTGCTCAGGCAGCGGAAGCTATAAACCCTAAAACCGAGCTGTTTGCCATCACTGTCGGGACATTCCATGAACTTGGCATCTCTCAGCTGGTGAGCGGGAAGGAAGAGAACTTTCATTTTAACAAGATAGAAGATAAAATATTCCGAGTCTCAGAATATAATGATCTCCTGAAGAGAGTCACGGTGCAAAGCTTTCTAAAGAAGATTACGTTCTGAAATAAAGCTGGAACGCATCGGTGCTGTTTTTCTCTGCTTTCTAGAATTATTTTAGTGATTGTTTTACTAGAGATTTACCAAATAGAAAATAGATTTCAAATGACTTTCCAGGCACATAAGAAATAAACCTTACTTTTCTAACTCACAAGCTCCTGTTGGCAGCTGCAGCCTGGGTTTAGCGGTGGGCTCAGGTGCAGACTGTGCACTCCCCACCCAGCCATTGTGTGTGTATCTGCTGCCAGTCATGAGGGAGCGGGCTCCATTGTTGCTTGGCAGCCAGCAGCACATCACATGAGTATCTACCACTGATATTCTACCAGGGCCGGCTCCAGGTTTCTGTGTGCCCATGGGCGATGGAGACTCAGTGGACCCCTCTGCAGTATGTCATGACTAGCGTGGCATTAATCTAGCATCCCACGCCCCCAACACACACACAGCCAATTTTAAATGTAGTAGATATTTACCGGGTGCTAACGTTTCTTGTGCTGGTCCTGTACTTACCCAACTCCTGCATTCAGGTCTCCAAACTTCATGGGGCTTAGTAAAGTGACACCTATATAATAAATAAATATAGTGCACACCCAAGAAAAATTATCAGCAGTATTCAGTGTAGAAAAAAACAAAACAATATACATCAATTGAAGATCATTTCATATATACAATCCATTACTGCAGTAGATGCAGCGCTGTCCCAGCTTCAGCCATGTATATAATAGTAGAAAAAGTCTTAATACTTCACTCTAAGATTATGCATAGACAACACTATTGGAAATATATCTGAAAATACAAAGCATCAATAATACCAAGGTATGACTGGTAGCTTAACGGACAGTAGTAACATTCACTGCAAAAGAGCAGCTGTACAATCTCAAATGTAGACATTCGCACTCCAAGGTAGAAAGTGTGCAGCAGATAATAATATTGTAGCAGCATATATATTGTAATATATGCACATCCCCATTAGCCGACTCAGAGGCTGATTCAGTAATAGCGCCAGGTAGCGACAGATGAGCGACTGTAGCAGTATTTTCACAGCGCCCGCTAGTAGTCGCTGTGCTTGGCCGTTGTTCGGTTGTTGACAGCGACTCAGTCGGTGTGCAGTAATGTTGAATATAAGGTTACGAGTCGCTATTTGACAGGTTCCGCGCTGGGAGCGCATGATAGCGAATGGCCATAGGGAACGGCTCCCACCATATTCATTAACAAATCACGCTCAAAAAATTCTCGCGCTGTGAAATGCTTGTTTAAACCCCAGAGCGCTGGTGCAATGGGTTAAAAGTAGTTTTTTAACCCCCAAACAACCATATTTTTGGAAACAAAAAAAAACAAGTTTTTAAAAACATTTTGTAATATGACTACATTAATATCAGACCTGTAATATCAACTCTGCACAATTTTTTTTTTTTTTTTACCTTAAAAAAAAGATCTACCATTGCAGAAGTGGTCACAGAATTTTTGTCATTTAAAAAAAAAAAACATTAATAACAATTATTTATGAATATTTAAAGATTGTTCCATTGAAATGCATTGGAGAGCGCCAGGTAGCGAGAGGTCATACCTGTCGCTGTGTGATTGTGGTGGGGAGCCGGCGTTCTCGTGGCGGTGACCGTCATTACCGTTCGCTCATCAGTCGCTACCTGGCGCTATCCCTTGTTAAATAAGGGCCATAGACGACATGAAAAAAGTGCAAAACTACTTTGCCCATTAACATTTCAGGGCCGTCCTTTTCTCAAGCAGGCGTCTCTCAGAGAAAGAGGCACGGGCGTCTCCGAAACATTGCAGGGAGGGCGCGCGTTGTTTGTCATTGTTTTAGGTGGGTTTTGATCATTTCTGTGTTCGCAATTTGTCTTTACTGTCTTTGTTGGTGTATGTTAATGGGCACATTAGTTTTGCACTTTATTCATGTCGTCTATGTTGGCTAATGGGGATGTGCATATATTACAATATATATGCTGCTACAATATTATTATCTGCTGCACACTTTCTACCTCGGAGTGTGAATGAGAGCTACTTGCCAAATGACGTAGTAATGCGCTTTTGGAGTGTGGAAAGGTGAGTTTTTACAGGCAGCCTGGGGGGTTTAGCACAGCGGGGCATCCCAATTTGGGAAGGAAATGGGCAGCACTCCACTCCTCTTTATTAAGCTGCTCTAAGGTTTAATTTTTTCTAACCACAGATAAGCTCACCAGTGGTGTTGCCACCATAGACTTTGATTTAAAAAGCAGTTATTTTTAAACCCGGCCACCGCTAAGCTGGCTGCATCACCCAAGGTGCCGGGGGGGAGGACATAAGGGACCCAGAAAGGGTTTTGGCCTGCTTTAACTCTTTCAGGGGTTTGGAGAGGGGAAAGAGGAAGAATTCCCCCAGCAGCATGGCTCTAAACAGTTGAAGTGAGCGTAGAACCTACTGAAGACACGAGGAAGCTCAGACACAGTAGATGGGTTAATCTGTTCTAACTTAAGTGTGGGCCTAGGTGGAGAAAAGATTAGTGTAGGTGCGCTGTGGATAAAAAGGCAGGTTAAAAGGGAGAGTAAATAAAGGGTTAAGGTAGCGAAAGATGAGCATCTGTAGTGGCATTTTCAGAGCGCCCACTAGTAGACGCAGTGCTCGGCCGTGAGTCGCTAGTGTATAGCGACTCAGTTGCTGTGCAGTAATGTTGAATACATTGTGAGGAGTCACTATTTGACCAGTACAGCGCTGTATGGGAGCACATGGTAGCGACTGCTCATAGCGACCGACTCACAACATATTCAGGAAAAAAAAGCCTCACACAACTCTGGCGCTAAAAAATGCTTATCTGAAGCCCAGAGCGCAGGAGGCGGTGTGTTTAAAGTCTGTTTTTCAGCATCTATCAACTAGTAACAAAGCGAAAACATATGGAATTACATTATAACATTGTAACATGAACACTTTAATGCCAGACCTGTAATGTCATTTCTGAAGAAATATATAAAAAAATGAAAAAATTGAGAAAAAAACTGCTATTTCAATGCCAGAAGAGGTCACAGAATTTTGATGATTTTTTGAAAAAAACAAAAAACAAATACCCCGTTTAAAGAGAAGAAAAGGTTTGTCCATTGAAATGAATGGGAGAGCGACAGGTAGCGAGAGGTCATACCTGGCGCTGTGCAAGGCTGAACGCCGGCGCTATTCGCTGAGGCTGTGAAAATGATGAATCAGACGCTACATGGCGCTATCCCAGTCGCTAAACAGATTCTACTTGATAAATGTGTAATTGCTGCCGTGTCCGGCGTTCACCAGTCGCTACCTCTCATTAACCAGCCACTACCTGACGCTATCCCTTCTTAAATAAGGGCCTAGGTATCATTGCTGGCATGTGGCATGTGGAGGAGTTCCGCAAGTGATCTAGGCCAGGAGACTGAACACTTTTGAGGGTTAATACAGTGACATTGTCAGTGATGTGCTGGGATAAATGCAGAGTGGAGAATATAAGATTCCCAGGCCGATCAGATCCCTCCCCGCGGGGCATCAGAAATCGGGATGCCCCGCTGTGTGAAACCCCGCATGACGCCCAGAAACCTTACCTTATCCCTATTACAACGGCGCATGCGCGAGCCGCGGCCGCATCTCGCGCTTCTCTCTAGCAGGGCACGCACCCGTGCTGGCCATTTGTGAATGGCGGGCGCGCTCCCTGTTAGAGGGAAGCGCGAGATGCTGCCTCCAGCGCTCAGAGCCACTGTGGTTGTCCGTCGCTTGTCCGTCCATACCACAGCGGCTCTGAGCGCTCTGATTGGACGAGCGCTCGCTTAGGAGCGGGGTCAGGTGAGTTTTTTAGGGCGATCTGGGGGTTTCACGCAGCGGGGCGATCGGGGTGCCCCGCGGAAGTGGACCAAAACCCAGGATAGTGAAAATCCTGGGTGTTGGTCACTATAACCCCCTGCTAAAGTGGGACAAGTAGTTTAGTGGAGAAAGGCACACATGCTGCAAATTAAGGGGGTTATTCATCAAGCCATAGCGCCAGGTAGCGACTGGCAGTGACAGGTAGCAAACGTTGACCGCCGGGCGCTGTACGCAATACCACATTTATCAAAGCGATTCTGGTGAGCGACTCCAAAAGCGCCATGTAGCGACCGATTCATCATCACAGACGGATCACCGTATACTGCCGACGCTGTGGCTTCCGCCTGGTATTACCTGTCGCTACCTGACGCTCTCCCATACATTTCAACGGACGATCCTTCTCTTCTCTTTAAACAGGGTTTTCTTTTAATTGTAAATTTTTTTTTTTATCAAATAATTGTGTCACCACTCCTGGCCTATTAAAAGTCATTTTTGAAAACTTTATTGATTTTTTATATTTTTATGCAGAAATGTCATTATAGGTCTGGTACTAAAGCGTTAATGTCACAATGTGACAAACATCATTCCATGTGTTTTTGCTTTGTTACTAGTGGATATGTGTTCAAAAACAAAAGACTTTAATCACACAGCGTCTGGCGCTCTGGGCTACAGCGACACAATTTTGAGCGCCGGCGCTGTGTAAGGCTGTTTTTTTTATGAATATGGTTTGAGTCGCTCACACTGACCTGTCGCTACCGTTCGCTCCCATACAGCGGTGTACTGGTGTTATAGCCAGGGCCAGCCTTACCATGGGTCCCGGTGGGTCCATGGTCCCAGGCGGCACTTTAAGGGGGGCGGCACTTTGCTGGCAGCGACGGGAACATATTTGGTGGCGGAGGTGGGCGCCAGCAGCGGGCAGGAACATCGTGACTGCGGAGGCAAACACGTAGCGTAAAAGGAATGAACGCCACTCTCCATAGCGGGTCATTCACGAACTTTTCCGTATTGCGTGTATGAGGCAGAGCCAAGAGAAGCGCCGCGCTCACGGCATTGTGGGATGCAATAAAATGGGGGCAGAGGCGAGCGGCAGGAGAGTGCGTGCAAGCTAGGTGGGCGGTCGTCACGTTACAGCCCGGTGCCTGGTGGCTTCCAGCTAGGCACGGGTTGCCCGTTATAGTCTGTACTGCCCAGGTGCCAGATTAAAAGATATCGGTGGCAGAGCTGTACACCTGCCCGTGGGTGGCTGCTTGGTTACGGTGACTGTGCATCCTGGGCGGCCATGTTTGCTGGTCACCTGTATAGAGTGTAATTGCAACAGTTGGGGTTGAGCTTGTCCAGTTACAGGGCTTCCCCCTTATTGGCCATTTAACACCAATGGCTAAAAGACTCCAGGGCTGATTGTGATTTGTGATGTGCTGCTGTGTGTAGCCCCTGCAGTACTTGCATAGCTGGCAATCCAACAGTGAATGTGTGGGCTATGGCCACATCCCTGCTTTAACTTCATCTGAGGCGTGCACCAGGTGGGGAGGGGGTGTGTGTGGCCAGTGCCCCCCCCCCCCCCGCCCTTAGCTAGCTTTGTGCTGAATGTTGCGCTGAGCGTGCTCATTGCCTGTCTGCATGCTCTGTGGGATTGCTGAAAGTGGTGGGGGGTTCACACACTGGGGCATCCCAAATTAAGATGCCCTGTCACAGAGGAATAACACCTGGGAGAAGAACAGTACTGGTTGGTGGCCTTCTTTAATGGAGAGGTGCAGTGTTTCAGAATAGGGCTTGCTTATCCCATGTTCTATTTATCAAGCTGGGAGACCGTGCCCAATGCTGTGGAATTCTGGATATCCAGCCAAGTGGCAGAGGCCAAGAGGTTTGGGTCTAATGTACCTGCTTGTAACAGCTGTAGGTTCAACTGGGTCCCATGCATGGCTCCAAAACTAAACTGTGCTATCACTAATCTGTTCAATTTATGGGATGAAAGCTACCAGTTCATCACCTGCATGGCTGTATTTACCATTACCAGGACCATGTGCCTAGGGCAGCCACTTGCAAGGGGAGGTGCCATAGTATGTGGTTACTGTACTATAGTAAAGAAAAAAGGTGAAATAAAGGTGCTGGCACCTTAATGCCCCCTCATGACCCCCCCCCCCCCCCCGCCAGCCATGACAGTGGGGAGATTTGGAGGTTTTTATAGAGTGGGGCATCACAAATCTGGTTGTTCCTAAGTAAGTATCAAAGCCCAGGATAGTGAAAATCCTGGGTTTTGGTTCACTTAAAGTGGAACAAAACCCGAATTGAGATTCTGCGCTATGTGGAAAAAACCCCAGTTTGCCTAGTAAAAATCACCTCTCCTCGTCTTCTTTTTTTTTAATTTGGGGGGGGGGGCAGCATTTCACTCTTGGACCCAGGCAGCACAATGTCTTGTCATCAATGCCGGCCAGCGACTGAGACGCTCAGTAACAGCGGACCATGGCCGAGCACAGCAACCACTAGCGGTCGCTCTGAGCGCCTCGCTACAGACGCTCATCTGCCGCTACCTGCCGCTAGTAATGAATCAGCCTCCACGTTTTAGAGGCAGTTGTTTCCTATTGAATATTGGTTTCATGTCTTTATGTGAAATATGGCTCACAGCTAGCGAACCCCTAGTGGTTCGCCCAACTTTGAACAAATGTTAAGCTCAGGTATCTGAACTTGACCCATACCTTGTCTATTTCAAAATCAATGGGAAACGGAACTTGGTGGGGCGGTTCTGCCTCTGGGCCCCCTGAGATAATTGTGGTGGGGGGCGCTTTAAAGTAATGCAGAGTGCGCAGCAGGAAGCAGCTGGGCCCTTACGTAAGCCGACCATCCGGTCCACAGTCCCGTTGTCAGTTTGGATACAGCCGGGGCTCCAGGAAGATGGCCGCAGCTCCTATGAGTGAGGACAATGGCAGCAGCTAGCAGCACTTCTAGTGCCAGCTGCCAGTGTCCTCACTCATGGGAGCAGCGGCCATTTTTTTTCTTTAGCCAAATTGACAGCGGGACTGCAGACCGGATCGCTGTCTCACGTAAGTGTCCAGCCGCTTCCTGCTGCTGCAACACTCTGCATTATTTGATCAACCAACCAGCTTTTCCGGGTTCAACTTTTGGTTGAAGTCCGTGTTTGGATTTGGGAACCTGAAATTGGCAGTTCGGGTTCGCCCAACAATACTCACAGCCCCCTCGCTGCTGATTGTGGGTCTCGTGGTCATAAAGTGGAATAAAAAATTGAATTTTCCCTGTCAGGTTGTCCATAAAGGGACACTCAGCAATCACGAATGGGATGTACAAAGCAGTTGAATGAGGCCACCATCAACCCCAGGAGCTGCATTTACTGATCAACAGACCCTGTAATTTCTGAAGGGTCCTGCTTGAATTTGGGGTGTCAGGGGGACTTGGGTCTGCCTGCCGACCTCTTCCTAAGGGGGACCTGAGCACCCGCCTTGTACACAGAAGATGTTCTATATCCCTGAAAGTGGTGAAGGGTAGGTCCACGCCTGGACTGTTGCCTGGGCCTGTTGTGCTGCGGCAAGCGAGTACTCTTGCCGGCGGTCAGGGTCGGATTATGAGGGGGGTGCAAGGGGCGTGAGCCCCGGGGCCTCCACCACTTGCCCTGCAAAGGGGGCCTCCACCAACCTTTGGGTTATGGTCTGGTCCAAAAGGCTTTTTAGTCTGACGAGCCGCAGGGCCGGCATCAAAGCTATAGGTGGCAGTGGGGACCTCCGCACCTGGGCAAGCCTTTTTTTTTGTAAACCTGCAGCCATCACAGCAAAGCTGCCATCAGCAACACTACAGTGATGGGTGCGTGCAGAGCTGTCAATTGGTGGCCACTCACTGCACATTAGCCACCAAGCACAGCTGCTGACAGCTCAATGCAGGGACCATGGAGACCAACTGGGCAACTACACTACCCCCCCCCCCCCCCCCCCGGCCAGAATGGCAAACAGGAGTTCCTAAGCAGCCCGCGCCAGCACAGGGTGGCACAAGGGACTCGATTTGAAGTTCCAGTAGGCGGGTACTACCACTATTTATTTAAGGAAAAAAATACAGTATCTGGGGCCTCCACACAGATTTTGTGCCCAGGGGCCTCCCCCACACTTAATCCAGCCCTGCCGGCGGTGGCAAGCCTGACCGATTTATCAAGCCGCTCCACAAAGGGTAGGCCCACCGGGTCTTTGTAGACACTGCATATGCTGGCCACTGCTTCAGCCATAGGGCCTGTCACAAAGCCACTGTAAGGGTCATATTTCGGCAAAGCAACTTGGCAATTCCCTTCATCACCACTCCGGCAAATTTGATGAAACTGATGGTATTGTGCAGTACCGTTCCTCCAGAGACGGGGCCCGTCACAGTCCTCACCACTGGAAGGACTGAAAATAGGGAGGGGACGCATACCCACTGTATATATACTGTAAGAAGCTCCCACACTCATTGTGCTGGCAGTCCAGAGATGCAGCTGCTGTTGTCTACTTCACTGTAGGAGCCAAGGCAAAGGTGAGTTTTGCAGCGACCCGGGTGTGGGGGTCACACAGCAAGGCATCCCTTGCTGGAATTTGGGATGTCCCAGGGGCGAAGGTCAGTGGCTGTTCCTGGAGTATTTCAATGGGCTTTGTTCCTCTGTCAGGATTGAGGAGCAGTTAGGATAACCTAGATCATAGGCTTGCCTGACAGGGATGCCCCTGCGCTGGGGAAGAAGGGCAGCATGACTGCCATGCGCAGGCCAGGAAGGGTGGGAAAGTAGCTATTAGGGGGATGGACATAGGGACAGGATGTGATGGCCAGGAAGGGGAGGTAAGTAGGGGCAGGAGTATTTAAGCGGCTGGCTCCTCAGGCACCCTCTCTTTCCGGTTTCCCACAGAGCAAGAAGCACTACGCTCCTTGCTCTGACAGGTATGGAGAGCCTTCTGGAGAGGATGCGTGAGGAGGCAGTTCGGCGCGGGGAGGATTGGATCCGCGGGGTGATGGGCGCCTTACCTGGTCCTGCTGATTCTTCGCCGCCTGCTCCGCTGCCGGCGGCTGTCCCCCGCCGCACTGGGCGCACCCGCCGGGCGGCTGAGCGCCTCAGCCCTTCCCCACCACATGCTGTCAGGGGCGCTTCATGCCCTGCCTCTGCCCCTCGGCGCTCGGTCTCCTCCGGCCCCCCTCCTCTTCCTGCCCGGGCGGGGACAGCTGCTCCCCGCCCTGCTGGCTCCTCTTCTGCCCGACGTCGTCTGCGGAGCCAGGCTTCTTCTGCTGCTGCTGGTTCTCAGGCAGGGGCGGCGACCGCTACCGCCGCCCTGCTGGTGGGAGGCCAGCATAACACCCTGTCTTCACAGGCAGCTGGGGCTGCTGTTTCCCATGGATTTCTGCCTGTTTCCTCTGTGCCCAATTCTGTGGGGGTGGATCACTGCACCGCCCCCCACTCAGGTACTACCCTTCCCCCTCTCCACTTGTATTTCCGCGGGGCGGTCGGAGGCGGGTCTGGGGGGGATTCCGGATTGAATTCCAGTTTTGGGTCCCGTTCGGCGTCCCACCCGGCCCCCTCTCAGCCGGCCCCTACATATATGACGGGGGCTACCAGCGCCCCGCGGAATGCGGGCGTCCGCCCAGATACTCTAACCGGCTGGGCATCCGGCCAGGCCAGCCTTGTGCCCTTGGGGTCTCCGCTTACCTCCCTGGGGTCACGGGATCTCCCAGTTGCCGGGGCTTTGGGCGGGGACGTAGGGCACTTACGGGTGGCGGTTCCCAGCCGACCCCTCCCTTCTTCGTCCCTTGCATTGCCCCCTCCCGGGCCGCTGGGTGTTTCTTTGCCGGGCGGGGACGTGTCTCCTCTTCTTTTTTTGTCACAGGTGCCAGCCGGTATGGACCTCTCGGGTGCGACCAGCGCAGCGTGGACTGCACTTTTGCCAGCTTCAGCGAGTCAATCGTCGGCCGGTGGCGGTTCCCAGGGACTCAATCTTCAATCTGCGGTGAATCACGGGCTGGTGGCGGTGGGTTCGACGCTTTCCTCTACACCTGCTGTCGCGGCCACGTCGGTGGGCCCATCTTTGGTTCCAGTCTCGGAGTCGGCAGTGGCTACGGTTCCGTCGGGGATCACGCCAGCAAGCCAGAGTCGTCCAGGTGGCGGGTCGGACATTCCTGCGCACCCTCCAGGTGAGTCCCAGCCTCTTTTTTCTCTCAATGTGCCGGGAGTAGCTCGGAGGGGGGGGACCCAGGGGTGGGAAGGAGTCACTGGGGTGAGGTCATTTGTGGAGGGGTTGAAGGATTTAGTCGGGAGGTTTGAATCTGACATTTCTCAGTTGAATGGGCCGGTGGGTCCTCAAGTGGTGTGGGCCGCTCCAGAGTCGGGGTTGGCTGGCCCCGGGGTTGGGGGGGCCCCGTTGGCTGGGGGTAGCGGGGGTCTGGCTGTATCTCAGCCTCAGGCACAGGGGGGGTGCAGGCTGGACATGTAGGGATGGAAAAAGCGGACAGGGGTGGGGTTAGGAATTTACCCATATCTGACTCGGCGATGGGTCACTCATACATTTGTTACGAAGGTCCGTTGGGTGCCCACTTGAAGGCCGAGGTAAAGGAGAAGATTTGGAAGAGGGAATACATTGACATCTTTACGCTCCTTCCCTTGGAGCGTTTCAATGTTGATAGGTGGAAGGAAGGTGGCGAGGGAAGAAAGGAAGAAGAGGAAGATCGTAGGAGGTTTAGGATGATCCCGAGGACTTTTGGGAATTGGCTCCAAGCTTTTGCCATTATGGGTAGTGTGATTGGGGAGAAGTCCCCGGGGGAGTGTTCGGCCTTGTTTTGTTACCTAGATGCGGTCTGGGAGGCGCATAGGGTTTATGGTGGGACGGCTTGGTTAAAGTACGACGAGCAGTTTCGTCAGAGGATGTCGGTGCGCCCGGAGTTGGAGTGGGATCATAGAGACATAGGTGTGTGGATGAGGGTCATGAATGCCAGGGGCGGCGTATATCAGACGATGGGTGGGCCACCGCCCTTTCCTACACCCCCTGCCGGGGGGGCAGGGGGGAGCGTCGCTAGGAAGAAGGGGAGTTGTTGGGCATTCAACGACTCACAGTGTAAATGGGGATCGGCCTGTAGATTCAGGCATGACTCGTCAAACTGTGGTGGACCACACACGGTTACCCGGTGTTTCCGGAGAGGTCAGATGGGGAACAGGCGGACAAACGATGGGGCTGGAAAAGGGGAGTTCGCCGGTGATCGTAGGCAAGATAATGGGATGGCTAAATAGGTACCCGGATAAGGAGGCGGCGGGGCTGCTGGGGTCAGGGTTTCAGGAGGGATTTGTAATTCCATGTTCGGTCCCTCCTTCCGGGACATTTAGGCAGAACCTCAAATCGGCAAGGCAGCATCCAGGGGTAGTGCGGGACAAACTGGCTAAGGAAGTGGGGTTGGGGCGCATGGCAGGCCCCTTTGTAACTCCTCCTATCCCGGGCTTGGTGGTATCGCCATTGGGGGTGGTTCCCAAGAAAGAGCCAGGAAAATTTCGGTTAATTCACCACCTGTCCTTTCCAAAGGGGGGGTCGGTTAATGATGGGATTTCCCCGGAGGTAGCCTCTGTTTCTTACACTACGTTTGATTTTGCTTTGGGGTTAGTAAGGGCGGCCGGGCCGGGTGCCTTGATGGCTAAAACGGATATTGAGTCGGCTTTCCGGTTGCTGCCCGTCCACCCTGATAGTCAGTATCTTCTAGGCTGTTATTTTGAGGGGGGGTTTTTTATCGATAGGTGTCTTCCCATGGGATGCTCGGTGTCTTGCGCTTATTTCGAGGCGTTTAGCACTTTTCTTGAATGGGTGGTTAAGGAAAAGTCGGGGTTGTCAGCGGTGACTCATTATTTGGATGATTTTTTCTGCGTAGGTCCGGCAGATTCCAGGGTTTGTGATTTATTGTTGTCCTGTATGCTTAGCACTTTTGATTCCTTTGGGGTACCGGTGGCGACAGAGAAGACAGAGGGTCCTAGGACATGCATGAGTTTTTTGGGTATCGAGATTGATTCCCAGGCTGGTGTATGCAGACTTCCGTTGGTTAAAGTTAGGGATCTGCTTCAGGAGCTGCAGGGGGCGTTATTGGTAAAGAAGGTGACGTTACGGCAGTTACAATCGGTTTTGGGAAAGCTGAACTTTGCCTGCAAGGTCTTACCGATGGGTAGAGTTTTCTCCAGGCGATTGTCATTGGCGACTGCTGGCGTCAAGGAAGCTCACCATTTTATTAGGCTCACGGGGGGGTTGAAGGAGGATTTAAGGATGTGGGTCTCCTTTCTCAGCTCATTTAATGGCCTGGTGTACTGGCTTGACCCGGTGAGGGAGAACAGGGAAGTGGGACTGTTCACAGATGCGGCGGGGTCCACGGGGTTTGGGGCGTATTTTGCGGGAAGATGGTGTGCCGCTCCTTGGCCTGAAAGGGTGAGGTCCTCTTCGGACATAAGGAATTTGGCTCTCCTGGAATTGTTTCCGGTGGTGGTGGCCCTGGCTTTGTGGGGGGAGGATTTGCAGAACAAGTCGGTCCTTTTTCACTCTGACAATATGGCGGTGGTGTCTGCGATCAATGCGCAAACTGCATCTTCACCCCCCGTGGTTAAGCTTTTGAGGCAACTGGTTCTGTCGTGTCTACAGTACAACATTCTTTTTCGAGCTGTGCACGTTCCGGGTGTGGCTAACGGAATAGCGGATGCTCTGTCTCGCTTTCAGATGGATCGCTTCAGGGAGCTGGCGCCCGAGGCCTGTACGGAGGGAGAGGAGTGCCCGGATTGGGTATGGCGACTCATCTAGAGGGGTTATGGAGATTGGTCCGGCGATCGCTGGCGGCAAGTACGTGGGCGGCATATGAAAAGGTATGGGAGGAATGGTTTGGGTTGGAGAATGAGTGGCGGATGTTCGGGATTGGGGCGTCTAGAGAGGAGATGGTGATTTGGTTTGTGACCTCCTTATTTGAAAAGGGTGAGTCCCCTTCATCAGTGGAAAGAAAGCTATCCGCACTGTCATTTTTATGTAAGGTAAGGGGATGGCCGGATGTTTCAAGGGCCTTTGTGGTTAGACAAGCCTTGAAAGGGTGGCGGAAGGTGCATGTTTGTGTGGATCAGCGCCGACCGGTGACATGGGACATCTTGCAGAGGCTGATCTATTGCCTTCCTACGATATGTGGGTCTCAATACGAGGCGACGTTGTTCACGTTGGCCTTTTCGTTAGCTTTTTTTGGGGCATTTAGAATTAGCGAACTGGTGAGTCAGACCAGGACTGCACCTGGGGGGATTGCCTTCCAGGATGTGGTGGAAACGGAGGATTCCATTGAGTTGCTGCTGAGACGGTCCAAAACGGATCAGGCGGGGACAGGGATGTTGGGTGGTGTTACGGCAGATGCCTGGGTCTCTGGGGTGTCCTGTGGCGGCGTTTAGGGCGTTCCGTGAGGTTAGGCCTCGGATTCCGGGCCCCCTGCTAGTTCATGAGAATGGGTCTTACCTATCGCGGTACCAATTCACGGCTGTTTTTAAGAGGACGTTAGAGGAGGTGGGGTTGTCTGCGTCAGAATACGGGACCCATTCCTTTAGGATTGGGGCGGCTACGGAGGCGGCCCGTTTGGGGTTGTCGACGGAGTTGCTCAAAAAAATTGGCCAGTGGGGATCACATCGTTATAGGACATATGTCCGTCCGCAGAGGGTTGAGGTAGTGGGTTTTTAGGGTGGTATAGGCGAGGGTGGATGTTTTGGAGAATTAAAAAAAAAAAAAAAAAATGAAAGTTTATAAAGATTTGTTTATGGTAGTAGAAGTGGTTGTGGGTGGGGGTGTTTAATAATGTTCTTTTGTTGTTTTCTTTTCTTTACAGACTCCTCTTGCTGCCCTGTGCTGTTATTGGGGCATTCCTTCATGTTTTGGGCCGCAAAGAGGGCGGAACTGCGACGAAGTGGTTTGCAGCTGGGGTTGCCGCAGGAGACGGCTAAGTTGAGTTGGTGGGGTATTCGGGGTCTGTGCTGGAGGGAGGTGTTAGGCCATTTTGTGGAGAGATGTGCGTGGGATGGTCCTCCTGGTGTCCTGGTCCTTCATGTAGGCGGCAATGATCTGGGCAAGCTAGCCTCTAGAACCTTGGTGGCTGCCATTAAGGGTAACTTGTCTAGGATGCTGGCGGAGGTTCCACGCCTCATCATTGTGTGGTCTGAGATGATACCTCGTTTTCGTTGGAGAGGAGCAAGGGACGAGCGGGCGATCGACAAGACCAGGATAAAGGTAAATAGGGCAATTGGAAAATGGGTGGAGATGAAGGGGGGATTGGTGGTCCGCCATGTAGATGTGGAAGGGAAGAGGATGTTTTTTAGAAGTGACGGGGTGCATTTGAATGAAGTCGGTCTGGACCTGTTTAACCTTAGGCTTCAGGAGGTCGTGGAAATGGCAGTAGAGTTGTGGCGGGCAAGGTTGTCGTCAAGGTTTCATCGACCCCCTTGCTGTGGCGGAAATCCCTTGTCGGTCCGTGGAGGGGGGCAGTCGGGCAATGGAAATAAGGTGGAATTAACCACAATGAAGTAAAGAAAGGCAGAAGCGGCGATCATCACAAGAGAATAAGTTGATTATTATGAGCTACAGCTGGGTGGTTTTAGATGGGTTAATATAGGAGACGGTTAGCTCTTATACAAGAAGCCCCTGGGCCTGCGGGCGGACGGCCGGGGGCTGGTTCTTGGTTGGCCGTCGGGTTAAGTAAGTCTGTTATCAGGTGTGGCTAAGTTTTTGGGTAGTTGTTAGAAGTTGGATATAACGCCCCCTCCATAGATATAGAAGGGTCAGGCCGACAAGGGATTTTGTTTGTTTAATGTATACATATGCTGTGGCCGATATTTATTTTATAATAAAATAAATGTCTTTCCAACGAATGGCGGTGTCGGTGTGGTCACTTTATAGCATAAGGATGGTTGGGGGGGCAGGTAATGGTGTTAAAGAATGGAGGGCTATGGGCGCTATGAGCAGTCAAGGGATGCCCCTGCGCTGGGGCAGAAGGGCAGCATGACTGCCATGCGCAGGCCAGGAAGGGTGGGAAAGTAGCTATTAGGGGGATGGACATAGGGACAGGATGTGATGGCCAGGAAGGGGAGGTAAGTAGGGGCAGGGGGGGGTATTTAAGCGGCTGGCTCCTCAGGCACCCTCTCATTCCGGTTTCCCACAGAGCAAGAAGCCCTCCCACCCTCCCGGTTTTTAGCGTAAGTATGGGCATGTGGGGATATGTCGGATATGTGGGACAGGTGTGTATTTTCAGCGGACTGATGCGGTGGGGTTTTCTGTGGGGTTGTTTTGTATGCCTAACTTTGTTTCTTTTTAGGGTTAATGAAGTCACAGCCAGCGGAAATCCCTTGTCGGCCCGTGGAGGGGGGCAGTCGGGCAATGGAAATAAGGTGGAATTAACCACAATGAAGTAAAGAAAGGCAGAAGCGGCGATCATCACAAGAGAATAAGTTGATTATTATGAGCTACAGCTGGGTGGTTTTTAGATGGGTTAATATAGGAGACGGTTAGCTCTTATACAAGAAGCCCCTGGGCCTGCGGGCGGACGGCCGGGGGCTGGTTCTTGGTTGGCCGTCGGGTTAAGTAAGTCTGTTATCAGCTGTGGCTAAGTTTTTGGGTAGTTGTTAGAAGTTGGATATAACGCCCCCTCCATAGATATAGAAGGGTCAGGCCGACAAGGGATTTTGTTTGTTTAATGTATACATATGCTGTGGCCGATATTTATTTTATAATAAAATAAATGTCTTTCCAACGAATGGCGGTGTCGGTGTGGTCACTTTATAGCATAAGGATGGTTGGGGGGGCAGGTAATGGTGTTAAAGAATGGAGGGCTATGGGCGCTATGAGCAGTCATGTCGCATCTTTGAAAACCTAACGGGAAGTGTGTTTCTTATTCGCCTGGCAACATTCTATCTACCTAACATGATGGTCCTTTCTTGTCTTTTATTATGCCTGTGAATATAATATGGGGCACAAATGGCCTTTGCTTTATGTATTTTATGCATTTCTGATCGGTTACCTAGTTCTGTAATACTGAACAGAAGACTTCATCAGTTACTATAACTTGTAGAAATGGTCTGTCGCCACCTTGTGGCTTTTCTCTACATTTTCTTTCTGAATTCTTTTTTATTGCCTCATTTTGTATAACTAATTGTACAAGTGTGCAACAAGAAAGACCAAAAAAATAAAATTCCAAAAATTGGGCACTCCACCCAAAAAAATCAAAAAATTCTCAAAATCTATTTTATTCTAAGCACAAAGATTAAAACTACATACAATACATACATAGAACAAAGTTAAAACCAATTTCACCCCTGGATAAAGTACAAAATAAATATCAATTAATTACACACATTATCAAAATCATATGTTGCAAAAAAGTAAACCTGCAGATATAGGTTGCTATTATAACCAGTATCTGATACATAGAGATTCTAGAGAATACTCCTGCCCCCTGCTGGTGTATCACTAAAGGAAATCCCCCAATAAACATGGTTAAATAAAGTGCATGGTGCTGAATTTAAATATTCTAAAACAATGAAATACATATATAATCTCAATCAATGAAAAAAACTGACTAACCAAAGTGCTAATTGCCAAATAAATTCACGTGTCCCAAACCGCTTATGTATAAGACTAAATGGGAGCAAGGAACAGCAAGGGGCAATCAAGACATATTGATGCAGCATAACAGAAGAGCAAACAAATACCGCCAAATAGGTCATATCCAGGGGTCTGTGCAGCTGTCCCCGCGCGCTCCGCCAAGCGCCTAAGGCTTCTGATGAGGTAATGCTCACAGACTGACACAGTACCTCTATAGTCCAGCGGGGCTCTTGATACATAACATTTAACAATGCGCTATACAATACCTATTCCTAATACGTCCTAATAAATACTGCATCATATAAAAGTTACAATAGTATAGAGGCTATTTGAAGGGTTACATAGCATATACACAGGGACCCCTGTACAAGTCTCAATGCTGTACCCAAACAATATATGTCTCTTCTAATCCCTATTACCAAACAGGAGGGAATATATGGGCACTCAATATTGTCATGTAGTTGATTATTGCCAGTCCATTATATCACAGGACATTTTTTCTCTTCCAAGACTCTAATCAGCACTATTCTGGAATAAAATTGAAGGTGAGCCATACTATGGGGCCCAGTTCTCAAATACTTTCTCACACCATCTTAAACAGAGAGGAGGAGAAAAGTGTGTGTAGATCCTCTCAACTTCCATCCATGGATTTCTTTAGAGAGTGCTGCGATGATCCCTTTTGCTTCTTTCCTTTGGCACCAGCAGCAGAGGGGTATCCCAAAGGTCTCATATAGGCCACCAAAACTTCTTTCCTGGATGGTATCTTGTTTTTATCCCAGGTTTTTCGGCAACCTCCTTTCACCACACCTACAATCTCATCGGTCCATCCAATCCAAGAGGGAAGCGTGAGATGCGGCCACCAGGGGCGCTCAGAGTCACTGGCCTTAGACGAAGGCTTAGATGATGTGACGTCAGCGGCTCCGAGCGTACTGATTGGACTAGTGGCTGCGCATGCGCCATAGGACCGGGAAGAGGTGAGTTGGCATCACCGATCTGGGAGATTTCACACAGTGGGGCACCTCCGATCGTTGTGCCCCGGGGGAAAGGACCAAATCCCAGGGTAGTCAAAATCCTGTGTTTTGATCCACTTTAACAAAGAAAAAGTGTTATAATACACAAGTAGTCCCCCACTACATGGCCGCATCCCTGTAGATGAGACACGCTCCTGCTCCTAACTATTTCATACCTCCCAACTTTTCAAAGCCGTAAAGAGGGACACATGTAAGCCACGTCTGAACACAACCCCGACCACGCCCCCAGCCACACCCTTAAAGGGAAACAGCACCTAAAAATTAAATAAAAATAAATAATAAATAAATAATAATAATAGTAAGGGGAATCCGTCATTGCAGCCAGTTAGGGGCATCCCTTGTTACAACCAGTTACCCGGCATAGCCTATGGCCACGGGCTTTGGGGAGGCAGGTGTACATGTGAAATGAGTCTAAATATATTTCTAAACACACAGGACAGTTTATGTGTAATTTATCTACCTGTAAACTTTACTTCTGTTCAACAAAGAGCCTTTTAGCATAATCCAATGGCCAGAAACAAAACACTTGATACTGTGTGAAATAGTGGTGTTATCTAGTTAGTATATAGTTAGCGACTATTCCTATGGGCCAGTGACTTTAGAGCACATGCTCCAGAGGGGAAGCCCAATTACTGCTCACTGGCTTACCTGCCCCAGTGCCACAGCTTCCCTGATCTGGAAGCAATGATTTTAGCATGTAACATTGTGCTGCTCCAGCTTCCCATCCCCCAGCTGAGGGAAAGTGCCACTGAAACAGGTAAGCAAGTAACAGAGAGGTGAGGGAGGGGCGGAAGCATTGCCACAAATGGGAGAGACCTCCTCTCAACAGGGGGAAGTTCACTTTATTTGGCTTCCTGGTTAGAAAATCAGTTTAAAGTGGACCGTCACCCAGGGGTGATCGGCCCGGGAATCTATAAGATTCCCGGGCCGATCACCTCCCTCACCGCGGGACATCCGAGATCAGGACGCGGTGAGGGACCCCCCCCCAAAACCCCCCAAAAACGTACCTCATCGGCGGCGGCGGCCGCCTCCCGCGCGCCCCTCTAGATGTGCGTGCGCCCGCGCCGGCCGTGCACGGGAGGCGGCGGCGGACGTGCTGTGTTGTCCGTCGCTGTCACCCGCTTGTCCGTCGGCGGTGATTGGACAGCGCAGCCATGTGGGAGCGTGGTGAGGTGAGTTTTGGGGGTTTTCTGGGGGGTTTCACACAGTGGGGCACCCTTAATCGGGGTGCCCCCCTGAAGTGGACCAAAACCCAGGATAGTCAAAATCCTGGGTGTTGGTCCACTTTAATAGGAATTAGATCTACAATAGGGAAACAGCATGTGACACAAGTGCCAATCTTTATTTTTTGGCCAACGGATTATGAGCCTGCCCACCAACGCCAAGGTAGACTCTTTTTCGGGCAGGTCCTACACTACACTACACTGGCCTATCCTAACTGATGCTAGCCATCGTGATCCCTACTTTACTAGTGCTGGATGCAGGTGTAGTGTTCCGAATCTACCTAGATGTTCTAACCTATGTGTGTGCCATCTACCCTACCTCTACGGTCATGGTCGTCAGTCAGGTCTGCGTCACTCTACAAGTGTCAAGGTGAGTCAAGTAGGAGTGTCAAGGTGAGTCTGGATGGTGTCAGTGTATAAGTGTGTGTGTGTGGCAGTGGCAGTCAGGACAAAGACAACACAGGACAAATACAAACACATACGATGATAAATTCACCATTCCTGGAGGTGGAATCAGGACACCGCGTTCACCTTTAGAGGCGGATGGGACGGTAATCTGGAACGGCATAAAATAAAGGTGCATAAAAACACTGTTTGGTGTTACCAGCCATGGCAAGATGACCTACCACATGCCCAAGTGCACGATCACGGCACAGTGGGCACTTGTAGCTGTGCTGGAGGCTGTCGCGGAGGCACTTCTTGTGGAAGATGTGCCGGCAGCCTAGGAATCCCAAGGGCTCGTGCAGTTTGAAGTCCACAAGGCAGATGGAACAGCGTGTGCGGCACGTCTCGGGAACCATGGCCTCGAAATCCAGACGGTCCTTACCTGACCGAAGCCACGGCAAGAAACCTGTAAAGAAAAAGATTGTTTAGCCGGGCATTCATTTACATATTCTGAGCATTATAAATACTAAAATATATCTGTCTGCTTTAAAAATCAGTAATTCTATGGACTATGTGCTATCTTGAAAGAATGGGGCCTGCTGACACATTAAAGAGGAACAAAACCTAAGCTTGGAAATGCCCAGCTGTGGGTATTCCCCAGATTGCCCAAAAATACACCCTTTTCTCATTCCCCTGACACTTGTGTGGGTCGCCCAGCCAATCTGCGGCTTCCATTCCATTCATTTTTTCCTTGCCGGTCTGAGCTCAGAGCAGCTAGAAAAGCTGAATGGAGAACGTTCTGCCGGTCCCATCTCTTCTCACCTCTAGCTGCAAGTGTGCCAGTGGCACCCATTTAGAAATGCTTGTCGGGGATACACGTCCCCGGTAAAGGTATAGCGGAGGTGCTGCCCTGAGAGGTGGCGTGGTTTGGTGATTTTTGTACATTGATTATATTTAAGGAGACTGTACACCCAGAAAACAAATAAAAGGATACTCACCCGTTGTCAGTCATAGCAGTGGCCTCCGTGTCAGTCACAGTGCCTGTGTCTGCCAAACTTCCTTTACTGTAATGAATTGCATGCACAATCACTGTGACTGACATGAGAGGCAGCGGGAGCGTGTAAGGACACCAAGGGACCCAATCTTGGAAAGAACCTTACAAGGAGGACACAGGTAAGTATCCTTTATTTAATGTATGCCTTTACAGTCCCCTAAATGCATGAATCCCGTTTTATTGACTGTGATATGCTTGCTTTATTTAAATATATATATATATATATATATATATATATATATATATTACATTTTCTGGGGGTGGGGTGGATTATGCCCTTGATGTGGTTATATACATGATGCCAGGACTATAGCCAGGGCCGGCGCCAACACAGGGCAAACCTGGGCAATTGCCCGGGCCCCAGGCAACTTTAGGGGCCCACTCAGGCTCACACTTGTTCACGGTATTATTTTTCAGTGGTTCCGAACCACTGAATGGCTGGTGTTGTGTGCAGACCAGCTCATAGCTGGCCTCAGCAACAGGGGAAGGGAGACATGGAGAAGGTGGCATGGAAGGGAGGTGGCGAGAACCAGGTGACAAGTGACAGCAATGATGGAGTCTTTATTGGCAGTGGAGCAAGCAGGAAGGGCTGATGGGTGCTTGGTGGCAGTAGAGAATGCAACAAGGAATAGAGGATGATTGGTGGCTATAGGGAAGGCAATAAGGACTGGAGGGCGATCAGCAGATGACCCATTTCTGACAGTGGAGATGAAAGGTGACATCATGTGACTCACTGCTTTGGGGCCCACTAAGACTCTCTTGCCCAAGGGCCTCCACAAACCTAGAGCGGGCCCTGGCTATAGCAATGGGGGCTGGGTTGCCTTGGCTAGTGGGTAAAGTGGGGCTGGGTACAGGGGGCTGAGAGGGAGACTAAGGGGGTAGGGATTGAATGTGGGTGTTAAAAGCAGCAGCCCAACTGGCCCCAAAGCAGTTCATCCCACTGAGCATTGTCCCGGGTCTCCCTTTGGCCAGTCCGCCTCTGACCAGGAGCACAATAATGTGCAAGTCTACCTGGCGAACCTGATTGGTCACACGATTGGCTATCATAGGAGGAAGTGGTAATGGCTGCCAGGTCTGCAGGTTTGGCAGGCAGGGAATGTGCAGAGCTGAGGCATCACAGATCAGGATGTCGCCATGCTAAGGGGTGAGGCTTTTACTCATTTAACTCCTTTAAACACAGAACAGGTTATCACCCTTCCTTTTTCTGACATCTACTAAAATATTAAAGCTTTTTTTTATCAAAATACTACTTCTAATCACTCAAATTCACACCGAGCCCTGCTGGAGATAGGCTTACCTTACACAGCCAAGGCTCATGATGATAGTGACAGGCTTACTGTTACTGTATGTAAATATGTGTAAGGGGCTTATTTACATCAGATAAATGCTCTAAATCTAATTTTACATTTAATATATTTTGTTGGGTGTTTTATTACAAAGTTGGCCATATCAGAGCAGGCTTCCTTTAAATAGCCGGGTCCTCAGCAGGGTGACAGGCTTATGTGAATATGGAAGTGTGAGCAGAACAGAAAAACAGTTATGGCTGCTTGGGAGGCGAAAGTGACAGTTGGTGCAGTTGTTATGGGGTTTGAAATGCCAGCACAACAGGACTGCCTGGTTCCTTAGCTGCTGTAAAATGGATTTTTAGAAGAAAAATGGAACTGGAGAAGAAAGGAAGAGGATATATGTGATGCTACGGAGCCTAGGTTTGCTCTCTGATGAGCAGCCACCGGAATTCTAAGCCAGGCCCCTATTAGGATATACGGACTGCTTCATTTACATTGGATGCATGGATGCTTTTTTTGGCCAGCACAACCGGACAGCCTAGTTCCTTAGCTGCTCTAAAATAGATTTTTGGAAGAAAAATGGAACTGGAGAAGAAAGGAAGAAGATATATGTGATGCTATAAAGCCTAGGTTTGCTCTCTGATGAGCAGCCACTGGAATTCTAAGCCAGGCCCCTATTAGGATATACAGGCTGCTTCATTTACATTGGATGCATGGATTTTTTTTAGCCAAAAAACTGTAAGTCTGTTTAATTGTATGTTTAAATAGGTTTTTTTGTGTTTTGGGGAAACTGTATTACAGGTCTGGCCATATCAGTAATATTGGGACACATGATCCGGGCCCCTATTAGAAATGACATACTGGGTCATTTACATGGCATGCATATGTGTTTTTTCTTACCAGAAATACTCTAAATCAGTTAAATTGTAGGTTTAATATTGTTTTTCGTTGTTTTGGGAAACATTTATTATGAGTTGGGAGGCTGAAGTGACAGTTGGTCCATGCCCCCATTAGAAAGCACATACTGGGTCATTTACATTGGAGCGCCTGTGTGCTCTTTTTTTAACCAAAACAATACTGTAATTTTGTTCAATTTTACATTGAATGTTTTTTGGGGTTTACGTGGACATTTATTACAGTTTGGCCACTTAACCCACCTCCTGACACCCCTAGCACCAGCCATTACAATGACAGGCTGGGCTGATTCTTTTGTTTCCAAATGTTGTAGGTGGAGCCTTATTAGGAAAACATATTAAAACGCACAAATAAGGTATTTAAAATCCCCCCCCACAATTTTTTTTGCTCCAACTGTCAAACTTTCAAAATCTCCTAGATTTTTGTTTTTGACTCCCAAATGTCAAAATTCAAAATTTCCCCCTCCCGCCAATTTTTTTTGTTCCAACTGTCAAAATGTCCCCCCCAAAATTAGTTCCAACTGTCAAAATCCCCAAAATGTTGTTTCTAAATTCCAACTGTCAAAACTGCCCAAAAAAAAAAATTTTTTTTTTTTGCTCCAACTGTCAAATTCCAACTGTCAAAATTTCCCACATTTTGTTTTTGACTCCCAACTCTCAAAATTTGAAATCCCCCCCCAAAAATTTTTTTACTTCCAACTGTCAAAATTCCCACCCCCCAAAAAAAAATTAGTTCCAACTGTCAAAATCCCCCAAAATGTTGTTTTTGAATCCCAACTGTCAAATCCCAACTGTCAAATCCCAACTGTCATAATCCCAAGATGTTTTTTAATTGCAACCGTCAAAATTTCCCCAAAAAATGCATTTTTTTTACTTCCCACTGTCAAATTTGCAAAAAAGGAAAGAAATGTAAAAATAAGAACTAGGTGTAGGGTGTATGCTGGTGCGGTTGTTTTCGGCTATGAATATTAAATAATGAATACGGATAAAGACACTTACCACTGATTCCAAGGGACTGGGTGTAGATCTCGAGTTGGGCCGCCTCCCAGAAGGTCATGGTTGCTGAAGATACCTGAAAAATATAAGAAAAAGAGACAGAGACACACAGAGACAGAGAGCTGTTGTCCTGCAGGCAGGAGAGCACGCAGCAGAGGTCTTGCCACTTCAGACTCGAAAGCAGCAAGTGATCACCAGTGAGGCTGCAGTCACATGACCATGGGTGCTAATTTGCATTAAAGGGCCAGCCTACCTATTTTGCACTATACATGTTTAACTGTGATTAAATGTGATTACATTTATTGGGGCACTCTGCCATTCAGCGTGCTTTGGTAGGTTTCTGCCTCACAGCCTGTTATGGGTGGTATTTGCCACTCAATGTGTTATGGGAGTTCTGCCACTCAGGGTGTTATGGGGGTTTCTGCCTTACAGCCTGTTGTGTTATGGGGGTTCTGCCACTCGGTGTGTTATGGGGGTCTGCCTTACAGCCTTCTATTGGGGGGTTCTGCCACTCAGCATGTTATGGGGAGGTTGCAGATACCTGGCAAGAGCTGCAGAAGGGCCAGTGTGACCAGAAAAGTCCCAGGGCAATTTTTAACCCCAGTCTGCCCCTGGGTGTGGCGAGCATAGGGTTAATAATTGCATCCCTAGCGTGCCTCAGCTAGGCCTTTCTGGGGGTTGTCATGGTGACTGACCAGTCAGAGAGCTGAGAGTGGGCCGCAGGTTAGTTTATGGGGCTGTTTGTTCTGTCCTGAACCTGACCCTAAATATGTTATGGGGGTTCTGCCACTCAATGTGTTATGGAGGTTTCTGCCACTCAATGTGTTATGGGGGTTTCTGCCACTCAACCTTTTATGGGGGGTTTCTGCCACTCAGCATATTATGGGGGGGTCGCAGATACCAGGCCAGACATGCTGCAGAAGGGCCAGTGTGACCAGAAAAGCCCCAGGGCATTTTTTAACCCCAATCTGCCCCTGGGTGTGGTGAGCATGAGGTAAATAAATGCATCCCTAGCGTGCCTCAGCTAGGCCTTGCAGGGGGTTGTCATGGTGACGGCCTGGTCAGAGAGCCGAGAGTGGGCCAGAGGTTAGCTTATGAGTCTGTTTGTTCTGTCCCGGCCCTGACCCTTAATGTGTTATGGAGGTTTCTGCCACTCAGCCTTTTATGGGGGGTTTCTGACACTCACCATGTTATGTGGGGTTGCAGATACCAGGCCAGACATGCTGCATAAGGGCCAGTGTGAACAGAAAAGTCCCAGGGCATTTATTAACCCCAGTCTGCCCCTAGGTGTAGTGAGGTAAATAAATGCATCCCTTGCGTGCCTCAGCTAGGCCTTGCAGGGGGGTGTCATGGCGACTGCCTGGTCAGAGAGCTGAGAGTGGGTCGGAGGTTAGTTTATGAGGCTGTTTGTTCTGTCCCGGCCCTGACCCTGTATCTGAGGCTAATGGATGTCGACTGACTGGCAGCAGCAGCAGACTCACTCGCTGTCCGGGAAGGCTGATGCCATGCTGGGTATTGTAGTGCCACACAAATGTAAAAGAGATATTTCCATCACCCTGCAGCCTATCAGAGATTAAAGATCTGCAGTTCCCTTCCCGTTGCTGCAATCTTCTGCTGAGCACACACCATACAATGAGAGGAAACTGGGAAAGCTCACACAATCCACAAGGCTGGTGCTGGATAATGAATGAACCACAAGTGTATCAGCAAACAGCAACTAGATATATTCCAAATGTATTGATATATTACAACACAAAACAAAGTTAAAAAGAAGGCATGCGGACCCAAGCTGCTCCATATGCCCTCACCACTTCCTGGTCTAACAGTGCATGTGTAAACATGTATAAAATTGCATTTGGGGGTGCCCATTTGCCCATTTATTTTACCACATCAAAATTTGTATAAAAAGTTTTACAATTTATTTCTTCATATTTAAAATAAATTGATGTGGTCAAATAAATGGGCATAGGGTGGGGGATATAGGCCTAATACCTCCAAATCCAATTTTATACATGTTTACAGCCCTATATTTAAACCAATCAACATTTTTCCAACAGGGTGAGGTCACTTTATCTGTAGAGTTTATGCATGTGTAAACAACTATATCTTTTAATGTGGACCAAAACCCACATTTTTACCTAGCATGCCCCTATGAGGAGTACCTTTTGCCAGTGCTTCACTCTAATCCCAGATAATAGCGCCTGTTTTAGCTATAAAGCTCCGCCTCCTCCATTCATTGCCACTGATATGTGTGGCAATGATGTCATTACCACACCTATGTAATGACTGATCACCTGCCATCGCCACCTCACATAGGGCAAGCCAAAAGTTCCAGGACAATTTGAAAAGAGCTAAAATATCCATTTTTAGTTCTACACCCTAAAAAGGGAATATCGGCAGGGGCTTTGTCCAAATGTATTTCACAAGTTCAGTGGGTTTTGGTCCACTTTGACTATCAATAAATAAAACAATCTTGCCCTGGCCTATAGAAACCCAAGATAAAGTGACCATGACCAAAGGCAATGCAAACAATGTGCAGATATTCCCCAAAAATAAAGCCAATGTGACTAAAAGAGATCATACAACAATAATAAATAAGTACATGTGAAAATATCACCAAATCTTAGAAGTCGTAAGGAAGGGAGCTGGGCCTGCTTTTGGTCCCGGTCAATTTACCTCAATCAGCCCAGGGTACATGATTGTATGTTGCCATTATTTATTGATATTTAATAGATATAACTGTTTACACATGCACATGGCACTGTTTACAATGGGGAGTGAGAGTGGCCGCATCCCCTGCATCCCTGGGATGTGCGCCCGCTCCCGCCACATCCGTTCAGAAATTGAGTCCAGTGAAAAGCAGCAGCTGGTTAGGGTCTTTAGACTGGGTATCAGGAAAATGTATTACATGAAAAGGGAGGATGAGCCTGGGCAGGGCCGGATTAAGAGTGGTGGATGTTTAAGGGACAGGCAAAATGTGCCAGTGTTCCACTTTAAGGACCAAATGCAGTCCTGGAGTCCATAAGACTCCAGGGCCACTTTATTCCATCTCCCAAGTCCCCCCTGGATCCCCATTGCATGTGTGGCTGGGGGGGGGGCATCTCTTTTTTGGGCTATGCGCAGCCATGCCCGCTGTAACTGGGTGGCTGCCATGGCTGCTCAGGGATACGGAGGGTCGGGGCTGTGCGCCAAGTTCGGCTGGGCTTCCATTAATATGTGCAGCCAGAGAAGCTGATTGGAGGAGAGTTGTGCCAGCACTGAGGGAACATGAGCAAGGTATGTATTACTAGTGATCCCAAATCGTGATGCCCCAAAACCACGGGTCTACTTTAACCCTTTAAGTGCCAGCCTACCTAGATTTTTTGACACACTCTGTTGACAGACATTTTTGCACTACACATGTTCAACCTTGTTTTTTGAAGGGATTTCCAGAGTTTCAGCAGAGTCTGGGCTTCAACATGAAATGTCTTGTTTGGCCTTTTTTTAGTGTATTCTCAATACTTTTGGGTGAAATATGTGCAAAAAAATAAAAAAAATCTATTTTTTACAATTTGTAGTGTTTTTTTGCGATAAAAAAATGTAAGTTTATTAATAAAATCTTATTGCGTGTGAAAGCCCTATTTCTCCCGGTTACAACAGTACCATATATGTATTGATATACACCCTTTTGTGCACAGGAAACTCCCCCAAACTGAAACAGCAGTTTAGGAGATTTCAGATAGGATACAACTATGCAATATGATTGCATAGTTGTAAGGGGTTAACTTAAAAAAAATGACATAGGGTCCCCCCTCCCAGGGGGGGAACCTCATTTTTTTGGGGAATTTTAAGGGTTAAAAACCCTTAAAATCCCCCCAAAAAATGACCGACCCGGACCAGCTATGGGGCCAGGGCGCAGGGGCCAGCGTTGGTGGCCCCTGGCCCTGCAGGCTACTAGCCCACATAGCCACTAAGTGGCCGGGGCCCTTCTGCCCCCCGGCCGTTGGGGAGGCAGGTAATGGGGGGGCTGGGGGTTATGGAAAGTCACCCGCTAGCCGCAGGGGATTGCCAGCCCCAGAGCCTTGTGAACTGGTATAAGGGGTCTCATGGACCCCTTACCAGTTCACAAATAGTTAAGACACAGACACAAAATATTTTATTCTTGTTTTCCCTTATACTTACCTCTGATCCAGTGTCCTGCGCCGCTGCAGATGACAGTTGTCGGTAGTGATCGGAGCAGGGAGGGTGGGAGGCAGGGAGATCAGAGCCTCCCTGCCTGCCACCCTCCCTCCTTCGATCGCTACCGACAAGTGACAGTCAGAGCCCGGGTGCCAGTATAGAGAACCTGGATGACGTCATCCAAGTCCTCCCACAAGTGGGTGGGGCTAGGGGTGGGGCCCAGCGCCAGGGGAAGAGGACGGGGAGGGCCCATTGCTGGGTCCTCACCTGAAGAGTGGTAAGTCCAGGGGGGGGGATCGGAGCCCCCTCTGGTGAAGAGAAGACCCGGGGAGAGCGATCGGGCTGTCAGGTGAGTTTGTGTCATTTTTATTTATTTATTTTTTTCTTTCAGATGGCGCCGGGGGGGGGGGGGGGGGCTATTCCGGGCCGCCTCCTAAAGATCAGAGGCCCGGGGGCAAAAATCAAAGAAATTCTTGAAGAGAATCAAATGAGGGGTCAGGTAAGTCTGTATCTTTAATAGTTTTTTTTTTATGGGGGTTTAAAGTCAGCTACATGAGTCTCACGTAGCTGGCACTTAACGGTTGGAGAGGCAGCTACGTGAGACTCATGTAGCTGGCACTAGAAGGGTTAAAGCAAAACAAACCCCAGGAATTTGACTACCAGGTTTTGTTCCATGCCGGAATCAGGATGCCCCGCAGTGTGAAACCCCCCAGTTCACCCACTACAGCTCACCTTTCCATGATCCAAAGGCACATGTGTGGGCTTTTGTTCAATGATGGCCATTTGCCGTCACTACGTAATTCAGCAGGTGACTCCTATAGATATGGATAGATCTGAATGGCTGGGACGGGAGTGCGTTCATGACGCAGGTGATGCAGGGGATGCGGCTGTGTGCACTCTCCATTTAAACCAATGAGAGCAGTCTGCCGAATGACATAGTCAGGCCGGCGGCTCTTATTGGTCAAGAGCCCGTGCATGTGCTGTTGGAGCACAGAGTTGTAGTGGCCGAACTAGGGGGGTTTCAAACTCGTGATGCTCCGGGAAGAAAAACCCAGAAGCCGACCCTGGAATGTTTTAGATTCCAGTCTGGCTGCTGGTGGGTTTTGTTACACTTTAAAGAGGACCAAAACCTAGGATTTTGACTATCCTGGGTTTTGGTCCCTTCCCCCAAGACATCCAGAATCGGCATGCCCCGCTATGTGAAACCTCCCAGGTTGCCCAAACTAACTCACCTTTCCCCGGTCCAATCAGTGACCGCACCCCCACTACCCTCTGGCAGGTAGCATGCCTGCACCGGCCATTCACTATTACCTGGCTGGGGGACATGCCCTGCTAAAGTGATAGCAGGGAGAAGGTAAGTATATCGGGTTTCACACAGCGAGGCATCCCGATTCTAGATTTCCCAAGAGGCTGATGGGCATGAGTTTTGGTCCACCTTAAGGTAGGTTAGGTAGCCTAGTGGGTGGGTGTAGTGAGTGGGAAGGTAGGTCGGCTGGTGTGTGGGTAGGTTGGTAGATGGGTTAGTGGGCAGGCATGTAGGTCAGGAACACTTTCAATGTAATACTTTTACTTCTTCTGGCGTGATGTCACCTACCTGCCACCGCCGCTTTTTCCTTGGCTCTTTCTCCCAGTCCCATGATGTTGCTGGGCGACCTGTTGCTCCGTTTTCTCCGGGCCGCCGCCTACAGTTGTTCCTGCCCCCGCCGGCTTCTCCCCTGCCTGTCATGTCTCCCGCAGGCGCTTCCTCTCCCTCCTCTTCACACTGCGCACTCTGAAGTGGAAGCGCTAGCTGTGGTTCGCGGGGCGGCTCCGGGGGGGGGGGGGGGCAATCGATTATTTTTGTTGTTCTTACACGAAGGTGGTGCAGGCCCTGGGCGTGCACCCCTCGAGCCTCGCCCTTAATCCGGCCCTTCAAAGCCCTATTTAAACACAACCGAATGAAACACCATTGAAATGTATGAGCACTACTGAGCGACAAATACTACATGGCACTGCTGAACCTAGAGCGCCGGCGCTATACACTGAGCCGCCGTTTTCTTAAATGTGAATACAGAGCAAAGGGCCGCACCAACAACAATTAATTAAAGAAGTGTTCAGGCTTGGGTACCTGAATCCCACATGTATACAACAAGGAGGCTTCCACACAGCCCCCAACCCCAAGACACAATCTGCACCACTCCGTTTAAATGATAACAATCACTTTAAAAAATTAATCTAAACACTACACAGGTTAAAATACATTAAAAGCTGATTGTATGAACAATCCACTAAAGAGCACTGGTGGTAATGCACAATTAACTAGGTCAGATATCAAGCATATGTCCCTATGAAAACCACCTGAATCCTAGTGTTTCAAACAAAAAGTGCTATGTGCTATATATAATTAATAAACAACTCTAATGATACTATAAGTGCTAAAGTGACCAAGTGCAAGAAAAATTTAAGCAGTGTAAACCTAACCGTAACTATCAAACAGCAGGGCATCCTTATTTGGGATGCCCCAGGGGAGGGAATCAGACAGCTGGGATCTTATAGATTTATTAGGTTTTGGCCCACTTTAATAGGACAGTCCAGGGTGTAAAAAGAGTACTTACCTGCAGGGTGTAGTGTAGTCGCCCGGCTGGTCCAGCAGAAAACAGTTTCCTGCACTGAGCTGCCAGCGGCTGTGTTTGGTGGCTTATGTGCAGTGAGCGGCCGCCGATTGACAGCTCTGCACTCACCCATCACTGTAGCGTTGCTGATGGCGGCTTTGCTGCTCTAGACTCTCCATCCTGCCCTGTGGTGGTTTTGGTTGCAGATTTGTAAAAACAGGGGGCGTGGGGGCCCACACTGCCAATGATAGTATTGTTGCCGGCCCCGTGGCCCATCAGACCAAAGACTGAAAAGCCTCCTGGACCCATAAACCAAAGGTTGGTGGAGGCCCCCTTTTCAGGGCAAGTGGTGGAGGCCCCGGGGCACACGCTCCTTGCGCCCCCCTCATAATCCGTCCCTGACTATCATATTGACTATATATATAAAAAAAAATTTCCATAAAGCAGAACAAAGCTCGGTGTGGCTAGTCCTGGATTCTAAAAGATTTAAGGGCCAGCTAGTAGCCTCCCTAATTGGAATTGCCCGCTGTATAAAACCCCCCAGTTCCATTGTAACAGTTTACCTTTCCCAATCCAATAGCGCATGTGCGGACTCTCATCCAATCAGAGCCATTTGCTGTGCTCTGCCCTTCTGCAGTGGGGAGCGCAAGCGGTCATATCCCTGTATCCCTGTGCATGCGCTGCTGGGGATGCAGCCCTTAGCCGAGTGACATAGGTGTGGCAAACTTCTCTGATTGGATGAGAGCTTGCGCATGCACCATTGGATCAAGGAAAGGTAAGCCGTTACAAGTGAACCGTGCGTTTCACACAGCAGGGCATCGAACAAGAGCCAGAATAGTCGAAATCCATCCTGGTGCGTGCAATTAGGGGCAGTTGTGGCCTAGAGGTAAGGAAGCGGCCATATGACCAGTGGGTTGCAGGTTCCTTTCCCAGCCACAGGACATAATTGAAGTACTGTTGAGCAAGACACCTACCCCCCCCCCCCCCCCCCCTCCAAGCGCCTTAATCAGGGAAGCCCACTGCTCTGGGCATGTGTATACGGTTTGCACTGATGGGTTAAATGCAGAATAAAAATGTCTATGTGTGTGCAAGCGTGCAATGGCCATCTATGTCCAAAAAAAATATAGTCTGCCTAGATGTGTATATTAAGAATGCAAAAACACTTTGTGTGTACTTACCTTTCGTGCTGAATACAAAATATAAATCTTAGTTGCAATTCATTAAAGTTGTGCAGTAGGTAGTCTTGTATTGAATAAGTTTGAGGAAAGGAGGTGGTCCTGGCCAGAACTGAGGCTGCATCTGTGTTGGTATCTTTGGATGAAATATAGGAAGGGGCTCAGGCAAGAAGAGCTTTGTAGTTTTCATATTACAAGTTTAAATGGAATTCTGATATTGGCGACCAGTGGCAGGACTGACAAAGGAGAAACAAGAGGAAAGGTGAGGTGGATGAGGTGAGCAGCAGAGTTAAGAATAGATTGGAGGGGTGCCAGTCTATGATAAGGACTTAAAGGGATGGTTCAAGCCAAAAAAAACTGCTATACTTACCTTTTGTCTAGCGCAACTACACTGCCCAGAGGCAGTTACAGAGAGCAGAGAATGAGTACCCTGTATGTGCCTTCTTTTCCTGGTCTGTGGTCATGACTAGGTTAAGCAGCACACATGACCCCCACCCGCATCCCGGAATAGCAAGGTGCTAATTCTCTGCTATTGGTAAGTTTAACTGTGTACAGGTAGTGGAGCTGTGCTGGACAAAAAGATGAGTATAGCCATTTTTTGTATGGATAGATGGAAAGAACAGAGGCCCCCCAAGGAGGAAATTCAGGGCCTAGAAGCCATTACCAAGGTGGTGGTGTGAATGTTTCCTTCAGGAGCTAGACTGCTCTGTGCCAGCTAGAGCTGCTAAGAGTAAAAAGAACAAAATTAGACTGGACATGACTATCCTAGCAAAACCACGGCGCATGTGCAGGCCGTGGCTACATCACTACTAACCTTAAGCTGAGGTGCATACCTGTGCCAGGTATAGTAAAGACTGAATGGAGAGTTAGCCGGTGACTGGCTAGTGACCTGTGATGTGGGATTTGTGGAGGGGGGATTTTATAGGTAATCTCAGTGGGGAATCCCAAATAGGGATGCCCCAAGGAGGAGGATCATCACTGCAGCCCAAGCCCAGATGCCTATTACTCATTGTGTCCCATAACAGCCACACAACTTAGCTTTGGCTTAAAACATGGTCAGGAGACCTGGTTTTCTAAGTGCCCTTCTGGCGCAGGGTAATAGACCAGTTGACTTGGCCGTGGCTCTGATGGGCTCCTCAGAGGAATTTACTAAGAAGAAAAAGAGAGTAGGTAAAGTCTCAAGAATACTCTCCTTAGGAGTGTTGTGCTCCAAATAACCCTTCAGGTTATTGAGTCACGTTTCCATACTTCTAATGACACCATCAGCTGACAGGGCAGGTCTGAATGTGAGTGATGTAGCATCCCAAGCTCTCTTCAGGATGCCCGCTGTCCTATGATCCATTGGATCACGCATTGCCTCCATATCCTTGAAATTTAGGTCTGCCGCTTGGGAGATCTGACCTAGTGGTGAATCTAATATTGGACTTTGCTCCAAGGTTTCGTGTCCCTGAAAAAATGTACTTTTGAGTGAGCCCAGCATAAAATATTTCTTCTCTGGATACTTCTATTCAGAGGGGAAGGGGCGTGAAATGTTTTGGATTATTTCGCCAAAAAATACAATTCTGTGAAATACTCACCTGTAGAATTGGTATTATTTGTATACAGTAAGTCCTGCTCCAGATATAATACTTACACTTGGGTTATCCTCCGCCAGATGGCGCTGCACTGCAGAGACATGCAAAAACAGGCTCCTCCCGGCCCTTCAAATACCCAGGGACCTCCCACAAATCCCCAGCATTGAAAAGCAGTGAACAAGAAGCCGGGAGAATTAAACCACCCAGAACAACTGGTAATGATAACAATCACCATACAGGGGATCCAGAATAATACAAAAACCAAAGTGGGGTGGAGCAGGACGTACTGTATACAAATAATACCAATTCTACAGGTGAGTATTTCACAGAATTGTATTATTCTTAGTATACAGTACGTCCTGCTCCAGATATAATACTTACACTTGGGACATCCAATAGCAGTGTCCATAAAGTAGGGTGGGATCCCCAACAAAAGGTGACATCAGGCAGTTTAAACCACTGCCGCCTGCAAAACCTTGCGGCCAAAAACAGCATCAGCTGAGGCCCTAACATCAACCTTGTAAAACTTCCAAAAGGTATGAACAGAAGACCAAGTAGCGGCCTTGCAAACTTGTTCAACAGAAGCCTGGTGCTGGAAGGCCCAAGAGGCACCAATAGAACGAGTAGAATGAGCAGTAAGACGGAAGGGAGGACGCTTCCCCTTAGCAGAGTAGGCCTGAATCACAGCCTGACGGATCCATTTGCTAATAGTAGACTTGGCCGAAGCCAAACCCTTTCTAGGACCAGAAGGGACCACAAAAAGAGCATCAGTCTTCCTGAAGGCCGCAGTGACTACCAGGTAATACTTTAGACACCTGACCACATCCAAGGAATGCAGAACCCTTTCCTTAGCGTTGCTAGGATTAGGACACAATGAAGGAAGAACAATATCCTGATTCAAATGAAAGGCAGACACCACCTTTGGCAGAAAATCTGGCTTAAAGCGGAACACCACCTTGTCCTGGTGTCTCTCGTAGTATGGGGGCTGAATAGACAGAGCCGCCAGCTCAGACACATGCCTGACCGAAGTGATAGCCACCAGAAAAACAACTTTGAGGGTAAGAACAGCCAGAGCAGCATCCTGAATAGGCTCAAAGGGAGCACCCTGCAAGGCAGACAAAACCAGGTTCAAGTCCCAAACAGGGACCATAGGCTTACGTGGGGGACGCACGTGAGTGACCCCCTGAAAGAAGGTCTTAACCAAGGGATGCTGAGCAAAAGACTTCTGAAAGAAGACAGACAGGGCAGAAACCTGACCCTTCAGAGTACTGAGTTTTAAACCCAACTCCAATCCATGTTGTAAAAACTCCAGAATCCTAGGGATTAAGAACTCCCTGCAGGAAACAGACCTAGACTCACACCAGTCTATGTAGGAACGCCATACTCTATAATAGATGGCAGAAGAAGTTTTCTTCCTAGCCTGTACCATGGTATCCACCACTGAGGCAGACAAGCCTTTCTCCATCAAGATGGAGGTTTCAGCAGCCAGGCCGTCAAAGCTAGAGTTTGTAAAGTGGGATGGCGTAAGGAGCCCTGAGTGAGCAGATCTGGCGCCTCTGGCAGGACGTACTGGTCTACTGCCATTTGTACCACGTCTGCGAACCACACTCTTCTTGGCCACCTTGGGGCCACCAGAATCACTGGCACCCTTTCCAGGGCAATCTTGCGCAGAACCCTGCCCAGCAGGGGGAACGGGGGAAAGACATACAGGAGGCGAAATTTCTTCCATGACATTGACAGAGCGTCCGTGGCCAAGGCCAGAGGATCCTGAGCTTGTGATTGTGACGGGATGCAAACAGATCCACATCCGATAGGCCCCACCGGTAACACAGGGACTGGAATACCCTGTTGCAGAGGGACCACTCCCCCTGACGGGAAGTCCCCCTGCTCAGAGAGTCTGCTAGAAGATTCTCTACCCCCGGGATATAAACAGCCGAAATGCATTGAACATAGGCCTTTGCCCATGTCAGAATCTGCGACACTTCCTGGAGGGCACCCTTGCTCCGGGTCCCTCCCTGATGGTTGATGTAGGCAACCGCCGTCCTGTTGTCGGAGCGCACCTGAACAGACAGTCCCTGCAGGTGATCGGTCAACTGCTCCAAAACCAACATGACCGCCCGTAGTTCCAGAATGTTGATGGGTAAATGGGCCTCCTGAGGGCCCCACCTCCCCTGGAACCTCAGGGACTTCCAGAATCCCCCCCAACCTGACAGACTGGCATCCGTGGTGACCGTCTCCCAGGAGGGGGCTAGAAAGGAGCAAGCAAGTTCTTTAGCAAGTTCTTGTGGTCTAGCCACCACGAGAGGGACCTTCTGACCAATGGGGGAAGCACACAAAACCCATCCAAGGACGCAGGGTTCTTGTCCCATACTGAGAGGAGGTGAAGCTGCAGAGGCCTCGAATGGAACAGAGCAAAGGGCACCGCCTCGAAGCTCGCCACCATCAGGCCCACCAGCTGCATTCCCTGCCTGAGGGAGAGCTGAGGGCACGAGAGCAGGAACCGCACCTGCGCAGTCAGAGCTTCCACCTTCTGTTGGGGAAGGAATATTCGTGACTGAACCGTATCCAGAATCATCCCCAGGAATGGGGTCACCGACGAAGGGGACAGAGAGGACTTGGGATGATTGATCACCCAGCCAAAGGACTCCAAGGTGGACACCACCAGCTGAGTGTCCAGCTCCGCCTGCTGTAGAGGCCATGAGGCGATGAGGATGTCGTCCAGGTAGGGCAGCACTCGAATGCCCCCTGACCTTATCAAAGACATCACCCCCGCCAGCACCTTGGTGAACACTCTGGGAGCTGAAGTGAGGCCAAACGGTAGGGCCACAAATTGGTAATGTTGATCTTTCAACGCGAATCTGAGAAACCGTTGATGTCCCGGGAACACAGGGATGTGAAGAGCATCTTTGATGTCCACAGACGTCATAAAATCCCCTGGGCGCAGAGAGCCAACGGCCGAGCGCAGAGTTTCCATGCGAAAGCGCTTGTTCTTGACAAATTTGTTGAGAATCTTTAAATCCAGAATGGGCCTGACTGACCCATCTCTTTTGGGTACTGTGAAAAGGTTGGAATAAAACCCCTCTCCCAATTCTCTCAAGGGAACCTTGCAAATAACTCCCAGATCCAGAAGTCCTTGCACTGCCTGCATCAGGACCTGAGCTGATACCGGGTCCTGGGGGATCCGGGACCTGATGAATCTTGAGGGGGGGCCGCACAGCAAACTATCTTGTAGCCAGAGGTAACTACCTCCTGAATCCACCGGTCTGAGACTTGGCGCCTCCAGATGTGCGCAAAGTGCTGTAGCCGTCCCCCCACCCAGGCGGGCGAGGGCGCCCCATCATGCCTGAGGGGTCTTGGGAGGGGCTTTGGGTTTGGACCCCCAGGAGGAGCCAGGACGTCGCCCCCTGCTCCTATGCCAGGAGTCTGCGCGAGCCCCCGCGAAGGACACCACTTTTCCCTGCTTAGCGCCTCTGTAGGGGGCTGAAAGGGGGCCCTGGCTACGAAAGGGCCGAGGCTGCCGCCTGCGCTGTGGTAACTTACCTCCTTTAGCAAAGAGGTCTAGGCGGTCCCCAAACAGGCGTAGCCCCTTAAATGGAAGCCCAGTAAGGGCTTTCTTAGCAGCATTGTCGGCCGCCCACTGGCGCAGCCATACCGCGCGGCGTATAGCCACCGCCAAGGCGGAAGATCTGGCACACAGCCTATTAGCATCATCCGATGCAGACAGGATAAAGTTCACAAATACATCACAGTTAGACAGTGCATTAATAGTATCATTAGGCAACTCGCCTGGGCCGTCAAGTGCATTCCTGACCATGGCCCTGAGCGCCACAGCAGTAATGGCCAAAGCGCAGACCGGGCGCAGCGCCGCCCCTCCAAACGCAAAGGCATGGCACGCCAATTGGTCAATGCGCCGGTCCTCAGAATCCCGCAGCGTAGTAGTGTCGGGGGAGTGCATAATAGAGGTGTTAGACAGCCCTAGAATAGGAGCATCGACCTCGGGGGGCGATGACCAGCACTTGACCATATCAGCAGGAAATGGATACTTCCTGTCCAAACTCTTAGGGATCCCGGGAAGTCTACTGGGATGTTCCCACTCCTTAAGCACGAGGTTATTGAAATGGGTTTGCTCAGGAAATTCCAATCGAGCCTTAGCAGTATGAAATAGCTCACCCCTTTGCCTGGGAGCCGCAACAGGGGGAGAGATGGACAAAACCTCAAAAATCTGAAGCAGTAGTTTGTCAGTATCATCCGGGGTCCAGTGATCAGAACCAGAATCGTCATGACCCCTAGACTTCTCATCAGATGAGTCAGAGAACAGCTCCCCTTCGTCCGAAGGGGCATGGCCATATAGATGCGAAAACTCATCAGACTCCGTAGGGAAAGGAGCAGAGTCAGGGATTATGTGCCGCTTTTTTGCAGTGGCCTTGCACGCTAGAGTACTAGCAAGCAATTTTTCAACACTGGCCAGTCTAGTAGCCACATCAGGATGAGAATCCCCGCTTGTATTGGGGGTTAGACTCAGGCTTGGGGGGGTAGGTGAAGTGAGGCGAGGTGCAGGCCCCAGCCACAGGAGGGGCGGGAAGTACCATTAGCGCCTGGTGTGCACAAGGGACGCAGACCTGTGCATTGTCACCGCTGATAGGTGAGACCCCACAAGCTACACACAGCCGGGCTTGTCCCGAGGGAACCCTGTTCACAATATCCTGGGATGCCTCCATATGGTGATTAATAGGCACAATAGGCCAGTAGGGATTGACGCTATAAGCTACCCTGGATGCCCCAAAGACCCGCAGGGAAGTGGGAGTAATTATACTAGGTCCACTGGCAATTACACCGGGCCGGGAGAAGCCACTGGATTCGACCGTCTGAAAGACATAATGGGAAAAGGGATGTCAGAGCCAATGCGCAGTAAGCAAGAATGATGAAAATCGCCCGCAAGGGCACTTACAGACCGAGGGAGGAGGACCGTTACCACCCGCGCGCGCGACGAGCATCTAAATGTCGCCAAGCGAACCTCGAAGGGCGGGCCAGAGCGGGCTGTGACGCGTTAGCGCGCCCCCCCCCCACCCCCCCCCCCCCCCCCCCCCCCCCCCCGAAGAGCGCGAAGCTCTGAGGCAGTAGTCAACGCAGACAAGAAAACGCGAGTGTATGACACTCTTAGAAAAAAGAGAGGTTTGCCAATGAAGACGCCGCAGCGTCTGAGGTGACGCCGCCGCCTGTTCGCATGCCCATCCAATAAGGGCAAGAGACTCGCGCGGCCGATAGACAATAAAAGGCAAACAGCGCAGCTCTGACACCAGGTGTATAAGTCAAGGACAATACTAAGGCCATAACGTGTACTCAAAATACTAAGACCACCACACACACACACCCCCCTTTCTTTCCCCCCGAGCTACGGGGGAAAACGAGGGAGGATGGCGACCCTTTGAACAGGGTCCACCGCTACACGGGGTATGGGGCAATAATGCGGAAGGGGCATCCACTAGAGGCTCACCATCAGCCTAAACCGCCTACCCTTTGGTGGGGGACTGCGGTGGAGCATGGCTCCATGAGCACGCGTGGTGCTGCCTACCTTCACCCGACCAGCGCAGCCCAGGCTGGGAGGCACATCACGAAGAGGACGGGTGGGAGTAGTCGAACAGGGCCGCAGGCTTTAATAGCCCCGCTCACCTGCGAGAGAGTGATACTTCATGTCTTCGCAGTCAGCACTGCAGAGGAATATGGGGATTTGTGGGAGGTCCCTGGGTATTTGAAGGGCCGGGAGGAGCCTGTTTTTGCATGTCTCTGCAGTGCAGCGCCATCTGGCGGAGGATAACCCAAGTGTAAGTATTATATCTGGAGCAGGACGTACTGTATACTAAGAATACTTCTTATACATGGTATCCTGGATGGATAAGGGCATATCCTCCATAAAGGTCATCTAATAAACCTGCCAAATCCTCTGGCAAAGCTCCAAAGGAACTGGAGGCCCGCCTGCCCCCCCCCTTCTTCAACTGTATACCCTCGTTAAGGGAATGCTCAGATGAGAGTTTACTCTCCACTACCTCTGGTTTCAAATTGAACAGGCCCAGAAATGTGGGGTGTCTGCAGAAGGAATACTAATGGTCTAAGTAAACTGCACTGGTTGAGGGATGAGTGTGACAGCCGTGGATACCCCTGGGTGCCACCCAAGGATTTACAGACCTCAAAGATAGATGCCATTTCATTCCCAATGGCTAACATCTCCCATTTTAGCTGTAGGCATATCTAACAGACTTCTGCCAGGTATTCAGAAGTGTAACTACAGGATTCAGCGTCTAATCGATTTAGGATCCTTGGACTTCTTTTGAGGGGTCCTTGTCTCTAGCTTTAACTTTGGTTGGATTAGACTAAGCACAAAACAATACCAAAGTTATGTATACACACACCCCCAGATCTCAGCATAAATGGAAAAATATAAAACAGGATTTTTACATCATCAGCTTTCCCTGTGGCATTTTGCATGAGGTATTAAGATCGCAGAGCTCTAGTGGGCTGAGAACAGGGGCTACATGCCAGCGCCCTGCTCCATCCCTTCCAGCTTGTATAGTGGCTCTAGAACCAATGCCATTTACACTTCCAGGACGTCCCGTGTAGAGGACATGCCCGGAAGTGACATCAGAACACTGCTGGGTCAGCAGCAGTGAGTGTTCTTCCCCTAGCAAAGCGAAAGACTGAGGCCGCCGACCGGAGGCTCCAGTACAAGTTCCGAGCAAATGCATTAGCACCCGTCACCAATACAGTCTGGGATTTAAAGAGGACAGAACAACTCATGCTCTTTCCAACTATGGAGGGACTGTCCTGGCAGCCTCCGGTCCTCAAGTGGACTACACCCAAAGTAGCCCAGGTCTGAGCAGGCTTCGCCAAAGGCTGAAAACAAAATCTGTCCAGTGGATCCTTAGGAAGGAAACAGAACTGAGAGGGGACAGAAGGGTTGGGGTTTTAACCTCTGTTTAGTTTGTGTTTCCTCTCAGGGGGTGGGACCGCTCTCGCCGTGGGTATATTAAACAGAGCTGGTGGCATTCTCACATTGCTCCATTCACTGGTAGTGTAAGGATGCCACAATTGGTCAAAGTCAAGGGACAGCACTGCATGGTCCTGTTGACAACATAAGCCAGCACATAAAACATCCATTTATTGATCCATTAAAAGCATCCAAAAAAAGTGCAAATATATCACACCGTTGCTATACGTTTCAAAGTGGCATGGTCCCGGTGATGCTGTGGTGTTACTTGAGGAACGATTCATCATACTCACCTGCATACATTTACAGATACCATGTAGGAAGGTTCCAGCATTCACATACTGCAGGGCAAAGCAGGTGTAACCAACATAATACCATTTTGTGAATACTCACCTGTAAAATGGGTATTATAAGTATGTCACACACCCCGCTTCAAACATTAATAATTACACTTGGGTTACTCCACCAGCAGGTGGCGACGTTGCAGAGAAGTCTTGAAAAACGAGTCCCTCCTGATCTATAATACCTGGGACCTCCCACTTATCTCCCAGTTTTCAAACAGCAGTAAAGACAAGGTAACAGGAAAAAAACAATGGTAACCCTCAAACCGTAAACGAAGCTTCATCCTACAAAGAATGCA
The DNA here is from genome assembly GCA_027917425.1 of Gastrophryne carolinensis. NCBI lineage: Eukaryota > Metazoa > Chordata > Amphibia > Anura > Microhylidae > Gastrophryne > Gastrophryne carolinensis. The sequence continues at coordinate 52,246,801 of CM051239.1, forward strand.
GGATACCAAAAAGGGCGGGTGAAGCGGGGTGTGTGACATAATTATAATACCCATTTTACAGGTGAGTATTCACAAAATGGTATTATTCTAAGTATGTCACACACCCCGCTTCAAACAATAATTACACTTGGGACATCCAAAAGCAGTGTCCAGAAAGGGCGGGTATCCAGCAAGGCCATAATGCACAACTCAAACCACTGCAGCCTGCAGAACCTTGCGGCCAAACACAGCATCCGCTGAAGCCCGCACGTCAACCTTATAAAACTTGGAAAAAGTGTGAACAGAAGACCAAGTGGCAGCCTTACAAACTTGCTCAACAGAAGCCTGGTGCAGAAAAGCCCAAGACGCCCCAACAGCAGGAGTAGAATGAGCAGTGATACGAAAAGGGGGAACCTTCCCCTTGGCAGAATAGGCCCCAACAACAGCCTGATGAATCCACATGCTAATGGAAGACTTAGCCGGAGCCAAACCCGTCCCAGGCCCGCAGGGCACCACGAAAAAGGCATCAGTCTTACGAAAAGGAGATGTAGTAAGCAAATAGTACTTAACACAGTGTACCACATCCAAACAATGCAAAACCCTCTCCTTGTCATTCCTAGGCTTAGGACACAAGGACAGAAGAACAATGTCCTAGTTAAGATGAAAAGCAGAGACCACCTTAGGCAGAAAGTCCGGTTTGAGGCGGAAAACCACTTTGTCCTGATGTCTCTCAAAGTAAGGAACCTGAATCGACAAGGCTGCCAACTCAGAAACGCGCCGAACTGATGGCCACCAAAAAAGCAACCTTCTGAGTAGAAAGAGCAATATCATGCAAAGGCTCAAAAAGGAGGAGCCTGGAGAGCAGAGAGAACCAAATTCAAAACCCAAACAGGGAGCAAAGGCTTCCTAGGAGGCCGCAAATGCGAGACCCCCTGGAAGAAAGTCTTGACCAAAGGAAAAAGCGCAAAGGACTTTTGAAAAAAGACAGACAAGGCAGAAACCTGCCCCTTCAAAATACTCAGCTGAAGACCAGAGTCCAGCCCCGATTGAAGAAATTCCAAAATCCTGGAAACAGAAGACCCGACAGGGCAAAGATCTAGCCTCACACCAATCAATATAAGATCACCAAGTCCTATAACAGATGGTAGAAGAGGACCTCTTCCTGGCACTAATAGAGTCTGAATAACAGAATCAGAAAGACCTTCCTCCCTTAAGATGGAGGTTTCAGCAGCCAGGCCGTCAAAGCCAGCGTTGGTAAATGGGGGTAACGCAGTTGACCCTGTGTGAGAAGATCCGGCCGAAGAAGCAGATCGAACTGATCCACCGCCAGACGAACGATGTCTGCAAACCACACCCTCCTTGGAGCCACGAGAATGGCGGGAACCCCTTCCAGGGCCAGCTTTCGCAACACCTTGCCTAGCATGGGGATCGGAGAAAACAGATAAAGGAACCCCAGGTCCCCCCAGCTCAGGGACATGGCATCCAGAGCCAGAGGATCCTGAGAGAGCGACACAAATGTCGGAAGCTTGTAAATGTGACGAGAGGCAAACAGATCCACCTCCGGCGTCCCCCACCGGAGACAAAGCGACCAAAACACCTGGGGGATGGAGAGATGGAGAGACCATTCCCCCCCCCCCCCCCCCCGGCGGGAAGAGCACCTGCTCAGGAAGTCCGCCTCCGTGTTTTCCACTCCTGGAATGTACACTGCCGAGATGCAAGGGACATGAGTCTCCGCCCAGGCTAGATTCAGAGACACCTCTGAGGGCACCCAGACTGCGAGTCCCTCCCTGGTGATTGATGTAAGCAACCGCCGTCCGATTGTCCGACTGAACCTGAACCGGCAAGCCCTGTAAATGCTGTGTCAAGTGAGACAGAACCAACCTGATGGCTCTCAACTCCAGAACGTTGATGGGCAAGTGGGCCTCCAAAAGGAGCCCACCGCCCCCGGAACTGAAGGTCCTTCCAGAAACCACCCAATGCCGACAAACTGGCGTCCGTGGTGACAGTTTCCCAAAGAGGCGTCAAAGTAAACTGCCCCTCAAGAGATTGTCCAAGACTATCCACCACTGGAGAGACTGCCGAACCCGGGAGGACATCCGGAAGGACTGATCCAACGACCGCAGTTGCCGGTCCCACGACGCCAACAGATGAAGCTGAAGCGTCCTCGTGTGAAACTGAGCAAAGGAAACTGCCTCGAAGGAAGCTACCATCAACCCCACCAGTCTCATCCCTAGCCGGATGGAAGGATTGGAAAGAAGAAGCTGCGCCAATTCCCGAATCATGAGTACTTTGGCCTGAGGCAGAAACACCCTGTGTTGGCAAGAATCCAAGGACATCCCCAGGAAGGACACCACCCTGGCCGGAACGAGAGAGGACTTGGGATAGTTGATCACCCAGCCGAAACTCTCCAGAGTGGATACCACCGCCCTGGTGTCCATCTCCGCTTGACTGAAGGAAGGAGCCATGATGAGAAGATCGTCCAGATAAGGACGAAAGCGAATCCCCTGAGCTCTGAGAAGGGCCATCACACCCACCAACACCTTGGTGAACACTCTTGGAGCCGAGGTAAGGCCGAAAGAGCCACAAATTGAAAATACCGATCTTCCACCACGAAGCGAAGAAACCTTTGGTGAGCCGGAAAGATAGGAATATGAAGGTAGGCATCCTTGATATCTATGGACGTCATGAAGTCCCCCTGCCAAAGAGAATTGATGGCAGAGCACAGTTTCCATGCGAAACTTCCGGGAACGAATAAACACGTTGAGGAACTTCAGATCCAGGATGGGACGAACCGACCTGTCCTTGGGTACTGTGAAGAGATTAGAATAATACCCCTGGCCCACCTCCAAGGGAGGGACCGGGCATATGACTGCCATTTGCAGAAGATTCCTCACCGCCGCCAGGAGCCCCTGCGCGGCAAAGGATCCGAGGGACACGAGACCTGAAAAATCTTGGACGACGGGACTGGAACTCCAGCTTGTAACCTACCGACACCACCTCCCGGATCCACCTGTCCAAGACCGCCTGGTCCCACACCCGGGAGAAGTGTCGCAACCGTCCCCCCCACCCGCAAGGGTGAGGACGCCCCCTCATTGCTGAGCGGCCTTGGCAGCGGGCTTGGGCACCCCAGGAGTGACCGGGACGGCCACAGCCTCTACCCCTGGAGGCCGAAAAGCCTGCACCTCTGCCAGCTCTGGCTCCCCGAAAGGAGGGATTAAAAGAGCCCCCCCCCCCCGAAAGGGACGAAGTTTCTTGCGCTGAGGTAACTTACCTCCCTTGGCAACCGAATCCAATTCCTCACCAAACAGGCGCAAACCCAAAGAGGGAAGAGCCGTAAGCGACTTTAGAATTAGTCAGCAGTCCATTGCCACAACCACACCGACTGTCGGATAGCCACCAACAAAGCCATGGTCCTGCCACACATCACCATGGCGTCATCCTGAGCGGCTAGGACAAACGAAACAAAGGACTCACAACGTTTGAGAGCAAGAAACTCATCACAAGTAGGATCAAGGTCCGCACATAAATCCCTGACAATGGACCTAACCGCCAACAACAAAAGTGCCGAAGCACAAACAGGCCTCAAAGCCGAACCCGCACAGGTAAAACCGTGGCGAGCCAGCTGGTCAATCCGGCGATCTTCGCCATCCTTAAGGGTAGTCGTGTCAGGAGAATGCAACACAGCCATGTTGGATAGCCCCAAAACCGGGGCATCAACCTCGGGGGGGAAAAGACCAACGCTTCACCAAGTCCGCCGGAAAAGGATACTTCTTATCCCAACTAGGCGGAACACCAACGAGACGCGTAGGCTGCTCCCACTCTTTAAGGACGACATTCTCAAAATGTCGCTGACTGGGAAACTCTAAACGCGGCTTGGCCACATCAAACAACTCACCCTTAGGCGGAGGAACCGCCTCGGGAGGGATTTTTCCAAAACTTTAAACATTTGAGCCAATATGGAAGGGGTGTCAAATACCGTCCCCGCCGCCTGGTCACCCTCAGCAAACAACTGCTGGACCTCAGGGTCGGCCAATTCCAATAGAATCTCCCCCTCTTCAGCCGGGGGGTAATCTGACCAGTCCAATGCCTCAGTAACATCCACGTCTGAGTCCGGAGGCGGGGACAAGTGTTTCCGCTTAGCCGGAGCCTTCTGAGCAACCACAGCGGAAAACTCTCGAGGCTAGCCAACTGGGCGCATACCTCGGATTGCGAATCCCCACCCATGACAACGTCACACGGGGTCCGGAACAGGCGGGGAGGACTAGACATGGGCGGCGAGGGGCCAGAAACCGGGGTACCGGACTGGCGCTCAATGTTCCGCTGCGCACATGGAATGCATATAATGACATCATCCCCTGGGAGCAGAGCCCCACAACCCCCACACAGCCTAGATTGCCCCGAAGGGCCGTTTCCAGTATCCTTGGAAGCCTCCATATGGTGAAATTGTGGTATTCGCAATTACCCAGGGATTTACGCCGTATGCGACCCGGGATGCCCCATTAATGTCCCAGTAGTGGGAGGATTTGCAGTTTATTAATATACAGGTCCTTCTCAAAAAATTAGCATATAGTGCTAAAGTTCATTATTTTTATTTTCCTATCTAGCACAGGGAGAAGGGACCAAGCGGGACACAGGGCAATACCCATAGGGGGCAACGGGACGGGGCATTCCAAATCCGGATCACCAGGCCGGATAGCCGCGTTGCCCCATAGTATGGGGTCTAACGGAGGAGCTAAGCTCCTAGGCAACTTAGGGTGCCGGCTACCCTTGCCCGGCCGACAGCCTAAGCTGGGAGGCTACACAAATAATCTAAGGGGCTAAGAAATAAAACAAGCCGGGCAGAAATAGACCAGAAGGGGGGCCGGGGTGTCACCCCGGCTACCTGCAAGCAGGAGACTTCATTCTTCTGTCTTGTCGCCATCTTGCAGAGAAGAACACTGGGAGATAAGTGGGAGGTCCCAGGTATTATGGATCAGGAGGGACTCTTTTTCAAGACTTCTCTGCAACGTCGCCACCTGCTGGTGGAGTAACCCAAGTGTAATAATGTTTGAAGCGGTGTGTGTGACATACTTAGAATAACTCCATTCTCAAAGGCCCTCTCATTCGCATTTCCACCCAATTGCAGGTAAAAGGCACTAGCGCTGCTGTGTTTCTATCTGCTGCAGCAAACCTATAGGCTGCACCTCATTCCCCAGAGGTCAGGTTTCCAATAATGTGACCCAGAGACACCAGGAGCAAAAGGGGTGACATCAGAAAGCAGCAGCGAAAGGCAGCGTAAAAGACGGAAGATACTGGAGGTAACAGCATAGGGTGGGGGGGGGGGGATTCAGCCAAGACCAGCAGTGAATATCCAAACTGTACCCCCAACACTGGCAAGTGATTTATGCATCTACCTGCACAGCCCATAGATGTACTTGCGTTTAGTCCTGCGTCGCTGATCACTGTACTCCAGAACTCGCCTATTCGCTTTGTTGGACAGATGTCTCCTAGCATGCCTTCTGAGGCCAGACCCTGGGGAAGGGATTGATGTTGGGATGAAATTGCGACTTATCACTGGGGAGTGGCCATGCCCTCATCATTCATTGCAAAGGAAGGCCTTAAACACCCAGTTAATGGAGGGGCATGGCCACACCCCCTGTCACCAATGGCAGGGTCATGGTATGGCACGGAAGTGCCAGAGAAAAGTATCAGGCCAGAGGCACGAGGGGTGGCAGCTGCAGCGCTGACAAAGATTGGGCGAGCTCTGGAGCGCCAGACCTGCCGTGACCAGCGATGCAGGACAAAAAGGTAAGTACTCGCCTTTTATTTCCCTGCTGTAGGACTTGAATAGGTGTGAAAAAAAAAAAAAAAAAAAAAAAATCACAAGAGTCATACTTTCTAACCACAGCCATTTGAGGACAAAATCAAGCACTTCAGGAGGGTGTAAAAATTAGAATTTATTTCCTCTCAAATTCATGCTTTTAAATTTATGCTGTTGCCTTGGTAGCTGTCTTTGTAGCCGTCTTTGTAGCGCCCTTCTGGAGCTTCTTCATCTCATGTCTGATGATCTTGTTTCTCTGTAATACAAAGTTAAGTGGTTAAGTTACTTCATGCCCTCTATTTCACCGTCTACATGCATTAAGAGGAAGAACACAGGATTTTCACCATCCTCTCCAGTAGGTAATCCCAATTTCAGATGGATGTGTGAAATCCACTGGATCGCCATAAAAAACCCCTGTGTGCATGACCTTTGAGTGGCATACAATAGATTATAATGGCGCACAAACAATGGTCATTCACTGCACCAGTCAGAAATGTCTGGCAAAGGTATGCAGCCCGTCTGGCTGCGCATGCCCTCACCAAGGCGATTCTAGGCGGAAATTTTGGGGGAGACTACAGGCACAAGAGAATTTTCAAATCTAGGCTGGTGGTTATTCCTTTGACTCCAGATTTAGCCAAACTTTTTATTTTCTTATTTTTTCTATAATCAAACTTTATTGGTTTTCAATAAAAACAAGGGGAATAGACATACAAGTATAGACAAGGGGACAAAATGGAATTATATAAGGGGAGAAGCAAGGGGGGGGGGGAGCAATATTGCCATAACCACAGATGTATTTATACAGATAAATGATGCTGATCCTGCACTCCCATGCCTTTGACGTTCTGGTTATGCCTACACATGTGCAACGCGGTACTTTGAAGGTGGTGTTATTTTCTTATTTTATGAGTGAATGATTAGAACCACATTCATGACCAAAATTAAATTCTCAACATCAAGTAGATTTCATAAAAACAGCTTACCATTTTCTTTGCCTTCATGACTTTGTAACGGTCGAAGTCAGACATCTTTGCTTTCTGAAATGCAAGGAAAATAATCACTTGAAAAATGTCCTGGATGCAGGGTTTTGTGAGCAGTAGCCATCGCTCTATGGCAATTGCAGTGTGGGATTGCTCCTAGCACGTTGGAAAATTCCTGAGGCAGGGTGATTGTACCAGAGGTCCTGTGTCACTAAAGAGTACCGGTGAGTTTAACCACCGCAAAGCTCTGCTCATGAAGAGAAATCATTTCATGATTACTGTGAGCTTTGCCATGTGTTGGGGTTCTAGTGGTTATGGGAAGCAAGTTATCAGAGCTTGGGGCACCTTTCTCAGCTGTGCCTCTGGTCTCCTGCACACTTAACTGGCAGCAACACTCCTACATTATAAAAACACGGTTTGTTCAAGTACCGGTAGTAAGGAGGGAGGATAAAGGCGCAGGAATGGGGTGGGTTTAATCTCATCTCTGCTTGAAAAATGTAAGGCAGATATAAAAAGGGGAGCAAAGGAAAAAAGTTCTAATTAGGAGAGGGGATCAGCTACCTGGTTGGCACAGTAAGTATGCTCAGCTTTTCCCCTTCTATATATACACTGCTACCTCAATATACCAAAAATAAAGGAAACCGCGTTAGCTATATTGAGCACAGGCAGAGGGGATAAATACATTGCATTTCTAGATAGAGTCCAAGGCTGGACCGAGTTATATCCACTTTATATTGGACCGTGTTGTATCGGGGTAGCAGTGTATGCACAGTGACAAATGACAGAACTTGCGTTTACACATGAACACCAAACTCTGCTACTAAACCATGAACTCAAGGCAAAAGCAAAACTCAAATGATCGCGTATAAACCATTACATCCCTTTCTTACAAGTGGCAATGATCAGAGCTGTAATGCAGCCCTCGGTGAACCCTCCTGTATTTAATCTATACATGACCAGTGACCGTACAACCTACAGGCTGCAGTGAAGACTTATCTACCACAAACCTATGATGTTGGCAAGCAAATTTATGTGACCTTACCCTGTCTCTAGCATCGATTCTCTTCGCCCAGTTCGTGTCAGTCCATTTCTCATTGACCTTCTCTTTTTCCCAGGCTTTACGCACAAACTTTTGGCGAGCACTACAAGAAAAAAAAAAAAAGGTATATATTACACTCCACAAACCTGCCTGTAACAAAGAAATAACATGCCAATTTACATTTACGCCCACATTAGAGGGGAATGGCCCAGGAGACACGTGGCCCACAGAGCCATCTGATGTGGCCCCTCTCCTGTTGTGGGGAAAGGTTAAATAGAACTGCTGTGTAAAGGTAAATATCAGCTCAGCAAGCATGAGAGGTTGCAAAGTGAGTGATATAGGAGGGGCACATTGCCAAATAGAGGTGGCAGCGGTGACTTGGAGGAACGTGGTGAATTGATAGAGCAACACCACTTCTGGGCGAAATCTCTGGCACCATAACAGGATATTGATTTTTCTATATTTAATTGTATTTTTAGCATTTGAAGACATTTAGATAGGTCAAATTTTTGGAATACCATTTGGGACTGATGGGCTATAAATATGGGACCCATATCTTTGGAAGGTTAAGGCAATCACCATGAGTATTGGTGACAATAGGGTGGTGTGCTGGAAGGAAACCGGTAAAAAATTTGACATTTTAAACCGCAAAATTTTTAAATTGCTTAAACGCCCATGCTTTAGCCATGCTCTTCAGAGTCCCACGACGCTCAGCAAAGTCTCGTGGGTTTTCGGGTGACCCCATTGCATCCAATCCATGGACTTTGCAGGCGCAGGATGGGGGGGCCGGGCGCTGCCTGATGGGGTGCAAGATGGAGTCACCTGTGAATGTCGGGACCCAGAAGATGGTTCCCCGCAAGGGGAGTAGTGCCCAAAGGTAAAACTGGGTGGGGGCAGCAGATCAGTGGGGTTTGGGGGAGGTTTTAAAGTGGACCAACACCCAGGATTTTGACTATCCTGGGTATTGGTCCACTTCCCCGGGGCACCCCGATCGGGGGTGCCCGGCTGTGTGAAACCCCCCAGAAAGCCCCCAAAACTCACCTCTCCCCGCTCCCACGTGGCCGTGCAGTCCAATCGGCGCCGACGGACAAGCTGATTGACAGCGACGGACAAGCAGCTTGCCCGTCGGCGCCTCCCGCGAGTCACTCTTGACGTGTGCACGCCCGCGCCGGCCATTCAGAGACGGCCGGCGCGCGCACGTCTAGAGGAGCGCGAGTGAGGCGGCGGCAGCAGCGGCTGGAGAGGTAAGGTTTTTCAGGGGTTTACACCGAGATCGGGATGTCCCGCGGTGTGTGAGGTGATCGGCCCGGGAATCTTATAGATTCCTGGGCCGATCACCTCAGGGTGTTGGTCCACTTTAAACTTTAATATAGGAGCAAAGATGAGAGATAAGAGTTACTGAATTTTAGCCTGGATTAAAGCCTTTGCATAGGTGCATCCTAATTTGGGATGCCAAGCAGTGTGAAGCTACCAAATTTCTATGTATACGCAACTCTATCCTTGATCCCACAACACTTGCGTGGGCCCCATTTATGGAGAAACCAGGGTATCTATTCCACACCCCTAATCAGGATGGAATCAAGAGGACCAGCCATTTTAGAGTTTACTGTTTATTGGTGCAGACAAAATAAAATCAATTACCTGTGAGGGAACTTGAGAACAAAGTCCGTGAGCTGCATGCACTTGAATGGCATAGCCTGTCTTCTTACGCCAGTACATGGGCCGTCAACAAGAGCCTGAAAACCATCATTTACATTAAGTTTAGTAAATGGTTATAAACCGTTGCTGCAAAACATTACTACAAATACCATGAACATCTGAGCACAGAAAATCATTTTTGCTATTTCAACTGGGGAGATACCTCAAAACAGGGGCATGCAACTCCACTGGCCCTGGTGACACATGCCTCCTATGCTGTGATCAAACTGCTCGTTTTTATCATTTGAGGGGATGAAAGCAATAAAACCCCAACCAAACATCTCCTGGACAGCTGAGCGCAGTCTAACTTATACAACGCAAGCTCGGCATCCCCTCATAGCCTACTACATTTACATCCATTACTTACCCTGTTTTGGTCAATTACATCCACGATTGCCACAAGCTTGCCAGCATGGGGACCAAAAGAGATGTAGACAACACGGCCTACCTGGACGTAGCGCTTGAACACCTACAAAAAAGGTTTGACACAGCTTTGTAATTAAAAGGCAACAATAGCAAACTAGAATATGTTCTGCCAATCCTGAGATTATCAAACCATGTGAATGTGTACAAAATAGCTATGCTATAAACACCCCGCTACCCCAAAAATTTTTTTTTTGTAACTGATCCTTCCGACATATGAAGGACAACCAAGTGACCAGGAACGAGGCTGAAACAATCACAGATACTAATGGCCATTTGGTTTAGAGCTCAGACTCCTCAAATTCCCACCTTTAAACTGGCGAGAATTTAAGGACACAGGCCCCTGAGGGGCCAATATTTGCAGGAGGATTGGCGGTAGCAAAGCTTCTTGGCCATGTTTGATTTGTGGGCCGATGATAAAGCCACCAAAGTACAAACCCAATGGACAATGCAGGGCACAAATCGGAATTGATAAATTCATGCAAATCTGTAATGACACAAGTGTGGCTGCCAAAAATCTACTAACAGGTGGATATAGAGCATTGCAGTCAATTGGGTCACAGGGAAAAAGCATCTCTTGGCAACCCCATGCAGGATGCCACAGGGATGGGGAGTTAGCTGCCAAAACAGGATTTGGACCTAAAACTTATCACAACCAGATTACATAGCGTACAGCTAGCCATACACAATTGTGATCACACCTGAAGATAAAGCTACGATAGGGCAAGACTAATAAGGGTTTTAGCAGGACTGCACAGCGTATGGATACCATGCCTCAACCTAATTGAAGCTGGTCATAGTTACTGTGCAAGATGTACAACATATGGGACCATCTCACACAACTTTACCAAGTATTAATATGCAGAGCAGACAGCTGATTTTTTTTAGGGGGGTTCCACACAAGGAATAAAAAGCAGGTCGAAACCCCACGTTCTGTTCCACTTTTAGTAAGCAGCCATTTCCTGTCAATCATAAAAGACTATTGCTCAATTAGGACTTTACATAGATCTTTAGCTATAGAAGAATCTCAAACTGTGATACACCACAAGCAAGTGGTAATAGTCATAATAGTGGACCAATCACCCCCCCCCCCAGCCTGCCCTGGAGTCCAAAGAGGCCACTTTAAAGTGGACCAATACCCTGCCCGATCCAATCCCTCGCCGGGGGCATCCAAAATCGGGTTGCCCCGCTGTGAGAAAACCCCAGGACGCCCACTAACCTTACCTAAATCCCGGTCCAACGGCACATGCGCAGGCCGCATCTCACGCTTCTCTCTGGCAGGGCGCATGCCCAGGCCGGCCATTTCTGAATGGCCGGCGCAGACACTCCCTGTTACAGGGAAGCGCAGGATGTGGCCGTTGGCGTGACCAGAGCCACTCAGGTTTGATGCGGCTTTGATGCGCATACCTCAGCGGCTCCGAGCACACTGATTGGACAAGAGGCCGCGCATATGCTGTATGAGCAGGGTGAGGAGAGTTGAATCAGAAGATCGGGGGGGGGGGGGGTCGGAGGGTTCACATAGCGGGGCACCCAGGGAAGGGGGACCAAAACCCAGGATTGTCAAAATCCTTGGTGTTGGTCCACTTTAAAAATTGTACCATTTGACAATTCAGTGTTTGGGCATCCTAATTTCTTGTGTGAAACCCCATAAGATCCCCAGTAGGCTCATCCCAATGGCAATCCCATAGCACATGTGCAGACTTGTCCAAGATTCCCAATCACATCTCTGGCAGGTACACACTCCAATGGCCAACCTACCTGAATGGCTTGGCACTGCAGCTGAGGGAAAGGCCCTGTTCTCAGGGATTGCCAGGGAGGAGAGCATACCAGAGATCCCAGGGGGTTTCACACAGCAGGATGCCCCAGGGATAGGGAGTTATCCAGCCAAAGCAAGTTTGGGTCCACTTTAATTACAACCACTAAAAGTCTATGGCAAGATGGCATGGTGTATTGAAGCTGGCGAGCTGGCCATATAGTCACTGGGCCACCTCACCCTGCCAACCCCATTACAGATAGACCTGAGGGTCACACGACCAGAAGCCATGACACGGAGCATATCGTAATGTCATATCATACAGCAATGTAGAGCTCCCCACACACGCCGGCCATGCCTGCCCTCCATGCGGCCTGCCTCGCACTGCCTCCCTGCCGCACGTCACCCCTCAGATACCTCCACACACGTAGCCCGCGCTGTCCCCGCTCCGTGCGGATATTCCCGCCAGGTCTCCCCCCCATACGGCTAAGCACAGCGACCCCGGCCCGGCAGAGCTCCAGCACGAGCTACTCACCATGATGGCGGCGGTGAGCAGAAAGGAGGGACCGGACGCAGCGACTTCCGGATAACTCTTTTTCAGCAACCAATGAAACAAAAAGCTTTAAATACGTCAGAGGTCCTGGTAACAAGCAGGGCAGATTGGAAGAAAGCGAAGGGAAGTGACGTGAGTCTTTCATCCCTACAGTGATGATTGGTTACGGAATAACCACGTGTCAGAGGTAGGCTGGAACGCTCTGTGGTAAAGATGGAGTCGATCTCTTCAAGCGGAACAAATCTCGAGAATTTCACTCTACCATAACTGCCAACTTTTCAGGGTGGGAAAGAGGGACATTTGTAAAACTAGACCACGCCCCCTCATTCAGGGATGGATAGGAGATAGGGTGTAACAGTTACAACAATAGAAACACTTTAAATATGCAAATGAATTTTTTTTATGCAGATCTGCATGTTACATCTCAAAGAGGAGAACAACGAGGGACAGGGGGACATGGACTCAAAAGAGGGACAGCCCCTCCAAATCAGGGACACTTGGGAGGTATGGCTTCCCGGGTTTTGATCTGGCCCCCGTGGCATTCCGAATTGGGATGCCCCGCTAAGTGAACCCACCCCCCCCCCTAAAGCTTACCTTTCCCTGCTCCAATGGCGCATGCGCGGGCTCTTGTGCAAAAGAGACCTTTGCCATGTTTACTTTCAGGGAAATGATTGAGCTGGATGTCATTCAGCAGAATGGCGAACGCTCGCTGCTGCATCCCCGGAGGCTTGTATGCCAGAAAGGCTGGCCAGTCTAGATACGCACACCCCTGGGGATGCGGCAACGCGCGCTTCCCATTCAAAACAAGGAAAACTACTCAGCCTGAAGGTGCGTTTTACAGACACACAGCTTTTGTGGTCCAAAACCCACAGAGATCGGCCCAAGAATCTATTGATTCCCTCCCTCCAGGGCATCCCGATCGGGGGTGCCCCGCTGTTTGAAACCCCCCAGGTCGCCCATAAACACCTTTTCCAGTCCAACGGCGCATGCGTGAGCCGCATCCCCACTATCCCTCTAGCAAGGTGCGTGCCTTGGCTAGGCATCTGTGAATTGTCTGCCTGGGGCACGATCCCTGTTAGAGGGTAGCGGGGGATGTGGCCGTCAGCGCAATTGGATCCGCTTGGCTTAGACGAGCTGACGTGAGCGGATCTGAGCGCGCTGATGGGATGAGCGGCCGTGCAGGCAATGTAGGACTGGTAAGGGGTGAGTTTGGGCAACCTGGGGGGTTTCACACAGCGGGGCATCTCCTTTCGGGGTGCCCCAGGGTCAAGGACCAAAACCCAGGATAGTCAAAATCCTGGGTTTTGGTCCACTTTAAAGTGGACCAAAACCGAGCGTGATCTTAAAGATTCCTGGGCCGATCGATTCCCTCCCCTTGGGGCATCCAAAATTGGGATGCCCCGCTGTGTGGTACCCCCTAGGTTCACTTACCTGCTTTCCCGGTCCAACGGCGCATGCGCGAGTCGTGGCCGCATCCCGCTATCCCTCTAGCAGGGCGCGTGCCCGTGCCAGCCATTTGTGAAGGGTGAGAGTGGGCACACTCCCTGTTAGAGGGAAGCGGGGGATGCCGCCTCCAGCACTCTCGGCGTGACGTCAGCGGCTCAGAGCGCGCTGATTGGACGAGCGTCCGCATATGCGCCGTAGGACCGGGAAGAGGTGAGTGAGATCGGGCGATCTGGGGAGTTTCACACAGCGGGGCAGCCCCCCAGGATAGTCAAAATCCTGGGTTTTGGTCCACTTTAACTTTTTCAGGGTGGGAAAGAGGGACAATTTTTTTAATGAAGCCACACCCCCTCACCACAGCCTATCAGTGTTCTGCACTTTGCCTGCACTGCAACTGAAACGCACCATAGATGTCTATGGGCACCGCAGGTCAAGCACATGTATTGCACTTTACCTGTGGTGTGGTGAAAGGGCCCCTCTCACCACCACCTCCCGATTTTTGCCGGCCCTGAAGTCCAAAATACTCTGGAGCGTTCTGATTCTCTATGCCTGGAGTACCCCTATGTGGGATGCCCTGGTGTATAACCTTTTGACTTGCCGTCACCTCTCCCTTGTCCCCACCAGGTCCTTTGCTGGAGCCTTCACTGCTGCCTGGTCCCTCACCGGAGCCTCTATCGCCGCCTGGTCCCCTGACGGAGCCTCAGCCACTGCCTGTTCCCCCGCCGACACCTCCTCCCCTGCCTGGTCCCCCTTCGCCGCCTCCCTCACTGTCTTGTCCCCCGCTACCTCCAGTTATCTGGTTCCCTGCCACTGCCTCCTCCTCAGTTGTCTGGTGCCTCCTCCTCTAGTGCCTCTTCCCCTGCCGCCTCCTCCACTGCCTGGTCCCTTACTGCCATTTACTCTGGTGCCTCGTCTCCCTCCACTGCCATCTCCGCTGCCTTGTTCCTGGGTGCTGCCTCCCGCTCCAGGTGCCCACGCAGCTGGGGGGTGGAAAGCAATGGTGCAGTGCATGTCATATTGAAGCCAGAGTGTAGCGCAAAATCTACCGCAAATGCGGTGGATGCGCATGGTGTGAACGTAGCCTTAGAAGTTATATTGTCAAGGTTGGATGTATCACAATTCATAGAATATTAAATTTTTTCTTTAGATATGCCAAGGGGGGTTTTGAAAATTCTCCAGTTGCTGAAGGTGAGGTAATCTTCTCCCATATCAGTACTATATACCAGTATAACACTATACTGGATGAGTTGGTATTCTGTAGATCCATTGGCCTTACTGGAGAATCCGCAGGTTCCCTCCATGAGTTTCTCTGAGACTTTCTGCTTGTTTTTCTTACTGTTAGATGTTACTCATCTCTACTGTTTGGGTTTTTTCCAAGTATTTGGCCATTGCTGATCAGTGTTAAAAAAGGGAGAATTTTTTTTTGGAATAGAAACAGGGCCGGGCTTAGGATGGAAGGCGCCCTGTGCGAGACTACAGGATGGTGACCCCCCCCCCCCAATACATTTCTGTGCTTCCTCACTATCGGCCTACTGCTCGCCGGAAGCCCCATACACATAGCATCAAGCCAGGCAGAGGTACCCAGTTGCAGAAACATTCCCTAGCCATTGGCTGCTGGTTCGCTGCCCTTTTGACCACACGTGTGGGGTGGTGAACTGGCAGCCGGTGGGGAGGCATTGCAGAAGTGGGGGAGTAACTCAGGCATAATGTTGGGGGCAAGTAGACCAGTAGTCATTTTTTACTGCCAGCCCACTTTAAAGTGGATGAAAACTGCTATTTGCCAGCACCGAAGTCCCTTTTGTCTGATTCCTTATGCACAGCCACCCCAATGTGGGATGCCCCAGTGTGTAAAACCACCTGGGCTCGCTGGTATACTTATCTCACAAGCAATCCCATGATGCATACACGATGATGCCAGCTGCTCCCAGCTCGCTATACCGGGCTCTTTGGGCAAAATGATTTATATTCCCTCCATTAATAGATACAGCATAGTGGGTGGGTACAGCTACTCGGCGCCCCCTGACTGTGGCGCTCTGTGCAATGGCACACCTTGCACAACCCCAAGGGACGGCCCAGAATCGAAACCCACTATTGATATGAAGAAACGACAGACCTGCATATTTCACATGGGAAAATTATTATTTGAATAAAAAATGATATATGTGGGGCTGGCAGTCCACTCCTTAATCACCCCGGTGAAATTAAAATATTGTTTACCTATTATAGCAGCTAAAAATGTAATAATTGAGAAATTACAATCTAACTTTACTATTTAGCCACAAGAGGTCGCTGGTATTATCCTTATTGTATCCAGAATATCAACAAAATGTTGTCAGATTATTGCAATGACCCGTATTGGCCACTAGATGTCACTGCTGTATCACTGAGGAGCAAATACAGATCTGGCCCTGAACTATGCGCAGGAACAGGTTAAAGTGGACCAACACCCAGGATTTTCACTATCGATCAGGGGTGCCCCGCTGTGTGAAACCCCCCAGAAAGCCCCAAAAACTCACCTGACCCCGCTCCCACGTGACTCGCTCCACCAATTACCGCCGACGGACAAGGAGAGAGCGCTCCCGCTGCCGCCTCTCGCGCTACCCTCGTTCACAAACGGCCGGCGCGGGTGCGCACCCTGCTAGAGGGATGCGCGAGAGGCGGCGGCCCGCGCATGCGCCGTTGGAACGAGGAACAGGTAGGATTTGCGGGCGTCCTGGGGGGTTTCACACAGCGGGGTGCCCCGCAAGCAGGGGGCCGATCAGCGGTGGGTGTTGGTCCACTTTAAAGTGGACCAAAACACAGGATTTGGACTATCCCCTGATTGGGGGTACCCCGCTGTGTGAACCCCCCCCAGATCGCCGCAGCCAACTCACCTCTTCCCGGTCCCTTGGTGCGTCTAAGAGCAGCGGCTCTGACGGCCGCATTCTCTGCTTCCCTTTAACAGGGAGCGTGTCCGCACCAGGCATTTGGAAATGGCCTGCGCAGGCACGCTCCCTGTTATAGAAACCCCCCAGGGTGCCAGAAATAGCTTACTTCTTCTCCTTTCCAATGGCACATACGCTGCCTGTCATCCAATCAGATCCATTTGCCTTTCTTCTCAATGGGGAGTGTGCACTGCCGTATCCCCTGCATCTCGGGTGGAATGAAATCTGGGGAATTAAAATTCTCGGGTTCTGTTCCGCTTTTAGAGATCTGTGGATATTTTTTAAATTGAGATCTAGGTTCCTCGTTGTACACAGGGAACTTCCGTGTACTGAGACACCAATAGATCTTAGTGGGAGCACACAGGCTATGCCCACCTGCTGGCCTTGCTTCTCATACTGGTACAGATGATAATGGTGAGTGGAGAGCAGCACGAGAGTGGGTGACAGGTAAGTAGGGAGCCTTGTTCACTTTTTGATTTGAGGTTTTAGGAAAAGTCCCAGAACATGCCTGTCCTCATGGAGCGCCATCTGATGAGAGACAGGAAATAGCTGCAGATATATTTGGAGATGCACAGGAGACATGCTGCACCACAGTTTACAGTTGTTTCCTTGTTCTGTAATCTGTTATTTGGGTAGCTTACTATTTATTAGTTCGAACTGGGGGGGGGGGGGGGGGCATCTTTCTGTATTTGCCTCAGGAAGTGAGAGGCTAGGTTCACCACCTGATGTTAACTCCACCTGAAGGCAAAATTCTTCTTTAGGTTCAATAGACAGGCAGAGGGTAAGGTAAAATTTAGGGCTGAGGATTCTCATACATTCACACTGAAGTTAGATATGGTCCCAAATAGATCCAACTCCTTTAAAAGATTAGGAGTTATTTCTGGTTTTAGTAAGAAAAAAAATTAAATCATCAGCATATGCAGCTACTTTATGTTCTGTGTGGCCAAATATGTTAATGTCTGTTCTGCCCATTTAAAATTGAACAAGGAGTTAAGTCTAGCTATCAGGGTAGAGGTACATTAATATTCAGTATATAACTTTCGGACTTGGTATCACTAAATTGCAGGCCTGACAATTCCGAAAAATCCCCAAGAGTTTTAATAAGATTGGGAAGAGACAGTAATGGATCTGACAGAAACAACAGAATGTTGGATTAATCTGACAACAATATATTGGGCCAATGTTTCCCCCATATTCACAAAGTTAAAGGAGCACTATCACGAATTTTGCATTACAAGATAGATTGTAATCATATTTGTTTATACTGACTGTAATTATAGTTGTAAGAAGCCAAACTGTGTTGGGCCCAAACCCCAACATGCTGGCATTGAGGAGTGCAAGTTGTTTAAAGGGACCCGTCACCTGGGACTGATCCATGTGCTGTGCGGGGGAGAACTGCCTCTGCGTTAAAAGTTTCAACTCACAATAACAGACTGAATAGCTCACTTTGTAAGGAGCTGGTTTATGGTACATCAAGCTAAGAGTTTGAAACGGACTCCCCACTACTCCAAGTGGACCTTCACTCTGAATAAGAGTCTATCTTATATGTTTCCCACACCCTGTACATACAGATTGCTTATGGAAGCCGCCATCTTATCAGGCAGCCTGCAAACAGGAAGTGCCTCCTGACTGTGCCGCTCTGCATTCTGGGACTGCTGACCTTTACCTGACCCCAGCTCTGCTCTGTCTGAGCAAAGCACAGCTATAACCCGCCCCCCTGTATCTTATACCACTCTCCTCTCCTCAGTAAGTGTGATGCTTCTGAGTCAAGATGGCGGCGCCCATATCCTAAATTCCTGAACAGAGTTGCAGCCCAGTGGGGGAAAGAATAATAAGTTAGTGACTAAAAACGTAAAATATATCAATTTTAGATGCTGGGGAACCGTTTTTTAAGAGTTTGGGCTTTTCATTAAATCACACTGAAGGTCCGGTTTCATTGTTTTATTTTATTCACAATTGTTTTTTTTTTTTAATTTTCATCCTGTTTTTGTTGCTCCCCACATGTATTATTTTATCATCACCTCTGCTGCTGTCTGTATTATCTTTCAGTTTCCCATTTTGTTATTCTTACAACACCTTTTTCCATGTGTTCTTCTTTTCAGCATTGTGTGTTTTAAGCAGAACAAAACCCAGGATTTTAATTATCCCAAGTTTCGTTTTTTGCCCCGACTTGGGATGCCCCACTATGTGAAGCCCCCCAGTTCACCTGTCAAAACATACCTTTGTCCATCCCATGGCGCATGCACGGCTCTTGTCCAATCAGCGCAGTTTGCTTGGCAAACGTCTGTTTGCACACAGAGCTCAGCAATGGGGAACTGGAGCAGCTGCATCCCTGGGAGCCCAGCCTATCTGAATAGCTATCAGTGGGAGCATGCCTCAGCCCAGAGATGCTCAGGATATGACCACAGCTATTTACATCACCATGGGAGCCAGGAAAACGGACCGGGGGGGGGGGGCTTTCACACACTGGGGCATCTCTATTTGGGATGCCCCAAACGAAGGACAGTGGGTTTTGTTCTGCTTTAATACCTTTGTATATATACCTGCACAGTCATTCAAAGTAGAATGTCTTTTCCTTCAGTTTAGTTTATTCTGTAGATATTTTATATATTTATGGAGTCACCTGGGGGTCTCATCACAGACACAGCACCTCACACACACACAGAGCTGTTACCACCGGGTACAGCACCTGCCTGTGAAAAGGCTGGGAGCAAGTTTACTGCAGCTGTTGCTAGGAAACCAGTGGGCTAAATGTGGCGGCTCTCTATCACCTAACTGTATAAAGCCTAGCAGATCCCCCCATTCAGCAAATGGACCAAGCCATTTTAAATTTTACATTTTAAAGTAAGTCATACATTTTTTTTCTTTTCTATTGTTACATTGTTTATACACATGTTAGAAGCTATTGTGTGGCTATTTAATTCTTTATCTTTTTTAATGCAATTTTTCGCGATAATGCTACTTTAATGAGCCTGGTCTGGTCTGTCCTTGTCCTGGTTTGGTTCAAACAGTAGAATGTCCAGCTTGTGTGAAGGATAGAACGGTCAGGCAGAACAGCACCGGATTTTGCTATTGGCTATCTGGAGCTTATTGCTTTGTGGACTTACTACTGTTTCTTTTAAACGTATTGGATTAAAGGTTACGTTTTATCCTTCACACAAGCTGGAAATTCTACTGTTTGAACTGAGCTAAAGATCATACCAAGAGATCTTCAAGTCCGTGCTCTCGTGTGGTGCTGGGGGAGCTGGTTTCTCTTTGTTTTGCTGCTTGTTTTGGTTTGGCCAAATCACAGCTATTAAGATTACTCTGGTGCAGAGAATATTAGACTTAATTAGTTCACTGCCTCTTTCTGCCCCCTGGCAATTTGGGATGACCCGGGGAAGGGGTGGAAGGCCAATGGTGGGTTTTGTTCCAGGCAATAATAAGACATCAAAGAGCTTATCTGAAGCCTGTTCCATATGCCTCTTCCCCATTTCCTACAGTGTGCTGTAGCCGATGTGTCTTCAAAGTTTGCCCGTCCCTTTCCCCATTCTATTCCTTCATGACCGTGAGCCAAATGTGGTCACACGTCCAACCTTGTCCCCTGTGTGGCACTTGTGTGAGCTAATCTGGAATGCCACAGTGGCCACCCCTGTGTGGCTTGCTTACATTGAGCGACGGGGACGGTTGCTCAACCTCATTTGGAAGGTCCTGGAAAAGTGGAAAGCAAAGAAGGGGCAAACTTTGGAGACCTGCTGCAGCATCTACAGTGCACTGAAGGAAACCGAGTATAAGCACATATTGGACAGGATTCAGGTGAGCTTCTTATTTTTGACATTGCCTGGACTGTCCCTTTGAACCAGGCCAAAGCCCAGGTTTTTCACTCCCCTGGGTTTTGGTCGCTTTATTGTGTGTGAAACCCCCTGGGAAAGCAGAGTATCCTTACCTCTCTGGCGATCCCACAGCGCATACCTAAGCTCTACTCCAATAAGAAAACATGGCCAGATTACCCAGATTAGAATAGATTGCGTAATTTAGCAATCAGATCTGAACAAATAGGCTTCTCTCATCGAGTGCTACCATCATCTAATGCGCAGTCACGCCGGTCATTCAGAAATGCCTGGTGCAGATTAACCGTCTTCCCTCAACCAAGAGTGATGCTGCTTCAACCGGTCATGTGTCATGGGATCACTGAAACAGTAAGGCCCTTATTTAAGAAGGGATAGCGTCAGGTAGTGGCTGGTTAATGAGAGATAGCGACTGGTGAACGCCAGACACGGCACGCAATTACACATTTATCAAGCATAATCTGTTTAGCGACTGGGATAGCGCCATGTAGCGTCTGATTAATCATTTTCACAGCCTCAGCGAACAGCGCCGGCATTCAGCCTTGCACAGCGCCAGGTATGACCTCTCACTACCTGTCGCTCTCTCATACACTTCAATGGACGATATTTTTCTTCTCTTTAAACGGGGTTTTTTTTTTTTCAAAAAATCTCAAATAATTCTGTGACCTCTTCTGGCATTGAAAAAGCATTTTTTTGACAATTTTTTCATTTTTCATATATTTCTTCAGAAATGACATTACAGGTCTGGCATTAAAGTGTTCATGTTACAATGTTGTTACAATTTAATTCCATATGTTTTCGCTTTATTACTAGTGGATAGATGCTGAAAAACACACTTTAATCACACCGCCTCCTGCGCTCTGGGCTTCAGATAAGCATTTTACAGCGCCAGAGATTTGTGAGGCTGTTTTTTTGCTGAATATGGTGTGAGTCGGTCGCTATGAGCAGCCGCTAACATGCGCTCCCATACAGCGCTGTACTGGTCAAATAGCGACTCCTCACAATGTATTCAACACTGAGTCGCTATGAAGTAGCGACCCACGGCCGAGCACAGTGACTACTAGCGGGCGCTCTGAAAATGCCTGCTACAGACGCTCATCTGTCGCTACCTGCCGCTAATGATGAATCGGCCTGCCTGTATAATGTGTGAACCTAAGGGTTTCACAGAGCAGGTGATTCCAAATCAGAATGCATCTGAGACAGGGAATCACCTGACCCTGAATTCATTTAGACTTTGGGGTTGATTCAGAGCCAAGTGAGAACTCTGCTTCTCCTACACTGCACATCTCTCACCTGCAAAGATGGAAGTTCTTCCTATTCAAGGATCCCACTGAACTGAGGCCAGCTTCTCATACTGGGGCTGTAAGAGATGTGCAGTGTGGGTGATAAGCAAAACGTCCCCAGTTAAGCAAATCTTTTAAAAAGACTATTCAGAACTGACAAGGCTAATCTGCTTCTAACAGTAACAGTAACCTCCGCTGGGCCCCAGGTGCTGACCCAAGGCCTCCATTAGGGCAGTATAGGAAGTCCAAGATTAACATTGTGTTTTTGGTTTGTCTGAAGTGTTCTGTAGATTGTTATTTCTTCAGTAAATTACTGTACATTTTTATTTAATTCATAACCATTACATTTTATATTGTACAACAATATGAGTAAGAACAGTCTTACATTATTTCTATATAGCTGAAGTGTGAGCCCCAAGAATCATTTCCTCTGGTGAGCCCCAAGAATCATTTCCTCTGGTGAGCCCCAAGAATCATTTCCTATGGTGAGTCCCAAGAATCATTTCCTCTGGTGGGTCCCAAGAATCAATTCCTCTGGTGGGTCCCAAGAATCATTTCCTATGGTGAGCCCCAAGAATCAATTTCTCTGGTGAGCCCCAAGAATCATTTCCTCTGGTGATCCCCAAGAATCATTTCCTCTGGTGATCCCCAAGAATCATTTCCTCTGGTGATCCCCAAGAATCATTTCCTCTGGTGAGCCCCAAGAATCATTTCCTCTGGTGAGCCCCAAGAATCATTTCCTCTGGTGAGCCCCAAGAATCAATTCCTCTGGTGATCCCCAAGAATCATTTCCTCTGGTGGGTCCCAAGAATCATTTCCTCTGGTGAGCCCCAAGAATCATTTCCTATGGTGAGCCCCAAGAATCATTTCCTATGGTGAGCCCCAAGAATCATTTCCTATGGTGAGCCCCAAGAATCATTTCCTATGGTGAGCCCCAAGAATCAATTCCTCTGGTGGGTCCCAAGAATCATTTCCTGTGGTGAGCCCCAAAAATCATTTCCCCTGATGGGGTGCTCTAGCTTGACAATGTCTTCCAGTGAATACTAGTTGCTTAGCTAACATGCTCTCCAGCCAACATCAATGCCTAGCCAGCCATTGTCCTTGAGAGCACATGAGAACCTCTTTCCAGACCTGCCAGTCTTTATGATGGCTCATTAAAAAATGAGTGAGTGGAGCAGCATATCAGGTGAAGCCATAGCAAACAATGCCAACATGGCTTCTCCAAAAGGTAGAGGCTGACTATCAATGTGTGGCTGTATCTTCCAGTCCACCAGCACATGGAGGCCTGGAACAAGATGCAGTAAGAAGGCTGGGGCAGTTCAAGGGGACTTTGGGGTGCCAAAGGGGTATCATTTCTTGGTGACAGTCTTTCCTTTAGTTAATAAAAGAGTCTGAGTCCACTTTTAGTATATTGCTGTAAATCAATAAAAAAAAATCTCAAAATGGCGTTCCAACGGCAAAAGTCCTCAAAAGCATATTGTTATTTTAAACTGGAATTTAGTTCTTCTTTTATCTACTTAAATGGCGTGCATGTAAAATTAAAATATTAATAAATAAACAAAAACAGCAACAAATATTTTTCACAAAGAAAATTGAGAATATCAACTGCACAATGTCTTCACACATTCATTGATGTTACTGTTACTCTCTCAAAGGGAAGCAGTAAAATAAATTGGTTAGATGGGATAGTGGAGTAAACAGTCAAAGCATGCAACAAACACCTCGCATTGTACTAAGAGAATAAGATAAATTGTTACATTTGATCTGCATTGTCTGACATCAAGTCTCTGAGATTTAATTGTATGCTGATAGATACAGTACATACAGTAATCAGTAGAACTTTTTTTGTTTTACACAGCCAACAAGCCCACATGGTTTACATATAGTCATTGTTTGTTCTTCAAGTCTCTTCTGTCGTCCGCATGAGATTCCAGGTTTCGTTTCCGGTTCACAATACAATGTCCAAGACGAGTCCATAAGAGATTGAGCCGCGGCACGCCATTATCGGGCACTGCAAGACCTCTCCGGCACTGGTGATTGTCAAAGTGTTTTTGAAACAAACATGGTTCTCAGGAAATTTACTGTTAGACTCAACAGGCCCGGATGAGCAGTACCACCAGAAATATCAGACAAAGCAAAGATATTGCTGCAAACAAGACAAGAAGTCCAGCAAAGACTGAAGGCGTCAAGGGAAGAAGAATGAGCGGTCTCTCTGCTGGGATCATATTGGTGAGATTGAGCATATAGCCCAGTGACCAGGCAATGCTGCTGTTTCCAACCTGCAATTCAAAATGTTTTACTTAGATGGCGGAAACAGAAAAGAATATGCATGTATTGATTAACAAAACCTCATTTCTGGATTATTTGGGAACCATGCCAAAGCACAAGCAGGGTCTTTCAATTAACCAGTGTAATGCTCTAATACAATTTTGACGGACATAAAGCAGTAATAAGAGTCTAAGCCAGTGGCCAATGTGGCACTGAGTGTGACGCTACTCACTGATGGAACATGAAAGGGGAGCATTTTGCCCAATGTCAGGAATCCTATTGGAATTTAACCAGAGGTGCAACTGGAGGTGGGAGGGTATAAGCAAACCTTAATTCTTTCTGGGTCCCCCTTGAACCAAAAAAAAAACTAAATCTCTCCCTGTAATTGAGGGCTTATGGGTAGCAGGAGTAAGTAGCTTACTCCTGCTTTAAAGAGGAAGATTGGAGGCCCTGTACTCTAAAAGACTCCAAGGATATCCCATACCCACTACCAGTGGCATGTCAAATTGGGATGCCCCACTGTGTGAAACCCCTGGGTCGCCCAAATTCCTAACCTCTTCCCAGAGCACACACCGTTGGCCTTTCTGAATGGCTGATGTGGACATGCCCGCAGAAATAGAAGAGCGGGGATGTGGCCAGCGGCGTTCTCGGCTTCATTCGACATCACAGCGGCTTGCACAGCTTAATGGAGCCGAGTGAAGCCTATGTCTGCACTGTGGGAATGGCAGAAGGGTGAGTTACCTGGGCATTCCATGGGGAAACACACAGCAGGACATTCTAAAGTCTGAGAGGAACAACACCCAGGAGTGTGAGATTCCCATGTGTTCCTCTTTAAAGCTCCTGTTCCTCATTCAAATGCCCCATTGCCCAACCCCCCCCCCCCCTCCCCTAAGGGGGCAGTAAGCAGCTGGAATTTGAAAAAGGATGTCTCCATCTATAGGTCCAGTCTATAGGTCTCTAGGGCCAGTGGTCTCCCAATTTGGATAAGCAGCATCCCAGTTTGGAATGGGTCTGATCTGGGTGAACCTAGGGATCGAGGCAAAACTCACCTTTACAGCAATCCCATTACATCCCTCCATCACTTTTTATAACGCTCTATCTATATACATGCCATGGACAGCTGATTGGAGGAGGTGCCGCACATGCATTGCAGGACCACCAGTGAGGTAAGAATTATCTGCCTTCCTCTGGCTTACACATAGTAGAGCATCACACATGCAAGAGGAACACAACTCAGGAGAGTGAAAATCCCAGGTTTTTGCCTTTTTAAATGAATCTATCACATAAATGGTCTATTTTAATAATATACAGGATAGCAAGTTGAGGTAAATCCTACATAAAAAATGAGCCAAACTTTTCTTTTAGTGGAAGGAAGAAGAATCCAGGGTGATAGGTTTTGAACTTGCCTTATGCTATTGCTATTATTCTTTTTATGTGTGTAGATGATTAGGGCTGGAATAAAGGGAGGGCTAGAGGGGCAGGTGCCCCTGGGCCTTCACCAATTGCTCTAGTGAAAGGTCTCCACCACTGGGGCGGGAATTCTTACTTGTAATCCCCGTCAGGGTTGGATGGGTGTGGGCACCCATTCCAGTAGCATTTTAAACATCCTGGAATATGTGTGTCCTGTGGAGGTCCTATTGCTGGCTGGTGTGTTGAGTGTCCCGGCACCACATAGCAGTCTTCAGACGTTTGATTGGCAAATGCTGGGCTGCATGCTTTTCTGGCATTTTGATTTGCACATTAATAGTATATCAATATTGTATTTTGCTCACCTTAAGCCCTATTATCAATAAAAAATTTGGACTTCTGAGCCGTTTGTTCTCCACAGTTTTTTGGCCATTTTTTCTCTGTTGCAGAGCAGGGAAAATAAAACTCTCCCATGTCTCTGCCCCCCCCCCCCCCCCTTTTCATGTTTGTCTCTCAATCTCCTCCCTTCTATCATCCTCTATTTACCTACAGCCCCCATGGCTGTTTCTAAGGGTGGTTGAGCAGGGCACTTGCTCTGGGCACCGAGGCTATTCTGCTTTCTGCAGATGGGTCAGGGCCACTGTTAGTGGTGCAGGCCATATGCCAGGCTCCTCATTCGTCCATATTGAAATCATCCATGGGGATGGGGAACTGCCTGCTGCTATGGTAGAGGAACAGCACCAAAGGCTGGGTGAGGAGGGGCAGATTTGTTTCCTACGCAACACTTTGTCTAGAAACTCTCCATTGGTCCTAAATGGCATTTAAAAACAAAAGGAGAGTCTTACCATAACAGACACAGTCACCCATTCCCTACTGGGAGCGGCCTAGTCAACCAAGCAGGGCTGATGCACACCGGTTGGCAGCCACTGTTCGTTTAAAGAGGAACAAAACCTTAGTGGTGATTCCAGAGGTCCAGCACCCCCCTCGAGGAACCACAACATTCACCTCCTTCCTGGCTCCCAGCATTTAGATATGTTGGGGACAGGTGTGTGCATGCTGCAGGGGACGCAGACACTCTTGCGTCTTTTGACTAAGCCCTGCATGTAAATAGAGCTGTTTGCTGAGCATTACATATGCATGGCATACGACTTTGTTTGGACTAAAGCATGCACCATAGTACACCATACTATAGTATAGGGGTGTTTACACAGCAGACCAACAGCCAGGAACTTGAATCCCCCCCCCCCGAGGAGCTTCACTCTGTGTTAAACCCCCTGTTTCTTTGATTTGTTTGATTTTTAGCGTTTAGTTAATTCCAATATTTAACTTACCAAAATCTGGCAATTGCCACCTTCTCAGCTAATTAGAAGAGGAAACATTTTTCTCGTGCTATTCCTTTAAAATTACCAGTATGTTGAACTTTAGGTTATCTAGCACATTAAACTCTTACCTCTTTTTGAAACTGAATCTGTGGCCAAGATTCCCGGTCAAATTTATATCCATGAACTAACAGGTAATAGATATAATTTGCAGAGAAGCAGTAGGATCTTGCATATTTTTCATCAAACTTTGGAAGCAGTAGTGGAAGCTGAAAGAAACAGAAATATCGGTTATTATCGGCATCAGAGGATGTTCGATAAACCATTTGTAGGGAGGGAGGGACCAATCCTGTTCTGCTCTGCTGAGCTGATTGGGGGACAGGATGAAAAAGAGAATGTCATTGGCTGAACCTATAAACCCCCGATATCTCGGCCATTTCTGCTTCAATTTAAAAACGGAAAATAGTTTAGGACAGTGATTGTTAACAGTAACACTAAGTCATGAGTTCAGAGCAACAAGAAAATCTGAATGGCAATGTGCACTGCTGGCCACACTTCCACGTATACACGGCAGCCATTCAGAAAGAACCTGAGGACCCAGCAAGGCCATCAGAGGGGGTAACACCACATTCACTGTCAGATCTTGTGCCGGAAGAAGCCCCTTATTGTTGAAGCATTGGTTGCGGCTTCAGGTCTCTCTAGCACAAGAGGTTCTGGTGCTGAATACAATAATATTAACCACAGCAGCCATCAAATATTAATTACAATTCTCTGATCCAGATTATCTGGATTACTATTTAATACTTACTTTATGAAATATGTTTATCCCAGTTATAGAATGGGAATGGGTATTTGATGGCTATTGTGTGTAATTGTATTGTCCCCAACGCCAGGTCTTTTTGGTGCTGGGGGGAACTGGAAGCCACAGGCTTTTTTTTTTTTTCTATTCCTGACCTGGCACAATTTTTAAGTCTGTAGTGTGCCCCATTATGTGCTAATAACTTTGGAATACTTTAACATAGAGACAGTCTGCATTGTATTCCAGACAAATCTGCACTCCTTCTCTACTTGAGCCCTGCCCTGCCCCTGAATAGTAGTTTCCCACCATATACTTAGGTATTGGCAAGTTAAGGAAACATTGTGCAAGATATTGTGGGATTCATTTTCTCCATGTAGCTCTTGTAAAAGTGAAAAATTAGAGGCTAATACAGTATTTTGGTGGAAAAGAGCACTAAAATAAATAGATCCCACAATTACTTATGCAGTGTCTCCTGAATGTGGCAATACCCCACATGTAGGAGGGAATTCCTGTTTGGGCACATAGTAGGGTTCAAAAGGGAAGGAGCACTATTGGTCTTTTGAAACTCAAATTTGGCAGAAATAAATTTGCAAATTTCCAGAGGTACCAAAACGCCAGAAATCCCCACAAATGACCCCATTTTGGAAACTACACCCCTTAAGGAATTTATCTAGAGGTGTAGTGAGCATCTTGAAGCCACATGTGTTTCATAGAACTGTATAACATTGAGCCAATTTTGTGTCCCCATGTTTTAAAGTTATATGAAACACCTGTGAGTTCAATGTGTTCACTGCACTTCTAAATAAATTACTTAAAGTGGACCAACACCCAGGGTTGATTGGCCCGGGAATCTCTAAGATTCCCGGGCCGATCACCTTCCTCACCGCGGGACATCCGAGATCGGGATGTCCCGCGGGGTAAAACCCCCAAAAAAACCTTACCTTATCGGCAGCGGCAGCAGCCGCCGCCGCCTCCTGCACGCCCCTCTAGACGCCCTGTAAGATTGACGTGCGGGAGGCGGTGACGGACGCGCTGTCTTGTCCGTCGCTGTCACCCGCTTGTCTGTCGGCGGGGATTGGGCGGCGCGGTCACGTGGGAGCGTGGTGAGGTGAGTTTTTGGGGCTTTCTGGGGGGTTTCACACAGCGGGGTACCCCCCCGAAGTGGACCAAAACCCAGGATAGTCAAAATCCTGGGTGTTGGTCCACTTTAAGGGGTGTAGTTTCCAAAATGGGGTCATTTGTGTGGGGTTCCTGGCGTTTTGGTATCTCTGGGGATTTGCAAATGTGACATGGCCATTGCAAGGTATTTCAGCCAAATTTGTGCTCCAAAAGACCAATAGTGCTCCTTCCCTTTCAAACCCTTCTATGTTCCCAAATAGGGGCTTCCCCCAAGCCTCAGAAACATCACATACTGAGGAGAGGAGGGGGGGGGGGCAAGTGCAGGGGGCGCGTTATAGCTGGTAGAGCAAAGCTGGGGTCAGGAAAAGGACAGCAATCCCAGAATGCAGATCAGCACAGTCAGAAGATACTTCCTGTCTGCAGGCAGCCTGAGACTCCATGGGCCGCCATCCTGGATGTTTAAAAGCTCAGAAAAGGCAGTAGATGCAGGTAGGATTATTTTTAATCTGTATGTACAGGGTGGGGGAACTTACAAGGTCTGGTTTAAAGTCACTTCAAAAGGGAAGTGGTCCCTAAAAAAATGGTAATGTAATTTTTTTTTATTAATTACAAATTGCTACAAAATTGTTACACTTTCTCTAATCCTTCCTTACATAGTAAAACAACATTTTAAAAATAATGCAAATATAAAGAAGACATATATGAAATGTTTAATAACTTTTTATTAAGGTATGACTATCCATTTAAGGGCATTGGTCATTTTTAAAATTTTTGACAAATTATTATTATATATTATTTATATAAAAAACGCAAATCATATCAACCTAAATTTACCACTAACCTGAAGTACAGAATCGTAAAGATAGGTGTCGGCATTCCAAAGTTATTACCACATAATATATCCCATTTGTACAATTTTGCCTGGTCAGGAGCCCCAAACCTGGAAGGGGTTAAAGAAGAGCAACCACTGGCCTACAGTCTATTAGACTCTAAGGCTGGCGGTCTCCCTCTCTGCATGATATCCAGATTCAGGATGTCCCACTTTTTGGATCCCCCTGGATCATTTGAAACCTTACCTTTCCATTTATCCCCCAGCACATCCATGGCGGTGCGCGTCTACTCCAGACCCATCTGCATGGCTTGTGCTGGTACGCACAGCCGAAGGGATACTCCCTATATCCCTGGCATAGAACACTGATTGGAGGAGACACATGCCCGTGAATGCACCATGGTATTGCACAAGAGGTAAACTATTATTGGGATGCCCCTGGAAAAGTAAAAATCCCAGGTTTTGTTCCCCTTTAAAGTTCACAACTTGTTAAATTGCCTTTTGACTGGTTATTAGTTTATTTTGATGGGAAATAATTATTTCACTGAGCACCATGCGGGGATATAAGCTGTGGCACAAAGGCCATGCATCATGACACAGCTCCTGCCCACTCTCCTCCTTGTCATTCCATGTTGCCTCTAAAATGGACAAAGGAGCATTAAATGCACATTGTAGACTAATAAAAAAAAGGAAATACTCACCAGACGCATAGAATCCAGTGCAGCAACCTTGACTCCTCTTCACTCAGGCTGCTGACACACTCCATCCAGCTGGCTCCGGGGTGAGCTCCCTCACTGGTTGGAGGGTTGTTGTGTACCTTGACTATTAATGCTGATTGCTCTTTGCTCACTGTTATCAGTTGGTGGTCTCTAGAGCCAGTGGCAGAAGTGTATCTGCAGCCATACTGAAGTAAGTAAAAGAACAGCACTGTGTGTTAGATGATAGGGCTGTGCTGCATTACCTGTCAATGATGTGAGGTGAGTATTCCCTTCTATTTATAGATACTTCTTTAAACACATTAGGCACTTTTTGTAACACAGGATGGGCACAACCAAATAAAAGGGAACCTTACACCAGCCGTATTTTATGTTGAGGAGACGACAGGGCAACCACAGTCAAACCTCATTCAGAAGAAAGATACTAACCTTGCCCCACTCCTGAGAGCAAAATGATGTCATACTTGAATTGAAATCATCTAATGAGAAGTGTCCAGTCAAGTTTAAAGCATGTGCGGTGTAATAGAATCCTGAAAATGCCTGAAAAATAGACAGAAACAATAGACAAGTAGTGTCTCTAACAAACATGAAGCTTCCAACGCTCGCGGAGCATTTGAGGAATAACTTTAGATACTTTATGTTTTCTGCACAGGATACAAACAAGGAATGCGTTTTGGCAAGGAGATACACCATGAGCGCTATTAACAAATACATACACTAACAAAGCATTCCAGGAATTGAGGTTAAGGTTTAGCGCAGGTTAACTGTATAGGATAAAAAATTAGCAACAATGCAAGTCTTTAGAGTCTAAGAACCTCTCATACTGGTTTTATTTAGATCTATGTCTAGAGCAGTAGTCCTCAAACTTCCTCCTCAAGGGCCGAGACAGGCCAGGTTTTGCAGCTCTCTATGCTGATGCACAGATGTAATAATTCGGGCTATAGCTCTGTCTGAGCAGTTAATTCACCTGTGGAGTAGCGTGGAGAGCTGCAAAACCTGGCCTGTCTCGGCCCTTGAGGAGGAAGTTTGAGGACTACTGGTCTAGAGGTTATGGTCGAATGAGCCATGAATTTGCATCCAGAGTGTAAGAGCCTGAAGAACGAATGCCCTGGATGTGTTGTGTCCTCAAATATTCTCTTGGCCCTTGAGGAGATTCTGCACATGAATTGCTCATCCAAAGATGGTAAGGGGGATCCAGTTATACACTCGGCAGTTCTGGTTATCCTCTTCAGCCTATGCTTGTCCTTGGCTGTAGCCCGACCATACCAAAAGAAAGAAGTGGTCAGGATCAACTCAATGGCAGCATTGTAGAAGGTATTTAGGATTCCTTTAGACATACCGTATCTTTTTTGTTGTCTCAAGAAGTATATTCGTTGTTTGGGCCTTCTTTAAGATAACAGTAGTTGCTGCACTTCGATGTCTGCAGTATTTTGCCATAACATCCGGACACAGTGTGATTATAGGAAATCCAGTGTATGGGAGTGCTCAGCATGCACTGCCCACAGGCTGTTGTTGCACACACTGCAGTTACAATGCAAGCAGGACTAAATTGAACTGGTAATTTCAGGCATTTTGAAAGCATCTCCGATTTGGGTCGCCAGTATTCATACCTTGCAAGCATTCCCACAGTGCATGCACAGACTATTTCCCGCTCAGTTTCTAAGCTGCTCCTTCAACACATGCCCATGCCACCAATCATCAGCTTGTGCTCGATGCAGCTTTACCAGGCGCTCTTACATGAGAGCAGCTTAGTAAAGATGAATGGAGCGTGGGCTGTTGTTGCTTAAGACACTTACACATGGCTGGTGTGGGTAGATGCATCAGCATGTACGGTGAGGTTGCCGACAAGGTAAGTATACACAGCGATCTGGGGAATTTCACACATTGTGGCATCCTAATTGATTCTGCCTCCGAGAGCCCTACCACCCCCCCCCACTCCCCCACAGGGTGGAGGGGGCGCCTGGAAGAGTGTGCAGCGGGAAGTGGCTGTATACATGAGCCGGCAATCCGGTCAATGGTCGGTCAGCATTCTTTTGCTGTCAAATAGGCCATGGCCGAGGCTTCAGAAAGATGGCTGTCGCTCCCATGAATGAGGACACTGGCAGCAGCTAGCAGCACTTCTAGTGCCAGCTGCCACTGTCCACATTCAAGGAAGCGGTGGCCATCTTACTGAAGCCCCCGTCGTGGCCTATTTGACAGAGAAAGCATGCCGACCACCGCCCTGATCGCGAGGCTCAGGTGAGTTGTACAGCAGCTTCCTGCTGCTGCACACTTTAGGGAGAGCCGGTTGTTGGGCTGCTCAGAATCAGCGCAGCTAATGGAGTTGTGCAGGTCTTAAAGTGAACCAACACCCTCCCAGGATCGGCCCGGGAATCTATAAGATTCCCGGACCGATCAGACCCCTGACTGCGGGGCACCCCGATCGCTGTGTGAAACCCCCCAGAAACCCCTAAATCCCTACCTTACCCACGATCCAGCGGCGCCCGCCGCCGCCTCCCACGCGTCCCTCTAGCAGGACGCGCATCCGCGCCGGCTGTTTGTGAATGGCCGGCACGGGTGCGCGCCCTGTAAGAGTGACGCGCAGGAGGCGGCGGCGGGCGCGCTCTCTTGTCCGTCGCTGCCTCCCGCTTGTCCATCGGCGGGGATTGGCAGCGGCGGTCACGTGGGAGCGAGGAGAGGTGAGTTTTTCGGGGTTTCTGGGGGGTTTCACACAGCGGGGCAACCCGCCGAAGTGGATGAAAACCCAGGATAGTCAAAATCCTGGGTGTTGGTCCACTTTAAGCTAGATGTGTGTTTCGTTTCACAACAACTAAGATAACCAAAAAAAAAATTACACTAAATGTGATGATATTATTAACTAAAATTCATAACATTAATGCTTACCGCAAATTTCCCTTTCACCTTGGGCTGGTAAATTCCATTAAATGAACAATCAGGATCCCCTTGACACGCTGTAAAATTGAATAAAGCTGACACCTTCTGTAAGCACTGGGCTGGGTCTCCTGTTCCCTTAAACCTGATGAGCTGATCTGCGTTGTAATTTACTGGTCGAAATTTTTCTGAACACAGGCTTCCAAATATGTGACCCATTGTTAAGTTCACCTTGTAGTCCTGAGGATAGCATGGGTTATCTACATACCTGCTGCTGGAAAAGCCCTAAAGAAAGAAAATAAGAACCAATGAATAGGAAACCAATAAACCACTTTTTATAGCTTGTACCTGTACATACAGATTGCTCACAGTAAATATCATCCTACCTGCACCTAGTGCCTTTTATGGGCCTTTAAATATCCAAGATGGTGGCACATGGAGTTGGCCGCCTGCAAACAGGAATGTCTGCTCTGCATTCTGGGATTGCTGTCCTTTTCCTGACCCCAGTTCTGCTCTGTCTGTGCAAAGCACAGCTATAACCCTGCCCCCCTGTTCTTTTTCCCCCTCTCCTCTCCTCAGTATGTGATGCTTTTGATGCAAGAAGGCGGCACCCATATCCTAGAGTCCCGAACGGAGTTGCAGCCCAGCAAGGGAAAGAATAAAAAGTGACTAAAAATTTAAAATATATTCATTGTAGATGCTGGGAAATAGTTTTTTAAGGGTTTGGGCTTTTTATTAAATGATGCTGAAGGTCCAGTTTATTTAATACCATAATGTTTTGTGTAGTCAACCCCCCCAGAGGGTTAACTTAACCTGACTAGATTACTGCAATACCCACTTTTGTGGTTTACCAGCAGACAGACTGGCACAACCTATTGCCAGGTTTTAATTCACGTTGTCATCAGCTGTTGCTTCATTGTCCTCCTATTTCCACCAGGCACCACCGGTCTTGTGGTCTGCTATGGGACATGCACCATCTGCAGGCTCCAGAATATTAGCATCATGGTACATGGCCTTGCATAAGACCCAGTAGCTAATTTAAAGGGTGCAGAGACAGAAAAGTGGCTCCTCCCGGCCCCATATATACCAGGGACCTCCCACAAAATCCCCAGTATTGAAAAGCAGTTAAAATGAGACCGGGAGAACTATAACCATAATATGAAAATTTAAACATAAGAACAATCACCATAAAGAGGTAACTAAAGATAATGATAACAAGGGTGGGGTGGAACAGGACGTGCTGTATACATATAATACCAATTCTACAGGTGAGTAATCACAGAATTGTATTATTCTAAGTATACAGCACGTCCTGTTCCAGAAGATATTCCTTACACTTGGGACATCCAATAGAAGTGTCCGTAAGGTAGGGTGGGATCACCAAAAGTAACAGCAGACAGTTTAAACCACTGCCGCCTGCAGAACCTTGCGGCCAAAAGCAGCATCAGCTGAGGCCCTAACATCAACCTTGTAAAACTTAGAAAAAGTATGAACAGAAGACCAAGTAGCGGCCTTGCAAACTTGTTCAATAGAAGCTTGGTGCTGAAAAGCCCAAGAGGCACCAATAGCACGAGTAGAATGAGCAGTAAGGCAGAAGGGAGGCTCCTTCCCCTTAGCAGAGTAGGCCTGTATCACAGCCTGACGGATCCACTTGCTGATAGTGGACTTAGCCGGAGCCAGACCTTTCTTAGGTCCAGACGGGAGCACAAAAAGAGCATCAGTCTTCCTGAAGGATTCAGTAGCCACCAAATAGAACTTCAGGGTTCTGACTACGTCCAAAGAACGCAAAACCTTTTCCTTAGGGTTACTGGGATTAGGACACAGAGAAGGCAAAACAATGTCCTGATTGAGATGAAAGGCAGAAACAACCTTAGGCAGAAAATCTGGCTTAAAACGAAACACCACCTTGTCCTGGTGTCTCTCAAAATAAGGAGGCTTGATGGAAAGCGCCGCCAACTCAGAAACACGCCTAACAGAAGAGATAGCCACCAAAAAGACCACCTTAAGCGTGAGAATGGACAAAGGAGCCCCTTGCAAGGGCTCAAAGGGAGACCCCTGCAGGGCAGATAAGACCAAGTTCAATCCCAGACTGGTAACATAGGCTTACGTGGGGGACGCACGTGAGACATTCCCAGGAAAAAGGTCTTGACCAGGGGATGCTGAGCAAAGGATCTTTGGAAAAAAATAGCCAAAGCAGACACATGGCCTTTCAGAGTACTGAGCCGAAGACCCATATCCAAACCATGTTGGAGAAACTCCAGAATCCTAGGAATAGAAAACACACAACAGGGAAGCGAGTGGGACTCGCACCAGTCAATGTAAGTATGCCAAATCCTGTAATCGATGGATGAAGAGGGCCTCTTCCTAGCCCTGATCATGGTATTCACTACGAAGCAGGCAGCCCTTTTTCCATCAAGATGGAGGTTTCAACAGCCAGGCCGTCAAAACCAGTGTTTGTAAATTGGGGTGGCGTAGGTGCCCCTGAGCGAGCAGATCTGGAACCCGTGGCAGGGCGTACTGATCTACTGCCAACTACACGATGTCTGCGAACCACACTCTTCTTGGCCAACAGGGGGCCACCAGGATGATTGGCACCCCTTCCTGAACTATCATGCGCAGCACCCTGCCCAGCAGTGGAAACGGGGGAAACACATACAGGAGCTGAAACCTTGTCCAAGACATTGCCAGGGCATCCGTGGCCAAGACCAGAGGATCCTGAGGCAGAGAGACAAAGACTGGAAGCTTGTGATTGTGACGGGATGCAAACAGATACACATCTGGCTGACCCCAGCGGTGGCACAGTGAGCGAAACACCCTGCTGCTGAGGGACCATTCTCCCAGATGAGAGGTCCCCCTGCTGAGGGAGTCTGCCCCCAGATTCTCCACCCCCGGGATGTACACAGCTGAGATGCAGGGAACATTTTCCTCTGCCCAGGACAGTATCAGGGACACTTCCTTGAGGGCCATCTTGCTCCGGGTCCCTCCCTGATGATTGATGTAGGCAACCGCCGTCTGGTTGTCCGAGCGGACCTGAACAGCCCGACCCCTCAGGTGTGGGGTTAAGTGGGCGAGAACCAACCTGATTGCCCTGAATTCCAGAATGTTGATAGGAGCATGGGCCTCCTGAGGGCCCCACTGACCCTGGAATTTCAGGGACTTCCAGAATCCCCCCCAACCTGTCAGACTGGCATTCGTGGTGACAGTCTCCCAGCAGGGGGCCAGAAAGGACCTGCCCCCCAGCAGGTTCCTTGAGTCCAGCCACACTAGAGACCGCCTGACCTGAGGGGACAAGACAAACACCTGATCTATGAACACAGGGTCCCGATCCCATACTGACAAGAGGTGAAGCTGAAGAGGCCTTATGTGGAATTGAGCATATGGAACTGCCTCGAAGCAGGACACCATGAGGCCCACCAGCTGCATTCCCTGCCTGATAGATGGATCAGGACAAGACAGAAGGAGCCGAGCTTTCTCTTGAAGGACTCTCCACCCTCTGCTGAGGAAGAAAGATCTTGACCTGAGATGAATCCAGAATAATGCCCAGAAAGGACTTCACCATGGAAGGAGACAGGGAAAATTTGGGGTGATTGATCACCCAGCCGAATGATTCCAGTGTGGACACCACCCGCTGAGTATCCAGCTCTGCCTGGTGGAAGGACTGAGAAGCGATAAGCATGTCATCCTGGTAGGGAAGAATGTGAATGCCCTGAGATCTCAGCAGGGCCATCACTCCTGCCAGCACCTTGGTGAATACCCTAGGGACGAGGTGAGGCCGAAGGGCAAGGCCACAAATTGGTAGTGCTGATCCTCCAGAGCGAACCTGAGGAATCTCTGATGAACTGGAAAGATAGGTACGTGAAGGTAAGCATCCTTGATGTCTACAGAGGTCATGAAGTCCCCTGGGCGTAGGAAAGTCACAGCTGAGCGCAGAGTTTCCATGCGAAACTGTCTGAATCTGACAAACTTTTTGAGAAGCTTTAAATCCAGGATAGGTCTGATGGACCCATCCTTTTTGGGCACAATGAAAAGATTGGAATAATAGCCTTTGCCCCTTTCCTTCAAGGGCACCCGGCAGATGACGCCTAGGTCTAGAAGGCCTTGGACAGCCAGGGAGAGAGACTGAGCTGACAAGGGGTTTTGAGCTAACCGAGATTTGATGAATCTTGGGGGCGGCCAGGCTGCAAACTCTATCTTGTAACCGGAGGATACTACCTCCTGAATCCACCGGTCTGAGACATGACGCCTCCAGACGTGAGCCAAGACCCGAAGCCGTCCCCCCCACCTGGATGGGTGATGGCACCCCTTCATGCTTGAGAGGGCTTGGGGGAGGACTTAGTCTTGGGACCCCAGGTGAGGCCAAGGCGGCCACGTCCTCTGCCCCTGCCCCAAAAGTCTCCACGAGCTCCAGCAAAGGAAGCTTCCCGTCCAATTCTGGAGCCCCTGAAGGAGAAAAGGCACCTGAACCCCGAAAGGGCCGGGGCTGCCTTCTACGCTGAGGTAACTTGTCACCTTTAGCAAACAAGTCCAAACGTTCCCCAAAGAGGCGCAGCCCCTTGAAGGGAAACCCAGTGAGTGTCTTTTTGGCAGCGTTGTCAGTCGCCCACTGGCGCAGCCAGACCGAGCGGCGTATCGCCACCAACAAGGCAGGAGCCCTGCCACACATTCTAATGGTATCATTCAGGGCAGAGAGAACATATGCAACAAATTCCTCACAACGCAGCAAAGCTCTATACTATTCACTACCAGCATCATCAGGGGCCCCATCTAAGAGACCCCTGAGCAGGCTTTTAATAGCAACAGCCGTGATAGCAGAGGCAC
This sequence comes from Gastrophryne carolinensis, assembly GCA_027917425.1. Taxonomy (NCBI): domain Eukaryota; kingdom Metazoa; phylum Chordata; class Amphibia; order Anura; family Microhylidae; genus Gastrophryne; species Gastrophryne carolinensis. Next base: position 52,284,649 of record CM051239.1, read on the forward strand.
AGACCGGATGGAGCGCGGTCCCAACACAGGCAAAGGCATGGCAAGCTAGCTGATCCATGCGCCTGTCCTCCCCATCTCTCAGTGTAGTAGAGTCAGGGGAATGCATGACAGATGTGTTAGACAACCCCAGAACTGGTGCATCCACCTCTGGAGGACATGACCAAAGTTTAACCATCTCAGCAGGAAAGTGATACCTCTTATCCCAACTCTTTGGTACCCCGGGAAGCCGGCTAGGCCGTTCCCACTCCTTGAGAATCAGATTATTAAAGTGAGTTTGTTCAGGAAACTCCAAATGTGGCTTAACAGTATGAAACAGCTCCCCCTGCTGCCGCGGGGCCACGGCAGGAGGAGATATACAGAGCACTTCAAAAATGTGAGCCAAAAGTCTGTCAGTATCATCTGAAGCCCATGGGTCAGACCCAGACTCAGCATGACCCCTAGGCTGGTCCTCAGATGATTCTGAATCAGAGAATAATTCCCCTTCCTCAAGGGGGGTATAACCAGTAATATAAAAAAACGCCTCAGCTTCCACAGGACAGAGAGTAACACCGGGTGCCAGATGCCGCCGCTTAGCAGGAGCCTTACGCGGACCAGACCCAGCAATATGCCTTTCAATACTGGCTACCCGGGCAGCCAAATCAGGTTGAGACTCCCCACTGGTATGCACCTCACTGGGAGTCAGATGTAAGCATGGGGGGGGGGTAGGCGAAGCACTAGGCAGCACTAGGACCAGCCGCAGGTAACCCAGACTGCAGCGCTGCTGGGCTGGGCGCAGGGTACACACACCCTGACATCATCACTTATAGGGGATACCCCACACGCCACACACAGCCGGGCTTGTCCCGAAGGAACCCCGAACACATTATCCTGAGAAGCCTCCATATGGTGATTATCACAGCACAACAGGCCAATAGGGATTGACGCTAATAATAGCAACCCGGGATGCCCCAATAGCCTGCTAGGGAAGTGGGAGTAATGAAATATAATAGCCCTCCAATAAGAGTTAAAGCTAAATAGAGGGGTAGGACCGGGAGAAAATACAGCTCTGTGAAGTACTCACCTGTAGAGTTGGTATTATATGCAGAAAGCACGTCCTGCTCCAGACATAGTCCTTACATGTGGGTATACCTCCGCCTTCAGTGCCGTGCACTGCAGAACATGAAGAAAACAAGCTCCTCCCGGCCCTACATATACCGGAGGACCTCCCACAAATCCCCAGCATTGAAAAGCAGTGAGAAAGAGAGGCCAGGAGAAACAACCACCCAAAACTGGCAAAAAAATATCAAGTATAACAATCACCAAACAGGGGATCCAGAACAAAGTGAAACCAGGGTGGGGTGGAGCAGGACGTGCTGTCTGCATATAATACCAACTCTACAGGTGAGTACTTCACAGAGTTGTATTATTCTAAGCAGACAGCCCGTCCTGCTCCAGACATAGTCCTTACATGTGGGACATCCAATAGCAGTGTCCGTAAAGAAGGGTGGGATCCCCAACAGAAGGCAACAGCAAGCCGTTTAAACTACTACGGCCTGCAAAACCTTGCGGCCAAACGCAGCGTCAGCTGAGGCCTTAACATCAACCTTGTAAAACTTTGTAAAGGTGTGAACCGAAGACCAAGTAGCGGGCTTGCAAACTTGCTCCACAGAGGCCTGGTGCTGAAAAGCCCAAGAAGCCCCAACAGCTCTAGTAGAATGAGCAGTAAGACGAAAGGGGGGAGTCTTCCCCTTAGTAGTATAGGCTTGAACCACAGCCTGACGAATCCATTTACTGATGGTAGACTTGGCGGGAGCCAAACCTTTCCTAGGCCCGTGAGGCACAACGAAGAGAGCATCCGTCTTCCTAAATGCCTGAGTGGTAACCAGGTAAGACTTGACACACCTAACCACATCCAGGGAATGCAAAACCCTCTCCTTAGGGTTACTAGGATTAGGGCACAAAGAAGGAAGTACAATATCTTGATTCAAATGAAATGCAGACACAACCTTAGGCAGAAAGTCTGGCTTGAAGCGAAACACCACCTTATCCCGGTGTCTCTCAAAGTAGGGAGGCTAAATAGACAAGGCAGCCAACTCAGACACATGTCTAACCGAGGTAATGGCTACCAGAAAGACCACCTTGAGCGTGAGAACAGCAAGAGCTGCTTCATGAATAGGTTCAAAAGGAGGACCCTGCAGGGCCGACAAAACCAAATTCAGATCCCAAACAGGAACCATAGGATTCCATGGGGGACGCACATGAGTGACCCCCTGAAAGAAAGTCTTGATAAGAGAGTGCTGGGCAAAGGTCTTGTGAAAGAAGATAGACAGGGCCGAAACCTGGCCCTTCAAAGTACTAAGCTTCAGACCTAAGTCTAGACCATGTTGTAAAAACTCCAGCACCCTGGAGACTAAGAATTCCCGGCAGGGAAGAGACCTGGATTCACACCAGTCAATGTAGGCACGCCATACCCTATAATATATAGCAGAAGAGGTCTTCTTCCTGGCTTGGACCATGGTAGCCACTACAGAAGCGGACAAACCCTTTTCCTTTAAAATGGTGGTCTCAATAGCTAAGCCGTCAAAGCCAGAGTTAGTAAATTGGGATGGCGTAGAGACCCCTGAGTTAGGAGGTCTGGAATCCTTGGTAGATCGTACTGATCTACTGCCATTTGAACCACGTCTGCGAACCACACTCTTCTTGGCCACCTTGGGGCCACCAGAATCGTGGGTACCCCTTCCAGAGCGATCTTGCGTAGCACTCTGCCCAGAAGGGGAATTGGTGGAAACGCATACAGGAGCCGAAACTCCCTCCAAGACATTGACAGAGCATCCGAGGCCAGAGCCAGAGGGTCCTGAGACAGGGATACAAAGCTCGGGAGCTTGTGATTGTGACGGGAAGCAAACAGATCCACATCTGGGGCACCCCAACGGTGACACAGGGATTGAAATACCGAGTTGGAGAGGGACCACTCCCCCTGACGGGACGACCCCCTGCTCAGGGCATCTGCTAGCAGATTTTCCGCCCCCGGAATGTAAACAGCCGAGATGCATTGAACATTGGTCTCTGCCCATGTTAGAATCAGAGACACCTCCTGGAGAGCACCCTTGCTCCGGGTTCCTCCCTGATGATTGATGTAGGCCACCGCCGTCCTGTTGTCTGAGCGTACCTGAATCGCCAGACCCTTCAGGTGCTGGGTCAATTGTTCCAGCACCAACCTGACCGCCCTGAGTTCCAGGACATTGATGGGTAGATGGGCCTCCTGAGGGCCCCACCTCCCCTGGAAACGCAGGGACTTCCAGAATCCCCCCCAGCCCGAGAGACTGGCATCCGTTGTGACCATCTCCCAGGAGGGAGCCAGGAAGGATCTGCCCCTTGTCAAGTTCCCGTGGTCCAGCCACCACGGCAGGGATTGTCTGACCGAGGGGGGAAGCACCCAGATCTCGTCCAAGGACGCTGGGTCCTTGTTCCAAACTGACAGAAGGTGAAGCTGCAGAGTTCTCAAATGGAATTGTGCAAAGGGCACCGCCTCGAAGCTTGCCACCATCGAGCCCACCAACTGCATTCCCTGCCTGATGGAGGGATGAGGGCTTGAGAGCAGGAACCTCACCTGCGTTGTCAGAGCTTCCACCTTCTGTGGAGGAAGGAATATCTTTGACTGAACTGAATCCAGAATCATCCCCAGAAACGGGGTTACTGAGGAGGGGGACAGAGAGGACTTTGGGTAATTGATCACCCAGCCGAAGGACTCCAGGGTGGTCACCACCGACCGCGTGTCCAGCTCTGCTTGCTGCAGAGACGAGATTGAGATGAGATTAGTATATCGTCCAGGTAGGGCAACGCCCGTATGCCTTTTAGTCTCAACAGAGACATTACTCCTGCCAGCACCTTGGTGAATACCCTGGAGGCCGACGTAAGACCGAATGGCAGAGCCACAAACTGGTAATGCTGATCCAGCAGCGCAAATCTGAGAAACTTTTGATGCCCTGGGAACACCGGAACGTGCAGGTAAGCGTCCTTGATGTCCACAGATGTCATGAAGTCCCTTGGGCGCAACGAGGCAATGGCCGAGCGCAGAGTTTCCATACGAAAATGTCTGTTTCTCACAAATCTGTCAATAAGATTTTTAAATCCAGAATGGGTCTGACTGACCCGTCCTTTTTGGGCACAGTGAACAGGTTGGAATAAAACCTCACGCCTCTGTCTTTTGAGGAGACCTTGCAAATGACCCCGAGGTCTAGAAGGTCCTGCACCGCTAGCATCAAGACTCGCGCTGAGGTAGGGTCCTGTGGGATTCGGGACCCGATGAACCTGGGAGGGGGCAGTACAGCAAATTCTATCCTGTAACCGGAGGACACTACCTCCTGAATCCACCGGTCTGGGACGTGGCGTCTCCAGACATGCAGAAAATGCTGTAGGCGAGGGCGCCCCTTCATGTCTGGGGGATCTTGGGAGGGGCTTTGGGCTTTGGCCCCCAGGAAGAGCTGGGGCGGCGTCCTCTGTTCTTGTTCCTGAAATCTGTGCGAGCTCCGGCAAAGGACACCCCTCTTCCCTGTTTAGCCCCACGATAGGGGGTCGAGTGGGAGCTTGGGCCACAAAAGGGCCGAATCTGACGCTTGCGCTGGGGCAGCTTGCCCCCTTTAGCAAAGATATCTAACCTTTCTCCAAACAGGCGCAGCCCTTTGAAAGGAAGCCCCGTAAGAGCCTTCTTGGCGACACTGTCAGCTGCCAACTGGCGTAACCAGACCGCACGGCGTATGGCTACCACCAGAGCAGAGGATCTAGCACTCAGCTTAATAGCATCGTCCGATGCAGACAGGATATAATTGATAAAAGTCTCACAGGCAACCAAAGCATTGGCGGCATCAGATGGCAAGTCATCCGCCCCTTCAAGAGCAGTCTTAACCACAGTCCTGAGCGCCACCGCCGTGATGGCTAAGGTGCAAACCGGGCGGAGTGAGGCTCCCCCAAATGCAAAGGCATGACATGCCAGTTGATCAACCCGCCGATCCTCCAGATCCCGCAGCGTAGTAGTGTCAGGGGAGTGCATAATAGAGGTATTGGACAGACCAGGGATTGGGGCATCGACTTCGGGCGGCGAAGTCCAACACTTGATCAGGTCAGCTGGGAATGGATACTTCTTATCCACAGTCTTAGGAACCCCCTGGAGTTTGCTGGGATGTTCCCACTCCTTTAAGACGAGATTATTAAAATGAGTTTGTTCAGGAAACTCCAACCACACCCTAGCGGTATGGAACAGGTCACCTCTTTGCCGAGGAGCCGCAGGCGGGGGAGAGAGGGATAACACATCAAAGATCTGGGCCAGCAATCTATCAACGTCATCATGGGACCAAAGATCAGAACCAGATTCATCCTGACTCCTGGACTCATCGTCGTAGGACCCCGAGTCAGAAAACAGTTCCCCTTCCTCTGAGGGGGAGTGTGCATAAGACAAATGTAAATCATCAGATTCTACAGGAAGAATAGTGGCTTCAGGATTCAAGTGGCACTTTTTAGCGGTAGCCTTGCGCGCCAAGGAGCCAGCGACTAAACTTTCCACTCTAGCCAGTCTAGCGGCCAAATCAGCATGAGAGTCCCCGCTAGTATTGGGGGTTAGACTCAGGCTTGGGGGAGTAGGAGAAACAAGGCGAGGCGTGGGCCCAGCCTCGGAAGAGGTGGGTAGGCCAGCTAGCGCCTGCTGGGCACAAGGGACGCAGACCCGTGCATTGTCACCACTGCTAGGTGTGACCCCACAAGCTACACACAGACGGGCTTGTCACGAAGGAACCCCGTTCACGATATCCTGAGATGCCTCTATATGGTGATTATTATATTCAATATGCCAGTAGGGATTGACGCTGTAAAGCAACCCTGGATGCCCCAAACACCCGCTGGGAAGTGGGAGTGATTTGTTAAAAGGTTCTAGACCGGACTCTACGCCGGGCCGGGAGAAGCCACCGAAGTCCTCGGTCTGAAAGACACAAGGGGAACAGGGATGTCAGAGCCAAGCGCGAAGAAGTCAAAGCTAGGAAAGGGATCACCCAAGAGGGCACTTACAGAACAGCGAGGGGAGGACCGTCTTCACCACGCGCATGTGAGAAGGAAATGGTGCCAAGCGAACCTCGAAGGGTGGGCCAGAGCGGACGATGACGCGGAGCGCGCCAAACCGAAACACGCCCCCCCTCCGGAGAGCGCGAAGATCGAAGGCGCGCAGCCAATCAGAAGCGACAGATATTGTCAGGGAGACATCACCTCAGAGAGATCTGACAGGGTGAATACAGTGAAAGAACGCCAAGCGTCAATTGAATAAAACTGAAGCACGCGCCGAGTAATACATGAAAGCGCAGTAGGAAAGCAAAAGGCTGAGAGTGAAGCGCAGCTCTGACTCCAAGGACCAAATAAGACAATGGTTGACTAGTGTGATTAGGGCAGGGATTAGCCGTCGTACACACGACCCCCCCCCTCTTTTTTCCCCCACTAACGGGGAAATCTAGGGAGGAAGGTGATCCAATATACTGGGTTCACCGCTACACCGGGCGAGGGGCACTAGTGCGGGAGTGGCATCCAATAGAAGGCTCACCATACGCCTTAACCGCCTACCCTATGGAGGGGGATTGCGGTGGATTCTAGCTCCATAAGCACACTAGGTGCTGCCTACCTTCACCTACCCGACCCAACGCAGCCCAGGCTGGGAGGCATTAGTTCACAACGAGGACGGGTGGAAATAGTCTCGCAGGGCCTCGGGCTGTAAAGCCCCGCTCGCCTGCGAGAGCGTGATATTTCATGTCTTCGCAGTTCAAGCAATGCAGAGGAATCTGGGGATTTGTGGGAGGTCCTCCGGTATATGTAGGGCCGGGAGGAGCTTGTTTTCTTCATGTTCTGCAGTGCACGGCGCTTAATGGCGGAGGTATACCCACATGTAAGGACTATGTCTGGAGCAGGACGTGCTGTCTGCTTAGAATACCACAAAGTTTGACCCGCCTGCAAGACATAAGCAAAAGATCCCATAAGCAAAATGCAATAAAGAGAAACATATATAATAAATCAGCCTGCAGGGGCACTTACGGACCGCGATAGGGAGACACCAGGCACACACAGCAGAGAACTAAAATGGCGCCCGCATATACCTCAAGGGGCGGGCCGCGGAGACAGTGATGCAGCACGCGTCAGCCACAAGGCGAAGAGCGCGAAAAACGCGCCCCCCTGACAAGGCCTGACAATGATGGCACAGCAGCGCCTGAGGTGATGTCGCCGCCGACCGAGCGTAGTACAAGCATGTGGCGACGGCAAAAAAAACAGTGCAATAAATTCATAAGGGATCAAAACACAACACACAACATATAGTAAAGACATGCAGCCCCCCCCCCCCCCGAGAACTACAAGGGAGAGCGAAGGGGAAGCGATGGCCAGCCTAAAGGGAGCCAACTGCGGGGACAGGGGGCAAGGGGCATAAAGTGCGGGAGGTGCATCCCATAAGGTTCACCATGGGCCTATACCACCTACCCTTTGGCGGGGGACTGCGGTTGGAGCAGCGCTCCTTAGCAGCTGACAGCGGTGATGCCTACCTTCACCTGAACCAGTGCAGCCTAAGCTGGGAGGCAGTAAATGGAAACGGGTGGGAATAGTCCTACAGGGCCGCAGGCTAATATCCCCGCTCACCTGCGAGTAGAGAGAGCCATCTTCTAGTCATCGCAGCCCAGGCTGCAGAGAAGAACTGGGGATTTTGTGGGAGGTACCTGGTATATATGGGGCGGGAGGAGCCACTTTTCTGTCTCTGCAGTCCAGCGACATCTACTGATTGTATATCCCAAGTGTAAGGAATATCTTCTGGAACAGGACGTGCTGTATACTTAGAATAAAAACATATTCACCTTTTGTCCCCAGCAGCTGTTCCACTCTACTCCGGTGGTATAAAACTCGCAACACGCAGGCCTGTTCTACCTTTCATCATAGGACACGTGGACCTGCCCCCATATCTGGCCTGTTTGCCGCCGGATTCTATCTTGGAACCTAATATATATTTATACTGCTAAATATGCACAGAACACCTACAGTGACAAAAGGTGAATATGTTTTTTATTTTGACCCTTTATTGGCCAACTTACCTTTGTGCCTCCGGCAGTCACTTGGCCCATAGACCTTGATTCAAGCCACATGATAACCAGGCTTGCATGGGGGCAATGTCAATGGGGACCCCCCCAAATTCCTTCCTGCTGTGATCAGCTACCATTTAATAAAAAAGAATTGCTTTACATGTTATTTCTGATAGTTAGTATATATCATCTGCCCCTGCCTGACTGCAATACCTTGTACCAATCCCATCTGCTCTGAAAAAAACATATGACACAGTCTCTGGGGGTAGATACTTGTGATGTGCTTTAGAGGCCTAAACGCAGCTTCAAACAGTTAAGGGGACAATCTGTTGCCTGCTGACCTGAATGTAACACTCCAGGACGTGTTCACGCTGCTGATATAGATCAAAAGTTAAAAGTAAAAAGTAAAAGTTGTGATTCTGCCACAAGATCCAGTCCAGAATCACATATAGCTAGCTATAGATTGTGGGCAGAAGGAACCATGTTTAATTATGAATTATATAAATACATGCATGCAGAAATATTACTCCAAAGCACAAAGTCACCTATATTTGAATTGTCACCTATATTTCTTTCACAACACACATATTATATACTATATAAACATGTCACAATACCTGAGCCAGTGATGCTAGGAGGCGCTTCTCAGATTCGTCTCTACCATAGCACTGAAAGCTGTGGGTGTACACATTGTATTTATAGCCATAGAGGGTCACCTCCACTGTGTTATTGGGGCCCTGCTCTGTCTTCCCAGGAATAAAAGATATCTGTGTGGAGGCGCCACCCAAATCCAACGCGCCCGTTGTCTCTGCACCATCAGGACGTACCCATGTGCTCCAAATGTTCTTCTAAATAAACAAAATACATTGCAAGTGTCATTCAGCACTTAATGGTCAATATCATCAGCCAATAACAAGCTGCCCATTGTAGTAGGGAAGAAAAGAACAGTAAACATAAAGTTATCTAAGTATTAAAGAGGACCAAAATGCTTTTTCACCCCTGCCCCCTTCTCCTAGATGACCTAACCAATAAAAAACAAACAAAAGTACAGTGTCATTATCTAAGTTTTTAAAATGTTTTAAAGAGGACCAAAAGCCTTTTTAGTCCCGCCCACCAGTTTCTCCAACATTCTCACTTAGTTCCAAGAGCCCATGCTAGCGCAATACATCCTTGCACGCCAGGCAGAACGTTGGGGCACACAGGATGGATGAAGCTGATGCAACGACAACTAAATGCATTCCACTCTGTGCGGCATCATATCACCATATTGGGTCCCGGAATGAGATGAGTACCCCAAGGGCTTCTCGATTTGAAACTTAACCCAGACAAGATACTTTTAGGCTTTGGTCTGGGTTTTGATCTTTAAAGTAGACCCAGGTTTTGGTCTGTCCCCCTGGGACATACAGATTTGAAATGCCCCACTGTGTGACACAAGGGCAATCGGCTGCTATACATACCTCGCCGGCGACTCTCCTCCAATCAGCTTCTTCAGCCATGCATATTAATGTATGGCTGAATGGAATCCTAGCTGCACTCAAGTTCAGCGCACAGCATCCCCTGCATCCCTAGGCTGTGCACAACAACACCAGCCATTCAGTTATAGCAGGCATGGCCACGCTCTGCCAGAGAAAGATTCTAGTTATGCTGCTGCCGGCTACGCATGGGCCGAGAGCTCATTGATGAGGTAAGATTTATGAGCGAATAGCAGGGTTTAACATAGCAGAGCATCTGAAATCAAGATGCTCCAGGGGTGGATGTCACACCGGACCTAGCGTCTTATAGATCACTTATGTGCACTTTTCTGAAGACCCTAGGACCGGACCAGGCAACACCAGCAGAAACTCGCCGATCGTCGTCCTGCTGCCTTGGTTTGTTTAGCTGATTCCAGTAAGCAGCTGGGTGGGGCATGTGTACAGCCAGCTCCTATTGAAAAGAATGGGCTCCTCCGTACATGTAACTTCCTGGGGTACGGAGGCCCCATTGTTTTCAATATGCCCATCCACCAGACGGAACCCAGGAGGACAATCAGCAGCGCAGGACCAGTGGTAGGGTAAGCGGATCTGCAAGTTATTGCTGGCGCTGTCTGGCCCTGGAGTCTTAGGACAGGTCTACAGAAGTGCTCTTTTCCTTTAAAGAACAGCTTCTGAGACGCTTCTGAGAGCCTATTTCTGGATGTTTCAGGATGTTGTTGTTGATTTTGTCTCATGTTCTCTGATCTAGTACCTGTGAAAGTCACAGCCTGAGTTGATATATTCGGTCTTTGAAAAGATAGGAAATCGCGGGTGAAAGACTATCACCCCTCATAAACTAAACCTGTCACCTCTAAATTTTATTCCTACCAGGAGAAGAAAACCACAAGCTTGGCTGGAGTTTTATTCAGTTAAGGTGTATAAGTGACCCCTCCTCTCATTATCCAAGGTATTTATATGGATTTTTAATATTACACAATTTCATGCTCCTTTAATGGAGTGCTCACACAGTGTTATGCAAGAAATGAGGTGGAGTTCCCTCCACCTTTTGCTAGTATCAATAGGGGTCATTCTAGAGAAAGGGGGCTAGAAGTCAAAAATAGCAGCCTTATGCAGTAGCACAGTGAAGGGGCATAAACTACATGAGGACAAGGAAAGAATGCTTTGATTTTACACTTAGTTTGGAAAAACTAATTAGACTAGTTTAGTTGAAAGCCTAAACCGGGACAGATTTAATAACCTCCTGCATAAGTAGTGAGCATCACAACATGATATATATGATTCCTTTGCCATTAATCCACCTTCTTCTGATCACATTTGGTCCACATTTACAGAAAAGAAACCTGTTAGATTGAAGATGCACTCTGTGAAAAGCCTCCCCAATACTTAAAGATGGCCTAAACCAGGCTTGGTAGCTGTGTGGTTCTGGTCTGCAGGGGATACAGTGCCACTATGAAGTGATTTAAGCCCCTTGATATAGCAAGTGTTGAAGGTCCAGGTAAGCATGCCCCTTGGGCCCTTTCTATAGTCCAACTCTGCACCCTTTGCAACTTTAATGGGTATCCATTCACTTTATTTTGTGACATATTTTTTACATATTAGGGCAACAGAACATGTCCTACAGGTGCCAGTTCTATAAAAATTATTCCAGAATTTATATGATTTCCTTTGACAGTTGGCCAGCCTTTCAAATCTATATTCCCAGGAGATGTGGATAAAACTGCCCTCTGAACCTAAAAAAAGTCAGCTTCCAACAGACAACCAACATTCATCAGTTAAAATTATACAGTGTAGTACAATGTAACAAGAGGCTAAATATTGGGGTATAGTAAGCATGCAATTTCTTTGCACACACCTCTAAGAAATTTCCCAATAAATAGTTGACTGTAATCCATCCGTACACCCCTTCCTCCTGACCAGTTATGATGTTTGCTCCTCTAAAATCAAATGGCTGGGTTTGGAAGTAATTCTCAATACTGGTCAGGACTCCTTGAGCGGCGCTTTCGTTTTTCAACCTATGCGGTTTACAGGAGACAAGATGCTGAGAAACTGGAAAGGTGGTCTTTCAGTCGTTGCCATACATGCACAAGTAAGGGCTAGTATATTTTTTTTACGACAGGGTATAAGAGGAATAAACAAATGTTCAATAGAGACTTAGCCTGTGTCTTGGCACGTCTTACTGTGTAAGATTGCACTTGTCTGTCTGTTATCTTCAGACTGGCCTAATCACTCACCGAAGAAGTCTCATTCCTGCAGTGGCTCCAAGATAGGCCGGGGTGCTGTTTTGCTGATTTTCAGGTATCACATCTATGACTTTCTTCATGCAGTTGTCTATGTTCTTAGCAGCCATTTCAGGTTCAGCAGCATAACTTGAGATGCCAAGTCCTAGAAAAGAAGAGTATGTCATTCATTGTACTGAGTTTGATTACAATGTAGCCAAATAGAGTACAGGTTACAGCAGAGGTGGACTGCGGCCAAAAATGCAACTGACCTTGGCCATCCCATGTCCAGCTTTCATCCCCACTGAGAATATGCCGCAAGTCCAGCACTCCATCAGTGTCTCTAGGGTGACAGCACTCCATGCAGTCACTCAATCTGAAAATCCCAGAGGTTGGCCATGTTCTCCTGACTTGCAGAGACTGGGTTCAGCTGTTTTCTTCACTGAGTACCTCGGGGGGCCAAGGCCACAGCACTGATGCACCAGGGAAGCAGATGGAAGGTAATAAGTGCTTACATTACCCCAATGGGGATTTTTTTTTATCTGGGCCTGCAGACAATATAGGGACTTTTTTTGGATTCCCCAAACTCCCCAAAACAGCAGAACAGAAATCAGCATTGTTGAGGTTAGAGCCTGCCCTAAATCTTAAAAACCTAGCCTGATGAGGGTTGAGTCTTTTCACTGGCTCAAAATAATTAAGATTTTTGTAATCCATTAAAACAATTATTGGAAGTAAATCCCCTCCAGCCAAGTGTGCCCTTTTCCTAAAATCACAATTTTGTTCTGCCAGGTTAAATTTCTTCTGGGTTGTTGGAATACTGGAAGAAAACTGACTCATGCCAAACTTAAAAGCATTTACCTCAATTACAAAAAGAAAAATTTAACGACTAGATATTTAATGTAATCATGCAATGGAAAGATAGTTCACATTACATAAAATAGGGGATTTTGACATTAAGGAAAGCAGTGATATTGACAATTAAAGTAATTTAAAGTTATGTTTTTCCTCAAGGAAGTTAAGGGAGATTTTTTTAATAAAGAAACTGTCCCTACCACATATTGTGCAGGACAATCGCCCTGGTGATACCCCCAATTTGCAGCCCTCTACCCCTCACTACCCCCATTTTACAGCAATTTGTGGTTCCCCAAAATCCAGGTACCATTGACTTCAATGGGGTTTGGGTCAAGTTCGGATATGCAAACTGAACTTTTGTTCAAAGTGCAGCCGAACTTGCCGACCTTCATTGGGTTCGCCCAACACTACTCATCACCAATGATTAATATGTCACAAATAAGCAAAAATCCAACCTAAAAAACTGCAATCTATTTAAGATGTTGAGGAAATAGCCCTTCAAGCTCTACTATCTCCCTGAATTTCCATGAACCAGGGAACTTAGAAGTACCAACCCTTCCCTCTGCCCCGTCCACACCTTCGAGAGAACCCTATTCAGCAGTCCTGGCTGGAGTATGCACCCTAGTAGTTATCCCTTCACACATTTCTGATGAAGATACACTAACCACTAGAGGACCAGAAAAGTCCGACCCAGAAAGATCAGAATAATCTGAAAAGCATTCTCCACACCCTGACAAAAGACATTCATGACGTCAAAAAGCCAATAGCATCCGAAATAGAAGACTTAAAATCTTCAATTGCGTAAACCTTCATAAAAACTCAAATGGAAGATCTAAAAATCAGTATAGTTACATTGATTACAGAAACAATCGCAAATGAATTGGCTGAATTAAAAGAAGCAATACACATCATAACTCTAGAAGCAGACTCAGTAACAACAGCCACAGAAAGGAAAGAAAACCATAGAATATTAACAGCACATCAAGGTCAACTGAAGGTTCAGGAAAAAAAATAGGCGATTTAGGAAAAGATCAAGAAGAAGTTACCTCAAATTCAAAAAGATAGATGACAGTATCCCTAGACATGACCTTTCAATTCAGGATGCCCCAAAGAAAAGCCAGTGGCTGGACCTGGAATCTTTTAGATTGCACCATTAATGTTGCAAGCAAACAGGAACATCACCCTCCAAGATGGCCACTGGACTGCAGATTTTATTCGACTGGAATATTAAGGACTGGGAAATCCCGAATTTGGTTCCGAAGCAGTCTTTTACTGGATTCATGGTCCATTAACTAACCTCCTAGTTGTCACAAATATCCACCAAAACTGTAAGGGACAAGCGACATAAATAAACGGGATCGTTTCCGATATAAACATAATGGGGGAAAAAAGAAAAAAAAAATGGGGGGGCTAAAAAGGAAAAAATATATATAAATATATTTGTGAACTTAATTTGGTTACCTGGGGCACAGACCGTGGCACCTGGGGCAAGCGAGAGGTCATGGACTTAGACGGACCTACGAAATATATTATTCTCCAAAAAGTCTAGTCCTGAGTGGTTAAATTCTGGCAGGGCAGGGCGATATTGGATAGGTGATATTGGAACAATGAACATTGTGGATCATGCCCCATGCCTCTTCTATTGAAGAATACTATTACATTTAATGACACAGAGAATGTCTCTATTAAAGCGGAAGTTTAGTCACAAAGTGCCCCCCCCCCCCACAACCTGCCAGCCTACCCTGGCACTGAGGCAGGACGGGGGTTAAAAAGAAAAAGACCCCTACCCTATTTAGGGATCAACCTGACGGCTGACATCAATGACATTTTTAAGGCAAATTATCCAGGAACCATCAAAACACTTGACTCCTTGCTCCATTCCTGGCACTTTATAAAGCTATCTTGGTTGGGTCGCATTGCCACTCTCAAGATGACGATTCTGCCTAAAATCCTATACCTATTCAGGGTACTCCCAGTCCAAGTTCCACAAAAAATTCTGGACTCTCTCCAACAAAAATGTATGCATTTTGCGTGGAACAGAACTAGGCCCAGAATTAATAAAGCCACATTGATTTGCAAGAGAGAGAAGGGGGGGCTGGCGTTCCCCTCGATTAAAAAATATTATTTAGCAGCTCAGGTGGCTTCCCTGGTCCTGCTCCATGCAACAAAAAACATACCCCTCTGGGTAACTAATGATATTTTAAAATGCTCACCTATCTCCCCAGCATCGCTACTATGGACCCTGAAAGCTTTAAGGCCCAAATCCTTGCCTCCTATTCTAGTGTTTTCTCTTTCAGTCTGGGATGGGGTGAGATCCAATTTCACATCCTCCTCGCTGCTGGGTAACCCCTTATTCCCCCCAGGTATTACCCACCCGACTAATTTTAGATGGTGGACACAGAGAGGTTACACTGCAGTGGATAGCTTTTGCACCCCGAATGGTATGAAGTCATGTCAGAATATCAACTCAGGGGAAAATTTACCCCCATCTGAAACCTTTAGGTTCCTACAAATCCAACACTTTATAAAGAATGTGCTAAAACGCTCCCAGCTCTGTGCTTTCATGCAAGATGGTGGCACCCAGTGTCCTGAGCACCGGGAGAGCGACGTGGGCCCCTGAATAAGATGAGGGGTCTTTTTCTTTCTAACCCCCCATCCTGCCTCAGTGCCAGGGTAGGATGGCAGGGCAGAAGGGGTGCTTTTTGACTAAACATCCGATTTAATGTGAACTGGGAGTGCCATAAAAGCTACACTAGGGGAATTATACAATATATTAGTGCCTCTATTAAAAAAAATAAGAAGGAAATTGATTCTCTCTGGACCCGTATATATCCTTCTTAGAGCAAGAACATAAAAAGACCTTAGCGGACAACACTCTTCAAGAATTAACGAACGCTACATTGAAATTTAAATTATTCATAAACCCTGGGATGCATTCATTATATCATAATCAAACAGAAAGGGATCTAAGGTTAGAAAGATGCAGGAGGCATCTGGCGGCCTACATTAACAACAGAAGAGCCATCAACTTCATAGAAAAAATCAGACACAGGTGATAGGCATCTCACTCTAGATGGTATCAAGAATGAATTTGTGAAATTCTTTAAAAAATGTACAATATTAAATCAAATAACTTAAGATTCCTCTACAATATTGCAACATTTCTCATCATTGTGCCTAAAAGACAACAAATAGAATACCTTGATTTGCTTTCCACCTTTCAGGAAGTAGATCAAAGATGAATGATTGTAAGACCCCTGGTTTACACGGTTTCCCAGTAGAATACTATTTAACAATATGTTATGCATATATCCTAAGACTAACAAATGACATAGATACCCTACACCCTATTTCCCTTCTAATGAATACTGTACGGTAATTCAGATTCCCAAATCAGATAAAGACCCGACTCTCTGCACCAGTTTTAGACCAATCTCTCTAATCAATTTAGATTTAAAGATTTATGCCACTATGATAGCCACAAGACTTTACATATTTCTCCAGGATATTATTTCATTTCATCAGGCAGGCTTCATGCCTAACAGAGGAGTCCATTAGAACATCTCTATGGCAGCCTCAGCTATTATATCCATTTCAGAAAAAAAAATTGTTTTTACTTCCTTTTGAAGTAGACCACTCTGAATTAATAGCAATTAAGGAAAAATGCCGCTATAAACCTCAATTAAACCACATGGGCTTTGATGATGAGAAATCTAGATAAACTATCAAAAAAATAACTATAACCCTCTGGTTACGATACTGAAACAGATACAGATACTTGTGATTGGTGTGATACATATAAAGCTACAATTTTCTGCAGCGGCATAACATGCACGCTTTCTACTCACCTTTCCATGTTCCAGACGATGCTGTCTTGCGGGCATCCCAACATGGGACCTTTGAAGCTGCAGCTCTGTGTGGTTGGTATGGCCAAGTTGGGGGCGCATCTCTAGGGAGGACCCAAGTGAAGATGTGTGGTGATCTTCTCCCTGGGCGCGCCTCCGCTTTGAACTGTCTGGCCACCTGGGGCGCGTGACCAAATGACATGAAACCCCACAACCCCATCTCTTTATTTCCATTGCATGGTGTATGAGGGTGTCACCAAGGAGGAGGGCAGTTTAGGCCCTCTTTGGCCCGACATGTGGTTTCCTGCACTGACCCGCCCACTTCCTTTTAGGTTTCCTTCTAGGAGGACGCCACTGGTCACGTGGATTGGTTGGTGTATCCTTTTTAACTGTTACAATTTTGATGTCTTGTTATCTATGACTAAGGAGCGGAGTGGTCCAAATGCATAAGATCTGCTCCTGCCCTCTTCATCTCACCTCAAAGGGAGAGGACCAGCGGCCACATCCCCTGCTTCCCTCTAACAGGGAGCGTTCCCGCTCCGGCCATACACAATGCCCTGGGCGGGGAAGGTGCCCTGCTAAAGGGTTAGCGTGGATGCGGCTTCTGCTCTCGCATGCGCCGTTGGATCGGGGAAGAAGGTGAGTTCCCTGGTGACCTGGGGGGTTTCACATAGCGAGGCATCCAGATTCGATGGGAATCGGCTTTTACTGATGGTGTGTCACGCTCCCAGAACCTCAATTACCACTTGGACAACTCCAGCTCTCTTGGTAAGGACCTCAACCCCCAATCTCCGCAGCCAGCTTCACCTATAGGAGCCCCCACTTGCCGAGACGCAGAACACGCCTGCTCGGGATCGGTTGCCCCCAGGACTTTATGGCTCAAAGGATGAGGTCTTACGGTACAGAGAACTGGAGAGTCCGTGGCTGGAAGTGGAATCGGGTAGCCGGTATGTGAGCGTAAGGTGGCAGTCCAATAGACAGGCAAGGGTCGGCAACAGGAGTGGAGATCGAGGATGGTCAAGGCAAGCAAGGGTCGGCAACAGGAGTGGAGATCGAGGATGGTCAAACAAGCGAGGGTCGGCAACAGGAGTGGAGATCGAGGATGGTCAAACAAGCGAGGGTCGGCAACAGGAGTGGAAATCGAGGATGGTCAAACTGGCAAGGGTCGGCAACAGGAACGGAGATCAAGGATGGTCAAACTGGCAAGGGTCGGCAACAGGAATCAGGATCAAAATCGAGGATAAACAGCTACAAGGGTCTAGGTGCTATAACAGGCAACCAGCAACTGGCAGAAGGTGGTTATAAAGGAACTAGGTATGATTGGGCTAGGGGAACGATTCAAATGATTGGTGCGACTGGGATCTGATAACTGATAGGACGGAACACAGGAGTAAGAGAGGGCTGATAGGAGGAAGTCAAGAGGAATTGAAAAACAGAACGAGATTGGCCAGTGAACACACTCCCCCCACCCACACCTGTACCTTTAATTAATTTACCTCCGGCGGCCGCGCTGAGAACAGCGGCGCCGGAGGACATAGTAACAACGTGCTCGCGCGTGTGCGCGAGCACGAGTGCTGGAGCCGGGGACGCCGGCCGAAGAGGCACCAGGTGCGCGCGCGCCAGGGAGAAGGAAGGCCGCCGCCCGCCGCGGCCGCCGATCAGAAAGCCGCGCGGCGGGACGGGGAGCGCGAGAGGAACGGGGCACAGGTAAGTGAGTGCTGACATTACCCCCCCCTCACGAGGGGCCTCCGGACCCTCACCAGGTTTTTCCGGATTGTCACGGTGAAATTTCTTTACCAGAGTCCTGGCGTGAACATCCCTAGAAGAAACCCAGCACCTCTCCTCAGGACCATAACCAACCCAATCAATTAAATACTGTATAGTATTACGCACTCTACGAGAATCCAAAATCTTGTTTACTTCATATTCTTGTGCATTATCTACTAAAACCGGAGGAGGACCAACAGGAGACGAGTCTTTAGCAGGTTTCAACAGAGAAACATGAAATGAGTCGGAGATCTTCATAGTAGAAGGGAGCCGTACTTTATAGGTAACATTATTAAGTTTCCTGATAATAGGATAAGGACCAATAAATTTAGGACCCAATTTATAAGAAGGCTGACGGAGAGCGATATTCCTAGTGGAAACCCAAACAAGGTCTCCACATTGAAGGATAGGTTCCTGAGACCTGTGACGATCAGCAAACTTTTTATATTTTACGCGCATAGTTTCTAAATTTTTCTTGACACATGCCCAAACCTCTTTCCGTTTTTGAAGCCACTCTTCTAAGACCGGAAAATCAGAAGGTGCTGCAGAAAAAGAAGAAGCTTTAGGATGCTTTCCATAATTACAGAAGAACGGGGATATTTTGGTACTATCACTCGGCGCATTATTATACGCGAACTCCGCAAAGTCAATAAATTCCGACCACTGCTCCTGAGTGTCAGAGATGTAACATCTTAAATATTGTTCTAAGCTCTGATTCGTTCTTTCGGTCTGCCCATTAGACTGGGGATGATACGCGGAGGATAAAGAGACCTGAATCCCCAAACGTGAACAAAAATTTTTCCAAAATCGTGATATAAATTGCACACCCCGATCGGAAACAATATTTACTGGAATACCATGAAGACGAAAAATATGCGAGATGAATAGGCGCGAAAGTTCAGGAGCCGAGGGTAGTTTGGGTAAAGCAATAAAATGAGCCATCTTACTAAATCTATCAACGACTACCCAAATCACAGTGTTCCCATGCGAGAGAGGTAAATCAACAATGAAATCCATTGAGATGTGAGACCATGGTTCTTTAGGGATCTCAAGCGGAATCAGATACCCACTAGGGGCCTTGTGAACCCCTTTACTTCGTGCACAAACAGGACATGCGTCGATAAGGGTAGTGATATCACGTCTCATAGAAGGCCACCATACATGACGTCGAGCTAAAATAAAAGTTTTACGAATTCCCAGGTGCCCGGCAGTTTTGGCGTCGTGGAATTCGCGGATTACGTCGGAACGCAAATGCGGTGGCACAAATTGACGTCCTGCTGGTACATTTACAGGTGAATCATCTTGGAAGGGCGCCAAAACATTAGAAAGATCGGGGAGTAGGGCCCCGACCACACAACCTGCAGGTAAAATAGGTTCACCAGAATCTCCTCGATCTTTACACTCACCGAACATACGCGATAGAGCATCGGCTTTAGTATTTTTTACACCCGGCTTAAAAGTAATAATAAAATTGAAATGTGAAAAAAATAATGCCCAACGGGCCTGACGAGAATTCAACCTCTTGGCGGAGCCTATATACTCCAGATTTTTATGATCGGTATATACAGTGATAGGATGCAGAGAGCCCTCTAACCAGTGACGCCATTCATCAAATGCCAGTTTAATAGCTAATAGTTCCCTATTGCCAACGTCATAATTTTGTTCCGCGGTATTAAATTTCCGAGAGAAATAGGCACATGGATGCATACGTTCAGGAGATCCAGAGAATTGCGATAAAACAGCCCCCACACCCAATTCAGAGGCATCAACCTCAACAATAAAAGGTCTGTTGACATCAGGGTGCACTAAGACTGGCGCTGAAGTAAAAGCCTGTTTCAAGACACCAAAAGCTTCAATAGCTGATGGTGACCAGTTAACAGTGAACGCGGCTTTACGGGTGAGATTGGTGAGGGGAGCAACGATACTAGAAAAACCCTTGATAAAACGTCGATAGAAATTAGCAAACCCTAGAAAACGTTGTAATTCTTTTAAAGATTTGGGTTGTACCCAATCCCGCACCGCTGAAACCTTTCCCGCATCCATCTCCAACCCCTGACTGGAAATAATATACCCTAAGAAGGGAACGGAGGTAACTTCAAACATACATTTAGAGATTTTAGCGTATAGATTATTTTCCCTCAATTTCTGAAGGACCAGTTTCACATGTTGCCTGTGTTCCAAAAGGTTCTTGGAGAAAATGAGGATGTCATCCAAATAAACCACTACGAAGATACCCAAATAGTCACGAAACACGTCATTAACAAAATCTTGAAAGACCGCAGGAGCATTGCAAAGGCCAAAAGGCATGACTAAATATTCATAATGACCATCTTTAACATTGAAAGCCGTCTTCCATTCATCCCCTTGTCGTATACGGATTAGATTGTAGGCCCCCTTTAGATCTAGTTTAGAAAAGATCCGAGCCCCCACCACCTGATTGAATAAATCACCTATTAAGGGAAGAGGATAACGATTTTTAATGGTGATCTTATTCAATGCTCTATAATCTATGCAAGGCCTTAAACCCCCATCCTTCTTCTCAACAAAAAAGAAGCCGGCACCCGCCGGTGAGGTTGACGGGCGGATAAAGCCTTTACTCAGATTTTCCGAAATATATTCCTTCATAGCCTGCTCTTCTGCCCGATTCAGATTATAAATTTTCCCCCTAGGAGGAATAGTTCCCGGAAGTAAGTCGATGGGACAATCATAGGGTCTGTGTGGGGGAAGTTTATCAGCGGATCGCTCAGAAAAGACATCTGCCCAATCAGAATAAGGCAGAGGTAATTCCTGGGGCAAAATCTGAACACTCCTAAGGATAGTGGAGAAGCAATGTGCCTTGCAGTAATTGCTCCATCTCACCAGGTCACCAGAGTGCCAATTAAATATGGGGTTATGGAGCTTTAGCCATGGATATCCCAAAACTACTGGTGTTTCTGGACAATCAAACACCAGAAATTCTATAAGTTCAGAATGGGATGAGCCCACCACTAATTTGAGAGGAGGGGTCTTGTGGCTGACCGGTCCTCCCTGGATAGCCTTCCCATTTATAGCCAACACCTGGAGAGACTTTTCAAGAGGTACCAGTGGAACTCCCAGGATAGAGACTATGTTCCGATCCAGGAAGTTACCCGCAGCTCCACTATCGACAAAAGCAGATACTGCCTGTTTGGAAAGACCCCAGAAAAGTTCTGTAGGGATTAACATCTTATCATGGTGAGAGTAATGCTTCCATCCACCTAGGTCAGCACCCTCTTCCTGACCTAGGCGAGAAAGTTTCCCGCCGGATATCCCTTATTAGGGCAAGACCTGGCAAAATGCCCCGGGGACCCACAATAGAGACAAAGACCCAAAGACCGTCTTCGTTGTTTCTCGTCCTGAGAAAGACGGGCTCTGCCAACCTGCATTGGCTCCTCTTGAGAGGGGGAGGAGGAGTTTACCCCACCAGGAATTGAAGGACTGGGAGTTTGTGAGGGTCTAAAGGGAGTAGTAACCCTAACCCTTTCCCTGGCTCTCTCCCTAAGACGCCTATCGATCCTGATGGAGACCTGCATAAGCTGGTCCAAATCTTTTGGAGTAGGAAAGTTGACCAGGGCATCTTTAATATTTTCGGACAGCCCCATACGGTATTGGCTACACAGGGCTGGATTATTCCAGGTAGATTCTACTGCCCAGCACCGGAACTCAGCGCTGTAGTCCTCGGCGGAATTCCGACCCTGCTTCAAGGCCCGAAGCCTGTTTTCCGCCGTGGACTGACGATCTGGATCCGCATACAACACTCCCATAGCTGAAAAAAAAGATGTCACGGAGTGTAAGGCAGGATCTTCAGGGAGCAAGCTGAAAGCCCATGACTGGGGATATCCTTGTAACAAAGAAATAATTAAACCCACCCATTGGGTTTCTGTGCCAGAAGATAAAGGCCGCAGCCTAAAGTAGAGTTCACACGAATTCTTGAAATTCGAAAAGCCGGCCCGGTCTCCAAAGAATTTTTCAGGCAAAGGAACCTTAGGCTCAGGAATATGAGGTGATACAGCGGGTGTTGAAGTCTGGCGGGTTTCTTGATTGGCCACCCTCTGGGCAAGTTGATTGATAGCGGTGGCCATCGCCTGAACTTGCTGTACCAGGTCTTCCATATTGATATTTTTGGGCCTGTTATAATGTCACGCTCCCAGAACCTCAATTACCACTTGGACAACTCCAGCTCTCTTGGTAAGGACCTCAACCCCCAATCTCCGCAGCCAGCTTCACCTATAGGAGCCCCCGCTTGCCGAGACGCAGAACACGCCTGCTCGGGATCGGTTGCCCCCAGGACTTTATGGCTCAAAGGATGAGGTCTTACGGTACAGAGAACTGGAGAGTCCGCGGCTGGAAGTGGAATCGGGTAGCCGGTATGTGAGCGTAAGGTGGCAGTCCAATAGACAGGCAAGGGTCGGCAACAGGAGTGGAGATCGAGGATGGTCAAGGCAAGCAAGGGTCGGCAACAGGAGTGGAGATCGAGGATGGTCAAACAAGCGAGGGTCGGCAACAGGAGTGGAGATCGAGGATGGTCAAACAAGCGAGGGTCGGCAACAGGAGTGGAAATCGAGGATGGTCAAACTGGCAAGGGTCGGCAACAGGAACGGAGATCAAGGATGGTCAAACTGGCAAGGGTCGGCAACAGGAATCAGGATCAAAATCGAGGATAAACAGCTACAAGGGTCTAGGCGCTATAACAGGCAACCAGCAACTGGCAGAAGGTGGTTATAAAGGAACTAGGTATGATTGGGCTAGGGGAACGATTCAAATGATTGGTGCGACTGGGATCTGATAACTGATAGGACGGAACACAGGAGTAAGAGAGGGCTGATAGGAGGAAGTCAAGAGGAATTGAAAAAACAGAACGAGATTGGCCAGTGAACACACTCCCCCCACCCACACCTGTACCTTTAATTAATTTACCTCCGGCGGCCGCGCTGAGAACAGCGGCGCCGGAGGACATAGTAACAACGTGCTCGCGCGTGTGCGCGAGCACGAGTGCTGGAGCCGGGGACGCCGGCCGAAGAGAAAGCCGCGCGGCGGGACGGGGAGCGCGAGAGGAACGGGGCACAGGTAAGTGAGTGCTGACATGGTGTTAGGTCTTCACACGCCCCTTTCTATTTCAGTAAATGGAGGGGGAATGGCAGCTTACTGTGACTGATGGTGGGGGTCATATCCGTGTCAGAGAAGGTGGCAATCAGGCTACCAGTGTGGGCACCCATGGTGAGTATAGCATTTTTCATGCTGAAAATCTTTTTAGAATCATCCAATTTGCCAATGATACCACTGTAGTAGGCCTAATTAGCAACAACAATAAAACTGCCTACAAGACTCAAGTGGGAATCTTGAATCACGGTGTAATGCACACAACCTTATCCGTTGCATTAATAATTGACTTCAGACATTTCCACCCAAAACACCATCCTATTATAACTGATGATGAGGAAGATTGTAACCAACACAAAAATTATTAGGAATCCAGATCTCTCAGGACTCAAATTGAGGCAAGCAAGCTACTGCTGCCTTAAGAAAGGCCCAGGAATTGAAAAGATTATGTCTCAGGGCATCCTTAAAACTTTTTACAATTCTGCTATTGGATAGATCTTGACCATATCCTTAAATTGACTGGCAAGTCAAAAGTTAAAAAATAAATATCACTCGCTTACCTTACATTCAGTCCATCCAGCGTTGTCTTTCCTGCCATGTTGTTCTGCTTAGTGAGTAAATAATTTCCTCATTCTGCTTTCATTTTCCACCTTGCTGACCTGGTCCTTCAATCAACCTTTATTGGACAGAGAATGGAAACACACCCCACACCCTCCACAGACATTCTTATTGGCTTCCTCTCTCTGCAGCTCCGAAACCCCGCCCTCCTCTCATACTTATCACATTGTGCTTACATCACATTGCTGTTGCCACACTCACTGCTCCAATGCTTTACTATTTTTACCAATAACTTAGGAACTACAGCATCTTTTTGAAAATGGATTGAAGTTTAGGATAGTGCAACATTTAGCCTGAGACAATGGGACAACAACTGGGCTTGAGTTTAGTATAACTTTAACAGTCTGGTATGGTGGTGCTACAGTCAAGGACAAGCATAGCCTGGAGAGAGTCACCAGAATGCCAAATGCATATTGGATCCTCCTTACCATCCCTGGAAGAGCAATTTACCAGTAGAATCTTTTCAATGGCGAGGAAAATAACAACACACAATAACACACCCAGGGCATTCCTTCTTCAGGCTTTTACACTCTGGGTGCAGATTTATGGCTAATACGATGTAAAACTACTAGACAAAAAAACAGTTTTTTTCCCTGGGCCAATAAGACTCTAAACAAATAGGGGACTTCAAACTCAATCTCTATCAAGCCTACAACTTATATCTGCTGCATGCTGGTTGATTGTTTTATTAAAACAAGTTTCGCTTGACTGAAAATGTTACAGACTTAAAACTCTACAATACCAACTGCTTACCATGCACTGTTTGCTATTGTAACTGTAACGTGTTACAATGGTATCTCCTTGCCACAAACATTCCTTGTATGGTCCCTGCACTTGGCAGAATAAAGTACGGTATCTGTATCACTGTATGTTGTTAACCTATTAACCAAGTAGACCCCATTGTTTTAAAATGAAGTTTGCAATACAGAGAAAACTTTTCGTTTAGTGCTGATATCTACACTCCCCATGTGGTGGGAGTGTCCTCTTTCCCGGGAGTGCTGATTTTACTATCATAAAGCTTTCCTGCTTGCAGAGAGGTTGGGGGGGGGGCTCAGAGGATTGACAGGAAAGGGAAAGGGTTAGTTAGCAGCCAAGAGGGTGGAATAAAGGTATACATTCTGAATGGAGGGGCGTGCATTGTCCAGGACAGTAATCTCAATTGATGGACAATACCCCATGAGGGGAGGGGGGAGTTGCATTTACAGTTCAGACTTGACATCCGGATCAAAATACATTTCAAAGAGTCAGTTTCACGTGTCAATTATTTGCAGACAGCTGTTAATAGAGAGGTTGAAATGGTGAAGGAGTAACCTGCTCCCCAAAGCTCCCAAAAAACAGAATGGGGGATGACTCATTTCTCCCACCCATCCTGATGACACCATTAAGTCGGAGTGTAACGCAAGTCTATTGTCTAATTGCCCGCATTATAAGCTACTTGCCAATATAAAACCGATTTATCATCATTTGTGTAGGAGAAGCTAAGGCTCACATAAAGGCTTTGTACATGATAGCTATACAAAAGTTACACTTATTTTAACCAGGACAACATGCTGAGCACTGTCTGAATTGTCTTAACAGGGCTCCACTCCCCCCCAAATATTGGGTAGTGATTAAATAGTGATAGTGGATGATTTAAGGATTGTTAAACCAGATGATTATCAAATCATTCTGATGTGCCCCTGCCAAACAGGGAAGACCCCCAGAACACCCCGATTGAGGGTGCCCCGCTGTATGAAACCCCCCAGGTCGCCCCAACTAAATCACCTTTACCCGGTCCTACGGTGCATTAGCAGCCTCTCGCCCAATCAGAGTGCTCGACTGCTTTGACAAGAGCTCGTCTAGGCTTGTCTAAGGAGACAAGTCCGGCCTAGCTCCGCTGAGTGTGCCGCTGGCCGCATCTCTGCCGCCCTCTAACAGGGAGCTCAACGGAATTCACAAATAGCTGAGTGGGCACGTGCCCTGCTAAAAGGACAGCAGTGATGCGGTGCTGCTTGTGCATGCACCGTTGGACCGGAGGGAGAAGGTGAGTATACCGGGCAACCAGGGGGGTTTCACACAGTAGGTCATCTCGATTCTGGATGCCCCAGGGGGAGGGAATCAAGCGGCCCTGGAATCTTTGGTCCACTTTAAAGGCGTTGTTAAGCCTAGGGTTAAAATACTCCTCAAAGGTCATAACTTTGCAATCCTGACCATGGGGTTCATTTTGATATTCTTAGTATACAGTACGCTCCAGATATAGTACTTACAATTGGGTTATCCTCCGCCAGATGGCGCTGCACTGCAGAGACATGCAAAAACAGGCTCCTCCCAGCCCCTCAAATACCCAGGGACCTCCCACAAATCCCCAGATTTCTCTGCAGTGCCGACTGCGAAGACATGAAGTATCACTCTCTTGCAGGTGAGCGGGGCTATCAAAGCTTGCGGCCCTGTTGGACTATTCCCACCCGTCCTCCGTGTTATGTGCCTCCCAGCCTGGGCTGCGCTGGTCGGGTGAAGGTAGCCAGCACCATGCGTGCTTATGGAGCCATGCTCCACCGCAGTCCCCCACCAAAGGGTAGGCGTTTTAGGCTGATGGTGAGCCTCTAGGGGATGCCCCTCCCGCATTATTGCCCCATGCCCCGTGTAGCGGTGGGCCCTGTACAAAGGGTCGCCATCCTCCCTCGTTCCCCCCGTAGCTCGGGGGGAAAGAAAGGGGGGGGTGTGGTAGTCTCAGTGTATGGTGTTTACACGCTTATGGCCTTAGTATTGTCCTTTAACTGGTATTCCTGGTGTCAGAGCCGCGCTGTTTGCATTTTTATTGTGTATCTGCCGCCGCACGCGCCTTTTCCTTTACTGGATGTGCTGCGCCGGGCGGCAGCGCCGCCTCAGACGCTGCGGCGTCTTCATTGGCAAATCATTTTTCTAAGTGTGTCATACACTTCGCTCCTCATGACAACGTTGAAACTATCTCAGAGCTTCGCGCTCTTCGGGGGGGCGGGGACCTGGTTTGGCGCGCTCCGCGTCACAGCCCGCTCTGGCCCACCCTTCGAGGTTCGCTTGGCGCCATTTTGATGTTAGTCGCACGCACGCATGGTAGCGGTCCTCCTCCTCCCTTGGTCTGTAAGTGCCCTCGCGGGCGATTTTCATGATCCTTGACGCTACCATGCGTGCGTGCGACTAACATCAAAATGGCGCCAAGCGAACCTCGAAGGGCGGGCCAGAGCGGGCTGTGACGCGGAGCGCGCCAAACCAGGTCCCCGCCCCCCCGAAGAGCGCGAAGCTCTGAGATAGTTTCAACGTTGTCATGGCATGGTTCTGACACCCTTTATTCCCATTATGTCTTTCAGACGATTGAATCCAGTGGCTTCTCCCGGCCCGGTGTAATTTATAGCGGACCTTGTAAATTTCTCCCACTTTCCTAGCGGGTCTTGGGGCATCCAGGGTTGCCTATAGCGTAAATCCCTGCTGGCATATTGTGCCTAAATAATCACCATATGGAGGCATCTCAGAATTATGTGACCGGGGTCCCTCTGGGACAAGACCGGCTGTGTATAGCGTGTGGACAACCCCACGCTGATGTGGACAGGGCACGGGTCTGCGGACCCTGCGCCGAGCAAGCACTGGCCCTGCAATCAGGCTTGCCAGTGGCTGCACCTCGCTTCAATTCACCTATCACCCCAGGCTTAAATCTCACTCCTGCTGAGTCGCATACAAGTGGGGATTTGCAGCCTGCTGTGCCTTCCAGACTGCCTACGGCT
Organism: Gastrophryne carolinensis; assembly: GCA_027917425.1. NCBI lineage: Eukaryota > Metazoa > Chordata > Amphibia > Anura > Microhylidae > Gastrophryne > Gastrophryne carolinensis. The sequence goes on from CM051239.1 coordinate 52,312,346, forward strand.
GAACAGATTATTGCGAGGTTGTCAGAGCGCATGGGCCCTGGTAAGAAGCGGCACTTGACTCCTCATGTTTCTGTTTTTCCTATGGGAACCGAGGAGTTTACTACTCCGTGTGACTATACCCCGTCTGATGAAGGAGAGTTGTTCTCTGACTCAGGCTCATCTGAGGCTGAGGAGTCATAACGATTCTGGCCCTGAATACTGGGGCCAGTGTGACACTGACGATTTGTTGATTAAGGTCTTTAAGGTACTGTCTATCTCTCTCCCTGGTGAGGCTCCCAAGCCGAGAGGGGAGCGTTTCCATACAGCAACAGCGCGCTTGGAATTTCTAGAGCAGGCTCATTTCCACGCTCTTGTGCTCAAGGAATGGGAATGCCCCAGTAAACTTCCAGGGGTTCCAGGGGACTGGGATAGGAAATACCCCTTTCCCCCTGCGGTGGTTAATTGTTGGTCATCACCCCCCGTGGTGGATGCGGCGATCATAGGGGTTCCTAATCCCCCCTTTATTACAGCCCCTGCTTATAGTACCCTTCGGGATGCTGAGGACCGGCACATTGATCTGCGGGCCTCCCACGCCTTTTCTTGTGCAGGGACGGCGCTGCGCCTGGTCTGTGCCGCGGCTATTACTGCAGTGGCCGCTAGAACCCTTATCAGAAAGATGCTTGATCATCACCCTGAGGATCTCCCCTGGGAGGTGTTTAATGCACTCTCCAGTTGTGATGTATTTGTAAAATTTATCCTATTAGCGCTGGATGACACCATTAGAATGTGTGCAAGAACTTCTGCCCTTGTGGTGGCTATACGTCGCTTGGTCTGGCTGCGACAGTGGGTTGCTGACAATGCTACTAAAAAGACTCTTACTGGGCTTCCCTTTAGAGGGCAACGCCTATTTGGGGCCCGTATGGACCTGTTTGGTAAAAAGGGCAAATCACCCCAACGCAGGCGGCTGTCTCGGCCCCCTCGGGGCAGGGACACCCCTCCCCCTCCATACCATAGTGTTAAACAGGAACCAGGGGTGTCCTTCCTGGGGGCTCGTGCAGAATCCTGCCCCAGGAGCGGCAGACAACGCCCTGGCCCCTCCGCGGGGCTAAGCCTAAATCTTCCACCAAACCCCCTCAAGCATGATGGGGCGCCCTCGCCCGTCTGGATGAGGGGATGGCTGCAGCACCTTCCTCTTGTCAGGAGGCATCACGCCTCATTCTGGTGGATTCAGGGGGTAGTGTCCTCCGGATACAGGATAGAGTTTGCTGCCCGGCCTCCCCCAAGATTATCAAGGTACTCCTGGTCCCTGCCTCTTTTCAGGTGTTGGTGCAGGCCATGCATGGCCTGTGGGGTCTGGGGTCACTTGCAGATTGCCCCTAACAGGCAGAGGCAGGGGCCGCTACACCAACCTTTTCCACAGTCCCCCGAAAGGATGGGTCAGTCTGGCCCATTCTGCATTCACAAGTTTGCGGCTATTCACCAGTTACAGGCAGTTTCTGCATGGATACTCTGGGTTGGGCCATCAGCACCTTGCGATCAAGGGGCTTCTTGCCGTCTGTGGAGCTCAAAAGATGCTTCTGTTCACTTCCCTGTGTCTTCTGGACACCGAGGCTCTTCAGGTTCGTGTTGGAAGTCCAACACTGCTAATTTGTGGCCTTGTTATCTGGCCTCTCTTCAGCTTCCAGAGTGCCCACCAAGGTGCTGACGGGGGCGATATCTCTATGAGACCTAGGGGCGTCCGCGCTATGACCTACCTGGACGTCCTTTTTCACTTCTCAGTCTCTACGTCAGGCTAAGTTGGTGTCTTGGCTAGTTGTGTCCACTGGGAGTCTTTTGGATGGGTGTTCAATCACCCCATGTCCTCATTGTCCTCTTGATTGGTAACCTCATTCCTAGGAATGAATCTGGATTCGGTTCAAGCGAGAATATTCCTTCCTTAGCAATAAAGTGGACAATCTGGTTGCATGGGCTCAGTCCCTCATTGCTGTCTCCGTCCCTTTACCAGGCAGGGATGCGGCTGGTGGCCCTTTGGTGGCTTGCTTGGAAGAGGTCCCTTATGCTCAGTTCCCCCTGGGCCCTTCTGCAACCTCTATTGTTAGTACAGGACAGGGATTCAGTATCCCTGGAGCAGGGTCTGTGTGTCTTCCCCCCTGGTAGGAGGTCCCTCTTGGAGTGGATGAACTCAAGGAACCTGTCTGGGGGCAGTTCCCTTCTTGCCGCTTCCTGGAGACAGTCACCCTGGAGGCCAATCTATCAGGTTGAAGGGGGGGTTTTCTTCTGAAACTCCCTGCGGTTCTTGGGGAGGTGGGGCCCTTAGAGGGTCCATACACCTATTGATGTTTGAAACAGTGAGCGTTCAGGTTGGTTCCTTTTCGCTTGACTACTCCTCTTCAGGGCCGGCCCGTTCGGGGGCGCTCGGTCTGTCTGGCGACAGTGGCCTACATTAATCATCTGAGAAGGACCTGGAGCAGGAGGGTCCTCCAGGAAGTGTCTATGATCCTATTCTGGGTGGAGGACAATGTTTCTATGGGGTCCAACCAGCTGTGGATCATTTTGTGTCCCGTCACTATCACAAGCTCTCGGCCTTGTTCCCTGTCCCAAGATCCTCTGGCCGTGGTCATGATGCCTTGGTAATGTCATGGCTGGACATTCTGTTCTTTATGCCTTTTCTCCATTCCCCTGCTAGGCAGGTTTCTGAGCATGTTTGCTCTGGAACGGGGGACCAGTGATTCTGGTGGCCCCCGGGTGGCCTAGTAGAGTGTGGTTCGCAGACGTGGTATTGAGGGAAATAGATCTGTACGTTCTGCCTGGAGTGCCAGCTCTGCTCACTCAGGGCCCCCTTTAGGTCACCCCAATCTACAGACTCTGGCCTAGGCAGCCTGACTGCTGAAACATCCATCTTGATGGAGACGGGCTTACCTGTCTCGGTGATTGAGACTATGGGAAGACTAGGAGCAAGCTTCTTCTTCTTCTTCTGTCTATTATAGGGTACGGTCTATCCATATTGATTGGTGTGAGTCTAGGTCTCTTCCCTGCCGGGCTTTCTCTGTTCCCAGGGTTCTAGAGTTATTACAGCATGAGTTGGAGTTGCTTCTCCAACTCAGTAATCTGATGGGTCAGGTTCTGCCCTATCGGACTTCCTTAGAAGTTTTTGGAGCAGTTTTCCTTGGTTAAGACTTTCTTTAGGGGGTTACTCGTGTGCGTCTCCCCTGGAATTCTATGGTCCCTGCTGGGATTGAATTGATTCTGTCTGCCTTGTGGGGCGTTCCCTTGGGACCTATTCAGGATGCTACCTGACTGTTCTTACCCTCAAGGTTGTCCCTCTGGTGACTGTTACTTCGGTCAGACGTGTGTCTGAGTGGGTGGCTCTGTCTATCTAGCCCCCATTCTTTAGATACTCCAGGATATGGTGGTGTTCCGCTTTAAGCCGGACTTTTTTGCCTAAGGTGGTGTCTTATGTCATTGATTGGGATATTTTCTTCCTTCCCTGCATTATTCCTAGCAATGCTAAGGAAAGGGTTCTACATTCCTTGAACTGGTGTTGGAAATTGTTTCCTTGGTAGTCACTGGGTCTTTTAGGAGACCTGTTGTTTCTTGCTTGATCTCGGGGGGTTAGACGGCTTTGCCTGGTCTTTACTTGGATGGGATGGTTCCTTCTGGTCCATGGAAAGGTTCTTTGGCTTCTGCCAAGTCTACTGTTAGCGATTGGATTTGTCAGGCTGTTGTTCAGGCCTATTCCACTAAGGGGAAGAATATTCCCTTTCGCTTTACTTCTTATTCCTTGTGGTGCCTCTTGGGCTTTTCAGCTCCAGGCTTCTGTTGAGCTAGTTTGCTAGGCCGCTACTTGGTCTTCTGTTCATACCTTCTCAAAGTTTTACAAGGTTGTTGTTAGGGCCTTCAGCTCATGCTGTCTTGGCCGCAAGGCTATGCAGGTGACAGTGGTTTCAACTGTCTGCTGTTGCCTTTTTTGTTGGGGATCCCACCCTAATTATGGACACTGCTATTGGATGTCCCAATTGTAAGTACTATATCTGGAGCAGGGCGTACTGTATACTAAGAATAATACAATTCTGTGAAATACTCACCTGTAGAATTGATATTATTTGTATACAGTACGTCCTGCTCCACCCCACCCTGGTTTTTGCATTTTTCTGGATCCCCTGTATGGTGATTGTTATCATTGTTATAGTTACCAATCTTTTGGTGGTTAAATTCTCCCGGCTTCTGGTTCACTGCTTTTCAATGCTGGGGATTTGTGGGAGGTCCCTGGGTATTTGAGGGGCCGGGAGGAGCCCCCCTCATATGTGCACTATTGATCGAGCCTCTGGCAAGGGCAATTAGAGCAGACCCTAACATAGCAGGCTATATGAGAAACAAATCGGAATTCAATTTAAATCTCTATGCTGATGATCTTGTTCTTCTATTGTACATACCAAGGTCCTTGGTTTCTATACCTAACCTATTTCCCCACTCTCCAACTTTGCAGACCTTTTAGGCCTCCAAGTAAATAGTAAAATGGAAGCACTTGCATTAAACGCGTCCCTGTAGCGGTGTTGCTGTAGCGGTTCTGCTGTCTACCATACGCCATCTCCAAACACAAACAAATAAATTTATATGGAATAATAAAATACCCCGGGTTAACAAGGCAAACATGTACTGAAGCTATATGGATTGAGTCTGCAGTCTCCCTAACATGTTGCATTATTACTTGTTGCTTGCCTGACCCAATTAGCATCATGGCAAGCAAAGTGTAAACTAATCCCCTGGTTGCACATTAAGGAAGAATCTGTCCGCCCCCTCTCTCTAAAATTCCTTTTTTCTTTATTGCATGGCACGGCCCACTTCGGTATTCATTACAGTGTGGTTATTCCACAACTAGGTGGCGCAGTGGTACGGCAGAAAGCTGTGGCATGTCCCGGCTCCCTATAAAAACGGGATTAACCATAGAGTTCCCAGTGTTTCCTCTGCAGTGATACTGCAAAGTTAGAAGATGGCTCTCTTTCTTGCACAGGTGAGCGTGGGAAACCAAGCCTGGGGCCCTGCATGTCTATTTCCACCCGTTTCTGGACCCTCACTGCCTCCCAGCCTCGGCTGACAGATCGGGTGAAGGTAGAAGAGCACTAGGGTCAAGTGCTCCTGGAGCAAGCCGCAGACCCTGTACCACAAAGGGTAGCCGGCCATAGGCTTTATGGTGAGCCTAATAGGGATGCAGAGTTTCTGTCCTGGCTTCTGAGGGGGTGAGTAGTTTGGGGACTGTGTCCCCCCCCCCCCCGCAACCCCCCCTCCCTGGCCATGGCTGCTCGCCGCTGCCTTCTCGTCTCTCTTTCCTCCCCCCCTCTCTCCCCCCTCTCTCTGACTCTCTCTGACTTCGTTCGGGGGGGGGGGGGGGGAAGGTGGTAGCGGCGAGTGGTGGTATCTGTGGTGTTTTGACGTTTTTGGGTGTTTTTAGCTGCCGCGCCGCTTTGTACTGCGCTCCGCGGCTGTGGGCGCTATAACCTGAGGTGATTTTGCTTTGTCATGGTGCCGGCCGGGTCACGTGGGTGCCGTTTTTCGCGCTCTTCGGGGGGGGGGCAGGCCCGGGTGATGACGCGTATCGCGTCGTTCCCCCCGTGGCCCACCCCTCGAGGTACCTCTGCCGGCGCCATTTTGGACAAGCTGCGCGTCTGGATTTTTCCCTTCCTGGCTGCAGCGCTGCTTCCTCCGGTGGGTCACCTTATCCAGCGGTCTGTGCCTGTGTGACCCCGCGGTGTCTTTGGTCCGTGAGTCCCCCTTTGGGTTTTTTTTTATTGAATTGGGGTGTATTTGCTGCGGGATGTTCATGTGTGTTTTTACTTATGTCTTTCAGGCGGGATACCACTGGGTTGTGGTTTCTCCCGGCTCCACTCCTTCCTTCCCCTCATTCCCCCTTCATTGACTTCTTGGGGCATCCCTGTACCCACTGCTGGCCTATTGCGCCTGTGTTAAAAACCATATGGAGGCTTCTGGGGATAGCGTGCTTTGGGGCCCTTCAGGGCAAGCCCGGCTGTGTTCCATGTGTGGGGTATCCCCTGTGAGTAACAGTGTCACGGTGTGCGCTGAAAGTGTCCTTGCACTTCAAGCTGGTTTGCCTGCTTCGCTTCCCAGCACTGTGCCTCACTCGGCTTCACCTACTCCCCCACTCCTGCAATTGGGTCCCAGTGAGGGGAATGTTGGCAGGGAGTCACATTCTGATTTGGCTCTGCGGGTGGCTAACATTGAAAAGCAGCTTGCCAGGACTGTTCCTAGGAAGGCCTCTGGCAAGAAGCGACACCTGGATCCCAGGCCCGCTCCCCTTACTGAGGTGTATGTGGGGATTGATGATCCTGGTGGCTGTCACCCCCTTGAGATGGAGGAACTCTCCCAGGATTCTGACTCATCTGGGAACCAGCAGGAGGGTTGCGATAGTGACCCTGGGTCGGCGTCCGGAGAGGAATCATGGTACCCTGAGGACACTGATAATCTGCTGTCACATATTTTTGAAATTTTGCACATTTCTGCCTCTGAGGTAGCTAAGAGAAAGCAGGGGGAGCTTTTTCACCCTGGTAAACAGCGCCTAGAGTTACCTGAGCAGGAACATTTTACCACCTTGGTGCTTAAAGAATGGGAACATCCTAACAAGTTGCCTGCTGTGCCCAAGGGTCTGGATAAAAGGTATCCCTTTCCTGCTGATCTTGGTAGGACCGTGGTAGGGCCTCTGCGCTCTTGGTGGCTATGCGCTGCTCTGTCTGGTTGCGACAGTGCGCAGCTGATGCTGTAGCTAAGAAAGCTCTCACTGGCCTCCCCTTCGTGGGGCTGCGGCTATTTGGGGAGCATCTTGATGTTCTAGCCAATGATGGAAGGCTGCCTCAGCGTAGGCAGTCTCGGCCCTTTCGGGGGTCCTCTGCCCCCCTACCTTCCTTCCGTATTCCCAGAGGGGGCCGTGGCTCCCTCCTCTCCAGTGGTCGCAGAGATTCTTGGGGTCGTGGCAGACCCCGTGATCGTCCCGGTCTCTCCTGGAATCCTAAGCCCAAACCCTCTCCCAAGCCCCCTCAGGCATGAAGGGGCGCCCTCACCCATCCGGGTGGGGGGACGGCTTCGGCTCTTTGCTCACGTCTGGAGGCTTCATGTCTCATACCGGTGGATTCAGGAGGTAGTGTCCTCCGGTTACAAGATAGAGTTTGCAGCCTGGCTGCCCCCAAGATTCATCAGATCCCGGATGTCTTTAAACCCCCTGTCTGCTCAAGGGTTGCTTCTGGCGGTTCATTGCCTGTTAGAGTCCGGAGTCATTTGTTTGGTGCCCCATCATATCTTCCCAGGTCATCAGAGATTTCTAAGTTTCAAGATGCAGGATCATCATTACCAGTTTGTGGCTCTACCCTTCGGTATCACCTCGGCACCTCGGGTGTTCACCAAGGTGCTGACGGGAGTGATGGCTCTGCTAAGGAGCCAGGGCATCCGCATCATTCCTTACCTGGACGACATCCTGATTGGGGACACTCAAATGGTGACATCCACTCTAGAGTCTTTCGGCTGGGTGATCAACTATCCCAAGTCTTCTCTGTCCCCGTCCTTGGTGAGGTCCTTTCTGGGCATGACTCTGGATACATCTTAGGTCAAGGTGTTCCTTCCTCAGCAGAAGGTGGAGCGTCTTCAGCTGCAGGTTCGGGCTCTGCTGTCGTGTCCTCATCCCTCCATCCATCAGGGGATGAAGTTGGTGGACCTGATGGTGTCCTGCTTCAAGGCAGTCCCCTTTGCTCAGTTTCACATGAGACCTCTTCAGTTGCACCTCTTGTCAGTTTGGGATCGGGACCCTGTGTCCCTTGATCAGGAATTTGTTCTGTCTCCCCTGGCCGGACGGTCTCTCTCGTGGTGGCTGGACTCTAAGAACCTTCTGGGGGGCAGGACCTTCCCGTGGTGGGAAACGGTCACCATGGATGCCAGTCTGACCGGCTGGGGTGGCTTCTGGAAGTCCCTGAGGTTCCAGGATAGGTGCGGCCCACGCTTCCATCAACGTCCTGGAACTGAGGGCTATCAGGTTGGTTCTTTCTCGCCTATCCACTCACCTTCGGGGTTGGGCTGTTCAGATCCGCTCAGACAACCAGACAGCGGTGGCCTACATCAATCATCAGGGAGGGACTCGAAGCAAGTGAGCCTTCAAGGAAGTGTCCCTGATTCTGTCTTGGGCGAAACAGCATTTTCCCTGCATCTCAGCGGTCTACATCCCAAGGGTGGAGAACCAGGTGGCGGACTCCCTGAGCAGAGGGACGTCTCGTCTGGGGGAGTGGTCTCTCAACAACCAGGTGTTTCTCTCCCTCTGTCACTGCAGGGGTCAGCCGGATGTGGACCTGTTTGCGTCCCGTCACAATCACAAACTTCCCAGATTTCTCAGGATCCTCTGGCCTTCGCCACGGATGCCCTGGCAATACCTTGGACGGAATTTCAGCTTCTCTATGTGTTCCCTCCGTTTCCTCTCCTGGGCAGGGTCATGCGCAAGATAGCCCAGGAGCGGGTACCAGCCATCCTGGTGGCCTCTTGTTGGCCAAGAAGAGTTTGGTTCGCAGATGTCGTGCAGTTGGCAGTAGACCGGCACGTCTTGCCCAAGGATCCAGATCTTCTCACTCAGGGGCAGCTACGCCATCCCAATTTACAAACTCTGGCTTTTACGGCTTGGCTGCTGAAACCTCCATCTTGATGGAAAAGGGGTTACCTGCCTCTGTTGTTGATACCATGATTCGGGCTAGGAAGAAGTCCTCGTCCTTTATCTATTACAGGGTCTGGCATGCTTACATTGCCTGGTGTGAGTCCAAGTCTCTTCCCTGTCGGGCGTTTTCTATTCCCAGGATTCTGGAATTCTTGCAACATGGTTTGGATCTGGGCCTTCAACTTAGTACCCTAAAAGGCCATGTTTTAGCTCTGGCAATCGTTTGCCAATCACCGGTTGGTTAAAACCTTTTTCCAGGGTGTTTCTCATGTGCGTCCACCCCGTAAGCCTTTGCTACCAGTCTGGGATTTTAATCTGGTGTTGTCTGCTCTGCAAGGGCCTCCCTTTGAGCCTATCCGTGAGGCTGCCTTGCCTATTTTGACTCTTAAGGTAGCCTTTCTGGTGCCTATCACTTTTGTAAAGTGAGTTTCTGAGCTGGCGGCCCTTTTCCATAAAACCTCCTTATTTTGAGAGGCATCAGGATAAGGTGGTGTTTCGGCTTAAGCCGGATTTCTTGCCAAAGGTTTTGTCTGCCTTTCATCTCAATCAGGACATTGTCTTGCCTTCATTGTGCCCTAATCCTGCTAATTCCAAGGAGCGGACTCTGCATTCTCTGGATGTGGTCAGGGCTCTGAAGTTTTATTTGGTCGCTACTGAGACTTTCAGGAAGTCTGATGCTCTTTTTGTTCTCACTTCTGGACCTAGAAAGGGTCTGCCTCCGGCTAAATCCGCTATCAGCACGTGTATCCGGTTCAAGCCTATTCTGCTAAGGGAAAGGAACCTCCCTTTAGGATTACTGCTCATTCCACTCGTGCTATTGGTGCCTCTTGGGCTTTTCAGCACCAAGCTTCTGTTGAACAAGTTTGCAAGGCCGCTACTTGGTCTTCTGTTCATATTTTTTCCAAGTTCTACAAAGTTGATGTATGTTAAGGCCTCAGCGGACACTGCTTTGGCCGCAAGGTGCTTCAGGCGGTAGTGACTTGAACTACTGGCCGTTACTCTTTGGGGATCCCACCCTACTTTGGACACTGCTTTTGGATGTCCCAACTATTATGAATACCGAAGAGGGCCGTGCCATGCAATAAAGAAAAAAGCAATTCTGTGAGTACTCACCTGTAGAATTGTTTTTGTTCTTGCATGGCACGGCCCGCTTCGCCCCACCCTTGTTATCGTTTTTCTTGGTTGCCTCTTTATGTTGATTGTTCCTAGTTAATTGGGGTTTTTTTTTACCTATTTTACATTCTTTACCTTATTCTCTCCCGGCTTCTTGTCTCACTGCTTGTCTACGCTGGGAACTCTATGGTTAATCCCATTTTTATAGGGAGCCGGGACATGCCACAGCTTTCTGCAGTACCACCGCACCACCTAGTGGCGGAATAACCCAACCGTAATGAATACCGAAGCGGGCCGTGCCATGCAAGAACAAAAACAATTCTACAGGTGAGTACTCACAGAATTGCTTTTTTTGGGGGGAACATTTCACTCCCCATATAGCTAACCAGGAAAATAAAATTGTTAAAATAGCAGTAAAACAATGGTTAATCTGGAGAGGATTGTACCAACAGTACTCGGGTACAGCAACACTATTGCCTGTTTTAGGTAACCTGGAGTTGAGACTGGGCCTAGCACCTTCTGAATTTTATAGTGGAAGGCCCAAGGGCTGACTTCAGTTCAGTTGGTTCTTACTGGATCTTTCATTGTTGAACTTTATTAGAGGTATCCCTGGGATAGAACATTATAGGCATCTACCACTAAAGCACTATCTTGGCTCCCCACCTACCCCCTACCTAAGACATACACATTGCCCTTACCCCTTATGAACACTGTTGTAAGTATAATCAGAGAATGAAGGAGCTTCTTTCCAGGATCCTTTATACACAGCCCACCTGACCTACCACTGAACTGACTTATGCAAGATTGGGAGGCTGACTTGGGGCCCCAAAGTCATAAAGGCAGAACATATTAAACCGACAGCCTATAAGGTATATTTACATTGGTATACACCCCTGAGATACTAAATAAAATATTCCCTGACACCCTCTTAGATTGTTTTAAAGATCTCGGTCTAATAATCAAAACAAGCTCTGGGGTCATCCAGAATGCTGGAGTCCCCTCCTCAAATAACCCCCAGGAAAGCGTGCATAATTGTTATCTTCACTATGAGCCAGCGCCAGGCAAGGAGTCGCACAATTGGCCGCCGGGCGGTCCTGTGGGCCATGGTCGCATCATCGCCGCCGGCCATCGGTACGACCTGCCCCCATGATCACCCACCAGCCATTCACGGGACTCCATTTGAATAAGAAATACAATTTGCTTATTTCCAGTTTTGGACCCTTAGTGACATTGGTATAAAACACCTGTCACAATACAATGACATTCCATTCTTACCGTTGACATTGCACTTGAAGGTCTGGCTCACCACTCCAGTGTTGTTCTCTTTCTCGGCAGGCCACTGGTAGACATAGACGGTTGTTCTCGAGGATCCAGCATCCAATACTATGCCATACTAATCAAATAAAGCACATATTTAGTGTGATTGTTTTATTTACAGTGGCATCACAAAACATTTTAAAATTCTAACATCTAACATTCTAAAATGACAGAATTACAAATAATCTAATTTCTGCTGTTACCATTTTATATATATATGATTTTATTACCCACACTACTTCTTAGTGCTTTGGGACATCCATTGTTTAGAACAAAGAAATGCAGAAGCTGAGTCCTCCCCATGCAATTGAACAAAAGTAAGTTTTGGTACTCAATGTAAGGGTTCTTTCTTCTGTGTACGTGGAGGACACAGCTTCTGCCCTATTTCTTGGCTGCTCCACTTCTCCTATACTGCTGGCCTCCCACCGCTGCTTCTCCTTCGTTGCCTGTTTCCGGCCACCTTTTCTCCTTTGCTGCTGGTGCCCCGTTGCTGCTTCTCCTCCACTGCCTGGACCCCCGTCGCCATTCCCCCGGCTACTGGTACCCCCACCACTACTCCGCTGCCTGGTCCCCCGTCGGTGCTTCTCCTCCGCTGCTGGTTCCACGTCTCTGCTTCTTCTCCACTGCTGGTCCCCTGCTGCCTCTTCTCCTTCACTGCCTTCACTGCCTGGTCCCTCACTGCCAATTCTCCTTCCCTGCCCGGTCCCCCGCCGCATCTCCCCCTCAGCCTATGCCAGAGCTGCCACCGCATCACTGGGGGGCATGAAGCAATGGTGCGTTGTAGGGCAGCATGTTGTGTCATCCCTGCACCACATTGAAGGACAAGCGTAGCACACAATTGTGTGCAGTACTGTGCTGCATTTGTGGTGGAGGAGCACAGTGTGAAAGGGGCGCTATTCTTTTTTTATCACTTCTTTTTACAAACTGGCAGCCATTGCCAGGGGGAGATTCTGATGAGCTTGGCAACTGTATTTGCAGTGTTTGCATTCTCCTATGAATCCCATGAGCATGTGATAAAAACCCATTATTTAGAATAAGAAATAAAGATGCTGTGCATAAGAAAGAGCCCTTACAGTGAGTATTAAAATGTTTTTTTTATTTGCCTGAGCCCCCTAGTTTTTAATCAGGATGCTGCTGATTAGGCAGGCAACAACTATATTAAACCAGACATTCACTCTAAAAAAGAGTCTATCTTATATGTTTCGCCCACCCTGTACATACAGATTGCCCACATTACAAATCATCCTACCTGCATTTACTGCATTTTCTGAGCTTTTAAACATCCAAGATGGTGGCCCATGGAGTCTCAGGCTGCCTGCAGACAGGAAGGGTCTTCTGACTGTGCCACTCTGCATTCTGGGATTGCCGTCCTTTTCCTGACCCCAGCTCTTCTCTGTCTGTGCAAAGCAGAGCTATAACCCCGCCCCCCTGTACTTTTGCCTCCCTCTGCCCTGCTCAGTATATGATGCCTCTAAGGCAAGATGGCGGCCCCCGTATCCTATGTTTCTGTACATTGTAGGTTACACTTCAATCTAGTATCGGTTTATCATTACCTTTAGACCTGGTGAAAGAGCCTGTTCATGGTGAATCTGAACATAAGCAATGGCAATTATGACTGACACGCTAATCAAAAGAATCAGGACAGAAAACGCAAGGGAAATTTTCATTTTCAAAGACATCCTGGCACCTGCAATAAAACATACAAAATATATTATTATATAAAAGTTTTGAAGAATAACACTAGGAAACATCTGAAAACTGCTTCAAGGTCTCAGTTATAGCCCTGCATTGCAATAACAAGGTAAATCAAATTAAAAATTATATTTGGCCCAGTGGGAAATATTTCTGCTGCACATAACGGCGGAAATCCGGCTTTGTTTTTTTTTTCCCTTTGACAAAAGTGTTTTTTTTTTATTTTTTGGATTAACCTTTTTTACTTATTTTCATTGTGTCTATTCTGATTTAAACCTTTCTTTCTGCCTCTTTTCTCCTTCCCTCCCCTCAGGAAGCTCTTTAGTTATTATTGTAGTGCTGCTCTACCACTTTAAATCATGGCTATTAAACTTGCCTCACTCTCATGGTAGTAAAAAATTCAATTCTTTATAAAAATACCCAGTAATGTCACTTTTATGGAATCACCAGATAGTAAAACAATGGAAGTCAATGGTACTTTTTTTTACTCCTGAGAAAAGTATTGAACTGAAATTCTCAGGCTTTTTTCTTATGAATTCAATTTTTACTACAATGAGAATTTCAACTCTTAGTGAATGAAGGCCTATAGGGCTGATTTGGCATCGTGAGAAAAAAATGTAGCTTGATTTTTTTCCTTGGTGCAATTCAGCATCATTTGTAGCTTAAAATAATTTTTATTTTTTATCTTTGTTTTCCACCAAGATTCCCTGTACCTGTGATGGGGAATTTTTTTCTGGTTAGGCACATCATTTTTGCAGTGAGATAAGGATATCAGAATGAGTTTCAAAGTCACGTGCGGAAAAGATTCTTCGGGACCCCTCCCATCCTGGACACACCAGGTATTCCAGTATTTACCATCTGGGCGACATCCTGCGGTACCAGCTTGCAGGACTTCTAGGTCCAGGAATGGTTTCTTTCCATTGGCCATCCGCACCCTTAACAAAAGCCAGGCATCATAGGCCCAGGCTCAAGGGAGTTTGTAGCAGCCTGTATCACTTGCACTATGTAAGACCATCTGTATCTCTGTATTCAATTTCTATGTAAACTGTAATTTTCTGTTGCACTGTGTATATGCCAAAAATAAATCCTTCTCACTTAAGGGAAACTATCTGAAGGCTCACAACCTTTGATCAACGTTTATTTGTGACATGCAAGTTACTTATTTTGTTCTGGTAAGCAACTATTAAAAGTGGGCACGGCGCCTATTGTTTTAAGGATCTTGTGCTATTTTAGTCCATTTTTTTACATGTGAATTGCGCAATTGGAGAGGATTGATCTCTAAAGAAGCACGTTTATTATATTTGATCTCTATCTGACCCGACGGAGAAACCAAAAGCTGAGTAATTCATTGTTACCCTGGAAGATTACACCTGTTGTTGATTACAAAGTGTTCCCTGAGAGAGGTTACAATTTTTGGCATTATCTAACTAAGGAATCTGGTACGTGATTTAATCATAAGTGGTGTTGGGACTCACAAAGCCTGCAATTGATTGCCCACACTGAAGGTGTTGTTGTTGATTGAAATACTTTACTACTAACATTTCCCGCGGAGCTATTAGTGTATTAATACACAAAATTACAAAAATAAATCCTTGTTCATCTCTGATGTACTTGGCGCAGAATAAATTGAATTGAATTGTTTTTTGAGTCTTTATTCAAATGCATTTCACAGTACACCCAAGGGCTTCTTATCTTATGTGGGGACTTTAACCAGGTACTGCAACCACCGATGGACAAACACAACCCTGTAGGTTCTAGCCTGAGACTGACTCAAGATAATAACTTATTTAAAATGTTTCACATTTTCCTCGAGCAATATACTTTAGCAGTTACTTGGTGTGAATCTCATCCCTGCGGGCGTGATTACACTCATTATTCATATTCCCACAATTTATTTTCGCGAACAGACTACATATTCTCGCAGCCCTTTAATTTGCCTTTAATTACAAATATTGCAATTATCCCAATCACCTGGTTGGATCATGATTTTGTCACGCTCTCACTTTCCTCCTTGATTCACAGACCAAAAAATACTTAGTGGAAATTGAATGAGTCATTATCGAATGATCTTGACATTACAATAAAACATTTACAGGAATTTTTGGATTTATATTATAAATTAAATTGTATTAAAGGGTAGTGATGAGCGAGTCCAGGCTTGTACGTGACCCCGATGTCCACACATCCAGATGCCATAACAGCACTTGGTTAGTTAGAGAGAGGTTGCTGCTGCTAGGACAGATAAGCCTTGTTTAAAAAATAAAAAAAACAATTGTTGAGAGGGAAAGGAGATTGCTGGAGTGAGGGGCAGCGAGGAAGCGAGAAAACTTTCCTTTTCAGGACAGCTAGGTAGGAAGGTAGGAAGAGTCGGCGGTGGTGGCTGGAGGGACAGCTAGGGAGGCACATAGAAGCACATTGCCTGTTGTCCTTATTGCACTTCAAGGACAAGGCAGCTGCTGGGGCACATTTAACATCTTCTCTTTGCTCAAACTGTGGCCAATCTAAAATGACAATACACCTTTGCCTAATTTGATCAGATTTAATCCAACTGTGCACATTCTAATCTGTGGACAATCTGATATGACTTAAAGTGGACCAAAACCCAGATCTATGATTCCCGGGTTGATCCATTCCCTCCCTGCGGGGCATCCAAAATCGTGATGCCCCACTGTGTGAAACCCCCCAGGATGCCTGCTACACTTAACTTAATCCCGGTCCAACGACGCATGCGTGGGCCGCAGGCGCATCTTGCGCTTCTCTCTAGCAGGGCACGTGCCCGCACCGGCGCACTCCCTGTTAGAGGGAAGCGTGAGATGCAGCCGCTGAGCTAAGACGCCACTAAGACGTGCATAGCTCAGCAGCTCCGAGCGTGCTGATTGGACGAGTGGCCAAGCATGCGCCATAGGACCGCAGTCAGGTGAGTTGATCAAGGCGATCTGGGGGGTTTCACATAGCGGGGTGTGGACCAAAACCCAGGATAGTCAAAATCCTGGGTTTTAGTCCACTTTAATGCACCTGTGCCTAATTTGATTAGATTTATTTAAACTGTGCACATTCTAATCTGTGGACAATCTGATATGACTTCATGCACCTGTGCCTAATTTGAACAGATTTAATCCAACTGTGCACAATCTGATCTGACTTGATACACCTGTTCCTAATTTGATCAGATTTAATCCAACGGTGTGCAATCTTATCTGAGGACAGCTGTGGCCAATCTGACCTTACTTAATACACCTGTGCCTAATTTGATCAGATGTAATCCAAATGTGCGCAATCTGATCTGTGCCTGATTGAATTGCATTTCCCGGGACAGGCTGCTGATACACTGTGTCCAACAATGCAGCAAATAAGGGACAGGGACATGACAGTGGTGCTGCTGATGTTACTGCTGGTGGTAATGGAGCTGGTGCTGCAGGGAGAGGACGTGTTTCATCTCTGCCCGCTACACTTTCCTCTGGTGCAAGCAGATGCCAGGGTTTGCAGAATCTTTTTGTCGGCCCCAATGCTGCTCCCGGAGTGGTGAGGCCAGAACAAGTTGAGGCAGTTCCATAGGATTGCCTTCCAACCACTCAACTACTGCTGAAAGTGTAAAGCCCTCCACTGCATCCCTATTAAAATCAGCAAGGCCATCCCAACCACAAGTCATGGAGTTACTAATGTTCTATGATGACACTCCTAGCTGACATACTGTGGACTATCCACCTGCCACTGCCCCAGCTGCAGGCCTAGGCTTCCCAGATAGCAAGTAAAGTAGCCAGCTCACCACATCCATATAAAGGCATGGAAGAGGGAATCCACTCAGCAGTCCTCCCAAATTACTGCAAAATGTCAGTGTTTATTCAGTCTCCAAGTAAAACATAACTTTTAATATATCTTGTTAAAAATAACCAACCATAGAAGAATGCCAAGAAAAATAAAGCAGGGACCCAGAAGCCAGCGAGTCCTGCCACCAGAACCGATGGCCGATGGTGGGTTTTGCTCTGCTTTAAGATAGTTATATGCTTTATTTTTTTTTTTTTTTTTTTTTTTAGCATAATACTGTTCATACACAGAATTTAAAGATTACAGACAACTTAAGTCCCAGTCAGAAGCTTATTCACTGCATACAAGAAAATCAATTCAAGAATTACTAAAAAAGTTCAATTCAAATAGATTAAAAGAAAAATAACAACCCCTATGGGGGGGGGGAGATGAGGGCGGGGGGAGTAAAGGAAGGGGTTGAGGAAGGATCAGATGCTCATTAGGTTTACATCAAAATCTGTAGTTAGAAAATTCCGAACCCGAGGTTTCCACACCTCCATGAACAGCTCCAAAGTTCGGCGGACATTTTTTCCATGGCCATAATGCAGTTAACCTTGTTTTTAAAGGCGTTGAAGCTCAAGGTGGGAGACCTCCAAGCCCCAGCTATCACCAGCTTTGCCCCTGATAGGATATAATACATCAACAGCTTTTTCAGTCTGGAACTGTGGGGTATTGGGGCGTTGAGGAGAGCTACCCAAGGGTCTCTGACCACATATCTACCACATACCTTGCTGAGAACTCTAAAGATTCTTGACCAAAATTCCCTAACTACTGGGCAATCCCACCACACATGCCAGTACGACCCGGGAGAGAGGCACCCCCGGAAGCAGTTCCCCTGGGACTCAGTGGAAAAGTGTTTCATTCTCTCTGGGACCATATACCATCTTGCCATTAGTTTTACGTTATCCTCGATTTAAGGCACAGACGCCGAGCAACCAAAGGAAGCGTTCCACATCCTCCGCCATTTTTCTTGATCCATCTCTCCACCCAGTTCATGGTGCCAATTTTTGGTATAGGATGGGCATGTATCCGTACCCCTTGAGGCCAAGTTATGATATATCTCTGAGATTGCTCCTCTGCCTCTGGGATCCCTACAGCAGCGCGTCTCAAAAAAAGTTAGTTTTTCAAACTCCCCCACTGTTGATCTCACAAAATGGCGAACTTGCAGAAAACGAAAAATCCCATTAGATGACAGGTGAAATTTATCCCTCATCTGTTGGAATGTACTGACCTCTGAAATTGCAGACAATCTGAAACTCGCCGTATGCCCGCCTCCTTCCATTTATTAAATCTACC
The DNA here is from genome assembly GCA_027917425.1 of Gastrophryne carolinensis. Classification (NCBI taxonomy): domain Eukaryota; kingdom Metazoa; phylum Chordata; class Amphibia; order Anura; family Microhylidae; genus Gastrophryne; species Gastrophryne carolinensis. The sequence goes on from CM051239.1 coordinate 52,330,245, forward strand.
AGGGTCCTCTGCCCCTGGGGGAAACATTGGATTGTTCCACAAAGAAAGGAGAGGGAGGTATGGGGACACCAGTCCGCCCGAGTATTTAACATCATCCCATACTTGGAGTGAATGTCTAACGTAATAACCGTCTAAATTTAGGCGTAATCCACAAAAGGTATTCACTGAAATTGGCACGCATACATCTGATTCAATATGCACCCAGCTTGGCATATCTGGAGTGGAATGGAGGGCAAGTAGTTGTGCAATCTGAGCTGCTTGGTAATACTTTGCAAAATTTGGCACCCCATCCGGCCCTCCTTCCTAGATTTAAGCATGACCCCCTTGGGGACCCTAGGCCTCCTTCCACCCCAGACAAAGAACAGGACCTTGCTTTGTAATGCTTTTGTGGGGGGACTCTAGTTGGGAGGACTCTGGAGACATACAGAAACTTAGGCAACAACGTCATTTTAACTGCCACAATCCTCCCCAGCCATGACACATTGTAGTCAGGGGTGTGCAATTTGCTGAAGCTAGGGAGTCATACGAGCCAGTTAAATATATCCCAAGATATTTGATGGTGTTTTCCTCCCAACTAAAATCAAATGATGTCTTAATTAGAGTCCAGGACTCCCTAGGTATCGTGATATTCAGCGCTTTGAATTTTGCCGTGTTCACCTGAAGCCCAGATACAGTTGCGAACTTACCCATCATCCGCAAACAGACACAATTTGTGGTGCTTACCCGCTACTTCCAGACCCGATATGTTCTCCGATTTTCTAATCAATTGGGCCAGAGGTTCCACAACCAGGGCAAACAAGAGGGGGGAAAGCGGGCATCCCTGCCTTGTCCCTCTAGAAAGTTTAAAGGGTTCAGACTTATACCTGCTATACTTTACATACGCTAAAGGGGACGAGTAGAGAGTCTGGTAAATACTGGTCCGAACCCCCATCTCTCCAAAAGGAAACACAGATACTCCCAGGAGACCGAATCAAATGCTTTCTTAATGTCTAGGGACAATAGCATAGCTGGAATCTGTTGCTCTCCTGCTATATGGGACAACTGTACAATCCTTCTAATATTGTCCCCTGCCTGTCGCCCCGGTATAAAGCCCACCTGGTCATTATTTATCAATTTTGGTAAGGATCCCGAGAGCCTGTCCGATAGCACCTAGCTAGGATTTTGACGTCCAAATTAATTAGGGAAATGGGTCTAAAGTTAGACCAAAGAGAGTGGTCTGTATCTGGTTTTGGGATCATACTGATAGAAGCCCTGAGTGACTCTCCTGTAAAAGTATCCCCATTTCTGATATTATTAAACATTGCAGTCAGCTTAGGAGTTAACACTTCACTAAACTTTCTATAATAACAGGCTGAGAAGCCATCTGGGCCAGGTCTCTTATTAAGTTTCAAATTCTTCACTATCTGTTGAACTTCCCTTTGCTGAATTTCATCATCTAAAACTTCGTTCAGATTTTCTTGTAGGCTGGGTAGGTCGATTTCCCTAAAAAATCTCTCCAATGTCTCCAAGCTTGGCGGTGAAGGATTAGAGTACAACTTCTGCAACTGTTGTTTGAACAATTTTACTACCTTAGTTGGATTACTTGTGACAACCCCTCTCTCATCCTTTAATCTAATTGGGCAGTAACTTTGTGATGGAGCTTTTAATTTCTTAGCTAATAGTGAGCTTGGTTTATTCGCTTTACAATAATATTTATGCTTCAACCAACACAAAGCTTTCTCTGCTCTTCCTTGCTAGCGCCAGATTCAACTCCTGTGACGTTCTATGAAGTTTGGCCGCAATTCTGGAGTCATACCCAGCTTAGCTGCCTCTGAAACCTGAAGATATTGTTTTTCTAGCCTGTCAATATACACGTTCCTATCTCTTTTCTTCCTAGCCGCCACCTGAATCAGCTTCCCTCTAATCGTAGCTTTATGGGCCTCCCAACATAATGTTGCTGATACCTCAGGGGTTTCATTCACTGCAAAGTAATCAAGCAACGCTTCCTTAAGAGTGGTAACAATAACAGGGACTCATTACGAGACCAGGAATATTCTGATGGTCTGCTGATTAGGGAGCCCAGTTTTAGCAGCAAGCCATCATGATCAGACCACGAGATGGGAATAATTTAGCTGATCTCATGAGCGCTAATGATCTCTGTGGTAAGAAGATATGATCAATTCTCATATAAACTTCATGTGGATGGGAGTAATGTGTGAAATTTTGCATTCCCGGGTGTGCCTCTCTCCAGCAGTCCGCCAGCCAACATCTATCGAACAACTTTCTAAAAGATCTAGCACTCGTCGTCATATGAGGTGTTACTAGAGAACCAGACTGGGACTGCCTGTCTATATGGGGGTTTAAAACCATATTCGAATCCCCACAGATTATGGCCGAGCCTTGTGCTACTGCCTCCGCTTCATCAAAAAACTTAGAAAGAAAATTAACCTGGTTGACATTTGGAGTGTAATAACCAGCTACTGTTACCTCCATATCCTGCAGGGAACCAACTAAAATCAGAAATCGCCATTCCGGATCACTAATTTCTTTTTTGCAATGGAATTGGGAGCCCCTCCTAAACCCTATTAGGATGCCCTTTTGTTTGGTGTTGGCACATGCCAAGAAAATCTGGGGATATGAGGAGTCAAAGAATTTGAGCTTGGAGCTGTTCGAGAAATGCGTCTCCTGGAGACACAGTATATCAGGATGCAATGATCTAATTTTACGGAATGCTAAACTTCTTTTCTGTGGTGAATTAAACCCTTGTACATTGAGTGAGAATACAGTAGCCATTGTCTAACTTGTAACTTGATATTAAAAGAAAAGGGAAAAGGGAGTGGGGAGAAGAATAAAGAATAGAGAGAGAAAATAAATAAATAAGGAGGAGAGGGGAGGGGAAGGAAGGAATTAAAAGGAGATGGAGCGTGCAGTAGATAGCTGCCTGCGCATTCCTGCCTTTGGCTCTCGATCCGATCTGCTCGCGACTCTAGTCCCACTCCTATCTCTGCCCTATTTCTATCTATCCCTTCCTCCTTACTTCTCTGTTCTATCTTCTCTCGCGTCTTAGTGGAGGTCCCCAACCAGATCACGACGCCCCTCGACCGCTCCCAGCTGCTTCGTCCTTGTGCGGCCTTATATCATCCTGGCTTTATCCTATAATGGGCACAGCTCCCAAGCCCTTGGTGTGGAGGTTAAGAGTTAAATGAGAAAAGACAGGAGACATCTAATGTTCATCAGCCCGTTCAAATTGCCAGGCAGTGGTTTATTGAGGTATTGGGCCGGGGATGTGTTGGATGGTCGTGGGGCGGGAGGGCCTGTCTTCAATTTTATATGTAATTAATATGATTACGCGTGTGAATCTGAGACCAACATGTTCTTTTCTGAACTTCTATACCCTTTTATTGTATCTTACTTTTGTTCTGTTTATTCTGATGTATATTGCAAATCTTAATAAAAATATATTGCATAAAAAAAAGGAGATGGAGCGAAAGGAGAGGAGGAGGAGAAAAATTCCCTCAGACTCTATAAGTACTGGTGGGATTCTTCTCTGCTGTACCCGGGGATAGAACAATGTCCCCGGAACAAGTTTGATTAACTGAGAGCTAATAAAAAACGAAATAGTAAAATAAAACTATATATGTCTATCTGCCAGACTAAGTCTCCCAGATAGATATGAGTGCAGCATGTGAATGCCGCTGAGCAGAGGGTCTTGACACCTAAATGTTATAACTGTGAGCTAACTAACTTAAAGCGGTCCTTCACTCTGAATAAGAGTCTATCTTATATGTTTCCCACACCCTGTACATACAGATTACTCACATTAAAAATCATCCTACCTGCATCTACTGCATTTTATGAGCCCCAAGATGGCGGCTCATGGAACAACAGGCAGCCTGCAAACAGGAAGTGCCTTCTGACTGTGCTGCTCTGCATTCTGGGATTGTTGACCTTCTCCTGACCCCAGCTCTGCTCTGTCTGAGCAAAGCCCAGCTATAACCCGCCCCCCTGTATTTTATCCCACTCTCCTCTCCTCAGTAAGTGTGATGCTTCTGAGTCAAGATGGCGGCGCCCATATGCTAAAGTCCTGAACAGATTAGCAGCCCAGTGGGCGAAAGAATAATAAGTAAGTGACTAAAAACTTAAAGTATATTAATTGTAGATGCTGGGGAATATTTTTTTAAGGGTTTGGGTTTTTCAATAAATTATGGTGAAGGTCCGGTTTAAACACATATGAGGCCTGAAAAAGAGAGCCACAATATCGCGTTGCTGCTCCCCTTCTCAGGACCCCTCTGATTTTTCGCAACAATTGACAAAAAAAAATCCTACAACAACCGACCAAATAGGTCAGAGAAAAGGAAGAAAAAAAAATTCTCCTTCCCTCTCCAACAGCTAGTCCGGTTCTTCCAGATGAACCACTGACAACGTAGCAATCATATATTTAACTTCAGTCGCAGGCAACAGTGACAAAATAAACCAAGAACCTCAACGTGGGATCACCTCATGATTTACTAGTTACTCTGGAGCTATGAGATGAGCGCCGCTCTACCGATTGTGCTCTATGTCTTGGTCTTTTCCCTGCCCGTTGTATCTTGAGAGAGTCATCTCTGGTTCTGGGAGATATCATGGAGCTGTTATGCCTTGCTTCCTGTAGGAGACCCGCCGAAGCCAGATGCCTTTGTAACTCCTCGACAGATACCGCCGTAAAGAAATCGCCCCTATAGGAAAAAGATATACGGAATGGGAAACCCCATTTATAGGCAACTTTGCTGTCCTGTAGAATCTTTAGAAACAGCTTAATCTCCCTCCATCTTTCAAATGTTGCAGGTGAAAGGTCGGAGAACACCTGGAATTTGTGGCCTTGAAGTGACAGGTTAACAGTGTCCCGAGCAGCCCGCATCACTTGTTCTTTAGTATTGTAAAAGTGAAACTTCGCTAGAATGTCCCGTGGAGGTTCCTCAGGTGGCTTTCGGGGCCCCAGTGCTCTATGGACACGATCTAGCTTGAGGCGTTCAATAGCAATTCCCGAGAGCAGTTCTTGGCACAGAGCAGTGACCAAAGATTTCACATCCTCCATATGTTCAGGTAACCCCCTGAAACGTAGATTTGACCTTCTATCCCTGTTTTCCATATCCCCAAGCTGAGCATGCAGAGCACTATTTATCTTTCCGCAGCTGATTAATTTTGGCAGCATGAGATTCCTGAGTGGATATAACATCTCCTAATTTCCACTCCAGGGCTCCCAAGCTCCTTGTCACTTTCTCAATTTCCTTAGTAAGATGATCAGTAATTGTCTTGGTATTGGCAGAAAGTGCACTCTAAAGTATATTGACAAATTTATCTACCAGGTCAGGGCCTTTTGCATGCTGGTTCACATTACCCGGCGAGAGCAGCCCCCCCCCCCCCCCCCCGGCCAAAACTGATGCCTCACTTCCCACCACCTCAAGCATTTCAGTCTCACTGAAACTGGCGGCCATCTTAAACATGATATGCTGAGGCGCTAAGGTATGCTGCACTGTGTACCCCTTTAAGGCTTGAGAAGCTGGTGAAAAGTCTGAGGTAAGATGTCTCCTTGGGCCCCTTTATTCCCACTTTACCACAGAAATATAGTCTCAGGAGCTCTTATTTTGTTTATTCTAATTTATCTGGCAGCCATCTTAAACTCCATGGTATGCTAAGGTGCTGAGGTGTGTTGCACTGTGTACTCCTTTAAGGATTGAGAATCTGGTGAATAGGCTGGGGTAAGATTTCTCCTTCCCCTTTATTCCCACTTTACCACAGAAATATGGTCTCAGGAGTTCTTATTTTGTTTATTCTAATTTAGCTGGCAGCCATCTTAAACTCCAGGCTATGCTGAGGCGCTGAGGCAAGCTGCGCTGTGTATATCCTTAAAGTGGACCAACACCCACGGGTGATCGGCCCGGTAATTTATAAGATTCCCGGGCCGATCACCTCCCTCCCTGCGGGACATCCGAGATCGGGATGTCCCGCGGGGTGAAACCCCCCCAAACACCCCAAACCCCCTTACCTTATCTTCGGAGGCGGCTGGCCGCCGCCGCCTCCCTCGCGCCCCTCTAGGCGGGCGCGCGCGTGTCAAGAGGGACGCACGGGAGGCGGCGGTGGAGGAGCCGCTTGTCCGGGACTGTCAGATTGCTTGTCCGTCGGCGCTGGGAGCGGGGAGAGGTGAGTTTTTCGGGTGATCGGGGGGGTTTCACACAGCGGGGCACCCCGATCGGGGGTGCCCCACCGAAGTGGACCAAGACCCAGGATAGTCAAAATCCTGGGTGCTGGTCCACTTTAAGGGTGAGAAGCTGGTGAATAGTCTGATGTAAAATGTTTCCTTGGGCCCCTTTATTCCAGCTTTGCCACAGAAATATAGTCTCAGGAGCTCTTACTCTGTTCGGTGTGTGCGGAGCTAGTTTAGCTGGTGGCCATCTTTGATTCCTGTCAGCATTAAGCCGTCTTTTTTGCTCGGGGCTGATAGACTAACATGAGGAAAGGACTCTTCTGATGTCCCCTTACTCTCACCTCACTGCCTGGATGCTGTGGTGAGAGTATAACACCCCTTCCACTCGGCGGGCATGGAGCTAAACTAGCAGGCTGCCATCGGCTTTACGTGCGCATGCGCACTCAGTTATATGCTTTATAAAGCATCTGACAGATCTATACAAACCCACGGGCACTATGAACATATCTTAAGCTGACTCCCTGCTGGGAAAATTATCACTCCCATCCCCACTCAAATTAGAGAGTTGCTAGATGCAGAAATCTCAGCAGAAGAGGTTCTAACAGTTATAAAGCAGCTGAAAAGTAATACACTAACCGGGCCCTGATGGGTTCTCTGTTTTATATTATAAGAAGTTTGTCCCTCTTTTGAAACCAATCCTCATGAAGGCTTTCAACAATCTGCTTAAAGGAGAGGTCGGGATCTACAACGCTGACTGCTGCCATGAGTATGGTCCCTAAAACAGGCTCTGACCTTTCATTATGGTCTAATCACAGGCCCATCTCTTTATTAACTCTGGATATCAAAATATTGGCTAAAATATTAGTGCCCCGTCTTAACCCCTTTATTGCCCTTCCTGTTGAGATAGAACGAATTGGGTTTATTCACAGCAAACAGGCTGGGGATGGTGTGCAAAGGGTAATCCACTAGTCTAGGGCTATGCTGTTAGGTCTTGATGTCAGGAAAGCCTTTGACACTGTCTCGTGGAGTATCCTGTTATAAATCTTTCATAGATGGGGCTTTGGCAAAAGATTTATCAGGTTGGTAAACTCTATAAGCCGACCTCATCGCTTTTGTAAAATTCTGTGGTCACCAATCAGAAGGGTTTCCAATTTCTAAAGGCACAAGTGCCCCTATCCTTCTAGATATTGAAGGATTAGAGGTAGCGAGCAAACCCCATAAGATTAGCCTTTTTGCTGACAATATTCTTCACCTGGTAACTAACCCCTGTATATCTCTTTTTCCCTCTTTACTTGCTCATTCCTGCTCTTTTCTCTTTCCATCCTAAGCTACTATGTGCATTTAACAATATCTCTTTTCCTCTGTTGATGTTTTAATAGAATATATGTTATTATTTGCTTTGTTGATGTGTCAGTTAGTCTACACTTTTGTTTTAAATAGCTAATTAACCAGCTATTTTCATGGATAATGTTTGTGCTATTATGTAGCAAAATATGACAATCTGCAATTTGTGATACTTATTAACGAAAGGAGAATTTATTCTTGACTAGTGTTGGGCGAATCTGTACCGCAAAGTTCGGGTTCATACCAAACCTATTGAGTTTTGGTTCCCAAACCCGAACATAAGGGTCGATTCAAAGAAACATGTAACAGCTTGGATTTGGGTGCCGATCATCCTATTTTTCACGTCCGCTCGTGCGTTCGTATGAACTTGCGAGTGATTCTATAAGCAAATACGTTTCTATCCTAAAATATACGTCCGTTCGTATGGCAGTTCGGGAATCCGACCTATGTCAGTTTCCATCCTGAATTTTCCGTTTCATTTCTCAGGTTGCAACATTGGTTTTTTTTTGTCTGGACGTAAATCCTTCTGATCTTGCGGCTGCGCACTACAAACTTACCTCATTAAAGTGCATTCTAAATATTTGGTCTTTTATTTTTCTTTATTTCATTCATTTTGTAGTAACCAACCATTAATGAATGCATTTGCATAAGTAAATCTTACTTTGTTTAATTTTTAGTTAACTTGCATTTTTTACTTGTGGATTTAATTTTAATATTTAGGCTTCAAATGGTACAACTTAAAATTTTGTGTGTGGTTACCCACACCCTCTACATACAGATTGCTCTCAAATATTAAAAAACACCCAGCAACTTCTGCATGTTATGAGCCTAGAAACAGCCAAGATGGCGGCTCAGGTATTATCGGGCAGCCTGCAAACAGAAAGGGCCTTGTGACTGTGTTGCTCTGGATTCTTTGCTCTGTCTTGATAAAGCTGCCGCTGGCAGTGAAACGCGTTGACGGCGACAGGCATATGAAACCAAAGAGGATCCACTTGCGATAGCTATCCCGCCCTTCTAAACAGTAACACCAACGGCCGTGGTGACTGGAGTCGGGTGAGAGCCTCGCCTATCCTTAAAACAACCGATTTGTCACTTTTTAAATGTGAGTGCGCACTTGTAGGTTGCATTTTATAATTTTTAACATTAAAAAGCGGGAATACACTAGATTTTCTCTCTTTTGTTTTATCCTACACCTGTACTACCCTGGTGAGCTGAAATCTAGTGCAACCAGCACCTATAGCCCCTAATTGGATATCTACACAGAGGAGAAAGATCTAAGAGGAGTTAATATATACAGCTCTATATTCATTCACCAGCCGGTAAGAGTACCTAGCAACGGTGACGGGCACAGTGGTGACTTTATAAGTTTATGGGCACTGAAAATACTGTATAAGAAAGAACTACAGCCAGATATCACTTTGAATGGAAGAGGAAGAATTATAACTCTACCACTATATAAACAAGGACTATTTAAAGAGCCAGTGTCACCTGTTAAGAAAACTGCTAGCAGCATTTCTCTGTAGCTTTATATTTACAATTTGAACTTTGATACCTGAGGTGCTAAAGGTGCAGCGTTCTAAGAATGAGCTCTGTATTCCTAATTTGAATTTTGACACTAGAAGTGTTAAAGGAGTAGTGTCTCTAAGAATAGGAGCCAACCAAGGAGCCAATACCTCCTAATTAGACCTAATAGAGGCATTCTTTCTGCTCTGTGTTTATATATTTGTAAGAACAGCAATACGACTGCTAAAAGGTGTCGGCAGTGGCTTTCTTTTAAAACGTATTTAGAGGTTTGAAAACTGTTCTCTGAATCACACCTAAACACATCCAATTATCCTAAGTTTTACGTTTTCATCCTAAGTTTTAGGATTTGATCCTAAGTTTTACGTTTTGATCCTAAAATTTACGAACGAACTTGCGATGATCGTAAGAGCATATACGCATTCGAATGTAGGCTCGTGCGAGTCGGAAATGGCCAAAAAAACAGGAAAAAATGACAAACACCCACCCAAACTTACGATTCTCGATACGAAATCAATTAACTTTTGCTCTTTGAATCGAGGGGATAGACTTCAGTCAGAAGGGTTGGTGAAGTCAGCAACCACAGCCGGCGTAACTATAGAGGGTGAAGGCAGTGCGACTGCACCATGGCCCAGATGGTCAGGGGGGGGGCCCCATGATTGTTGCTTTTTCATCTTTATCATATTTGTGCTCACTTAGGATCATTTAGAGGAAGGAAGCAACACCATTTAATATTCACACCAGGGCCCCATCACAATTACTTACGCCACTGGCTCTGTGCCTGGAGAATGATGGAGAGAACGTTTGAGAAATGTAGGAAAAGTGGAAGGGAGGTGATAGGAATGTGAAAGAGATGGCGGGAATGAGACACTGGATCAGTGAAAAAAAATGGAGGATGGCACAGAAAAGAGTGAAATGGAGGAAATGTAGATAAAAGATAAACATAGATCATATGGAAGAGGGAGAAGAAAAGAGGGTGACGGGGGAGAAAGCAGGTATGTAAAAAAGAGACAGATACATAAAAATGTTGAAAGGGGTTTGGCTGTTTTTAGGGTTACTTACACCCTAGGCACCCTTTAAATTGGTGCCACTTGCATTCACACCTCTATGATCAATCTTCATGGAGTCCACTTTGATTCCCATTGGTAGTCCTTGAAAAGAGCTTTGATTTGTACTGTGATTTATAACGATGGATTTTTTGATAGAGGAGTTTCCTGGGATTCATTGCATATTGATGAGAGCATTATATTGGACTGTTGTCCTTGATACATGAATCATTTGAAACTCTAATAAAATATGACACCTCTGCATGTCAAACCACTGCCCTTTTTGTTCCCACCCATCATAAACACCACCACAAAGTAAATTAAATTGTATTTGAAAAGCAGAAGAAGGAGGGGACGTAAAAGAGCAAAAGGGAGAAAAACAAGTGCATATAGGAAAGAAAAGAGAAAATGAGAGATGGAGAAAGAAAAAGTTGTTCGGACATGAAAAAGAGAGAAAACGGATGGACCTGCCATGAAGCTTCTGGAAGGGTTGGACGTGCACCTGCAGGACTTCCTATAGCGGGCATGCGGGGTCACCAGTGCAAAGTACATGTGTATGGACAACACGCATGCACACGTTTCTGGGTCCCTTAAAGTGGAGAGTCTTTTGTGCGGACATCACAGATGCCGGAAGGTCTTCACAGGATCTGTCTTGACATGCCCCATCCATTCCAAGAGACCATTGCTCCACATTTTTGGATTCTTCGATGCTGACTTCTGCCTTGACCTGGATTATGCTACCTGCAACCTGCCCGCAACCTTTGTGTTTAGACTTTGGTTACCACACCTCTGCAATGTACCCACAGCCTCTGGATTTGGACTTTGACTATGCTTGCTTTCTCCAACTGTCAACCTCTTCTTTTTGACTATGCTCCTACATTTGTGCTGCTCAACCATCCGGACTAGGGATTCACTGCTTTCTGCCCAGGACCTTGATTCTTCCTTGATAAAACCTGGTTCTCCCACAGAATCACTGCTTTCTGCCCAGGCCCTTGATTCTTTCTTGATAAAACCTGGTTCTTTCCACACAGCACAGCCTATACTCCTTTGTGGGAAGGACCGGCATTAAACCAGGGCATAGGGGCAGTTACCTAGGACCCCGTCCCAGGACTGTTAGCACCCGGGGTCCCCTCTTTGACATATATTTTTAATTAAAAGTCATTAGTGGTTCAGCTAGGGTTAATAGACCCCCTCTCTCCTGCCCCCTCTCCCCCAGCATGCCTGACTGCTGTACTTTTCATGCTTTAGATATGAGCGATTCCCAGCCAGCACCAAGCACGTCCTCATTAGAGCCATATAGGAATAACCTCACTCCCAGCATCACTTCTTGTTTATCATCGGACGGCGCTGGCGGGGAATTGTTGGTTACAAAGAATGAAAGGTACAGCAGCTAGTTACGCACATGCCACACATAGCAGACACTGAGAACCCTAGCAAGAAATAAAAGATCCTGTCTCTTCTCTTCCGCACAGTGTACTGACAGTCTGGTGTACGACACCCCCAGCTTGCTTCTGTGATACCCCGCTGTGTGACCACCTTCCCCTCGGGTGCAGCAAAACTCACCTTATTCCTGGCTCCCTCGCTGAGAGTGCTGATTAGTCGACTGCCTGCCCAAGCATTCGATAAGGGATTGTCAGAGAAGGAAGTAAATGTTTTATCTAAGGTGTATACACACAGCATCCCAAAGCAGAGTGTCCCACCAGAGAGAAACAACACCCAGGAAAGTGAAAACCCTGGGTGTTGTTCCTCTTTAAAGGGCAACTTCGGCCTCTTTGTCTGGCCCTGGAGTCTAAAAGACGGCCAATTCCCTATTTGGGATGTGTGAATTCACCTCACCGGCAATCCCAAACTTCAGGGTCTGGCAAACAGGCTGTTGTTTATCTTCAAGGTTACTGGGTGGTTGGTCATTTTTTTCATATAATGTGGGGCCCCCACTTTTAAATTTGACCAAGGCCCCACTTTCTTTAAAACCATCCCTATTTGGGGGGGTCACTAATGAAGACCAGGTTGCTCGATTAAGACGGTGGGCCTGCTCGATTAAGTCTTGAGTTCTGGACTGCCAAATGCAGGGTCAGCGCCAGCACAGGGCAAACCTGGGCAATTGCCAGGGTCCCTGGCATCTTCAGGGGCCTACTTAGGCTTACCCTATGCCATGGTAGAGAATGCAACAAGTACTAGAGGACAGTTGGTGGCTATACGAAAGGCAATAAGGACTGGAGGACGATTGGTTGCTATAGGGAAGGCAATAAGGACTGGAGAATGATTGGTGGCTAGAGGGAAAGCAATAAGGACTGGAGAATGATTGGTGGCTATAGGGAAGGCAGTAAGGACTGGAGAATGATTGGTGGCTATAGGGAAAGCAATAAGGACTGGAGAATGATTGGTGGCTATAGGGATGGCAATAAGGACTGGAGGGTGATCAGCAGCAGAAGACGACCCATTTCTGGCAGTGGAGCCGAAAGGTTACATCATGTGACTCACTACTTTGGGGCCCACTAAGACTCCTGCCCAAGGTCCCGCAGAAACCTGGAGCCGGCTCTGGCCAAATGCACCTCCAAATGGAGCACACCCAGGAACCGTATTACTATGTACATTTCATTATTGAAAAGGAATAATTTGTTGCCTCTCACATGCCGGCACAAATGCCTGGTATATGTGCTGCCAGGAACTTCTACCTTAATAATATGCATCCAGGCCGAGTTAAGCCATTAAATGTGTTCCATTCATATTGATTGATGTGAATGGTTCTACAGTCTCAGTTCTGCCCAAAATAGGTTGAACACATTCACGGCCATTTGTTAGCACAAAGCTAAATCAATAGAATAAGAATACCAGTCCTAGACACAAGTCTTATTTAAACATTGCAGGACCTCGGTTCAAAAGTGCTGCTGAACAAGTGTTGGCATTGAAGTGTTTTGCATGGATTAGGCGCCTGAAAATAGTTCAGGTCGAGTCATTAAAGGCCAACTCTAGGTTCTGATGTTTTTCAAAACAATTCACCTCCACCACCGTTTGCGCACGTAATTACCTTTTCCCCAAGCATGTGGCAAACTAGGTAAAGCTAGCTCTGTCTGCTATGCCATCATTTTTGTTCACATGAGTACTGTAGCTCTGTATAACACACAATATCCCATGGATAAGGATCACAATGCCACTGAATATTCTTTGGAAGGATATGTCTTTATTGTGACACACTTGATGGTTCACTTAGAGCACAGTCCTTAAAGCGGAATAAAACCTGGGATTTTGACTATCGCTGGTTTTGTTCTGTGCCCCAGGGGCATACCGAATTGTGATACCCCACTGTGTGAAACCCACAGAACGCCCATACAAACTCCTTTCTCTGTCCTACGGTGCATGCGTGAGCTTACGTCCAATCATAGACATTTTCCATGCATATGTAATGTTTGTCAAACAGCTCTGTTTACATGCAGAGCTTCGGCAATCCTAGCAGAGCATATTCACAGCCTGAAGATGTGGCCCCCCGGATGTTTACACCGCAGAGGGTACCAGGAAGCAAGCGAGTTCTGTGGCACTCCGGGGCGGGGGGGGGGGGGGTTCACACAGCATTCATAATCAGGGGAAGGTCAGCGGCTGTTCCGCTTTAATATGCAGTAGCCATGAACATCGGCTGAACATAGACTTTCAAAGTCGAACTAGAACAATATTTCCCTCTGGGATATTTGTATTTAAGGAAGGCTTCTTCAATATCAGGTGCTCCTCACATTAGGGTAAGCATGTTGGAGATACTATTCAACAGCTTACAGCTCGTCTTTGTATGTGATTTGCATCTATATTGGTAGGTTAATGTAGTTTACATTTATGACAGTAGATGGGGCTGTTGCGTATATCTATGTGTAGTATCTGTTCTATGACTTCTCTATGACTTCTTTTTCCTGTCTATGTTATCCACCATGTAAGGTGACCTTGCTTACGTACTTCATGTACAAACCGTTTTACTTCATGTACAGACAGTTACAATCAGCTGTACCTGTTGGAATTCAGAGTCCTTGATAGCAAAGATCATGGGAATGGCACGGCCATGAGCGCTCCTCTCATAACACGACTGAATTCAGCAATAACGCCAGCCATTGCACAAGCCAGTTCCCGTTATACCACAAATGTCTATCTGTATTTGACGCCGCTGCACCCAGCACTCACACTCTGCAACAGAGCCCTGACCATGAGGGGATGCTTCCGTAGTCTGCACTGGCCATGATTCTGATCCCCCTCACCGGCTATATTCAAGGGCTTCAGCGGTTTCTGTACCCCACGCTTCTGTTTCCTGTTCCCCGTCCTGCTTAGTCAGTCTGGACGTCTGGCCCCGGGCCCTAAAGAGTCTTACCTTCTGTCCACAGGATAGGACCAGCTGTTTCAGTGGGCTCTTTCTTGACAACAAAAGGTGCACTTGGCCTCCAAGTTTCATGCAGCACTCCAGCTACCAGGGTCTTCCTTGACCATGTGCTCTGGTCGTTGCCCAGCCAGTGGCATACACCTTACCAGAACTCCCCTGGCTAAATAACACCCAAAACTTTTCCCTACCCCAGATTATATACCCCTTAGGAAGTGTGCAATCTTATTCCCAGGCTTAAATCTACGCAGAGGGTGTGGCCACCCCCCTCTCCTCCCCAGAAACAAGATGGTGAAGAGAGCAACAACCTGGCTCTTCTGTTTACACTGACTTTGAGTGATGCAGCCATGCGTGCGCCGTGGACTCATTGGTGAGGTAAGCATATTGAGTGACTGGGGGGGTTTCACACAGTGGGGCATCCAAAATCAGAATACCCATAAGAGAGGGAATCAGGTAGCCCTGGAGTCTCACTGACTCCAGTGATGCTTTTGGTCCACTTATTTTTTTGGTGGGGAGGGATTTCAGTCACCATGGTGTCCTGTCCTGTTTAGATATGTGCGGTTGTATGTTTTCGTTAGTGAATTTAATGTGTGTGCCTTTGTTCTAGCGGCTGTAGTTGTAGTATGGTGATTGCCACAGTGGCAAGCCTGTCGAGCAGTCACTAGGTAATCCAAAGCAAACACTAGGCAGCAATCTGATCTTATTATATTGACTCGGGGAGGCCCTTATACCTCAATTGTTTGGAAATAATGCTGAACAAAGGTGCTTTGAGTACAGCCGGTATCAGTTTTAAAGAGGAACAAAACTCGTGATTTTCACTATCCTAGGTTTTGTCCTTCCATTGTGGGGCATCCAGATTTGGGATCCCCTGCTGTGTGTGCCTGAAAAACTCACCTTTCTTTCATTCCTCCCTGGCGCAGGCCCGTGCCGGTCATTCAAATGTGGATACACATTATACGTATAGCAGGGTTGCAGCGTGGTATCAAAAGGAAGGTGAGTTCAGTTTTTATCTTCCTTCAGTACAGACATATGTGTCCCCAACATTGCCAGGGAGCAAACAAAGCCATATTAATACTAATCCATAAATATTAATTAACTGAGACTGGACGGAATCAGCCTGCCCGTTAAAAGACAGAAAAAAGTTTACTGTATGATCCTTGGAAGGGGGTGCTGTTTTTAACCCTTAAAATTCCCAAAAAATTGGGTCCCCTCCCGGGAAGGGGGGCGCTATGTCGTTTTTTTAGATTAAAAATAAAATGTAATTTAAAAAATATCACAATATATCATCTTTGAGACAGAATCGGGATATATTGTATAGTCATACATGTATCGCGATACATATTGTATCACCAGATTCTTGCCAAATCACACCCCTATGCTTTATAGTATTTTCTTTCTCACTAGCAATCAAGCCATGGGTTTGTGCCCTCAGGGACTGGGAAGGAATTTCTGGAGCAGGCTGATCATTACTGGCATTCAGGCCATTCGGGCAATGTGTTTTCTTGGTGTAAAATATGGAGATACATCATGTCAGGTTTAATAAATATATTGTGAACACAAATTGTACATTAGCCTGACAAACACAACACATCAGATGTGCTCCGAGCACTATCACCCACACACACATTATGGCTCCCGCTGCTCTCACCCCCGTGCTGACATTATGGTGCGATTCCTCTCTCATGTATTGCCTTGCTCTGCATTAATAATAGCTTTTGCATATTAAATAGCTGTGCTAATAAGTAAGGCCAGCCGACCAATAGGAATCATTTCTCTGACCTGTCATTCTTAGGGAATGCTGTTCCTGAATGGGTTAAAGAATCAGATGCGGGTAAAGAGTCTCACACCTTCCCTCAACATCTTTCTAATATAAAATGTTTTATGTTTTTCCTTAAAGTGGAACAAATCCAGTTTTTTGACTATCCTAGGTTTTGTTCCCTACTCTGGGGACATCCTGAATAGGGATGCACCACTATGTGAAACCCCCTGGATCACCCAGAACAACTCACCTCTTCCCAGTCCTACGGCACAAGCACGGGCGTGAGACCAAAACCCACACCCCATCGGCCCTGAAATCTATAAGATTCCAGGGCTGCTGGATTCCCTCCCCACTTGGCACCCAAAATCTTTCCCGGTTCAACGGGGCATGCGCAAGCTGCAGTATCTTCCCTGCTATCCCTTTAGAAGGGCACGCCCCGCGCAAGAGGCATTTGTGAATGGCCGGCACGGGCACGCTCCCTGTTAGAGGGTAGCTTGCGGGGGATCGCATTAGACAAACTCCTGGACAAGGGGGTCGAGCGTGCTGATTAGATGAGTGCATGTGTCGTAGGACCGGGAAGAGGTGAGTTTGTTTGGGCGACCTGGGTGTTTCACACAGCAGGGTGCCCCTGGAGCAAGGACCAAAACCCAGGAGAGACAAAATCCTTTAAATGTTTGGCAAACGGTTCTTGTTTTCTACAATCGCCCACAAGCCTACCTGAAAGGTTGGGAACGGGAGCGTCGCACAGCCAAAGATGCAGAGATGTGGCCAACAGTGTTCACATCGATGAGGGAGCCCTGGAAGTGGGTGAGTGTTGCCGTGAGGGGGGGGGGGGGTCACACAGTGTGGCCCCGGGGGAAGGCCAGCAGCCAACTATTAGATTCCAGTACAGAAAGGGTTTTGTTCCACTTTAAAGTGGATCTAAATCCTAATTGACTGGCCCTGAAGTCTAACAGACTTCAGGTCCGGATGATTCACTATTCCCAGGGCATTCCAAAAGAGAGGGAGGAAGGAGGAAGGGATGTGGAAAAGAGACAGAAGTAAGGGATGTGAAAAACGGAAAGAACAAGGGCATGTGGAAAAGAAAGAAAAAACAAGGGGTGTGGAAAAGAAAGAAAGAAAGAACAAGGGGATGTGGAAATGAGAGATAGAATAAGAGGGTGTGAGAATGAGAGACAGAACAAAGGAATGGGAAAAAGAGAAAAAAAAGTTTTTTGCTACTTCCAAAACTCATCTGAGAGCAGCAAGCCTATTGCTCCAAAAACAGTGTGAATGTGGAAAAATTGAGAATGATGGAGGGAATATGAAAAGGAGAGAAGGATAGAGGGAATGTGGAAAAGAGTAAAAGAATGAGGGAATCAAAGAAAAGAGGGGAAAGTAGGAGAAAACGTGGAAAAGAGAGAAAGAAGAAGGGAATGTGGAGAAGAGAGAATGAAGAAGGGAATGTGGAAAAGAGAGAAAGAATGGGGGAATGTGGAAATAAGAGAAAGAAGAAGGGAATGTGGTAAAGAGAGAAAGAAGGATGGAATATGAAAAGAGGACGGGAGGGCACATAGAAAATAACAACTTACCTCAGCGGCGTCACCGGCACACTCATGCGGCAGCCATACAGGGACTGCACAGAGTTGCACCAGGGACTGAGACACCAGGAAAATGGCAGTTGATTTTGTACAGGGTAAATAGTTTTTTTGTAACCCCCCTGTCCTTCCTCAGTGTGAGGGGAAAAGGCAGGGTGAGGGGGTTAATATTAGACTGGATTTCAGCTTTAAATTTTAAATTGTACAAGAAAAGGTTTGAATTTGACCTGTGATGAGGCGCCAGAACCCAAAAACTTTTAGTTACACTATAGTTATGGCTAGTGAGAAGCCCCACTTGCCATTTCTCTGCAGTTATGTGCTGTCTACACTTTACTTTAGTAAGTAAATCCTCAAACAAAAGCAGGAATTGAGTAAACAACTTTCCCAAGTCCACAAGCTTCTCATTGTTTTACTTCCTTCCACATCATCACGGCGATTACTGTAATAACAGCTAAAACGGCATTGCATCATGTGACAATTAGAAATGCCAGGCAATGGTGTTACACGGTCTAAAATGTCACATGTAATGGGGGGAATGGAGACAACATACTTTGGTGCCAAATTATTCAAATGTATCTGAACCCAAATCAAAGTGCCCTAATATATATATATATATATATATAAAGATTATCTGCAGAACTGATGAGATTTACAGGATGGTAGGTGACCCTAAAAGCCAGTCAGATGGCCCCAAAAACTCACCTGTCCCCGCTCCCACGTGACCGCTGCAACCAATCCCCTCCGACGGACAAGCGTGCGCGCCCGCCGCCTCCCGCGCGTCGCTCTTACAGGGAGCGCGCCATCGCCGGCCACTCAGAAACGGCCGGCGCGGCTCGCGCATGCGCCGCTGGATCGAGGAGCAGGTAGCGATTTCGGGGCTTTCTGGGGGGTTTCACACGGCGAGGCTTTCCCGGGCCGATCAGCATTGGGTGTTGGTCCACTTTAAAGTGAGAGAGGCCTTGGGACAGGAAGGGGGAGAGGAAGTAGTTCTGAGTGTCTGAGAGAGACATGTCTGCTGCTGAGATCTGGATGTAGAGATGAAAATAATAAATTGTAGGTGTGAGTTGGGACTCGTAGCACAACACAAAGCCAATAGCTCAGATCTGCGCATCATTTCTTATGACAGTTCGCAAGTTTTACAAGTACAGAGGAATATATTCTCAGCCTGAAAAGGGGAGCTTAGCAGATGTCTGGGGATGTGATCATTTTTATCTGTTTGTCTATGGAGCTCCTTTTTCCATTGTAACAAATCACCAAGCTCTCCTTATCATCTTTGGAAACCCAAGAGCTAAGATGCCAGCAAGAATTGAACGATGGGGGCCTTCAACTCCAAGGACATAACTACAAAATTGTTCACCGGCTAGGCAAATACAGCAATCCAGCTGTATACATTTCGAGGCACCCTACAGAGGTGGATCAAACCCCTCAGTGGTCTACTGAAGACTATATCAACTTTGTTACAATCCATACTATACCAAAAGCACTTTAAACCGGACCTTCAGCGTGATTTAATGAAAAGCCCAAACTTTTAAAAAATGGTTCCCCAGCATCTAAAATTAATATATTTTACGTTTTTAGTCACTAACATATTATTCTTTCCCCGACTGGGCTGCAACTCTGTTCAGGAATTTAGGATACGGGCGCCGTCATCTTGACTCAGAAGCATCACACTTACTGAGGAGAGGAGAGTGGGATAAGGTACAGGGGGGCGGGTTATAGCTGTGATTTGCTCAGACAGAGCAGAGCTGGGGTCAGGTAAAGGTCAGCAGTCCCAGAATGCAGAGCAGCACAGTCAGAAGGCACTTCCTGTTTGCAGGCTGCCTGATAAGATGGCGGCTTCCATAAGCCGCCATCTTGGATGTTTAAAGGCTAATAACATGCAGTAGATGCAGGTAGGATGATTTTTAATGTGGACAATCTGTATGTACAGGGTGTGGGAAACATATAAGATAGACTCTTATTCAGAGTGAAGGTCCGCTTTAAGTTTGTGACAGAAACTGCGAATTACAAGACGCTTCGCCCTCTAATACACATTATCCAGAAAAGAAAATGGCATGAAATTCAGAGAGCCAAGTTCCCAGATCCTAAAATAAACCTAAAATCATTCTCAATTGTAACAGGGGAACTGTCAGTCACAGAGAAGCACCAAATTCTAAGGGGCACCAAGTTGGTTGTCCCTAAGGCCTTGCGTCACTTAGTAATACAGACTGCTCATGAAGGTCATTTGGGAATTGTCAGTACGAAAAAACTTCTGCAGGAAAAAGTGTGGTTTCCAGGAATGGTTCAGTAGCAGACATTCCTGATTAAAGTCATTCAGCAGGCAAAAAATAAAATAACCATGCTAGTCTGTCACTCAGACACTTAACAGGTTGCCCGATCCCAGTCCCGCCCGTCCCGTCGAGGCATCGTCCACCTGCTCGATGGACTGCTCCACACCATTCGTCACAGGAACTATGGCACATCACCTTCATTGCAGTGACATAGTGGGTGTTGTTCCTCTTTAAACTGTAATATTGGAAGCTTTATGGCCACAGCTCCACTTTCTTGCCTGAGGACGAGATCTCTATACAACCCTGATGAAGCTCTAGAGGCGGTGCGAAACATACGTAGGAAGACGGCAGCCTCGTTGGCACTGGCGTAAATAATTGTGATGAGGCTCTGATGCTAAAATTAAATGGGGTCCTGTCAAGGCTGTCTTTCAGTTCAATTGGATTAAGCTAGAGAACTACAGACCGAAAACGTGGAGACAAATAATTCATTTCTCTAAATGATGCCAAGTGAACACAAATATGATAAATAAGGTGGAGGAGCAACAATAATGAGGCCCCCAACCTTCTAGGCCCCAGTGCGCTTGCACCCCTTGCACCCTCTATAGATACACCCCTTAATTCTAATTTAGGAGGGCCACTCTGCTTTTTTAAGTATATATAATGATCCCTATAAAAGGTAAAGACTGAAAAATACAATTCTGTGAAATACTCACCTGTAGAATTGGTATTATTAGTATACAGTACGTCCTGCTCCAGATATAATACTTACATTTGGGTTGTCCTCCGCCAGAGGGCGCTGTGCTGCAGAGACCTGGAAAAACAGGCTCCTCCCGGCCCTTCAAATACCCAGGGACCTCGCACGAATCCCCAGCATTGAAAAGCAGTGAACAAGAGGCCAGGAGAATTAAACCACCCAGAACAACTGGTAAAGATAACTATGATAACAATCACCATACAGGGGATCCAGAAAAATGCAACAACAGGGTGGGGTGGAGCAGGACGTACTGTATACTAATAATACCAATTCTACAGGTGAGTGTTTCACAGAATTGTATTATTCTTAGTATACAGTACGTCCTGCTCCAGATATAATACTTACACTTGGGACATCCAAAAGCAGTGTCCATAAAGTAGGGTGGGATCCCCAACAACAAATGACCACAGCAAACAGTTTAAAGCACTGTCACCTGCAGAACCAGACGGCCAAGACAGCATGAGCTGAGGCCCTAACATCAACGTTGTAAAAAACCTTGCAAAAGGTATGAGCAGAAGGCCAATGGTAGTGGCCTAACCAATCAGTTCAACAGCAAAACCGGTGCTGAAAGCCCAAGAGGCATCAAGCACGCGTAGAAGGGAATCAAGGCAACAAGGGAGTTCTTCCCCTTGCCTGAATAGGCCTGAGTAATAGCCTGACAGGCCGATAGCTAATGAACTTGGCAGAAGCCAAGGCCAAAAAACAAGGTACCAGGAGTAACGTCCATTAAGGTAACAACCAGGACCAAACCGCCCAACTCCCGAGAGCAGGCGAGATCGAGCACATTCAGGATGTAATGACCACAAGCCCCAAGGAACCTAAGTTCCCTTAAAGGACACAGTGACTTCTAAAGAAAAAACTGCCAACACCTGTATAAGGAATGCAGAACCACTTCCTCAATGTTGCAAGGAAGGGGGACAACCATGGAAAACAATATCTCGGATAATTGAACATACGACACCTACAGATGTAGAGAATCCGGCTTCAGGCGGAACTCCCTTTATCCTGGTGTATCTCAAGGAAAGAGGGCTAGGTAGACCGAACCGCCTGCTAACACACGCCTGACCAAGGTACCAGTCACCAGAAGGACCCCCTTAAGGGTAAGGACATCCAGACAGTGTCCTGAATAGGACCAGGAGACAACCTGCAAGCAGACGGAATGAAATCAATTTCAATCCCAACAGGGGCCATAGGAGTACATGGAGGGTGCACGTGGGCACCCCCTGAAGGAAGTCTTAACCAAGGAAGACTGAACCAGAACTGTTAAGGCAAGGTGGACAGGGCAGAGCCTGACCCACCAGAGAGCAGAGTTGGGGAACCAACTCTAATTTATGCTGAAGGCCACACTGGAGCCCTGGAACCCGAGAACGTCCAACAAGTAAGAGGACTAGACTCGTCCCAATAAATGTGGGTATGCCAAACCCTACAACAATAGAAGAAGACGCAGAGGAGGCTCACTCCTAGACATCGCATAGTCACAACACAGAGGCAGCTAAACTTGCCTCCATCAAGATGTATGCCTCAGCAGTCAGATCCACTTAGGCCAGGGACCATAAACTATAGTGATGTAAAGGGCCCTGAGTGATCAACTGGCACTCCTGGCAAGGTGCAGAACTACTGACCACAGTACCATAACTGCAACCACACCATACTAGGTCAACTGGGGGCCACCAGCATTACTGGTCCCCTTACCAGAGTAATCTTCAGCATAATCCTGCCTAGCAGAGGGAATGGAGAAGGGCATACAGAACCAAAAGTCCTGTCAAGACGGTACTAAGGCATCCGGACCACTGAGATAGGATCCTGGAACAGGGAAACAAGGCCGATAGACTGTGAAGGTGACAGAACCCAACAGATCCATGACTGGATGGATTCCATAGCGACACGGGGATTAGCACATCCCGTCGCAGAGGGGCTTAGCCGGAGCTAATATCACTAACATGCAGGGGACATTGTCTCCGCCCAGAAGGGAACATAGACACTCCCTGGAAGGTCCGCCAGCTCCAGGCCCCTTCCGATGGTTAATGTAGTACGCCTGTCATCAGACGGACCGAGCACCCCCAGCCTGGCAATTCCGGAAGGAGAACGGTCAAGCGAGAAGAGCCAACTGAAAAACGCTTACTGCTTAGACTTCCATAGTCGTAAGGACCCTCTAAGGGCCCTACCAACACCAGAATCGCAGGGAGTTTTTTGAAGAAACCATCCCCTTCAACCTGAAAGGTTGGCATCCATGGTGTCCGTTTCCAGGAAGGCAAGAGGGAACTGCCCCCAGACAGGTCCCTCGAGTTCATCCACTTTCAAGAGAAAACCATCATACAGGAGGGAAGGCCCACCGGCCCTGCTCCAGGGGTGCTGGATCCCTGTCCTATGCTTTCCACTAGAAGTCGCAGTTGACTCAAGGGAAACTAAGCATAAGGGACCACTTTCGCTGCTCGGGCTCCTGTCAAGCAAGTAAACAGCGGCCCACCAGTTGCATCCCTGCCTGGTGTTAAGAAACCGGGACAGTAGTGAGGGACTGGGCCCATGAGACCAGAATGCCCACCTAATTGCTGAAATTGGGGGCATCTGGTTTGAAACTGATCCAGAATCATTCCTATTAATGGAGTCACCCCGTTCGGGAACAGCGAGGACTCGAGGTGATTGACACCCATCCAAATGACTCCCAATGGCCCACCAGCCGGGTATCCAACTATCCTGACTCAGAGACAGGGAAGTGAGGAATGGCATCCGGGTAAACATCGCGCGGACGTCCCTTGGTCTCATCAGAGACATCACCATCGACAGCACCTGAGTGACACTCTAGGAATTGAAGAGAGGCCAGATAGCAGGGCCACAATTAACAGTGTTGGAATTCCAACACGAACCTGGAGAGCCTCAGAGATCTGAGGGCACAGGGATGTAAACATAAGCATTGAAGAGTGCCCCGGGCGGCAAGACGCCCACTGGGCGCAAGGTGCTGATAGCCACACTCAAGAGTATCCATGCAGGAAACTGCCTGTAATTAGAGAATTGCTGTGAATCCAGAATGGGCCACCTGACCCCTCCTTTGGGGGGCTGTGGGAGGTGGAATAGCGGCCCTTGCCTCTGCCTCTTACGGGCAATCTGCAAGAGACCTTCAGACCTTGTAGGCCTAACATGGCCTGTGCCGGCAACTGAACAGGGGCAGGGACCAGGCGTACCTGGGGTCTGATAAAAAACTGGGGAAGGCAGAGCAGCATACTCTATCCTGTATCTGGAGGGCACAACCTCCTGATCCTGCAGAGTGAGGCGAAATGCCTCCTGATAAGAGCAAGGTGCTGCAGCCATCCCCTCACCCAGCCGGGCGAGGGCGCCCCATCATGCTTGAGGGGGTTCGGTGGTAGATTTGGGCCAGAACATTGCCTGCTGCTCGTGGGGAAGGAGTCTGCCCCAAAAATCCGGAAAGACACCCCTGGTTCCTGTTTAACACTAAGGTAGGGGGGGTGCTCCTGCCTCGAGGGGGCCGGAACGGTGATTTGCCCTTTTTACCGAACAGGTCTAGGCGGGCCCCAAATAGGCGATGCCCTCTGAAGGGGAGCCCAGTAAGAGTCTTTTTAGTAGCATCATCAGCACCCCACTGTCGCAGCCAGAACAAGCGACGAATAGCCACCGCAAGGGCGGAAGTTTTTGCACACATTCTAATCGCGTCATCTAGCGCCAATAGAATAAACTTCACAAATACATCACAATTGGAGAGTGCATTGAACACCTCCCAGGGGAGATCCTCGGGGTGATGATCGAGCAATTTTTTGATGAGGGTACTAGCGGCCACCGCAGTAATGGCTGCGGCACAGGCTAGACGTAGCGCCGTCCTGGCACAAGAAAAGGCATGGGAGGCCAGCAGCTCAATGCGTCGGTCCTCAGCATCCCGAAGGGCGCTATAGGCAGGGGTTGTAATAAAGGGGGGGTTAGGGACCCCTATGATCGGCACATCCACCACGGGGGCTGACGACCAGCAATTAACCACCTCAGGGGGAAAAGGGTATTTCCTATCCCAGTCCCCTGGAAGTTTACTGGGGCATTCCCATTCTTTGAGGACAAGAGCATGGAAATGAGCCTGCTCTAAAAATTCCAAACGTGCAGTCGCAGTATGGAAACACTCCCCTCTAGGCTTGGGGACCTGACCGGGGGGAGAGATAGACAGTGCCTTAAAGACCTTAATCAACAGGTCGTCAGTGTCACACTAGCCCCAGTATTCCGGGCCAGAATCGTCGTGACTCCTCTGCCTCTCATCAGAAGAGCTTGAGTCAGAGAACAACTCCCCTTCTGCAGAAGGTGTACATACCTCCCAACTTCTGTAAACTTGAAAGCGGGACAAGCCATGCCCCCGGGCCACACCCCCGTCACGCCCCGGCCACACCCCCGTCACGCCCCGGCCACACCCCCGTCACGCCCCGGCCACACCCCCGTCACGCCCCCGTCACGCTCTCCAGCTCCAGCAATGTCGGCTGCCTGGCTTCACCCCTGCATGCGGTACGTGGCCCCCCCACCCCCGTGCGCCTGACCACCCACCCCCCGTGCGCCTGCCCACCCACCCCCGTGCGCCCGCCCCACTCTCTCACCCCACGCGCCAGGAAGTTATCTTCCCGCCGGCGTCATTGCGGCCCTGGGTGTCACAGCGCAGGGGGTCCCGGGACATTTGGTAATGTTCCGGGACCGCGGGATCC
Organism: Gastrophryne carolinensis; assembly: GCA_027917425.1. Taxonomy (NCBI): domain Eukaryota; kingdom Metazoa; phylum Chordata; class Amphibia; order Anura; family Microhylidae; genus Gastrophryne; species Gastrophryne carolinensis. Next base: position 52,355,715 of record CM051239.1, read on the forward strand.
TTCTAAAAAATCGGGACAATCCCGGGAAAATCGGGACAGTTGGGAGGCATGGGTGTATAGTCACACGGAGTAGCAAACCCCTCAGTTCTCATAGAGCATACAGAGACATGGGGCGACAAGTGCCGCTTTCTACCAGGGCCCAAACGCTCTGACAACCTAGTAATAATCTGTTCAGCCGCAGGCAGCCTGGAAGGGCCCGCAGGCTGCAATTCCCCACTAGTAGGCGACTCAGCAGGAGAGAGATTTAAGCCAGGGGAGATAGGTGAATTGAAGCTAGGTGTAGCCACTGGCCGACCTGATTGCAGGGCCAGGGCTTGCTCAGCACAGGGTACGCAGACCCGTGCCCTGCCAGCATCAGCATGGGGTTGTCCACACGCTATACACCGCCGGTCTTGTCCCGGAGGGACCCCGGTCACATAATTCTGAGATGCCTCCATATGGTGATTAATCAAGGCACAATATGCCAGTAGGGATTTACACTATAAGTAACCCTGGATGCCCCAAAGACCCGCTATGGAAGTGGGAGAATTTAACAAGGCCCGCTATAATTTAACACCGGGCCGGGAGAAGCCAATGGTGTTCACCAGTCTGAAAGACATAATGGGAATAAAGAGTGTCAGAACCATGCGCAGTAAACACAGATCATGAAAATCACCCGCTAGGGCACTTACAGACCCAGGGAGGAGGACGCGTGCGTGCGACCAGCATCAAAATGGCGCCAAAGCGAACCTCGAAGGGCGGGCCAGAGCAGCCAGTGACGCGGAGCGCGCCAACCTATGTCCCCGCACCCCCCCCCCCCCGAAGAGCGCGAAGCTCTGAGGTGGATACAAACTGTTATGAGGAGCGAAGTGAATGGACACTTAGAGGAGATGATTTGCCAATGAAGACGCCGCAGCGTCTGAGGCGACGTCGACGCCCGGCGCCGTACATCCAGCAAAAGAAGAAGTGCGCGCGGCGGCGACAATTACACAGTAAGAACTAAACCGTGCAGTTCTGACCCCAGGGATACTAGTCCGGGCAGACTAAGGCCATAACGTGTAAAACATACACAAGACCTTGCTACACACACACACACACACCCCTTTCTTTCCCCCCGGGCTACAGGGGGAATGAGGGAGGATGGCGACCCTGTACAGGGCCCACCGCTACACGGGGCATGGGGCAATAGTGCGGGAGGGGCATCCCCTAGAGGCTCACCATCAGCCTAAACCGCCTACCCTTTGGTGGGGGACTGCGGTGGAGCATGGCTCCGTTAAGCACGCATGGTGCTGCCTACCTTCACCTGACCAGCGCAGCCCAGGCTGGGAGGCACATCACAAAGAGGACGGGTGGAAATCGTCCCACAGGGCCGCGGGCTGTAATAGCCCCGCTCACCTGCAAGAGAGTGATACTTCATGTCTTCGCAGTCAGCACTGCAGAGAAATCTGGGGATTCGTGGGAGGTCCCTGGGTATTTGAAGGGCCGGGAGGAGCCTGTTTTTCCATGTCTCTGCAGCACAGCACCATCTGGCGGAGGATAACCCAAGTGTAAGTATTATATCTGGAGCAGGACGTACTGTATACTAAGAATATCCAGTTTTAAAGATATGGGCGGGGCGGGGTTTCGAGATAGATAAGGTGATTATGTTTTTTGTTTTTTTTGTCTACAGCAAGTCCAGTTGCCAGATGTTTGCAATAAGGAGCACTAACGGGCGCATGCCATATGCCGAATGGCATAAGCACGGCAAGTTGCTCTGATTGGCCGAGAGCATGCGCATGCATCATTGGACTTGGGAAAGGTAAGCTGTCAATGCTGAACTGCGGAGTTACACAAAGCGCGGCATCCCAAATCCTGATGCCCCTGGGGCACAGAAGAAAACCCAGGATAGTCAAAATCCCATTATTTTTCCTCTTTAAAGTGGACCAAACCCCATTCTAGAGTCTGAGACTTCAAGACAGGCTTATTTCCTCCCACCGGCTCTGTGAACCCCCCGAGACACCTGCAAATTTCACCTTTCCTCGAGGCGCATGGGCATCTCAAGGATAGGTGAGTTAGCTCGGCGAACAGCAGAGTTTCACAAAGAGAGGCACCTCAAATCGGGATGCCCCTAGGGGAAGGACCAAAACCTGGGATACCAGGTTTTGGTACACTTTAAAGTGGACTAACACCCAGGGGTGATCAGCCCAGGAATCTATAAGATCACCTCCCTCACCGCGGGACATCCGAGTTCGGGATGTCCCGCGGGGTGAAACCCCCCAAAAACCCCCCAAACTCCTTACCTCATCCGCCGCCGCCTCCCGCGCGCCCCTGTAGACGTGCGCGCGCCCGCGCCGGCCGTCTGTGAATGGCCGGCGCGGGCGTGCGCGCGCCGAGAGTGACGCGCGGGAGGCGGCGGCGGACGAGCCCCTTGTCCGTCGCTGTCACTCCGCTTGTCCGTCGGTGGGGATTGGACGGCGCGGCCACGTGGGAGCGGGGAGAGGTGAGAGGTGCCCCGCCAAAGTGGACCAAAACCCAGGATAGTCAAAATCCTGGGTGTTGGTCCACTTTAAACGCATGTATGAGAACTCTTGCAAAGGTAGATAGTAATCCATTGTGTGAGGAACATAACGAATGAATAACTGCTTATGGCTTTGGAGCCCTAAACATTTTGGGTTACTTGGCACGGTGCCTACAGCAAGCCCAGTTACAATGATGTATAATCTTAAATGCATGCAAAGGTAAAAGGTAATCCACTCTGTACATAAAAGGAACTGCTAATGGCTTTGGAGCCCTAAACATTTTGGGTTACCAGACACGATGCCTACATGTGTACACACCCAATATGTCCACTAGGACCAAATATTCATATATATATATATATATATATATATATATATATATATATATATATAGCAACTATGCCTTCTGAATTATAGTTTTGATATCTAGGCAATTAATGATACATTCTGTGTATAAACTATACTGTACATTAACTATAAAGAAAACCATACAGATAGTATTCTATACAGCTGAAGCCATTCGCATAAAGCAGTATTTAAAGAGGATCCTATTATACCTGGACACAGTCACACTTAAAATAATAGACGACAGATGAAAATACTTAAAACGTCATGGTGAGGGTATAAAGTATAATCCATTGAACAAGTAATCCTTTCTAGCTGATGCTATATACATATATATATATACATACACACACACACACACACACACACACATATATATATATATATATATATATATATATATATATATATATATATATATAGCTATCCACACACATATGGCACGCACCTATTTCTCCAGCTCAGTGAAGATCCAGTGAAAATAAACTGCTCAATCCCAATCCAGCGAGAAGGATGCAGCCAGCTCTGTGGAATGAATGAGAGAAAAAAGAGGTACACTGTGCTTTACAGATAGAGTTTCTGGCCACACCCCCTTCTGGGCGTGGCCAAGACACAGACAAGAGAACCAGTCATTCCCCAGCAGGTAGGATGGGGGACAATGACACCAGTGCAGCGCACATTCCTCAGCTGCTTTATTTTACCATCAATTGAAATCTCTGAGTTGCGCAGTGCTTTTATCCCCAGCTCTTGTCTTCTGGTGTATCTGAAAAGCTGGCAGCTTGCTAAATAGAAAATTCAATCAGTGTTATTCAGTTTGTGAGGCTGCAGGCTGACATAGCAAAAAAACGTTGAGGCTGATTTACTACTAATGCCAGGTATTGCTAGATGAGCGCCTGTACAGCGGCGCTTAGAGCGACCACAGCAGACGCATGTAAGCAGATATTGGGCGGTGTAACAAAGCGCCTCGGTCGCTGTAGTAACCTGTCTGGCACTGATGAACGTGATGCGTGTTAGGCGCTGCAGCGAGCGAGAGGTAGCGCCAGCTCAGTGTGACCGACTTTCAGTGCTCCACACCATATTTAACAAAACACTAGACACACACAGCATCGGCGCTCTAAAGCTGGTCGCTGTAGCATAGAGCGCCAGACGCTCTGTGATTAAAGTCTGTTTCTGAACACATATCCACCAGTAACAAAGCGAAAACACATGGATTGAAAATTCTGCATAAAAATATAAAAAGTCAAACAAAGTTTCTAAAAGTGTTTGTTTGCAGCTAGGAGACGTCACACAATGATTTGAGCAAAAAAAAAAAATTCAATAGCAAAACAGGCTGTTTATACACAACTAATGAAGCCCCATTGAAATGTATGGGGGAGCGCTACAGAGCAACAGGTACTACATGGTGCTCCTGAGCCTAGAGCACTGACGCTATACGCTGAGCCGCCTGTATTAATACATGTGACGCTAAATGGCGCTGTTAGAGGTGCTCATCAGATTCGCTTTCTTAGATGTGGTTTTGCATACATCGCCCAGTGTTCAACAGATGCTACCTGCTGCTACGAGGCACTACCTGGCGCTATCCATTCTTAAATAACCTCTTTATTTATAGACTATTTAAAGTGAACCAATCACCTGGATTTTGACTATCCTGGTGATTGGTCCCTGCAGTGGGGGGTATTCTGATGTAGGATGCCCCCTGTGTGAAACCCCCCAGATCGCACACTTTCATTCACCTTTCCAACATTCCCACCGGCGCTCACCTATTCAGCTTATGTATGTAGCTCATACTAATGTGCGGAATAAAGCCGCTGATTTAAACTTTGGCCCTTATTTATGAAGGAATAGCGACAGGTAGCGACTGGTGAGCGACCGGTAATGACAGGCACCGCCACGAGAACGCCGGCTCCACCACCACAATCACACATTTATCAAGCCAATCCTGCTTAGCGACTGAGATAGCGCCAGAAGCCACTCATTCATCATTATTCCAGCCTCAGCCCACAGCGCCAGCGTCCGACCTTGAACAGCGACAGGTATGACCTCTAGCTACCTGGCGCTCTCCAATGCATTTCAATGGAACAATCTTTAAATATTAATAATTAATTGTTATTGTTTTTTTTTTTTGTTTTTTTTTTAAATGTGAAAAATTCTGTGACCACTTCTGCCATGTTAGATATTTTTTTTAAGGTAAAAAAAAAAAAATTGTGCAGAATTGATATTACAGGTCTGATTTTAATGTATTCATATTACAAAATTATTTTAAAAACTTGTTTTTTTTGGTTTCCAAAAATATGGTTGTTTGGGGGTTAAAAAACTACTTTTAACCCATCGCCGCCAGCGCTCTGGGGTTTAAACATGCATTTCACAGCGCGAGAATTTTTTGAGCGTGATTTGTTAATGAATATGGTGGGAGCCGGTCGCTATGGCCAGTCGCTATCATGTGCTCCCATACAGCGCGGAACCTGTCAAATAGCAACTCCTCACCCAATATTCAACATTACTGCACACCGACTGAGTCGCTGTCAACAACCGAACAACGGCCAAGCACAGCGAATACTAGCGGGCGCTGTGAAAATACTGCTACAGTCGCTCAACTGTCGCTACCTGCCGCTATTAATGAATCGTCCTCCCCGTGTCTAGCATAGGTGCTCCTATCTCATAGAAATAAGGTATGTGTTAAAATAAGGCGTGATTCAATAAAGGGGGGGAATAAGAGCATGATTTGCACCTAATACTTTCACTTGATGAATGTAACAACGCATCTAATGTTCCTCGAATTAAATCTTCAATAAATTTTAATGGGATTGTCCAGACGGAATAAAAAAAGTTATTTTTACTGCCACAAGTAAAACATTTTTAGGTGTTAATAAGGAAGCAGACTGGATCTTTGATGGTGGTAATTTCGCGCTTGAATAGGACAGATCAGCTGCATAGTTACATAGTTAATATGGTTAAAAAAGGACATATGTCCATCAAGTTCAACCAAGGGTGTTGAGGTAGGGATAGTTATTTTATTTTTTCTTTATTGCATGGCACGGCCTGCTTCGGTATTCAGAACAGTTGGGTTATTCCGCCACAAGGTGGCGCAGTGGTACTGCAGAAAGCTGTGGCATCTCCCGGCCCCCTATAAAAACGGGATCAACCATAGAGTTCCCAGTGTTTCCTCTGCAGTGAAACTGCGAAGTTAGAATATGGCTCTCTCTCTTGCGCAGCTGAGCGAGGCAACTAAGCCTGCGGCCCTGCATGTCTATTTCCACCCGTTTCTGGACCCTCACTGCCTCCCAGCCTTGGCTGACAGATCGGGTGAGGGTAGAAGAGCACTAGGGTCAAGTGCTCCTGGAGCGATGCTCCAAGCCGCAGACCCTGTTCCACAAAGGGTAGCCGGCCATAGGCTTTATGGTGAGCCTACTAGGGATGCGGAGTTCCTGTCCTGGCTTCTGAGGGGGTAAGTGTTTTGGGGACTGTGTCCCCTTCTTTTCCGTTAGGGGACCCACGGGACCCACCCCCCCCTCTTCTGGCCTGGTTACTCACTGCTGCCTTCTCGTCTCTCCCTCTCCCCCCCCCTCTGACTTTGTTCAGGGGAGCGGGCGGCAGAGGCGAGTGGTATTACTTTTGGTGTTTTGGCCGTTTACAGTGTGTTTTTTTGGTGTTTTTTGGCCGCCGCGCCATTTTGTACTGCGCTCTGTGGCTGTGGGCGCTATAACCTGTGGCGTTTTTGCTTTGTCATGGCGCCGGCGGGTTCACGTGGGCGCCGTTTTCGCACTCTTCGGGGGGGCGGGGGATGAGGCGTATCGCCCCTTGAGGTACCTATGCCGGCGCCATTTTGGCCGGCGTCTGGATTTCTCCCTTCCGGGCTGCAGCGCTGTTTCCTCTGGTGTGTTGCTTCATCCTGCGGTCTGTGCCTTGGTGACCCTGCGATTTCCTTGGTCCGTGAGTCCCCCCTGAGGGGTTTTTATTGGTCTTGTGGGGCATGTGCTGCGGGATGCTCATGTGTTGTTTTTACTTATGTCTTTCAGGCAGGATACCAGTGGGTTGTGGTTTCTCCCGGCTCTAGTCCTTCCTCCCCCTCATCCCCCCACCCATTTTTGCTTAGCTGGGGGCATCCCGTGGGAGGGCATCCCGGGTGGCTTTTGTATTAGCCTTTACCCAGCGCTGGCCTATTGCGCCTGTGTTAATCACCATATGGAGGCTTCTGGGGATAGCGTGCTCGGGGATCCTTCGGGGCAATCCCAGCTGTGTTCCATGTGCAGGGTATTCCCTATCAGCAATGATGTCATGGTGTGCGTGCCGTGCGCTCAAAGTGTCCTTGTGCTCCAGCTTGGATTGCCTGCATCGCTTCCTAGTTCTGTGCCCCCTTCGGCATCACCTACCCCCCCACTGCTGCAATTAGCCCCCAGTGAGGGGGGTGCTAGCAGGGGGTCACAGTCTGATCTGGCACTTCGTGTAGCCAACATTGAGAAGCAGCTTGCCGGGCCTATTCCTAGGAAGGCCTCTGGCAAGAAGCGGCATCTGACCTCCACTCCCTCATGCTATATAGAGGAGTATGAGGAATTTGATGTCACTGCTGGACGTTATTCCCTAGAGAAAGGGGAACTGCTCCAGGACTCTGACTCCTTGGGGAACCAGCAGGAGGGTTGTGATAGTGACCCTGAATCTGGAGAGGATTCATGGTATCCTGAGGACACTGATAATTTGCTGTCTCACATTTTTGAAATTTTGCACATTGCTGCCCCTGTGAAGGCTAAAAGGAAACAGGGTGAGCTGTTTCGTCCTAGTAAACAGCGTCTGAAATTCCCTGAGCAGGAACATTTCACCACTATGGTGCTTAAAGAATGGGAAACGTTCTAACAAGCTGCCTGCTGTGCCCAAGGGTTTGGATAAGAGTTATCCCTTTCCTGCTGATCTTGTTAAGAGGTGGTCATTTCTCCCTGAAGTGGACGCTCCTGTGCTAGGCTTGTCCAATACTTCGGTCATGCCTTCACTTGACACTACCACTCTGAGGGACAGTGAGGACCGGCGCATGGATCAGTTGGCCTGCCATGCCTTTACCTGTGAGGGGGCTGGATTGCGCCCAGCCTGTGCGGCTGCCATTACAGCTATTGCCCTTAAGAAACTGCTCAAGCGTCTCCTTGATGGCGCTACGGATCATAGCGGGGGGGAAGAGTATAGGACTCTCTTGGTTTGCTCCGATTTTGTGGCCTTTATCCTTACTGCTATGGATGATGCTGTGCGGCTGAGTGGTAGGGCCTCTGTGCTCTTGGTGGCTATGCACCGCTCTGTTTGGTTACGTCAGTGGGAAGCTGACGCTGCTGCTAAGAAAGCTCTCACTGGACTCCCCTTTGTGGGGCTGCGGCTATTTGGGGAGCGTCTTGATGTTCTAGCCAAGGATGGCAGGCTACCTCAGCGTAGGAGGCAGTCTTGGCCCTTTCGGGGGTCCTCGGTCCCCCTCCCTTCCTTTCGTGCTCCCAGGGGAGGCCGTGGCTCCCTCCTCTCTAGTGGCCGCAGAGATTCTTGGGGCCGTGGCAGATCCCGTGGACGTCCCGGTCTCTCCTGGAGTTCCAAGCCCAAACCCTCTCCCAAGACTCCTCAGGCATGAAGGGGCGCCCTCACCCATCCGGGTGGGGGGCGGCTTAGGCTCTTTGCTCATGTCTGGAGGCTTCACGTCTCAGACCGGTGGATTCAGGAAGTAGTGTCCTCCGGTTACAAGATAGAGTTTGCAGCCTGGCCGCCCCCAAGATTCATCAGATCCCAGATGTCTTTAAACCCCCTGTCTGCTCAAGGGTTGCTTCTGGCGGTTCAATGCCTGTTAGAGTCAGGAGTCATTTGTCAGGTGCCACATCAAGAACAGGGTCAGGGGTACTATTCCAATCTTTTCACGGTCCCCAAAAAGGACGGATCCCTGAGGCCCATTCTGGACCTGAAGGGCCTCAACAAATTTATCAGATTCAAGCATTTTCATATGGAGACGCTACGCTCTGCTGTCAGTACCCTTCGCCCAGGCGACTTCATGACCACTGTGGACATCAAAGATGCGTATCTTCATGTGCCAGGTCATCAGAGATTTCTAAGGTTCGAGCTGCAGGATCAGCATTACCAGTTTGTGGCTCTACCCTTCGGTACCACCTCGGAGCCTCGGGTGTTCACCAAGGTACTGGCGGGGGTGATGGCTCTGCTAAGGAACCAGGGCATACGCATCATTCCTTACCTGGACGACATCCTGATTGTGGCCTTTCCTCAGGCCGAGCAGGACACTCAGATGGTGACATCCACTCTAGAATCCTTTGGCTGGGTGATCAACTATCCCAAGTCTTCTCTGTCCCCGTCCTTGGTGAGGTCCTTTTTGGGCATGACTCTGGATACCTCTCAGGTCAAGGTGTTCCTTCCTCAGCAGAAGGTGGGGGGTCTTCAGATGCAGGCTCGGGCTCTGCTATCGTGTCCTCATCCCTCCATCCGTCAGGGGATGCAGTTGGTGGGCCTGATGGTGTCCTGCTTCGAGGCAGTCCCCTTTGCTCAGTTTCACATGAGACCTCTTCAGTTGCACCTCTTGTCAGTTCGGGATCAGGACCCTGTGTCCCTGGATCAGGAATTTGCTCTGTCTCCTCTGGCCAGACAGTCCCTCTCGTGGTGGCTGGACTCAAGGAACCTTCTGGGGGGCAGGACCTACCCACCCCCGTGCTGGGAGACGGTCACCACAGATGCCAGTCTGACCGGTTGGGGAGGCTTCTGGAAATCCCTGAAGTTTCAGGGTCGGTGGGGCCCACAAAAGGCCCATGCATCCATCAACGTCCTGAAACTGAGGGCGATCAAGTTGGTTCTTTCTCGCCTAACCACTCACCTTCAGGGTCGGGATGTTCAGATCCGCTCAGACAACCAGATGGTTCAGACGATCAACCATCAGGGAGGGACTCGGAGCAAGCGAGCCTTCAAGAAAGTGTCTCTGATACTGTCTTGGGCGTTACAGAACGTCCCCTGCATCTCAGCGGTATACATTGCGGGGGTGGAGAATCAAGTGGCGGACTCCCTGAGCAGGGGGACGTCTCGTCTGGGGGAATGGTCCCTCAACTACCAGGTGTTTCTCTCCCTGTGTCACCGCTTGGGTCAGCCGGATGTGGACCTGTTTGCGTCCCGTCACAATCACAAACTTCCCAGGTTTGTCTCCCTGTCACAGGATCCTCTGGCCTTTGCCACGGATGCACTGGCAATGCCTTGGACGGAGTTTTGGCTTCCCTATGTGTTCCCTTGGTTCCCTTTACTGGGCAGGGTCATGCGCAAGATTGCCCAGGAAGGGGTGTCAGCCATCCTGGTGGCCCCCTGTTGGCCAAGAAGGGTGTGGTTCGCAGATGTCGTGCAGTTGGCAGTAAACCAGTACGTCTTGCCCAGGGATCCAGATCTTCTCACTCAGGGACAGTTACGCCATCCCAATTTACAAACGCTGGCTTTAACGGCTTGGCTGCTGAAACCTCCATCTTGACAGAGAAGGGATTGCCTGCCTCTGTTGTGGATACCATGATTCTGGCTAGGAAGAAGTCTTCGTCCTTTATCTATTACAGGGTCTGGCATGCTTACATTGCCTGGTGTGAGTCCAAGTCCCGTCCCTGTGGGTTTTTTTCCATTCCCAGGATTCTGGAATTTTTGCAACATGGTTTGGATTCTGGCCTTCAACTAATTACCCTCAAGGGCCATGTTTCAGCTCTGGCAATTTTTTTCCAAAGATCCTTTGCCAACCACCGGTTGGTTAAAACTTTTTTCCAGGGTGTTACTCGTGTGCGTCCACCTCGTTTCTGAGCTGGTGGCGCTTTCCATCAAACCTCCTTATTTTGAGAGGCATCAGGATAAAGTGGTGTTTCGGCTTAAGCCGGATTTCTTGCCTAAGGTGGTGTTTCCTAATCTTGCCAATTCCAAGGAGCGGACACTGCATTCTCTGGATGTGGTCAGGGCTCTGAAGTTTTATTTGGTCGCTACTGAGCCTTTCAGGAAATCTGATGCTCTTTTTGTTCTCACTTCTGGACCTAGGAAAGGTTTGCCTCCGGATAGTCAAAATCCTGGGTGTTGGTCCACTTTAAAGTGAGTTCACACTAACTCACATAGCTTTACATTCTTTACAATTGAAATGAGGAGAGAAGCATCTCACAACACACTGAACCCTGAGACCTATCCTGTATTAGTGAGATGTTCCTAATACAGTGTTCCCTGAATGTTTATCTGAAGACAGTGCCTCAGGCTAGCACATATTCTTGAGTGAAGAGTCATATCTTGAATGCACATTAAAAGGCTTAAAGTGCTGGGGAGTGGTGAGAGGTGGAGAGAAATGAGCTCCATAAAAACCAAGCTATACATGAGTACTCCTGATAGTGATACAACACTGAAAGCAAGTGATTAGAGTTGAAGACAGAGCAAGGCTGTGATCAGAATGGAATTCATCATTAAATGAATGCAAGATCACGGCTTAAGAGAGCTTTGAAGGTGAAAGTTAAAATCACCTTCCTAGAAATTGAACTTTCACTGAGATTGGCAGACAGAGGAAAACAAGAAACAAGCACCAGGGGAGGTAAAAATCCATAGACTGGAGAGATGCCAACCTTATTGGTAGACCAAAGGGAAAGTGTAATGGATTGGCACCCTGGAACTGATAATTAAGTGAGCTGAGATGTCACAGTGGCTGGTGTCTGAGGAGCCTGTGTGGATTAGGCCGCTCTAAGGGGTTTATTCATCAAGCCATAGTGACAGGTAACGACTGGCAGCGACAGGTAGCGCGAGGTAGAGAACGGTGACTGCCGTGCGCTGTACGCAATACCACATTTATCAAAGCGATTCCGGTGAGAGACTCGTAGCGACCGATTCATCATCACAGATGTCTCAGCATATACCTCTGGCGCTCTGGCTTCCAGAGCACCTGGTATTACCTGTTGCTACCTGTCGCTCTCCCATACATTTCAATGGATGTTCCTTTTCTTCTCTTTAAACTGGGTTTTATTTCATTCATTTATTTTTTATTATTATCAAATATTTGTGTAACCTCTCCCAACTTTTTAGATTTTTAATATTTTTATGTAGAATTGTCATTACAGGTCTAGTATTAAAGTGTTAACGTCACAATGTAATAACAATGTAATTCCATGTGTTTTCGCTTTGTTACTACTGGATATGTGTTCAAAAACAGACTTTAATCACACTCTGGGATACAACGACCCGATTTTGAGTGCAGGCGCTATGTGAGGCTGTTTTTTGATGAAAACGGTGTGAGTCGGTAGCACTGACCAGTCGCTACCATTCGCTCCCATACAGAGCTGTACTGGTGTTAGAGCGACTCACATACAACATATTCATCAATGCCGGCCAGCAACTGAAGCGCTCTGTAACAGAAACCCATAGCCCATCACAGCGACTACTAGCGGTCGCTCTAAGCACCTCGCTTCAGACGCTCATATGCCGGTACCTGGCGCTATTAAGGAATCAGCCTGAAAAGCTGCTTCCTAGGCCATGTTTGCTGGTAGCCAGGGGCTCCGAAGATGAAGCAGGGGGTTCACACTGGCATTTTTTTTTTCAACCCTCGCTGAATCGATCCTATAGCATACCTCCCAATTGTCCCTGATTTGGGTCTGTCCCTCTTTTGCGTCCAGGTCCCCTGGACGTTCATTGTTCTCATTTGTCCCTCTTAAAATCCATATTTAAAGTGTTTATATTGTTTTAACTTTTACAGCCAATCTCCTATCCATCCCTCAATGAGGGGGTGTGGCTTAATTTAACACATGTCCCTCTTTCTCACCCTGAAAAGTTGGTAGTTATGCCTACAGTCCTGCAAGGGATGGCACCTTCTCCCACCTTTGAATCACACAATAAACAGCCCTATTAGTTATTCCCCAGAACATGTTCTCTGACATTCTAGGCCAATATAAAATATTATATAACACCAATTAAAGCAGAAGAAAACCCACCGTGGCCGGCTGTTTAGAATCCAAGGCTGGACGCTGATGATGCTTCGCTGTGTGAATCCCCCACCCGGGGTGCTGTAGAACCCAACTGCTTCCTGGCTCCATTAGCAAAGTAAACATCCAGCGGCTCTTATTGGACGAAAGCCCGCACATGCGCCATTGGACTGGGAAGAGGTTAATTGAGCATTCTGAGAGGTTTCACACAGCAGAGCATCCTAATTCGGGATGCCCAGGGACACAAAACTCGGGATAGTCGAAATTCTGTTCGCTTTAAAGTCTGGAGGAATCTTAAATGTTTTTGTCAAGTTTGTCATGCCATGAGAAAATGTATTGCCAGTGTAAAACTCATTGTACGCGGGCAATGCATTTATGATGGCTTGACCTTCTACCACCTTTCCTTTCCCAGGCCTAATTACTTTACTACTACGGTGGTCTGTGAATGACTTGGTGTGCTTCTGGAACACAAAGCCATTAGTTTGCAATGAGGGCAACTAGTAAACAGGCAATTGTCAACACAACATATCTCCTCCTATGTTATTCGCATACAATGTAAGTGTAGAACCCCCCAGAACCCCCCCCCCCCCCGACTCTGGCAAATAAATACCTTGAAGTCTAAATGTTGCCTCTTCCTATTTCCCATTAATTGGGAGTCCTGGATAAAATGAGCCTCATCCCAAGGCTTTGATTTCTTACAGGCTGACAGCATCCAGTCTTTTCATGACGTACAGGACACTTTCATGAATTTGAGTATATAGTGTATAAGTATATAGCGTATAGTGAAGTGAATAGTGAAGTATAACAATGTATTTGTAAATAGGTTTTCTGTATGGTCAGTCTACCACTTAAACTGGACCTTCACCATGATTTATTGAAAAGCCCAAACCCTTAAAAAACAATTGCCCAGCATAAAATTAATATATTTTTTTAATTTTTATTCACTTACTTATTATTCTTTCCCCCACTGGGCTGCAACTCTGTCCGATCGGGGGTGCCCCGCTGTGTGAAATCCCCTGAAAAACTCACCTCTCCTCGCTCCCACGTGACCGCCGCTGCCAATCCCTGCCGACGGACAAGAGAGCGCGCCCGCCGCCGCCTCCCGCGCATCACTCTTACAGGGCGCGCGCCGGCCATTCACAAATGGCCGGCGCGGGTGCGCGTCCTGCTAGAGGGACGCGCGGGAGGCGGCGACGGGTGCCGCTGGATCGTGGATAAGGTAGGGATTTAGGGGTTTCTGGGGGATCAGGGTGCCCCGCAGTCAGGGGTCTGATCGGTCCGGGAATCTTATAGATTCCCGGGCTGATCATGGGAGGGTGTTGGTCCACTTTAAGGATAAGGGCGCCGCCATCTTGACTCAAAAGCATCACACTTAGAGGAGAGGAGAGTAGGATAAAATACAGGGGGGGGTGGGTTATAGCTGTGCTTTGCTCAGGTAGGGCAGAGCTGGGGTCAGGGAAAGGACAGCAATCCCAGAATGCAGAGCAGCACAGTCAGAAGGCACTTCCTGTTTGCAGGCTGCCTGATGTTCCATAAGCCGCCATCTTGGATGTTTAATGGCTCATAACTTGCAGTAGATGCAGGTAGGATGATTTTTAATGTGAGCATTGTGCAGGGTGTGGGAAACATATAAGATAGACTTTTATTCAGAGTGAAGGACCTGCTTTAATATTTCTCCAGTTCTGAACTTCACTGTCATTCAATCAGATGCATGATCAAACCATGGATGCAGTAGCAGATATGGACAGGCATGGCTGGCTCAACTTGGCACAGAGACTTGATCAGACATGACAAAACAAAAAACAGTCTATACTCACCTTTTATACTCACCAACAGCTCCTATGTACAGATCAGGTGTTACCCCGCAGCTCTTCTGTCCAACTCCAGCATCTTTATACTTAACAAGAGCTGGAATCTGGCAATTCTGTTTTCCAGCAACAGCCTTGCATGTTGGCATCCATTGTGCCTTGCCTTGGTTTTTTGTCCTGATGAAGGGGGTCTGTGTGTAACCCCCGAAATGTCGACCTGACTAAAGTTCTTTAACTATGGCTATTTGGATTAATATAATCACTTGATCGAAAAAGGATCTTTTGGAGTGCTGGTCTTTTGTGCTACTGTGTATCTGCGGTGTCTCCGCTGACCGTGCACCCACATTTATTTGGACTTATACATTATATGGTAGGAGTGTGGCAACCATCTATTCGTATTGATTCAACCCCCCACACATCTACTCTATTCATTGTCTTGGCACACCCCTTCAATTGTAATTAATGCAGTAGGCATGTTAAAGGGAATAGGGCCATCTTGACGCTGGAGGACGGAATTGCTTGTTCTCCCTCATCAGTAGGTATGAAGAAGGTGGCGCTGCACAGAGGAGCTTTGAGGGCAAAAATAATGTATGACTTGTTTATTTTCCTGTGTGGACAGGGACTTTAAAGATTAGAGCACGATTTACACCTAAAACTTTCACTAGAGAGTGACAACTTATGTAATTTGCCTTCTAAAGTAAAGAGGATCAGCCATCTTAAAAAGCTGAAGGCAAGGTGAGAATATCGTTCAACTGCTCGCCACTCACTTCCGAACGGCCAGTGACTGTTTGCCAGGAGGAGGGTCTTGTGCTGATGGGGGCCCCATCCAGGCTATGTACGCCACAGCCCTAACTGTCCTAGTGATATAGAACAAAATCAAAAACATCCAAAAGGTGTTTTCATTAGCAGAGGCAGCTCTAGACACACAGTACAGAGGGTGGCACACAGGGTGAGGGGACAATAAGGGTTGGCAGTCTGCTTAACCAAATCTAAAAGCTCTTTTTATAAAAAGGACAAAACAGCTAGGGAGAAATGGGGTCAAATTTTATTTTCAATTACCATCTGAAATTTGCATTGCCAAATCTCAGTGTAATTCTTGAAGGGGAAAGAGAGATGATATAGAGTAGAGATGAGTGATCCAAACCCCTAGAACAAGAGTTTGGTCTGAATCTTAGGGAAAATTTGATTCAGCACGAATACAAACATTTTGTGGTTTGTGCTGACCAAAGTTTTCCTAAAAAAAGTAAAAAATCACCCGCTCTCTCGCTGTCCTTAAAGTGGACCAACAGTCTAAGAGGCTGATTTATTAATAGCGCCAGGTAGTGACAGTTGAGCGACTGTAGCGGTATTTTCACAGCGCCCGCTAGTAGTCGCTGTGCTTAGCCGTTGTTCGGTTGTTGATAGCGACTCAGTCGGTGTGCAGAAATGTTGAATACAAGGTGATGAGCCGCTATTTCACAGGTTCTGCGCTGTATGGGAGCGCATGATAGCGAATGGCCATAGCGACCGGCTCCCACCATATTCATTAACAAATCACGCTTCAAAAATTCTCGCACTGTGAAATGCATGTTTAAACCCCAGAGCGCTGGCGGCGATGGGTTAAAAGTAGTTTTTTAACCCCCAAACAACCATATTTTGGGAAACCAAAAAAAAGCAAGTTTATAAAAACATTTTGGAATATGAATACATTAATATCAGACCTGTAATATCAATTCTGCGCAAATTTTTTTTTTATTTTTTTCTTACCTTAAAAAAAAAATCTAACATGGCAGAAGTGGTAACAGAAATTTTCACATTAAAAAAAAAAAAAAAATTATTAACAATTAATTATTAATATTTAAAGATTGTTCCATTGAAATGCATTGGAGAGCGCCAGGTAGCGAGAGGTCATACATGGCGCTGTTCAAGGTCGCTCGCTGGCGCTGTGGGGTGAGGCTGGAATAATGATGAATGAGTCGCTATATGGCGCTATCTCAGTCGCTAAGCAGGATCGGCTTGATAAATGTGTGATTGTGGAGGGGAGCCGGCGTTCTCGTGGCGGGGCCTGTCATTACCGTTCGCTCACCAGTCACTACCTGGCGCTATCCCTAAGGGCCTAAGAGAGGAATAACCCAGAGGACTCACCTTACACTTACCATCCAGGTTCATGGGGTGACGGAATCTGCCACTACATGTATAAACACCGAGCTGCAGACTACCGGCCAGTGACGCAAGTCACCGGCCAACAGCTGCAGCTTCTTACCTCAGCGACTCGCGCCACCCCATCACCATGCCACCGGCTCGCAAGCCACCCTTTCACCACGCCGCTGCTGCTCCCAGTGTCAGAGCCGGTCGCTCTCTGTAAGGGGCCGGCTCACCGGGAGGTTAAAGGTTGTATCCAGGAGGGTGGTGGGACACATACTTCTGGATTTAGCAAGATGATGGCGAGAGAGGGAGATGTCCTATGCTCCCAGGTTTAGAAAGATGACAACGCAGGGCGAGATGTCCGTGAGCTGGCGGGCAGGTAAGAGTAACAGGCTGATTCATTACTAACGCCAGGTAGCGACAGATGAGTGTCTGTAGCGAGGCTTTGAGAGTGACCACTAGTAGTCGCTGTGCTCTGCCATGGTTCTTTGATTCAGAGGGCCTCAGTCGCTGGCCGGCATTGATGAATATGATGTGTGAGTCGCAGTACTACGCTGTATGGGAGTGAACGGTAGCGCCAGCTCAGTGCGACTGACTCACACCACATTCATCAAAAAAACAGCCTCAAACATCAAGTAGTTGTAGCCCACAGTGCCAGAGGCTGTGTGATTAAAGTCTGTTTATGAACATGTATCCACTAGTAACAAAGCGAAAACATATGGAATTACATTGTTATAATATTGTAACATTAACACTGTAATACGAGACATGTAAGGACAATTCTGCATAAAAATATTATTAATCCAAAAAATTTTCAAAAATGTAATTTTCTTGTCCGGGATACATGTCAGAAATTTTGAGATTTTTTTTAAGAAAAAAAATTGGGATCAGGAATTAAGGATCGTCCATTGAAATGTATGGGAGCGGCAGGTAGCGACAGGTAAGACATGGCGCTCTGCAAGACTGAACGCCGGCGCTGTACGCTGAGGCTGGGATAATTATGAATCGGACACTACATGGCGTTGTTCCAGACGCTCACCAGATTCGGCTTCATAAATGTGTCATTGTGCGCCGTCTCCGGCGTTCACCTGCCGCTACCTGCCGCTGTACAGGCACTACCTGGCGCTATCCCTTCATGAATAAGGCCCTAAGTCATTAATAGGCATGCAGCGGTTTGCATGTTTATTAGTGACCTTTTTTGTTTTTTCAATTAAAAGTAAAAAAAAAACATTAGACTGTTGTTCCACTTTAAATATCAAAAACCAAAGGTGCACAATGAAAAAAAATGAATGAATTATTTTTATGTTTCCCCCCATACTTCCCTCTAATCCATCATCGATGTTCCATGCTGAACCTCCGTGCGGGGGCTAGCGAGCCTAGCCGGGGCTTGTGGATTCTGCAGAGAGCGGCGCGGGTCACACCGGAGTATGAGGACGTCTTCCAGCGCTGGAAGTTTTTAAAGGTGAGCTCATTTGCAAGAGGGTCACCCACTAGTTTTCCCCTGGGATTAATGAACGATGAAAATGGATGCATGTGTTCAAATATGAACAAGCGTTATTAAGGTATACATTTGACTAAGATACTGTGATGTACCTAAGGAATTTTCACATTTAGGGGTTTATTCATCAAGCCATAGCGCCAGGTAACGACTGGCAGCGACATGTAACGACAGGTAGCGAACGGTGACTGCCATGCGCTGTACGCAATACCACATTTATCAAAGCGATTCCGGTGAGCGACTGTAACAGCGACACATAGCGAACGATTCATCATCACAGACGGCTCAGCGTATACCTCCGGCGCTCTGGCTTCCAGAGCACCTGGTATTACCTGTCGCTACCTGACGCTCTCCCATACATTTCAATGGATGTTCCTTTCCTTCTCTTTAAACAGGGTTTTATTTTAATTTTTTTTTTATTATTAAATATTTGTGTGACACTCTCCTTTCCTAGAAAAAGTCATTTTTGAAAACATTTTTGATTTTTTATATTTTTATGCAGAATTGTCCTTACAGGTCTGGTATTAAAGTGTTCATGTCACAATGTAATAACAATGTAATTCCATATGTTTTCGCTTTGTTACTAGTGGATACATGTTCAAAAACAGACTTTAATCACACAGCCTCTGACGCTCTGGGCTACAAAGACCCAATTTTGAGCGCCGGCGCTTGTGTGAGGCTGTTTTTTTGATGATTGTGGTGTGAGTCGCTCACACTGAGCTGGTGCTACCGTTCGCTCCCATACAGCACAGTACTGGTATTATAGCAACTCACACAACATCAACCAGCGACTGAGGCGCTCTGAAACAGCGAACCATGGCCGAGCACAGCGACCACTAGTGGTCGCCCTCAAAGCCTTGCTAAAGACGCTTATCTTTCGGTACCTGGCGCTAGTAATGAATTAGCCTCCAAATCTTCTGTGATAATTGTAGCCAAGACATTGTAGACATTGGAAGCGTGTTTTCAGCAGGACGATAGTACTTTCAGCGATACCTCTGATCTAGCGGTGAGCTGCATTGTAGCACACTTCAGCTGCGGTATGTGGGTTCCGCACAGGGGTCATGAGCCACATCTTCTGCCAGTATAAGCTAAATACAAACACATAGGTTAATGTGGTTTACAACACAAATGCAGAGCCCAACCTGGTTTGCTGCATTTTGCCTTCACCTTCCCCTCCCCCCTACTGTTTATAGGCCATGTATTTACTTAGCAGCCATCCCGGCAGCATTTAATTGTTCTCAAATTTCCAGCACATGGCAGATTGGTGCACATAGAAGTCACTCGGCGGCCACTCGGCGGTGGCTAATGGTGAGTGGCAAAGCACTCAAGTTTTAGTCCTCCTGTAGCTGTTGAATTCCAGGGTTGGTGAGATCTGGATCACATTCAATGCTGTTTTTATCAATCCTGTTTGTGAGTGCATTACTTTTTTACTATCTATTAAACCTTTGATCGTGGCGGAATTACACTAGATTTGGTCCCTTTTGTTGTTTTCTATGTACTTTTGCCTAAATTTGGACCTTACTACCTTACTACCATTATTAGCAAGTGCATGCCTTAAAGGGAACGTGCCTGGAATTCTTTGTTGCCGTTTTGGATGTTTGGAAGCCTTTTATCTTTCCACAGCTGGTAAGAGTCCGTATTGTTGGTGGTGGATTGAACTCGGTCACCTTGCAGTGTGAAGTGCACGTGCTTTGGGATACGGATTTCGTCTAGCAATTTATGATCAGTTCTTTGCCTATTGCTCTGTGTTTTATATATTTATGCTTTGTACTCCTTTTTTGGAATAAGGACAATCACACGTTGAGCACTATTAATGTTGACCTAAATTTGTTTTCTCACAATTATGAACTAAGCGCGGTGTTGTGCACTAATGTTTATATTTCTGTGAATATTTTTACATTATTATCAGGATCCCGGGAAAGCCTAACCTCACAACATGTAGCCTCATCTCATGATCACACACATCGCATTAATGGAATGGAAGATTTTCCGGCTTTTGCGGTAGTGCAGCTCTTGTGCTCAAGGGGGTTGGAAGGGAATATAAGTGCCATCAAGGCCGCCAAGAACATCTGGGCTTCCTGCCATCCGACAGAAATCCAGCTTGATGTTTTGAGCGTATAACCAGCATTACATTGTTTTTAAACCATGCCAGTTGTATTTCACTTTTACTTTGGCCAAGTCAGAGTTGGTATACCCATGTGACTACGATTAAGTGTCATCAGGATAGTTTTCAAGTCTGAATAAACACTTTACCCTACACTTTAAACAGTTGGCTTATTTACTGTTACTTTAGTCTCTCTTTAGAGACACTCTTAACTATGCCCAGGTCTTCTGAAGACTGCTTACTACTCTCTCACTATAACCTATGCCATCTGGTGGCTGCACTAGACTATCTGTCTCTGTACCCACTTAACCCATTGAAATATTCCACCTGTAAAGGAAAAGTTAGTACAAGAAGCACAATAGTATTGCATTTCAATAAACACATTTTTCTTTTTGTACCACTGGAATGTATTCCTCACTGTCTCTCAGCTCTCCCATTTAACTAATGGATGATTGCTGATAAAAGACCACACATAAATATTTCACAGTTAAGAGATTAAATATATAAATATTTAAGAGAAAATACATAAACCAAGGTTGCTTGTTAAACAACACAGTT
Source organism: Gastrophryne carolinensis (assembly GCA_027917425.1). Classification (NCBI taxonomy): domain Eukaryota; kingdom Metazoa; phylum Chordata; class Amphibia; order Anura; family Microhylidae; genus Gastrophryne; species Gastrophryne carolinensis. Next base: position 52,376,555 of record CM051239.1, read on the forward strand.
TTTACTGTAACTTATTAAATCATTTTCTTTTCAAAAAGAGAACTTTGAGCGACGCTGCCTTATGTAGGCTAATTTAAGGCATTTTAAAACAAAAAAAAAACCCTTCTTTTAAAGCACCTCACACAAGAATTAAACAACACCTTTTTCAAAGTCTATGTTCAGGCATTGTCCCTGAAAGTCCAGGCAATGTTTGCAAAAACCTCTAGTCCTTTTTCAAAACTGTTCAAAAAGACAGACACAAAACCTTTAATGTCCTCTCCAGCACAAGAATATTTGGTTGCAAACAGACAAATAACTATTAAACACACTGAACCTCTTTAGGAAGACTCAAAATGAGGTTAGTTCAAGGGGCATAGAACTCAGGGAGCGGCAGGCTTACAGGCTTACAGGCTTACTCTTCACAAAGTCTGCATTATTGGGGCTAAAAAGCATGACTTTGTCCATGTAAAAGTATGGTATGAACACACTTAAAGTGGACCAACACCCAGGATTTTGACTATCCTGGGTTTTGGTCCACTTCAGGGGGGCACCCCGATTAGGGTGCCCCGCTGTTTGAAACCCCCCAGAAAGCCCCCAAAACTCACCTCACCACGCTCCCACGTGGCCGCGCTGATCAATCACCGCCGACGGACAAGCGGGTGACAGCGGCGGACAACACAGCGCGTCCGCCGCCGCCTCCCGCGCGCCCCTCTGACAGTGCGTGCGCCCACGTCGGCCATTCACAAACGCCGCCGATGTGGTGCGTTTTTGGGGGGGGTCCCCTGGGTGACGGTCCACTTTAAGTACGCTGACATGAGGTGTAACACCATTTTGAAAGACATACGTTTGGGAATTACTAGGTGACTTCTAATAGCTTCATCCAGCGATTTCTACATTCTTACACAAAAATGATCTCCTCTTCTCCTAAGTAAGGGTACATCTCTAGCTCCAGCAACACCCTTTGTTGCATTATACGTTGGGCACGAGAAAAGTTATGCAGGGCAGCGGGATCCCCTTCCCCAGGAAACACACAGGGATTGTCCGTGCGCCGGTAAAAAATGAATGGAGCGGCGTTCTGTGGCCTCTCAGTCATGAGTGATTGGGTGGGGCTACAGGCGGCATGGTGGTTGTTTGGAGGATCTCTTTTATAGTGGCAGCATCCTCTTCACCCTCTCTTCCCATCGGAACAACTGGGGCAAAATCACTAAGAATTCCAGGGGGATCCTCTGGCAGCGTATTCCTCCTCTGCAACGGCAGTAAATACAAAAAGGGCACCGGGTACACTCTACAACTCAGCATTTACACTCAGACCAGAACTTGGTCATCTTCATGTCCTTGCCGGGTCAGTGATGGGGCATTCCCCAGAGCAGATGAACCCCAGTGTCCTCTTCTCCCAGCTCCGCAACTCGAGATAGGCAACACTCCTCTGGAGGACATGGCGTAGCTACTGGTCGATGTGGTACTCCAGGTAGATATCTCTTATCTCAAACAGCGTTTCTGTGTGTCATCAGATGAACCCCGGTGTCCTCTGCTCCCAGCTCACGCGACTCGAGATAGGCGTGTGGGGAGTGAGTTCAGGATGCTGAGCTCTGTGGGCCAAGTGGAATGGGGATGCTGACAGGCTTGGTTAGTTGACAGGGTGGAAATACAATCCGCAGGAGACAAGTCTCTTAAACAAGTAGTTACTCACTTTATTAGTAGTTTGCTGGAGCACTTCAGTATCCACAGATACAATCCAAGGTTGTCTTCACTTCCAACAACAGCATACAAAGACAGTCCCAAAAAACACCAAGGTGGAAGGATCATTTCTAGATTTGTGGTACAACACTGTGTCAAACTACCTAAATACATTAAATAACATAGGACAGAGAGAAGCATTGTTCTACACAAAAAAGACATGAAACCATAAAAACCCAACGTGTCACCAAAAAAAGGTTCATTTTGTTAGTTTACAAAAAGGATAAAGAGATCTGCAAGGTAGCTAGAGTTTGCACCCTCTGTCTTTGTTACTAACCATCACAGCTCTTGCTTTGGGCATGCTGCTGCAAGAAAAAATATTAACTAGTTTTAGGTGTGTGTTTGTGCATGCCACAATTACCTGACATCAGCTCTGGCGAAAAGACCGGAAGAGGTGTGGAGGAGGTCACCACCTTATGATGCCCTGAAACAATATGAAAGCAAAATAAAGAAATACATGAGCAACATATGTGTCACTTCCACAATACTCAGCCACATTACAGAACACAAGGCACCAGGGGACGAGGTGCTGTCCTCTAACCAGGGAGGGCTGTGAGGGTTGGAACTGTGGGCTTCGCTCCTCCAATTTGGTCCAACAGAGCCCAACCCTGAGGGGTCAGACTCCAATCCCCCTTCTGCATCCTCATGGAGTGGTGGGAAGTCCACCACCTCCTCCACGTCGGGACTCCCCACCTGAGACTAGCCCAACCGGTAGCCAGACTCCCCCGTATCCTCATCGGAGAAGCTGATGACCCACACAGCCCCCACTGCTCCGGAGGAGGGAGTCTACTGACAGGCCTTGTGTTTACTAGAGCCCCCCACAATGTCTGGGCTGAGAATACAGTTGGGTTCCCAAAACCATTACTGTTGTAGAGAGGGCTGATGAGTAGCATGGTCAAGAAAGCCAAGAGGTAAGAAGCCAAAGAGGGAATTCAGATGAAGCCAAAGGGTTAAAACCAAGTGGGTTGTCAAACAGAGCCAAGGTCAAACTGGAGTCAGGAACAGGTAAGGCAGGCTTTACTCCAATGAATATCTGCTGGCATCATTTTGAAGCTTCGGGCCTCCTTAAATGCGCAATTTGGCATGCAAATCCTCCTGTGTGCGCACAATCACATGTGCAATGTGTACGGCCACACTGAGGATTCACAAATCGCATGCGCATTCTGGGTACCTGCTGTGCATGTGCAGATTAGTGCACACCTGATCACAAGTGTGAACGCGAATGCCTAGGTGAGCGTATGCGTTGAAAAGGGAAACCAAAAGAGCCGTTTGTGACTCCGGGCCTGCAGCCACACATGCGTCCGAACAGAAGAGGAAGCAGATAAAGGATTACAGTGACACATACGAATATGCCTTTGCAGTGTTCAGTTGTATCCCCAACCTGGAAAATTAGCTTCCAACATTGGCCTAGTCTTTTTCACATAGTAACCCTTTTCCATGCTGCATCCATTACTTGAGGTCTATATTCCCACCAATTAGTGCCTTAGAATAGAATGGCTACCTGGGTAGGAGGCTCTAGGTCAGGGCTATCTCTTCCTTTCCCTTTAACTCCAACTTCTTTGTCTGTACCCCCTAGCTACTATTACCCTCCTTTCCTGGGTTCAGGGAACCCTCCTTGATTTGCTGCTTTGGAATAGCATGGCTGTCTGCATAGGTGACTTATAGTTTTCGCAACTTTACCTTTACTTCCTTATGTACATCAACTTGAGTTTCTCTCTCAGTTCCTGGGAACTCCTGGGACTCTCTCCATGAGGTGCCTTAGAATCAGTGGTGGTACTGGTTAAAGTCCTTTCTCAAATTCTCAACCCTACTTCTGTGATCCACAGTTTCTGCTTATGCTGGAATTGTGAAGACAAATTCCATTGCAGTGGCATAACTAAACGTGACAGGGCCCCAGTGAAAATTCCTTTCTGTCTTTTAAATCAATTGGGCGCAGCTAGACAGCTAAAGACTAAAATGGCAAATGCTGCTTTATTTTTCCATATGCTTTGGTTTTTGGGAGCTTAGATGGGTTGATATTGGGAACATGGTTAGGATTTGGGACTGATAGGAGAGGGCTATAAATATGGGACCCATATACTTAGAGAGGCAAGTAGAGTTGGGCGAACCCGAACCGAAAAGTTTGGGTTCATACCAAACTTTGCAAGTTCAGGTTCCCAAATCCGAACACGGACTGCAATTAGAAGTCCATGTTCGAGTTCTGGGTCTGGCCCGAACACAGAAAAGCTGGTAGATGTGCTGCCGGCAGCCCATCCACCCAATTTACCTAAGGTTGCAGTAATGCTGCTACTGTAATTCAAACAGGCCCCATCCTGGGCTACAAAAAGATGTCTGCCGGCTCCCATGAGTCAGGACACACCTAGTGCTGGAATTTCTGATGCACACTCTGCACCCCCCACCACAGCCAATAGGGACCGGGTTCTGCAAGGCTCGAAACCAAACCTTGGGGGGTTTACCCATCTACCCATCTAGAGGTAAGCCAATCGGCATGTGGATTTTTTAGCATGTGAGGATTGTTTGCATATGAATGTAGAGGTTTGGTGGAAGGACGTATGAGCAGGGTTTGTATTAACAGTGGGTATCCTGATTGTTGTATCTTCATTATCTATCCCCAATAAATAAAAGATCATTTAAGAGGCCCATGCCCATCAAAAGGTTCAGGACCCATGATGTAGCTCATAGCTTTAGTGGTTAGTATAACAAGTTATGAGCAGTTTGTCAGTTTTGGTTAGGCGTCAAAAGCAGTAATATCAACACTGTCCTAGAAATGGCCTCTCAGTATCAGTGCATCAAAATCTTGTTTTTATGGGCAAATATCTCTCAGCCTGTCAAGGGCATGTATGTCAATCTGTGACCAGACATTATTTTTATATGCTCATGTCTGTCTGTATATACTTTGTAAGCTGTATCCAGAAAGAATTTTGCCTGCACCAGCTTGAATATGGAAACATCTACTGACTTGAGCAAGTTAAGCCTTTGCACATAGGCACTGTTTTCTCTTTCTTCGGCTATAGCAACATTGGATGATATCTGGATTAGTGGCTTGTCATGAATTCAATTTACATTGTGTGCACAGTACTTTAAACAGTATGTGAATAAAACTGTTTGTTTTCTCTTTTACGGTACATTCTGTGACCAGCCATGAAAAGGCTTGGCAGTCCTTGTCAGCGACATTTTGCTCACGATGCTTCCAGCCTCATTACATCATCACCCGCGTAAATGTTATGTAGCTCTTGATCTGTCTTCTACTTCAGCCTAAAGCTTTAATAGCGGGAGAGAGCTGAGACGCGAGTTCTTTCTCTAAAACGCATAAATTATACACAATTTATACACATAAATATCATAGAAGCTGGCTAAATATAGCGGCACGTTCCTTCAACCAGAAAATTTCCTAAGCACATTAGTTGGTCTAATAAGCACAAAACGGTATTTATAAAGCAGCTCCTATTCATTTACCTCCCAGCATATCCTGCAGCATTTACCGTAGAAACAAATGAACAATACAGACAATCTGGGGATTAAAGTGGCTTTCAATATCAAGAAGCTTTCTTTCAAGAGTAACTGAATTACAGGAATATAATAATTTATGTTATCATTATAATGAATTCTAGCATTCTAATGGTTACTGTTATACAGTAGTGTCATAGCAAAGGTAGACACAGTCACTCGGTTATGGTATTTAAATGTAGTTAATGTACCCTGCATGGTGATCACTGCAATCCACATTCTAGTCTGCTTGCCCCCTTGAAGCAGACCAAAACCTATAAAACCGTCCTACCTTGGCCACCTTGGGCAATGCAGCTGGCTTGGCAGAGGCTTTATTTTAAACAGCTTTTACCATAGTCACGCCCACTTGGCAGATTTGACAACGCAGATTGGCTGATCTCAAACTTGGCGGCTGATGTCTCAAGCCCATTGGCTGCATCCCTTGTTTCCCTCTAGTATGATGCGCACTCCAGACCAGGGGCGATCTAGTCATAGGGAGACCCGGGACATTGTCCCGGGGGGGGGGGGGGCATACTGCTGTTGGGCTGCTGCACACATTCAATCGCTGCCCCCTTAGTCTCCCTCTCAGCCTCCTGTAGCCAGGCCCACTGTACCCACAAGCCAAGGAACCCCAGCCAGTTATCCTGGTTGGGGGAGCTCAGCAAGGATGACTTGGGCCAGCCAGGGACTGCTAAAATTCAGAGCTGATTTTTGGCCCCAGTCTGCCACTGCTCCATACCCATGCATCTGAATGACTGGTAGCAACCTACCAGGCTATCAGCTTAAAGTGGACCAACACCCAGGATTTTGACTATCCTGGGTCTTGGTCCACTTCGGTGGGGCACGCCCGATCGGGGTGCCCCGCTGTGTGAAACCCCCCGAACTCACCTCTCCCCGAGCCGACGGACAAGCCGCGGACAAGCGGCTCCTCCGCCGCCGCCTCCCGCGCGTCCCTCTTGACGCGCGCGTGCCCTCCCCGCGGGACATCCGAGATCGGGATGTCCCGCGGGGTGAAACCCCCCCCAAACACCCCAAACTCCTTACCTCAGTTTCGGCGGCGGCCGGCCGCCGCCGCCTCCCTCGCGCCCCTCTAGACGTGCGCGTGCCCGCGCCGGCCGTCTGTGAATGGCCGGCGCGGGCACGCGCACGTCTAGAGGGGCGCGAGGGAGGCGGCGGCGGCCGGCCGCCGCCGACACTGAGGTAAGGAGTTTGGGGTGTTTGGGGGGGTTTCACCCCGCGGGACATCCCGATCTCGGATGTCCCGCGGGGAGGGAGGTGATCGGCCCGGGAATCTTGTAGATTCCCGGGCCGATCACTGGTGGGTGTTGGTCCACTTTAAGGGAGGCAGGGTATAAGGCTGCGGAATGTGAAAACGCTGTGGAGGTATTGGGAAAGGTGATTTATTCTAGCAACCCCTGGGGTAACCAAATGGCTCTTAAAGCTAAACAAAACTCATTAGGGTTGTCCCTGAATTCTAAAAGACATCAGGCTGCTGGCCTTCCCTTGGGATGCTCCTCTGTGTGACATCTCCCCAACCCTGATCACCAACAAACTCCAAACGCCAAACTCCCATGGCGATGTAACCGATCAGAATCTAGAGTGGGCGCATACCCAGCATCTTTGGGCTGAGGCTTACTCCTGCACCCAGCCATTTAAATAGGCTGGGGGTGGGAATGCGCTTTTGCTCCAATTGCCGAGCTCCCTGTTTAAACAGAGCTGTATTGCGTTTTTACGGGTGATGTGGGGGGTTTAACAAAGCAGGGTATCCTAAATCGAGATGCCTCGGGGCATGGAACAATCCTGGGATAGTCAAATTCCTCCATTTTTCTTGATCTCCCCCCAATTACCTTCCAGGATACTTCTTGCAGCCCATATACACCTCCTCAGCAATATCTCCTGCAGGCCAACTGCAACAAGAAATATCCAACAAGGCCTGTCTTTTTTTTTTTTTTTTTTTAATGGAAGGAAGAGGAAATCAGGGGTGACAGGTTCTGTCTCCCTGATACACGAAACCTGTCACCCCTGGATTTTATTCCTATCATGAGAGAATAAACCACAAGCTTGGTGGAAGTTTTATTCAGTTTGGGTGTATAAGTGACCCCTCCCCCTCTTTCATTAGCTGATGTGTTTATATGGATTTTACGTGGACTTTCCTGTCAGACCTCAAATCAGGGGTGCCTTCAAGCAAGAAACACCCCACTTATCTTCCACATTCTCCCGTGCCACTCATCTCTCACCTGAGGGTAGGAATACAGCATGGCTGGTGGGCGTGGCCTCAGTACAGTACTCCCATTGAGATCGATGGACGCTGTGAAGTCCCGTCACAGGTGCTGGAATACCGACTGTGGGAAGTTGCGTGAACAATAAGTGCATCAAGCGTTGTAAAAACAAATGTGCTGTTTACTTTCTATTTATTAAATGATTACATAATATTATTACAATACAACAGACAAATGTTGGGTGCAAATGGTGGGGTAATCCATGTATGTAGAGTGTATAGAGTATAGTTGATAGCCTTAACATGTTTTGTACTTAGCTTGGCTTCATCAGAAGGACGGGTGTTGCAGTACTGTGCAAAGTGCAATACAATATGCAACAACTGTATGTTGGCCAGGGGGTGACTGTGCCCACTCCAAAAGCAATAGTACTGAAGCTTTAGTATTGTAGGAGCAAACACTGTGGCAGAGGTGGGTACCTCCCACCTACAGCCTGTGAGGCTCACGAGTTAGCAGGTCCAGGTGAGTGGATTTAGACAAGCAGGACCAGGTTAGACAAGCCCCCATTTACCGGGGCGCAAACAGGCCTAACCAGACACGACTGCCCCCAGGTCTTACAAGCCCAAACGTTTTTGACTGAGGGCACGACCTGCAGGTGGGCGAGCGTAAACTGGGGTTCATGGGAGGTCAGACGAAGCAGGGTCATGCAACTGCAGAAATCGTAGCAGGACTGAAAAGTTTTCCCCTCCTTTCAATTTCATTATTTCAGGATCACACAAAAAGTGGTCCAGCAGCCCTGTCTCTGTCCTTTGGAGCTCTCAGCACAAGTGAGCATGGCAAGCCACAGTTGTCCAGCAGCTGTCTCAGACCACAGCAGAGCATGCACATGACTCATAAAGGTGCACCATGACACGCCTCTCTCAGCTCAGACACAACCCTGAACATGAAGCGAAGATTACGTAAGGTATTAATATATTATCTGATATTTTGAGATGTTTTGAAATGGCTCATTTTACACTGTTCCCAAGGGGGATAAGGGGGAAGGAATTAGTGTCTACCTGGACACAGAGGCAGACTGGCCATAGGGCATGCCGGGACAATGCCCGGTAGGCTACCACATCCCCTGCACTGACTGGCTGCCAAGGCTCTGGGTTCATGTGGCAGGCCAGGTGAATGGGAGCCACTGCAGGCATTTGGTAGCAGCTCCCATTTACCCGACCCATAGCTAGAAGCCGTAGCCAGCATTAAATTAGCATGCAGTCGGCCATTGCAGGCTCTGCCGAAACTCTCATGCTGTTGCGGTGTTGCCTCCGAACATCCTAGGCTGCTTCACAGAGCCTCGGACGGCGTCCGGGAACCCCCAACTCAGCGGCGGTCCTCGGCTTCTAGTGGCAGCAGCGGTGGCATTTCTGGGCTTCCCGCGGCAACCCAAGCTTCCAGAGGTGGCATTTCTGGGCTTCCAGCAGCACAGCATCCCTGGCTCACAGAGCTGGCATCCCTGGGCTTCCAGAGTGGTATTACCAGCTTCCAGTGGTGACAGGACAGCGAGGTGAGTGGGGGGGGGTTTGGAGTGGGGGGAATTCTACCACTCGGCTCATTATGGGGGGCTTTGCCACTCAGCATGTTATTGAGGGATTCTGCCTCACAGCATGTTATTGGGGGCGGAATTCTGCCACTCGGCATATTCTGGGGGGATTCTGCCACACAGTATGTTATGGGGTGGTTCTGCCACTCAGCCGGTGATGGGTGGGGTTCTGCACAGTGCCTGTTATTGGTGCATGGATACCAGGCCAATTTTTAACCAGACACATTGCAGAAGGGCCAGTGTGACCAGAAAAGCCCCGGGCCAATTTTTAACCCCAGTCCGCCCCTGCCTGGTTGGAAAAAAAGGCCCTATGAAATGTTATGGGCTGTAATAAGATCAGAGAGGATATAAAAAAAGGAAATACCCCCTTTGTCTCTATAGCTCTGATCCTGTGTGAGGAATGAATATGTATGTCGTTGTATGTATGACAGGCTTTTTGTCTCGTTGGTCATTTAATGGTTGTTTTTCTTTTCGTTATTGTTTCATTCCCCCACCCCCTTTATAATACTAGTGTTAGGGTCCCCTATTAAATTGATTGAGGTCCATATACTATACTCAATGGAATGATACCTTTGTTCTGCAAAAACATAGGGTAAATAATCTCCTTGATTATAAGCTATAATGTTAGAATGATTGATTAAGTGATTATAGTACTCTTTGAGTGTTTTCCTTAATAAGTAATACATTCATACATTCTTAATCTATGTTACCAGTGAATTACAAATGTCATAGATACGGAGATGTCTTATGCGGATCATTTGTAATTTGATTAAGCCCACGCTGTTTTAGCAGTTATTTTTCAGCTGCTTTATTTTATGGTATACTTACATTTTTTATTTAATAAAAACCTATTGAAAAACAAAATAAAATGGTTTCAACAACTCTCAGAACTGGCCTGTATTATGGAACTTCGTGGAGATAATGGTACCAGGGTAGGAAGCGTTTGGCAGCAGAATAATTGGTAGATAGATTAAAATTAGAAACCAAAGGGCAGCTAATTTCAATATGCTAATGTGGTTAGATTTGAAAAAGACGAATGTGTAATTCCCACAGCTTAAGGGCTTATTTTGTGCGATGAGTAAGAGCGCTGGCAGCTCACAGAGGCTTCAGCTAGCTGAATGGTGAGTGGGCGAAGAGCGTGGAGCATTAGGTACCGTTAGTGCGAGCGCCTGGGAACCGAAGAACGATTTCAAAGCGTTTATCACTGATTGGAAAGTCATGAAATGTTAAAATGATGAAGCAACACTTTCCTGTACTCACCATTTAGCCTGTTGTATAATTGATGGTGTTGCATAGATTAAAGAGGAAATCTAAGCATTCTGTAACATCATCCCCCACCCCCCGCTCTAGCTAAAGCTGGGACCTTGAGTGACAGCTAAGTCATCCATCAATGGAGAATTGTGGCCGCACTGCTCCCGGGACTAACCTGTCACTCAAGTCCACAGAGCTCAATGCTGGCATCTGGCAAGGATCACAGCAGGTGAGTAATTTTAAGGACAGTAGCATGGTGTACAACTCTTAATCAGGATGGGACAAGATCAGCAACATGGAGTACAACTTGGACGTGGACAGGATGTGGTAAGGTTGGCAACATGGAACACAACTGGCACGTGGACAGGATGTGGCACCCCTTCCTAATGAAAACTCACAGCTGGCTCAGCAGGGTGTCAGTCTTCTCACCTTCCTTGCTCTGCATGCAGCCGCAGACGTGCATACCTGGGTGTTTGTACCAGAGCAGGCTCTTCATCTGTTGCACTGCTCGACAGCGACACCTGGTGTTCAACACACTGCAAGTGCACGAAGCCTAGAGCGTAAGCTCTTGGGCTTGATTTTACTTCCTGGGTCTGAATGGAGAGGAAGTGACCTCACTCAGACTCTGACACATCCCTCCCTGCTCTAATTGTCAGCCCTATTTAAAATGACCGCTGGCCTGCATCCAATGCTGGGTTATCGGCTAACTGAAATCGGACTTATTCTTGGACTCTGCCTGTCTGCCGCCAGCACCTGAACTCTGATTCATCCATTGGACTTTGTCTGTCTGCCGCCAGCCCTGATTTCTGATTTGTTCTTTGGATTTATTTGCTTCGCTTTGCCCCCACACCTGGAGCTCCGCTCAGCCCTTCCCATGGTTGTAGCCGAGAAGCTTGACACAGGGTTCTCTTACCAGGTTTCCCATGTTTACCACCATTTTCTGCACATTTCTTTATTCTCTCCCTGGCTCTAGTTGTTTTCCATTTTCTTTCTCTTTTTTGTGTACCAGAATTTTGCTAGCCTACTCTCTCAGAAGTGCGTTGTTTCAGATTTGTATTTTCTGCAACCATGCATTGCAGTCTGCTCTGTAGCTTCTGTGTGAAGGAAGTGGGGAGTTCTGCCTGTCTGTTTATTTCACTACTCAGTAGCATTTTACTTCCAGCATAACAATAGGATTTTTCTTTTTTCACTGGGTGTGAACTTTGCAAATAATTGAAATATTGAAAGGAAACGAGACAAGCAGAGGAAAGACAGCCCCCCCCCCCCCCCCCCTTCATAAATAGTGATTGATGTGTTCCATACAGTGCAAGGTAGGTATTTGCTTAGTGTATGCTGAAAAAGACAGAACTATCTATCAATTTTATCCATTTATGTCACATTCACTATTCCAGACCTCTTTCATTTTACACACATATAATAACATTTCTCTCTATGACCAGATTTCTCTACTCAGATATGCATGATACTCATCTGGCCCCATGTTTCTGAATACATTAACCCATCCCTCAGTCACCACCTAAAAGCTTCTTTACACTTCTCCTGTAAGTGCTGTAGGAATGTTTTTTTTAACATGCAGTCACTAATGAAGGGCATGCACCCACCATGGTTCAGCAGTGGACTCCTTAGCATGGCTCGGAATTGCTGCTATGATATGACCTGGGGTTGACAGCGGCAGTTGTGAGCAGACCTGACTTAGTTGTGGACCTGGTGTAGGTCATTTAAAGGTTGCAGATTCAGATGAGGACAGGATATGGCAGGGTCACGAACATAGAGCAGAACTTGGATGTGGCAAGATTGACATCATGGAGCACAACTCAGAATTGGTCCCCACAGAGTTGATTTAGCACCAGTGAAAAAAGTGTGCTTCTTTTTAGGAGAGAAAACTGCCATTTTTTCATTGCTTACCTTGGGGGTTGATTCAGCACCAGGTGAAAATAAGTTTTTTTTTTTTTTTAGTTCTGAATCACCCCTAAGGTAGGCAACAAAAGTTAATGGCAGTTTTCTCTCCTAAAAAGTGGCACACTTTTTTCACTTGGTGCTAAATCAACAGCAACCTGGAGCACAAGTTAGACTTGGTCACAAAATTACCCAGGCTGCAATCAAAACAACAGTTTGGATTTAGGCAGGATGTGGCAAGGCGGCAACATGCTCAGACTTGGTCAAGGCATGGCAAGGTTGGCAACTTGGAATACAACTGTCAGCAATAGGGATGTGTAGAACAAGGTAAGTGTGGCTGGAGGCACAGGGAATGGCTGGAACAGGATGGCAACCTCACAAGAGATGGCTTTTAAACAGCCAATCTAGAAGTGATTTAGCAGGCTCAAAAAAACAGAAGGGTGCTTACCTTTTTCCCGCGCAGCTGATGGGTTTCAGTCTGGCTATCATCAACTCACCTGATCACTGGAACCGCTGGTGTTGCACTGTCACAGCATCCAGCCACATGCTGCATGCCGCATCTGACCATGTAGATTGGTTTGATGGTAGGTCAGGATTGAGACTCAACATCAATCACAGGCGCACTGCCCTGTCCTCTCCATTCATTGAAATGGAGGTAGTGGGCCGAGGCCTGACATGCCACCCTCCAATGTAGTGAATGGAGGGGCATGGTTACTGATGGTGGTGAATGAGGGCACATGATTGCGGGCTTAGTCGTGGGCTCTGTGCCAGTGATCACTAGACTGGCACCGATCAGCTGCGTGGGTCGAAAGGAAAGTACCCTTTTGGTTTTTGGGGTTGGGTTCTGAGCTTACTAAATTATTTTAAATCTGTTGGGACACTAAGGCAGCTGCAGCTCTGAAGGTGACCCGAGGGGTGGGGATCACTGGAAGAAGTGCTATGCACCACTGAGCAACATTGCTGGCAGTCCGCATCACACCTGGTGACCAGGTAAGTGGTGGTTTATGACCGGTTCAAGCATCATTTGGGTTGGATTATCAATCCTGTATTATATGTAAATATACAAATTATATCACTGTTACTAAATTAGCACAGGCAATTCATGGAGAAAAAAAAAAAGATTTGGGAATTCTATGAGCAAAAAATCTTCACATCCATTTGATCATACATGAATCATTTCTTTCAGTAGGTGGGAAGTTACTGCAGAGAGGCAAGAATTTCTTGCATTAGGTCCATTGTCCCAAAAAAAAATTATTTATATTTTATCCTATCCAATTTATACTCATATCCTGATTTTATATTTGTCATCATGATGGAAAATAGGGGAAATAGTGAAAAATGAATCCAATTCCAATGCCCGGCATTGAAACAAAGGACATCCTGCTGGCACACTGGGAATAGTAACAATGGGCTCATATTGCTTAATTATAGCATTACATCTAATAATAGCTCAGAACACTTCAATGCTGTGAGTTCAGTCCTGCAGTGAAGCTGCTCGGGATGATCTGCAGGATAACCGGAGAATCTCCACTTTCATAATGTCTTTTAGTCATTCTGGACCTGATTTGTAAGTAATGAAAACGATTCTGGCTCCACAGAAGAGAAGGGGATTTTTTAAGCAATTGTAACCCTTAGGTACCACACAACTCAAGGGCTCTGCTTGGTCAGTAGTCAGCCATTGGGTCAGTAGTGAAGTCACATAATACAAAGCACAGTGCTCACTTCTGCTGCTGTGTAACCTTGGCAACCACCCCCTAGCCACAAGTTAATGTGATACTCACCTTTTATCCTTGGGGCTCCATCAGACTGCAGACCAGAAACCAGCATTCTAAACTCAGACGACACAAAGGAGCTGTTGTTGGGTCAAGCAATGTGCGCTTAAATTGGACCAAAACCCACGCCGATCGGCTGGGGAATCTATAAGATTCAGGGGCCGATCAATTCCACCCCCCCGGGGTGGAAATCAGGATGACCCACTGTGTGAAACCCCCCAGGTCTCCCCACACACTTACCTTGTTTCCCAGTCCAACGGCGCATGTGCGAGCCGCGGCCACATCCCTGCGATCCCTCCAGCAGTGCGCCAGGCATTTGTGAATGGCCATCGCGGGCACGCTCCCTGTTAGAGGGAAGCGGGGGATGCAGGCGCCAGCGCGCTCGGAGCCGATGGCCTAAGACGAAGCTTAGACGAGCGCGCTGATTGGATGAGTGCCAGCGCATGCGCCGTAGGACCAGAAAAAGGTGAGTTGGCATCAGCGATCGGGGGGGTTTCACACAGCGGGGCATCCCCAATCGGGGTGTCCCGGGGAAAGGACCAAAACCCAGGATAGTCAAAATCCTGAGTTTTGTTCCACTTTAACAAAGCCCCCATAGGAACAAAAGGGAGTATAGTGTAATTGTAGGGGCAGGGGTGGTTAGGTGATGAACATCTGACTGGGGGTAGCTCTACTTTAAAGTGGACTAAAATCCACGGCGATCTTTAAGATTCCGGGCTGATCGATTCCCTGATGTGTGAAGGTCACTTACCTTCTTTCCCAGTCCAATCGCTCATGAGCACGAGCCGCGGCCACATCCCCACTATACCTCTATACCGCCAGGCATTTGTGAATGGCCGGTGCGGGCACATCCTTATTAGAGGGTAGCAAAGGAGGTGCCTCTGTCAGCGCGCTCTGAGCCTTAGGCCCTTATTTAACAAGGGATAGCGCCAGGTAGCAACTGGTGAGCGAACAGTAATGACGGTCACCGCCACGAGAATGCCGGCTCCCCACCACAATCACACATTTATCAAGCCGATCCTGCTTAGCGACTGAGAGAGCGCCAGATAGCGAATCATTCATCATTATTCCAGCCTCACCCCACAGCGCCAGCGAGCGACCTTGAACAGCGACAGGTATGACCTCTCGCTACCTGGCGCTCTCCAATGCATTTCAATGGAACAATCTTTAAATATTCATAATTAATTGTTAATATTTTTTTTTTTTTTTTTTTTTTCATGTGAAAATTTCTGTTACCACTTCTGCCATGTTAGATATTTTTTTTAAGGTAAAAAAAAAATAAAAAAAAAATTTGTGCAGAATTGATATTACAGGTCTGATATTAATGTATTCATATTACAAAATGTTTTTATAAACTTGTTTTTTTTGGTTTCAAAAAATAAGGTTGTTTGGGGGTTAAAAAACTACTTTTAACCCAGCGCCGCCAGCGCTCTGGAGTTTAAACAAGCATTTCACAGCGCGAGAATTTTTTGAGCGTGATTTGTTAATGAATATGGTGGGAGCCGTTCGCTATGGCCATCGGCCTCTTAGACGAAGGCTTAGACAACGTAACGTCAGCGGATCTGAGAGTGCTGATTGAACGAAAGGCTGCGCATGCGCTGTAGGACCAGGAAGAGGTGCGTTAGTTTCGGCAACCTGGGGGGTTTCACACTATGGAGCACCCCTAATCGGGGTGCCCTGGGGGCAAGGAACAAAACCCAGGATAGGCAATCCTGTGTTTTGGTCCATATTAAAGAGGAACACAACCTGAGATTTTCACTCTTCTGGATGTTGTTCCTCTTTGGCAGGGCTTCCCAATTTGGGATGCCCCGCTGTGTGGAATTCCACGGATCGCCAAGAAAACTCACCTTTGCAACATTCACACAGTGCAGGTGCGGGCCACGGCTAATCAACGTGCTTGACCCCATTCAGCCCTCCTAGCCGCCCTGAGCGGAAAATATGCGCTCAGCTTAAGTTATAGGGGGTATGGGAGCCGGTTGAATGATTTCCTGCATTGATTGTTTCCTGTTTTTTTCTTGCATTGAAGATACATCAAGACTTCAGCTAACACACACAGCCTCGGGAGCGGGGCCTCAGCTCAGGGAAATGCCCAGATCAGATTCACACCTCAAAAAAGGCAGCTGGCACACCTTACTCCAGCTGTCAGGAGACCCCTGCGGTGAGCCTGCATTGACTGGGAATTTCAAAGCATACACCCAGACACGCAGGGCCAGTAGTTCATAAATAATTAGGAAGCCACTATGAACATTAATCATAAGTTGACCACCGGAATTAGCATCAAGAAATCACACATACCCGGGTCTCCTTTTATTGCCGGATGCACAGGGGCTGAGTTATAGAGAACTTGGGTTAGAACCACTGAACCACAGTGGTTTGGTATCATGATGTGCGCAGAGTCCGGCTGGGTCCGTTGGCAACAGGATCAACTCTCAAAAAAGTTATGACAAATTTTAAGAGTTTTAGCTGGGAGATGGCAGGACGAGGGGAACAAGAGCCATCCCAAAGGTCTGATAAGCCCCAGACATTTTGTCTTTCTTTCTAGGGGTAACGCAGAGCATCATATTGAAAGGGACCAGAAACAAACAGGTTCCATATGCTCCCTGTGGCCATCTGCATTACATCTGTCTGCAATTAAGTAACATACATATTTCATCTTCATTTTAGTCACAACGACCCTTCTGCAGTGTGTCCCCCAAACCCCATCACTCTCTGAGTGGCAGAACCCCCATCACTATATAACATGCTGTGTGGCAGAGCCCCCCAACCCCCAATCACATGCTGTGTGGCAGAACCCCCCCATAACATGCTGTGTGGCAGAACCCCCACATGACCCTATAATGGTCTGTGTTGCAGAACCCCCATCACCCCATAACATTCTGCGTGACAGAACCCCCCATCACCCCATAATATGCTGTGCTGCAGAACCCCCATCACCCCATAACATGCTGTGCTGCAGAACCCCCATCACCCCATAACATTCTGCATGACAGAACCCCCCCCCATCACCCCATAATATGCTGTGTGGCAGAACCCCCCATCACTCCACAACATGCTGTATGGCAGAACCCCCAAACCTTCACCACAGGCTATGTGGCAGAAAAATCTCATGCTGCTGAATCAGCCCTATAGTTTGTACATTTGGGCCTCAACACTAAAGCTGGTTGGCCAGCAGGACAGCAATCTAGCCCCGCCCAGGTACATCCCCCAACCAATCAGGAAGGGGAGAAGGTGTGACATGGGGGGGTGGGCTGCAACAGGGGACGGCCGTAAGCTGGTGCGTACTACAGCGCCCTGGTGCAGCCAGCAAACGTAGCTGTCACACAGTCTGCTATGGGGGTGATTGGTTGTTCTGTCACACAGTCTGCTATGGGGGTGATTGGTTGTTCTGTCACACAATCTGCTATGGAGGTGATGGGGGTGGGGGATTCTGTCACACAGTCTGCTATAGGATGGGGGAATTCTGTCACACAGTCTGCTATGGGGTGATGGGGGGATTCTATTAAACAGTCTGCTATGGAGTGATGGGGGGATTCTGTCACACAGTCTGCTGTGAGGTTGATGGGGATGTTCTGTCACACAGTCAGTTATGGGGGTGGTGGGGGGGGATTCTGTCACACAGTCAGTTATGGGGGTGGTGGGGGGGGGTTCTGTCACACAGTCTGCTATGGGGGTGATGGGGGGATTCTGTCACACAGTCAGCTATAGGGGGTGATGGGGGGATTCTGTCACACAGTCAGCTATAGGGGGTGATGGGGGGATTCTGTCACACAGTCAGCTATAGGGGGTGATGGGGGGATTCTGTCACACAGTCAGCTATAGGGGGTGATGGGGGGATTCTGTCACACAGTCAGCTATAGGGGGTGGTGGTGGGGGGGGGTTCTGTCACACAGTCTGCTATGGGGGTGATGGGGGGATTCTGTCACACAATCAGCTTTAGTGGGTGATGGGGGGATTCTGTCACACAGTCAGCTATAGGGGGTGATGGGGGATTCTGTCACACAGTCAGCTATAGGGGGTGATGGGGGGATTCTGTCACACAGTCAGTTATGGGGGTGGTGGTGGGGGGGGGTTCTGTCACACAGTCTGCTATGGGGGTGATGGGGGGATTCTGTCACACAGTCAGCTTTAGGGGGTGATGGGGGGATTCTGTCATACAGTCAGCTATAGGGGGTGATGGGGGGATTCTGTCACACAGTCAGTTATGGGGGTAGTGGGGGGGGGGGTTCTGTCACACAGTCTGCTATGGGGGTGATGGGGGGATTCTGTCACACAGTCTGCTATGGGGGTGATGGGGGGATTCTGTCACACAGTCAGCTTTAGGGGGTGATGGGGGGATTCTGTCATACAGTCAGCTATAGGGGGTGATGGGGGGATTCTGTCACACAGTCAGTTATGGGGGTGGTGGGGGGGGGTTCTGTCACACAGTCTGCTATGGGGGTGATGGGGGGATTCTGTCACACAGTCTGCTATGGGGGTGATGGGGGTGGGGGATTCTGTCACACAGTCTGCTATAGGATGGGGGAATTCTGTCACACAGTCTGCTATGGAGTGATGGGGGGATTCTATTAAACAGTCTGCTATGGAGTGATGGGGGGGATTCTGTCACACAGTCAGCTATAGGGGGTGATGGGGGGATTCTGCAGATGCAGGGGCCCGGCACCTACCTGAGTACACCCAGTGCTGATGCTTGACCTGCTTTTAAATATGTGAAAGGATTGAATAAGCTTCTGAAGGGAAGTGTTTTTAAAAAGAAACGTAATTATAGAACAAGGGGGCACAACCTGAAGCTAGCTGAAGAGAAGATAAGAAGCAATGTTTGAAAAAATTATTTCACTGAAAGACCAGTAAATGTTTGGAAGAAACTTCCAGCAGAGTTACAGGAGTTGAAGAATTAACAGTTAGGCCCTTATTCATGAAGGGATAGCGTCAGGTAGCGCCTTGTAAATGAGAGGTAGCGACAGGTGAACGCCGGACACGGCACGCAATTACACATTACATCAAGCAGAATCTGTTGAGCGACTCGCTACCTGTCGCTCTCCCATACATTTCAATGGACGATCCTTTTCTTCTCTTCTCAGGGTTTTTTTTTTTTTTTTTAAATCTCGAATAATGTTGTGACCTCTTCTGGCATTGAAAAAGCCATTTTTTCCAAAATGTTTCATGTTTAATATATTTCTGCAGAAATGACATTACAGGTCTGGCATTAAAGTGTTCATGTTATTACAAATGTAATTTCATATGTTTTCGCTTTGTTACTGGTGGATAGATGCTGAAAAACAGACTTTAAACAAACAGCCTCCGGCTTTTTTCAGCGCCGGAGTTTTTTTAATGAATATGTTGTGAGTCGGTCGCACTGAGCAGTCGCTAACATGCGCTCCCATACAGCGCTGTACTGGTCAAATAGCGACTCCTCACAATGTATTCATCATTACTGCACAGCGACTGAGTCGCTATGATCTAGCGACCCACGGCCGAACACAGCGACTGCTAGCGGGCGCTCTGAAATGCCTGCTACAGCCGCTCATCTGTCGCTACCTGGCGTTAGTGATGAATCAGCCTGCCCGTGAATTTAAACATGCCTGGGCCAAACATACAGTACTTCTATGGCTTTATGTTATTTTGGTTTGAGCAACAGCACTGTAGTTGTTCAATTAAAGAAAAAATGTTCTTCAAAAATACAACTTGTTTTGCAACCTAATAGTTGTGCACAGTGTAGCATGTAGGCTAAGGGGGTTATTTAAGAAACGCTAATGCCACGTAGTACCACGTAGCATCAGGTGAGCGCTGGACGCAGTATGTGGAAACCATATATATGAAAGCCAATCTGGTGAGCGCCTCTAATAGCGTTATGTAGCGTAGAATGTATTACTAGCGGTGGCTCAGCAGCGCTATCCCATACATTTCAATGGTGTTTTTTTACTTGTGTATAAATAGTTTTAATTAATTATTTTTTTCTCAACTTTCAGATCAAATGATTGTGTGGCCTCTCCTGCCCAGCAACCAAACACTTATATTGTTATATATATATATATTATTTTTTTTTTTATGCAGAATTGTATGTGTAGGTCTGGCATTGCAGTGTCATTGTCACAGTGTTAAAACAATATCATTCCATATGTTTTCACTCTGGTGCTGGTGGATATGTGTTGAGAAACAGATTTTTTTCATATAGCGTCCAGTGCTAGACGCTAGCGCGCCCAGTATTAGAGCGCCGATGCTGGTTTTGTTATTGATTTTCTGATATGGGCTTCAGTGCCAAGTGCTGGTCGCACTTAACTGGCGCTACCTATCGTTCGCTGCAGCGTTGTCCTGTTGTTATATGTGGCGTTGCTCTGGGGGGCTTTTCCTCAGGGTGCTACATATGCATTGATTGAGGGAGAGCGTTTCTACAGCTCCCTCCAGACATCACATTTATCAATGCTGGACAGGATACTACAGCGTCACTTGTCCGGCCGCTACGCCAGACACTCGCTTGCAGCGTCCACTAGCGGACGCTCTTAGCACCGCTACATAGACGCTCATATGGCAATACATGGCGCTAGTCTTAAAGAAGCTTCTAAACCTTAGCAACCAAAGCCTTGTGAGAAAGCAAACGGGCAGGCTGACTCATTAATAGCGCCAGGTACCGTCAGATGAGCGCCTGTAGCGAGGCTTTGAGAGTGACCGCTAGTAGTCGCTGTGCTCAGCCATGGTTCGCTATTTCAGAGCATCTCAGTCGCTGGCCGGCATTGATGAATATATTGTGTGAGTCGCTCTAACACCAGTACAGAGCTGTATGGGAGCGAACGGTAGCGCCAGCTCAGTGCGACGACTCACACCATATTCATCAAAAAAATAGCCCCACACAGCGCCAGCATTCAAAATCGGGTAATTGTAGCCCAGAGCACCAGATGCTGTGTGATTAAAGTCTGTTTTTGAACATGTATCCACTAGTAACAAAGCGAAAACACATGGAATTACATTGTTATTACATTGTAACATGAACAATTTAATACCAGACATTCTGCATAAAAATATTATTGATCAAAAAAATCACACAATTTTTTGATAATTTATTAAAAAAAACCCTGTTTAAAGTGGACCAACACCCAAGATTTTTACTATCCTGGGTTTTGGTCCACTTCCGCAGGGCACCACGATCGCCCTAAATAACTCACCACACCCCGCTCCTACACGAGCGCTCGTCCAATCAGAGCGCTCAGAGCCGCTGTGGTATGTACGGACAAGCGAAGGACAACCACAGCGGCTCTGAGCGCGCTGGAGGCTGCGTCTCGCGCTTCCCTCTAACAGGGAGCGCTCCCACGCCGGCCATTCGCAAATGGCCGGCGCGGGTGCACGCCCTGCTAGAGGGAAGCGCGAGATGCAGCCGCGGCCCGCGCATGCGCCGTTGGAACGAGGATAAGGTAAGGTTTCTGGGCGTCCTGGGGGGTTTCACCCCGCGGGGCATCCCGATTTCGGATGCCCCGCGGGGAGGGATCTGATCAGTCCGGGAATCTTATAGATTCCTGGGCCAATCCCCCCTGGGTGTTGGTCCACTTTAAAGTGAAGTATTGTCCATTGTAATGTATGGGAGAGCGGCAGGTAGCGACAGGTAAGATCTGGCGCTCTGGAACCTAGAGCGCCGGCACTGTACGCTGAGCCTTGGGTAATGATGAATGGTACGCTACATACGTTGTTCCAGTCGCTCACCATAATCCGCTTAATAAATGTGGAATTGCGTGTCCTGTCCGGCGTTCACCTGTCGCTTACAAGGCACTACCTGTCGCTATCCCTTCATCAATAAAGCCCTAAGGGGGATCAGCTACCTAGAAGGTAACTTGTGTAGGTTTAAGGTCCTGCCTGCAAACTAGGATGCCAGCCCAGCCCCCCCGCCACCCCATTTAATTTCAATTCAACAATGATAGCGCCCCCTGACATTAGGTTTTTATTACATACAGGGAAAGCTTATTTGTGAACATTGTGGTTTTAGCCTTTATAACATTTTTACATAATTAATGGGTTTTTTTTTGTGTTTCGACAAAGCAGATTCAAGTACTGGCAGGAAATTAGAGGTTTGGGATCCACAGCTGAATATATTTCCGCAAGCTGTCAGCATTTTATTATTCCCTAATGCAGAAAACCCATTTATATTTCAAAAGCGTATGTTTGTCTGATTCTTTCATTTACAGAAAGCATGTTACCACTCATAGGGGCATTACAGCAATTGTTACAGAGGAGCCATAACATCATCAGCAATATACTGATTGCCTCTGGGGAACGGCTCAAGATACTTCTTAAAGTGGACCTTCACCCTGAATAAGAGTCTATCTTATATGTTTCCCACACCCTGTACATACAGATTGCTCACATTAAATATCATCCTACCTACATCTACTGCATGTTATGAGCCTTTAAACATCCAAGATGGTGGCTCATGGAGCATCAGGCAGCCTGCAAACAGGAAGTGTCTTCTGACTGTGCTGCTCTGTATTCTGGGATTGCTGACCCCAGCTCTGCTCTGTCTGTGCAAAGCACAGCTATAACCCGCCCCCCTGTACTTTAACCCGCTCTCCTCTCCTCAGTATGTGCCCATATCCTGGAGTCCTGAACAGAGTTGCAGCCCAGTGGGGAAAGAATAATAAGTAAGTGACTAAAAACGTAAAATATATTAATTTTAGATGCTGGAGAATAGTTTAAGGGTTTGGGCTTTTAATTAAATGATGCTGAAGGTCCGATTTAAATGAAAAGTCCATAGCAATTTTCCATTCCTAGAAGTTGTTGAGCTGATTTTTTTTCTTTTTTTATGTGTTTGCAACCCTGGGTTATAAAAGAAACAGCTTTCTCTAGCAACAATGGAGTCGATTCGGAGCCAGGTTCGAAAACGCACTCCTTATTTAGGTGAGAAAACTGCCATTCCCTTTCAATAACTACCTTAGGGCTGATTCAACACCAGGTGAAAATGTAAAACTCACCTTTGTTCCTGGTCCAATGGGGCATGTGCGAGCAGAGGCCGCATCCCCGCCATCCCTTTAGCAGGGTACGTGCCCGCAGCTTGTTGGTCAGGTAAGCGTTTACAGGTGAGTGACACGGTTTCACTAGGTCTGGTTTTGGCCTCTCTTTGTTTATGTGATGGGCACATCTACCCCCCAGGCTGGCTTGGCCTATAAGAGATGGAAAAGTAATAATCATTATCACCAGAAGATCAAAGGATACTTACAGAACAAGGTGTATATACTGATAACACATTTTGCCTGTGCGTAAATAATCTGTAACTAGGCAGAGCTGCACTGTTTTTTGCATTTAAAAATCAACAGGCTGATTCATTACTAACGCCAGGTAGCGACAGATGAGCGTCTGTAGCGCGGATTTCAGAGCAACCGCTAATAGTCGCTGTGCTCGGCCATGGATCTTTGTTTCACAGCGGCTCAGTCGCTGGCGGCATTGATGAATATGTTGTTTGAGTCGCAGTACTACGCTGTATGGGAGCGAACAGTAGCGCCAGCTCAGTGCGACCGACTCACACCACATTCATCAAAAAAACAGCCTCAAACAGCGCCGACGCTCAAAATCGGGTAGTTGTAGCCCATAGCGCCAGAGGCTGTGTGATTAAAGTCTGTTTATGAACATGTATCCACTAGTAACAAAGCGAAAACATATGGAGTTACATTGTTATAACATTTATAAACACTTTAATACCAGACATGTAAGGACAATTCTGCATAAAAATATTATTAATCCAAAAAGTTTTCAAAAATGTAATTTTCTAGGCCAGGATACATGTCAGAAAGATTTGAGTTAAAAAAAAATAATTGGGATCAGGAAAGAGATTATAAGGATCTTCCACTGAAATATATGTGAGAGCGGCAGGTAGCGACAGGTAAGATGTGGCGCTCTGCAAGCCTGAACGCCGGCGCTGTATGCTGAGCCTGGGATAATGATGAATCGTACGCTACATGGCGTTGTTCCACTCGCTCACCATAATCAGCTTCATAAATGGTGGAATTGCTGCCGTGTCCAGTGTTCACCTGCCGCTACCTGCCGCTTACAAGGCACTACCTGGCGCTATCCCTTCATGAATAAGGCCCTAGGCCTATTTCACATCACGTTGTGGGGCGATAGCGTGGCATTTCAGTAGCCCAGCAATCACCCTACAAATGTAATCACTCTTTAGTAAACAGCAATCACAAGTATGATTGACCCTAAAAGCCTTGCAAATCTATATCCTGGAGCTTGCGGGCCACTCATGCGACGTGGGAAGTGCAGAAAGCCTCCATCTTACCAACAAATACCCCTCCAGATAAATAATTAACTGCCTCTCCACTGAAGTCTATAGGGTTGATTCAGAGCCCCTTTCTTGCTATTTCTTTGGAGCTCTTGCTACCAAACGAAAAATCACACAAAAATGAAAACACTTCATAAAAAAATCTCGCAGAAAAAAAGGCTCTGCTGAATCAGAAAAGGGGGAAAAATGGAAGAGAACAGAAATTTTTCACTCAAAAAAAAGGCAAGAAAGGGGCTCTGAATTAGCCCTTATGTCCTGATTCTTCTGTTTCCTCAGATATAAAAAATAATAAGCAGAGTTTAAGCAGATTCCCGCCAAACCTAAGATGAATAGTGATTGTGAATACATCACATCAGAGCATCCTATCCCCTGACCCAAACCTTAAAGAGGCAGTTCATCCAAACTGCCCGACCTTAAACCACCCCCACCCTGTCTCTCCTAACAAGCACTAATGGTCTATATAACACTTACCTTGGTTGTACTCCAGGGGTGACCGTTGCTCGATCACTGCGCCGGGTGCCGACATCTTCTCTGGGCTGTGCAGTGTCGTCAGATCAAAGTGGGACAGTTTAAAGCAGTTTGTAGGTGATGGGCATGATAGGGGTGTGGTTTAGCGTGTAGCTTAATCATGCTCCAGGAATATTTGGCCCATAAATTACGTTAGTGATTGATCCAATGCTCAGGAGCCCATGCGTTCCACCGCCACCATTGAACCAAAGAGTCAGAGCAGGTGTAAAGCACCCAGACATCCAGCATTCTGCATTTGGTGGGACAGATCAGCAAAGTGGGACATTTAGGTATTTCCAGAGTTTTCAGAGGGACAGTGGGATTCAAAGTGGGACTGCCTACCAAAAGTGGGACATCTGGCCAGTTTACCCAGACCCCAAAAACCTTAAATCTCCAGGGGACAGGGAGCGAAAACATACAAGATATGCTCTTATTCAGGGTGAAGGTCCGGTTTAAGTTGCCAACCAAAAGGCACAATGAGATTTATACCTTATTTTGTCATGTAGGTTTAACTCTGGGTGCACTTTGGGATGTGAACTGAGTGAGTTTAACTTTAAAGTGCCAGGATTTTGTCTGTCCTTAGTCCTGGCTTTTGCCCCCAGGGCAGCCCGATTCAGGATGCCCCGCTGTTTAAACCCCCCCCCCCGAAAAACTCACCTTTCCCTGGTCCTAATGGCTAAGGGTCAAGTGTAGCTGAAGATAAGATAAGCGCCCACAATAGTGGAATAGAGCAAAGTTCGGGGACCTAAACTTGGGGGGCAATTCTGCCTCTGGGGGGGGGGGGCTCTACCTCTACCCCCCACTCCTCACCTACCCAGAGGCAGAATCTGAGAAGTAAAAAAAAAACTGAGACAAGCAGGTGCTGCGGGGGGGCGAGGAGGGGCGCAGAGTATGCAGCAAGAGGTGCTGCTGTAAAATTTACCTCAGCCCCACTATGCCCTTCCTGTCAGTGGCGGTGTTCTTTTGAAATGGTCCCCAGCCAGGGCCACAGAAAAATGGCTGCCACTCCCCCACTTGCTATTCTGATCACCTGTTCCCAGACTGTAATTCGGCTCATCTGTTTTCGACCTGTGCTCTGCACAGTAATCAAGTGCTGCATCCCAAGGTTCTCCTATCACCAACAACTACCTTATTTTGCTACAAACGTTATTCATTTTATTCCCCCTCAGAGTTCACCTCCCAGATTTATTCGAGCGTACTTTGCATATAATCCGTGGAAGGTTAAGGCGCGTCGTCATTGGGCACTGCATATTAACTTTCTAGTTTCATAAAAGTTGCCGTGTAAAAATTAAGATTAATGTTATACTAAAGGCGAGCCCGATTGTTGTCCCATTGTCTCGGGCTACATGTTGCACTGTCCTAAACTTCAATCCGTTGCAAAAAGGCCCTGTAGTTTATATGATTTCATTTTATTATATGATTTTAAAATATATAAATGATAATAAATGTAAGGAATAATGTGAAAATATTATATTCCATCTGTTCCCATGTGTTCTATCACCAAAATGCTGTAGTTTAATCCACTGATTTTCCAGATAGGGGGGAAATGCACCTATTTCCACAGATGGCTGATGTCGGTAAACACCAGCCTCACAGCAGCGGGTATCAGCTTCATAGGAAATCCTGTTACAATTCTGGGGAATGAGCTGGAAGTTCTGACCCATAGATGAACCCCCGCCTAGAGCCTGCCCTCAGCACACAACTTCAATGTATAAGCCACCCAATTTGGTGCCAGTACTTGAAAGAATTACAAGGTGGAAGTTAATATTAATCATAAGCTAACCACATATTCGCAACCTACAAATCATCATTCATACATAGGTTTAAGATTCTAGGAGGCACAGGGAACGAGTTCTGCAGAAATCGAGCCAGAAGCCATATATCATGGAGCTGTTTAAACTCAACGACCAGAACACGTTGGACCTATTGACACCAGAACCAGCATCCTATGACCTTCCCCCATGATAGCTGTTAGGGATTTTAGCTCATACTGCAGAAGGGGAGGGGACCCCAACCCTCCCGGGCGGAGCATCCGATCTGTGGATAAAGGTTGGAGGGCTTAGCTTCCCTCTGGTTGTGTTTTCTTCTGGGAGTCATGTACAGTGTGGTGGGAGTACCAAGGATCCAGCAGGCACTCCCTGTGTTTGCCTGCATCACTACTTATCATCTGCCTGCACTAAGGTAACTGACATTTTCTCAGTAACTTGTCATCAGACCTTTATATTGTTCATTACATGTATATAGTGTGTCTGGCTTTCGGGCAAGTGCCCTGCATCCGCCTGTGAAAAGCTGCCCATAGTATGTTATGGAAGCTTTGACATGTCATTTGGGCGTTTGCAGAGCGCTGAGAGTGCTCCACAAAAGCGATCTCCCTCCATGTGAGTGGTGAGCACAAGCACAGAACGCCATCCACACGGTGACACCAGCGATTTTGGGGGCGCTCAGCTGAAAGTACGAGTGCTCTGGTCTGAACCCAGCCTGAGAAGGCATCAGGGAGCAGGGATAGCCGACAGCAGCACCGGACGCCACCAAGTAGGCGCCCCACCATTATGTCCTCCCGGAAGGTGCTAAGAGCGTCCATGTTCTCTCCTCCTAGCTGCTGCCGGGTGCAAAAGCTGCTGTACCCCCCTTTATAGCAGTGCCCCCCTTCCATCACCATAACCAACCACCCACCAACCTACTTGCCCACCCATCTATCCACCCAAGCATGTGAATTTGGAAAATGCACGCATGCAGGCTTTTGGGATTGAGTGCATGCACATTTGGGGTGCACGTATGTCCATTTGGGGGTGCAGCCATGTGTGTTTGGGAATGCTGTTCTAGGCTTCAATGTTGCCTAACAACAGGGGGAGAGGGGAGGAGCACAGCCAGGGTGTCTGAAGCAAGATCTGGGAATCTTATAGATCCCCACCTATTATGCTGATAATAAAATTGATTATTATGCAGCATCACAGCCTCAAGGGCCACGCCCATTCGCTTCTGTTGAGGAATTATAAGGTGAAACTATAAGTCTTGATATCTCAGCCATTTCTTCTTCAATTTAAATATATTATGTAGGGTGACCTCGAAAACACCCTTCCGTTTCCCCAAACAGAGACTTACTCTTGCACTTAAGAAATAAATTTATCAGTTCATTTTATTGTAATAAAGATTAAAACCATGTTAAAACCACTATTTCCAAGCCATATGCATGTTTAGACACCAGGGGGTGCACTGCCTTATAGTTAGTGCAATGTAATATAGTCAATCAATATATATGTGATCTACAGTGATTTAATAAACCTTTACAAAAAATATATAATTTATGTGCATAATCTATCCTAAGCCAAAGTTAAATCTAAAATACTAACATCAAGTAAATACTATCCTACCTCATCATCTATTAAAGTGCCAGTGCTTCCATCACAAATAAAACCTGTGCAAATTGATCAAGGGCATTCAATATAGGAGAGCAGACAAAGACAACACATAACAGACAAGTGCTTACTATAAGGCAATCAGTAGGCGCCCCCCCCCCGGGCTAGAACCAACGCGTTTCGAGTCCTTATTGGACTCTTGCTCACGGCCAGTGTATTCTTATTCCAAGAGGCTGGGGACATGGTGTAACCATGCTCCCTTAAATACATACCAGCCCGAACGTTCCCGCGCCCGGCCCCAGACTGTGTGCGGGACGCGCACTCCGGCCGGAAGTGCGCGCGCCCCCACTCACAGCGCATGCGTGCCCGCGCTTCACACTGGAGCGCATGTCACGCACTATAGTAGGCCACGCCCCCCGCATCCTGATAGGTCGGGAGCAGATGATCGTCTGAGGCCAATGACGGGCCAGGCGCAGCAACTGCCAGACAGACATGCACCCACCACACCCTCACTTAACCCTTACACTAATACAAAAATTACATATTTCTACTCTTATATACAACAGTAATATCATACAATATACTATACTATACAGCATCAAATTGCGGCATCCCATTTTTAGATACATTATTAAGGATATGGCTATATGCTTGTCTCAATGGCTACTGTACTATACAAAATCAAAGCACAGCGTCCCATATTTAGATTATATTATTAAAACGATGGTATCTATTTTATCTGTATGGCCACCATGATGAGCATAATAGGATTTTCTCCTTTTTACCTGTAATTAAGGGGAAAGAGAAACCCAAACTAGAGGGGGGAATCAAAGGCAATTGAGGGGACTCAGCAAGAAAGTATAAAGGAAGTATAGTAGTCGCCCCACCCTTATGTCCTCCCGGCAGGTGCTAGGAGCGTCCATGTTCTCTCCTCCTAGCTGCTGCCGGGTGCAAAAGCTGCTGTACCCCCCTTCATAGCAGTGCCACCCTTCCATCACCATAACCACCCACCCACCAACCTACTTGCCCACCCATCTATCCACCCAAGCATGTGAATTTGGAAACTGCACGCATGCAGGCTTTTGGGATTGAGTGCATGCACATTTGGGGTGCACGTATGTCCATTTGGGGGTGCAGCCATGTGTGTTTGGGAATGCTGTTCTAGGCTTCAATGTTGCCTAACAACAGGGGGAGAGGGGAGGAGCACAGCCAGGGTGTCTGAAGCAAGATCTGGGAATCTTACAGATCCCCACCTATTATGCTGATAATAAAATTGATTATTATGCAGCATCACAGCCTCAAGGGCCACGCCCATTCGCTTCTGTTGAGGAATTATAAGGTGAAACTATAAGTCTTCATATCTAAGCCATTTCTTCTTCAATTTAACAACGGAAAGCAGTTTAGGTCAGTGTCAAATGTATTAAAACACAACGGGATAACAATTGGCTTAGCCTAAAAAATGACTTTAAGTAAATAAAAATTAAAATGTTACAAAGATTTAATACAAGGCTAATTCAACTTCTTGAATAAAACATTTGTGCCACCTCCAGGTTAGAGGAGGGTATGGCAGGCAATTGAAAGTAAGACAAAATAAAGCATTTCAGTATTAACCAACAAAATTGTAGACATATTTCAGGAATCATTCATTCCTCAGAAAGCAAAAATAATTAAATCAAAAACAATTCCTGTTGCCCCCTACAAGAAGTGAAACAAATAAGAAGGTAGACAAATAAAATCTCCCATTTGCTAAGTTTTGTAAGGAGAGAAACCATCGGGTGACCCTTGTATTTCTCTCCTTATTTTGCTTCATCCAGGTCAGCGGCGCATGATCTGTCATTAGGACAAATTCTCGACCCAACAAATGATATTTTAGGGCCTCTAACGCCCACTTAACAGCGACACTCTCTTTCCACTATCGCGTAGTTTTTCTATGCCGGAGTCAGCTTCCGGCTCAGGTACAATAATGGGTGCTTTTCCCCATTCACCTCTTGTGACAGAACTGCACCCAAACCTGAATCAGACGCATCCGTTTGTACCAAGAACTGTTTGCTGAAATCTGGGGACACCAGAACAGGCTGTTTACACAGGGCAGATTTTAGGCTTTGAAAAGCCTTTTCTGCCTCTGGGGTCCATTCCACCATTACTGACTTACCCCCCTTTGTTAAGTCAGTTAACGGGGTAGCCATTGACGCAAAATTGGGCACAAACCGACGTTAGTAGCCGGTTATACCTAGGAAGGCTCTCACTTTTTTTTGTAAGGGGTCTGGGCCAGTTTTGTATTGCCTCCACCTTATTAATCTGGGGCTTAACCAACCCTCTACCAGTGACATAGCCCAGGTATTTTGCCTCCTCCAGACCCACTGCACACTTCTCAGGGTTTATGGTTAAGCCAGCATTACTGATAGAGTCTAGGACGGCCTGTACCTTGCAGAGGTGACTCTTCCAATCAGACGAAAAGATGACACATCGTCTAGGTAAGCAGCGGCATAATTCCGATGTGGCCTCAAGATCACGTCCATCAGCCTCTGAAAGGTAGCAGGGGCCCCATGTAACCCAAACGGCATAACCAGATAGTGAAACAGCCCTTCTGGGGAGGCAAACGCGGTCTTTTCTTTAGCGTCCTCAGCCAAAGGTATCTGCCAAACCCTTTTGTGAGATCCAGGGTTGTAATGTATCTTGCCCTCCCAAGCTTTTCAATCAATTCATCTACTCGGGGCATGGGATACGCATCAAACTTTGAGACCTCATTGAGTTTTCTGAAGTCATTACAGATTCTCTAGGTCCCATTAGGCTTTGGTATTAAGACAATGGGACTGGACCAGGCACTAGCAGACTCCTCAATGATGCCCAACTCTAACATGCGTTTTATTTCAGAGGAGATCGCCTCTCTCCGTGCTTCGGGAATCCTGTACGGCTTTAGGTTTACCTTAGTGTAGGGTTCAGTTTTAATCTGATGCTTTATTAAATGCGTTCGGCCCGGCAGGTCAGACAACAGGTCAAAAAACTATTTCCTTGCAGAAATTCCCTAACCTCCTGCGTTTGATGACCTGACAAAGACTCACCTATCTTGACTGGGGGAATGGTCTGTACCGCCTCTTTAACTCTAGCCGGGGCAACTACCAAAGCTTCACGATCTTTCCACGGCTTAATCAGGTTCACATGGTAAATCTGGTAGGGCTTCCTTCTACCTGGTTGGTGAACCTTGTAGTTCACCTCACTCCCCTTCTCTACAACCTCATAGGGACCCTGCCACTTTGCCAGAAATTTACTTTCAACTGTGGGCACTAATACCAGGACCCGGTCCCCAGGATTAAAGGCCCTCACCTTGGCCAACCTATTATATATTCTGCTCTGGGCCGCCTGAGCCCTTTGCATATGCTCCTTTATTATCGGCATTACATTTTCTATACGGTCCTGCATCTGGGCTACATGCTCAATTATACTCTTGTATGGGGTGGCCTCAGTCTCCCAGGTTTCCTTGGCGATATCTAGCAAACCCCAGGGATGCCTACCATACACCAGTTCAAATGGTGAAAACCCTGTAGACACCTGGGGGACCTCCCGTATGGAAAACATGAGATACGGCAACAAACAGTCCCAATCACGGCCATCCCGTTCTACAACTTTCTTTAGCATGTGCTTAAGGGTTTTATTGAATCTCTCTACCAAGCCGTCTGTTTGAGGATGGTACACTGAGGTGCGGAGATGGGTAATCTTAAACAGCTTGCACAGTTCCTTCATGACCTTTGACATGAAGGGCATGCCCTGATCGGTTAGAATTTCCTTTGGTATTCCTACACGAGAGAACATAAGAAACAGCTCCTTAGCAATATTTTTGGACGCCATATTTCTTAGTGGTACGGCTTCCGGGTAGCGGGTAGCATAATCTAGTACCACTAATATATATTGGTGTCCTCGGGTTGACTTCACAATAGGCCCCACCAAATCCATGGTAATTCTCTCAAAGGGGACCTCGATAATGGGAAGTGGTACCAAGGGGCTCCGGAAATGTGACGTTGGGGCACTTAACTGGCACGTAGGGCAGGACTCGCAGTCTCTTTTTATTTCCTCATACACCCCAGGCCAGTAAAACCTCTGGAGAACTCTTTCCTGGGTCTTATTAATCCCCAAATGCCCTCCAAGCACATGACTATGGGCGATCTCCAGCACCATGCGACGATATGGCTTAGGTACCAGAAGCTGTTCCACAACTTCATTGTTAATTTTGGAGACCCGATATAACAGATCCCCACTCATGGCGAAGTGTGGAAATTTCTGGTCAGCTTCTGGTTCCTGAGGCACTCCGTTCAACACTGTGACATTACCTCTTGCAGTCTCCAGAGTGGGGTCTCTTAATTGCTCAGACCCAAAATTTCCCTGAGCCACCTCTAGGTCTAAGACCCGCTGATCAGGCAGGGAATCCTCATCATCCTCGCCTGCTAACACCTGTAGGGGAAACCGGTCAATACTGCATAATTCAGATATTCCCATTTCTTCACTAAATACCTAATGGGGCCTATTGTCTCTACTAGATAGTTCAGCCGGCTCAACAGGGAGGGTCACCGGTTCTGCCGGAGCTGCCGGAGATACTTCGCTACTGGAAGAAACGTTTCCCCTTTCCCACAACTCCCAGAACAAGGGAAAATCCTGGCCAACAATCACTTGATACATAAGGCGTTCTACTACGCCTGCTTCATATTTTAGTGTTCCAGCGGGGGTCTCAAACTTACCCACGGCTACAGGGTATGCCACGATATCCCCGTGGATGCAAAGCACGTTCACATTTTTATTTGGTATATAACCTCCACCCACAAGGTTGGCCCGGACCAAGGTTACCAGGTTACCTGAGTCCAAGAGCGCCTTCACTGAGCACCCATTCACTCTCATCAACACAATATGGGGCTCGGTCTCTACCCGCGAAACCGCGGTACATGCTGGTTCCGCAAACAGGGATCTTCTGCGGCCAGCGCCACATTCCATAGGCTCAGGGCCAAGGGGGCAATCCACGGCTATGTGCCCCCACTCGCGGCACCTCCAACACTGGGTACCCCGAAGCCTCCGCGCCGGGCGTCCTCCCTAGAATTGGGGGCCTCTGGGGGTCAGGGTCAGTCCTGGGCCCTTTTTCACCCTTCCATACACCTCCAAGGGGAACCTGCTTACCCGTCGTTGTCACAGGTTTGTGGGTCTTGGAGGATGCCGATGTAGTAGGAGCATCCCGTAGGTAGTCCTCCGTCGCAATAAAACGTTCAACCAAGTTGACCAGCTGCTCCGGGTCGCCTTGTCCTGCCCACCGTTGAAGCTTTGGCGGCAGGGACCGAAAGAAGAGGTCCACCACGATTTTCTCGATAATCTGCACAGGGGTTGAGCGCTCTGGCTCCAACCACTTTTGGAGGAGATGTATTAGGTCATACAACTGCGACCGGGCAGGCTTATCAACGGAAAAAGTCCCGTTATGTATTCGCCTTGCCCGAACCGCTGGCGTGACTCCCAGGCGAGCAAGGATCTCCTGTTTAAGCTTAGCATAGTCCCGTACATCCTGCTCCCTTAAGTCAAAATATGCCTTTTGCGGCTCACCCGTTAAGAACGGCGCAATTACGTCGGCCCATTCCGCTACTGGCAGCTGTTCTCTCTCGGCCACGCGCTGAAACACTGTGAGGTAGGCTTCAACATCGTCGTCCGGGGTCATCTTTTGTAAAACCCGCTGAACGATTCTTCTCGCCCCCTCCGTCTCAACCGGGCTTCTCTCCGGTTTGGAAACTTTGGCACCAACAGTCTCTCTAAGCGCAGCCATCTGTTCAATCAACAGGCGATTTGTCTCCTGCTGGTTAGCCACGGTCTGCTGCTGCATTTGGAACGGTTGTGCCAGGGCCTCCTGCTGTTGTGCCAGGGCCTGCTGCTGTGCTCGCTGCTGTTGTGCCAGGGCCTGCTCCTGTGCTCGCTGCTGTTGTGCCAGGGCCTGCTCATGCCGGAGGTCAGCTTGTATTAGGTGTTTTATCACCTCCTCCATGTGAGACATCTTGGTGACGGCCTTCACCAAGGACATTAACTATTAAATGCAGCGTGTTGTCACTCCATTGCCCCTAGCAACAGTCACCATGCCCGCATCCTCCACCAACTGTGGGATATTGGGGGCGAACGGTAGTGACACAGACAACAGTTCTCTCTCTGCAAAGCAGGTTTATTTCAGAAAAATTAAAGTATTCAAATGAAATAATACTTCTCCATTCATAGGTTGCAGCGTCAATGCAGAAAATCAAAACAAATGGTTACATCACCAAATAAAGGTAAATCCAGGGCTGGGGATTCCAGCAAGCTGTGGGCCAAAGGAAAGTCCAATCCAGATTGCAGGGCAAACCAGCCCGCCGCTTCTCACCCCCAACGGTCCAAGAGTGGGGCGCAGAAGCCAAGTCCTCTGGCTTAATAGTCCAGTATTGTTATTCACACAACATGCTTTTTTTTTTTTTTTTTTTTTTTTTTTTTTTTTGCAAACATCAGCTTTAACTCAAAATCACCAAATAAAACAAACTTCATCACAAAGCTCTTAATGTGACTTGAGATTTGAATTGTGCATCATTGTTTGCTTTTACTTTCATATAGACATAAAAACAAAAAACAACCTAAACCCAAACTATCTATAATTAATCACTAACTACATCCCTCTAATCGCTCCATTCTAAACCAGCCCCACCCACTTACCCCACTCAATCACCTACTAATAATAATGACCAAGAATCACGCTTCCACCATTCTTCAACCATATCTACATTCCGCTTCTGCAAATCAAAATAATAAAAATGATGCATCTTCCCAACAAACATGCTAACACACTGTTCAACAGTTAATTCCACTTTGTTCTTAACTAATCTTTCCCTAGACTCCCACAAAACCTCCTTGAATGCCGACAATAGCAACCAAATAATTCTTTTATGCCAATCCTGACCAGTTGACCAACCTGTCAACAGGATAGCAAAGGTAAGTACCTCAATACCTCCAACCTCCCGCATAAAGGATGCTAATCTATTCCTCAAGTCTTGAGCAAAACTGCAACCCCACAATAGATGATATGTGGTCTCTCTCCCAGCACACATTTCTCTTGGACAAACCTCTGATCTTTCCAAATCTCTGGACTTCCAGAATGCTTTGGTGGGCAACACATCCATCAACATGGCCCACATTAAATCTTTCTGTTTGTTACTTAACCCCTCATACCTAAGCATCCCCCATACCAACTCCACTCGGACATTGCTAATATTAGGGATATTATTTGGTGTTAAGTACCTTTCTTTTAATTCCTTAATAGCATCCTTCTTACACATTCTTTCACCCAACATACCTAGTTTATATTTCTTGAAAAAGAACTCCAGTCGACAATAATAATTGGGGGTTACAAAGGCTAGTGGTCTTCTCAAGTCCCTCTTCACCCAATCCCATTTAATTGCAAACCGGCCTACAAGGTACCTTACCATGTCTGAAACACGGCCACCACTTTTAATCAATCTAAAAGTGCTTAACCAAAAATGCATTAACAGAAAAAAGGAGAGGTCAGGAAAATCATAACCCCCCATTCTAACAGGTTTCATCATCTTTTCACGTGTCACTCTCTCCATTTTAGACCCCCAGAAAAAAACAAACAATCTCCTATTCACCTGAGCCACCCACTTTTCCTTGGGTGGAGAAATAACTGAAAAATACAAAATTAAAGGAAGCACCACCGCTTTTATCACCAAGACCTTGCCATGTTTAGACAGGCTTCTAAGGGACCAAAACCCTAATTTTTTCTCAATCCTTCCCAACAAAGGTATATAATTGTTTTCTAAATAGTCACCATCTCGAAAAAGAATACCCAAAATCTTGATTTCTTTCACTTCATTTACTTTATTTCCTACAATCTCAAACTTTCTCCCAAAATGACAATAGCCACTTTTAGCCCAGTTGACACTCATACCTGCCATCATACAATAAATGTCCAAGTGTAAGTTTATCCTTCTCACGTCAGATGCAGAGCCACAAAAAAAGGAAACATCATCCATGTAAGCAGCGGTTTTAACCTGAATGCCACCACTTCCTGGTATTATCATCCCTCTAACAAATTTATCCCTCTGCACAGCTCTAAGTAAAGGTTCAAGAGCGATGACAAAAAGCTGAGGAGACAATGGGCAACCCTGTTTCACACCTGACTTAATGTCAAAAGAGTTTGACAAGAAACCATTGACCAGCAAATTTGCACTTATCCCTGTATAGAGGCTTCTTAACATTTTAACAAAACTCTGGGGAAATCCCATGCACTCCATCACCAAAAACAGATAATTGTGTACTACTTTATCGAAAGCCTTCTCAATATCAATCGACTCAATCACTAATCCAACATTATTTGATCTAACATATTCAATTAAGTCTCTTACCAAAACCAAATAATCCGATATTCTCCTGCCAGGTATTGCACACACCTGTTGTTCCCCTATACACTTAGGCATAAGGATTGTTAACCTCCTGGATAATATTTTGGCAACCACCTTATAATCAAAATTTAACAGCGTCAAAGGTCTCCAATTCTTTAGATCAGCCTTTTCACCTTTTTTAAACAATAAATGTATTAAACCTTTCCTCATTGACACAGACAATTGCTCCTTCTCAAATATCTCTTTTACCACTTCAACAAAACCCTCTTTAATTTCTTCCCAAGCTTTAATGTAGAATTCTTTGGGTAAACCATCACATCCAGGTACCTTCCCACTCCTCATACTATCCAATGCCCCCTTTATCTCCTTCTCAGTAGGCACATCCGTCAACAGCTCCTTCTCCTCCGTTGACCAATCTATTTTCAAGTCCTTACAATAGTCCTTCACAGCACCCCTATCAATTTTCACTCCTCCTCCAAACAACTTCGTGTAAAAATCTTCCACAGCGCCGATCATATTCCCCTCGGATACATACACCTCACCCACCTTGACCTTCTCCAAATAATCTTTCTTACTGCAGACTTTTTTAAAGAAAAAACGAGTACACTTTTCATCAAAATCCAAATGGGTAACTCTTGACTTTAATATAATGTTCTTACCCCTTTCCTCTATTAACTTCGCTTTCCTTATTCTCAAGTCTTCCAATTCTCTGTCCACATCAATTCCCTCCTCCTTCCATCTCAAGAACATGTCTATTCTCCTCACCACTTCCTTCTCCTCTTCCCTCCTACTACGAGCCATTTTAAATGACTGCTGCTTAAAAAAAAGGCGAATTTCCTTTTTTGCCCAGTCCCACCAGTCACATACACTTAAAAAGGCCCCCTTTTTGCTCTTCATCCAATTAAATTTCACCCAAAAAAGATCCCATATCTCTTCATTATCAAGCAAAGAAGTGTTCAATCTCCACACACCTCTCCCATATTTTACCTCTGAAATGTTCTCCAGCGTAACAAACAACATCTGATGATCTGAAAAAAAAACCTGCTCCTGATAATATTCTTCTATTTTTAATTTATCTGAAATGAAAATAAAATCAATACGTGATTTAATCTCACCTTTAGCTGAAAAATATGTGAAACCTGGGGAGTCCCCCTTAAATATTTTGCCGGCATCCTGAAAAGAAAAATCTGTAACCATATTATTAAGGAGCCTTGATGTCCGATCCAACTTTACTTCCTTTCTTCCAAGTCGATCCTTAGTTGATAAAATTGCGTTAAAATCACCTAATAACACAGTATTCATCCTACCAGGCAAATGTAGTAGAAGTTCTTCAAAAAACTCCACTCTCTCTTTTTTAACAGCAGGAGCATAAACACAAATCAGTCTGAATTCAACACCAAGAAATTTGCATATGCAAATTAATAACCTCCCCGGGACTGGGGAAGTATGGGAAACTAACTCAATACTTCTGTTTTTAAATAAAACTCCCACTCCAGCATTTCTTTGTGACATAGAGAGAGACCACACAGATTCCCCATGTGACCATTCCTCTTTCTTAGGCAAGAATTTCAAATTACATTCCTGCAAACATATAATGTCCGATTTCACAGAAGCCAAATCATCTAACACAGCAGCTCTCTTAACTTTGGAACCAATACAGCGTACATTAAGTGAGCAAAAAGTCAAAGCCATGAGCACCCACAAAAGGAAATTAACTATGCAAGCCATTTCTAATCCATGTCATCTAAGTCCACGCCCCTCTCATCATGATCCTGCCTCCCACCAGCAGAACCTGGGGCAGTTCTCATCACCACTTGCTCTGATACACTGAATCTAGTATCGTCGTCATCAGGGGGCGGAGCTCCAGGCCGAAATTTCAGCCTCTTTGCAGCTCTTCTTTCAACCCCATCCCCCGATTCACTATCTAAAGACAGCTCCATGTCACTGATATCCTCTAACACTGGAGCAGGCCAAGAGGCTTCACTGCCAACAGAGGAATCATCCCTACCTACACCGCCATCTACACTCTGAAAACCAGGGACTAGCCCCGCCCCCCCGCACGTCAAATCCAGCGGGGAGTCCACACGCTCAGCCAGGGGAGCTGAGACAAAGAGACTAGCACTCGCCCCGCCCCCGCTATTCCCACCAATATTCAAAAACCCTGTAGGCTCAGACAACAGCTGGCCACCATCTTGCTGAATTGCAAGCTCCTCAGCCATAACGGATGGTAAAACAGCAGTTTGAGAAACAAGACAATCACTTGCTACAGACTCAGCAGCACACTCAGCAGCCAAAAACGAGACTGCATCAGACTTAAAAGTACTATGACTCTGTCTGTCCTGTTCCTCCAGCTTAGCCACTTCATCCTCAGCACGCTCCATATCCTTAGTCACATTTCCAGCCATACCACCTGTTGCCTGAATTTTCTCAAAAAGCTCATTCCTCCTTTTTAACACGCTTGCATAGGAAAAAGGGTTTTTCCCACAGTCTACTTGAGTATGACCTCTCACTCCACACCAGTCACACAATTTATCCTCTTTACATTCTTTAGCAGTGTGCCCAGGCTTCTTACAATTTCTACACACTGGAATTACCACATCACACTCCTGCATTGTATGACCAGTCACTCTGCACTTTCTACAGTATCTTGGCATGCCTCTATATGCAATGTATCCTCTGTCCACCCCAAGATTAAACACTGAAGGTAAGTGCACTGGCCTTCCCTCTTCATTAACTTTAAGTTTAACCAAAAACAAATGTTTCCCATTCCTTATGCCTGCAAAATTTTTACCTGGCCCCTTGTAAATAACTTCTTTACAATGCTGACCTAAAAAAGCTTGCAATTTTTCCACCTTAACCCAAGCATTATAACAGTGAACAGTCACCTCTTTCTCACCTTGCATGTACAGGGCTGTAGCTTCCAGGTTTCCCAGCATAGGATCCTTATCCTTCCTCGCCAAAAAGCGCTTGTAAACTAATTCAGCATCCGCTGCAGAAAAAAGAGTAAGTTCATAAGAACCTTGTGAGACAAAATCTTGCAAAGTATGCACTTTCTCAAAAGGTAGTTGGAGACATCCCTCAATGACTCTTGTAATAAAACCTTTCAAATCCAAATCCGTTGCAAATCCATCTCGGAGCTTAAATCGCACTGTATGCGTGTAGGGTTGCACATCTCCAGTCGCAGTCTTGTCCACCATGATCGCAACAGAACCGAGTATGGAGCCCCACGAGGGGCCCCTATGCCACAAACACTTCTACTAGGCCTGTATACAGCAATCAGCCTGAGCTCCTTCCATCAGGCTGGTCAAAGACCACTGACTGGCTCAGTAGGAGCCTTTTATTCAGGCTCCTTCCTGAAATCAATCTGACCAGGTGTGCAAGGCCTGAGATCAGAAGAAACCTAGGAGTGGGGAATGTGACCAGGGTTCTGAAATCCTGGCATGGATTGTGCTCTATCCAGCACTGTAGGGGAAAAATATACTCCATCCAGGACTTCTCCACACACTTTACAAGTGTACAATGCAAAAAAGGAACACATCAGAAAGTGTATTTGTATTTTCAGAACTTCTGAACAAGTAATTATAATTACACTATATACACATAAGTTTTACCAGTGTTGCCGAAATCATACAAAATAAGGATACATGTCAATATGATGTGGGTGTTTTGGCACCTATAGTCTATGAGACAAAGAAATATCTGGAGCAATAGCAGTAACCATTACTTGATAAATGTCTCTACAGTATGTTGCAAATGGTAAAATATTACCTGGCCCTTTAAAGTGGACCAAAACCCACGGCGATCAGCCTGAGAATCTATAAGATTCCCGGGCCGAACAATTCCCTCCTCCCCAGGGCATACAAAATTGGGATGCCCCGCTGTGTGAAACCCCCCAGGTCGCCCCATACACTTACCTTCATTTCTGGTCCAACGGCGCATGTGCGAGCCGCAACCGCATCTTCACTATCCCTCTAGCAGGGCGTGTGCCCGCACACTCCCTGTGTAGAGAGTAGCGGGGGATTTCAGCATGCTCAGAGCCGCTGAAAGGGACGTCAGTGGATCTGGGCGCACTGATTGGACGTGCGGCCACGCATGCGCCGTAGGACTGGCAAGAGGTGAGTTTGTTTCGGCGACCTGGGGTGTTTCACATAGTGGGCCACCCCCCCCCCCCTCGTATACCAGGGGCAAGGACCAAAACCCAGGATAGTCAAAAACCTGGGTTTTGGTCCACTTTTAAGAGGGTATTGTAGAGGCGCACAATCAACTCCCCTGGGCTATAGTGCAAAGAATAAAAAAATAGTTTAACATACACTTAAAGTGGACCAATCACGACCCAGACTGGCCCTGGAGTCTAAAAGACAATAGTATGCATGGAATAAAGCAATGATTGGATAAGAGCTCACACATGTGCCGTGCACGATGGAAAGGTGAGTGGAGTGGGCGATCTGGGGGATTTCACACAGCAGTGATGTTAAAGGAGCACTATCACGAAATTGTCTAATATTAAAAACCCATATAAACGCATTGGCTAAAGAGAGAAGGGGTCGCTTATACACTCGAACTGAAAAAAACTCCTGCCAAGCTTGTGCTTTTCTTCTCCTGATAGGAATAAAATCCAGGGGTGATAGGTTTAGTGTATTGGGGTGACAGAACCTGTCACCTGATTACCTCTTCATTCCATTAAAAAAAATAAAAAAAAACTAGCCTGGCTGGATATTTCTTAATGCTGGGTGTACAAGTGACCCCTCCTCCCGCCATCCAGCATATTTATATGGATTTTTATTATTGGGCCATTTTTTTGCGATACTGCTCCTTTAAGGAAACATCACTGGGTCAGCACAAGTATCAATCACATCATGCCCCAGCGCTAATTGTAGCCGACAGCTAGCAAATATCACTGTGCATAATAGACTCACAACATCCTAATTTATACGTATACGCCAATAAAGAATGTATACAATATAGACAGAAACAAATTTAGATCCGATTAATGGCTCGCCCTGCCATCCTTCCCAGGCGCTAAAGCAGGGCAGGGGGAGAGTTAAATAAAAAACGCTTACCACGCCTGTAATCTAGCAGTGCCAATCAGGATGATCGCAGTTCCGGGTGCCGCCATCTTTGCCTGATGCCATCAGAGCTGGTGCTCCCTGTCAATTCATTCACTTGAATGCAGCTGGATAAAGATGGCGGCGCCCGGACGAAGCAAGTGTTTTTTGTTTTTTTTGGAGATTCCAGGGCTGCTCTAAAGTCCCCCAGTCCACCACATGCTGAGTTCCTGGAAATGTCCAAACAGGCACATAAGGAGCTGGGGTAATAATAGCCTCAGAAATATGAATGCATGATTGGCATGGCCCCACCACTGCAAAGGATCATGGGTAAATCCTGTTATTCTTGGCCTGTATGCATCCTGTAAATGCTTTATCCTTTAAGAAAGCACTCTTTACCTTATACATTTAAAGCTGAACAAAACCCAGCATTTTGACTATCCAGGGTTTTGTTCCTTGTCCCCAGGCATCCCCCAGATTGCCCAGAAAAGCTTACCTCTTCCTGGTTCTACGGTGCATGCAAGGGTTCTCACCCAATCAGAGGCGTTTGCTGTGTATTTGTCATTTGATAAACGTCTCTGCCCTTTTGGGGGTGTGAGTAGCCACACCCCCAGCAATATGTGCACTCCCATCTTCAGCCTATCACAATGGCCACTCAATATTTACATTGATGTGGAAACCAGGAAGCAATGGAAGGAGAAGAATCCGGGGGGACAGGCAGGGGCAGACTTTTTTGGTCACACCAGCCCTTCGGCAGTGTGTCCGGCCCCCTCCCCCCGATACTAGACAGTGTGCAGAATCCCCCTAATCACTTTATAACAAGCAGTACAGCAGGGCATCCCCCCAAATCACCTCAGAACAAGCAGTGGGGCAGAACATCCACCCCAATTACCCCATAACAAGCAGTACAGCAGAACACCCCCCCCAATCACCCCATAACAAGCAGTGCAGCAGAACACCCCCCCCCCAATCACCCCATAACAAGCAGTGGGGCAGAGCATCCACCCCAATTACCCCATAACAAGCAGTACAGCAGACCATCCCCCCAATCACCCCATAACAAGCAGTGCAGCAGAACACCCCCCCCCCCCAATCACCCCATAACAAGCAGTGGGGCAGAGCATCCACCCAATTACCCCATAACAAGCAGTACAACAGACCATCCCCCCAAATCGCCCCATAACAAGCAGTGGGGCAGAGCATCTCCCCAAATCACCCCATAACAAGCAGTACAACAGACCATCCCCCCAAATCACCCCATAACAAGCAGTGCCACAGAGCATCCCCCCAAATCACCCCATAACAAGCAGTGCCACAGAGCATCCCCCCAAATCACCCCATAACAAGCAGTGCAGCAGAGAACCCCCCCAAATCACCCCATAACAAGCAGTGCAACAGACCATCCCCCCAAATCACCCCATAACAAGCAGTGCCACAGAGCATCCCCCCAAATCACCCCATAACAAGCAGTGCAGCAGAGAACCCCCCCAAATCACCCCATAACAAGCAGTGCGACAGAGCATCTCCCCAAATCACCCCATAACAAGCAGTGCGACAGAGCATCTCCCCAAATCACCCCATAACAAGCAGTGCCACAGAGCATCTCCCCAAATCACCCCATAACAAGCAGTGTGACAGAGCATCTCCCCAAATCACCCCATAACAAGCAGTGCAGCAGAGAATCCCCCCAAATCACTCCATAACAAGCAGTGGGACAGAGCAGCTCCCCAAGACTGTCCCTCTTTTGGGGCCATGTCCCCCTGGTTCTCGTTGTTCTCGTTTCTCCCTCTTTGAGGTTTAACCTGCAGATCTGCATCAATAAATGATTCTTTTGCCTATTTAAATTTCTATAGGCGCTAGCCTATCGTGAAGGTGAGGATTACGGGTGTTCTGGGGGGTTATGTGGGGGGGGGGTCCAGCATTCTGGATGCCCCCCTGAGCTTGTTCTCATTGGCTGTCTGCCGGACCAACACCCGTAAGAAAAACGGTGTTGGTCCGGTTTGAATGCAAAATGAGTGTTGTTCCTGGATTGCAGATGCCTCCCCTGCACCGTAATGCTCGCTAAAGTAAATAATCTTACCTTTCAAATCGTTCCCCCACTGCGAAATCGAGCCACAAAATTGGCCGCCGTGGTCACTGGATACCTAGAGGCGAGCTGCAGGACACATGACCACAGTGGCCAATCGCGGGGCTGGATTTTGCCCGGGGGGGGGGGGGGGTCAATTTGAAAGGTAAGATTATTTGCTTAAGCAGTGTTATGGCACAGGACACCGGCAATCAGGATGCCCCTGGCACAGGGATTGGCATCCATTTTGTTAAAAATGGATGTTGTTTCGGTTAAAAGCGGAACAAAACATCGGAAATTTCCCAGATTCTGTTACGTTCCCGAATTGGGATGCCCCAGAGAAGGCCTGTAATCATTTCATTTGGCAAACATTTCTCAGTGACTTCAGTGAGGAGTGCAAGTGGGCGCATCCCCAGCAGTGTACATGATCCAGCCTATTTGA
The DNA here is from genome assembly GCA_027917425.1 of Gastrophryne carolinensis. NCBI lineage: Eukaryota > Metazoa > Chordata > Amphibia > Anura > Microhylidae > Gastrophryne > Gastrophryne carolinensis. The sequence goes on from CM051239.1 coordinate 52,420,552, forward strand.
ATGACTAGGACGGGAGCGTGTGCAAAGCCTGAGGATGCAGGAGATGCAGCAGCTTGCACTCCCCACTGAAAATGATGAGAGTCCTTTGCCAAATTACAGATGCACAGCAAACGATTCTCATTAGATGAGAGCCCCCAAATGTGCTGTTGGACCGGGCAAAGGTGAGTGATTATAAGTGCAACATGAGGTTTCACACAGCGGGGCATCCCAAATTGGGGGAAAGCCAGAGGCCAGCCTGAAAAACCTTTAGATTCCAGATCTGCCATTGGTGGATTTTACGCTGCTTTAAAGTGGACCAAAACCCAGGCCAGACAACCCTGGAATCTATAAGTGATTCCCTCACCCCAGGGCATCCAGATTCGCTGATACCGGCTGTGTGAAACCCCCCAGGTCGCCCGATAAACTCACTTTCTCCCCCGATCTAACAGTGCATGCATGAGCAGCCGCTGCTCCCTGCTACACCTTTAGCATTTGTGTATGGCCGATGCGGGCGCACTCCCTGTTAGAGGGTAGCAGGGATGCGGCCGCCAACATGCCTGGCTTCACTCTGCTAGTGAAGAGACGAGTTCTTAGATGAAACTAGTCGAGCTTGCGTCAGTGCACTGATTGGACCGGAGGCCACGCATGCATTGTAGGACCAAGGAGTTGGAGTGGACTACCTGGGGGGTGTCACACAGCAGGTCAAAATCAAAACCAAAAGTCAGTCAAAATCCTGGGTTTTGGTCCACTTTCTCTGTTAGGGATTATCGTTGAAGTGGATCTTCAGCCAAATACTATACTATTACAATCGCCCCTGGGGGATCCTGATCACTCGATGATCCAAAATAGGGCATGGAACCAATACATGACTAATGGTGAGCAGGGACGGGTTTATCATGCAAAGTTGTGTCTTGGGGGCCCAAATCAAAGAAAGATTTTGAATAGCAAAATACAATATTAACGTAGCTTGTCGGGGATGTAGCAGCGGCCTGCTCATGTGCTGTGGGAGTGCAAGCGAATTGCCCATACGGCCGTCCACATATTTCCCAACTTTTCAGGGAGGTAAAGAGGGACAATTGTTAAATTAAGCCACGCCCACTCATTGAGGATATAAGGTGTAAACAGTTACACTGATATAAACACTTTGAATAGGTGAATAAATCATTTATTGATGCAGATCTGCACCTCAAAGAGGGACAAATGAGAACAACAAGCTACAGATGACATGGACTTAAAAGAGGGACAGTCCCTCCAAATCAGGGACACTTGGTAGGTATGCATCCGCACCCACTCACCTAACCTAATTGTAATAGCGCATGTGCAGGTCACTGTCTTGCTATACCTTTCGCTATACGCATACCCGGGGCAGCCATTTGTGATTGGCCAGCCCGGGGACACCCCAAGCTAGAGGTGCGCGGGGATGCAACCAGTGGCCCGCTCTGCACTATTCAGTTCACTAGCTGCTGTGATGTCACAACATCTTGCATAATAAAATGGAGCTGAGCAAAGTGATTCTGCAGCAGCTAACGTAAGTGTACATCCCAACTTTTCAGGTGGGGAAAGAGGGACTCCTTGAGGGATGGATAGGAGATAGATTGTAACAGTTACAACAATATAAACACTAATTAATTAATTTATTGATGCAGATCTGCAAAGAAGGAAAAGGGGACATGGACTCAAAACAGGGGCAGTCCCTCCAAATCAGGGACAGTTGGGAGGTAAGTGTACAGTGGCTTCCTATCTGCTGCACACTCTGCATTATGTTAAACAGCCCCCCTCACTCGCTGCAGCCCACCTGTTGAGTGTTGTTATCCACTTCAAAAGTTACCACTGATCTGACCGTGCCTCTGGGGCCCCCTGGCAGGTGGGGGCCCCATGCATTTGCAGGGTATGCAGGGATGACAACCTGACCCATTCCTGCTGTTTCTCCAGTTCTGCACTTTACAATGACCATTTATCTCAACACACCCGAACTTAGATAATTAATAATCCTATTCAGCCAAGTTAATTGGCTGAGCCCAGGTGTGGCTCAGAAAGGGCTTTTCAATATGGTGAAGGCCTTAGTGATATAACAGGCTTTAGAAACAGACAGAAGGAACACGTGATGTGTAGTGAGAGCAGAGAGCAGCCCCCGCACCCGCTGCCGCAGCACATTCTGGCGCTTCTCTCTCGCCCGCCTGTCATGTGACATGGAGCCGCCGCTGCCACCTCACGTGACCAAACAAACTGCGCACCTGAGACTCGGGGCTGCCTGGCGCTCGCCCCCGACACCCGTGATACAGCGAGAATGAGGTGACGGGCGCCAGTGAGGTGGCAACACACCCGAGAGCGCCATGCGGAGGAAGAGCTCAGCCGGCCTGCAGCCCGGGCAGCCATGCTTCTACTACTTCGCTTATGGGAGTAACCTGCTGAGGGAGCGGATCCTGCTGGACAACCCCTCCGCCGCCTTCCACTGCATCGCCATGCTCAAGGTGCCAACCACTGTATGGGTGCATGAGGGAGGGGGACACACAGTCCTGTCACCTTAATGGGGACACACAGTCTTGACACTGGGGAGGGGGTGCCCTGCCACCTAATGGGGGCACACAGTCCTGACACTGGGGAGGGGGTTTCCTGTCACCTTAATGGGGACACACAGTCTTGACACTGGGGAGGGGGTGCCCTGCCACCTAATGGGGGCACACAGTCCTGACACTGGGGTGGGGGTGCCCTGTCACCTTAATGGGGGCACACAGTCCTGATACTGGGGAGGGGGTGCCCTGTCACTGTAATGGGGGCACACAGTCCTGACACTGGGGTGGGGGTGCCCTGTCACCTTAATGGGGACACACGGTCCTGACACTGGGGTGTGGGTGCCCTGCCACCTTAATGGGGGCACACAGTCCTGATACTGGGGAGGGGGTGCCCTGTCACTGTAATGGGGGCACACAGTCCTGACACTGGGGAGGGGGTGCCCTGTCACCGTAATGGGGGCACACAGTCCTGACACTGGGGTGGGGGTGCCCTGTCACCTTAATGGGAACACACAGTCCTGACACTGGGGTGTGGGTGCCCTGTCACCTTAATGGGGGCACACAGTCCTGACACTGGGGAGGGGGTGCCCTGTCACCTTAATGGGGGCACGCAGTCCTGACACTGGGGAGGGGGTGCCCTGTCACCTTAATGGGGGCACACAGTCCTGACACTGGGGAGGGGGTGCCCTGTCACCTTAATGGGGGCACGCAGTCCTGACACTGGGGAGGGGGTGCCCTGTCACCTTAATGGGGGCACACAGTCCTGACACTGGGGAGGGGGTGCCCTGTCACTTTAATGGGGGCACACAGTCCTTACACTGGGGAGGGGGTGCCCTGTCACTTTAATGGAGGCACACAGTCCTTACACTGGGGAGGGGGTGCCCTGTCACCTTAATGGAGGCACACAGTCCTGACACTGGGGAGGGGGTGCCCTGTCACCTTAATGGAGGCACACAGTCCTGACACTGGGGTGGGGGTGCCCTGCCACCTAATGGGAACACACAGTCCTGACACTGGGGTGGGGGTGCCCTGTCTCCTTAATGGGGGCACACAGTCCTGACACTGGGGTGGGGGTGCCCTGTTTCCTTAATGGAGGCACACAGTCCTTACACTGGGGTGGGGTGCCCTGTCACCTAAATGGGGGGGGGGGGGCACACTTTGCTGACACTGGGGGTGCCCTGTCACTTTAATGGGGGCGCACAGTCCTGACACTGGGGTGGGGGTGCCCTGTCACTTTAATGGGGGCACACAGTCCTGACACTGGGGAGGGGGTGCCCTGTCACTTTAATGGAGGCACACAGTCCTGACACTGGGGAGGGGGTGCCCTGTCACTTTAATGGGGGCACACAGTCCTGACACTGGGGAGGGGGTGCCCTGTCACTTTAATGGAGGCACACAGTCCGGACACTGGGGAGGGGGTGCCCTGTCACCTTAATGGGGGCACACAGTCCTGACACTGGGGTGTGGGTGCCCTGTCACCTTAATGGGGGCACACAGTCCTGACACTGGGGTGGGGGTGCCCTGTCACTTTAATGGGGGCACACAGTCCTGACACTGGGGAGGGGGTTCCCTGTCACTTTAATGGGGGCACACAGTCCTGACACTGGGGAGGGGGTGCCCTGTCACTTTAATGGAGGCACACAGTCCGGACACTGGGGAGGGGGTGCCCTGTCACCTAAATGGGGGGGCACACTTTGCTGACACTGGGGTGGGGGTTCCCTGGCACCATGTCAGCTTAGTAGGTGCATCCTTGTCATCGGAGGTGGGCAATTGACTGAATATCCTGGAAAGAGAAGTCGGCAGAGGGGGCTGACCTACCTCCATACACTCCCCTCCCCTAATAGCAGTGAGCCACTGAACTTTGTCACTATTATTTTATGTATTTTATATTCTGCAGTGTTTCATAACAGCTGTCACCTCAGTCCTTGCTCCCCTGAGCTCACAATCTATTATGCCTAACACACACACACGCCTAACACACACACACACACACACACACACACACACACACACACACACACTTTTTGTGTTTAGGATGCTTCTTCCATTAAAGTGGATGAAAATCCATGCAGCCGGGCCCTGGAATCTTTTAGATTGGCCGCTAGCCTGCCTCAGGGGCACCCTGTTGTGCTATGCCCTGCTGTGTGAACCTCTCCCCGGGGTTGCCTGTAAACTCACCTTTACCAGACGCCTCCTGCAACGCTGCGCCTGCCAGTGCCTCATTCCTGGCTTTCCTGAAGCTGTATGTATTCGCTAGCCCAGCTTTTCTGGATGGCTGGATGCGTCCCGGGCGAACTCGCCTGAGTCTGCGACGTGGAAGCGGAAGGAAGGTTTGTGAAACGGGGGGGGGTACACACAGCCGGGCATCCCAATTAGGAACACATGAGAAAGTGAAGTTCCTGTGTGGTGTTCCTCTTTAAAGCAGAACAAACCCCCCTTTGCACATTTTCTTTTTTTCCCCAGGGCATCCCAAATAGTAATTAGATTGCATTTAAAATCTGGGTTTTGGTTCACTTTAAATAAAAAAAAAAAAAAAAAAAAAAATCACCTGCTTGCCATCTGGTCCAGGCTCTCTGCTGCACAGACTGGGTTTGACTACTTAGTCACTTCACAGCAGTGCCACTGCAGCTATATGGCTTTACTGTCCGTCACGGTGGTTGAAGCAGGCTGGGAGGAGGGTGGGTGTTTTTTTTTGTTTTGTTTTTTTTGTGTTGATTGTGACATCATGGCATGGAGAAGATCACCCTGTGTCACCACTGAAGTGTAATGGAAGCCCAGGTTTCTTCGACAGCGGCTTTCAGCTCGTCTGCCTTTTTCACTCTGTTGCCTTATAATAGATTCTATGGGGTCGATTCGGAGCCAGGTGAGAACTCTCATTCCTTTTTTAGGAGAGAAAATGGCTTTTCATTTTTTGCAGGGTGTAAAGTTTCACCTGGCTCTTCATCAGCCCCAAGGTAGACAATGAAAGTCAGTGGCAGTTTTCTCTCCTAAAAAAAGGAGTGGGAATTCTCTCCTGGCTCTGAATCGACCCTATGTGGTGTTTAGGTCAGGTGAGTGTTCCGGCCAATCAAATGCAGTGATCCTTGGTTCTTAAACCAGGTCTTGGTACTTATGGCAATGTGGGCAGGTGCCAAGCCTTGCTGGAAAATGAAATCCTTATCTCCACAAAGCTTGTCAGCAGAACAGTGCTCTAACATTTCCTGCTTGATGCCTGCGCTGACCAGCAGATGACATGGCTCCCCAAACCAGCACTGACTGTGTAGACCTCACACCGGACCTCAAACAACTTGGATTGTGGGACATTCATTCCCCCCCGACTCTGGAACCTTGATTTTCAAATGAAATCCCAAATTTACTTCGATATGACCACTGAGCAGATAGGAGTGGCGTGAAATAAGACATGTGACAATTATATCCCCCACCCACCTGACAGCATGGCTAGGGGTGAGCGGTCCGGAACGCACAGACCTGGCGAGGGCTCCGGCAGAGGGTGATTGTTTGGGGGGAGGTTCACATAGCGGGGCATCCCAATTCATGCACCAAGGACTGGAACTCAGGAGGCCCTGGAGTCTAAAATGCCTCCGAAGTTCTTCTTTTCTAGCCATTCCGTCTAACTCTGTGGTGTTGCTTGTGCACAGTTTTCCCACCGTATGGCTGGATACCCTCTAAACAGCCAACTTCTTTAGTCAATGACCTTTGTGGCTTATGCTTCATGTGGATGGTGTTAATGTTTTCTGAATAACTGGTCGAGTCAGCAGTCTTCCCCATAATTGTGTGGCCTACTTACCAAACTGAAAGGACATTAGGAATGCCTCCTCTAAAGACCAGAGGAAGTCATCCCAGAAGTGCTAGACAGAACAGACGCAGGAAGTATGAAAAAGGAGCAACAACCTTCCTTAAGTCTATAAGACTCTAGAGCCGGTGGTCTCGCCGTTTATGGGGCTTCCCAGGATGTCCCACTGTGATTCCCTGAGGATCGTCTGGTACACTAAGGTTAGTGACACCTAACCTGTGACCTGTGACCCACCATGGCACATTTCTGCTATAGTTTTAGCTTAGGGGCATACTTGGAACCAGGCGTTACTGAATGGCTGGTGTAGGCACGCGCCATAAAGGTGAGTAGGGATGTGGACAGCAGTTCATACTCCATTTAGCTTTCAGCTAAGAAAAATCTCTATGGAACGTGCCCTGGAAATGAAAGAAAGGTGAGCTTCCAGGTGATCCCAGGGGTTACATACAGTGGGACATACCAAATCAGGAGGCCTAAGTCAGAATTAACAAATACCAGGATAGTTTAGATCTTGGGTTAAAGAGAAACATCAGAGACCCTGGCCCAGGAGGCGGCAGGGATGCGGACTTACTCGACTCCTTTCTGGTCTGTACCATAACTGCAACTTACAGAGCTGCTGTACAGAGAAAGTAGAGTGTAGAGTAGTGTCTGCTTCCTAATGTTAGCCCCATGACCATGGAGAACTTTACAGTAGCTTGAGCTGTCTAGTCTCTTCTGGATTACTCTTTCACTCACAAACAGTTGTCATTACAATAATTATTGGCTTTTTATGAAGATAGTCTGAGTTGGAACTTTGGCTTACCAACTCCACAGCCCTGATTTATTGACCTGCACCTGTAGGTTCCACAGTTGTATTATATTTTTTTTATCTATCTATTATCCATATTGTTGTATTCTGCACACCAGGAAACCCCGGCTCATGTATTGCGGAATAAAAAGCGTTGCCTCCTGATCTGCATTTTGTAAAGCATTCCGGTTCTCTCTATGCTGGTGTATTCCCTTAGTACCTCTTTGTACATAAATTCACCTGTTAGCAACCTGATGATATATGTAGGTGGCGACATGTGACTTAAACCGGACCTTCACCATGATTTAATGAAAAGCCCAAACTCTTAAAAAAACAATTCCTCAGCATCTAAAATTAATATATTTTACATGTTTAGTCACTAATTTATTATACTTTCCCCCACTGGGCTGCAACTCTGTTCGGGAATTTAGGATACGGGCGCCGCCATCTTGACTCAGAAGCATCACACTTACTGAGGAGAGGAGAGTGGGATAAGGTACAGGGGGGCAGGTTATAGCTGTGCTTTGCTCAGACAGAGCAGAGCTGGGGTCAGGGAAAGGTCAGCAGTCCCAGAATGCAGAGCAGCACAGTCACTTCCTGTTTGCAGGCTGCCTGCAAAAATGGCAGCTTCCATAAGCCGCCATCTTGGATGTTTAAAGGCTTATAAAATGCAGTAGATGCAGGTAGGATGATTTTTAATGTGAGCAATCTGTATGTACAGGGTGTGGGAAACATATAAGATAGACTCTTATTTAGAGTGAAGGTCCGCTTTAAAGGCCCCATATATGCAAATTTTAAAACAAATAATAATCAAAAGGTAAGTCCTCCTTTCAGCTGAACTTTTGAAAGTGTTTTTGTGTGACAAAATTATGTCTTTAAGGTGCTGAGCTGTAAACACACAGGGTTAAACCCTCTAACGCACCCAGAACAAATAATTTTATATTTATAATTTATATAAATATAAAACTATTAATACGTTCTAATATTCTAGGATAGACATAACACACAAAAATAATTTAAACCACTTAAAGTGGACCAAAACCCAGGATTTTGACTTTCCTGGGTTTTGGTCCTTTCCCCGGGCTGTGTGAAACCCCCCAGATCGCCAGATCTCACTCACCTCTTCCTGATCCCACAGCACGTCTAAGCAGCGGCTCTGATGGCCACATACTCTTCTTCCCTCTAACAGGGAGCGTGCCCGCACCAGACATTTGTGTAAAACCCGCCAGAAGCCCTGATGCACTCACCATCAGCCTTGCACGCAACCGCGTCCGGCCTTTTGACTCGTTCTCGAGTTTGCACCATAGGAACAGGAAGGCGAGTGTATGGGGCGATCTGAGGGGGGGGGGGGGGAGATACATCCTGAATTGGGATGCCCCGCTGTGTGTTTCTGCATATAGTAACAACACTCCACAAAGTCAAAGTTGGGTGTGTTGTTCCTCTTTAAAGTAGACCATACCCACTGAACTTGTGAAATGCATTTAGCCAAAGCACCTGCTAATACTCCCATCTTAGGTTGAGAAACTAAGAATGTATTTTTTCACTTTTTGAATTGTCCAGAAACGATATATATATATATATATATATATATATATATATATATATATATATATATATATATATATATATATATATATATATATATATATATATATATATATATTATATATTTTTGCCCCTCTCTGTAAGATGGCAGGTGAGCAGTCATTGCATAGGTGTGCCAATAATGTCATTACCACACCAATCAGTAGCAATGAATGGAGGGGCAGAGAGCTTTACAGCTAAAACATGCGCCATTATCTGGGATTGGCAAAAGGTGTACATCATGGGGGCAGCAATTCAGGGGATGCTAATTAAAATTAAAGCGGACAAAAAGCCATATTTTTAACAGTGATGTGTGTGATGCGATTAGCAGACCACAGATATACTGTGTGAATCAAGAAAGAGAAAATTCTGAGGAAGTGGCCGGGGTAAGTATGCATTGTATCTCTAGGTGACCAGAGGGAATCGGCAGCAAGGTAAAAGGGACAATAAATGCTGTTGGAGTCTACTGCTGGCAGCCAAGTGTCCTTTGTTTTTTGTTTAACAGCCTGGACAAGAATTTTAAAGGAGAAGTCCTCTTTCAATGACTTTTTTGAAGTTATATTTTTAATGAAAAGCCCAAACCCTTAAACTATTCCCCAGCATCTAAAATTAATATATTTTAAGTTGTTGTTTTAAGTCACTTACTTATTATTCCTTCCCCCTCTGGGCTGCAACTCTGTCCAGGATATGGACGGCAGCATCTTGACTCAGAAGCATCACATACTGAGGAGAGGAGAGTGCGATAAAGTGCAGGTTATAGCTGTGCTTTGCACAAACCGCAGAGCTGGGGTCAGGGAAAGGACAGCAATCCCAGAATGCAGAGCGACACAGTAGGAAGGCACTTTTTGTTTGCAGGCAGCCTGATGACCCATGAGCTGCCATCTTGGAAGTTTAAAGGCTCATAACATGCAATAGATGCAGGTAGGATGATTTTTAATGTGGGCAATCTGTATGTACAGGGTGTGGGAAACATATAAGGCTCTTATTCAGGGTGAAGGTCCGCTTTAAGATATTGAGCTAATCTAGTACTTTGTGTTAGCAAATGTGTCTTATGGAAGCGGTTTTCACTACCTGCAGTTGGTTGCTATTGGCAACGTACACCTGTATGTCTGTACACAGAGAAGAGAGAAGTGAGTCCTGCACAACACTGCTGACCATTGTTGAGGGACTTCACTCAACCTTACACATGCCCAGCAGCAGCACATACATCTGCTAACATTAGAAAAAATGCTAGATCAGCTCAGCACCTTAACTGATACTTGAAGCAGGTTTCCGGCTGTGACAAGCTCTGGGACTGATGACGACTTTACAGGCCGCACAGGGATCGGACTACATGTGAGTGTCCTTGTTTTTATTTTTTATTTGATTCCACTTATTTTTTTTTTTTTATTCATATATACTGATGTTTGTTGTATACATTTCATTGCTTCTGATTTATTGACTAAAATGAATTTTGAGTATACATGTTTTTCTTTTTTTTTTTTTTTTTTTGTTGTTGTTGCTGTGCCATTTTGTGCAATGTGGAGGGGGCTGGGTATTTTTTATCCAATAGCACGGTATATTTTGGGGACATACCCATAGTGTATATAATATCGTCTCCTACCATAGCACTAGTGGTGTTCCTTCTTACATCTTCTTGCCACCTGGGTTCATCGGACCTTTTTTTAACCCTTTAAATGCCAAGCATGTAGTTTCTACGTGGTTGCTTCTCCTACCGTTAAGTGCCATGCACATAGAAACTACGTGCTTGGCATTTCCCCCTGCTAGTTAAAAAATAGAAATAAAAAAATACTTACCTCTGGTATGCAAGAAAAGCTGGAGGTCTCCTCTTCCTGGGGGGGCATCCGATCCCCACCTCGGGGTCTCCCGTCTTCAGGAGGGGGCCCGAAACTGGATGCAGGGGCAGAAGAGCCCTGGCCATAGGCTATGCGTGCTTGTAGCCTGCAGGGCCAGGGGCCAAAAAAGCTGGCCCCTGCGCCCTGTTCCTACAAGCCCTGCATGGCTGACCTGGGATGGTTATTCCGGGTAAGGGGGGCCCCACGTCATTTTATTTTTGGATTTTTAAGGGTTTTTAACCCTTAAAATTCCCCCCAAAAAATGGGGTTCGCCCCATTTCTCCCCCTTTTTTTTTATTAACCCCTTATGTTCTGTCACCCAGCAGCTATATAAACGGCTTCCAGCAGGTGAGCAGAAGCCAGTGATTAGCAAGGGACACAGTGCTCCAGGATGGATGGGAGGTAAGTATTAAAATATTTTTTCTATTTTTTTTTTTTTTTTTTTTTTTTTTTTTTTTTACATTTAAGCCATTGTGAACTGGTAAGGGGTCCATGAGACCAGTTCACAAGTCTCAGGGCTGGCAAGTCACCTGCGGCTAGCGGGTGACTTGCCATTAACCCCCCAGCACACCCAATTACCTGCCTCCTCAAAGCTCGGGGGGGGGGGGGCGTTTTCGGGGCAGAGCATAGCTGGTTACTTCGGGTAGGGGGGACCCCATGTCATTTTTTTGGGGGGGGGGGGGGGGGGGGCAAAAAATGGGGGTACATTTTTTTTTTTTTTTTTTTTTTTTTTTTTTTTTTCTTGATTTAATCCTTTGTAGTGTGGATGGTAGTTGTATTTTATTTGTAAATGTTATAAAGTACTTTTTTCAATTTGGGGGGTCTCCTGGGCAGGAACGGGGGGCTACCGATACATATGTGGTACCGTTCTAATCGGTAGAAATGGGGCTTTCACATGCAATATGGTTTTCTTTAATAAAATACATTTTTAATTTAAAATATAGGAGACAATTTTCTACAAATCCTTTTTTTTTTTTTTTTTTATTACTTACAATATTGTAAAAAACAGAATAAAAATTACAAACAAGACATTTCATGTTAAAGCCTAAACTCTGCTGCAAAAAAAAAAAAATATATATATATAATATTATATAATATAATAATTTTCCGGAAAATTCCAGCAACAATGTCGCAAAATGGGGAAAAAAATGACCTGCCAACAGAGGGTGACAAAATCTCAAGTAGGCTGGCAATTAAAAGGGTCAAAAGTAGCTATGCATGTTGGGTATTGTTCTTTTTAGATTAGCTTGTTTTTTCTTGTTTGCATATTGATATTTTAGGAAAAGGTGTTTTTTATTGTGCTTTTTTATACTTTTTTTTTTTTTTTTTTTTTTTTTTTTTGTAGGGAAACCCTGCGCAACCAAAGAATTCTTTGAGGGATTACTTCCAGAAAGATAAGCCCACTACAACAAGCTGGGTACACTTGGAAAGCTTAACGTGTGTACTTTCAGGAAATATATGGTTTGTAGGGGGTATCCTAAATGTAAAGGGTTGTTTTGGTTGAAAAATCGCAAGGTGCGCACTTTGTCTGCAGAGCTGAAATTTTCAAGTAAAATTACCGTTACGCACATGCTTTACTTTGGGGTGTTTGGCAACTCTTGACAGGACCTATGCATGCTGGGTATTGTTCTGTTCGCGGGATGTTGCTTTTTCAGATTAAACTTTTTTTAGGAAAATGTGGCTTTGATTCTGCTTTTTTATCCTTTTTTTAGGGACATTATACATTGAGGGATTACTTCCGGAAAACTGTGGCCACATCAACAAGCCTGGTACGCCTAGAAAGCTTGAGGTGTGTACTTCCAAAGAATATATAGTTTGATGGGGGTATTTCAAATGTAAAGGGTTGTTTTATTGAAAAACTGCAAGGTGCGCCTAGCGCTTCGCATAGTTGTATTTTATCTGAAAATCTCCTTAAGCTCTGTTTCAGTTTGTGGGAGTCACCTGGGCAGGAAAGGGTGTCTAGCTATACATATGTGGTACCGTTGTAACCGGGAGAAATTGGGAGTTCACACGCAATAAGATTTTATTGACAAACTTACATTTTTTTTATTACAAAAAACACTACAAATTGTAAACAATAGATTTTTATTTTTTTGCTCATATTTCACACAAAAATATTGAAAATACACCTAAAAAATGACAAACAAGACATTATATGTTAAAGCCCAGACTGCGGGATTGCTCTAAGTTAGTGCCCTTCTGGCACTCGGTAGCAGAACTCGCAGGCGAGATTGTTGGCCGCCAGATACCCCGCGACCCCTCTCTGTTCCTTTTGCATTTGGCAGAGGTTCCTTTGAAGACTTATAAGAAGTCGCTTCTGACACATCTCATTAATGCAGCAAAGGCCATCATCCCGAGGCTGTGGAGATCTGAGGCGGTCCCATCAGTGGTGGACTGGGTGGGGGAAATCAACCGGATTATGGAAATGGAGGAACTCACCGCTTTTATCCATGAGAGCACGCAGCATTTCTTACAGACATGGACGCCATGGTTCCTTTATAGGGAGTCCGATAGATTTAAACAGCTTATGACGGTTGGCTCTCAGGCCAGATCTTAGCCCTACTTGTAATCTTGCTTACCTTGAGACACTCCCAGCCTTTTTTCAATGTGAACTGGAGAGCTGGAGGGACTTGAAGGGCGCCTTTTGGTGCATCCTGCCAAACTGATTTCCCTGGTGTACCCGCCCCTCCCCCCCCCCCCCCCCCTCTCTAATTTCTCTGGCTTTTTTCCTTTCTCTTTTCTCTTATATTACTCTTGTTGGACCGGGCCATGTCACTTCCATACAAGAACGGAACTGTAGTCACTGTGGTTTTCCTCGCGGCGGGAGCTAAATTCTTGACCTCCGCCAGGGTGTAGCGCAGGGTTTGGCGGACGGTTAATCACAGATGACCTTAGTACAACTTGCCTTTATTTTGAATGGATATATGTCAACAAATCTTTAATTATTGCACTTGTATGTTCATTGAATGCAATTTTGCTAGCCGGCTTCACATGTCCATAGTATTGTACTTATTTCTTTATCTCTGTACTGTCTTGCAATTTTTTACAATTTTCCTTGCATATTTTAGAAAAATAAAGAATTAAAAAAAAAATAAAAAAGCCCAGACTGCTGAAAAAAACAATATATAATTTTCCTGGGAAATCCCTTCAAAAATCACATTAGAAAACATGCGTTGTGCAAAATAGTGATAAATGGTCTGGCAACAAAGGGTGACAAAAACTCCAGGTAGGCTGGCACTTAAAGGGTTAAAGTGGACCAAAACCCAGGATAGTCAATAGTTTTGACGCCCCACTTCCCGGTCCAGCGGCACGTCTAAGAGCAGCGGCTCCGCATCCTCCGCTTTCCAATAACGGGGAGCGTGCCTGTGCCGAACTTTGAATAGTTCCTCTGCAGAAAAGACAATTAGTAACTTGGTACTTGCACACATCAAGTCTTTTTAGAGCAGTCGTGGCTTACAGGTAAGGGGGCGATCTTGTGACTGGAGGTTCGCAGGTTCGATTCCCTACAGTTCATAACTGAAGAGTTCTTGAGCAAGGCACCTAATACCCTAACTTCTCCCCGGGCGCTGTAGTTTGGGCAGCCCCAGTGTGCACTCACTACAGTGTTTGTGTCATGTACAATGGCCATCTATGCACAAAATTCCCCCTAAATGCTCCCAATCCAATTTATTCAGAACCACAACCAGATACCCGAACTGACATGGGAGAAATGTGCTTTGTTAAATATTGCTCCTCTTATGATTATTGATATTATTGTGGCTAAACTAATCAATATTTGCATCTAATATTAGGACTTCAAGCTTGCATTTGGCAGTCACAAAGGAAACCAGAATTCCAGGTGGTACGGGGGAGTGGCGACAGTGGTTGAGAGCGAGGGAGACGAGGTCTGGGGCGTGGTGTGGAAAATGGACCTCTCCTGCTTGAATTCCCTAGATATGTAAGTACACATCTCGCCTAGCCTGATGAGCACAATGGACAGGATCTCCCAAATGTTCTCCATATCTACTTAGTGGACCAAAACAATATCTGTATGTCAAGATTAGTTCATCCCTAAGGGTGAGCCATCCCTAAGGGTGAGCCAATCTAACCCATTGGTGACCCTCCCTTCAACGATTAGAGGAGGTTTGGAGATAGCTGGTCCACTGAAGACTAAACAAAAACTTCCAGGACTAGATCCGGTCCTGGCTCTAGTAAAACGGACCCAGCACACCCACCACACCTCTGCGCAGTTTAAGTTAAAAGAATACCATTCTTTATTTTGAATATATTAAAATCTCTAATACAAAAATACATAGGTCTAATTCATACAGTATTCCATTCATTAAGTGTACAGTACCTAGTTACAGACTAATACAATTGCATACTTGCTTCCCAAGATGATAATTTTTATATAACAGTAGTAGCATTAATGAATACTTAATTCCAAGGTGACTATTTTGTCTTACTGGTCTGAAGGTCAAACGGACAGGGCAAACATGTTTCGCCACATGGGCTTCTTCAGTGCCCTAATGTACATAACAAGAAGGAAGTATGATTTTGCATACATATGGATAAATATATGCATCATTTGAAAGAGTAAATAAATAAAAAACTATTTATTATGTCGTACAATATCATATAATCTTTTGTAAAAGCACACTAGGACCAAGTATACAGCATATATACAAGTTATTCCTTAATTACAAACTATGTAAAAAATTATTTTATCAACTAGGGACCATTCTTATTTACCTGATTTTGGTTTGCTGTCAATATAAGTGTCAGATCCTGGAGGAGATGAGGAGTCACCACTTATCCCTCTTTATACAATCTGGTTTCTTTATATTTTATTCTATTTGTTTATGTCCCAGCTTGGGGTCACATGGATTAAAATGTCTAGAAGTCCTGACAAAGTGGAAAAGACCGAAAACAATAATAATATTACTGTTAATGATGGCCCGTTTAAAAGGGGGGGGGGGGAGGAGAGGAAAGAACCGAAGGGGGGAAAACAAAAACCCCTTTCTTTTAGTGCAGTAGTATGGTAACACTTAATGATCTATAAGAGAAAGTATTACCAGCTGTTAATAGTCTCTATGGCTTATTGAAGCAATATAAGTCTAAATGACCTTTTAGAAGTATAACCTTACCTCCGTATAGGTCTGCAATGTCCACAGGAGACTGCAGCGCAGAACCTGGGGGGTTCTAGTGATCAAGGGGTATGATACCCAGTATTTATGCGGGATATCCCCGCTATTCGCGCAGCCACCGGCTTCCAACAATGTTAAATAGATGAATCAGCTAGGGGTAAAATCCCTCCATACGCGCTGGCTGACGGCGCGTGTGTCAGCGCTTCCCAATTCAAAGCGCTGGCAGCCGCTTCTCTCTAACAGGGAGCGTGCCTGCACACGCCATTCACAAATGCCTTGCACAGGGATGCAGCTCGTGCATGTGCCGCTGGACCAGGAAGCAAGGTAGGTGTACAGGGTGACCTGGGGTGTCTCACACAGCGAGGCATACCGATTTTGAATGCCCTGGGGGGAGCGACTCGATTGGCCCTTATAGATCCACTTTAAATCAGATGGAAACCCATATTTGGGTCCACCGCTCAATGTGTGAAGCCCCGCCACCCAGCTTGGTGCTGCTGGGTTGCCTCTGGCTTTTCCACCGCAGAAGCCATGCCCCCTGGCTATTGTGAGAGCCGATTGATTGGAGCAGAGATGTGCCTGTGGGAATGCCGGTGAGGTCTGTATATTGGGCGATTAGCAAGGTTTTATAAGCGGGGCGTCCCAAACTGGAATGCTTCAAGGGTATGGACCAAAATCTGGAATAGTGAAAATCCTGGGTTTTGGTCCATTTTAAAGTCTATCCTGGAACAAAACCCATGACATGTGCAGGCTGCTGGCCAGTCAGACCCGTAATCCATTTAGCATTTGCTTTGCCGCTTCAAGTGCTCCTCCACTCTTTTCAGTGCATGCCCACACCACGCAGTTCTGCAGGGCTGGCACGAGTACGCACAGATAGAGGTGAGCAGGGATGCGTGCACACATGCACCATGGGATTGGAGAAGTTATTCAGGTGTTCCCTGGGGTTTCACACATCCGGGCGTCCCAAATCTGGATGCCACACAGTGGGAGACCACTTGCATGCCCTTATAGACTCTAGGCCTGTGGTTGCTCTTCTTTTACCCTACTGTATTGCATTGCTGCAGAGATGCCTGTTTTGAATTTTTGAAAAAGATTGGTTGCCTGGAACTGGTGTTATTTCTTCTTTTCTTTTAGCCAGGAGGGAGTTGATGATGGTGATTATCAACCAATAGAAGTTCACGTCCAGACCACAAATGGAGAGCTTGTATGCCGTTGTTATCAGATGAATCATTGCGTATTTAGACCGACTTCTCCTCAGTACAAGCAGGTAATATACTAAGGCTTTGAGCAGTTAGAAATACAGTAGAATCTTGTTGCCCATAGCAATTAGTCCTGAGAATGTATGAGCAGCTGAATAAATGAATTATAACCAGATTATACATAAGGGCTACAAATAAAACTTGAACACTGGAAAGTGGAGGTATTGTATATGATGTATTGGGTTTATATTTTATATAGAACATAGTCTTTAATTGCCTTATGTCTCCTCACTGCACTGGCATCTTCATACTTACCAGTGAGGGGGTAATACTTCCTCCATTGCTTGGCAGACATGGCAGCATCCATCAATATGTCTTTACGTCCCATAACATTCCTTCTTCACTTATTGCAATGGAGGGGGAGGAGTGCAGAACCAGCTTTGGTATGGCCCCTCTATTGCAATGACTGGAGTAGGCTTGTGTGTTTGGAAACAATGCTCCATGGACACCTCTTTCAGAGGCCGCCAACGCTGGAGGATGGAATTGCTGACTTCCTGCTATCGGTAAGTATGAAGGAGCTTTAGGGGGAACACCGGACCTGCACGGAGGAGCTGCAGGTGATTGATATTTCTCCCCTTGTCCTTCAGGAAAACCCTCAGAGCGGTTCCTCCCTCTCTGAGAAAACACAAACTGAACAGAGGTTAAAGCGGACCTTCACCCTGAATAAGAGCATATCTTATAGTCTCTCCACTTTGTTTTAGAGGCTGCCCTTCCTCGGAAACAATGACCCACATCTGGTGGGACTGTCCAATTGCCAAGGCCACTTGGAACAGGACGTACAAACTTCTTTCTGACATCACTCAACCTTCCAATAACTAAAAGTCCCAGGGAAGCCTTGCTCTCCCACAAATCAGGTAAATATTCTAAAAACCAATGGAAATTGTTCCAGCACATCTTAGCCACAGTACGCCTCACCATAGCCAGAAATTGGAAGTCCCCTAGCATCCCCTGGCAAGAAATACTGAACAGAATCTTAGACACTTTAAGTAATGAGAAAATCACAGCAATCAAGAATGACACATATGAAGGTTACCTTAAAGTCTGGAATCCCTGGCTAGAATATATAGATGTTTGTCACCACCAAACAGATCCGGTCCACCCAGTTTGAGGAGGTAGAAGAACCATTTTTTATACTAGGCCTGACCCCCCAACTTGGCCCCCATCCTCCTCCCTTCCCCCTCTTCCCCCTTCTCCCCCCCCCCCCTCTTCTTCTCAACTTTTTCTGTCTTTTTCTCTTTTCTTCGTTATCTCCTCTTTCGTCTTCATTTAATTCTAGTAAGTATGCACTAGTGTATTAACATGTCTGTTTACACCCGGCACCGGTGAAGAAAACGTGTCGCACATGTCATTCGGGAACAGTTTAACAAAATGTATATAACAGTTCACTATGTAGTCCAAGCACTCGCTGTTATGTAACAGGAGATGGTCTTTAATTAGATTCCTGTTGTTCATTTGACTAAAATTGGAAGTTATTATATTTCCTTTGACCTCCATCTGTATCTGTGTTAATGTCTATTTTTTCTGAAGCCTGTACATCTACCATCAGTGCATATGTCCATGTCTGATTCTTATGTATATCCTATGAAAATCTCAATAAAATCGTTGTAAAAGAAAAGAGCATATCTTATGTTTCCCACACCCTGTGCATACAGATTTCTCACATTAAAAATCATCCTACCTGCGTCTACTGCATGTTATGAGCCCAAACAGGAAGTGTCTTCTGACTGTGTCGCTCTGCATTCTGGGATTGCTGTCCTTTCCCTGATCCCAGCTCTGCACTGTCTGAGCAAAACACAGCTATAACCCCACCCCCTGTACTTTATCCCCCTCTCCTCAGTATGTGTGATGCTTCTGAGGCAAGATGGCGGCGCCCATATCCTAGAGTCCTGAACAGAGTTTCAGCCCGGTGAGGGGGAAAGAATAATAAGTAACTGACTAAAAACTTAAAATATATTAATTTTAGATGCTGGGGAATCTTTTTTTAAGGGTTTGGGCTTTTCATTAAATCATGCTGAAGGTCTCTTTTAAAACCCCACTCCTTCCCCCTCCACAGATTTATTCTAAGTATGCAGCACGTCCTGCTCCAGATAGTAGTCATAACAGCTGGGATATACCTCCACAAGAGGGCGCTTTACTGCAGAGATGGCAAAAAAGAGGCCCCTCCCGGTCCATATATACCCGGGACCTCCGACTAATTCCCCAGTATCCTCTCTGCAGTGGGCTGCGAAGGACAAGATGATGGCTTCTCTTCTCGCAGGTAAGCCGGGTTTCACAGCCCATGGCCCTGTAGGGCTATTCCCACCTGTTCCACCTTTATTCTGCCTCCCAGCCTTGGCTGCGTGGTCGGGTGATGGTAGGCAGCATCTATTAGAGGTGCTTATTAGGAGTTCGCTCCACCGCAAATCCCCCACCAAAGGCTGTCCAGGTATGGTGAGCCTGAATTGGGATGCCCCGTCCGCTTATGCCCTCCTTTACTTTGATGTATTAATGGGCATTCATCTTCCCCCCTTCTCCCTCTGTTCTGGTTCGTCGAGGGGGGGGGGGGGTGATTGTCTGTGCGTGTTGTGCTTTACGCCTCTTCACTGTGCAAAGCTGTGCTGTGTGTTTTTTACTGACTCGCGCTGGCACTATGCTCAGCGCTTCACCTCTCCCCTGGCCATATTTGAAGTTCCCACCGCTGACACGCGCGCCCTGCGGCATCCGCGGTCAAAAGTGGTGACGTCACCCCGGGTCTGCTGGGCCCTGATTGGCTGCGGGGTGGCTTGCAGTCGGCCTGTCCCTGCGATTCCTGGAGGGGGCGTGGCTTAGAGCGCTTCACGCGTTCCGCATCTCTCCTCACACTGCCCGCCCCATTCTGAGCCCGCCAGCGCCATCTTGCTCGGCTGCATCGATGATTGCTAGCTCTTCTGCGGCCTGTGAGTGTCCCTGCGGGCTTTGATTTGATTTTCCATTGATTTTTCTGTATAACTAATGGGGTGTAATTTCTTATGTCTTACAGGCGGTCCTGTGCCCTCTATTAGTTTCCTGTAACTTTATTAGAGGCCTAAATATTTAAATCCTCCCACCTTCCTAGCGGACATTTGGGGCATCCTGGGTAGCCGCACAGCGTAATTCCCATTGGCCAGTTGTGCCACAAAAAATCACCATATGGAGGCTTCACAGGATATAGTGCTCGGGGTCCCATTGGGACAGGCCCGGCTGTGTGTGGTGTGTGGGGCTTCCCCTGTGAGCGACTATGTGCGGGTCTGCGTATCCTGCGCCCAGCTGGCACTTGCGCGGCATTCTGGGCTGCCTGTGTTGGGATCTGTGCCCACCATGTCTTCTCCCACACCCGCTTGATTAGGACTCCCAGTGAAATTAATACGAGTGGGGACTCTCAGCCTGATGTGTCTTCCAGGCTAGCCAACATTGAGAGATTGATTGCTAGCTCCGCGGCCCGTAAGGCCGCAGCTAAAAGGCGGCATGTGGCGCCTGCTGCGTCAGCCTTCCCTATGGAGACTGAGGATTTCCTTGATTTATCCGACAATACCCCACTTGAGGAAAAGGAATTATTTTCAGATTCAGAATTTTCTGATGATCAGCATTGCCTTGGCGCTGATGGCGGCTCAGAGCATTGGGATGCTGATGACACCCATAGACTTTTGACTCAAATCTTTGAGGTACTTTCCATTTCCCTTCCTGCTGCGGTGCCTAAGAAACAGGGGGAATTGTTCGGTACCGCAAAGCCACGTTTGGAATTTCCAAAACAGGCATAAGGAATGGGAGCGACCTAGCCGGCTTCCCGGTATACCTAAGGGGTGGGATAAGAGGTATCCCTTCCCCTCTGATGTGGTTAAATGTTGGTCAACTCCCCCAGAGGTGGATGCCCCTGTTTTGTGGCTGTCCAACGCAAAGTTACAGTTCTTATGTATGAGTGCCATTACTATGAGAGTAAGTATAAGAATAGTAATGGCACTCATATTTAAGAACTGTAACTTTGATATTTTATGTCTTATGTGAATGAACAATCATGTGTGCATAGATATTAGCCTTATGTTTTATCACTATGTGTTTAAGAATAGGCAATGACAGCCTGTCCTGGAGAAATTCCCCCGCCTGGCTCCTCCCACAACCCCTTTTGACTGGTGGAACCCTTCTACTACAGCGCGTCTGTGCACGCCCGCGCCCCGGGTGCTGACGTCATACTGCCATCTGGCACCACTTGACATGCGCGCGCCTAGAGCCCTGACATTCTTCCTGTCAGCTGGCCCGGCGCAGTGCGCATGCGTGCCCCGGCGGGCGTGCTCAGACGCGCTCCTTATTGGACGCGTATCTGTTTGGGGACGGACGTGTGCGGCCATTCCCGTTACTCGCCGCCTCATTTGATTGGCTCCAACAGCGCTTCCATACAGGTAATTACATACCCCTAGCATGCTCATACTATGCATCAGGTCCATTTCTGCCCACACTTGTTATGGGCCATGTAATGTCATTGTGCAGCGTTGGACCTTAGAACCTTATGCATTACCCACTTCCGCACTTACCTCATATTCAGTTTTGGCGGGAAATTTGGGATAACTTCCCCCTGGAAATTTGAGGAGGAGACTTTGGGGGCTATTTAAACAGGACCGAGCATAGTCAGCCACACTCTGATGAAGTGGCAGTAGATAGTCGCCACGCGACGCGTCGGTGGTGCTGGCATGCTGAGTTGGAGGGACTAGGACTGTCTTATGTGGTAATGTACAGTGTTTTTTGACTCCATCCAATATATTCTAAATCATGGTCACTATTACAGTATTGTGATTTATGCCCTAGAGCCTACCACATCTCCTCTGCTCTTTTGCACATGTATGTACACATTTGCACATAGCACTTCCACTAGTGCACTTAAATTTAGTAAAGGGACATCTTGGTCCCTCTTTGTCTTGCAATCTTTACTTTATTCACTTATTGATCAATTTTTCTTGCACATCTTAATACACTATTGTTTCATACATTTGTATTAATCTATTGCACAATGCACTAGCACTTTCAGAGGGGGAGACCCCAGGGCATAATCTGTATACTGGTGTAAATTTGAATATTTAAAATTTATTTGATAACCATATCTATTGTCATTAGTCCGGTATGTCCCCCTACCTCATGCACATTGTTTTAATTGTTTTTAATGTGTATGTGTGTTTTGGCTATTACAACAAGAAATATTGAATCCTTTTGAACTTTTGAATATATAATCTGTAGAGCGGCTGATCTGTATTGATAAAAAGGTGGGGCCTTGGTGGTCTGTACTGGCAGCCCACTATTCTATACATTGAAGGATAGTGAGGACCGGCGTATTGACCAGCTGGCTTCCCAATTCTTTGCCTGTGTGGGATCTGCCTTGCTCCCTGTCTGTGCTTCTGCTATTACTGCTGTGCTTATTAGGACTCTGGTCAAGGGCCTATTGGGAGGCTCTCCCGATGATTCTCCTAGTGCCGAATTTAGAGCCTTATCACAATGTGAGATGTTTATCGCTTATATTCTTTCTGCCTTAGATGACACCATTAGGATGTGTAGCAGGACCTTGGCTCTGGTTGTTTCTATTCGCCGCTCGGTCTGGCTGCGCCAGTGGGCAGCTGACATTGCTGCTAAGAAGGCTCTCACAGGGCTACCCTTTAAGGGTCTGCGCCTTTTTGGTGACCGTTTGGACCCATTTGCAAAGGGAGGTAAGTTGTCCCAACGCAAAAGACAGCCGCGGCCCGTTCAGGGTCCTTTACTCCCTCCTTTCGGGGATCCAGGTCAGGGAGGGGGGTATCCTTTGCGGGGCACAGGGGAGACTTCTGGGGCAAGGGCAGAGGCCGTGCCCATCCCGGATCCTCCTGGGGAACCAAGCCAAAATCTGTCATCAAGCCCGCTCAGCCATGAAGGGGCGCCCTCACCCTTACCGGTGTCTGGGGGCTACAGGTCTCAGACAGGTGGATTCTGGAGGTTGTGTCCTCCGGCCACATGCTAGAGTTCGCTGCGCGGCCCCCTCCAAGATTCCTTAGGTCTCGGATTCCTCTAGACCCCCTGGCAGCTCGGGGTTGGTTTCTGGCTGTACAGAACCTATTGGATATGGGGGTCATCTGTCCGGTCCGCCGGGGGAGAGAAATCAGGGTTATTATTCAAATCTCTTCACAGTACCCAAAAAAGATGGTTCCATCAGGCCCACCCTGGACTTAAAGCTTCTCAACAAGTTCATCAAAACCAGACGCTTTCGCATGGAGACCCTGCGCTCCGCAATCAGCTCTTTGCGCCCGGGGGACTTCATGACCTCCATAGACATCAAGGATGCTTACCTTCATGTGCCAATCTTCCCAGGGCATCAGCGGTTCCTCAGGCTCGCCCTGGAAGACCAGCACTACCAATTTGTGGCACTTCCCTTCGGTCTCACCTCAGCCCCCAGAGTGTTCACCAGGGTGCTGGCGGGGGTGATGGCCCTCCTCAGAGTCGGGGGTATTCGCATTCTCCCTTATTTGGACAACCTTCTCATTACATCTCATTCTCTCCAGCAGACAGAATTGGATACCCAGGCGGTGGTTACTACCCTGGACACGTTCGGATGGGTAATCAATTATCCCTCTCCTCCCTCTCCCTGTCCCGGGTGACCCCCTTCCTGGGCATGAATCTGGATACCATTCAGGATTTTTCTTCCTCAGCAGAAGGTGGATTCTCTTCAAGCTCTGGTTCATTTCATGCTGTCCAGCCCTCGCCCTTCCATCAGGCAAGGGATGCAATTGGTGGGATAGATGGTGGCCTGCTTCGAGGCAGTCCCTTACGCTCAGTTTCACATGTGACCCCTTCAGCTCCATCTCCTTTCAGTCTAGGACAAGAGTCCCCTGTCTCTGGATCAGGCTTTTGTTCTCTCTCCTCTGGTCCGGCGGTCCCTCCTGTGGTGGCTGGACTCGAATCTTCTGGGGGGCAGATCTTTTCTGACTCCATGTTGGGACGGTCACTACGGATGCTAGTCTGTCATGTTGGGGGGGGTTACTGGAGAGCCCTCCAATTCCAGGGGCTGTGGAGTCCTCAGGAGGCTCACGCTCCTATCAACGTCCTGGAGCTGAGGGCGGTTCGGTTGGTGCTGGCACTGTTGACTCCTCACCTTCAGGGTCTACCAGTACAGGTTCGCTCCGACAACCAGACGGCGGTCGCCTATATCAATCATCAGGGAGGGACTCTGAACAAGAGTGCCCTCAAGGAGGATTCCCTGAGCAGGGGGGCCTCTCGCTGGGGGGAATGGTCCCTCAACAGCGAGGTCTTCCTATCCCTTTGTCACCGTTGGGGGATCCCGGACGTGGATCTGTTTGCTTCTCGCCACAATCACAAGCTGCTAGCATTTGTCTCCCTGTCCCAGGATCCTCTGGTGGTGGATGCTCTGTCCCCTGGCAGGGACTCGGTCTCCTGTACCTTTTTCCTCCCTTTCCTCTTCTGAGCAGGGTTCTGCGCATGTTGGTGCAGGAGAGGGTGCCAGCCATTCTGGTGGCTCCCAGGTGGCCAAGACAGGTGTGGTTCGCAGACGTCGTGCTGCTGGCAGTGGATCAGTACACTCTACCCTTGGTTCCGGACCTTCTCACTTAAGGACGGCTCTGTTATCCCAATTTACAAACGCTGGCTTTGACGGCCTGGCTGCTGAAACCTCCATCCTGAAGGAGGAAGGACTGTCTGATTCGGTTGTTCGTACTCTTGTCAGGGCTAGGAAGAAATCTTCCTCTACTATCTACTATAGGACCTGGCGGACCTACATTGACTGGTGTGAGTCTAGGACCTTTCCCTGTCGTGTGTGTTCTCCATTCCTAGGATCCTGGAGTTCCTTCAACATGGTTTGGATTTGGGTTTTCAGCTCAGTACCTTGAAGGGTCACGTGTCTGCCTTGGCTGTTTTCTTCCAGAGGTCCTTCGCTCTACATCCTCTGGTCAAGACTTTCTTCCAGGGGGTCGCTCATGTGCGCCCTCCCCGCAAACCCATGTTACCGTTCTGGGATTTGAATTTGGTGTTGTCTGTCCTTCAGGGTCCTCCATTTGATCCTGTGCATGAGGCTGCCTTGTCTATCCTTACCCTGAAGGTTGCCTTCTGTTAGGCGTGTTTCTGAGTTGTCTATTCAGGCCCCCTACTTTGAGAGACACTGGGACAAGGTGGTTTTCCGTTTTAAACCTGACTTCTTGCCTAAGGTGGTCTCTACCTTCCATCTCAATCAGGGCATTGTGCTTCCTTTTTTGTGCCCTAATCCTGGTAATCCCAAGGAGAGGGCCCTGCATTCTCTGGATGTTGTCAGGAATTTGAAATACTACCTGGTGGCTACGCCTTGTTTGTGGTTCCCTCGGGTCCCAAGAAGGGGTTGGCTCCTGCTACGTCTACTATTAGCAAATGGATTTGTCAGGTTATTGTTAGGGCCTATTCTACTAGGGGGAAGGATCCTCCTTTCCGTGTTACTGCTCATTATACCCGTGCTGTTGGGGCTTCCGGGCCTTCCAGCACCAGGCTTCTGTTGAACAAGTTTGTAAGGCTGCTACGTGGTCTTCTGTTTCCAAGTTTTACAAGGTTGATGTTCGGGCCTCTGAGCGGATGCTTTTTTTGGCCGTAAGGTTCTGCAGGCGGCAGTGGTTTGAACTGCGCGTTGTTGCCTTTTTGGGATCCCCACCCGTTTATGGACACTGTTATTGGATGTCCCAGCTGTTATGAATACTATCTGGAGCAGGACGTGCTGCATGCTTAGAATAATACAATTCTGTGAGTACTCACCTTGTAGAATTGGTATCATAAGTATGCAGCACGTCCTGCTCCATCCCACCATGATTGCCTTATTCTTAGGTCCTCTATATGGTGCTTGTTTTCCTTGTTAACGTTGTTGAATTTGTTATTGGCTTCTCCTGGTTCCCTTACTGCTTTTCTATACTGGGGAATTAGTGGGAGGTCCCGGGTATATATGGACCGGGAGGGGGCCTCTCTTTTTTGCCATCTCTACAGTAAAGCGCCCTCTTGTGGAGGTTTATCCCAGCTGTTATTAATACTATCTGGAGCAGGACGTGCTGCATACTTATAGTACCAATTCTACAAGGTGAGTAATCACAGAATTGTATTTTTCTTTTTTTGGACAGATAGGCTGCAGCCAACTTTTTATTTTAGTTTTTATTTTCAGCTCCACGACCCTCTAGAGAAGCCTGCTGACCCCCGGACCACTTTATGTCTCTTGAGTATAGTTCACCCGAAGTCCAGAGGTGGCCGGGGCAGCCCCCCATAGTCGACAGTGCACGAGTTGTACACTGCCTCCTTTTAAATCCTGGTCAGTGGCAGCGGTGCGTGCTTCAATCATATAGCCCTGAGGGATCCTGGGCTGGCTTACCAGAACGTTCTCGGGTCGGCAGCAGTGACCTTTTCTTGTCTTTATTCGCCCTGAGGGGGGAGGATACTTGCTACTGCTGACCCGGTGACTCTCTGATGTCACTTTTGAGCGCAGCCTCTACACGTGGGGTGACGCGGAAGTACAACCAGCACCAGTTCTCAGTAGCATCACATACTGAGGAGAGGGGTCAAACGTGCAGGGGGGTGGGGTTATAGCTTCCTGTTTGCAGGCAGCCTGAAACTCCATGGCCATCTTGGATGTTTAAAAATCATCGTACCTGCACCTAGTGCTTTTTCTGAGACTTTAATGTGAGCAATCTGTATGTACAGCACGGGGGAAACGTACAAGATATGATGATATTTAGAGTAACGGTCTGGTTTAATCCTGTAGCATTACCCTTCTGGATACCTGGCAGAAGTCTGTCTGCCAGGCATGCTTACAGATAAGGAGAGACGAGACTTGTACATCTATGTAAAGGGTGATGCTAGCCATGAGAAATTAAATGGCCTCAATTTTCGAGATCTATAAGTCTTTTGGGTCGCACCCAAGGTCATCCACTGCTGGTACACTCGCTCCTCAGCCAGTGCAGTTAATGCAGCATCCTAGACCATTGGTATCCCTTACTGCTTCTATTCCTTCTGCAGAGGTCCTGGGCCAGTTCAGTTTAAAACCGGTTTGGAGATGGAGATGGGGGGGGGGGGGGGGGGAAGAGAGTGAGGGTGAACTCTCATTCAAGCACTCTCCCTTAACTAGTGTATAAAGTTGAATAAGAGTGGCGAAGAGGCCTCTTGTTCTTCCTGGAGTCTTGCCAGAGGACCTGGCAGGTTTATTAGACTACATTTATGTTACATGGGGAATCAGAGTGAGGATAAGCCCTTATCCATTCAGGATACCATGTATACGAAATTATTGGAGAAGAAATCAAAGACATTTCCCGTCTATTAAGCACTTAAGTATAATATTAAGTCTGAATGGAAGTACCCAGAGCAAAACCTTTTTGTATGCTGCGCTCACTAAAACATAAGCTTCCTTTTCAGGAACAGGATATAGAGCCTTGGATCAAATGTCCAAAATGAGATGCACCACTGGGTCAGATCTCCAGAGCGGCAGACTGCGTTAACCAAATAGATCGCAGGGCAAAGAGCATCCTAAAAGAGCTTGAGATGCTGTGTCCTTTACATTCAGGCAGCTGATGGTGTCATCAGAAGTATGAAAAAATGGCTCAATAACATGAAGGGATAAACTCCTAAGGAGAGTATTCTTTTGACTTTACCTACTCTCTTCAGAGCCAATGCCTCGGAGAAGACCATCTGGGACACGGCTAAGGCAACCGCTCTTAGTTTTGATTTTAAACATGGTCAGGGACCTGGTTTTTAAGGCAAAGCTGTGTGGCATTCTATTGCATGCTAAACTGTAAGAAGACTTTGATAGTTTCCTGACTCATTCTAGTGAAGCAGGTGAGAAATTTACGAACAGGAAAAGGAAGTTTCAAAACTGCACTAATACTAAGACCAAAACTTCCATAAGGCAGTTTCAGGATAGACAGAATGAGCAGAAGAGATGGACACAGACGAGGCTGCAGAAAAAGGGCACTTTGCACTGCAAACCCCCAGAGGGCCCTAAGTCAGTCCCGACAAAGACTACCCAGTGGGGGGGGGGGGGGGGCTTGCCTGGCTTGTAGCCCTGTGGAGAGCAGTCTCCCAAAGTCCATTTGTGCTACAGGCATTGGATACCACTTAGAATTTTTGGCCATCCCTCAATCTTTCTTCCTGGTGACCAAATTACCAAGGGACATGCTAAAGAAGGAAGCCTTTCCGCTAGTCTTACAAGACTGATTCCATACGAATGTGATCAAAGTAGTTCTGGCCCATTGCGAAGGGCGGGGCTTCTATTCCCACATTTTCCTGGTGCAGAAGCCATCTGAAAATTTTCTGATTCTGGGCCAGAAAAAATTTAAATCTTTTCATCAGGTACAAAAAGTTCAGAATGGAATCTGTTTATTCGGTAAGGAACATCCTCATGGAGCAGGCTCATATGATCAATTTAGAACTGCAAGATGCTTGTTATTCCAGTTCTGCCTCTACACCGCACATTTCTGAGATTTGCAGCACAAACAGACCAGGGGCTTTATCAATACCAGTAAAGGGCTTTACCTTTTGGCCTATCATCAGCCCCACAAATCTTTACAAAGGCAGTGGCGGAACAAATTGTGCAACTCAGACAGGAAGGAGTTACAATTATTGTGTACCTGGTCAATTTACTCTTGCTAAAAGGGTCAGGGGAATCATTACAAGCAGACTTAAAAAAAGACTCCTCCTTCTAGGCTGGGTTGTCGATCTAGTAAAATCAAATCTGGCACCCAGCCACTGTTGCAGATTCCTCAGGTACGATCTAGACAGTCTCTCTCAAGATTCTGCTTCCAGAGGAAAAGGTCCACACGATCATGGGGTTAATTCAGAGCCTCCGTAGAAAGTCACACTTTTGTGAGAAAGTTAACCCGCCAGTGTAAAGGCTCATTAACTTCTATAAGATTCCCGGACCGATCACCTCCCTCACCGCGGGACATCCGAGATCGGGATGTCCCGCGGTGAGGGACCCCCCCCAAAAGCCCCAAAAAACTCACCTGATCGGCGGCAGCGCCCCTCTAGGCGTGCGCGAGCCCGCGCCGGCCGTTTGTGAATGGCCGGCGCGCGCGCGCACTGTCAAAGGGGCGCGCGGGAGGCGGCGGCGGACGCGCTGTCTTGTCCGCAGCTGTCACCCGCTTGTCCGTGGCTATGTGGGAGCGTGGTGAGGTGAGTTTTGGGGGGTTTCTGGGGGGTTTTACACAGCGGGGTGCCCCCCTGAAGTGGACCAAAACCCAGGATAGTCAAAATCCTGGGTGTTGGTCCACTTTAACAAAGAATCACTCAAAAGATAAAAATATCATCTAAAAATTCTGGCTCAAAACGGTTGTCTGCTGAATCAGAAGAAAAAATATGCAAGAATTGGAATTCTCACTGGAGAACAGGTAAAAAGGGGCTCTGAATCAAGGTTCATAACAATGATCCAGGAATTCCTCAAGACCCCACAGGTTTCTCCACAAGAAATCATAGCTTTGCACGGACTCAAAACAGCTGCAATTCTGGTAGTTCCATGGGCTCAACTCCCCCTGAGAACCCTGCAGAGATTTCTATTGTCTCGATGGGACAAGTGCTCAGACTCATTAGATCAAGTTCAAATTGCGAAGGATGTACTAGAAAACCTCCATTGGTGGGAAGACTGGGGGGGGGGGGGCAAAAGGATCATGTAATAATTACAACAGATGCCAACTCCTGGGGTTTGGGAGCCCACCTGGACACTCTGAATGTCCAGGGACAGTGGCTGCTATACATATCGAGGAGATCCTCCAATTTCGGGGAACTAAAGACGGTAAAATTGGCATTGGTTCATTTTTTTTGCCAATAATTTCATTTCAGAGATGTCCAGATCAGCTCCTACAATGCTTCCACAGTAGCTTATGTAAATCATCAGGGCGGGACCAGGTCATTATCCCTGATAAAGCTACGGTTTCCCCTTCAGGAACAGGTGTGGTCAATATTGGCAGTTCATCTAAAGGGTACCCTGAACATGGCTGCAGATTTCCTAAGTCGGGTCAGGGTACAACAGGCCGAGTGGTGTCTAAACTAGAAAGTTTTCCTCAAGATTGTTGCCTCTTTGCCAACTTGAACAATTCAAAATGCAAGATTTTTAGCTAACTGATGTGGGAAGACAGTACCCTAGCAGTCAATGCCCTGGCTCATCCCTGAAATTTTCATCTAGCTTATGCCCTGCGACTATTGCCGCAAGTGATCCAGAAGAAAGCACGAGATTTTCAGAACTGAAAAGGATGTTGAAGGGGCTATGACATATACCAAATGTTCAGAGTTTGCTTCATCAGGGTCCCATTCTGCATCCGTACCCAGCCAACGTCACCTGACGGCATGGATCTAGACTGGGGTCATCTTAGAGAAGAAAGGCTATTCGTCGGAGTGATTTTTTTTTCAAACTGGATTATTAAAAGTTATATTTTAGCAAGAAGCTGGACAGCTCACTGGTTGGTGAGCTGGCTAATATTTGCATTTGTTAATTGACCACCGGACACATCTATGCAAAGGTTTGGAAGTGTTTCTCTTCATTTTGTGAGACTAACAAACTGAAAAGAAAGGGTATACCTGCAGTCCTCGAATTCTTGCAGGAAGGGGTTGAGAAGGGACTAGCAGTCACCGTGTTGAAGACTCAGACTTCAGCATTATCCATTTTTTACAAGTTGAAACAGGAATGACTAATCAGGCGATTATCCATAAAATTCCAGCACCCTTTAAAGTGGACCAACCCCCCCCCCCCCCCCGATCCCAGGGGGAGGGACCACTCTCTCTCTATGGGTCATCCTGAAGCACTTGTAGAAAAACAGTTACCGGTAAGTCTTACCCAGAAATTTGCCTTTCCTGTGTATTGTTTCGTGCCCCCGAATTGGGATGCCCT
The DNA here is from genome assembly GCA_027917425.1 of Gastrophryne carolinensis. NCBI lineage: Eukaryota > Metazoa > Chordata > Amphibia > Anura > Microhylidae > Gastrophryne > Gastrophryne carolinensis. The sequence continues at coordinate 52,451,259 of CM051239.1, forward strand.
GGGGGAATCCCCCAGTTTGCCCACTAAACCCACCTTTTCCCACTTTAACGGCGCAGGCTCTTGTCCATTCAGAGCCCTTTGCCTTGACCAATTCATTCAGCAAAGGGCTCTGTTTGGATTCAAAGAGGGGACGCGTGCTGCTGCATCACCTGTATCCCTGGTGGTGCGCACGCGCTCCCCCCTATCTTAATGGCTGGGAAGGGAGTGTGCACATGCTGACGGGTATGTGGCAATGCATGCTCCCCATTGAAAAATGCTGTTTGTTGAAAGGCAAGTGGTTCTGATTGGACAAGAGTCTGCATATGCACCGCTGGATAGGGGGAATGAGTGAGTTTTTATGGGTGGCTTCTCAAAAAAGGTGAAAACCAGCAGCCTGCCCTGCAATCTTTTAGATTCCAGATTGGCCGCTGTTGGGTTTTGTTTCACTGTAAGTTTCATTCATTGGAACTAAGGGCCTTGGGGCAGCATGAAGACAGAGTATAAGGGACAGAGTCAGACCGAAATCCTAAGTCGGACCAAAACCCACCTGTAATGCAAAACCTCACTTGCCAGTCCCCTTCCTTAGAGGAGTATAGTAAATTGCTATTTGTACTTATCCTGATTTGGGGTCGATTTAGAGCCTGGTGAAAAAACTCCCTCCTTTGAGAGAAAACTGCCATTCAATTTTATTGTATACCTTGGGGCTGATTCATCAACTGGATGTAAGTTTTTTCACCTGGTGTTGAATCGACACCAAGGTAGACAATGAAAGTGAATGGCAGTTTTCTCTCCTTTAAAAAAAAAAGTTGAGTTTTCTCACCTGGCTCTGAATCAACCCCATTGTAAACCCGTTTTTTTGCATTCTATTCCCGGGCTCCTATTACATTAGATTGCGGCCCCAGGAGTGGGCATTTCAGCCCCACGAGAACAGCAGCACGTTCAAATGGTGCGTGATAGGTCCAGATACAATTGCTGGAACAGCTTCCTCTTGCTGGGGAAAAAAACTTGTGGATTTCTTTTACTAGATTAAATAAAATCTATGAGTGACCGTTTTTTGTACCATCCCACTTTTACAGGGGAGAACTGCTCACCTCTAACTGCCTGTGCCTGCCTGTAGGGAACAGTAGCATTAACCACTTTAATTTCTTTCCAAAGCATTGCATGATGGGGAAAAAACATCTACACAGACCAGAATTGCAGAAGCAACAGTGTACTTAGTGGTTAGAGCTGAGCTGTCCTTCCCTTTATTGTTATATATTCGGTTCATAAATCTGTCACCCTAAATCTTTGTTTTACAAGTAAAAAAAGAAAAGGAAGAAAACAAGGTTGGCCAAATAATTTTGGATGCAAGGTGTAAAATTACCCCTCCAATTAAAGTGGAACAAAACCCAGCAGACTCCAGAGCTAGCCACTGGCCCTCCTCCCTGGGTCATACCGAATTGGGATGCCCCGCTGTGTAAAATGAATAGTATTATCTAACACAATTATAAATGTACATATATGCAGGTATTAATAGTGCCCTTATGCCTGGAAAGGAAGTTCATGTCATCACCTTCCATCCCCAGCCCAGTGCCCCAAAAACCTTTGCCCAATTTATAAAATGGGAAGCAGTAAAATGTCGAATGGCAGCCATATGCTGATTAATTCAGTTACACAATAAACTGCTACATAATGAAAGTTGAGCTTGTAGTGCTTTCAGATTTATTGCAGTTATTATAACTGATAAGACTGACCCACAATGCTGAGCTGTGTTTAACTGAATGTATGGCTGGAAAACACCAGGGGGCGCTGCTACACAGCTAGGGAGCAATATGTAGCTCAGGCTGGTTTGAGGCACTGGGCTGGGGATAAAATGTGCCAACACAAACTTCCTTTCTGGATATAGGATCACTATAAAAAATGAGTTACTGTGTGTAATATTACATAACCCTGATGTAATAAGGGGCGAGGTTATGGCAAAGGTATGATCCAGCACCTTTTTCTTTTTCATCAGGTCTTGTGCATGGGAGCAAAGCAGAATGATTTACCACTTGAATATCGGAAGATGTTAGGAGACCTGGAGACTAATAATTACTCAGGTCCAATTGCCATCATGGACAAACTAAAAGATGCCTTAAAGAGAATTCAAGATGATGGTGTGTCTTGATTTTAACATAATCAATGTTAGCTTGGGGAAATTGTACAAGTTAAATTGATTGTTTTAATTTTTCAAAACTGTTGAGAACTTAAAAAATAAAAAGAAACATATGTAATCTATCTGGGTGTAATGTTTATTAACCGATGCTAAAATCTGTGTTTACTGGTGTTACTGCTTTCATAAGGCAGAAAATTGCACTTGTGAAAAATATGCATTGATTACCATCAGGGAGGGTCCTATTCTGTGATACACTGACCCATCTGAAACTACACCTAGCAGCCTCCAAATGCATGGAACAAAACCCAGGATTTCTCCCATCATCCTTCAGGATGGCCATGGAAAGAGAGGCTCCTCAGTATATAAGAAAAAAGGCGAACAACCAAGATGTGAAATGCAAATTTGTACAGGGTTTTTAATAAGGGGTAGTGTACACAAGTGCTGATATATACAGCATAAAGTAAATGCAGGGTGATAAACCCAGAAGTGACCGCTAGGTGGCGCTTATGAGATAAATCAGTAGTCAGTGTAATTATACACACACACACACACACGTCTGGCATAAAACAAAAGGGATCAACAGGGACAGAAAAAACATACATGAGACACAAGTAGTCACTGTACAATTAGAGTGTGAAAACACCCCATGAACCCAATACCATCCATACAGGCAATCCAAATCAGTATATGAAAAGAGAGGCAAGTGAAAAATAAGAATAACTCTTACAGGCAGCATCACAGTGGAAGTAGTAACCCTCAACGTTTCGGTTGCAATGACCTTTTTCAAGAGGGGAGTGGTCTCCTCCCCCTAAAGAAGAAACACAAACTAGGACAGGTTTAAAAGCCCCACCCCTTCCCCCCATTCCTCAGTATTGTGTTTCCTCTCCAGGAAATCTCTGGGACCTTCTTTCATCGTCCATATATATATTTTTTTCAACCTCAGGAGGCGCCTGGGGAGCCGCTTACCCAACCCCCTGGCTATACTTCCACAGGGCAGTCTGTACCTGTGGCCTGCTGGAGCACCACATCACCTACCCTGGCTGGCTCCTGATCTTCTGCGGTAGGTAGCAGGCTTGGTTGGGTCGTTGTGAGTCTCCCTCTCAGCGGCAGCACTGGTGGCGTGGGCGCTTTGGTTGGTGTCCCCAGGTCTCCCCTCCGGTTCTCCAGGGGTACACTGGTGTATGGGCTTGGGTACGCCACAGACATTTGCAGTTGGGGACGTAGGAGTGAAGCTGGCCGGGCACGTGGTAATCCCAGGACTTGGACGCTAGCAGGCTTTGCTGTCCAGTTGGTGTGGTCCTCCCTCTCGGCAATGCGGGTGGCAGTTTGTGTTCCTAAATCTTCCCTCTGGTTTTTATTTGGGGGGCTGGGTGTGCAGGCTCGAGCTACACTCGACAGAACTGGCCTGGACTCGGTCACATGTTAACACGTCTCCGGGTCCAGGGATTGCTTCCGGCGCATAGCCTTGGCACTCGTGCATTCCAGAAAACTTCAACATGTGCGACTGACTGGCTGGCTTCTATATGCAACAATAGAACCCAGGGTGCATCTGTGTAGTCCTGGGGCATCTTCACCGGAGGAGCCAAGCTATGAGGATGCCCATTAGGGAAATTTGGGGTTCATATTTATTTGGTTTTCCCTACATGTCACCTTAGAATCTACCCTGTCCCTTTATATATCCAGCTCTTATGTCTGGTTGCTATATATAATGTGAAGGACAAGGAGGATCTCCTTGGGCTATGCCGCAGGAGACTCAAATGGTTACTCTCTTCCACCATATTCTAAGTATGTCACACACCCCGCTTCAGAATAGACATTACACTTGGGTTATACTGTCCTGTAGAGGGTGATCTTGCAGAGTTGTAATGAAAATAAGTAATCCCCTCCCAGTCCATATATACCTGGGACCTCCCACTCATCCCCCGTCTTTCATCTCTGCAGACGGCGAGCAAGTCAGAAGATGGATGTCTCCTCCTTGCAGGTAGCCGGGGTAACTCCCGGCCCACTTGTTAGTCTATTTCTGCCTGGACCCCCTTTCTTAGTATTTCACCTTGCCTCCCAGCCGAGGCTGCTGGTCCAGGCAAGGGTAGACGGCACCTAATGGTGCTTAGGAGCTACGCTCCACCGTGAGACCCCATACTAAGGGGTAGGCGGTTTGCCGGGTTGGTGATCCCGGTTCGGGATGCCCCGTCCCTTGCCCTTCCACTTTCCAGCGTGGATCCCCCTCTCCCGGATTGCCTTTGCTCCTTCGGGTGGGGGGGGGGGGCTTTCTCCCTTAGTGTAATCGTCTTTATTGTGTGTTTGTCACAGCTGTACTTTTTGGTGTGTGTGTGATTCACTTGGGTGCATTTTCATGGTGACTCAGCCGGCTCTGGCCATTGTGGCAGCTTCGGTGGGGGAGCTTCTTCCCCTCAGGTGAGGTTAGAATGGGGGGGGTCGGGCGCTCGGCGCGATCGCCTATGGCCCGCCCCCCGTGCTCCTGGCGCTGCTGCGGAGCCGGGAGCAACGCTGTTGTCAGGGGGGGGGGGGGGTGCGTGGCTGGGTGCGACGCGCGACCCGCGCCGGCCCGCCGGCCCTTCTTCTCCCTCTGCTTCTCGTGCTATTCTAAGTATGTCACACACCCCACTTCAAACATTAATAATTACACTAGGGTTAACGCACCGCTAGGTGGCAGCATTGCAGAGAACTGTCCAAAAAAAAACTTCAACAGGCCCCTCCCGGTCTATACATACCTGGTACCTCCCAAGAACCTCCCAGTGTTGTTCTCTGCAAGGTGGCGACAAGACAGAAGAAAGAAGTCTCCTGCTTGCAGGTAGCCGGGGTATCCCCCCGGCCCCCCCCCCCCCCCCCCCCCGTGGTCTATTTCTGCCCGGCTCTTGTTTGAGAGTATACTATTTAATGGCAGCCTCCCAGCTTCGGCTGTAGGCCGGGCAAAAAGGTAGCCGGCACCATTGGTGCCTAGGAGATTAGCTCCTCCGCTCGACCCTTCATTGCGGGGCATAGCGGGATTCCCGGAGTGGTGATCTGGATGTGGGATGCCCCATTTAATAGGAGGTTAGCGGTCAGGATGTGCCTAGCCCTGGGATATTGTTATTTCACATTCCGGGGTGTGGGGCGCGCTTGGGACGGTGACATGCTGTGTGAGTGTGGCTGCTGCGCTGCTACATTGTGAGGCTTTTCGTGATTTTTTCTGTGACTACCTTTATTGCAAGTTTTGCCTGGGTGTCCATAAGGGTCTTATGCTATTCCCCTGGGTCAGGATCTTGTGACTATCCTTAGACAAGTGTTAGGTTATTAAGGGGCATCCCGGGTCGCGTACCGCATAAATCCCTGGGTTCTGCGAATACCATAAATTTCACCACATGGAGGCTGCCACAGATACCGGGAATGGTTCTTCGGGGCAATCCAAGGTGTGCGGGGGTTGTGGGACTCCGCTCCAGGGAGATGATGTCATTTTGTGTATCCCTTGTGCACAGCAGAACATTGCACGGCAGTCCAGTACTCCGGTGCCTAGCACTTCTTCAGCCGCGCCATCTCCCTCTCCCACTCGCTTATTCCGGACCCCGTGTGACGTTGTCCTGGGCGGTGATTCGCAGTCTGATGTATGTGCCCGCTTGACCAGCCTTGAGAAGCGGTTTTCTGCTATAGCCGCTCAGAAGGTTTCAGCTAAGCGGAAGCATCTGTCTCCGCCTCCGCCGGATTCAGATGGGGAAGTGGTGGGAGATCTGGATTGGTCGGATCATCCCCGTGAGGAAGGTGAGCTCATTGAGGAAGAAGATTCTGATGTTCAGCAGTTGCTGGGTTCTGAGGGGGATCAGGATGATGGCCTCCCTCTCGATCCCTCTACCATTCTGAGCCAGATGTTTGAGGTTTTGGATTTGGAGCCTCCGGTTGTTGCTCCTAGGCCTAAGGGTCAGCTTTTTGGGGTGTCCAAGCAGCGTTTGGAGTTTCCCAGCCAACAGCATTTTGAAGAAATTGTTTTCAAGCAATGGGAGCAACCTACACGTCTTGTTGGTGTGCCGTCTAGCTGGGATAGGAAGTATCCCTTTCCGGCGGAATTGATGAAGCGTTGGTCTGTTCCCCCTGAGGTAGATACTCCGGTCCTGGGACTGTCCAACACGGCGGTCGTGCATTCCCCTGACACGACTTCGCTCAGGGACGGCAAGGATCGCCGGGTTGATCAGCTTGCCCGTCACGGTTTTGTATGTGCGGGTTCGGTGTTAAGGCCTGTCTGTGCTTCGGCCTTGTTGACTTTTGCTGTCAGGTCTATTGTCAGGGACTTGGGGGTGGATCTCGAGCCCACCAGTGATGAGTCCCTTGAGCTTAAGCGCTGCGATTCTTTTATGTCTTTTAACCTGGCCGCTCAGGAGGATGCCATGCTGATGTGTGGCAGAGCTACTGCCTTGCTGGTGGCTATCCGGCGCTGTGTGTGGTTGAGACAGTGGACGGCCGATTTTAATTCAAAAAGATCACTCACGGCTCTGCCCTTTTTGGGTTTGAGGCTTTTTGGTGAGAGGCTGGATTCTGTTGCCAAGGGAGGTAAGTTACCTCAGCGCAAGAAATTTCGCCGTTCCTTTCGGGGGATGGTCTCGTTCAATCCGTCCTTTCGGGGAGTCGGAGCCGGTAGAGGTGCGGGCTCCTCGGCCCCCAGGGGCGCCAGTTGGAATAGGGGCAGAGGCCGTGGCCGCCCCACTCGCGTCTGGGGTGCCAAGCCCAAGCCGGCTGCCAAGCCCACCCAGCAATGAGGGGGCGCCCTCACCCTTTCGGGTGGGGGGACGGTTGCAACTTTTCTCCCGGGTGTGGGACCAGGAGGTCCCGGACAGATGGATCCGGGAGGTGGTTTCGGCCGGTTACAAGTTGGAGTTCGAGTCCCTTCCTCCTCCAAGGTTCTTCAGGTCTCGGGTGTCTTTGGATCCTTTGGCCGCGCAGGGGCTCCTGGCGGCAGTAAGGAATCTTCTAGATTTAGCTGTCATTTGCCCGGTTCCTCCTTCAGAGGTGGGGCGCGGGTTTTACTCCAATCTCGTCACGGTTCCCAAAAAGGACGGGTCCTTCCGTCCTATTCTGGATTTGAAGTTCCTCAACAGGTTTATTCGTCCTCAGAAGTTTCGCATGGAAACCCTGCGGTCTGCGATCGGTTCGCTTCGGCAGGGGGACTTTATGACGTCCATAGACATCAAGGATGCGTACCTGCACGTGCCGATCTTTCCTGCTCATCAGCGGTTCCTTCGTTTCGTGGCGGGGGATCGGCATTTTCAGTTTGTGGCTCTTCCGTTCGGCCTCACCTCTGCTCCGAGAGTGTTCACCAAGGTGTTGGCGGCGGTGATGGCCCTGCTCAGAGCTCAGGGGATTCGCATTGTGCCTTACCTGGACGATCTTCTCATCATGGCTCCTTCCTTCAGTCAAGCAGAGGGGGACACCAGCACGGTGGTGTCTATGTTGGAGAGGTTCGGCTGGGTGATCAATTTCCCCAAGTCCTCGCTGGTTCCGGCCAGGGTGGTGACCTTTCTGGGGATGTCGTTGGACTCCTGCCAGCACAGAGTGTTTCTTCCTCAGGCCAAGGTTCTGTTGATTCAGGAATTGGTCCAGCTGCTCCTCTCCCATCCTCATCCGTCCATTCGTCTGGGGATGAGACTGGTGGGGTTGATGGTGGCCTCGTTCGAGGCAGTTCCCTTTGCTCAGTTTCATACGAGGACTCTTCAACTTCATCTTTTGGCGTCTTGGAACCGGTGTCCGGGGGCGTTGGATCGGTCCTTCCGGTTGTCCCCTCGGGTTCGGCAGTCCCTTCTGTGGTGGTTGGTCTCGGACAACCTTCTGAAGGGCAGGTCGTTTCTGACTCCACTTTGGGAAACTGTCACTACGGATGCCAGTTTGTCAGGCTGGACCCTCAGGAGGCCCACTTGCCCATCAATGTTCTGGAATTGCGAGCCATCAGGTTGGTTCTGTCTCGCTTGACGCATCATTTACAAGGTCTGCTGGTTCAGGTTCGCTCAGACAATCAGACGGCGGTGGCTTACATCAATCACCAAGGCGGGACTCGCAGTCTGGGTGCCCACAGGGAAGTGTCTCTGATTTTGGTCTGGGCGGAGACTCATGTCCCTTGCATCTCGGCAGTTTACATTCCGGGTGTGGGGAGTGGTCTCTCCATCCCCAGGTGTTTCGGTCACTTTGTCTCCGGTGGGGGATGCCGGAGGTGGATCTGTTTGCCTCTCGTCACAATCACAAGCTTCCGTCCTTTGTGTCCCTGTCCCGGGACCCTCTGGCTCTGGCGGCGGATGCCATGTCCCTGAGCAGGAGGGACCTGGGGTTTCTTTATCTGTTTCCTCCGATTCCCATGCTAGGCAGGGTTCTGCGAAAGTTGGTTATGGAGGGAGTTCCCGCCATTCTCGTGGCTCCAAGGTGGCCAAGGCGGGTGTGGTTCGCGGACATCGTTCGTCTGGCCGTAGATCAGTTCGATCTGCCTCTTCGGCCAGATCTTCTCACTCAGGGTCAACTATGTTACCCCAGTTTACAAACGCTGGCTTTGACGGCTTGGCTGCTGAAACCTCCATCTTAAAGGAGGAGGGTCTTTCGGATGCGGTCATTCAGACTCTTATTAGTGCCAGGAAGAGATCTTCTTCTTCCATCTATTACAGGTATTGGAGATCTTATATTGATTGGTGTGAGGCTAGGTCTTTGCCTTGCCGGGTCTTTTCTGTGTCTAGGATTTTGGAGTTTCTTCAGTCGGGGCTGGACTCCGGTCTTCAGCTGAGTACCTTGAAGGGGCAGGTTTCTGCTTTGTCTATTTTTTTCCAGAAATCTTTTGCTAGTCATTCCTTGGTCAAGACTTTTTTCCAGGGGGTTTCGCATGTGCGGCCTCCAAGGAAGCCTTTGCTCCCAGTGTGGGATTTGAATTTGGTTCTTTCCGCTCTTAAGGCTCCTCCTTTTGAGCCTTTGCGGGATGTCGCTTTGTCCATTCTTACTCAGAAGGTTGCCTTTCTGGTGGCCATCACTTCGGTTCGGCGTGTTTCAGAGCTGGCAGCTTTGTCTATTCAGGCTCCTTATTTTGAGGATCATCAGGACAAAGTGGTTTTTCGTTACAAGTCAGATTTTCTCCCTAAAGTGGTCTCTGCTTTTCATCTTAACCAGGACATTGTTCTTCCTTCCTTGTGTCCTAAGCCTAAGAATGTCAAGGAGAGTGCTTTGCACTGCTTGGATGTGGTACGATGTGTCAGGTACTATCTACGTGCTACGTCTTCTTTTCGTAAGACTGATGCCTTTTTTGTTGTGCCATGTGGCCCTAGGAAGGGTTTGGCTCCGGCCAAATCTTCCATTAGTAAATGGATTCGTCAGGCCATTGTTGGTGCTTATTCGGCTAAGGGGAAGGATCCTCCTTTCCGAGTTACTGCTCACTCTACTCGTGCGGTTGGTGCGTCCTGGGCTTTTCAGCACCAGGCTTCGGTTGAACAAGTGTGTAAGGCTGCAACTTGGTCTTCTGTTCATACTTTTTCTAAGTTCTATAAGGTTGATGTGCGGGCTTCAGCGGATGCTGTTTTTGGCCGTAAGGTTTTGCAGGCTGCAGTGGTTTGAGTTTTTTCTGCGTTATTGCCTGTTCGGATACCCACCCTTTTCTGGACACTGCTGTTGGATGTCCCTAGTGTAATTATTAATGTTTGAAGTGGGGTGTGTGACATACTTAGAATAATACCATTTTGTGAATACTCACCTGTAAAATGGGTATTATAAGTATGTCACACACCCCACTTCACCCGCCCTTTTCGGTATCCTGGCTCTTTATTTGGTGAAGTTTAGTTCTTTACGTTGAGGGTTACATTGTTGGTTCTGGTACCTTGTCTTACTGCTGTTCTAATACTGGGAGGTTCTTGGGAGGTACCAGGTATGTATAGACCGGGAGGGGCCTGTTGAAGTTTTTTTTTGGAGAGTTCTCTGCAATGCTGCCACCTAGCGGTGCGTTAACCCTAGTGTAATTATTAATGTTTGAAGTGGGGTGTGTGACATACTTATAATACCCATTTTACAGGTGAGTATTCACAAAATGGTATTTTTCGCCTCTGGCAGGACGGACGCCATCTTCCTCAGTGAGTGGCCATTTGGGGCCTCATTACTTTCATGACATGCATATATATATATATATATATATATATATTTTGTGTTATTGGATATCAGTATGTCTGCATATTGTGTGCTTGGGCATGATTGAGGTGCTGAATAGCCCTGTATTCTGTCTCCCAGGTGGACCCTTGTTCCTCCATAAAGGGGGGTTCTCCTGGTCCTGGGGTCCCTGGGTTATTGGGGTCCTAATAAATTCCTCCCACGTGGGACTTAAAGGGGCATCCTGGGTAGCATTTACTGCGTAATTCCCTTTGGTCATTGTGATTAACTTAAAAAATCACCATATGGAGGCTTCCTAGGATACTGGACTTGAGCTCCCCTCGGGGCAATCCAGGCAGTGTTTGGGATGTGGGGTATCCCTTTCGGGGGATGATGTATTTCTTTGCATACCATGTGCGCAGCAGACTATTATGCGGCAGTCCTGATCCCATGCGTCTGGTTCTGCGCCGCCGGTCTCTTCACATACCCCTCCCCGTCTCATACGTACCCCATGTGATGTCATGGGTGGGGAGTCGCAATCTGAGGTGTGTGCCAGATTGGCCACACCTAGAGGAAGGGGAGCTGTTTGAGGATTCGGATGGGTCCTTGCGGGTGGGGGGACGGCTGCAACTCTTCTCCCGGGTCTGGGTCCAAGAGGTCTCGGACAGATGGATTCGGGAAGTGGTGTCTTCCGGTTACAAGCTGAAGTTCGAGTTCCGGCCCCCTCCCAGATTCTTCAGGTCTTGGGTGCCGTCAGATCCTCTGGCCGTGCAGGGGCTCCGGGCGGCATGGCTGTCATTTGCCCGGTGCCCCCCTCGGACCGGGGCCTGGGCTTCTATTCCAATCTGTTCACGGTGCCCAAGAAGGACGGATCTGTTCATCCCATTCTGGATCTGAAGTTACTCAACAAGTTCATCTGTCCCCGGAAGTTCCGCATGGAAACTCTGCGTTCAGCCATCTACTCACTTCGTCAGGGGGACTTCATGACGTCCATAGACATCAAGGATGCTTATCTGCATGTTCCAATCTTCCCGGCACACCAGAGATTTCTCAGGTTTTTTTTGTAGAAAATCAACATTTTCAGTTTGTGGATTTTCCGTTCGGCCTTACCTCGGCTCCAAGGGTTTTCACCAAGGTGTTGGCAGGGGTGATGGCCATCCTCGGAGTCCAGGGTATCCGCATCGTGCCATATCTGGACGATTTTCTCATCATGGCGTCTTCGCTCAGCCAGGCGGAGCTAGACACCAGGACTGTGGTATCCACTCTGGAGAGTTTCGGCTGGGTGATCAATTTCCCCAAGTCCTCCCTCTCTCCGTCCAGGGTGGTGTCATTTCTGGGAATGTCTCTGGATACTTCTCAGTTCAGGGTGTTCCTTCCTTGACCCAAGGTTCTTTTGATTCGGGAATTGACTCAGCCTCTTCTGTCTATCTCTCGCCCGTCCATCCGGGTGGGGATGAGACTGGTGGGGTTGATGGTGGCTTCCTTCGAGGCAGTTCCCTTTGCACAGTTTCACACAAGGACGCTCCAGCTCCATCTTTTGGCGGCCTGGGACAGGTCTCCGCTGTCATTGGATCAGTCTTTTCTGATGTCCCCCCGGGTTCGGCATTCCCTTCAGTGGTGGCTGGAACCAAGCAATCTGTTTAGGGGAAGATCCCTTCTGACTCCTCGTTGGGAAACGGTCACCACAGATGCCAGCCTGTCAGGTTGGGGGGGTTTCTGGAAGGATCATCAGTTTCAGGGACTGTGGGGGCCTCAGGAGGCTCACAATTCCATCAGTGTTCTTGAGCTGAGAGCCATCAGGTTGGTTCTGTCTCACTTGACTCATCAGTTACAGGCCTTACCGGTTCAGGTTCGGTCGGACAATCGGACGGCGGCCGCCTACATCAATCACCAGGGAGGGACTCGCAACAGGAGTGCCCTCAGGGAAGTGTGCTTGATCCTTGCTTGGGCAGAGAGCAATGTCCCATGCTTATCGGCGGTGTACATTCCGGGATTGGAGAACACGGAGGCGGACTCCCTGAGCAGCTGCTCATCTCGTCGGGGGGAATGGTCTCTCAGCCCCAAGGTGTTTCTGTCACTTTGCCACAGGTGGGGGACTCCGGAGGTGGACCTCTTTGCCTCTCGGCACAATCACAAGCTTTCGGCATTTGTGTCTCTCTCGCGGGATCCGCTGGCTCTGGCAGTGGATGCCATGTCTCGGGATCTGGGGTTTCTGTACATGTTCCCTCCGTTCCCTAAGGTGGGCAAGGTGGTGCGCAAGCTGGCTCTAGAGGGTGTGTCAGCAATCTTGGTGGCTCCAAGATGGCCAAGGCAGGTTTCGTTCGCAGACGTGGTGCGGTTGGCAGCGGATCAGTTCGATCTGCCCCTTCTGCCGGATCTGCTCACTCAGGGTCAACTACTCTACCCCAATTTACCAACGCTGGCTTTGACGGCGTGGCTGCTGAAACCTCCATCTTGAAGGAGGAAGGTTTTTCTGATGCTGTGATTCAGACTCTGGTTAGTGCTAGGAAGAGGTCTTCCTCTACCATCTACTATAGAACTTGGAGGTCTTATATTGATTGGTGTGAGGTCCGGGCCTTGCCTTGCAGGGTGTTTTCTATCCCTAAGGTTTTGGAATTTCTGCAACATGGTCTGGTCTTGGGGTTGCAGCTTAGTACATTGAAAGGGCACGTTTCTGCCCTGGCGGTTTTCTTTCAAAGGTTTTTGCTCTTCCTCCTCTGGTTAAGACCTTTTTTCAAGGGGTTCAAGCCTTTGCTCCCAGTTTGGGATTTGAATTTGGTTCTTTCTGCTCTTCAGGGTCCTCCTTTTGAGCCTTTGCAGGATATTGCTCTTTCTACGCTTACTCAGAAGGTCACTTTTTTGGTTGCCATCACTTCCGTTCGGCGTGTATCGGAGTTGGCGGCTTTGTCCATTCAGGCCCCGTACTTTGAGAGGCATCAGGACAAGGTTGTTTTCCGCTTCAAGCCAGATTTCCTTCCTAAGGTGGGTTCTGCCTTTCATCTTAATCACATTGTTCTACCCTCCTTGTGTCCTAAGACTAGCAATGACAAGGAGAGGGTTTTGCATTCCTTGGATGTGGTTCGCTGTGTGAAGTACTATTTGGTGGCTACTTCCTCTTTTCGTAAGACTGATGCCTTTTTCGTGGTGCCCTAGGTAAGGTTTGGCACCCGCCAAGTCTTCCATTAGTAAATGGATTTGCCAGGCCTTTGTTGGGGCCTATTCTGCCAAGGGGAAGATTACCCCTTTTCGTGTTACTGCTCATTCTACTTGTGCTGTTGGGGCGTCCTGGGCTTTCCAGCACCAGGCCTCTGTTGAGCAAGTTTGTAAGTTTTACAAGGTTGATGTGCGGGCCTCAGAGGATGCTGTGCATTGTTGCCTTGTTTTGGATGCCCGCCCTTTATGGACACTGCTATTGGATGTCCCAAGTGTAATGGCTATTCTGAAGCGGGGTGTGTGACATACTTAGAATAATACCATTTTGTGAATACTCACCTGTAAAATGGGTATTAAAAGTAGGTCACACACCCCGCTTCACCCCGCTCTTTGGTATATTCGGACCTTTGTTTGGTTAATGTTTATAATTGGCTCTTCCTGGTCCCTTTACCTTACTGCTGTCTTAATACTGGGGAATGAGTAGGAGGTCCCAGGTATATATGGACTGGGAGGGGCTTACTTGTTTTCATTACATCTTTGCAAGATCGCCCTCTACAGGACAGTATAACCCAAGTGTAATGACTATTCTGAAACGGGGTGTGTGACATACTTATAATACCCATTTTACAGGTGAGTATTCACAAAATGGTATTTTTTGTTTGTTGAAATCCTGAAGAAAATCTGTGAAGCTGCCAGTTTGAAAGGATACTGCATCATGAGCTGTGTAAAGTAAAAAAAAAAAAAACTAATCCAGGCTGGAGGTGTTGGAGAGCCTGCGGGACCCCGAGTGAGATAGGGCTGGTTCACAGGGGGGTAGGAGAGGGTGAAAAGAGGGCTTGCGAGTTCTGATTGGTGGTCGCGGACACTCCTGGTGGCTGGGAAGGCCAAGTAGAAACTGCTCTTTCTCTCTGCTGCCTAGAAGGGGCCGAGATGGGGGGCGGTGCTGCCACAGCAATGGCCATGGGAGATGGGTGGATCCAGTTTAAAAGGAGAGATCAGGGAATAGGAAGTGGGCAGAAGGAAATCCCGCTGGTGTAAACGAGAGCTGAGAGCGGTGTTGCAGCGGAGAGAACACCAGGCAGAGACAAGCAGGGAAATAAGAGTAGCCAGAGCCTCCAGATGGGCGTAGTGGAGTCTGACAGTGGCCGTCCAGACCCCTCTTGGTAGATCTAGGCTGGAAGGAAGGGCCCCGCTCCTGACATCCATGCAGTTTTGCCCCAGGCTAGATGTTCCCAGAGTTGACTGGTCCCTCGGGTTGCCTAAGACACCCCTGTACCTGGTCGAGAATAACCGTCCTGCTTCTATATCCCAACCCTGGGCCCAGTAGAGTGCACAAGTCCAGCTTCTCCGATCTCACCCAGGCTCCTATTACCGTTACTGCAGGAAGGGAACAGGCCTTAACCCCAACCACGAGTGGTGGACCCTACCAGAATCCCTGCTGGACTTCCCTACTAACTTCTCTTCTCCCCATGAACTGGGAAAAAGCGGTGTGGCACCCCGTGCTGACACGCAGAACCTTAGGGTTGGGAGAGTTGCTCCCGAGCATTTGACCAAAGGAAAGTACCCCACTATAACTAGCCCTGTGTGTTTGTGTTCTCTGAAAAAGACTGTTTGTTTTAACCTGAGTGTGTCGATTAAAGTTTATTTTTACCCATGTGTCTGCTCCTTTGGGCCAGGATGCAAGGGCCTGTGTTGCTAGTGTTACAGATGCATGATGGTTACAGATGCAAAACTACCAATTATTCTCGGCTATATCTCATTACAGTTTGGATTGCCGGGTAGAAAAGAGTCCAGTGTCTTGCCATGGTCAGATACTAGGTAACATGTTTCACACCAGCGCGGATGCGGAGCGCTCTCATCTTCGGACGAGCTCCCTGCATCCGCCTCTGAAAATCTGCCCATAGTAATTTATGGGCGCTTTCACATATGCTTCGGGTGTTTGTGGTGCAAAAGCCTTGCCTGCAACGCTTGCAATTCCTCTCCATTAAGTGGAGAACATTAAAGCCCTCCAGACACTGAACACAGTGATTGCGGGGCACTTGTCTGAAAGCACGAGCGCCCCGCAATCGCATTGGTGTGAAACCAGCCTAAGGGACAAGAGCTCCAAGGACACTGCTCTCCTCCACATAATTTAGACCAAAGCATAGAACCGGACAGTGAGGATAACCTAAAAAAATTAACTAGACAGACAAACTCAAAGTGGACCACAGAGCAATTTTCCCAGGGTGCTGGCACTTAGAGATGCTGGTTCTGGGAGCTAATGGCAGAACTGGATGGTATTCCTTTAGATACAGACAAGGACCTTGATTCAATAAGTAATAAGTCAAGTATGCCTAAAGGTGGAGCAGAGTGCAAGCAGATTGCACCCCCGACCCAAAATGAAGATGCAGAAAACTAGGAGATCCTAGACCAGCAAATAAATAGGCATAAAATATAGTGAAAAGGCCCAGCCATTAAAAAGAAGCAACCACCAACCTATAAGATTACAGGGCCAGTGGTCTCTCTCTAAGCTGGACAGCCCAATCTGGCTTGGCCTGATGTGTGAAATGCCTGGGAATGCTTGCTGCTTCCCTTCAGCGTTCTATTACACACATTCGTATGCACAGCATAGAATACTGACTGGAAACGGTAACAATACTGGGCAATCATGGTGGTTTCATACAGTGGCCATGCCAAATCACCTGGACCTGGACCCCAGGAAACAGCACAGAGAAAACCCCAGGGTTTGTTCCTCTTTAAAGAGATTCTAAAGGCAAATTGAAAAAATAAACAGCTTACCTTACCAAATGCCTATCCCATGCAGTACCTACTTTCAGGTAGGTCCCGTGAATAAGGTAATAGATTTCCTCCCGATCTCGATCTGCCACCTGCCCGTCACCGATAGGCCGATCTTCCACCCACCCACCTGATCAGACTGCCTGCCCCCCTCACTCCATTGCTCAGCCAGCCCACTCTCCACCCGATCTGCCAAGACCACACCTGCCCATAAAATTTGGTAGTGCGTTTATGGACATTAGGGAGTGTGCGCATGCATGTTTGAGAGTGCACGCATGTGCGATTGGGATGCGGCCTTATGTGTCTGGGAGTGCTGGTCTAGGCTCCAATGTCACCAAGTAACAGGGCAAGAGGGGAGAAGCACATCCAGAGTGTCAGAAGCAAGTTTTGGGAAATTTATAGACCCTACCTATTATGCCAATTATTATGCAGCATCACAGGTCCAAGAGTCAAGCCCACTCTCTTCAGAAGATAAATCCTAAGGTGAACCTGCAATTTAAACATGGAAAACAGTTTAGGACAGTGCTAAATGTAGTCCGAGGCAATGGTGTAACAATTACCTTTTAATATCACTTTAAAGCTGACCAAAATCAAAATAGACTTTTGGTCTGGTAAATGTGTCCTAGGGATGTAGGGCAAAGTCCGTTTAAAGTCATACTGTAGTAAAAAAATAAACTCCCTATACCCACCCATCCAGTGCAGGTCTTGCTGCTGGTGCAGTTTAAAGTGGACCAACACCCAGGATTTTGACTATCCTGGGTATTGGTCCACTTCCCCGGGGCACCGCGATCGGGGGTGCCCCGCTGTGTGAAACCCCCCAGAAAGCCCCCAAAACTCACCTCTCCCCGCTCCCACGTGGCCGCACCGTCCAATCGGCGCCGACGGACAAGCTGATTGACAGCGTCGGACAAGCAGCTTGCCCGTCGGCGCCTCCCGCGCGTCACTCTTGACGTGTGCGCGCCCGCGCCGGCCATTCAGAGATGGCCGGCGTGGGCACGTTTAGAGGAGCGCGAGTGAGGCGGCGGCGGAAGCAGCGGCTGGAGAGGTAAGGTTTTTCGGGGGTTTTGGGGGGTTTACACTCCGCGGGACATCCCGATCTCGGATGTCCCACGGTGTGTGAGGTGATCGGCCCGGGAATCTTATAGATTCCCGAGCCGATCACCTCAGGGTGTTGGTCCACTTTAAAGACACTTACCTGATCGCCCGCTGTTAGTCACGTGCCAGGCGCAGCTCCCTCCTCTTCTACCACCTCAACACCGCTGTGTACAGAAGGGGACTACGGCGCTTCCCGCCACCCTCGTCACAGGAACTATAGCACTCTTCTCTCCTTTGAAGTGATTGAGCTCTCCTCTAGCCCATCCCTGACCCCCCTCACCCCTCACCATGTGACTGGCTGCTTTCAGAGAGATGGCTTAGGAGCCCCCTCTCTACCTCATTGCACAATAGACATTTTCTGTTTAACATGGGACATCAAAAATCTTCCCCCACCGCTGCATCCCTAACGCCGATCGGTAGCGCTGTGTGCTTCACGCCAGCTGCCCGTGCTTGGAGGGCTCATCGCAGCACTGCCATCTGTGTTCAGGCACCCCTTGGTGCCCCCCTGACCTGCTGCACCTGGGGCACGTTCCCCCGTCTGCCCCCTTCAGCAACGCCCCTGGCCTCAGACTGATTACAATGGGGAGCGAGCACTGATGCATCCCCCACATCCCTGGCTGTGCGCACCCCCCCTTTCAGATAGGCTGGGGTGCGAGCGCATGCACGACACTGGGTACCTCTGTTTTTTAACCAGATTTAGAGACAGATTATAGGTTTGGCTGTAAGCTCACGTGCACCTCCCATGTTAGTCATAAATCTGGTCTGAGCAGCTGCCACCCCTCCTTTGTTTTTGGTTCCAGTCAGCCCTAGCATACCGGCAATACTGATCTGACAGGTATTTAGCATTGCCAGTGAAGGCTCCTGCTCCTCCCTGTGATGGTTCTGCTTTCTTGTGAGGGAAAGGTGCACATGCTGGAGCAGAGAAACGACAGGTATGACTCCTCCATCTTTGTTCCTTTCCATATCCACCTTTATTGTCATTTATTTTCACAATCACTAGTTCTCACTCTTTTTTCAAAAATGTCCTCCTCCCTCTTTTCCACATTCCATGTATTGCTTTCTCTCTCTTGTCACGTCTTCAATTTCCCTGTTTATTTAACCTTCTATACCTATATCTCTTGTTTACCTTCCCTCCCTCTTTTTTTTCTTGCTCTCTATTCTTCACTCTTTTTTCCACATCTCACTCTTCCATATATTCTACATTCATTCTTCTTTTCGACATTGCCTCTTTTCTTTATCACATACTTCTCTCTCTTTTCCATGTCTTCACTATTTTTTCACATTAACTCCCTTTCTCTTTTTTTTCCACATCCATTTTTTCTCTGTCCTAAATCCACTCTCTCTCACTTATCCACATTTCCACTTGTCACCTCCTCCTATACATTTCTTTCTTATCTCTCTCTAACCCATCACCTCCTTTTCCATTGTCTCCACATTTTCTCGTTCTCTCTCTCTTTTCCCCCTCCTTCTGTCTTTTCCACATTCCCTCTCTTTTCCGTATTTCCTTCTTCTGTCTTTTTTGCATATCCTCTTTCCTGGCGCTTCCATGGTGTCATACTATGGGTTAACAGTCTCCTCCCTTTACCCTAATAGGAATTACATTACAAAAGCTGGGCCCCGCCCTTATCCCACATTCATTTTTTCATCCTCATACCCTTGTGCATATTTCCATATTATTTGAAATGTTTGCCTTTTAGTACATCTGCCCTGTACCATGCTGACTAGCTTTGGAATACCATTGAAAGAATAAAAAATTACACATCCAATGGCACTGCTTGTAAGCCTATTCTGCCAGTGATAGCAATTTCCAGAGCATTAAAGGTCTGGGTCACAGATATAGAAGACATGGTCCAGAACTGAGTCCAAAGCAGCATGGCTAAGGGCATGGCCAGCAGACCCTGTGTCTAAGATGACTTGGTCAAGAATAACTTATGAAGGTGCCTCGCTTTTTGGGAATAAAATGGAAAATGCAATCACCAGAGTCACTGGTGGCAAGTCGGGCCTCTTGCCTCAGGAGAAGAAGAAGAAACCCTTCAGGACAGGAGACTCAAGAGTTCCTTTTAGTAGGTTTAGAGACTTCAATTAGACCAGACCGTCTAATAGAGCTTTTTAATAGACAATGGAGATTGAATCGGTCTTTCTTTCGAAGATCAACCAACAAGCCTGGTTTCTCTGCGGGACATGGCCAGCAAAAACGTTTCTGACATCCAGGAGACCCAAATGGGGGTAGCTGGGGCAAGATTATGTCACTTCTACCCCATTTGGGCACAAGAGACCAGAATACATTTGGGTCTTGTCCAGTATCAAGGAGGGCCACAGAAGGAATTTTTCAAAAATAACATTTAATCAAAGATCTTCCTGGTGCCCATGAAAATGAGAGATCTCAGACCCATAATCGACCTAAGGAGGCTCAACAAGTGCATAAGACTAGGAAAAATCAGGATGGAAGCCCTCTCTATAATCACGGAGGTCCCTCAAATAAAAGATTGGATGATTACCATCGACTTGAAGGACGCTTATTGCCCATTCCTGTACACACCAAATGCCAGCGCTATCTAAGATTTGCATTAGACAAGAAACATTATCAGTTCACAGCCATGGCTGTCGGGCTGTGCACATTGCCAAGGATCTTCACGAAAATCTTAGTAGCACTGGTCGCATTACAAAGGACAAGAGGTAAGGTTGTTCCATTATCTGAATGAATAAAGGGGGGCAGCTCAATCACTATTATTTATACAAAATTATTATCATTATTATTCAGGGCCTGAGAACTAATTTACCGCCCAGTTTAACCCTCTCATCAACTAAATATCAAGCAACAAACATGTCTAGCTGTGTGGAAAGACAGAGGCCCTTATTTATCACGGGCTAGCGCCAGGTAGTGTCTGACGAGCGCCAGGTAGCGGCAGCTAACGGCGACTACCGACTCAAGTACGCCCGGCGGCGGTCACAATGACGCATTTATCAAGCAAAATGAGGCTAGCGCCGGCGAGAGCGACGGCTAGCGCAGCATTCATCATGAAGCCGCCTGGACCGAACAGCGCCGCTGCAAATTCCCTCACAGTGCCAGGTATGAGCTGTCGCTCCCTGGCGATGTCCAATGCATTTCAATGGAGCAATCTATAATTAATCATAATTAATTGGTATTAATTTTTTTTTTTTTTTTTTTTTTTATGTCAAAAATTCGGAGACCACTTCTGCAATGTTAGGATTTATTTTTAAGTAAAAAAAAATTAAAAAAAAAATGTGTGCAGAATTGATCTAACAGGTCTGAGATTAATGTATTCATATTACAAAATGATTCTAAAAACATGTATAATGTTACATTCAAAAAATATGGTTGTTTAGGGGTTAAAAACTAGTTAATACCCATCGCCGCCAGCGCTCTGGGGTTTAAACAAGGAATGGACAGCGACAGCACATTCGGAGCGTGATTTGTTAATGAATATGAAGCTAGCCGTTCGCTCTGGCCATTCGTTGTCAGGCGCTCACATACAACGCTGAACCTGTGAAACAGCGACCCCCCAGCCCGTATTCAACATTACCGCACACCGACTGAGTCGCTGTCATCAAGCTAACGCCGGCCAAGCACAGCGAATACTGGCTGGCGCTGAAAAAATCACGCTACTGGCGCTCATCTGGCGCTACCTGGCGCTATTAATGAATCGGCCTCAGAGATTTGGTTGCATATATCTGCAGATACATGTGGAAGCCAGACATGTTTGTTGCTTGATATTTAGATGATGAGAGGGTTAAATTGGGCGGTAAATTAGTTCCCAGGCCCTGAATAATAATGATAATAATTTTGTATAAATATTAGTGATTGAGCTACTCCCACCCCCCTTTATTCATTCGTTCCATTATCTGGATGACCTCCTTTTGATAGCATAAAGCAAGGAAAAGCTTCGACACCAAAGACAAATACTGATCCAAGACCTTAAGAGGTTCGGGTGGTTAATAAACTGGGGCAAAAGCCAGTTACACCCTACGCAAATTCGATATACCTAGCAGCAAGGATAAACACCATAGAAGCAACTATTGCCTTCCAGACAGAAAAGTCTTAAAAACAAAAATAAGAAGAGCCTTACACCAGAAGAAGATGCCGGCGAGAGGTTGCCTACAACTCCTTGGGCTTTCAGCCTCCTCGATTCCCATGGTCAAGTGGGCGCACCAGAACACAAGGACGTTTCAGGGGGGTTCCTGAAGCATTGGGAAGGGAGATCCATGCATCAAAAGCTAACACTGGATGCCTAGATGAAAACATCTCTGTTATGGGGGTTAGAAGACCAGAACCTGAAGATCCCCATCTCAAATGGAATGGATTGTAGCTGCCTTGGACATGAGTCAGTTCAGATGGGGAGCGACTTGTCAGGGCTTACCTGTGAGAGGTCAGTGGACAGTCGACACGCACAACACTGTATCCAACCTAGTAAAGATGAGAGCTGCAAGCAGTGGAGGACTGGGGCCAAAAAGCAGCCCTGGATTTTACCAGCCCTTGGCTGGCCCGAGGCATCCCTGCTGAGGCCCCCAAACCCTGATATATGGGCTATAGCATTGGGGGCTAATGTTCCTTGGCTTGTGGGTACAGTGGGGCAGGGTACATCGGGCTGAGAGAGAGACTAATGGGGCAGGATTTGATTGTGTGTGTTAAAAGCAGCAGCCCAACTGGTCCCAAAGCAGTGCGGCCCACCGGCATTGTCCCGGGTCTCCCTATGGCCAGTCCGCCCCTGGCTGCAAGGAAAGCATTGCGTTGAACTTGGACAACAAGGTGGCATGCACTTATGTCTGAAGACCCGGGGGGCGAGGAGTGCGTCCCTCATGAGGGAGTTGGCCCCTTTTATGGAATGGGCAGTGAAGAATCTCACCTGTCGGCCTTACCTACCCACCAAGGACAACATGATAGCAGACAGGCTCTCGTGAAGCAGGGTGGACGACAAAGAACGGTCTTTGAGTGAACCTGTATTACTTCATCTGACAAGGATTTTAGGTCAACCTGATGCAATGAACTTTAAATTTATTTATTCAATATTGTAGAGAATCAGAAATCCATCACAACAAAATCTATATGTTGCTGCATTATTGTATAACCAAATGTCTTACATTTTATATGTAATGTCTGAACTTGCAATGATTTGATTTTAAGAACATGAAATAAATACAATTATAATTTTTTCTAAATCAATCTATTTTTGAGGTGTGGTGGGAACGCTAGGTCCTAATAACATTTTGGGGTTGGACCTAACCCCAGCAATTAATTTTGCAGTAGTAACAACCTCAAATAGATCTCTTTGCATCCCCCCTGGAGCAACAAGACTCAAGCCTTCTTCTTGAGGTTCCCATGCCAGGAAGGTTGTGGCACAGACGCCCTTGTTCAACATTGGTATTTTCATCTAGCTTACCCCTTCCTTCCTATCGCATTGATAGGCAGGTTCCTCCTGAAGCTGAAGCAATCAAGATCTTGCTTTATAACAATCCTTTCTCATTGGTCCAAGCACTCGTGGCTCTCGAGCGTCATACAATTGACTCATCAAGGTCAGTTCTTCCCTCTACTTCCCTCTACTTCTGACGCAGGGACAGGAGATTCATCCATTTCCACAGGGATTGAATTTATTGGCATGAATGCTGAACAGGTTGACAAAATAAGCTGGTCGGCAAATGCAATTAAAGCGGACCAAAACCCACATTTTGAACTAGCATCCCCTGAATTGCTCACCCCCATGAAGACAACCTTTTGCCATACTTCACTCCCCCTACTTTCTACACTCTAATCCCAGATAATGGCGCCTGTTTTAGCTGTAAAGCTCCGCCTTCTCCATTCATTGCCATTGTTGTGTGTGGCAATGATGTCATTGCCACACTGATGTAACGACTAATTGCCTGCCTTCCTACAGAGAGGGAAAGCAAAAAGAAAGGGTTGCAGGACGATTCAAAAAGTGAAAATATCCATTTATAGTTCTAAGAAGAGAGAATTGGCAGGAGCTTTGGCCAAATGTATTTCACAAGTCCAGTGGGTTTTGGTCCGCTTTAATACCTTGCAAAAAGCCTTCCATGAATAAGAAGTACTCGCAAGCCTGGAAAGCCTTTGTTTCCTTTCTACAACAGAGGGGAGCTGATAAAATAAAGCGGTCTATTTTATGGGGTCAAGGAAATCCTGAATTTTCTTCAGTCTGGCCTAGAGAAAGGTCTGGGTCTCAGAACCCTGAAGGGCCAGATGTCAGCAATCGGGGCGACTGACGGTAAGAAATGGGTCTTGGACCCGCTGGTGATGCAGAGTATGAAGGTGGTCCTCGGGATCCCCCCCCCCCCCCCCCCCCAGGAGAATAGTTATTCCTCAGTGGGATTTGTCCTTGGTTTCGGAATTTCTTTCAGAGTCCCCCTTCTTCCTCTAGAAGAGGCACTCATGGCACCTAACTCTAAAAGCAATCACATCAGCCTCTAGAGTTTCAGAGTTAAAAGTTTTGGCATCATGAGAGCCCGCAGTGTATGGGGCACACTGGGGGGTTTCACACAGCGGGGCATCCAGATTTTGGATGCCCCAGGTGAGGGAATCGATCAGCCCGGGAATTTTATAGATTCCCTGGCCGATCGGCGTGGGTTTTGGTCCACTTTAAAGTGGACCAACACCCTCCCCTGTTCGGCCCGGGAATCTATAAGATTCCCGGACCGATCAGCTCCCTGACTGCCGACCGATCGGGTGCCCTGCTGTGTGAAACCCCCCAGAAACCCCTAAATCCCTACCTGCTCCTCGATCCAGCGGCGCCCGCCGCCGCGTCCCTCTAGCAGGACGCGCACCCGCGCCGGCCGTTCGTGAATAGCCAGGGTGGGCGCGCGCCCTGTAAGAGTGACGCGCGGGAGGCGGTGGCGGGCACGCTCTCTTGTCCGTCGCTGCCTCCCACTTGTCCGTCAGCGGGGATTGGCTGCAGCGGTCACGTGGGAGCGGGGAGAGGTGAGTTTTTGGGGCTTTCCGGGGGGTTTCACACAGCGGGGCACCCCCAATCGGGGTGCCCCACCGAAGTGGACCAAAACCCATGATAGTCAAAATCCTGGGTGTTGGTCCACTTTAAATTAAGCCACACCCCCTCATTAAGGGATGGATAAGAGATAGGGTGTAACAGTTACAACAATAGAAACACTTTGAATAGTAAAATGAACCATTTATTGATGCAGATCTGCATGTTACACCTTAGTGAGCAACAAATCAGAACGAGGGACAGGGAGACACGGACTTTAAAGAGGGGCAGTCCCTCCAAATCAGGGACACTCTGGAGGTATGTAGATTCCAATGCCTTCGGCTGT
The DNA here is from genome assembly GCA_027917425.1 of Gastrophryne carolinensis. Classification (NCBI taxonomy): domain Eukaryota; kingdom Metazoa; phylum Chordata; class Amphibia; order Anura; family Microhylidae; genus Gastrophryne; species Gastrophryne carolinensis. The sequence goes on from CM051239.1 coordinate 52,475,779, forward strand.
GGATTTTGGTCAACTTTAATTTACTGAAGAAGCGAGCGCGGGAAACCTTTTTCCCCAGCACAGCGCCCCGCCCATGTGATTAGCATAAACATGAGATGGGCGGTGACAGAATGTTATGGCACCTAACTCTAAAAGCAATCACATCAGCCTCTAGAGTTTCGGAGTTAAGAGTTTTGGGATCCCGAGAGCCCTACTTAAGATTCTAACCGGAGATGAGGGATGCCCCGCTGTGTGTAACCCCAGGCTGCCCACTCCATCTCACCTTTCCCTCCATCCGATTGCACATGCGCGGCCTCCGGTCCAATAAAGCATGGTCGACTGCACTGACGCGGACTCGCTTAGGGTTGTCTAAGGACTCGACCCGTGCCGGCCATTCACAAATGCCTGGCGCAGGTGCGCGCCCTACTAAAGGCATAGCAGAGAGCGGGCTGCTAGATTGGGGAAGAAGGTGAGTTTACTGGGCTATCTGTGAGGTTTCACACAGCAGGGCATCCCGAATCTTGATGACCCGGGGAGGAAGGGAATCAAGAAGCCCTAGAACCAACTTTAAAGTGGACCAAAACCCAGGATTTTACCTATCCTGGGTTTTGGTCCTTTACCCCGATCGGGGGCGCCTCGCTGTGTGAAACCCCCCAGATTGCCGATGCCAACTCACCTCTTCCCGGTCCTACTGTGCATGTGCGGCCGCTCATCCAATCAGCCCGCTCGGATCCGCTAACATCACGTGCGCTGGCGGCCGCATCCCCCACTTCCCTCTAATAGGGAGCGAGCCTGCGTCGGCCATTCACAAATGCCTGGTGTGGGCATGTGCCCTGCTGGAGGGATAGCGAGGATGCGCCATTAGACCGCGAAACAAGGTAAGTGTATGGACAACCTGGGAGGCTTTTACACAGCGGGGCAACCCCATTTTTGGATGGGGAGGGAATCGATTGATTCCCGGACCAATCGGCGTGGGATTTGGTCCACTTTAAAGGTGGGAAACAGGGACAATTGTTAAATTAAGCCCCACCCCCTCATTAAGGGATGGATAGGAGATAGGGTTTAACAGTTACAACAATATAAACACTTTGAATAGTCAAATGAACCATTTATTGACGCAGATCTGCATGTTACACCTCAGTGAGGGGCAAATCAGAACGAGGGACAGGAGGACACGGACTTTAAAGAGGGACAGTCCCTCCAAATCAGGGACGCTTGGAAGGTATGTAGATTTCACTGTCTTTGGTCCACTTTAAGCTGCTGAAGAAGCGAGCGCGGGAAGCCTCTTTTCTCCCCCAGCACAGCGCCCCGCCCACACGATTAGCATAAACATGAGATGGGCGGGGACAGAATGTTGGGCACTAGCAGGCTGCGCCGCTACTGACAGGTCGGGGCCGTGACTGCGCCCAATCGCTGCCAGATTCTTCCTCCGCCCGCTCACCCGCTCCGCTTCCTGCTGCTGCCTCTGAGAGGCCCGCGCCATGGAACGAGCCCGGGAACTGTGTAAGTACATAGGAGGGAACTTTATGTCACATTGCGGGTGGATATCGGGTGTTCTGCGGCGCCCGAGGCATGTGTGACTCCGCTGAGAGGAGAACCCGAGCACACCCGCCCTGTGTAACAGTCACGTGCCCTGTGTAACAGTCACGTGTCACTCAAGTTACTTTGTAGGCGTCACAAGAAAAGTAAGTGATTAGAGGCAGGGGCGGACTGGCCATAGGGAAGCACAGGGAGAATTCCCGGTGGGCCGCCTTGCTTTGGAGTCAAAGAAGCCAAATGGAGTTAAGCGCTGAGTGGCAAGAGGTGAGTTTTTATGGGCAACCTGTGGGGTCTCACACATTGGGGCATCCTAAACATGGGATAGTCAAAAGAGCACCTTAGGGCAGCTTAAAGTGGACCAACACCCGATGCTAATTGGCCCGGGAATCTATAAGATGTGTGAAACCCCCCAGAAAGCCCCGAAATCCCTACCTGCTCCTCGATCCAGCGGCGCATACGCGAGCCACCGCTCGCGCATCCCTCTAGCAGGGCGCGCACCTGCACCAGCGGTTTGTAAATGGCCGGAGCAGGCGTACTCCCTGTAAGAATGACGCGCGGGAGACAGCGGGCGCGCCCGCTTGTCTGTCGACTGACCTCGCTTGTCCGTCGGCGGGGATTGGCTGCAGCGGTCACGTGGGAGCGGGGACAGGTGAGTTTTTGGGGCTTTCTGGGGGGTTTCATACAGGGGGGCACCGATCGGGGTGCACCACCGAAGTGGACCAAAACCCAGGATAGTCAAAATCCTGGGTGTTGGTACACTTTAAAGCGGTCCTTCACCCTGAATAAGAGTCTAATATGTTTCCCACACCCTATATATACAGATTGCTCACATTAAAAATCATCCTACCTGCATCTACTGCATGTTATGAGCCTTTAAACATCCAAGATGGCGGCTCATGGAACATCAGGCAGCCTGCAAACAGGAAGTGCCTTCTGACTGTGCTGCTCTGCATTCTGGGATTGCTGACCTTTTCCTGACCCCAGCTCTGCTCTGTCTGAGCAAAGCACAGCTATAACGCGCCCCCTGCACTTTATCCCACTCTCCTCTCCTCCGTAAGTGTGATGCTTATGAGTCAAGATGGTGGCGCCCGTATCCTAAAGTCCTGAACAGAGTTGCTGCCCAGTGGGGGAAAGAATAATAAGTGACTAAAAACTTAAAATATATTAATTTTAGATTCTGGGGAATAGTTTTATAAGGGTTTGGGATTTTCAATAAATCATGGTGAAGGTCCGGTTTAAGGGCTGGCTGTTGCTGGTAAATCCCCCGGGGGCTGATTTTTGGCCCCTGTCCGTCTCTGATTAGAGGTGTGTGCTTTAAATGAAAAGGACCTCCTGCTAAAGTATCTGCTGGGGGCTTGTGGGCTGCATCTGCCACCTTCCTGGGCATCCCGGATGGGGCTAGAGAGGTCCTATAGAAAGCAGGAGCATGCCAGGCCTGCGTTCCATTATGGCTCACCTGTCCCATGTGACTTCCCGTATCTAATGTAGATCACAGGAGCAGGGTTGGGTTGGGGACCGGGAATTCATGGGCCCTCTCCACGCCCCCAAGGAACCTTTATACAGTGAATAAAGTGGACCAAAACCCACCACAATCTTCCCCGGGTCGATCGATTCCCTCCCCCCGCTGCAGTGGGATGCCCCAATGTGTGAAATCCTCCAGGTCGCCCCATATACTTACCTTGCTTCCCGGCCCAATGGCGCGGGCGCTTCTCCGCTATCCCTCTAGCAGGGCGCATACCCGGACCAGCCATTTGTGTTAGAGGGAAGCGGGGGATGCGGCCACCAGCACGCTCAGAGCAGCTGGCCTTAGATGAAAGCTTAGACGACATGACGTCAGCGGCCCCGAGCGTGCAGATTTGACGAGCGGCCGCGCATGCTCTGTAGGACCGGGAAGAGGTGAGTTGCGCTCAGCTATCTGGGGGGGTCGCACGCAGTGTGCCCCGGGGGAAAGGGCCAAAACCTAGGCTAATCAAAATCCACTTTAACTGATGCTATAGCATTGCAGGCACATGTTATGGGCAGGGGGAGATATGCAAGGTGATGGTAGTAAAGCTTTAGAGGTGGAGATGAAGCTAAGATATTGCAGAGACAGAACATGGCCTGGAGTGGCTTACACCCAGACCATGTGGCCCTAAAGCAGTGTGCCCCGCCGGGATTTCTCCCTGTGCTCCCTATGACCAGCCCGTCCCTGCAGGGCCACACTTGGCATGCGCAGGGCCACTCCGGGAAATCTTTTGATCGCCTGCAGAGCAGTGGGCGCACATATGCAGCTGTTACATGATTGTTGTCCTCACCAGGCAAACCTGGGGCCTGTCAAACTTCACTGCTAAATCTAAAGGACCCGGTTACAGCTGGCCCCAGGGCCGGTGTCAGCACCCGGCAAACCCAGTCAGCTGCCGAGGGCCCCCCCCACTGGAAGCTGCTACGATACTGTAGGAAAAGAAAACAAAAAACTTTTACTCACCTGCGGCCACGATCCCTCGTATTTCACCCTCTCCTCACCATGGAAGAGCCCTGGGGGGGCAATCGGAGGTGAAGAGGACACCCCGTGGGGCCCCGGATCGCCCCCCCAGGCTCTTCTGTGGTGAGGAGAGGGCGAAATATGCCCTCTCCAGCACTCCCGCAATCGCCTGTCTGCTAGCCCCGCCTTTTGTGGGCGGGCAGATGATGTCATCTGACATCATCTCACACCGGCTGCAAGATGCACAATAGCGCTGGGCGAACGGAGGTGAGAGGATCGATGACAATTGCTGGGAGATCGTTGGTGGGGGGATTTGGGATCACAGCTCCTCGCCCCCCCCCCTCCACCGAGCACCTGGCAGCTGTCATTGGAGCTTCATGGGACAGGATCGCCAGGAGACCCCTATACCAGTTCACAAGGCTTAGGGGCTGGCAAGTGCGGGTTTGTAGCCCGCAGGGCGGGGGGCACAGAGGCTGGTCCTTGCACCCTGTTCTATGCCATGGAATTTATACACCCCTGACCTGCGACTCTCCACCGCAAAGGGGCTCACTGAGACAATGCCGCCCGAGGGCCCACATAAACCTGGAGCCGGCCCTGGCTGGCCCTCGCTGCCTTTGGCATTTCTTTGCTTTGTGAAATCCCCCGGGTCACCCCAATATCCCCTGGATGTGTGTGGGCCCCGGCTCATCATTGCTGCAGCATGTGGCATGGCTGCTTTCTCTGGTTGTGGGCATCTCCTTGCAGCCACTCAAGCGCCACATTTGGGCCCTGTGCATGCACTATGGGTTGACCAGATTGAGATAAGAATTTAGTGAATGCATCTCAAATCGGAATGCCCCTGAGGGGGGGGGAGTTAGGACCTAAACTTGGGATTATCACCAGTCCCGGATTGATATGCTTCTGCCTTTTAGATTCCAAGGAGGCCTTTGTTCCTCTTTAAATCATAATGTTTCTATTGCCAGGTAGGTGAAAGCTAGACTAGAGTAATGTCACCGTAATAAAGACTAGTAATAAAACATGTATTCTCCCATGTGATTTCCTATTATGACATTATCACTATGGAAGCAGCAATACTAGATATTTTATTAGGTGTCCTATCAACTTTTACTAATGCACAGACAATGAACGTTCTTGGGTTACAGCAGCCTATGATTTCCTTTCTCCTTGTCTCCCGATTAAACCCAGCTCTCAATTTTACCGGGGGATAAAGGAGGAAGGTAAGCTTTCTCCGGTTTAATGGGGTGAATGTGCAAGGAGGCATCGGCAGTGGGGAGAGCTCCCCCCCCGTGCGCTAGGAGCAACACCCATTCTGTAAAAAATGCATGTTGTTCGAGTTTAATTCCAAATGAATTTGATCAATGTGACTGCAAGTGGTTAGAAACGGGGGTCAGCACCTTGTCCTGGATGCTATGTGCAGTGTGTTTTTTAAGCTTTAAGAAAATCAATGGCACTTCTACAGACAGTTTATTTAGGAAAAAATCCAATTCATGGTGATAATGATGTTCCTAATAAATGATTCACAAGCTGGTAAATGATTAGACTCTGATCAATATAAGCCTAAAGTCCACTAACCCCCCCCCCCCCCCAAAAAAAAAAAAACTTCTATACATCCCCTCTCCTACTATTTTGTACAGCGCCACTGGATATGATGGTGCTTAATAAATTAACAATCTTAATTTTTTTTTGCAAATTTTAAAAATCAGCCAAACGTTGGACACACAGTTCACAATAGTCACCATTGTTTGCCATGTAAAGCCAGGCTACCGGTTTCCCAATGGTGGGGTGTGATACAGCTTATTGGTTGGGGGGTTGGTGGAGTGTGGCAAAGCTGATTAGCTGAGGATCTCCTTGGTTGTTGTACAGCTGATTGATTGGGGATCTGGTGGGGTGTGATACAGCCAATTGGTTGGGGATCTGGTGGGGTGTGATACAGCTGATTGGTTGGGGATCTGGTGGGGTCTGGTAAAGCTGATTGGGAATCTGGTGGGTGTGGTAAAGCTGATTGTTTGGGGATCTGGTTGGTTGTGGTACAGCTGATTGACTGGGGATCTGGGGGGGTTTGGTAAAGCTGATTGGTTGGGGATCTGTTTGGTTGTGGTACAGCTGATTGGGGATCTGGTGGGGTTTGGTAAAGCTGGTTGGGGATCTGTTGATTGGGGATGGGGTGGGGTTTGGGAAAGCTGATTAGCTGAGGATCTGGTGGGGTGTGGTAAAGCTGATTGGTTGGAAATCTGGTGGGGTGCGGTACAGCTGATTTGTTGGGGATCTGGTTGGTTGTGGTACAGCTGATTGCTTGGGGAGCTGGTTGGTTGTGGTACAGCTGATTGGTTGGGGATCTGGTTGGTTGTGGTACAGCTGATTGCTTGGGGAGCTGGTTGGTTGGGGATCTGGTTGGTTGTGGTACAGCTGACTGGTTGGGGATCTGTTTGGGTGTAGTACAGCTAATTGGATGGGATCAAGTTGCTGGTGGTGAAGCCTATCAGACAATTTTGGGGGGAGTTTATTCGATGGTGGTACATCTGATTGATCATGGTGAAAATCTGATAGAGATGAGCGGCATTATGATGTAGTGAGGCGCCAGGTATAGGTGGGGCAGCGGTTTAATTTGCCCATCTCTGCTTTATAATTGATGCAATATAACACAGACTGACTGCTCAGAGTTCAGCATTGCACTTCCCACGGCTTCCCAGTTTCTCGGTGATATGTCATCAGAGGTCATGTGATGCCCCGCCGCTTGCTCTGCAATATAAAACCATCTCATCTCATAGATTACAGAACTGGAGATCAGTTTCCTTTCACTCCACTGGATAAGCTCTCTCCAGGCTCTCTCTCTAAAAGCTTTGGAAATCTTTGTTCTAATGTTAAAGCTTCTGGGCATCTTGTACCTCGTCACATATTCAGCCAATTAACAGGTAAGTCTGATCTTTTTTTCCTATAATTGATGCAGTGAGTTTCTTTTAGATGACTTGTACTTATCTTCGGATCATTGAACACAACACTGCGATCATTGAAAGTTGTTTTATTAGTCCAATATTTGGGAACACAGCTAACCCTTCACCTGTGGGTATATAGACTCCGCCTACTACGAAGTAGTACTTGGTTACCTTTATGTTCTCCACTTACCAGAAGTAGCAAAACTAAAGCCAGGGTGAGTAGGAATTGCTACAGTAAACAATATATAGAACATTTATTTTACCCCAAAAGATACCTTTTGCACAGTCAAAATATCGTGATGCAGCTATATGTGTAAAAAGTATTATAACCTTTATTTAAAGAGGCACATAAGAAATATGACATAAAGACAGCAGTTAAAAAACTGAGAAGCCCTATTATAGGAACAGTGCCAGAAATATGATGAATTAAAGTGGACCAAACCCCAGGATTTTGACTATCCTGGGTTTTTGTCCTTGCGCCCGATCGGGGTGCCCCGCTGTGTGAAACCCCCTAGGTCGTCTGAACGATCTCACCTCTTCCTGGTTCTAAGGCGCATGTGTCCAATCAGCGCCCAATCAGCGCGCTCAGATCCGCTCGAGCTCCTTCGTCCAGGAACTCGTCTAATGCAAGCAAATCTGAGCACGATGGTGGCCACATTCCCCGCTACCCTTTGACAGGGAGCGTCGCCGCACTGGCCATTCACGAATGCCTGGCGCGGGAATGCGCCCTGCTAAAGGGATAGCTGGGGTACGCCCATTGCTAGCGCATGCGCTGTTGGACCGGGAACTAAGCTGAGTTTTTGGGGCGACCTGGGGGGTTTCACACAGTGGGGAACCCCCAATCTGGGTGCCCCGGGGGGGAGCAAGTATGCCTGCCCTGGAGTTTCATAGACTCCAGGGTTGGTTTTGGTTCTCTTCAAGGTCCCTCCACCCTCAAAAAATATATAAATGGAGACAATACCTCAAAATACTTTGTAAACTGCAAATGCTTTGATAAATTGCATCGCAAAAAATATTTTAACCCATTAACTAAAACATTAATACCATGTGAAAATAAATGAGGCCATAAGCATGTTATGGAATAGACTACATATGGTCAACCGGTGGCCCAAGGGTGTTTAAAGGTAGTTATTCATTGTGGCCTCTGACCAGTTTCCAAGTTGTGCAACCCTGAAATAGAATGAAGTGCTAGGTGCGAAAACTGTATAATCCAAACTGTCAATGCAAATTTGAACAACCAACAACCCTTAAAGTGAAATTTCAGGCAAAGGCAATTGTTACACCATTGTGTCGGGCTACGTTTGGCACTGTCCCTAACTGTTTTCCGTTTAAAAGTTGAAGACGAAATGCCTGAGATATCGAGGTTAACAGTTTTACATTACGGTTTCTCATCTGAAGCATGTGGCTGTGGCCCTTGGAGCTGTGATGCAGGATAATAATCTGAATAATGGATGGGGTCTGTAAGAACCCAAGGTTGTGCTCCAGACGCAGGCATTCTCATGCCCCTGGCTGTGTTTTTAGAGGTGTTTGAATGGCTCTGAGACTGCAATTTAAGCCATCTGTACACAGGGGGCGTGGTCTGGACTAGCTCCTCAAGCTAGTATTGGTGGTCAACATTGGCGGGGTGGAGCTAGAGGGGCAGATATGGAAGTAAATTTCCTTATTTATGGCACCGAGCTGAGAGGAGGCACAACACTGGAGGAACGCTTGGCAAGGTAAGCTGATGTTTATTTTTTTTCAACTTTTTGCACGAAAAAGCCCTAAAAGAGTTTATAAGACTGGTGCGGTGGCCTACATTTTTATGGGTCATCCCGAATTGTGATTCTCCACTGTGTGAAACCCCGGGGTCACTTGATCAACTCATCTCTTCCCCGAACCCTCTCCGCATCTCGGTGGCATGGCCACATACCAGCTAGACCTGTAGCTAGGCTCCTGCCCGCACCAGGCTTTTCTGAATGATTGGCACAGGCATGCCCACAGCTGCAGCTAGAGACAAGCGGGACTGCTGCCGGCACTGCTTGCTGCATTCAGATTTCCTTGCTCTGAGCTCAAAGGGGAAAAGGAAATCTGGATGGAATGAGTGTCGGCCTATGCACATGGGCAGTGGCAACAAAGAAAAGGTGAGTTTGCAGGCAATCCCAGGGAATAGACACAACACGGCATCCCAAATCCGGATGGCCCCACCAGAAGGAACCAAAGCCCAGTGAAAATCTTGGGTTTTGTTTCTCTTTAAATATCTAGAGAAAAAGTGTATGGAGAGAGAGAGAAAGGGGGTGTATTTTTCGATCAGACAGATGGACACCCCAGGGGGCCCACGGGTTATGTGGTTATGCACACCACGGCTTCAGGGCGTGTTGCCAAATCTGTACTGACAGCCTACAATCCCCATCAGAAACCAGCCATAAATGATGCCACAAAATCACTATTGTATAGACCAGCTGCCCTAAACACCTCTCCACGCATGCACCTCGCCACCCTGACCCCCCCCCCCCCACGCCGGCACCTGCCTGTCTTAATAACGCAGGCTAGATCACTGGCCCCACTGTTCAAGAAGTAGGGCATTTCTCCACCGTCTATAAGGAGATGGAAGCATGCACTTACCTTTTGTCCTCCACCGCTGATCAGTGCTAGTCCAGTGATAAGCAACTTACCAGATCATTAGAGTGCAGTTGCAGATGTAGTTAGCTGACTTATGCAGTCACCCCTCGATGACCCTGGGTCACTGGAAGTAATTCTGGCTGTTGAGTAAAGTTCCACTCTCTTTCTGACATCATCAAGTCACACTGGGAGGTTGGAATTATGAAATCTGTTCTTTACGTATGTTATTCTTAGTATACAGTACGTCCTGCTCCAAATCTAATACTTACAGTTGGGATATACTCCAGATGGCGCTGGACTGCAGAGACATCGAAAATGGGCTCCTCCCGGCCCCTCAAATACCCAGGGACCTCCCACAAATCCCCAGAATTTCTCTGCAGTCTGGCTGCGAAGGACGAGAAATTGGCTCTCTACTCACAGGTGAGCGGGGTTATTAACCTGCGGCCCTGTAGGACTATTCCCACCCGTTCCACTAGTAATATGCCTCCCAGCCTTGGCTGCGCTGGTTGGGTGAAGGTAGGCAGCACCGCCGTTGCTGCTTAGGAGCACTGCTCCACCGCAATCCCCCACCAAAGGGTAGGCGGTTCAGGCTTATGGTGAGCCTCTATGGGATGCCCCTCCCGCACTATTGCCCCTTGCCCCTGCCTATCGGTGGGCCCTATTTAAGTGGCCGCCGTCCTCCCTCATCCTCCTTGTAGTCTTCGGGGGAAAAGAGGGGAGGGGTGTATGTGTATAGATATGTATCTTATGCAGTCTGTGCTTTCACTTTTCACATGTCTTTATTCTTGTGTCAGCCACCGCGCTGACTTGTCTTTATTGCTTTTAAATTTACCGCCACCGCCGCGCGCTGACTTGGTTCCGCGCTTGGCGGCGGCATTACCTCAGGCGCTGGTGCGCCATCATTGGCTGTTGGCCTTCTGGCTTCGCGCTCTTCGGGGGGGGCGGGGCCCGTCTTTGGCGCGTTCCGCGTCATCGCTATTACTGGCCCGCCCCTCGAGGTATACTGACGCCATCTTTTCTGACTTGGTAGGCTTATGCGCGAAGGTCTCCTACCTCCCGCGGTCCGTAAGTGCCCTCGCGGGCAGCTTTATCTGCTTTACTTCTGTTACGATGTACTTAAGTTCTTGTCTGCTTATGTCTTTCAGGCGGGACAAACCCTTCTTGGCTTCTCCCGGCCCTGTTTTTAGTATGTTACTTGTGGGCCTTGTGAAAATTATACTCCCACGTCCCTAGCGGGTTATTGGGGCATCCAGGGTTGCTATATAGCGTTATTCCCTATCGGCGTATAGCGCCGCTATAATCACCATATGGAGGCATCCCAGGATAATGTTACTGGGGTCCCTTTGGGACAAGACCGGCTATGTGTAGCGTGTGGGCAGCCTCATACTGACGCTGACAAGGCGCGGGTCTGTGTACCCTGTGCTGAACAGGTGCTTGCATTGCAATCTGGCCTGCCAGTGGCTGCACCTTGTTTCACTTCACCTACTCCCCCAAGCTTAAATCTCACTCCTGCTGAGTTGCATACTAGTGGGGATTCTCAGCCTGATGTGTCTTCTAGACTGGCTACTGTTGAACAGATTATTGCGAAGTCTTTAGCGCGTAAGGCCCCTGCTAAGAAGCGGCACTTGACGCCTAATTTTACTGTTTTCCCTATGGGAACTGAGGAGTTTATGAATCTTTGTGGCTATACCCCATCTGATGAAGGGGAGCTCTTTTCTGACTCAGGCTCATCTGATGAGAGACCAAGGGGTCATGACGATTCTGGCTCTGACCCCCGGGCCCCGGATGACACTGACAGATTATTGATTTGATAGATTTTTGAGGTTCTGTCCATCTCTCTCCCTGTTGAGGCTCCCAGGCAGAGAGGGGAGCTTTTCCATACAGCAAAATCACGTTTGGAATTTCCAGAGCAGGCACATTTCCAGGCTCCCAGGCAGAGAGGGGAGCTTTTCCATACAGCAAAATCACGTTTGGAATTTCCAGAGCAGGCACATTTCCATAACCTTACGCTCAAGGAATGGGAGCGCCCCAGTAAACTTCCCGGGGTTCCAAGGAGTTGGGATAGGAAGTATCCCTTTCCTGCTGAGGTGGTTAAATGTTGGTCACCCCCCCCCCCCCGAGGTGGATGCCCCGATCCCAGGGCTATCTAACACCTCTGTCATGCATTCCCCTGATTCTACTACCCTGCGGGATGCCGAAGGCCGGCGTATTGATCAGCTGGCATCCCACGCCTTTGCATGTGCGGGGACGGCGCTGCGCCCGGTCTGTGCCTCTGCCATTACTGCTGTGGCCACTAGAACCCTTCTCAAATATAGGCTTGATAGTGCCCCTGATGATTTGCCTTGTGAGGTGTTTAATGCACTCTCCAGTTGTGATATTTTTGTTAATTTTGTCCTACCAGCATTGGATGACACCATCAGAATGTGTGCCAGAACTTCTGCCCTCGTGGTGGCTATACGCCGCTCGGTTTGGCTGCGCCAGTGGGCTGCTGACAACGCTGCCAAGAAGGCCTTCACTGGGTTTCCCTTTAAAGGACTGCGTCTGTTTGGAGACCGCCTGGAGCTTTTTGCTAAGGGAGGCAGATTACCCCAGCGCAGGCAGCAACCTCGGCCCTTTCGGGGTCAGGGTTCCTTCTCCTCCCCTTACCGTGGTACAAGACAGGGAAGGGGGGTGTCTTTCCCTGGGGCCCGGGAGATTTCTGGGGTAGAGGCAGAGGACGTGGACGTGGATGTCCTGGCTCCTCCTGGGGTCCCAAAGCTAAATCCTCTCCCAAGCCCCCTCAGGCATGATGGGGCGCCCTCACCCATCCGGGTGGGGGGGGGGATGGCTGCAGCACTTCGCTCACGTCTGGAGGCTTCATGTCTCAGACCGGTGGATTCAGGAGGTAGTGTCCTCCGGTTACAAGTTGGAGTTTGCTGCCGATCCCCCTCCAAGATTCATCAGATCCCGGATTCCTCAGGACCCTGTGTCAGCTCAGGAGCTAGCGCAAGCAGTTCAAGGCCTCCTGGAGCTGGGGGTCATCTGCCTGGTCCCTTTAAGAGAAAAAGGCAAGGGCTTTTATTCCAACCTATTCACAGTACCCAAAAAGGATGGTTCTGTCAGGCCCATCCTGGACTTAAAGATTCTCAACAAGTTTGTCAGGGGCAGGCGCTTTCGCATGGAGACTCTGCGCTCTGCCATTAGTTCCCTGCGCCAAGGGGATTTCATGACTTCTGTGGACATCAAAGATGCTTACCTTCATATTCCTGTGTTCCCAGGTCATCAAAGGTTCCTCAGGTTCGCTCTGATGGATCAACACTACCAATTTGTGGCCTTGCCCTTCGGCCTCACTTCAGCTCCCAGGGTGTTCACCAAGGTGCTGGCTGGCGTGATGTCTCTGCTCAGATGTCAGGGCGTCCGCGTGCTTCCCTATCTGGACGACATCCTCATCACTTCCCAGTCTCTACATCAGGCAGAGTTGGTGGTGTCCACTCTGGAGTCATTTGGATGGGTGATCAACCACCCCAAGTCCTTGCTGTCCCCTTCCTTGATAACTCCATTCCTAGGAATGAATCTGGATACAGTTCAGGCAAGGATCTTCCTTCCTCAACAGAAGGTGGACAGTCTGATTGCCTCCTAGCTTGTCCACATCCCTCCATCAGGCAAGGGATGCAGTTGGTGGGCCTGATGGTGGCGTGCTTCGAAGCGGTCCCTTATGCTCAGTTCCACTTGAGGCCTCTGCAACTTCACCTATTGTCATGCCCTCAGGAGGCCCACACACCTATCAATGTCTTGGAGCTGCGAGCGATCAGGTTAGTTCTGGCTCGCTTGAGTACTCATCTTCAGGGCCTGCCTGTTCAGGTGCGCTCGGACAACCAGACGGCAGTTGCCTACATCAATCATCAGGGAGGGACCCGGAGCAAGGGGGCCCTCCAGGAAGCGTCTCTGATCCTGACTTGGGCGGAGGCCAATGTCCCCTGCATTTCAGCTGTGTATATCCCGGGGGTGGAAAATCACCTGGCGGACTCTCTGAGCAGGGGGACCTCTCGCCAGGGAGAATGGTCCCTATGCAGCAGGGTGTTTCAATCTCTGTGTCACCATTGGGGCCAACCAGATGTGGATCTGTTTGCGTCCAAGCCACAATCACAAGCTTCCAGCTTTTGTCTCTCTGTCCAGGGATCCTCTGGCCCTGACCTCTGATGCGCTAGCAATGTCATGGAAGGACTTTCAGTTCCTGTATGTCTTCCGCCCCAATGCCCCTGCTGGGCAGGGTTCTGCACAAGATTGCTCTGGAAGGGGTGCCAGCAATTCTGGTGGCCCCCAGGTGGCCAAGAAGAGTGTGGTTCGCAGACGTGGTACAGCTGGCAGTAGATCATTACGCTCTGCCCTTGGTGCCAGATCTGATCACTCAGGGCTCACTACGCCATCCCAATTTACAAACTCTGGCTTTGACGGCATGGCTGCTGAAACCTCCATCTTGATGGAGAAGGGGCTTGGCTGCTGAAACCTCCATCTTGATGGAGAAGGGGCTGTCTTCCTCAGTTGTGGATACTTTGATTAAAGCTAGGAAGAAGTCTTCCTCTTCCATTTATTACAGGGTTTGGCATACCTACATTGACTGGTGTGAGTCTAGGTCTCTTCCCTGTCGTGTGTTCTCTATTCCCAGGATTCTGGAGTTCCTGCATCATGGGTTGGAGATGGGGCTCCAACTCAGTACTCTGAAGGGTCAGGTTTCTGCCCTGGCTGTTTTCTTCCAGAAGTCCTTTGCTCAGCACCCTCTGATCAGGACTTTTTTTCCAGGGGGGTCACTCATGTGCGTCCCCCACATAAAGCTATGGTGCCTGTTTGGGATTTGAACTTGGTTCTGTCAGCCTTGCAGGGTGCTCCCTTTGAACCTGTGCAGGATGCTGCCTTGGCCATTCTTACGCTCAAGGTTGTGTTTCTGGTGGCTATCACTTCTGTCAGGCGTGTGTCTGAGTTGGCGGCGCTGTCCATTCAGCCCCCCTACTATGAGAGGCACCAGGACAAGGTGGTGTTTCGTTTCAAACCTGATTTTCTGCCTGTTTCAAACCTGATTTTCATTTGAATCAGGATATTGTTCTTCCTTCTTTGTGCCCTAATCCTAGCAATGCTAAGGAGAGAGTTTTGCACTCTTTGGATGTGGTTAGGTGTCTGAAGTACTATCTGGTGGCTACTGCACCTTTCAGGAAAACTGATGCTCTTTTTGTGGTCCCTTCTGGTCCTAGGAAAGGTTTGGCTCCTGCCAAGTCTACTATCAGCAAGTGGATTCGTCAGGCTGTGATTCAGGCCTACTCTGCTAAGGGGAACAATCCTCCCTTCCGCCTTACTGCTCATTCCACTCGTGCTATTGGTGCCTCTTGGGCTTTTCAGCACCAGGCTTCTGTTGAACTAGTTTGCAAGGCCGCTATTTGGTCTTCTGTTCATACCTTTTCAAAGTTTTACAAGGTTGATGTTAGGGCCTCAGCTGATGCTGCTTTTGGCCGCAAGGTTCTGCAGGCGGAAGTGGTTTAAACTGCCTGCTGCTTATTTTTCTTGGGGATCCCACCCTACTTTATGGACACTGCTATTGGATGTCCCAACTGTAAGTATTAGATTTGGAGCAGGACGTACTGTATACTAAGAATAATACAATTCTGTGATTACTCACCTGTAGAATTGGTATTATGAGTATACAGTACGTCCTGCTCCAACCCACCCTTGGTTTGCATTTTCTTGGATCCCCTGTATGGTGATTGTTATCATTGTTATAGTTGATAGTTTGGATTGTTTAATTCTCCCGGCTTCTCCTTACTTGCTTTTCAATGCTGGGTCCCTGGGTATTTGAGGGGCCGGGAGGAGCCTATTTTCGATGTCTCTGCAGTCCAGCGCCATCTGGCGGAGTATATCCCAACTGTAAGTATTAGATTTGGAGCAGGACGCACTGTATACTCCTAATACCAATTTTACAGGTGAGTAATCACAGAATTGTATTTCCACAATTAGGTTCAGCTTAGGTTCACAGCTAATAGCTCAAAATGTTATTGAGCCTAGTGAACCCTTTTAAGTTATACTAAATGCGAGCGCCCGATTATTGTCCCTTCGTCTCAGGCTACACGTTACACTGTCTCAAACTTCAATGCTTTCTCAAAAAGACCCAGTAGTTATATTTAAAAGTATAAGAGCATAGGCGATTCATAGAAAAATGAGGAGAAACAGTGGGTGTGGCAAAAGCAATGTGAAGCAAGCACACTGTGATGAGTGTGAGAGGAGAGAGGCAGCCAATCAGGACGTCTGGTCATGGAGTGGGCGGTGTTTCTGTTCTTGGTCCAATGAAAGTTGATTGAAGGACCAGATCAGCGGAGTGTGGACTGACAGCTGAATGAGTAAGTGTCTTCACTAAGGAGACAGAGGAGGATAGCACTGGAACCATGAAAGATAAACTACTGATATTTATTTTTTAACTTTTGACTTGCCAAATACTTTAAAGTTATTCAGCAGGCAGCTTAAAAAGCAAAAGGGTACTTACCTTTTGTCTGATGCAGCTGATCATTGTCAGCCCGGCAATCAGTAACTCACCTGATCGCTGGTACAGAGCATTAGCCGCAGCTGCCGCATCCCGCACTATGTCGGGCCTGACCTTGTAGACGGGTTTGATGGTGGGTCAGGATTGTGATTCATCATCAGTCACACAGCGCTGTCCCACCCTCTCCATCAATTGCAATAGAGGTATTGGGCCGAGGCATGACATGCCCCCCCTCCATTGTAGTAATCACATCCCTGTGACTGATGGTGGGGGTCATGGTCTGGCTTGGAAGCATTGGTGAATGGCGTTTTAGGCCCGGATTGTGCAGGATGTGGCAGCTACGGCGAGGACTCGGTAGCAGCGATCAGGTGAGTTGCTGTTCACCGGAATCGCAAATGATTTGGGCTTCAATGTAAAAACTGGTGGAGAATTAAGGGAAAATTTAATCTTCTTTTGGCTCTCCTCTTCCTTTCTTATCTTCTTAGCACTTATAGATTCCCGGGCCGATCATGGGAGGATGTTGGTCCACTTTAAGGACTTTATTATGATCTATTCATGTTGAAATTGGCTCCCGATCATTTCTCGATGCTGAATGTGGCTCTCATGGTACGAATGGTTGGGTACCCCTGGCTCAGGAAGTGCTTTAGATCAATGTATGTGGGAACTCACAAAACATGACCACTTGGTGACCCTTGAGGAGAAGGTTGGGCACCCCCTGATCTAAACCAACACTTTGGATCTCTATTGCTTACCAATGATGCTTGTTTACGCATGCACTGAACTGCGCCTCATAAAAGCATATGAGGGAGGCTCAGGGAGTCAGGATATCAGAAGCTTTGGTCTCCTATGCTGCACTGTGTAACAGCACCTGATTGCCTGGGACTCCAGAATATCGGCTAAAAGGGTCCCTGTAAACAGGATTAGAGTAGTAGAAATGGGAATCCTTTTTAATGCCATACTGTCATCATTCCAGTAGGGTTTCTGTATTTTCAGATTTGCACTGTCAAGTGTTTAAAGTGCCCAAAACCCAGGATTTTGACTATCCTGGGTTTTGGTCCTTGCCCCGGGGCAACCTGTTCGGGGGTGCCCTGCTGTTTCAAACCCCCCAGGTCACCTGAACAAACTCACCTCTTCCTGGTCCTACAAAGCATGCCTGGCAGCTTGTCCGATAAGCGCACTCGGATCCAGTCGAGCTCCTTCGTCCAGGAGCTTGTCTAATACGAGCGCGCTGGCGGCCACATCCCCCGCTACCCTCTAACAGGAAATGTGCCGGCCATTCACAAATACCTGCCGTGGGCACGCCCCTTGCTAGAGGGATAGCAGAGATGTGGCCTCGGCTCACGCATGCGCCGTTGGACCAGAAAATAAGGTGAGTTTATGGGTGACCTGAGGGAGGTTTCAAATCCGGATGCCCCAGGAGGAGGGAATCAATCAGCCTGGAAACATATAGATTCCTGGGCTGATCTCCTGTTGGTTTTGGCCCATTTAATAAAATTTAGGAATTTCCTATTTTTGTTGGGTATAGGTAACCCCAAACTATAAGACCTACAAATTTAACCCCGACAATAAATTATGATATTACATGATTGTTAAAAATTACAAAATTCTTTATTAATTTATCAAATAGTATATAAAAAAGAGAGGCGTACAAATCTGTTATCTCCTCATGGGTTGTAGTGTAACTACACCTGTTTTTAAATTTTTGGGTTGCAGATGATTGTTTGGAAACATAGTATTAATATATGTTGTTGTTCATTGTACCACTTAATAAAATACCATATTTAAAAGTAAGGTATTACCTTTAAAAGATATTTTAAAGGTAAATGTTTAAAAAACACATTAATCTGTGACTGAGTAGGAAGATTGTTTTCCCAATCTTGTTTGGTTGTAGTTGTGGGCAGGATGGAGACACTTTCATAATGGAGGAAGCAGTTTCTTTGCTGTTTGCTTAGGGCTGCCTCCAACACACAGACATGACATGTCATGAATGAAGCTGAGGTACTCCTGAGGTGATAGGTACATAGTAACAGAATTATTTAAGTTGAAAAAAAAAAAGACATATGTCGCCAGTGGGGGGTATTCTGATGCTGTAACTTATTTTTGTAACCTCCACTGCAGCTATACTGTAGCCAGATTTACCCTCTTAAAGGTACTTGAAGCTCTAGAATATTGCTATTTAATGGGGTCTGTCCAGGTTAGGCAAAACAGTTTATAAAATGTACTATCCCCCGCTTTAGGAAACTTAAACTGGACCTTCAGCATCATCTAATAAAAAGCCCAAACCCTTAAACTATCCCCCAGCATCTAAAATTAATATAATTTAAATTTTTAGTCCCTTTTTATTCTTTCCCCACTGAGCTACAGGTAGGATGATTTTTAATGTGAGCAATCTGTGTGTACAGGGTGAAAGAAACATATAACATAAGCTCTTATTCAGGGTGAAGGTCTGGTTTAAAAGAGACCCTTAAGAATTGCAGCTATTAAAATGAATCTGCTACTGAAGGTTCTTTATTTTTTTTGGAACTATCCCAAGTGCTATAGTGGAGGGAGATTTGGAAAAGCTACAGAGGGCCATTATGAACTTCATATAGGGGGGGCAAAACTAGAAGAGTGAGTAAGACCACATTATTTACAGCAAAGGAGCAGGGGGACTGGGTGTCCCCTGTATATTGAGATACTACTATGCGGCAAGGGGCTTTCAACTTTCAGTAATCTGTAGAGAGAAAGAAAGGCCTGAATGGGTAGATTGAGGTAGACCTCTTCACTGGACTCAGTCTTTTTAATTTTAATCAAACAGAGGCCAAAGACAACATGTCCAGTTTTGTTGGTGGCCCTTAAAGCATGGAATAGAGCCGGAAGGATCTAACCAATGAGATCAGAGAACTCTGATCTTTGGGAACCCCAATTTTAGTCCTGGACTGGAGGGAGATGCTGGTTGGGGCCATTTCTTTAAAAAAAAATTAATAACTATTGAGGCACCGAGTGAGCTTCATCAGTTGCCTTTTAAATGAAAGGAAAAGAGCCATTCAGGTACTGCATCATATTGGTTCAAGGAAGTGGAGTTGACAACATTTGAAAATGTATTGCCTGAAATCACCTGGCAGCACGGGGGCCATTTCTAGACTATATCTGGGATTAATATGCAGTAGACTGACACTCCCATCTATGGTTGCATGGGATAAGGACCTGGGGGTGATCTTCCAATGGAAAGGTGGGGGAAATACATGAAGGAAAAGGGCCGTTCTTTACCCAGCAGTTGGGTTCAAGAAGTAAAAATCAAAGTAGCATTAAAGTGATTGACAAGTCAAAAGCTAAAAAATAAACATCAGTAGTTTTACCTTACATTGAGCCCTTCCAGCGTTCTTCTTCCTGCTATGTCGATATACTGAGGAAATCACTTCCTCATTCAGCTTTCAGTCTCCGCTCCGCTGACCTGGTCCATCAATCAACCTTCAGTGGAGCAAGAACTGAAACACACCCCCCCCCCCCAGACTTCCTGATTGGCTGGCTCTCTTTGCAGCTATGAAAACCCTCCCTCCTCCCTCTGCTCTGGTCACACTGTGTGCTGGCAGGCTGAAGTCGCTCTTAGCCTGCAGCATCTCTCACCCCCTTTTTCTGATCACACTATGTGCTGGCAGTAATAACAACAATGCACATATTTTTTTTACTTTTGTAAAGCACACAGTGTGCTTATATCACAACGCTGTTGCCGCACCCACTGTTTCTCCTCCATGTTCTCTACATCTTCTATGTTCTGATAATTTTACAAATAGCTTAGGAACTACAGGGTTTTTTGGAAAATGGATTGAAGCTTTGGACAGTGCAACGTGTAGCCTGAGACAATGGGCCAACAATCAGGCGACGTGACGTCAGCGTCTCTGAGTGCGCTGATTGGACGAACGGGCGCGCATGCGCTGTAGGGCCGGGAAGAGGTGATTTGGCATCAGCGATTGGAGTGCCCCGGGGGAAAGGACCAAAACCCAGGATAGTCAAAATCCTTGGTTTTGGTCCACTGTAAGGGCCAGGTCTCCCCCCCCCCCCGAATGACCATGCAAACTCGTCTTTTTCCGGTCCTACGGCGCATGCACAGGCACTTGTCTCATCCGCTCCAGGGTATCCCAGACACCCCCACCCCTAGTCAGCGAGGAAGCTTGCCCCTCATGACTGAGAGTAGTGGAGCGTGCTGGAACCGGCCAAGACATGCATGCTGGGGAAGACAACTTTCACCTATTCTGCATCTAGCTCAGTGCTGTTTTAGCTGTCCTGCAGGTATAGGCTTATTTATTTGCTTTGCCTACACACAGAGCCGGATTATATGCAGGCATGCTCCCCTGGGCCTCCACTATTTGAAGTGGACCTCCGTTGTGATCATCAGTAGGCTGAGGCAGGAAAGATGCCAGTGATAGCATGCCTGCATCAGTAAAACCGAAGACATTGGACTTTCAGTGCAGGTAGGAAGGCAGGCACTGCTTATAGCCCCTACACAGCAGCAAGATTGCAATTACCGGACCAGGAAGTGGAGTGGAACAAAACAGCTGGTAGCTTTTTCCCCATAGAGGGAGCAGCAGAAAAAAAGTCCCAGAGCAACTGTGGCGAGGATTGGGGCAAAGGACGACCGCCAAGTCTAAGGTGGAGAAGCAGAGGTTCAGTGGTTCGGGCAGCAAAGCAGGATTTCCCAGATCGGCAAAGACTGAGTGAGTGACAGGCATGTTCTGAGGGGGGCAGACAGTTGGTGGTTTGCACTCCTCCTACTCCATTCATTGCAATGGAGTGGATGTACTAAGGTGGGTTTGGCACACCCAATGAATGAAGTAGGGGTGTTAGAGGGGCATAAAGCCTATTTGGACACTGCCGTGTTTGCCGAGTGCCAGATAATGAAATTTCTTGTTTTTCTTTATCATTAGCTATGAAGACGGGGCTCTGCATGGAGGATATGCGGGGGGGGGGGGGGGGGGACAGAGGGTTATTTTAAGACTGGAAAAGGATTTTAAAGCGGATGTATGCACAATAGGCACCACTAGTTTGGCCTTGTTTGTCAGTGTTAGACTTGGATGTCTTGTCTGACTCTAGGGGCCAAATTCAAGTAATACCTGCTGGGCCTATCATAGAAACATGTATGGTGAAATAATCACTATTGTCTGTACAGTATTAATTGACTGAAAGAAAGAAAATAGCGGCTCCAGCTGCCGCCAAGGGTCAACCCACTGCACCAAAACACCTCCCAATCAAGTAGAAACTATTTCAAACCAGATAATCGATATTTATTGATAAAAAATCTGAAGCATAACATCACATTAAATCATCCATTCGCAAACATACATATTTCATAGCAGGAGACCACCCCGGGCAAAGTAAAAAACCCCCCTTAAACATGATATAAACCAAAGTAAATTGATTATTCTATATACAAAAAATCATATATGTTATGCATATGTATTATGTGTATCCAACTACTGATTCTAATACAAAGTGCTGCAGTGCTAGTAAAGTGCTTATGGTACAATGTGCAAACTGTGCTATATGTTATAAAAAACAACGTACGGTATATATTCACCTAATGAGTGCTGCCCTAGGGAATGGTGCCCCGCTGTCCCCCAAAGAGAGGAATAAACAGTCCACGCGTTCCGTGGCTTCCTCAGGATGTGGCTGTATGTCAGGATGTATTAATTGACTGCCCGGAGACATACACCAAGCTGAATCTAAGATGTTCCCCAACACTCAAAACACCACGTAAAGCAGAGAGTACTGGTGAGTTCTGGTGCTCACTGGGGGATTCCCTGGTATGTTGGTGGCCCAGACTGTGTCTGCTCGTGGTGGCTGCATGGCTGACTATTTTCTAGTCATTTTCCACATGGTGCTTTACAAAGTTTCTCTTGTATACTATTCTATTTTCAATCATAACTTCCTTGATAAGTCTCCTTTAAATGCCCTTTATGTTGAAAAATAGAAAGTGCTGAAGAAACATCCGTTACAGACAGAGCTCTTAAGCTTGAATTGTGAAACGGGTTTTTCTGGCTAAATGCTGCGGCAGCTCAATTTCCACATGCTCAGTGTTCACAGAATAGAGACGGACATCTGTTTCTGGGTACATAAAGGAATTGCCGAGACCAGCAGGGGTGGATCAAGGGCAGTGACCATGACTCATTAGATGTCACAATATATAAGAGCAAAATGGAGTTTGTGCATCACTGGACAAAATCTCACACGGATTGGGGATACACAGGGAGGTCAAAGTATGACAACTGCTAATTTCAGAAAATATGTGTACTCACATGTCTCAGGGTAAACAAGCATGCTGCGGAAGACATTTTGCCACCAAATGTGAATATGGCCTTGGAAACGTATTACAAGTTACCAGTGCCTGCCTGGATTTCTGAGTTTGTACACATGCACTTATCTATGCGGATGCCCACAAGCTGGAGGGTGGTCTGGGTACCTCACACATGCTAATCTTTGCACAAGGCAAGGGTTGTATCTCATGTGCGTGAATGTGTGTGCATGCGCCCACTTGCTATTGTTCACACTCTGTAGTGCGACCTGCATCATAACTATACCTGATTCTACCTCTTTAGCCATCCTGGTTTTCACAGTGTTTCAGAGCTACCTTTCAATTTCAAATCCTTTTTTTTGTGGTGACCTGACTTTCTCGATTTACCCCTTTGGATTCATCCATTGCATTTCTCATCCGTCTGATCACACTTACTTTTTGGACTAACTACCCAGCTTTGACACTTAGCTTAACCTTTGCATGAGAACCTTCTCTGCCTGAACCAACCATTAGTCTGTTTACAGATGCATATTTTTTCACTTTGGCTTGTTATTATTCTTCCAGCAATACTCACCCGTTCCAGCCTCCTTAGGCTGGGTTAACAGACATTTCCCTTCCCACATATTTTCCTACCCACTCTAGCCTGCTCTTCCTTGTGGGGGCTCCGGTGAAGACAAGGGTTGGCCTTACATTCAGTTTCTAGGTTGATTGTCTTGTCTGATCTTCCTGTTATTAGACTTGCACAGCTGCCCATTCTCTAGTATGCCTGTACTGGCAAAGAAAATTCACTGGAGGCAGAGTGATGAAATGCCCTGAAAAAATGCCTTGGGTGTCACCAGAAGAAAGATGGCATTGCCAAAGAAAAGCCATGGGTGCCAGTTGGAGCAGAAGGGTATGTTGTCTCTGGCAAAAAAAAAGCCAAGGGCTTACCAGCAGAGCAGTGTCAAGTAAATATTAGCAGTGCATTTCTCCTCTCTAAAAATACCTTATTTCAACATGTTTTTAATTATAAGAAGCTAAAAGCAGAAATGGACTTCGCAATAGATATGTCATATTCACAAAAGAGTTTAAGTCCGTTTGTAAGAAGTGTGAGGATGGAATTCAGAGATGTGGAGTGTTTGCAGTGGAGGATAAGATGATTTCCTGGACGTAAGAGCTACATTTTGGCAGCTCCCGTCTGTAGGCCAAGCCGAGACTTCAGCTTCTATTTGTGAATACATCTGGTCGCGAGGATCCGCAGTGTTAGAGTACAAATATCTGCATGAAAAAACTCTTTAAGGGCTTTGCAGAATATCTTCCTGCAAAATTCCCGGCATAAATGCCAGCAACTAATGTTTGTCCTATTCAGGACGTATTATCATGTTTTTATGATAACACTGTACCCTCTATAGTCGAATGTATAGTATATTTTCAAGCGTGAGCAGCTGTAAATCAAGGGCGGTCACGGTACAAGGAAAATAAATGCCTCTTTAAGATTTAAGAATCTATAAGATTCCAGGGCCGATCACCTCCCTCACCGCGGGGCATCCGAGATCGGGATGAAACCCCCCCCCCCCAAAAGCCCCAAAAAACCTTACCTTATCGGCGACGGATCAGCCGCCGCCGCCTCCCGCGCGCCCCTCTAGCAGTGCGCGCCGTTTGTGAATGTCCGTCGCTGAAAAGGTACGTTTTTTGGGGGGGTTTCACACAGCGGGGCATCCTGATCTCGGATGCCCCGCTGAAGTGGACCAACACCCAGGATAGTGAAAATCCTGGGTGTTGGTCCACTTTAAGTTCCGTCCTTGAAATATATATATAACATTTCAAATGTCAGGCGCGTGTCCACCGGAGTATATTACTTTACACTTTTGGTTCCAATATGCATAACAATATTAAGGGGCACATCACCAGAAAACCTATGGAAAACGAAAATATCTGCACTTAAACTCGGTAAGACCAAAAGACAACTTCAAGCCTTTCTTGAGGCCTTGAGCTTCCCTAAAAATACTCTTACTCAGTCGTTTGAACCGTAATAGACCATAGACCCTCACTTTCTTTTTTCCACCGTATAGGCCACAATATATAATGCTCTACACGGGAGGGAGGCTTAGCGGGTGGGTAGGGGAAGGTGGTAGGTGGCACTAGGCTGCTGACTTTACTTTTTACTTTTCTCTCACTCTTCTTCATATGTTAATCTGCACGTAATCGCAGATATATATTCCCATAATGATGTTATATCTACCCAAACTTGGAAGCATATAATAAGTAATGATTATCAAGCTAAGTATCCATGACTAATACTGAATGGAAAAACATATGTAGAAAACGTGTCCGGCATCCTGAGCCCACTACCAATTATAAGGGCTCCGGGACGATGTATCCAGTTAGGCCTATAGTAAAAGTGTGTGGCCGGTCCTGGAGTCCAAATTAGTGCTAGACACAATGCCCCCACAGACTTCTATTGGCTGTTCAGGTTGAAGTAAAATTCCCTGGTGAACTCGCCCCTGATATTTGAACTGTTATATACATTTCAAGGACGGAACTTAAAGTGGACCAACACCCAGGATTTTGACTATCCTGGGTCTTGGTCCACTTCGGTGGGGCACCCCCGATCGGGGTGGCCCGCTGTGTGAAACCCCCCCCGAACCCCCAGAAAAACTCACCTCTCCCCGCTCCCAGCGCCGACGGACAAGCTGCGGACAAGGGGCTCCTCCACCGCCGCCTCCCGCGCGTCACTCTAGACGTGCGCGCGCCGGCCATTCACAGACGGCCGGCACGGGCGCGCGCACGTCTAGAGGGGCGCGAGGGAGGCGGCGGCGGCGGGCGGCCGCCGCCGCCGCCTCCCTCGCGCCCCTCTAGACGTGCGCGCGCCCGTGCCGGCCGTCTGTGAATGGCCGGCGCGCGCACGTCTAGAGTGACGCGCGGGGACTTGGGGTGTTTGGGGGGGTTTCACCCCGCGGGACATCCCGATCTCGGATGTCCCGCGGGGAGGGAGGTGATCGGCCCGGGAATCTTATAGATTCCCGGGCCGATCACCCCTGGGTGACGGTCCACTTTAAGGAGGCACTTTGTAGCCCCCCTTTTCCTTCTTTTTTTTTTTTTGAATTGTATACTATACCTTGTCATATAAGTAACATCTGAATTCTAGTAAAACAGGATCAGTACTAAAGAGATGATAAATGTTTATTTAGTATTTGAAGATAACACTGTGGTGGGAGTCTCTTTCTAAGGGAGGTTTGAATTTGAAAAGTGTAATCTTTCATTTCCTTTACCTTCAGGTTATGTACCCGTACTGACAAGATTGACATCAACAATAGTAGAACTAGCAGGGCAGTATGAGGGTTGTGATGGGTATTTAAAGGAACACTATTGCAAAATTGTGTAATATTACAAATCCATATAACCACGTCGGTTAATAAGTGGAAGGGTCACTCAAACTCCTGCCAAGCTTGTGGTTTATTCTCTCACGGTACGGATAAAATCCAGGGATTACAGGTTTAGTCTATCAGGGGGGACAGAGACCCCTGACGTCCTCTTCCTTCTATGAAAATAAAAAGCGTAATTCCTGCTAGACCAGTTTCTTAAACAGGAATGCTGCTCACCCTTGTGTAGACGCCACGAAATTCCTGGAATGCCAGAGGCAGTGGCTAAAAGTTTTGAAAGAGTTTTCCGGAAGTGGGCTTCAGAGGTAAATAACAGATCACATGACCTTCACTGTCGGGGGCATTTCAGGAATGTAGCTTAAGGCTATGTTCACATTTTGGGTTTTCACCGCATTGCAGGTTAAAGGCACCAACGCAGCACAGTTGCTTTCTGCCATGTGCCTAATATGAGGTGTGGGGCAGTGGCGGCGCTACCTGTCACCCTGCTTCGCACCGTTGTTTCCTGTTCCCATTGAGAGCAGATGCAATGGCCGCACAGGCACCTGGAGCGTGCAGCAGTGTCGCCGGGGGATGCAGGGGTGGAAGAAGAAGCAGGATCCAGCATCTTCTTCCTGTCTGGAGCTTGCAATAGCCACCACCTTGTGGTCCTTCAGTACTTCAGCAAAGACTCTGTGGAAGGACCCAAAGAGGGTGGCCCCTTTAGTGCAACGAAACGTTCCGGTTACATTGCTGGCCACTTTCATTGGCTGCGTTTTCTTTGTGACTCGTATTTCTACTCCAAGGCGACACAAACTGGAAGGTGTGAAACAGGTGTAAAAACACCTCAAAGTCATAAAAAAAGGTGCATAAATTGGTCCCCTAACCCCCCTCCTGCGGTCGGTGACATATGCTTTTAAAAGTCCCTGTCCAAGCACACACAAACTTTCTCCCCCTTCTCTCTCTTGGGAACAAGCCATTTCAAAAGCACCTCAAATGTCTCAATTATATGTAAAATCTGTATGTATTCTAAATGATGCCACTTTCTTTGTCTCAGTTTCTGGTCGTAGCTGAACTGAGAAGGGTGTATCATGGGGTAGCTTTATGAGTCATGAGCATGCTCTGCTGTGGTCCCACTGTGGCTTGCCATGCTCACTCATGCTGAAAACTCAGAAGAATAGCCTTTTTGGGTGTTGTCCTGACTAAATAAAATTTGAAAGAAATAAAGAATATATAAAAAATAATTTTGAAAGGAGGGGCAATTTTGGAGCCCTGCTATGGCTCCTACCCTGCAATGCAGGAAATGGAGGTGAAGCACACTGGACAGGCTTCAGGTATGCTGCTTGCTGCCTTATTGTTGCCTTTGAGTATACAGCCCCTTTAAAGTGGACCAAAACCCAGGATTTTGACTATCCTGGGTTTTGGTCCTTGCCCCAGGGGCACCCTGATAGCGCGTGCCCCGCTGTGTGAAACTCTGCAGGTCGCTGAAACAAGCCCACCTCTTCCCGGTCCTACGGCGAATGCTTGGCCGCTCGTCCAATCAGCACGCTTTGATCCGCTCATGTCAGCACGTCTAAGTGAGCGGCTCCAAGTGCTCTAATGGCCGCATCCCCCCACTACCCTCTAACAGGGAGCGTGCCTGCGCTGGCCATTCACAAATGCCTGCTAGACGGATAGAGCATGCGAAAAGGAGGTAAGTGTATGGGCGACCTGGGGGGTTTCACACATCCAAAATCGTGATGCCCTGGGGGGGGGGGGGGAATCGATGCCTGGGCCGATCACTGTGGGTTTTGGTCCACTTTAAGTAGATCTTATCCCATTCATACTGTATGTTACAAAATACATTTGCACATGCTTCTGGACTGTGTGGGATTAAAAGCAGAGTTGCACTTAGAGGGATGCTGTAGGGTTATCTGTGATATTATGTCCCACACCCCTTGGCCATTCCAATTTGGGATCCCCATCCACTGTTAAACATGGTAGCCCAACATCACAGGCCATATAGCAATGCAATCTGGGTATTGGGTACTTAAAAGCTTTGATAAGATAACAATTTTATTAATCATTTTTTTTATTTCTTTTCTTGTCTCAGGTTGCTCAGAAGGCCTCCAATGACCTTCACCCCACTTTATCAACATGTGGTTTTTGTGATGTCACACCAGAATTATGGAAGACCAGGAACCCCCGTCTAGCTCTTATGTGCACTTAATTAGAAGAAGTCGGGTAACATTGGTTACCTTCATTAGAAATGTAAATTGTTTGCTTGAAAATTTGAGAAGCCATAACTACTTTTCTGAAGAAGATGCTGAATATGTATTGCAGTGTGGAACACGAGCGGACAAGGTACATTTTACAATCTATCATGATAATAACCCATTTCTGGGTCTCAATGACCCGTTAAAGTGGAACAAATCCCGGGAATTTCACCTTCCCGGGTTTTGTCCCGTGCCCCCTGGGGGCATCCCGAATTGAGACGCCCCGCTGTGTGAAACCCCCAGTTTGCTCCACTGGCGCATCCGCGGGCTCTCATCCAATGAGAGCTGCCTGCCATGACTATGGGGTCAATTCAGAGCCTGGTGAGAAATCTCACTTCTTTTCTTGTCCCTTTCATTCCGGGGAACCCCCATCAGTAACGCATGGGTTAACCTCCGCCATAGGCGGGGACTGCAAGAAGAACAAACTAAGCTCCATTTGGCCTATATTGGGCAGGCTGGCCGGACACCCCAAGTTCTTTTCTTGCATGGTGGAGGCCTCTCTGGTGACACTCACTAGGTTGGGAGGAGTTTGTTTTTCTTGCAGTTCCCGTCTACGGCTGAGGTTAACCCACGCATTGTTGATGGTGGTGCCCCGGAATAGAAGATGACGAGAAAAGAAATTTACCAGTGAGTATACAAGTTTCCTTTTTTGAGAAAATTGCCATTCACTTTTATTGTCTACCTTGGGGCCGATTCTGAGCCAGGTGAAAATGTGCACCTAGTAGACAATGGACGTCAATGACAGTTTTCTCTCCTAAAAACGGAGTGAGAATTCTCACTTGGCTCTGAATCGAGCCCTATGTCATTTGGCAGACTGCTCTCATTGACTTGGGTTAGGAGTTGGGAGCACGCAACACCCATATCCCCAGCGGTGCACGCTCCCACCCCAGCCTTCACAACGATGAGAGGCGCCTGCTGAATTACGTGGTCACAGAAGCACGCACATGATGGAAAAGAGGGCAGGACCAAAGTCACCAAGTGGCCGCATGCCCGCATCCCTGTGCTCTGTACGAGCTTCTGTCCCCAATTCACGCTAATCAGAGCCGCTCGCTGAATTACGTCACCTCAGCGGCCGGCAGCTCTGATTAGACAGGGGCCCGCACAGTCGCCATTGGCCCGGGAAGAGGTGAGTCTGAATACAGCGATAGGGGGGGTTTCACACAGTGGAGCATCCTGGGGCAGAGATCAAAAGTGAAAATTCCAGGTTTTGTTCCACTTTAAAATGATCTAATAAACCAAAATGTTATTTATGCTGGATACTTGAAATCTTTTCTTTTTCTGGCTGGAGGATCTGGCTCTTTCACAGGAGACTGTATTGTTTATTTCAATCATCCCGTTCAGCATTGCTCAGTAAAATCATTAGCAATTAGTGCCTTTCTAAAGCACTATTATTTTCTAGGTGGCCATCATTTAATCAGGGAGCCTGATTTATTAAGTGTCAGCCTGGCCGGTGTTATTTATTTTTTTTACTTTATTGGCCTGGCCGGTGCCGATATTTGTTTTTTTACTGGTAATTGGGGATGAGAAAAGTATACCCGCAATTACAAGTAAAAATGCAATTGCTGACATTGCCAGGCCATTGGACAGTAAAGTAAAAAGAATACCTGCCAGGTGGCAACCATATCTGCAAATCACTCTGCTCTACTCTGCCCAATTGGTCTCGAAACGCGTAGGCCGCCTGCGGGGGTGACTGCCAACTCTCTACTGCCACACAGTTGAATAGGTTAGTGACTTGCTATTTCGTATGTCTCCTTCTATGTTTCCAATTCCTGGATTGGCTTGAAAAATATATTGTTTGCACATGTTGGATTTGAGATGGATGCACTTTATTAAGCACTCGCACATTTTTTTTTTGAATGTTTTTGATTATTGTATATTACGATAGGAATAATTTGTTTTATAAGATATTAATACATGCACTGATGAGAGAGACAGCTCCCCCTAGAGGTGTAAAACGCAGATGGCAAGAATTCTGTTTTTAATGGTGTTTTAATATGATGACAATAAATAGGACTACTATTGGTTTGTGTGTTTTTTGGGGGTGGTGAGAGGTAACCCCTATTTGTGTACAATATCTGCAAATCATGACTTGTTAGGTCCGTAAATATTTGGACACTGACACAATTTTAGTTTTTCTTTTACCTGTTTGCTGAAACATATTCAAGGTATAGCTATATAATGGACATGAAGTCCAGACTTTAAGTTAAAATTGGATGAAGGGTTTAGGAGTTTCAGCTCCTTAAAGCGGACCTTCAGCATCATTTAATGAAAAGCCCAAACCCTTAAACTATTTCCCAGCATCTAAAATTAATATATTTTAAGTTTTTAGTCACTCTGTTAAGGACTCTAGGATACGGGTGCCGCCATCTTGCCTCAGAAGCATCACATACTGAGGAGAGGAGAGCGGGATAAAGTGCAGGGAGCGGGCTTATAGCTGTGCTTTGCACAGAGAGCAGAGCTGGGGTCATGGAAAGGACAGCAATCCCAGAATGCAGAGCGACACAGTCAGAAGACACTTCCTGTTTGCAGGCTGCCTGATGGTGAGCCTCCATCTTGGATGTTTAAAGGCTCATAACATGCAGTAGATGCAGGTAGGATGATTTTTAATGTGATAAATCTGTATGTACAGGGTGTGGGAAACATATAAGATATGCTCCTATTCAAGCTCTGCTTTTACATGTGCCACGCTGTTTTTAAAGGGACCAAAAGTAATTGGACAATTGACTCAAAGGCTGTTTCATGGACAGGTATGGGCTATTCCTTCGCTATATCATTCTCAACTAGGCAGATAAAAGGCCTGGAGTTGATTCTGAGGCGCTGTTCTTGCCAATGAAAGAATTTGCTGTGGAGAAAACATGCGGTCAAATGTCTATGCAGGTGAAACAAGCCATCCTTAAGCTGTGAAAACAGAAAAAAACCCAATCCGAGAAGTTGCTACAATATTAGAAGTGGCAAAGTCTACAGTTTGATATATCCTAAGAAAGAAAGAAAGCACATCAATGCAAAAAGACCTGGACGCCCAATGAAGACAACCATGGTGGATGATGGCAGAATGATTTCCATGGTGAAGAGAAACTCTTCACAACAGCCAACCAAGTGAACAACACTCTCTAGGATGTAGGTGTATCAATATTCAAATCTAACATAAAGAGAAGACTGCATGAAAGTAAATACAGAGGGGTCCCTGCACGGTGCAAGCCAGATTGGACTTTGCTAATATGCATCTAAAAATGGCCAGCACAGTTCTGGAAGATGAACCCATGCTAAACCTCTACCAGAATGATGCGGAAGGCGTGGAACAGCTCATGATCCAAAGCATAGCACATCATCTGTAAAACATGGCGGGGGCAGTGTGATGGCTTGGACATGCATGGCTGCCAGTGGCACTGGGTCACTAGTGTTTATTGATGATGTGACGCCAGATGAATTCTGAGGTATTCAGAGACATACTGTGTGCTCAAATCCAGCCAAATGCAGCCAAACTGATTTGCCTGCGTTTTATAATACAGATGGACAATGGCCCAAAACATTACGCTAAAGCTACCCAAGAGTTTATTAAAGCAAAGATGTGGAATAATTTTGAATGGCCAAGTCAGTCACCTGATCTCAACCCAACTGAGACGCATTTCACTTGTTAAAGACTAAACTTCAGACAGGCCCATAAACGGCAAATGAAAACTGCTGCAGTAATGGCCTGGCAGTGCGTTAAAATAGAGGAAACACAGTAATGTATGGTGATGTCCATGAGTTCAAGTCTTCAGTCACTGCCAGCAAAGGGTTTGTCCATTTACTTTTGAGCTCCTGAAATGATTGTGTTCCTCACATGGCTGAACTTCAACTGCATCTGAATTGTTCTGTTCAGAATTCATTGTGGTAATGTACAGAACCAAAAGGACTAAATGTCTAAATATTTATGGACCTAACTGTATGATAACAAGATACGCCCAGAAACACTGAATCCTCTAAACAGGAGTTACTCCCATTAATTTTCTTATTTTCTATGGACAGCAATGACTTGTCTTTGGATGCCAGCAGCCCACTCCCTACTACTTGAAGGCGCTTAATTTTGTGTTCTGCAGACAGCTTAGGCCCTTCTTGGTCAGGTTAACTCTTAAAAAGTCTCATTTCCACATGGTGTTGACATTACTTGACACTACACAATAAAAACAAGTTAGTGTCTGATGTGCTAAATAGTCATTTTCTTGTTACTACATAGGTTAGTTTACTGAATGCACTCCCCCCAAACATCAGATAAAACAATAAAACTCTTCACAGAACAACCAGGTTATTCAGTGTTTGCGAAAATGCTTCCTTTGAAGAATCTATATTCTTAGTATACAGTACGTCCTGCTCCAGATATAGTACTTGCACTTGGGTTATCCTCCGCCAGATGGCGCTGCACTGCAGAGACATGCAAAAAACAGGCTCCTCCCGGCCCCTCAAATACCCGGGGACCTCCCACAAATCCCCAGATTTCTCTACAGTGCCGACTGCGAAGACATGAAGTATCACTCTCTCGCAGGTGAGCGGGGCTATTAAAGCCTGCGGCCCTGTTGGACTATTCCCACCCGTCCTCCTCGTGATGTGCCTCCCAGCCTGGGCTGCGCTGGTCGGGTGAAGGTAGGCAGCACCATGCGTGCTTATGGAGCCATGCTCCACCGCCGTCCCCTACCAAAGGGTAGGCGGTTTAGGCTGATTGTGAGCCTCTAGGGGATGCCCCTCCCGCATTATTGCCCATGCTCCGTGTAACGGTGGGCCCTGTACAAAGGGTCGCCATCCTCCCTCGTTCCCCCTCGTAGCTCGGGGAGGAAGAAAGGGGGGGGTGTGCCTGTAGTGTCTGTGTATGATTGCACGTATATGGCACTTTGTCTGTCTTTGGACTTTTATATATATATGGTGTCAGCCGCCACGCCTTTTTGTGTTTTACTCGTATAACTGCCGCCGCGCGCGTTTTTTCCTTCGTTGGATGTTCCGCGCCGTGCGGCGCGTTACCTCAGACACCTCTGTGTCCTCATTGCCCGATGTTGGACTTCGCGCTCTTCGGGAGGGCAGGGCCTGGTCTGGTGCGCTCCGCGTCATGGCTTGCTCTGGCCCGCCCTTCGAGGTACATGGCGCCATTTTGTCTGTTCACGCGCGACGCGTGGGACGTTCCTGCTTACTGTGGTCCGTAAGTTCCCTCTCGGGCGGCTTATACTCATTGTAGTGTGTCGGTTCTGACACCATTCTTTTCTCATTGTGTCTTTCAGACTGGTGAACACCATTGGCTTCTCCCGGCCCGGTGTATTTGATAGAGGGCCTTGTAAAATTCTCCCACTAAAATCCCTAGCGGGTCTTTGGGGCATCCAGGGTTGCTTATAGGGTCAATCCCTGCTGGCATATTGAGCCTAAATAATCACCATATGGAGGCATCTCAGAATTATGTGACCGGGGTCCCCCTGGGACAAGACTGGATGTGTATGGTGTGTGGACAACCCCATGCTGATGCTAACAGGGCACAGGTCTGCGTACCCTGTGCCGAGCAAGCACTGGCTCTGCAATCAGGCCTGCCAGTGGCTGCACCTTGTTTCAATTCGCCTATCTCCCCATGCTTAAATCTCACTCCTGCTGAGTCGCATACAAGTGGGGATTCGCAGCCTGTTGTGTCTTCTAGACGGCCTACAGCTGAACAGATTATTGCGAGGTTGTCAGAGCGCAAGGGCCCTGGTAAGAAGCAGCACTTGACGCCTCATGTTACTGTTTTCCCTATGGGAACTGAGGAGCTTACTACTCGGTGTGGTTATACCCCTTCTGAGGAAGGAGAGCTCTTCTCTGACTCAGGCTCATCTGATGGGCCAGGGAGTCATGACGATTCTGGCCATGAATACTGGGCCCAGAGTGACACTGATGATCTGTTGATTAAGGTCTTTGAGGTTCTGGCTATCTCTCTCCCTGGTGAGGCTCCCAAGCAGAGAGGGGAGCGTTTCCATACAGCAACAGCACGTTTGGAATTCCTGGAGCAGGCACATTTCCAGACTCTTGTGCTCAAGGAATGGGAGTGCCCCAGTGAACTGCCAGGGGTCCCAGGGGACTGGGATAGGAAGTACCCTTTCCACCCTGAGGTGGTTAATTGTTGGTAATCCCCCCCCCCCGTGGTGGATGCCCCGATCATAGGGGTTCCTAACCGCCCCTTTATTGCAGCCCCTGATTATACTACCCTTCGGGATGCTGAGGACCGGCGCATTGATCTGCTGGCCTCCCACACCTTTACATGTGCAGGGACGGCACTGCGCCCGGTCTGTGCCGCGGCTATTACTGCGGCTATTACTGCCGTGGCCGCTAGAACCCTAATTGGCAAGATGCTTGCTTGTCCCCCCGATGATTTCCCCTGGGATGTGTTTAATGCACTCTCCAGTTGTGATATGTTTGTAAAATGTATCCTATTAGTGTTGGATGACACCATTAAAATGTGTGCAAGAACTTCTGCCCTTGCGGTGGCTATACGTCGCTTGGTCTGGCTGCGACAGTGGGGTGCTGACGATGCTTCTAAAAAGACTCTTACCGGGCTTCCCTTTAGAGGGCTATGCCTGTTTGGGGCCCGTCTAGACCTGTTTGGTAAGAAGGGTAAGTCACTGCAACGCAGGCGGCCGTCTCGACCTCCTCGGGGCAGGGGCACTCCTCCCCCCCCCCCCCCACCATAGTGTTAAACAAGAACCAGGGCTGTCCATCGCGGACTCGTGTAGACTCCTGCCCTGGGAGCAGCAGACAACGCCCTGGCCCCTCCGGCGGGGCTAAGCCTAAATCTTCCACCAAGCCCCGTCAAGCATGATGGGGCGCCCTCGCCCATTTGGGTGAGGGGATGGCTGCGACACTTTGCTCTTGTCAGGAGGCATCACGCCTCATACTGGTGGATTCAGGAGGTAGTGTCCTCCAGATGCAAGATAGAGTTTGCTGCGCGGCCTCCTCCAAGATTATCAGGTCCCAGGTACTCCTGGTCCCTGCCTCTGTTCAGGTACTGGCGCAGGCCATGCAAGGCCTGCGGGGTCTGAGGGGTCACTTGCAGATTGCCCTTAACAGGCAGAGGCAGGGGCCGCTACACCAACCTTTCCACAATCCCCCAAAGGGATGGGTCAGTCTGGCCCATTCTGGATTCACAGGTTCTCAGCAATTCTCCAATTACAGGCATTTTCTGCATGGAAACTCTGAAATGGGCCATCAGCGCCTTGCGCCCAGGGGGCTTCTTGCCGCCTGTGGAGCTCTAAGATGCTCATGTTCACATCCCTGTGCCTTCAGGACACCGAGGCTCTTCAGGTTTGTGTTGGAAGTCCAACACTGCTAATTGTGGCCTTGTTATCTGGCCTCTCTTCAGCTCCCAGAGTGCTCACCCAGGTGCTGACGGGGGTGATGTCTCTGATGAGACCAAGGGGCGTCCGCGCGATGACCTACCTGGACGTCCTTTTTCACTTCCCAGTCTCTACGTCAGGCTAAGTTGGATACCCGGCTGGTGGTGTCCATTGGAGTCATTTGGATGGGTGATCAATCACCCCAAGTCCTCATTGTCCCCTTGATTGGTAACTCCATTCCTAGGAATGAATCTGGATTCGGTTCAAACGAGAATCTTCCTTTCTCAGCAATAAAGTGGACAATCTGGTCGCATGGGCTCAGTCCCTCATTGCTGTCCCGATCCCTTCACCAGGCAGGGTTGCAGCTGGTGGGCCCGTTGGTGGCTTTGCTCAGAAGAGGTCCCTTATGCTCAGTTCCCCTTGGGCCCTTCTGCGACTTCTATTGTTAATACAGGACAGGGATCCAGCATCCCTGGAGCAGGGTCTATGTGCCTTCCCACTTGGTAAGGAGGTCCCTCTTGGAGTGGATGAACTCAAGGAACCTGTCTCGGGGCAGTTCCTTCTTGCCCCTTCCTGGAAACGGTCACCATGGATGCCAATCTATCAGGTTTAAGGGGGGGGGTTTCTTCTGAAACTCCCTTCGGTTCTGGGGGAGGTGGGGCTCTTAGAAGGTCCATACACCTATCAATGTTTGAAACAGTGAGCGTTTTCAGTTGGATCTATCTCGCTTGACTACTCTTCTGGGCCTGCCTGTTTGGGGGCGCTCGGTCTGTCTGACGACAGTGTCCTACATTAATTATTGGGAGGGGCCTGGAGCAGGAGGACCCTCCAGGAAGTGTCTATGATCCAAATCTGGGTGGAGACAATGTTCCCTGCATATCGGTGATATTTGCTCCGGTGGGGGTCCCTCTGCGACAGGATGTGCTAATCCCTGTGTCACTATGGGGTCCAACCAGTTGTGGATCTGTTTGTGTCCCGTCACTATCACAAGCTCTCGGCCCTTGTTTCCCTGTCCCAGGATCCTCTGGCCGTGGTCCGGATGCCTTAGTAACGTCATGGCTGGACGTTCGGTTCTGTATGTCTTTCTCCATTCCCCCTGCTAGGCAGGGTTCTGCGCAAGATTGCTCTGGTAAGGGGACCAGTGATTCTGGTGGCCCCCGGGTGCCCTAGTGTGGTTTGCAGACGTGGTACCGAGGGCCAGCTCTGCTCACTCAGGGCCCCTTTACGTCACCCCAATCTGCAGACTCTGGCCTAGATGGCCTGACTGCTGAAACATCCATCTTGATAGTGCCAGGCTTATCTGTCTCGGTGATTAAGGCTATGGGAAGACTAGGAGCAAGCTTCTTCTTCTTCCATCTGTTATAGGGTATGGCGTACCCATATTGATTGGTGTGAGTCTAGGTCTCTTCCCTGTCGGGCGTTCTCGGTTCCCAGGGCTCTAGAGTTATTACAGCATGAGTTGGAGTTGATTCTCTAACTCAGTAATCTGATGGGTCAGGTTCTGCCCTGGCCGCCTTACTTTAGAAGTCTTTTGTTCAGTTTTCCTTGGTTAAGACTTCTTTCGGGGGTATTCAGGTGCGTCCCCCATGTAATCCTATGGTCCCAACCTATGCTATGGGGTGCACCACCTATAACTTATGTTGTTGTGCTCACTCTAAACAATTCCAACCATTCCAATGGGAGCGGCCGTGAAAAACACACCTCCCTCCCTATGAGGAGCACCAAAAATTATACCAAATCTCTATGTTCAAAATTTATTGTTACATATAGATACATAAAATACACATACACTAAATTACACATGACAAAAGACAATTAAAAACAATTATTGGGTCCCAATTCATATTACTATCTCAATATATCTCCAAACCCCAGTCCTGGGGGATCTAATATAAAATGTGTTGTGATGCAGACAAAGCTCCAATACTGTATAATTAATAAAAGGGCAAATATATTCCTATAGATGAGGTACTGGGGTCTGTGCATGCAGAGGTGAACTACCTCTACACCCACTTACCCCCGTATCTGTGCCGGTACTCTAAGGACCCAAATGGGGTCTCTGTAATACTCCACAGCCCTATCCACAATGTGTAGCTATAATATATTAAAATGTACAAAATAGAATAGTGAAACAGATTTTTTCAAAAATGCATCTACTAAGCAAAAACACTGTGCAATATCTCTAAACTAAAGTGCTAAGTGCTATATCAATGTATCCATAAATACATCCTATATACATCTAATAAATCTATATAAATCCATACCCCAAACAAATCTATTCCCTAAATGAGTGAAATATAGGTAATAAAAAACTATACAATCAATAAACAATATACAAATCCACAACCATTCAATAAAATGCTGCATATATAATAATCAATATGACAGGTGGTGTGGGATTCACAAAGAGCTCAAAAGGCACAAATAGGTGTGCCTGCACAGTAAACCAAGATTATACTACCAGTGCCCAAAGTTACTCATATAAGGCAAGAAGCATGAAGCATGTCAGCAAGGCATCACTGAAGAGGGACTGCAAGTAACCCGGCCACCCGCGTCCGCCGCCCCCGTGCGGCTTCAGAAGGGTGAAGGTAAAAACTAATGGTCCCTGTTGGGATTTGTATTTGATTCTGTCTGCCTTGCAGGGCTTTTCCCTTGGTCCTATTCAGGATGCTGTCTGGCTGTTCTTACTCTCAAGGTTGCCCTTCTGGTGGCTGTTACTTCGGTCAGACGTGTGCCTGGCGGGCGGCTCTGTCTATCTAGCCCCCATTCTTTGAGATCACCAGGATGGGTGGTGTTCCGCCTGAAGGTGGATTTTCTACCTAAGGTGGTGTCTTATGTTCATTGTTTCAAGATGTTGTTCTTCCTTCCTGCCTTATTCCTAGCAACCCTGAGGAAAGGGTTCTGCATTCCTTGAACAGGTGTTGGAAGTTTTTTTTTCCTCGGTAGTCACTGTGTCCCTGGAGAACTGATGTTCCTTTGGGCCTACGGCCACTCCATCCTGAATGTGCCCGATCTCATCTGCTTTCGGGAGTTAGGCGGCTTTGACCATGGTCATTACTTGGATGGGATGGTCCCTTCTGGTCCTAGGAAAGGGTTTTTTGGCTTTTGCAAAGTCTACTGTTATCGATTGGATTCGTCAGGCTGTTACTCAGGCCTATTCCTCCAAGGGGAAGAATCTTCCTTTCGCTTTACTTCTTACTCTACTCATGCCTTGGTGCCTCTTGGGCTTATCGGCACCAGGCTTCTGTTGAGCTGGTTTGCTGGGCCGCTACCTTGGCCTTCTGTTCATACCTTTGCTAAGTTTTACAAGGTTGATGTTAGGGCCTCAGCTCATGCTGTCTTGGCCGCATGGTTATGCAGGTGCCAGTGGTTTTAAACTGTCTGCTGCATTTTTGTTGGGGATCCCACCCTACTTTATGGACACTGCTATTGGATGTCCCAAGTGCAAGTACTATATCTGGAGCAGGACGTACTGTATACTAAGAATAATACAATTCTGTGAAATACTCACCTGTAGAATTGATATTATTTGTATACAGTACATCCTGCTCC
Source organism: Gastrophryne carolinensis (assembly GCA_027917425.1). NCBI lineage: Eukaryota > Metazoa > Chordata > Amphibia > Anura > Microhylidae > Gastrophryne > Gastrophryne carolinensis. Next base: position 52,514,523 of record CM051239.1, read on the forward strand.
ACCCCACCCTGTTTTTGCATTATTCTGGATCCCCTGTATGGTGATTGTTACCATTGTTATAGTTACCAGTTTTGGTGGTTTTATTCTCCCGGCTTCTTATTCACTGCTTTTCAATGCTGGGGATTTGTGGGAGGTCCCCTGGTATTTGAGGGGCCGGGAGGAGCCTGTTTTTTGCATGTCTCTGCAGTGCAGCGCCATCTGGCGGAGGATAACCCAAGTGTAAGTACTATATCTGGAGCAGGATGTACTGTATACAAATAATATCAATTCTACAGGTGAGTATTTCACAGAATTGTATTTTTGCTCCCCCACCCCAGGTACATTACTGTTTGGATGTTTTCTGCTCCAAGGGGAGTTGATGTGTTTTTGTTTTTTTTTTTGTTTTTTAAACATTCTATAGGACGCATTGGTCCACTTTAGGAAGGCAGGTAATAGGGGTGCCGGGGGTTAACGGCAAGTCACCCGCTAGCTAGCCCCCAGCCTTGTGAACTGGTATATGGGTCTCATGGACCCCTTACCAGTTCACAAGGGGTTAAGTGTAAAAAAACACACACAGAAACAAGCAGAAAAAATATTGTATTTTTTTTTTTTTTACTTTTTAATACTTACCTCCCATCCATCCCTGTGTCCCACGCTGATCAGTCTGGCTTCTGCTTCTCCTGCTGCAGCTGAAAGCCTTTTATAGCTGCTAGACGACAAAACATAAGGGGTTAGGGGGACCCCATTTTTGGGGGGAATTTTAAGGGTTAAAAACACATAAGAAAAAAAAATTATCTTTATTTTTTACTTTACTCACCTCCGATCCTCTGTCCCCCGGCGATCTGCGATGACAGTCTGCTCGGGTGTTTGGAAGAGAGAGCCTGGGGAGGGGGGGGGGGGGGGGCGATCTCAGCCCTCTCCTCCAACCACCCGAGCAGACTGATTTTCTGTCTCGGGTGCCGGCAATAAGAGGCGGCTGCTGGTGACATCACAACGATGTCACCGCCCCCAGGGGGCGGGGCTAGCAGACCCGTTCCAGGAAGTGGGGGGGGGAGGAATTTCTGCCCTCTCCTCACCACGGAAGAGGCTTGGGGGGGGGGAGGGCGATCGGAGGACCCGTCGGGAGACAGTGCGGCCTCAGGTAAGTACCGGTAAATGTAATTTTTTTTTTTTTACAGTTAGCAGCTGCTGCTGCCGAAGTGGGGGGGGGGGGGGGACCTATTCCAGGGGCTCTCCATGGGGGATCGGATGGCACCAAATTAAAGAGGAGACCCGGCTGGATCCAACCTGGGGTCAGGTGAGTATTTTTATTAATTTTTTTTTAACTAGCAGGGGGGGAAAGTCAAGCATGTAACACCTATGTGCTTGGCACACGAGTACGTAGGTGTTACGTGCTTGGCACTGAAAGGGTTAAATGCCAGTGGAGGGCACATCTGGGATTTATAGGAGGCATTTTGCAAATTTTGAATAATCTGGTCGCTCCACGGAGAGAATCTTTGGGTTTTTTTTTATTGTTTTGTATGACTAGATATTAGCCTAGCATGTGAAGATTTTGGAACTCTGTATGCAACGTGCATAAACTATCATTTCATAGCTCACCTCCTAATAGCTGCTCTCGGCCGTGGCCTTAATTAGCATTTCAATAATCACATAATTAGCATTTGAATTGAACAAGACACTAGAATTGAACAAGACAATAGAGCCTGCTTATCATATAATTACTGTGAATTAGAAATGACTCTGCTGGTGTGTATAAATTGATTCTATCTTATGCATAAGAACACTATCAACAGGGAGAAAGGAGGAGCAAAGCCAGAATGTTTGAAGCATAACATCGGACTCTTAGAGAACCTGCCTAATATGTTGTTTATAATTCACCATCACAACTTCAAGGGCCATGCCCCCTTTTTCAGAGAATAAAAATAAACTGGAAACCTTGATATCTCGAACATTTTTTCGATTTAAAAGCAGAAAACGGTTTAGGACAGTGCCAAATGTAGCCGGACTCAATGGTATAACAATTGACTTTGTCTGCTGTATCGCTTTAAGCTAAGAAAAGAACAGAACTGCATAACATGCATAAAAAAAAAAGTATATAAAGCAATACACACAGGTACTCATCAACACTTGGAAACAGGCTGTGAGAAATCTAAGCAATTACTGTGATGATATGTGAGTCACAAACTACTGGTTGAGACCTGCATGGTTGTCTTAAAGAGGACCAACACCCAGGGGTGATCGGCCCGGAAATCTATAAGATTCCCGGGCCGATCACCTCCCACCCCGCGGGACATCCGAGATCGGGATGTCCCGCGGGGTGAAACCCCCCAGAAACCCCAAAAACACCTTACCTGATCCGCCGCCGCTTCCGCCGCCGCCGCCTCCCGCGCGCCGCTCCAGACGTGCGCGCGCCCGCGCCGGCCCTCTGTGAATGGCCGGCGGGGGCGCGCGCGCGCCGAGAGTGACGCGCGGGAGGCGGCGGCGGCGGAAGCGTCTTGGACGTTCCTGATCCCCGCCTGGACGTTGGCGGGGATTGGCTGCGGCGCTCACGTGGGAGCGCTGAGAGGTGAGTTTTTTGGGGTTTCTGGGGGGTTTCACACAGCGGGGCACCCCCGATCGGGGTGCCCCGCCGAAGTGGACCAAAACCCAGGATAGTCAAAATCCTGGGTGTTGGTCCACTTTAAAAGGTATACTAAAAGTTTTCACCTTTACAGGTTCGTCAGCTTCTTGATCTGGTTGAAAATAAGGGGGAAGAAGTGGCTGAATGTTTCGTATACATCCTGAAGAAGGTCCCTGAGGCTTACTTTGATCTGAATCCATGGCTGAAAGAGATTGATTTTCAAGCTTCAGAACAAATCAGCAGTTTACACATTACAAACAATGATCCCGGTATGAAATCTGACTATGTTATGATAATGGTACCATAAATTGTGGCATCAGTAGACTTTTTATTTATAGCACAGGCGTTTTCTAAAAAAGTACCACCTGGATGGTACGTATGTGTTTTTGGCACCAGTGTTAAAAAAAAAAAAAAAACACACATACACATACAAAACAACCATATTAAAGTGGACAAAAACCCAGGATTTTGACTATCCTGGGTTTTGGTCCTTTCCCCCGAAGCACCCCGGAGAGGGAGATGCTCTGCTGGGTGTGAAAACCCCCCAGGTCACCCAATCTAACTCCTCTTTCCACGGTCCTACAGCGCATGTGCTGCCTTTCCTCCAATCGGCGTGCTCGGATCCACTCCCGCCCCTTCTTCTAAGCCTTTGTCTAAAGGAGCGGACCCTGATACCCGGTGGCCGCATCTCTCGCTACCCTCTAACAGTGTGCTCTTGCCGGCCATTCACAAATGGCTGGTGTGGGTGTGCGCCCTGCTAAAGGAATAGTGGGGAGATATTTCAAAAGATAAATCATAAGGTGATATTGTAAACCTTGATATATCGGCCATTTCTTCTGCTCTTTGAAAATTGAAAAAGTTTGTCTGAAATTGCTGATACTTCCATCAATTTCTGACACCTATTTATAGCTTGTGCATGCACCTATTGCATAATCACTTGAAAACTTAGGAACCCCTGCACATAAACATTTGTGTTTGCAGGGTGGAAGAGTGGCACAGTTGCCAATGTACATAGGTTAGTGGCAGAAAAAGTGCACAACCACAAGTCACACTAGTTTTGGGGCATACAGAAAGACATGGTTCTTTGCTTCTTGTACCACCAGCACAGGTCCTGTTAGTAACATCATGGATAGTTAAACAGCACCAAAGCCCTCTATGCCAGGCCCACAGTATAAACAAACTTTACTTATAGGTCCTTACTCCTATGGAAGGACCTGAAAACAGCTGCACGCCTTTGCACAACTAAAACTCCACTAGTCGACCTACTGCAAGAAAAAGTTAAGTATATCTGTAATGCAGGGCTAACGGGTGGGGGAGTCAGCGGGTTTGGCTTCCCGCTGGCCCTGACCTTCCCTGGCACATAGTTCCGTGGGCAGGTTAAGGTTTGCTTTAGGCGGTTCCAATAGTGAAATTATTGCAGTTAGGATAACATTGCAACTAAGTCGTACTTATAAAAAAGTGAAAATGGAAATGCTAAAAAAGGGAAATACTTGGGAAAGGGTGGCAGTTATATTAGTAGTAACCCATCATGTCTTTTCCTTTTTTTTGAGTGGAACTGGTATTCTTACTGGTCTCTGTGGACACCCTGGCCTATTCTTTCTGTTCTTTTTTTTTAGTTTTCACTTCTCTGATTTGTAACTGGTGAAATTTTTAGGTCATTTCTGTAAAGGTTTTTAATATTGCTCTGCTTTTTTTTTTTTTTTTCTTAATTGCAGTATCGCTGTATAGCAGAAAACTTAAACAGGAGCTATGCTGTGACTCTAACTTCATAAAGTCCTACACCCAGAAGGAAGAGATGATGCTTCAGGAAACCTATGTTAATGGAGTCATGGAACTAATCAATGGCAACAATGAAACGTCCGGTCGAGTGGAAAGCATCAGCTCTTTGTTTGACGACACTGGGGTGATCAATAATCTTGCCGAAACAATTTTTATCTTTGGCGACGCTGGCATGGGAAAGACTCTTTTGACCCAAAAAATGCAAAACACATGGGCCAAGGGACAATTGTACTGTGACGTGAAATTCTTTTTCAGGTTTCGATGTCGGATGTTTATCAATTTCCCATCGAATATCCAGCTCTCGTTGAAAGATTTGATTTTCAGATATTGTTGCTGTCCAGATCAGGATCCAGGTGAAGTCTTTCGGTATATTCTCAAGTTTCCAGAAATGGTCCTGTTCACTTTTGATGGCTTTGATGAGGTACATTCCAGTTTTGATGCAAACAGCGTTCCTGAAGTTTCCTCACCCAATGACTCTACTCACCCCGCAGCATTACTGTTACACCTTCTAAGTGGCAAATTGTTAAAGGGCTCAAAAAAAGTCCTAACCGCAAGGACAGGGTGCGAGATCTCTAAAAATTTTGTCCGTAAGAAAATTATGTTGCGTGGCTTTTCTACACAGAACCTGGTGGAATATACCAAGTTATTCTTCAAGGAAGCTAGCGTTCAGCAGTCTGTTTTAAATCATCTCAAGGCCAACCACAATTTTAGCAGCTTATGTTCAATACCTTTATTTTGCTGGATAATATTCAAGTCGTATGAGCACTTTCATTCTATGAATGAGAATCATGAGTTTTCAAGCCAATCCATAACCCTTACAGACATTTTTTTACTCATAACTGAAGTTTACCTAAACGTGTCTAGTAAAGAAAAAACAAGAAGCCAAACTGAGGTGTTTCGAAATGGAAAGGACACTCTGCTGTCCATTGGAAGGCTAGCTTCTAACGGAATGGAGAATTCAGTGTTTGTTTTTGATGAAGATCACATCTCATCACAATGTATTACTGAGAAGGCTCTTCAGTTGGGCTTCCTCAGGCCAGTGGCAAACTACAGTGGATGTGGTGGCAGTGCTTCCTTTGAATTCTTTCACATGACCCTTCAGTCGTTCTTTACAGCGTTCTTTCTGGTTGTTGACAGTGACGTTAGCACTACAGAACTTCTGAAATATTTCCGCCATTGCAGACACGCCCAGCAAAAGGAACAAAACTGCTTCCTGCAGGCCTTTGCTTGTACGAGAAAGAAAAAACGGTCTGATCCATTTACAAATAATGACCACTTCCAGTTTGTTAACCTCTTTCTATGCGGGCTGCTGTCAAAACCAAAGCACGATCTTCTAAAGAACTTAATCCCATCTTCAGATTTAAAGTTAAAGAGGAAAGCTCTCAAGGAACAGCTTTTCAAAAGTGTCAAATCTCACCTGAAAAACCTGCCCAGAGCCCCGTTTCTGACGTTTAGTCGTGTTCACGCGCTGCCTCACTTCATCTGGATGGTGCGATGTATATGTGAGACCCAAAATGAGGAGGTGGGGAAGCTTGCAGCTAGAGGGATATGTGCCGATTACATTAAACTGACTTTTTGCGGAGCTTCCTCCTCCGATTGCGGAGCAATTTCCTTTGTCCTGAATCATTACCGCAAACAGATGGCTTTGGAGCTGGACAATAATAACATTAATGACTATGGAGTAAAGGAGCTTATACCATGCTTCAGGAAACTCCTTATTGTTAGGTGAGACATTTTCTACATTCAAGAAATGTTGCTTTTGTTTAGAAATTCATGGTCTGTGTAAGTCGCGCACACACAAAATGTAAGGGCTTCCCCTTGGCAGGGGGTTTGCTGCACTGCCTATTTTTTGTGTTCAGGGTGGGTTCTGCCACACTGCCTATTATAGGGCTCTTTGTAGGGAGGGTCTGCACTTTGATTGTTATGGGGTTAGTGGAGGGGGGAATTCTGCACACTACCTGTTATTTGTTCATGAGGGGAGGATTCTGTACACTGCCTGTTATGGGGTTCTTGGGGGAGGGGATTCTGTACACTGCCTCTTATGGGGTTCTTAGGGGAGGAGATCCTGTGTACTGTGTGTTACAGGGTTATTGGGTGGGGGGTTCTACACACTGCCGGTCATGCAGTTCTTCGGGGGGGGGGTCTGCACACTGGGGGAGTCGCACCTGTTTCTAGGCCGATCTTAAGGTCTTATAGTGCGAATAATATGGTAATATACTATATAAACTCAGTGGACACTGGTGAAGAGGCAGACTAATGTTACCAAGCCTCTAGGAGTTATTTAGACTGGACTGTCTCTTTTTTAACATCTGCTCAAAGTTCAGAGATACATTTCATCAGTAAATATTGCTTCCTTTCAGTGTTCAAGTGCACCGAGAGGTGAAACATTTACTGAATACCAGTTTTGTTCATTGTGCGGGAGCCCTGAGCTGCATGAAACCAGCACAGCTTTAGTTAATTACAGAATGTTTTTACATATCCTACCACTGAATAACATTCACACTTGTTTTGTGCTGCCATTGAATAACATTCACACGTGTTTTCAGTGTGCTGCACTTAAAATACGTCTTGCAGAAGTTTTTTCACAATAATTGCCTGAAACCCACTTACATCTTCATATCCGCTGCCAGCTCATTTATTTGGGTGTGACATCACATAGTGTAGGTATGAACGCAGTTTGGATGGAGATGTGGTTTCTAATGTGGCAGCAGATACTTCTTACAGCTGTGATTCCTGCAACTCCAAAGAAATAAAAGTGGGCATGGACCCAGAGATGTTTGTTTCTGCTTCTCCTTTATTAGGCCATCCCTGTGCAAGAGGCCAACATCATTCCCATGATAGGAGAGACAATTCACAGAAAGCTAAAAGTTCTCTTTTCTGCAGAAAATGGAAGTTATGACAATATTCAGTGGCATCAGAGTCCTATGCGCCCCAGGTCAAACTTTGACTGTGATCATTGCACCAATGACCTATATAACCCCTCTTCCAAATTAATTCTTTCCTGACTCATTAAAGATGTCCACAAATCAATATCTTGGAGCCTTTATTATAGCTTTTTTTCTTATTAGGATGTGCACTTGGCAAGTGGTCTGTTTTATAATTAAGGTAGATGTGAAATATTCTCATTTATAACCATCTCCAGGCCTCGCACTTGCCTTTTTTTCTTTTCTTTTCTGCTTTATCAGATGGTAGAGTAAGCGGAGTGTACCTACATTTGATGGGAATATATTAATACTTTTGGTAACCCTTTGATATTTCATTTTTTCTTATTTTAATCCATCCTGGGGCACAGGTACAGTATTAAGATGCTAGTGATTTTTTTAATCCAGGGCTAGATTCTCTGAAACCAACAACTCCCAGCATATATAACACCATTTCCTGCCTCCTAATGCTACAATACTACCTTTCAGGGCTAGCGAAAATAAACTGCAGAATGAGTGTGAAACATGTTCTTTCCTCACATTTATTTGTCCTTTTTAGCAAAGACTTTAACCCCTACAACTTCTGGACACACTCCCAGGGACCCTTGTTGGACAGATGTTCCATTATACGGATGTAGATCGGGCTCTGGCCTAAACCGTCCCTCCAGGGCTGTGCCTCCTCTCAGCTCGGCACAGGAAATACAGTTCCTCATCTAACTCTCCAGCACACCACCTTGCACATTTGGACTACCAATACTAGTTCAAGTTGGTAGTCCAGACCACTCCAGATCTCTTTCATTGCTTTAATGGTGCTCTCAGAGCTACCATTCAGGCCAAACTAACCCCTCCCTCCTCCCCGGCCAGCCTCCTCCTAGCAAGTGCTTGTGGTCCCAGTGCAGACATTATTATTATTAGTATTAATGTTTATTTATATAGTTCCATCATCTTCTGTAGCACTTTACACGGTATTACAGACAAGGTAAAACCTATAGTACAGGGAACAATACAAACTAGATGCTACAAGGTTTAAACCAAGTGTTGTGAGCACAGGAGACAATAGGAAAGAGAGCCCTGTTCTCAGCTCCAAGGGCCACGTCCACATGCTTCAGGAGAGAAGTGGTTGACTCCAAAGCAATGTAAAATTACTTTCTTTTGAGATCTATTCTTGGGCATAGCTCAGGTGTAGCTGCTGCAACTACATTGGTTGAACCTAAAATCTTGGACACCCTGACTGTAAGTATTGCTCGTTTGTTTACAGCAATGGTTCCCAAGCTTTCTTACCTTGCGAGCGACATTCGACATCCTTGAGCCACTTTCGATATTGTCGTCTGCGCAAACCCCCCCCCCCCCCCCGCCCCAAAAAATACTCGACCCCCCTCAGTAGCAGAGCAATAGGGTTAAATTGTAGCGTCATGCATGGAGAGTACATTTTTTACTTACCTTCAGCTGCAAAGACAGGTAAGCTGTTAAACTTCTCTGGCTGCCAACCCATTAACCCAAGGCAAGCCACGAGCCACGCAGCAAGGGTCCGCGAGCCACGTGTGGCTCCCGAGCTACAGGTTAGGGACCAGTGGTTTACAGGGTCACTGTTGTTGCATAGCGTTGTGTTGCTTTTTCTTCCAACGGCTTACTACCCCACTACTTGCTGCTACTGGGAAATTAGGAGGTGGGAAATGGTGGTGTGTATGCTTGTACCTTTCAGAGAATCTAGCCCTGGAGGATTAATCTATGAGTATGGTGAGTAAGTACAGAAAAATTTTAAGCATGTAATATTCTGTCACAGGCTAAGTGTCAATCAGATTGGAGATGAAGGCGTGAGAGTATTAGCTGAAGAGTTAACCAAGTATAAGATCATCACCTCTCTTGGGCAAGTAAAGCTATGTTATTATTATCACGTAAAGCTTTTATTGCTATCAATGTTTTTCTATGGCACCACACCAACATGGTTTACATTTCTTATAACACAAGAAAAGGGACATAAAAACAAACACCCAGTATTTAAAGTGGACCAAATACTCACCCCTCAGACCATCCCATCACAAAATCTTTGATTATATGTAGAGTACCGTAATTTTCGGCCCATAAGACACAGTGTGGTGAAAATGTCAGTACGTCTTATTGGGTGAATGTAAAAAAAGTGAAAAAAAAGTATACTTACATTACGTGCCCGCTGTCCCGGCTCTGTTGCCGGCCCCGCCTCTCTGGCTGACACTCAGGTGTTTGTCTCAGCGCTCACTGACACCTGAGAGGCAGTGGCGGCACTAGAAGCCAGAGCGGGGACAATGTGTCCTCTCTGACTTCCAGACCCGCCACTGCCTCTCGGGTGTTAGTGAGCGCTGACACAAACCAGCGCGTGCCGAGAATACTTTTATTCTAAGCATACAGCACGTCCTGCTCCAGATATAGTAATAACATGTGGGTAATCCTCCGCCTCCGGCGCCGTGCACTGCAGACATGTAGAAAACAAGCTCCTCCCGGCCCTACATATACCGAGGGACCTCCCACAAATCCCCAGATTTCTCTGCAGTGCTGAAACTGCGAAGACATGAAGTATCACGCTCTCGCAGGCGAGCGGGGCTTTACAGCCCGAGGCCCAGCGGGACTATTTCCACCCGTCCTCTTTGTGAAGAATATGCCTCCCAGCCTGGGCTGCGTTGGTCGGGTGAAGGTAGGCAGCACCTAGTGTGCTTACGGAGCTAGACTCCACCGCAATTCCCCACCATAGGGTAGGCGGTCAAGGCTAATGGTGAGCCTTCAGTGGATGCCCCTCCCGCATCATTGCCCCACGCCCCGTGTAGCGGTGAACCCCGAGTGCTGGGTCACCTTCTCCCCTAGTTCCCCCTGTTAGTGGGGGGGAAAAAGAGGAGGGGGGTTGTGTGTACGTTGGCCTAACCTTGCCCTATTACACTGTAAGCTTATAGCCTTTAACGGTTACCAGGGGTCAGAGCCGCACTTCAAACAGTGATGTTAGGTTGGCCGCAGCGCCTTTAATGTACTTTGACTTGCCGCGTACGGCGGCTCTGTTTCGCGACGCTATGGCGTTTATTACTGTCTCCTTTTTTTCTGTCTGGTTACGCGCTTAGAGCTTCGCGCTCTCTGGGGGGCGTGGTCTGGTTGGGCGCGTTCCGCGTCATCTGCAGCTCTGGCCCACCCTTCGAGGTTTGCTTGGCGCCATTTTATCGGTCTCCCCGCGCGCGCGTGGTCACGATCCTCCTTCCTTGGTTACTGTGAGTGCCCTCTCGGGCGTTTCGGTTATTTTTTCTTCCTGTGCTGCGCATGGCTCTGACACCCACTCTTCTCCTTATGTCTTTCAGACGCCAAGATTCCAGTGGCTTCTCCCGGCCTGATATATATATCTTAACGGGTTTACATCTAAATTCTCCCATATTCCTAGCGGGTCTTGGGGCATCCAGGGTTGCTAACAAGCATAAATCCCTACTGGCATATTGCTTAGATTAATCACCATATGGAGGCATCTCAGAATTATGTGTCCGGGGTCCCGCGGGGACAAGACCGGCTGTGTACTACGTGTGGACAACCCCATGTTGATGCTGACAGAGCACAGGTCTGCAGACCGTGTGCTGAACAAGTGCTGGCCCTGCAATCAGGTTTACCAGTAGCTGCAACTCGCTTCAATACACCTGTCTCCCCGGGCTTAAATCTCACTCCCGATGAGTCACACTCGAGCGGGGATGACCAGCAGGTGGTGCCGCGCAGGCTACCCACGGCAGAGCAGGTGATGTCTGGTTTGGCGGAGCGCTTGGGCGCTGGAAAGAAGCGGCCCCTGACGCCTCCTGGTTCTAGGTTTCCCACTGAAACTGAAGAGTTTTCTGCTATACAGGACCTTAATCCTTCTGGTGAAGGTGAACTGTTCTCAGGTTCCAGTTCCTCAGACGAGATACCCTGGAGCCGTGACAATTCTGGCTCTGGTTCTTGGGGCCTGTGTGACACTGAGTTACTTATAAAGATTTTTGAAGTACTGTCCATCTCTCCTCCGGGAGAGTCTCCCAAGCCAAAGAGGGAGAGTTTCCACACGGCGACGCCGCGCCTGGAATTTCCGGAACAGGATCATTTCCAGACTCTTATATCTAAGGAATGGGAATCACCTTGTAAACTTACAGGGGTTCCGGGGGTCTGGGACTGGAAGTACCCTTTTCCCCCTGATTTGGTTGACTGCTGGTCAGTCCCTCCGGAGGTGGATGCACCTATTATTGGGGTTGCTAACCCTCCCTTCATGGCAGCTTCTACTCATCGTCCCCTTCGGGATGCTGAGGACCGGCGCATTGACAGACTAGCTTCCCATGCCTTTTCGTATGCAGGGACGTCTCTCCGCCCGGTCTGTGCCGCGGCCGTCTCTGCGGTGGCCGCCAGGACCCTTCTTAGGAAGATACTTGACCATCAGCCGGAGGATCTCCCTTGGGAGGTCTTTAATGCACTGTCTGATTGTGATGTTTTTGTGAGGTTTATTCTCTCAGCGATGGATGACACCATTAAAATGTGTGCTAGAACCTCGGTTCTTGTGGTGGCTATTCGCCGCCTGCTTTGGCTGCGACAGTGGGGGGCTGACAATGATACTAAAAAGGCTTTTACTGGCCTTCCTTTTAGAGGACGACGCTTATTCGGGGCCCGTCTGGACCTTTTTGGAAGAAAGGTTAAGGCACCCGCGCGCAGAAGGCCGTCCCGGCCGCCCAGGGGTAGGGACACCCCTCCCTACGTTAGTGTCAAGCGTGAACCAGAAGTGTGCTTTCAACTTTTTGGAGTGGAGGCCTGCCCCAGTGGGGGCAGGCAACGCCCTGGGACCTCCGGCAGGGCAAAGTCCAAATCTGCCAAAACCACACAAGCATGAAGGGACGCCCTCGCCCTGTTGGGCGAGGGGGCTGCCACAGCACTTGGCTCCTATCGCAGGGCGCCATGCTTCGTTCAGGTTGTTACAGGAGATAGTCCCCCTGGATGCAGAATGGAGTTTGCTGGGCGGTCCCTTTCTGAGGTTGTCAGGGGTCTTCTAGTCCCTGTTTTTCCGAGGCAGGCTGAGTTCGGCGTGCAGAGTTTGGGCTCTCTTACATGTTGGCCCTTGACTGGTGATTGCATCCACATTACCTTTCCCCTTGGGGATGAAGTAGTCGGACCAGGGCTGGCATTCTGGACCTAGCATTTATTTTTTCACAGGCAGTTCCTACATGGTATCTACCTGTTGGGCCGCAGGCGCTCTTGTCCAGTGGACCTCTTGATGCCTGCGAGGATCTATATTCCTTTTTAGTCCCCTGTGCCTTCAGGACACCTAGGCCTTTTCCAGTTAGTGTTGCAGGACCAATTCTGTGGATTAGGGTCTTGTCTTGGGTCCCTCTTCTGCTCCCAGACGGCTCACCAAGGCGAGTATGGGAGTGGTGTCTTGGACGTGCCCCTGTGACGCCTGCGCTAGATTCTACTTGATTGTCATTCTTTTCCAATTTTTGCATCAAGCCGGGTTGGCTATTGACTTCGGACTCCTCGGGAGTCCTTTGGATTGGTGCCCAGGCACATCACTTACTTAGATCACCCTGGTTCGGTATCTCCCTACGGGGTGGCATTTAGATGGGTTCAGGTTAAAACCTTCCCTTCTGCTATGTGTGGCCTTAGTATGGAAGGGGCCTTGCCCTCTTTGTTGTCACACTACCTTCACCTTGCAGCTGGTGGGCCTGTTGGTGGCGTCCCAGATGCTGTTCTTTATTCTCAGATGCCTTTGGGCCCTGCGACACCTTAGGTTACTTGTCCTGGACAAGGTTCCAACACCCCTGGAATTAAGTCAGTACGATTCCCCCCTTTTTACGGGGGTTCCTTTTGAGTTTGTAAATTCAAGGAAGTTGTCAGGGACCATCCCTTTCCTTCTTGCCTATCCCTGTAGATGGTCACCATGGGGACCAAAGGCTCGATTCAAAGAAACATTCGTCAGGACTTTCGTAGCTGTCTGTGAAAGTTTTGGTGGGTGTTTGTCATTTTTTTGCTTTTTTTCGTACATTTTTCACTCGCACGAAGGTTCGAGAACATGCGTATATGCTCTTTCGATAATGGTGACAAAATCGGAAGATTTTCGTTACTTCGGGAGCTTTTTTCCACCAAATCTGAAATGTTTCGTCCGTTCCGAAAGTTTTCGTTATTGCAATGGGCTTGCGAGTAATTCAGAGAGCTGATTGCCGATGGCCCCACACCTCATAAATTCGTTTCAGGGCCTAAACATTCCCGGCACCTTTTTGACTACGGGAGCGCGAGCCATCATGGACGAAGCTACTGCCTTTGAGGAACATGAGGATCTGCAACTCATGGGCATTGAGATCGTCCGGAGGGCAGAGACCAGATTGCACCGGCGGCGACGCATGGACATCAATTCCATGCATGACGTTGAGCTGTTCGAGCTGACCAGGCTTAATCGCGCTTCCCTCCATAAACTGTACAGTGAGCTGCGGCCATGGTTAGCCCGCACCACAAGGAAGGGGCAAGCAATTTCAGGTATGACCAAGATGCTTGGCTGCCTGCAATTTTTGGCGAACGGCTCGTTCCAGAGGCTGGGTGCCCTCTCCGTGGGGATCTCACAGCCTACGCTGAGCCGCGCGATCCAAATTTTTGGAAGGCATGGCTACCATAACTCGGAAATATATTTGTTTCCCTGAGGATATGGTAGCCAGAAACGCCATTAAGCTGGCATTTTATAACATCGCCGACATGCCCAATGTCATGGGTGCAATTGACTGCACACACGTTGCCCTGGTCCCTCCGTCAAGCGACGAGTATATATACAGGCAAGTTTTGTCTTCCATTGTATCTAAATATTTGTGTGTCCCTCCTTTGCCCAATCACATGATTTTTTGTCCTCATTGTGAATAGTCCCTCCTTTTATGAAATGCATCCTTGAGACTAATGTCGCCATTTGTAGTAACTGCCATTGGCAATAGTCCCTCCTTTTATGAAATGCATCCTTGAGACTAATGTCGCCATTTGTAGTAACTCTCATTGGCAATAGTCCCTCCTTTTATGAAATGCATCCTTGTGACTAATGTCACCATTTGTAGTAACTCTCATTGGCAATAGTCCCTCCTTTTATGAAATGCATCCTTGTGACTAATGTCGCCATTTGTAGTAACTGTCATTGGTAATAGTCCCTCCTTTTATGAAATGCATCCTTGTGACTAATGTCGCCATTTGTAGTAACTCTCATTGGCAATAGTCCCTCCTTTTGATTAGTCCCTCTAGGTTCATACTCTGCTTTACATGTTCCCTCATTGCAATCACTCCCTCCTTGCTAATGCTCCCTCCTTGCCAAGAGTGTATGTGCAACAATGGCCCTTATTTTTACAGGACTAAAAAAGTTAGTTATTTCCAAGTAAAACATTTGTAAGTGTACTTAAAATAGAACTAGTAACTCAACCTTGTCAAGGCTCAAACATTGATCTTCTTTTGTTGCCCACTTAAATGTAACGTAGTTGTTTAGTGTTATTTGTCTGGATGTTACATTTTGACTTAGGCTGTTTGAAGTGAGCGTTGGATTTGTTTCCTAACCGTTATTTTTTTGTTGTTTCTGTTTCCTTTTTACACAGAAATCGCAAAATGGGCCATTCGCTGAATGTGCAAGCAGTGGTGGCCCAGGACATGCGTTTTCTGAGCGTCCTGGCAGGCTACCCTGGCTCAGCCCATGATGCCTACATCCTGCGCAGATCAGGATTATTCCGGCGGTTTGAGTCAGGGGAATTTGCGGGTGCATGGCTCCTTGGTAAGTTGGGTCAAATTACCGATTTGGATTGTATATGTATGGCTTTGATTTTGGTTGTACTAACCTTTCCTAAACGCTGCCTTGCCCATCACCTTGTGAACATGTGTAACCCCACTGGAACCATTACATTATACAAACTACATAGGCTGCCAAATTGTTTGGCCTGCATTGTTTTAATTATTAAGTGTAATGCGAGGCAAAGTCTGAAACCGCCTTCAAAACAATTTAAGATCAAAATCGGTTATTGACTTTACCAGAGAGTCTGCGCCATCTTTGCTTACATGCATTTCACTTACTGAGTAGAGGTGAGCGGGATAAAGTGCAGGGGCCGGCTTACACCGGTTTTGGACTAAGCCAAGACTGAAAATGGGTCAGGTCAACTTATCCCATAAAACATTGTTCTGCAGCACAGACAGGCAACAATAGCTGCTAACAGTCTGCCTGATTGCCCAGCATCCACAGTATTATTTGCCTACTTTGGACCCCCATCTATCACATTTTTTTAATTCTGGTTTTTGCATCTGCAATATGTATGCTCATGTTTGTGTGACAATGTCACATACCTCTTTTATTTTTATTGGAGTAGGAATGTTGCGTGGCAATGTATGATTTACTGTTTTTTTTTATTTTGTTTACATTTTTTAGGAGATTTGGGGTATCCACTACTGCCGTGGCTGATGACTCCGGTCCTCCGGCCACAGACTCCAGCACAAGAGGCCTATAATCGTGCACATAGAAAGACCAGGGCAGAGGGCCTTTGGACTCCTCAAGACCCGGTTTCGATGTTTGGACCACACTGGGGGCTCCCTGCAGTATGACCCCAAAAAGGTCATTGACATCATAATGGCATGTGCAGCGCTCCATAATTTAGCTATTATGCAAAGGGTCCCCCGATATCTGGATTGGCCACCCTCTCCACCCTCCGATGAGGCAGACGACGCCTATGTGGGCCAGCCAAGTGCGTCTGGGCAAGCCGTGCGGGCACATTTAATAGCCACACATTTTTCCTAATTTTGTAATTGTTAATTTTTTTATTTGGTTGGTTTTGCTATGTTTCATTTCATTATTAAGTAAACAATAATGAATTTGGCCAACCAAAACAAAACTATGTGTGAGTATTTATTTGTAGACCTTGGTTATTGTTTGTTTTGGTGACAACTTGAACTCATATTTTTCTATCAAAACAACACAGGCATGAGCTTGGTGAAACAAAAATGTTTACTACATCGTAAAAGGTTTATGTGCTACAAACAGAATAGTATCTGAGTGGGCCTCACATACTTGGGGACCAGACATGTACATGCAATTATTTACAATAAATTTTTCCAAAAATGAATTTGCACAAAAAAAAACCCCTCTCCTGCTTGCCCACATTTTCCACAGGTTGAAAGCAAACATACCTAGGCCACATCTACACCTGTAAGTCAGTGGGCCACCCAAAACAGAACACCCAGTCCAAATCCAGTACAATCACAGCCAGGGTCCAAGGTCTTAGTTGTTAAGGCCAGAATGTCACCCAATCATGCCGCCAAACATGAGGAGCCACCACAAATGTTATAGTGCCCATGGCAGCCGCGCAACACCTTAAGTGGCCGACTCAGTGAGTCTTGGCCTCTGGCATTGGCTACTGGGCTACCTCAGGCCTTGAATGAGCTATATGGGGGAGAATCAAAAACAAACTAGCAAGAACAGCGCAAAATTGAAGATTTATAGCCCTCACCAGACAAGTCAATCCAGTGGGGATGTATCGCAAAGATATGGACCAGATTCACGCCAAACACACCTTAATATGGGTGATGCCCATAGAAACCAGGTTGGCCCACTTGGTGGGGGGGGGGGGGGGCATAACCTGGGCCTGTGTGGCATTCAGAATCTGCAACTGTTCCAAAATGTGTCTTTGGTTAGTGTGCATTTCGGCCATGCCTGACCTTATTTCTGAAGTCAAGTTGGCCATGTGGCTGTTATGGGTCCTCAATTCAGTCAGCACGGCACTGAAGGTAGTATTTAGGGACTCTAATTGGCCCCTAATATGCTCCTGATTTTGCCGACAAAAAAGCCGCCTCTCTTGGTGCCATGCTGACTCCATCATCTGCACGCCCCTCCCCGGGTTGTGGGGCGTGCAGATGATGTTGCTCGAGGACCCCCAACAGCCACAGGTCTGCTCGCCAAATCCTCAGCAGCAGATCTGAAACTGGGGACTGGAGGGTCAGTCTCTGCATGCTGCCCACGATGTGCAGGCAGCATGCAGCCAGCTTCACTCTGCTGCTGTGGATTTGGCGGAGACACATTTTGGGACAGTTGCAGATTCTGTCCAAGGGGAAGATCTTCAGAATCTCCTATGAAGCTTCCATCTTCCTCCTGCTCCTGGATTTGCTCCATCAGTGTGTGGCTCTGTTGGGGACATGTAAAAAAAACAGGTTCAGTGTGGGAAATACCTATAAAAACCACACAAGCAAAACATGGCAACCTACATGCATACACAACAGCATCAAAATACACTTACCGTAGACATCGGATCCTGGGTCCTATGCAGCGCGGAAGAAGACGGCAGCGGTAACATGGCAGAGGAGTCCCCACTAGCTGAGGGATGATGCTGGCCTGCTTTAGAAGAAAAAGAGCTATGAAAACAGACAACTATACATAGTTTATGTTTAAGAACACATATGGTAATAAAAGAAACGTGGCCAAGCAGTAAGGGCCCCTCCCACAACGTGGCCACTGGGCATTCACTAGGAATGCCATTACATTAGTGCATGGATTGTTAAACCAGACTAGACCCATTGTTCATGTGTCTCCAAACAAACATGCAACTAATGGCTGATGTGTGAGTTGCCACATCCCTTTAAGGCGATGAAGTTAACACACTAAGGTGGCAAAAAAAACTTACAATATGATTCTGGTGGGGAACATTGTATGGCATAAAACATTTCTAACAAACCATCTTAATCAGTTGGCCAACTAACCCAGCTCTTACCAAATTGACCAACAGCCAAAGATGTTAGTGTGGCGTGTGCTTGTCAATTAATACATAGCACCCATTCCTTTTCTCCACTCCTAAGTGACATATTTTTCAGAAATTAACTTAAACATCATGTATGTGGGTGTCAATGTGCACATTACCAGGCCACACACATGACACACCCTAGTCAAAGTGAGCACTCCCAACAAACCCACCCCCTAGAGCCATGTGTTTAGCTAGCCCTTGCTGCCACCCCCTACAGCCATGTGTTTAGCTAGCCCTTGCTGCCACCCCCTAGAGCCATGTGTTTAACTAGCCCTTGCCTATGTGTATGTTTCCATACATTTGTGGGGTCATTCACACATTACTAACCTGCAGGAATTGGTGGGTTGTCGGTGTCCTGCTGGGCCGAGTGTCCCTCTAAGGCCACGGGATGTAATAAGGCCAGCACCATCTCCTCAGCCGGTGTAAATCGCATTTTTGTTGGGAAACCTCCGCCAGTTGTTTCGCTGAAAAACATAGTAAGCATAATTAAGCGCACTGATGGAGAGACAAGAATAATACAAACCAAAACATGACCTATGTACCTGTGCATCCGCCTTAGACTCTCTTTCTTCCGCACTGCATATTTTAGGTCCGAAATCTTACGTTGAATCTGGTCCATATCTTTACGTTCCTCACCCGCGGCATTGACTTGCCTGGTGAGTTCTTCAAAAATCTCAGTTTTGTGCTGTTTACTGGTGTGTTTTGATTTTCTGCCATATAGCTCATCAAAATGTAAGGTGAGCCCAGTAGCCAATGCCAGAGTTTGGGACTCTGCAAAACGGCCACCCAAGTGTCCTCTGCGCAAGTTGCGCCCTCTTCGGGGTGGTTGTGGCTCCTCAGTGCTTGGTGGCAAATGGGGTGACATTCTGGCCGGGGGGGATGGAGGAGACCTCAACGACTGGAGGCTGGCTGTTGATCTTACTGGACTTGGGAAGGGACTGGGTGTTCGGGGCTGGGTGGACCCTGAAGTTGCAGGTGTAGATGTGGCATAGGGGGAATGCATGCCAACCTGTGCCGGAGGATAAGGTGGGCGAGCAACAGAGGGTCTTGGCGAACTGGAGGTGCTGCTTGGAGCCCTGTGGGTGTGTGGGGCCTTGGAGGTGGTTGCCTGGGTCTGTGGGGCCTTGGAGGTGGTTGCCTGGGGTGAGGCATATCTGCTCACACTTTTTCCCTTAGCTTTTGAGCCACGTGCGGGGGGGGGGGGGGAGGGGGCCGTTGGCCTTTGGCGGCTTTTCGGGGTTCTGGACCTGGTTCTTGTTTGGCCCCTGCTGCGGCTTGGGCCCCTGCTGCGGCTTCTGGACCTTGACCTTGTTTGGGCCCTGCGGCGCCTTGGGCCCCTGCTGCGGCTTCTGGACCTTGACCTTGTTCGGCCCCTGCTGCGGCTTCTGGACCTTGACCTTGTTTGGCCCCTGCGGCGCCTTGGGCCCCTGCTGCGGCTTCTGGACCTTGACCTTGTTTGGCCCCTGCTGCGGCTTCTGGACCTTGACCTTGTTCGGCCCCTGCTGCGGCTTCGGGCCCTGTGTTTTTGGCCTTTGCCTATGGCCTTGGTGCCACGTGGGGGGGGTGATGTGGGGCAGGGTGGGGTGGGGCTTCGTCCCCTCTTACCCATCTGAGTTTTGCCAGCCTTGGTTAGCTTGCTCTTTGGTTGTGGTGGTGCTGCCACCTCCTTTTTTGCAGCAGCCTTGGTGCTAGCCCTTAGTCTGGCTTTAGGCTCTTGCGACCTGGTTTGCGGACCCTCGGCCTGCTCAGCCTGCTTGCTCTGCTTCTTCTGTGCAATCTTTTTTTTTTGGTGCCATTTTGGGTGGACTCTCAAAGAGAATGAGCTGTGTGTGCAGGGACCTTTAAATAAGGTATCCGGCGTGTGACGCCTACGCGTTCGCTTACACGCACGTCCGGCCGTTCGCACGGCCGTGCGAAACCCGGAAACCGCTGGGGCCGTGCTTATCTGCTGCCGAGAAGAAGAAGAAAGATGGCTCCCACTATCTTCACCCGCCAACAAGAAGAGATCATCATGCTCGTAAGTGTCTTTTAAGGACTTTGCTTTGATTGGTAAATGCTGCTCTACATGTTAAGGATGCGCAATAAGTAATATTTTTTATTTTAAGATTTGGTTCAACTACATGCACACCCAAGCGCACGCCACACACGTGCCAAACGACAGTGCTGCCATATTTGAAAGTTAACTTAGGCTAGAAGTGTGTGTGTGTGTATGTGTTCATGTGATTGAACCAAATAATGTATTGTTGGCACTTCTAGATATGCATTTCTGAGTTCTTGCTATGTTTGATTTCTGTTTTGTAGACCATGCTGGAGCGCAGGTACGACTACCTGCCCAACTCGTTTGAGAAACGAAACGTCGCCCTGGAGATCATCTCGGAGATCCAACACCGGACCGACACCACCTTCACCCACACACAGATCATGCAGCATTGGTCGGACCTGAAGCGACTGCACATGCCCCGGGTGTGGAGGTTTTTCGGGATACATTTCCCAAGTAAGTACATAGCGCTTGCATGCAAGATGTAACTACGACAGAATTTAGGCCTTTTATTTATAATGCCTTCTCTTTGGTAGTGTTGGAAATGGATTACAGAATTCGCCACACCCGGAGGCGCACAGGCCGACCAGTGCTGCATGATTCTGCAGCTGGGAGTGAAGGTGGTGGATCTCCAGGGCGACGGGCCGACCCCTCCTCTGTGGCCTCCTCAGACCAGTTCCTGGACCTTACCACAGAGGAGGGGCGGCACAGCGTGGGCAGGCAGTCGTACCCTGCCACGCATGCGGGATCCTCTGGTATGTCACTCTTCATGTCTACGCAAAAACATATACATGCTAGCTCCTGATATCACCAAACTGAATCCTTGATTCTGTATTTGTAGATGCTTCGGGTGCGGGTGAGGTAGTGGGTGAGGAGGCAGCAGATAGGAGCCCAAAAGACCCTGGAGAAGGTGAGTGATGTGACCCAGACTTAGCTAAAAACATTTGCGGACTGCTGAATCAGACATCCAAACTAACCATTTGGCCCATGTTTCTACAGGCACTTCACAGCAGAGCCAGGAACCAGGAACTCAGGGTGTTGTCCCCAACGAGCCATCTCTCGGCCACCAACCAAGTAAGTAGTCATGGCATTATAGCCATTTCTGTCTAACTTCACATGAACCCCAAAAAACATAATGCCCTAGTCAATGCCAAGATAAGAGTGACCTGTGGCCACTTAATTAGCTTAATGACCTGTGGCCACTTCATAACCTTAATTCCTTTCAGTAATGACATATGTGCCTTTATAGTGAATTTGTTTAATAAAATACATTAAATCCACAGGTGAGAAACATGTATTGTTCTCCCAATAATATTTTTTTCTGATTTTTTGGCAGGGACCACACGACAACGACTTGCTGAGATGAATCGGAGGGTCCTTGAGTTGGTGGCCGATCTGCAGGCGATGCAGGACACGTTGGGGACAACAGAAGAGGAAGACTAGTGTCCTGGTTCCTGGCCCTGTATATTTTGAATTAAATTGTACATAGTTTTATTGGTTAAACCCAAAAGTTGTTTGTATATAGTTTTATTGTTTTTTAAATAGTTTATATTGTATATAGTTTGTAATGTTTTAAAAAATATCTTATTGTATATATTTTAATTCACAAAAAAAACAATTGTATATAGTTTGTAAAATGTTTTGGCCAAAGTTGCCAAAAATATTTCCCACAAAAATGCCAGTTGAGCAATAAACCAAAAAAAAATAAATAAATGGTGTCCCATTTATTTGCACAAATACATTTACAAAAAACAAGGGGCCAATGACATATTTCTAAATCAAGATTGTGATGTCCGTGAAGTGTTTTGGGTAAGTTTTAGGGACCTAAAATGGAAGAAGAACCAAAGTGCTAAGTGTTTTGGGTAAGTTTTAGGGACCTAAAATGGAAGAAGAACCAAAGCGCTAAGTGATTTGGGTAAGTTTTAGGGACCTAAAATGGAAGAAGAACCAAAGCGCTAAGTGATTTGGGTAAGTTTTAGGGTGTGAAAATGGAAGAAGAACCAAAGCGCTAAGTGATTTGGGTAAGTTTTAGGGACCTAAAATGGAAGAAGAACCAAAGCGCTAAGTGATTTGGGTAAGTTTTAGGGACCTAAAATGGAAGAAGAAACAAAGCGCTAAGTGATTGGGGTAAGTTTTAGGGACCTAAAATGGAAGAAGAACCAAAGCGCTAAGTGATTTGGGTAAGTTTTAGGGACCTAAAATGGAAGAAGAACCAAAGCGCTAAGTGATTTGGGTAAGTTTTAGGGACCTAAAATGGAAGAAGAACCAAAGCGCTAAGTGATTTGGGTAAGTTTTAGGGACCTAAAATGGAAGAAGAACCAAAGCGCTAAGTGATTTGGGTAAGTTTTAGGGACCTAAAATGGAAGAAGAACCAAAGCGCTAAGTGATTTGGGTAAGTTTTAGGGACCTAAAATGGAAGAAGAAACAAAGCGCTAAGTGATTTGGGTAAGTTTTAGGGACCTAAAATGGAAGAAGAACCAAAGCGCTAAGTGATTGGGGTAAGTTTTAGGGACCTAAAATGGAAGAAGAACCAAAGCGCTAAGTGATTGGGGTAAGTTTTAGGGTGTGAAAATGGAAGAAGAACCAAAGCGCTAAGTGGTTAGGGTGAGCTTTAAGGGACCTCAAGGGAAAAGGCAGGATAGCGCTAAGTGGTTAGGGTGAGCTTTAAGGGACCTCAAGGGAAAAGGCAGGATAGCGCTAAGTGGTTAGGGTGAGTTTTTTTGGATGATAAGTGATGGGAGTGAAATTATGTATGCGAGCACTTTAATGAGATAAGTTTGTAGTGCGCAGGCGCAATATCGTAAGAATTTCGTCTGGACGAATACTTTGGGAAAAAGTGAAGCAGGATGTAGCGGGAAATTGAAAGGATTCGTGTGAGGATACGATGGGAAAAGGGCAAAAACGAAAGGCTACGTTGTTAGTTGAGAAAATGGAATCTGAAAATTCACGAATGAAAATGACATCCTCGTCTGCGTACTCTGGCATACGAGCGCACGGACGCTCTACGGAAGGTTTACGAAGCATGCTTGGAATCGCTCGCACATTCATACGAGAGCGGGAAATTTTGAAAATGTTACGACGTCGGCACCAAACCGAAAGTTTTTTTGTGTCTCTCTGAATCGAGCCTCAAGTCTGACAGGTTGACTAGGGGGTTCTATTTCTTCTGAAATCCCCAGGGTTCATAAGGGGGTCCCCTTTAGGGGATCCAGTTTCATACTGTTTTTCGGTTATCACATTGAGCCTTTTTTGGGCTCTAAATTGCTGGACTACTTCCCTTCAGGACTTGTCTCTGTTCTTGGTGTGCCACACACCCCGCTTCACTTCTTAAATATTCATCACTTCATGGGTTAATCCACCGCAGGTGACGTAGTGCAGAGAGGAAGTCTTGTAACGAGCCCCCTTCCGGCCTATATATACCTGGTACCTCCCTTCAATCACCAGTATTTTTTCTCTCTGCTTGCTGACAAGTCAGAAGTTGGAAGTCTCCTGCTTACAGGTAGGCCGGGGTATTCTTACCCCGCCACCCCCCTTTTGGTCTATTTCTGCCCGGTTTGAGTTTGTATACCTTTATGGTGAAATAGGAAGCCTCCCAGCCTTGGCTGCTCACCGGGCAAATGGTAGATGGCACTTTAAGTGCCTAGGAGCTTATCTCCTACCGCTCGACCTCATGCGTGGGGCAATGCGGCGAACCGGCATGGTGATCCGGAAATGGGATGCCCCTGTCCCGAGGGTCCCCGTAGCCCCTTTCTCTCCCGTTGGGGGGTGGTGAGGGTGTGCTTTAGTATGTGTGTTTCACTGTATCACTGCATGTTAACATATATGTCATGTTTATACATTCACTGTAGCATGTGTATATTTTGGGTCTGCTTTAGGGCAGCTTGCGCTGGGTATGGGCTGGCCACCTCTCTGGCAGTTGGTTGCTTGTGGCCCCCTACCCCCTCTCCCCTCTCCTCGCCTGGCATTCATTGAGCTTTGTCAGCACATGCGGTTTTTACCCTCCCCCCTCCGCTGCCTGGACGCGCGTGCTGTGATCAGCTGTAAAGTGTTCCAGCTGATCAGCGTAGGGGGGCGCGGGCCCGCTGACGCCGACATCATGCGGCGTCAGCGGCGGGCCCAGCGTCCCAGCTTCCTTCCAAACAGGAAGGCACGTGGGCGCACGGCCGCACTTTGTCTTCTGCCGGCTCATGGCTGCTGGCTGCAGGCTTACCGGCTGATTGCGGTACAGGTAAGCGGCCCCTCCCATTGGGGCCTTTAAATGGGAGATATTGTTTAATAATACAGTGAGAAATCACTATTATCAAGGGGGCGTCATTTAAGGGCACTTGGTGCCATACTTATATGTTATACACATGTGAAGGATCTGATGGTTGTTTTCTTGCCTTGCAGATCCTGGGATCCCTGCTTAGGCTAGCCCTCCGGCTCTATGTGCCTGGCTAATTATTGGGATTGATTTGAATGTTTATATACATAGACTATATATAAGTATATATATATATAGTTTCTATTAAAGGGGACCTAAACTTAAAAAAAAAAATATTTTTATATAAATCCTCCCTTCCGGGACATTACTAAAATAAAGGGGGCATCCCGGGTCGGCTTATGCCTTAAAAGTCCCATTATTGCGAATACCATAAATCACCATATGGAGGCTTCCGTAGATTCCGGAAACGGTCCTGCTGTTCCGTTTGGGGGGTGCGTAGGTTGTGGGGTTCCACTCCCAGCTGATGATATCTTTATTTGCATCCCTTGTGCAAAACAGACTATTGCGCGCCAGTCCGTTGCTTCGGCTGCGGTGCCATCGCATCCTTCATCATCTCCTACCTCTCCATCCCTATTCCGGACCCCGCATGACACTGTCAAAAGTGGGGATTCGCATTCCGAGGCAGCAGCACAGCCCTGCCCCCGGAAAATGATGCCCGTTAAAGCAGCGTTTAAAACCGCTACAAAACGAAGGCACCTGACTCCGGTACCTTCGGCTCCACAGGACCAGTTTTGTGAACCTGTGGAATGGTCCGATGGATCCCCTGACGAGGATGAACTCCCGTCGGAGTCAGATGAGCCGACAGGTCAGCATGTGGCTGATGAGATCGGCGATTGGTCAGAGGGGGTTGTTTTTGACACCCCCTCCATTCTGGCTCAAATGTTTAATATTTTGAGTTTAGATACGCCTGAGGCGGCCGCCCCGTCAAAGGGTCAGTTATTTAAAGAGCCTCAGCCGAGTTTGGTTTTTCCCAGACAGCACCACTTTGAGAGGGTGGTTCTTAAGGAATGGGAACATCCCACATGGTTATCTGGTATTCCTTCCAGTTGGGAAAAGCGTTATCCTTTTCCACCAGAATTGGTGAGGCTGTGGTCTGTCCCTCCGGACGTCGATACCCCTGTACTAGGACTCTCCAGCTCGGCTATGGTACAATCTGCTGAGACCACTGTCCCCAAAGATGGGGAAGATTGCAGGATTGACCAATACGCTCGACATGGTTTTATCTATTCCGGGTCAGCATTGCGCCCGGTATGTGCTTCAGCCCTTCTTCTATTGGCAATTAAGTCCCTAATTCAGGGGCTATATGAGGATCTTGATCCCGCTTGCAAACAGTTCACTGCACTTAAGCAGTGTGAATCTTTTGTGGCTTATGTCCTGGCCACTCAGGACGATGCGCTGACTATGAGTAGCAAGGCGGCAGCTATGCTGGTGGCTATTCGCAGGTCAGTATGGCTGCGTCAGTGGTCAGCAGACACGGCTTCCAAAAAGGTACTCACGGCCCTCCCCTTTTTGGGGTTGCGTCTGTTTGGGGAGAAAATTGATTCAGTCGCAAAAGATGGTAAGATGCCACAGCGCAAAAGGCCTCGTGGTCCCTTCAGGACAAGTTCCGTTAGGCCTTCCTTTCAAAGGTTCGGAGCGGGAAAAGGTACGTCCTTTCCCGCTACCAGTGGTACCAGGTTGGACTCGGGGGAGGGGCCGTGGCTGGCCCACTCAGTCCTGGGGCACCAAGCCCAAGCCTGCTGATAAGCCCACTCAGCAATGAGGGGCTGCCCTCACCCGTGCGGGTGGGGGGACTATTGCGACACTTCTACCATTGGAACCATGTGGTTCTAGGCAGATGGATCCAGGAGGTAGTGTCGACAGGTCACAACCTGGAATTCGAGTCTCACCCTCCCTCGCGGTCCATTCAGGGGTCGGTTCATCCCGGCCTGAACTCATCACGACTCTGTGTGTCTTTCTTTTGCCCAAATTCGCACAAGAACACTTCAGCTATTTCTGCTAGCATGTTGGGTCCAGCAACCTCTGTTGTTGGATCAGTCCTTCCAATTGTCCTCCCGTGTACGGCAGTTCCTCCTGTGGTGATTGGTCTCGACCAATCTTGTATAGGGCAGGTCTTTCCTGACCCTCCCTTGGAGAGGTGTCTCCACGGACACCGGTCTGTCGGGATGGGACAGATTCTGGAAGGAGCTGCGGCTTCAGGGGCAGTGGAGGCCCCACTTACCCATCAGAGAAATGTCCCTGATCCAGACATGGGCAGTGTTCCATGTTCCCTGTCTCTCGGCGGTTTACATTCCAGAGGTGATGGAACAGGTAGCGGACCGGTTGAGCAAGTGCTCTCCCCGTCTGGAAGAATAAGCTCTCCATCCTCGGGTGATTCTCTTATTGTGTCTCCAATGGGAGACTCCGGAGGTGGACCTGTGGGCCCCTCATCTCTATCTCAGGCTCCCGAGCTTCGTGTCTCTCTCCCGGGATCCTCGGGCTCTGACAGTGGACGTCAGGTCCCTGAACTGAGGAGCTCTGGGATTTCTATACCTGTTTCCTCCGTGGCCCTTGCTGGGCGGAGTTCTTCGGAAGTTGGCTCTGGAAAGGGTGTACGCCGTTTTCATGGCCCCAAAGTGGCCAAAACGAATAAGGTTCGCAGACATCGTTTGGCTGGCAGTGGACCAGTTCATTCTGCCTCTTCGGCCCGATCTGCTCACTCAGGGTCAATTGTGTTACCTCAATTTACCAGCGCTGGGTTTGATGGCCTGGCGGCTGAAACCTCCATCCTGAAGGAGGAGGGTCTTTCTGATTCAGTCATTAAGACTCTGATCAGTGCCCGGAAGAAGTCTTCTTCCGTCACCTACTATAGGACTTGGAAAGCCTATATCAATTGGTGTGAGATAAGATTGTCACGGCCCGGGTGGAGCGGGTGTGGATCCGCTTTAACTGTGGAACCGATGGCGGGTACCGTGTCAGGGGAGCGGAGTCTAAGAGGCCACCGGTATTCACCAGAGCCCACCGCAAGGCAGGTTGGTCTTGTGCGGCGAGTGACCCCCAGGTCGCTACCCCCTGACAGCGGCCCAGTCCCACAGTCAGCCGAGGTTCAGTGAGGTACACAAGTGGCAGGCAAAAAGGCGTAGTAAGTACAGGCAGAGATCGGGGCTGGCAGCACAGGTTCGCGGTAAAGGTGAGTAGCCGAGGTCGGGGCAGGCAGCAAAGGTACAGAGTCGGGGACAGGCAGAGGTCGGTACACGGGTGAGCAATCCAAGAATGTCTGACTTTCAGCAAGCATGGAGAGACCAAGATCTGGCCCTGAAGGAAAGGAAGTGCCTCTTTAAATAGGGGAAGTGGATGCAGGATTGGATGAGCAGGCGCCAATCAGTGCTGTACAGACTCTTTAAATCTCAGGAATCCAGTGCGCTCGCCCTCTAGTGGACAGAGATGTGCGTGCACCTGAGCATGTGAGCAGGAAGCATGGGGGGGAAGGGCGGCAGCTGAATGCAGCCATGAGGAAGTGCTGCAAGATGGATGACGGCTGCATGCAGCCATGGAGGTAAGTGACTTGCTGCGAGACGGGCGTGCAGCGCTCGCCCTAACAGTACCCCCCCCTTTGGGTCTCCCCCTCTTCTTGGGACCCAGAAAGTTAGGGATGAGACTATGAACCGGAATGTTCTCTTCAGGTTCTAATTTCAAGACTTTGCTGTATTGGCGAGGAGATACAAAGGCCTCTACGGCTGGTGCCTGTACCAGGGCGGAGGGAGCAGTGACAGGAGCAGGCTTGGCGGGAATGGGTCCAAAACACCTCTTGGGGCAGGCTGGGCCCCATGACTTAATATCGCCAGTATTCCAGTCAAGCGTGGGGTCATGACGTTGAAGCCAAGGTAGGCCGAGAAGAATTGGAGAAGTGCCACTGGGGAGGACGAAGAACTCAATACTCTCCTGATGGTCGGGTCCAACCTTCAAAAGGAGCGGTACTGTGCGATATCGCATGATGCAATCAAGTTTATCTTCATTGACTGAAGCAATAACTAGAGGCCTTGCGAGGCGACTCACAGAGATATTATACTTGTCAATCAAAGAGGCCCCGATGAAGTTTTCCGCGGAGCCCGAATCCAGAAAAGCCGACAAATTCACAGAGACGTTAGCAGAAATGGAGAGTTGCACTGGAACCGTAAGGCGTGAAGAGGTAGCACACCCAACCAGGGATGCCTCTCCCACCCTTACTAGGTGCGCCCGTGGCGGGCGAACAGGACAGTCTTTCAAGAAGTGCTCGGAGCTGGCACAGTACAAACAAAGGTTCTCGTTTCTTCGACGAGTTCTCTCCAACGGAGTTAGGCGAGATCGGTCCACCTGCATAGCCTCCTCAGTGGAAGGCGCATGTGCAGGCAAAGGTGGATGTTGGAAAACAGGGGCCAGACGTGAAGCCCTCCTAGGGCACTCAAAGTTCTTTCCCAGGCGGAGTTCCTCTCGCCTTTCAGAAAAACGCACATCGATGCGTGTGGCCAAGCGAATAAGGTCAGTCAAAGACGAAGGCAAATCACGTGCCGCTAGGGCATCTTTAATATGGCTAGAAAGTCCTTTCTTAAAGGAGGCACACAAGGCCTCATTATTCCAGGATAATTCTGACGCCAGGGTGAGGAACTGTACGGCATATTCGCCAACAGACCGGTCGCCCTGGACCAAGTTAAGCAGGGCTGCTTCTGCCGATGAGGCCCGGGCTGGTTCCTCAAAGACATGGCGAAACTCAGAAACGAAGGCATGTAAGTTGGAAGTCACTGGTTCGTTGCGATCCCATAAAGGAGTAGCCCAGGCCAGGGCCTTTCCTGTAAGCAGACTAATAATAAAGGCCACTTTGGCTCGTTCAGTGGGAAACTGGTCCGCCAACATCTCCAGATGCAGAGAACACTGGGCAAGGAAACCTCGGCATGACTTGGCATCCCCATCAAATTTAGCCGGCAAGGAGAGACAAACTCTAGCTGGAGGTGGTACAGGTGGCGGCAACACTGGAGCGGAAGGTGGCAATTGCTGCTGCAGGATTGTTAGTAATTGCTGAACCATGGCGGCGAGCTGGTTGATTTGGCGAGTCTGCATAGCCACTACAGTGAGCAATTCTGAGGCGTTAGGCAGTGGCACCTCAGCGGGATCCATGGCCAGATCTTACTGTCACGGACCGGGTGGAGCGGACTCGGGTGTGGATCCGCTTTAACTGTGGAACCGATGGCGGGTACCGTGTCAGGGGAGCGGAGTCTAAGAGGCCACCGGTATTCACCAGAGCCCACCGCAAGGCAGGTTGGTCTTGTGCGGCGAGTGACCCCCAGGTCGCTACCCCCTAACAGCGGCCCAGTCCCACAGTCAGCCGAGGTTCAGTGAGGTACACAAGTGGCAGGCAAAAAGGCGTAGTAAGTACAGGCAGAGATCGGGGCTGGCAGCACAGGTTCGCGGTAAAGGTGAGTAGCCGAGGTCGGGGCAGGCAGCAAAGGTACAGAGTCGGGGACAGGCAGAGGTCGGTACACGGGTGAGCAATCCAAGAATGTCTGACTTTCAGCAAGCATGGAGAGACCAAGATCTGGCCCTGAAGGAAAGGAAGTGCCTCTTTAAATAGGGGAAGTGGATGCAGGATTGGATGAGCAGGCGCCAATCAGTGCTGTACAGACTCTTTAAATCTCAGGAATCCAGTGCGCTCGCCCTCTAGTGGACAGAGACGTGCGTGCACCTGAGCATGTGAGCAGGAAGCATGGGGGGGGAAGGGCGGCAGCTGAATGCAGCCATGAGGAAGTGCTGCAAGATGGATGACGGCTGCATGCAGCCATGGAGGTAAGTGACTTGCTGTGAGACGGGCGTGCAGCGCTCGCCCTAACAAAGATCTTTTCCTTGTAGGGTCCTTTCGGTCCCCAGGATTCTGGAGTTTTTACAATCAGGGCTGGACTCTGGTCTCCAGCTAAGTACATTGAAAGGGCAGGTCTCTGCCTTATCTGTCTTTTTTTCAGAAGCGTGTTGCGCTTAAACCTTTAGTTAAAACTTTTTTCCAGGGGGTTACGCATGTGCGGCCTCCCAGGAAACCATTACTCCCTGTTTGGGATTTGAATTTGGTTCTTTCGGCTCTTCAGGCTCCTCCTTTTGAGCCTTTGCAAGATATTGCTTTGTCTACCCTGACTCAGAAGATTGTCTTCTTGGTAGCGATCACTTCTGTCCGGCGTGTCTCAGAATTGGCGGCCTTAACTATCCAGGTGCCCTACTTCGAGAGGCATCGGGATAAAGTGGTCTTTCGGTTCAAGCCAGACTTTCTTCCTAAGGTTGTTTCTGCTTTTCATTTGAACCAAGATATTGTTCTTCCCTCCTTGTGTCCTAATCCTAAGAATGACAAAGAGAGGGTTTTGCATTGTTTGGATGTAGTACGCTGTGTTAAGTACTACTTGATTATCACGTCTCCTTTCCGTAGGACGGATTCCTTTTTTGTTGTGCCCCATGGGCCTAAGAAGGGTTTGGCACCAGCCAAATCTGCCATTAGCAAGTGGATACGTCAGGCCGTTACTGCGGCCTATTCTGCTAAGGGAAAAGTTCCCCCTTTTCGTATTACTGCTCATTCCACTCGCGCTGTTGGGGCGTCTTGGGCTTTTCAGCACCAAGCTTCTGTTGAACAGGTTTGTAAGGCCGCCACCTGGTCTTCTGTTCACACTTTTTCTAAGTTTTACAAAGTTGATGTGCGGGCCTCAGCGGATGCTGTTTTTGGCCGCAAAGTTCTGCAGACTGCAGTCATTTAAGTTATGCTTCACCTGGCCTTGAGATGCCCTTCCCTTGTGGACACTGCTTTTGGATGTCCCATGAAGTGATGAATATTTAAGAAGTGAAGCGGGGTGTGTGGCACACCAAGAATAATACCATTTTGTGAGTACTCACCTGAAAAATGGATATTGTTGGTGTGCCACACACCCCGCTTCACACCCGCCCTTTTCGGTATTACCGAAGCATTTATATGGTGAAGCCCTTGTTTATTTATATCAAAATTAATTTTGGAGGTTACTGGTGGAATACTGGTACCTTGTTTTACTGCTTTTTGAATATACTGGTGATTGAAGGGAGGTACCAGGTATATATAGGCCGGAAGGGGGCTCGTTACAAGACTTCCTCTCTGCACTACGTTACCTGCGGTGGATTAACCCATGAAGTGATGAATATTTAAGAAGTGAAGCGGGGTGTGTGGCACACCAACAATATCCATTTTTCAGGTGAGTACTCACAAAATGGTATTTTTGGGGACTCTCGGTCAGTCTGATGACAGTGGCCTGTCCTTTTTTATCTGTGAAGATATTGGAACAGGTTGACCCTTCAAGAAGGGTCTGGTTCTGATCTAAGGGAGGGTGTACATTCCTTGCACTTCATTGGTATTGGCTCGTTGGCTGTCCTACTGTGCTAGGAGGGCCTATTCTAGTGTCTCACTGACCCCCTACTGGTGTGGCCCTGTGGGGCCCCGCTGCTTTTACAGGGACTCTGTCCTGGTTTATTGTCCTGGGTGATTGTCCCGGAACTCTCTGACCTTGGTCATGGGGGCCTAGTATTGCTTCTGTCAGGACATTATATTCTATATGTCTTAATTTCGTTCACCCTGCTAGGTGGGGTTCTGCACAAGATTGCTGTAGCAAGGGAGAACCGTTACGCTGGGGGCCCTGGGTGGCCCAGTGGGGTGTGGTTCGCAGATTTCTGCTGATGACAGTCGTACTGTATGCCCTCTCACGAGGGCTGTTCTGCCTATTCAGGCTTCTTACTACGTCGCCCCTATCTACAGGCCTTTTAGGCGATTGGACGGTTTGCTCTTCACCCTATTGGAGATGGGTATCTCTGGGTGTCCTTTCTCCATTGGAGGGCTAGGCCTAGCTCCCTCCTCTTCTTCTCCCTTTTCTGCCGGCTATGTTGGGAGATGTTGTTCTAGTTTGCTTTGCTTGGACTAGCTCTCTCTCCTGCGGGATATTCCCGGATCCCTGGGTCCTAGAATTGTTACAGCACAGTTGAAGTTGGCTCCCCAACTCAGTTCTCTGAGGGTTTTCAGGGCTCGCCCTGTTCGCCTATTGCAGAAGTCTAGTTCAGTCTTCTGTGTTGAGCATTCCTTAGGGGTTTCTCTGGTGCATTCCCCAGGGAATTTCTATGCTCCCTTTTGGGGGGGTTACTTATCCTGATGCCCTGCTAAGGGTTCCCTTGGGTCTTATTCAGGTTCTTGTCTGAACTGTTCCTTCCCTCACATCGCTCTTCTGGGGCGGTTGCTTCAGTCAGAAGTGTGCCATAAGGGATGGCTCTGTTAGCGGTCCTAGTCATTATATAAGTTTATATATCTGTACACCATGAGGTGAGGGTGTTCCGCCTTACGCTGAGTTTGGGTCCAGGCGGTGTTTTTATTCTCTCTTATTCCAGACCCTCCGGCCTCTGGGCTGTTGTCTTGATTACTCTGAGCTTAAGGGATCTGTATCCCTCTACAGGCGTTGGAGATTTCCTGGACTGTTCCTTGTCCTTGGTAGGGGTTATGCCCCTTTGGGCTTATAGGCATCTCTATCCTTATTACCAGGATCTGATTGCTTCCACGGGTGTAGGTGCCCTTTGGCTTGGTCTTGCTCGGTTGGTTTTGTCCTCCTGAGCCTAAGTAAGCGCCTTGGCTCTTGCTGAGCCTTGCTAGCATTGTTTTTCAGTATTCCTGCTGGTCTCGCCTGAGTCCAGGGTTCATTTTCCCCATCGGGGAGAGTTCTAAGGTTGCCAGGCTACCCTTGTTTTGCAGTAGCATGGTTAAGCTGTTACTCTGGCCTACTCGTTTAGGGGAAGATTCTCTTCCTCTCTTGGGTTTTTGTTCTCTTTCTACTTGTGCTTGGCTTGGGCCTTTCAGCACTAGGTTCTGTTGAGCAAGCTGACTAGTTCGCTGCTTGTGTTTCAGTCCTCCTTTGTAAGGTTTCATAAGTTTGAGGTTAGAGCCTTTGCTCATGTTGCTCTTGGTAGCAAGGTTGAGGTGACAGCGCTTTACTGTTGGCTGTGCCTTTTCTCATGGGTATCCCACCCTACTTTATGGACACTGCTATTGGATGTCCCACATGTTATTACTATATCTGGAGCAGGACGTGCTGTATGCTTAGAATAATACAACTCTGTGAAGTACTCACCTGTAGAGTTATTATACGCATACAGCACGTCCTGCTCCACCCCACCCTGGTTTCACCTTGTTCTGGATCCCCTGTATGGTGATTGTTATCATTGATATTATTGCCAGTTTCTGGGTGGTTGGTTTCTCCCGGCTTCTCCTTCTCACTGCTTTTCAATGCTGGGGATTTGTGGGAGGTCCCTCGGTATGTGTAGGGCCGGGAGGAGCTTGTTTTCTACATGTCTGCAGTGCACGGCACCGGAGGCGGAGGATTACCCACATGTTATTACTATATCTGGAGCAGGACGTGCTGTATGCGTATAATACCAATTCTACAGGTGAGTACTTCACAGAATTGTATTTTTTCCCTTTTGAGTAGGTGGGGAATACCACACTGTACCGCGCTGCATAAGGGGAACGGGGGGGGGGGGGGGGTGGAGGGGCAGGAGGGAATGCCACACTGCCTATATGGGGAATGGGATGGGGGAATGCCACACTGCCTATGGGAGGGGATGCCACACTGCCTATGGGAGGGGATGCCACACTGCCTATGGGAGGGGATGCCACACTGCCCATGGAAGGGGAGAATGCCACACTGCCTGTGGGAGGGGGGAATGCCACACTGCCTATGGGAGGGGGGAATGCCACACTGCCTATGGGAGGGGATGCCACACTGCCCATGGGGAATGGGCTGGGGGGAATGCCACACTTCCTGTAATGAGGTGTTTTAGCACAACATTTAGTTTAGAATATTTTTGTTCTTATTTTCCTTCTCCAAATCCTAGGTGCAACTTATGGGCAAGTGATGGGGTGCATTTGCGGCCAGGACGCAGCACACAGGACTTTGTGCGGATGCGTTTTCCTCCTCTCTGCCATATCGGAGAGGTCTGAAAGGGGCCATAGAGCTGCCTTTGCTGGATCTTCTCTGCTATACCCCAGCGTCTGTTGCGAACGCAGAAACGTATGCGGTACCTAACAGGTGTGAATGAGGGCTATGAGGCCGCAAAGGCAAGTGCGTTTTTTTTCATGCAGTACCACATCCGTTTCGCATTTGCGGCCCCATAGATTTTAATGGGATTCAATAGACAGGAAGGCAGGACATGGGACCCGGAAACAGGTTAAAAACCCAGACGCAAATGTGAACAAAAATGCAAACACACACACGCATAATAGGGTCTTTTTAAGGACATGGTACTAGCTTCCCTTTTGCCCATTCTCTGCAGTTTAGATGTTCCCTTATCTTTCGCATCATTGCCTCGTTTTCCTCTTTCAGTTCTCCAATTCCTTTTTGTTTTTTCAGTTGAAAGCCCTTTAAAGTCAGCATCAGGCTGCCTGCAAACAGGAAGTTTCATCTGACTATGCCGCTCTGCATTCTGGGGTTGCTGTCCTTTTCCTGACCTCAGCTCTGCTCTGTCTGAGCAAAGCAAAGCTATAACCCACCTCTGTGCACTTTGCCCCTCTCTCCTCTCCTCTCCTCAGTGTGTGTGTGATGCTTCTGAGGCAAGATGGTAGTGCCCATATCCTAAAGTCCTGAACAGAGTTGCAGCCCAATGGAGGAAAGAATAAAAAGCAAGCGACTAAAAACTTAAAATATATTAATTTTAGGTGCAGGGGGCATTGTTTTTTTCAGGGTTTGGGCTTTTCATTAAATTATGCTGAAGGTCCGGTTTAAGTATTTTGGGGTGTTGCAGCTGCACTGCGTGGGGGCGGGGGCTCCAGCTATCATTCATCCATTAGTTAGAAAATGGTTGTGGCACTGCTTTAAAGCAGAATATTTTGACTATCCCTATTTGTTCCTTACCCCCCCCCCCCCCCCAGGCATCTGAATTTGGTATGCCCCCGCTGTGTGAAACTCCCCAGAACCCCCATTAAATCTCGCCTCTTCCTGGTCCTACGGCAAATCTGCATATTAAATGTTCAGCAAACTGCTCTGTTTATGGTGATTGGGCTCCTGAATGGCCGCATCTACAGCAGTGGGCACGCTCCCACCCCAACCTATCTGAATGGCTGTGGGCAGAAGCTCACTTATAGCCTTAAGATATAGTGATGAAGCTGCCCGATGTTTACGGTGAGGGAGCCAGGAAGCAGGTGAGTTTTGCGGTGCCCTGGGGTGGGGTGGGGGGTGGGGGGTTGGTTCATGCAGCAGGCCATCCCGATTAGGGATGTTGGGGATGCAGAGCTGGGTTTGGTCCATTTTAAGAACAATTTTAGAGCACTGATTGCCAATGCCATAACTTAAACTGACTGGGCCCCGGTGTAAACATTAAATAGGACCCCCTCATGGCCGATACAGTAGCCATTTGGCTGTCATTTTAACTTAATTGTATACAACTAGACAACTTGAGACTGAGACACATTGAGCTTTGTTCCCTGCACATGTGAGCACAAATCTTACAAATAAGATGAAGTAGTGATAAGGATGGGGCCCCCTGACATTCTGGGCCCCAGTGTGCTTGCTACCATTGGCCCCCTATAATTATGCCCCTGGTGATTGCTGAAGCTCTCCTTACCTGCACCATTTTCCCCTGCTGAAATCTAGCCCCGCAATTTACCACCGAAGATCACATAGCCTGGACTACTTTTCCCCCTGCTCAAAAAAGGCCGAACCACATGGCTTCCAGTGCTAACACAGTGGCTAGTGCGAATGCTGAGGGTGTGGCTATAGAATGGTGGCTAAATCTCAGCAACTACCTGGCAGGCATAAGCACGCTTTAATTTTACACTTAGCCTACAGATGTCCTTTAAGATCTTGAAAAATACTAGATACTGCTACAAATATTTTTTAAATTAACACTCATGTTTAGTATAATTTTTATTATTTCACAGACTGTACAAAAATCTAATCACCGATTTCGGAGCCACGTACGTGGCCAAAATCATGGAAGAATGCCCCAAACTGGAACGCATTAAGTGAGTACACAGTCATAGTGCTGCTATTATGCCGTGTCTTACCAGGAGATTCCAGCTATGAGTTTACATGTAATAGGGTTGTATAGTGAAAGCCCTATGAGCTGATCATCACTATGCCTCGCGTTTCAGTTTCTCACAATATCGACACCATGATCCCACTGATATACAGATGTAGCCACTGTTACTGTTACCCATATCTTAACCCAATTGGTTTTACTGTTACCCATATCCTTACCCAATTGGTTTTTCCTGTTGCCCATATTAGTTAAGTGAGACTGGTGAACATATCTAGCTGTTGTGTTGAAATTCAATATCCTGGCAAGGTGCTATTCAGTGTTGTCGGCACCAGGAGGAACATGAGAGCATGGCCTATTATAACTACAACAGACACTCTGGCCTC
Organism: Gastrophryne carolinensis; assembly: GCA_027917425.1. Taxonomy (NCBI): domain Eukaryota; kingdom Metazoa; phylum Chordata; class Amphibia; order Anura; family Microhylidae; genus Gastrophryne; species Gastrophryne carolinensis. The sequence continues at coordinate 52,551,273 of CM051239.1, forward strand.
TATTCAGTAACAGTTGAAAAAAAAACGGTATGAAAAAATGCATTTTAGCTGATAAAAAACATAAGAATTTCATTGTTACTAAATTACCAGCTAGAAAGGTAATTCATGTCAGTGGAACTTTTATGGAGGGACCCAGCCAGGAACTTTAGACTGACTGTATGTTTGCCCCTCCTCTGACTGGGTCTTGTGTTTTTGGGACATTTGGACACAGCTGACATGGGGCCCAAAACCTGGGCTCAGCCACCACAAAAAGGAAATGGGGGCCCAAACCATGCATGCTATAGTGCCTGGCTGGGCCCCCATGTTTGCAGCCTTCACATAACCTTTATTCCTAGAATCTGGTGGGGAAAGTGGTGACATGAGATAAGCCTCAAAGTAAAGGCTAAGCCCACCATAACCTAGAATGGCCTGTTATGGGCCCAGGGGCATGACATGGGCCCCAAGGTAAAAGTTGCCAGTGTGTGACCCTCACCCCAGCAGCAGCCATAGCCGCAGTGTACAGACTTGGTGTGCAGTTACCGATACCAATAGATTGCTGGTAGTGAAAACTGCTTCCATAAACCACACATGTTACTTCCTGCAATCTGTTGCTACTAGCAACCTTGCACCGTCTTTACACCAAGGTCTACAAGAAGAGATAAGTGAGTCCTGTACACACAGAACACTGCTGCTGTCCATGTGTAAGCAGGGGCATAACTATAGATGATGAAGAGGTTGCGACCACACTGGGGCCCAGGACGATGTTGCTCATCCACATTATTTGTGTCCACTTGGCATCATAGTAACATAGTATGTAAGGCTGAATAAAGACTTTAGTCCATCCAGTTTCAGCCTGTTTATCTTCTTCCAGTGGTCTAGTAGCCATAGCTGGAAATGTTATTACATGCCAGGAAGGCATCCAGGCCACTTTTGAACGTTTCTACTGCATCCATCATTACTACCCCCTCTGGCAGCGAGTACCATGGTGTCACTGCTCTTTCAGAGAAGAATCCACTCCTATGTCGGTGGAGAAAGCACCTTTCCTCTAACCTTAGTGGATGCGCTCGGGTTATAGTTACACTCCGGGGTATAAATATATTGTGGGATAGATCTTTGTATTGACCCCGAATGTATTTATACATAGTTATTAGATCACCCCTCAAGCATCGTTTGGAGAAAGAAAGCACCATCACTACAAAAAGCTGGGTATGCCTAGAGAGCTTAACGTGTGTACTTTCAAGGAATAATACCATTTTGTGAGTACTCACCTGAAAAATGGATATTGTTGGTGTGCCACACACCCCGCTTCACTTCTTAAATATTCATTACTTCATGGGTTAATCACCTGCAGGTGACGTAGTGCAGAGAGGAAGTCTTGTAACGAGCCCCACCTTCCGGCCTATATATACCTGGTACCTCCCTTCAATCACCAGTATAATCAACAAAGCAGTAATACAAGGTACCAGTATTCCACCAGTAACCTCAAAATCAAATTTGATATAAAAAAGGCTTCACCATATAAAGGCTTCGGTAATACCGAAAAGGGCGGGTGTGAAGCGGGGTGTGTGGCACACCAACAATATCCATTTTTCAGGTGAGTACTCACAAAATGGTATTATTCTTGGTGTGCCACACACCCCGCTTCACTTCTTAAATATTCATTACTTCATGGGACATCCAAAAGCAGTGTCCACAAGGGCTGGGCAACTCAAGGCCAGGTGAAGCATAACTTAAACGACTGCAGTCTGCAGAACTTTGCGGCCGAAAACAGCATCCGCTGAGGCCCGCACATCAACTTTGTAAAATTTAGAAAAAGTGTGAACAGAAGACCAAGTGGCGGCCTTACAAACCTGTTCAACAGAAGCTTGGTGCTGAAAAGCCCAAGACGCCCCAACAGCGCGAGTGGAATGAGCAGTGATACGAAAAGGGGGAACTCTTCCCTTGGCAGAATAGGCCGCAGTAACGGCCTGACGTATCCACTTGCTAATGGCAGATTTGGCTGGTGCCAAACCCTTCCTAGGCCCATGGGGCACAACAAAAAAGGAATCCGTCCTACGGAAAGGAGACGTGATAACCAAGTAGCACTTAACACAGCGTACTACATCCAAACAATGCAAAACCCTCTCTTTGTCATTCTTAGGATTAGGACACAAGGAGGGAAGAACAATATCTTGGTTCAAATGAAAAGCAGAAACAACCTTAGGAAGAAAGTCTGGCTTGAATCGAAAGACCACCTTATCCCGATGCTTCTCGAAGTAGGGCGCCTGAATAGACAAGGCCGCCAATTCCGAGACACGCCGGATCGAAGTGATCGCTACCAAGAAGACAATCTTCTGAGTCAGGGTAGATAAAGCAATCCCTTGCAAAGGCTCAAAAGGAGGAGCCTGAAGAGCAGAAAGAACCAAATTCAAATCCCAAACCGGGAGTAATGGTTTCCTGGGAGGCCGCACATGCGTAACCCCCTGGAAAAAGGTTTTAACTAAAGACTTAAGCGCAACACGCTTCTGAAAAAAGATAGATAAGGCAGAAACTTGCCCTTTCAACGTACTTAGCTGAAGACCAGAGTCCAGCCCAGATTGTAAAAACTCCAGAACCCTGGGGACCGAAAATACCCTACAAGGAAAAGATCTCATCTCGCACCAAGCGATATAGGCTTTCCAGGTCCTATAGTAGATGATAGAAGAAGACCTCTTTCGGGCACTGATCAAAGTCTTAACGACAGAATCAGAAAGACCCTCTTCCTTTAGGATGGAGGTCTCAGCAGCCAGGCCGTCAAAGCTAGCGCTGGTAAATTGGGGTAACACAATTGACCCTGAGTGAGCAAATCGGGCCGAAGGGGCAGAACAACCTGGTCCACTGCCAGCCGAACGATGTCTGCGAACCACACTCGCCTCGGCCACCTTGGGGCCACGAGGACGGCGGACACCCCTTCCAGAGCCAACTTCCGAAGCACTCTGCCTAGCATGGGTGTCGGAGGAAACAGGTACAGAAACCCCAGATCCCCCCAGCTCAGGGACATGGCGTCCACTGCCAGAGCCAGAGGATCCTGGGAGAGCGATACGAAGTTCGGGAGCCTGTGATTGTGACGAGAGGCAAACAGGTCCACCTCTGGAGTCCCCCATTGGCGACACAGTGAGCGAAATACCCGAGGATGGAGGGCCCATTCTCCCCGACGGGGAGAGCCCCTGCTCAAGCGGTCCGCTTTCAGGTTCTCCACTCCCGGGATGTATACCGCCGAGAGACGAGGAACATGGGCTTCTGCCCAGGTCAGGATCAGGGACACCTCTCTGAGAGCACTCAGGCTGCGAGTCCCTCCCTGATGATTGATGTAAGCAACCGCTGTTCGATTGTCTGAACGCACCTGGACCGGAAGGCCCAGAACGTGCTGAGTCAGGAGAGTAAGCACCCGACGGATGGCTCTCAGTTCCAGAATATTGATGGGTAAGAGGGCCTCCCGAGGTCCCCACTGCCCCTGGAACTGCAGCTCCTTCCAGAATCCGCCCCATCCCGACAGACTGGCGTCCGTGGTGACAATTTCCCAAAGGGGGGCCAGGAAAGACCTGCCCTTCACGAGATTGGTCGAGACCAACCACCACTGGAGGGACTGCCGGACCCGGGAGGACAACTGGAAGGGCTGATCCAGCGACCGAGGCTGCCGGTCCCAAGACGCCAACAGATAAAGCTGAAGCGTCCTCGTGTGGAATTGAGCAAAAGGAACTGCCTCGAAGGAGGCAACCATCAACCCTACCAGCCTCATCCCCAGACGGATGGACGGCCGAGGATTGGAGAGTAGGACCCGAGCCAACTCCTGAATCAGAAGAATTTTGGACTGAGGGAGAAACACTCTGTGTTGATGAGAGTCTAACTGCATCCCCAGAAAGGACACCACCCTGGCCGGAGCGAGGGAGGACTTGGAGAGGTTGATCACCCAACCGAAACTTTCCAGCGTGGAGAGCACCACCCTGGTGTCTTTCTCCGATTGATCGGGTGACGGAGCCATGATAAGAAGGTCGTCCAAATAAGGTACGACACGAATGCCCCGAGCTCTGAAAATGGCCATGACCCCTGCCAGCACCTTGGTGAACACTCTTGGAGCTGAGGTAAGGCCAAACGGAAGTGCCACGAACTGATAATGCCGATCCTTCATCATGAATCGAAGAAAGCGTTGATGAGGGAGGCAGATGGGAACATGCAGATAAGCATCCTTGATGTCTATAGACGTCATGAAGTCCCCTTGCCGAAGAGAGCCGACGGCAGTGCGCAAGGTTTCCATGTGAAACTTCCGAAAACGGATGAACCTGTTGAGCAACTTCAGGTCCAGGACGGGACGAACCGACCCATCCCTCTTGGGGACTGCGAACAGATTGGAGTAGAAACCGAGGCCCATCTCTAAACGCGGTACCGGCCGGATGACCGCCATCTCTAACAGATTCTCTACCGACGCCAGGAGCCCCTGTGCGGCCAAAGGATCGATGGGCACCCGAGACCGAAAGAACCGTGAAGGAGGGCGAGACTCGAACTCCAGTTTGTAACCGGACGACACTATCTCCTGAATCCACCTGTCCGGAACCTCCCGGTTCCAAACCTGGGAGAAGTGTCGCAATCGTCCCCCCACCCGCACGGGTGAGGGCGGCCCCTCATTGCTGAGTGGGCTTACCCGCAGGTTTGGGCTTGGAGCCCCAGGACTGGGCGGGACGGCCACGGCCCCTCCCCCGCGTCCAACCTGTACGACTGGTAGAGGGAAGGGAAGTCCCCCTACCCGCCCTGTATCCTCGAAAGGACGGCCTACCAGAAACAGCCCCTCTAAAGGGGCGTCGAGGCCTCTTGCGTTGTGGCATCTTGCCACCCTTTGCGACTGAATCAATTTTCTCCCCGAACAGCCGCAACCCCAAAAAGGGGAGAGCTGTGAGCACCTTTTTAGAAGCTGAGTCCGCCGACCACTGTCGCAGCCATACTGACCGACGAATAGCGACCAGCATTGCCGCTGTCTTGCTACTCATAGCCAGCGCATCGTCCTGAGCGGATAGAACGTAAGACACAAAAGAATCGCACTGCTTAAGCGCAGCGAACTCATCACAAGCGGGATTGAGATCCTCGCATAGCCCCCGGATAACAGATCTTACCGCTAAAAGAAGAAGGGCCGAAGCGCACAGGGGGCGCATCGTTGACCCAGCATAAACAAAGCCATAGCGAGCATACTGGTCAATCCTACGATCCTCCCCATCTTTAGGGACAGAGGTCTCAGCAGACTGTACCATAGCGGAGCTAGATAGCCCTAGCACAGGGGTATCGACTTCAGGAGGGACGGACCAAAGCTTCAGTAATTCTGGCGGAAAAGGATAACGCTTTTCCCAACTGGAAGGGATTCCAGATAACCGTGTGGGATGTTCCCATTCTTTCAGGACCACCCTCTCAAAGTGGTGCTGTCTGGGAAAAACCAAACGCGGCTGAGGCTCTTCAAACAACTGACCCTTTGGCAGGGTGACAGCCTCAGGCGGATCTAAATTCAGAATTTCAAACATTTGTGCCAGAATGGAGGGGGTGTCAAGGGCAACCCCCGCCGACCAATCGCCAATCGCATCAGCCTTAAGCTGATCTGCCGGCTCATCTGACTCCAAGAGGAATTCACCCTCATCCGGGGAGCCATCGGACCATTCCACAGGCTCACATAATTCGTCCTGAGGAGCCGAAGATACCGGAGTCAGGCGCTTCCGTTTTGCAGAGGCCTTTAGCCCCGCTTTAACGGGCAATACTTCCCGAAGATTGGCTGATTTTACCACCACCTCTGATTGCGAATCCCCACCCTTGACAGTGTCATGCGGGGTCCGGAAAAGGGAGGGAGAGGCAGGAGATGATAGAGGTTGCGACGGGTCAGCAGCCGGATCAACAGACTGACGCGCAACAATCTGCCTTGCACAAGAAATGCAAATAAAGATATCATCAGCAGGGAGCGCAGCCCCACATTTTACACACCCCCTGGACGGCTCTGACGAGTCGTTTCCGGTAGTAACAGAAGCCTCCATATTGGTGATTTATGGTATCGCAAATACTGGGACTTTTAAGGCATAAGCCAACCCGGGATGCCCCTTTATAAAGAATGTCCCGGAAGGGAGGGTTTTTTTTTTTTTTTTTTAAATACACTTTATATTTTTTTTTTTTTTTTTTAAGAGAAAAAGGTCCCCCTTAACAGTCTCAAAATAAATATATATATATATGTATATATATATCCAAAATGTGCAATTTCATATCAAGAATGACTAGCCAGGCAATATAGAGCCGGAGGCCGCAATAAAAGAGGGATCCCAGGATCTGAAAGGAAAGAAAAAAACAAACCATCAGATCCCTTGTGAGTGTAACAAAGCAGCATGTTCACAATAGTACCAAAAAAGAGTGCCTCCTTAAAAGTTTGCCCCATGAGTAAAACTCATTCTGGCCCCACAAAAGCGGGGCCGCTTACCTGCTACCGACGCCAGGAGCCAGACCGGAGGGACATGTAGCAGCCGCAGCACACAAACCCATGTGTTGCTGCAGCGCGCGCCCCCCCCACGTGACCTCTTTTCACCGCAAACACGAAGGAAGTGAGGCTGAGGCCGCCGAGCGCCGCTTCCGCCGGCGCCGCTTCCGCCGGCGCCACGCCCCCCCCGCGTCACAGGGAGCCGCCCTGCTCAAATCAACGGGGGATTGCCACCAGCTGCGCTGGCTGACACCAAGCCAGGCGGCGGAGGAGGAGGAGGGGGAAAGGAGACACAAGCGCAGCCACACAGGCTGCCGCACGGAGCAGCGGGGAAGGAAGGGAGGCGGGAGGGGACCAACTGAAGCCAGCTGAGCGCGGTCCGCTGCCCCACCCCCATAAAGCAGACCAAATACACTGGCCATGCCTAAAGCATCTGCCCGGAGCCCCGGTCAAAAAAACAGACAAAGCGCACCTGCTGCGCAGTCTGTTACTATGTAAAAGTGAACACACAGAAAATAACAATACAGTGAAAACATCATACAAGATACACAACCCTCTATACCCCCCCCCCCCCCAAGTGAAGGGAGAAAGGACCGGAACGGGGGAGTAAGGGCTACGGGGACCCTCGGGACAGGGGCATCCCATTTCCGGATCACCATGCCGGATTGCCGCATTGCCCCCAAAGGAGGGGGACGAGCGGAGGAGATAAGCTCCTAGGCACCCATAGTGCCGTCTACCAATTACCCGGTGAGCAGCCTAGGCTGGGAGGCTTCCTATCCACCATAGAGGTATACAACTCAAACCGGGCAGAAATAGACCAAAAGGGGGGTGGCGGGGTAAGCCCCGACCTACCTGTAAGCAGGAAACTTCCAACCTCTGCTTGTCATGCAGAGAGAAAAATACTGGTGATTGAAGGGAGGTACCAGGTATATATAGGCCGGAAGGTGGGGCTCGTTACAAGACTTCCTCTCTGCACTACGTCACCTGCAGGTGATTAACCCATGAAGTAATGAATATTTAAGAAGTGAAGCGGGGTGTGTGGCACACCAAGAATATATGGTTTTGGGGGTATTCCAAATGCAAAGGGTTGTTTTGGTTGAAAACAAAGCTGACATTTTCAAGTAAAATTACCCTTACGCGCTTACTTTGGGGTGTTCGGCAACTCTTTCCTTGTCAGTACCTATGCATGTTGGGTATTTTTCTGCTCAGGGGACCTTGCTTTTTCAAATTTAACTTGTTTTTTCCTGTTATGCATTTTGTTTGTTTGTTGAAAAATTGGGACTTTGGTTCTTTTTTATTTTTTAGGGAAACTATGTGCAACCCAAAAAATGCATTGAGGGATTACTTCCAGAAAACTGCACCCACATCAACAAGCCTGGTACACCTAGAAAGCTTGAGGTGTCCTGGGCAGGAAAAAGTACCTACCAATATATGTGGTACTGTTGTAACCGGGATAAATGGGGATTTTACACGCAATAAGATTTTATTTTATTGCATATATTTCACCCAAAAATATTAAGAATGCAGTTAAAAAATGACAAACATGTGATTTCATGTTAAAGCGGCACTACGGTCAAAAATGACTATATGTCCACAGTACTACTTGGCAGAGGGTCAGCACGACCTGGGCTGCCCCGTTGCGTATTGTCGCCATTAAAGGGCTTTAAAATAAAAAAAACTGGTGCCAGGATGGTCTGGCAACAGGGGGTGACAAAAACCCTAGGTAGGCTGTCAGATAAAGGGTTAGACTACCCACTCGTCGATCAGGTGGAATGCCGGAGGCTGAGCAAAACCCTGGGCCGTGTTACTAATGGAAGCCTGGAGATCAGTGCGGGAGCGGCTGTGAGGGAAGTCACACGCCTTACACCAATCCATACTTATGTGACCGGTCCTGCTTTTGTCGCCACCATGGTCAATGCCTCCCACCTCTTTGGGGCTCCCATTCATGATGCTGGGGGGGGGGGGGGGGGGTAAAAATGATAGATGCTGCAGGAAAGAGTCATTTGGGACAACACATAGCAAGGCACGTACGTCTGTGGACCCAGACTCCCTAAAATCCATCATTAAAGGGATTTTCAGGCAAAAGGTTAAAATAAAAAAAATAAACATCATCTAACCTTGCCAAGCATTCCTCCAGTGCTGTACCTCTCAGCTCGGTCCCCGGGAATGAGGAAATATACTTGTTTATTTGCCCCTCCAGCACCAAACTGATGTGGCCCACCAATACTAGCTCGAGGAGCTAGTCCAGACCACGCCCCCCCTCTGTATTGATGGCTTGAATGGTACTCTCAGAGCTGCCGTTCAAGCCCAGCTAAACCTTCCCTCCCTCCTCCCCACCCATCCTCCACCTGGCAAGTGCTTTCACTCCCAGCACTGCCCCACCCATTATGTTGATTATTATGCAGCATCACGGCTCCAAGGCCACGCCCACTTGCTTCAGAAGAAAAATCATGGGATAAAACTGTAAACCTTGATATCTCTGCCATTTTCTTTTTTCAATTTTAAAATCCAAAACATTTTAGGACATTGCCCAACGTAGACCGACACATTGACCTACCTATTGGCTTTGTCACTTGTGAATGACTTCTGTCTTCCTGTAGACATGTATATCCTGCATTGAGAGGGCCACTTCCTGTCAGGAGTGATGATTCAATGCATGTTAGCAATACATGAAACGAATCATCCCTGAGCTGTTTTCCATCTTGTGTTCCAGGCTGGGATACAATCAGTTCACTGCTGTTGGAGGGAGATGCATTGCGCAGGCCTTACAGAAAAACCCCAACATCGGGGACATTGGGTAAGTCAAGTATTTAGATGCTTCAACATATATATCTCATATCTATTATGTAAGACTCCCTGGTCATTGACAATGTGTATCATGTATAAAAATATTTCAAAGGATTCTGTCCGACAGGGACAGGGAACGCAAACTAAACTACCCCCTAACACCATTAGTGAGCCCTGAAATGGAGGGACTTACTGATAGCAGAGGCCATGGGAAAAGGGTGAGAACTTTATTGCAGTGAGAGTTGGTGGACAGAGTTGCCAGGGCTGTGCTCCTGAACTGCATAAGTGCAGCCATCTTGCTGTCTCAAAATGGTGGGGAGCTGTGCCAGCAATAGCCCACACCAAACTGCAATATATACTTCTGAAAAAGGGGGCAGCATCTCGGTCATGCCACACACACACTGTGTGGAATGCTGTGTGTGGGGGAAGCTATATAACTATATTTCTCTATGGGTTGGGCAGCTGAAGAGCACTTCAAACAGTTGGAACAATGGTTGTACTGGCTCTCTGCTCTGAGCAGAGCAATGATGAACAATTACAACTGATGGGTTTCTACTTCTGACTAGTGATAAGGGAAGAGACTTCAGGCAATTTTTGGCTGTGGGACTGGGTGGATGCATAGAAAGATAGCTGCTCCCATGCAGTTCAGGTGCGCAACATCTGCATGAGGTTAAGCACTCTCAAATAGCTTACTGTATGTCACTGGGGGGCTTTGGGGAAGGTCATTTTTTTAATCTGCTTGCATGTCCAGTGGGACACTGCAGCACATGCAAAATTGGGATGCCCTTTATGGATTAATTTAATCTTTTACTAGTCTGGGTTTTGGTCCAGCTACTCACCATTTCCTTTTGCAATGACAGGTACATTTCTTGAGACTTGTTTGTTCTCATTTCAGAATGTGGGGCAATCGTATTGGAGATGAAGGGGCACAGGCATTTGCAGACGCTCTGAAGACTCACCCTAGCCTGAGAAATCTAAGGTTATGATTGAGCCAGTTATCATCTGCATTATTCAAATGTATATTTGCACTTCCTTAAAGCGCCGCTTTTGGTAAACTCAAAATGAGTTACAAAATATTAGCAAAGGTTACATTTCAAAATATAAATGTGTATGGATGGATACATACTTTGTGTGTAATAGGATAAGAAAAATATATTTATGAAGGCTTTAGCGAAATTGAGGTGGAGTCAGGTCTCTGTGTATCTATCTATTAGGGTTGATATAGCATCAAGTTTTTACATACTTTTTCTTGTGACTTTTTTCCTATTGCATGGCACGGCCTACTTCCAAAAGTACTGCAGAAGAGTTGTGGCTCCTCCCGATACCATATAAAAATGGAATCACAATAGACTTATCCAGTGTTCTCTCTGCAGTGATTCTGCGAAGTTAGAAGATGGCTCTTTCTATTGCGCAGGTGAGCGGGGCAACCAAGCCTGCGGCCCTGCATGGCTATTTCCACCCGTTTCCGGACCCTCTGTGCCTCAAAGCCTCGGCTGACGGATCGGGTGAAGTTAGAGGAGCACTAGGGTCAAGTGCTCAAGGAGCGCTGCTCCAAGCCGCAGACCCTGTACCACAAAGGGTAGCCGGCCATAGGCTTTATGGTGAGCCTACTAGGGATGCAGAGTTCCTGTCCTAGCTTCTGAGGCGGTGAGTGTTTGGGGACTATGTGACTTGTACTGGTGTTTTTGGGGTCCCCCCCCCCATCCTGGCCTGGGCTCTCGCCGCTGCCTGCTCGCTCTCCTCGGGCGGGTAATAGTGATGAGTGCTTTTTGCTATCTTTAAACTATTTTTAACTGTTTTCGCCGCCGTTGCCGCTTTGTACTACGCTCCGCGGCGGGCGGCGCTATAGCCGTGAGTTATTTTTTGCTGTGTGATGACGCCGGCGCGCTCTTTGGGGGGGGAGGGGCCGGAGGATGATGCGTATTGCGTCGTCCTCCCGCAGCCCACCCCTCAAGGTTCCTCTGCTGGTGCCATTTTGATTCTGCTGCGCGTCTGGGGCCCTTCTTCCTCCCGGAGCTGCGGCGGTGATCTCTCCCTGTGTCGCTTCCTCCTGTGGTCTGGCGGCTTGGTGATTTTGGCCTGCTTGGTCCATGAGTCCCCTTTGGGGGGTTTTGGTTTTCTTGGGGCATGTGCTGCGGGATGCTTATGTGTCTTTGCTTATGTTTTTCAGATGGGACAACTGTGGGTTGTGGTTTCTCCCGGTCCTACCCCTTACCCTCCCTCATCTCCCCTTCCTGGCTTCTGGGGGCATCCCTTGGGGGGGCATCCCGGGTGGCTTTTTATTAGCCCTTACCCTGTGCTGGCCTATTGCGCCTGTCTTAATCACCATATGGATGTTTCTGGGGATAGCGTGCTTGGGGGTCCTTCGGGGCAATCCCGGCTGTGTTCCATGTGCGGGGTATCCCTTGTGAGTAACAGTGTCACGGTGTGCGTGCCGTGCGCCCAGGGTATCATTGCAGCCCAGGCTGGGCTACCCGCTTCGCTTCCCAGCTCTGCGCCCCCTTCGGCATTGCCTACCCCTCCGCACCTACGTTTAGCCCCCAGTGAGGGGGATACTAGCGGGGGGTCACAGTCTGATCTGGCGCTGCGTGTGGCCAGCATTGAACAGCAGCTTGCCAGGCCTTTTCCACGTAAGGAGGAGGAACTCTTCCAGGACTCTGACTCCTCTGGGAACCAGCAATAGGGTTACGACAGTGACCCTGGGTCTGCGTCTGGGGAGGACTCATGGTTCCTTGAGGACACTGATAACCTGTTGGCTCACATTTTTTAAATCTTGCACATTGTCCCCCCTGAGGTGGCTAAGAGGAAGCAGGGTGAGCTCTTTCGTCCTGATAAACAGCATCTGGAGTTCCCTGAGCAGAGCCATTTCACTAATATGGTGCTCAAGGAGTGGGAACGTCCTAGTAGATTGCTCGCAGTGCCCAAAGGGTTGGATAAGAGGTATCCCTTCCCTGCTGACCTGGTCAAGCGATGGTCGTGTCCACCTGAGGTGGATGCTCCCGTTCTAGGGCTGTCCAACATCTCGCTCATGCCTTCCCCTGACACTACTACACTGCAGGACGGTGAGGACTGGCGCATGGATCAGCTGGCCTGCCATGCTTTTACATTTGTGGGGGTTGGGCTGCGTCCGGTCCGCGCCGCTGCCATTACAGCTATTGCCCTTAAGAAACAGCTTAAACATCTCCTTAATGGTGTTACGGCTGGTAGCAGGGGGGAGGATTATAGGGGCCTTTTGCTTTGCTCTGATTTTGTTGCCTTTGTCCTTACTGCCATGGATGATGTGGTAGGGCCTCTGCCCTTTTGGTGGCTATGCGCCGCTCTGTTTGGCTGCGTCAGTGGGCAGCTGATGCTGCTGCTAAGAAGGCTCTCACTGGGCTCCCCTTTACGGGGCTGTGGCTCTTTGGTGAGCGTCTGGATGTTCTAGCCAAGGATGGTAGGCTGCCTCTGCGTAGGGCCCTCCGCTTCCCTCCCCTCCTTTTGTGCTCCCAGAGGAGGTCATGGCTCCCTCTTTTCGGGTACCCGCAGAGATTCTTGGGGCCGTGGCAGATCATGTGGTCCTCCCGGTCTCTCATGGGGTCCCAAGCCCAAACCTTCTCCCAAGCCCCCTCAGGTAGGAGGACGCGCCCTCACCCATCCGGGTGGGGGGACGGCTTCGCCTCTTTGCTCACGTCTGGAGACTCTGCGTCTCAGACTGGTGGATTCAGGAGGTGGTGTCCTCCGGTTACAAGATAGAGTTTGCAGCTTTGCCGTCCCCAAGATTCATCAGATCCCGGATGTCTCAAAACCCTCTGTCAGCTCAGGGTTTGCGCCTTGCGGTTCAACGTCTGCTGGAGTCAGGAGTCTTTTGCCCGGTGCCTTCCCAGGAACGGGGTCAGGGTTTCTACTACAATTTGTTCACTGTCCCTGAGGCCCATCCTGGACTTGAAGGGTCTCAACAAGTTTGTCATGTTCAAGCATTTTCGCATGGAGACTCTACGCTCGGCTGTCAGTACCCTGTGCCCGGGCGACTTCATGACATCCGTGGACATCAAGGATGCCTACCTTCACGTGCCAGTCTTCCTGGGTCATCAGAGATTTCTCAGGTTCGCTCTAGAGGATCAGCATTACCAGTTTGTGGCTTTACCGTTCGGTATCCCCTCGGTGGCCTCAACCAGACGGCAGTTGCCTACATCAATCATCAGGGAGGCACTCGGAGCAAGCGAGCCCTCAAGGAAGTGTCCCTGATACTGTCTTGGGCGGAAGAGAATGTGCCTTGCATCTCGGCGGTTTACATTCCGGGAGTGGAGAACCAGGAGGCAGACTCCCTGAGCAGGGGGACGTCTCGGCTGGGGGAATGGTCTCTCAGCAACAAGGGATTTTACTCCCTGCGTCACTGGTGGGGTCTTCCGGATGTGGACCTGTTTGCGTGTTCCCTCCCCTTCCTCTTCTGGGCAGGGTGCTGTGCAAGATAGCCCAGGAAGGGGTACCAGCCATTCTGGTGGCCCCCTGCTGGCCAAGGAGGGTGTGGTTCGCAGACGTCGTGCAGTTGGCTGTGGATCAGTATGTCCTACCCAAGGATCCAGATCTGCTCACTTAGGGAGGGCTGTGCCATCCCAATTTACAAACGCTGGCTTTAACGGCTTGGCTGCTGAAACCTCCATCTTGATGGATAAGGGGTTGCCGGCCTCTGTTGTTGATACCATGATTAGGGCTAGGAAGAAGTCCTCGTCCTTTATCTACTACAGGATATGGCATGCTTACATTGCCTGGTGTGAGTCTAAGTCTCTTTCTTGTCGGGTGTTTTCTATCTCCAGGATTCTGGTTTGGATTGGATTCGGGCCTTCAACTTACTACCCTCAAGGGACAGGTGTCAGCTCTGGTAATTTAATTCCAAAGATCCTTTGCCAATCACCGGTTAGTTAAGACTTTTTTCCAGGGAGTTACTCATGTGAGTCCACCACGTAAGCCTATGCTACCGGTTTGGAACCTGAATCTGATGTTGTCTGCTCTGCAGGGTCCTCCCTTTGAGCCTATCAGTGGGGCTGCTTTGCCCATTCTGACTCTTAAGGTGGCCTTTTTGGTGGCCATTACTTCGGTCAGGCGAGTTTCTGAGCTGGCGGCGCTTTCCATCAAACCTCCTTATTTTGAAAGGCATCAGGATAAGGTGGTGTTTCGGCTTAAGCTGGATTTCTTGCCTAAGGTTGTGTCTGCTTTTCATCTCAATCAGGACATTGTTTTGCCTTCTTTGTGTCCTAACCCTGCTAATTCCAAGGAGCGGACCCTTCACTCTTTGGATGTTGTCAGGGCTCTGAAGTTTTATTTGGTTGCTACGGAGTCTTTCAGGAAATCTGACGCTTTTTGTTCTTCCTGCTGGACCTAGGAAGGGTTTGCCTCTGGCTAAATCCACTATCAGCAAGTGGATCCGTCAGGCGGTGAAGCAGGCCTATTCTGCCAGGGGGAACGTTGGGCTTTTCAGCACCAAGCTTCTGTTGAACAAGTTTGTAAGGCTGCAACTTGGTCTTCTGCACATACTTTTTCCAAGTTTTACAAGGTTGATGTTAAGGCCTCAGCTGATGCTGCTTTTGGCCGCAAGGTACTTCAGGCGGTAGTGGTTGGAACTACCTGTTGTTACTTTTTGGGGATCCCACCCTACCTTACGGACACTGCTGTTGGACGTCCCATATGTAAGGACTTCTGGAAGCAGGCCGTGCCATGCAATAGGAAACAGACAATTCTGTGAGTACTCACCTGTAGAATTGCTTTTACTATGCATGGCACGGCCTGCTTCACCCCACCCTTGTTATCGTTATTCTTGGTTGCCTCTTTATGCCGATTGTTCCAAGTTAGTTGGGGTTTGTTACCTTTTTTACTTTTATTATCTCCCGGTTTCTTGAAAAACTGCTTGTCAACACTGGATAAGTCTATGGTGATTCCGTTTTATATGGTACCGGGAGGAGCCACAACTCTTCTGCAGTACACTGCGCCACCTTGTGGCGGATAACCCATACGTAAGGACTTCTGGAAGCAGGCTGTGCCATGCATGGTAAAAGCAATTCTACAGGTGAGTACTCACAGAATTGTCTTTTTTCCTCTGTGCAATTCAGCACCATATTTTAGCTTTGCATTTTTTGCATTTGCACAGCTAAATATGATGCTGAATTGCAAAGAGGGAAAAAGTAAAAAAAAGTTGAATGAACCCTATTGCCATTAGATAATTGTTACCCAGTCCTGACAACTTTTGGTAAAATCAGAAGATCACGTAAAATATATAAAACTGAATAACGTTGTCCACGATTTGTTCCCATCAGTAAAGGTTTATTATAGTAATGTTGTAAGATAGTATTTATCTGTATGTTCTCTTGTTTGTAGTCTGGCCTGCAATGGGATTGGCACTGTCGGAGGAACAAGCATCGCTAAAGCATTACGAGAAAACAAATCTCTTAAAATTTTATGGTAATTATATATCTCCTTCACTTTATTATGAATGGTCTATTGCAAAAATTATCAGATAGAGTAGGAGCTACGTTTGCTCTTATTAGGGCCTAACCTAGAACTGAACAGCACAGGTTCCTCATACATTAGAAAATCCAGAGCACATGTAAAAATCTTAAAAACCCTAAAAAGATACTTTTCTATACACAGATGGGGCCTGATTTATGATGTTTGCAGCTTTTCAGCTAGTTCGCTCTATGTGCAATGTACACTGCAACTGAGAAACACAGCAATGACCTAAGCCATCATTCTAGCAAACAAACCTATAATTGTAGCAGCGAACATAGGGGAAAATATTTGCTGGCCTTTTTCTGGGTTTCACTGCACATTGTCGGGCTGCAAGAGTGGTATTTACTTAGAAAGACGGTCTGGTGCACTGCAGCGGGAGATTTGGTTTGGAAGATGAAAAAAAACCTTGCTGAAAACACACATTTATGCCACATACAGCTTATGCCAGCATGGAATGGGTCTCAGAATATATATGTGTGGTGTCTCGGGAGTGTCTTGGTTGTTTGGTAAGCCACATATAATGAGAAAACAGTTTCATTAGTTGTTTTCCAAATACTAATTAGCTATCAGACATTCAGGCTCAAAATATCTGGTATCAATGCAAAGGGAAAATCCTGGAAGAACTACAGTATCACTGATTCCAATGGTGTTCGCTGGAAAAATGTGGCACCAAGGGCTCATCCATCTGCACCCAACAACACTGGACTAAAAAAATGGAAGAAGGAAATGGCAAGCTGCCATTGAAAATAAAATAATACAAACAAAAAGTCCAAAAAGAATTCCTAAAGCTCTACATCTTTGGAAATTTGCAAAAATATATTAGAATAGGTGCTCTTTGCTTCTATTGGGTATTTTTAGCTCAGACTGCCCTGCACAAGGTACAAATCGTGGTGCCAAAAAATACCGAATAGTAAATTGCTCAACAATTACTAACCAGTAAAAAGTATGTATAGTTTTGCAGCATACCTCCTAGCTAGGTGAGCACTGCTCACAACCTTTCACGGGCACGCCCCCAGGGAGGGGGCGGCAAAGAAAATCTGAATAGAACGAGTGCCGCTGATTGGCTGATGTGCCGTGGGAACAAGGAAAAGGTGATTTTACGGGCAACCCTGTGGGATACACACAATGGAGTACCCCCAAATCTGGATACCCTGCCACAGAGAACCACAAATTTATTGGGTTTTGTCCTCTATAAAGGGTTGATTTAGAGCCTGATTAGCATTCTCACTCCTTTTTAAGGAAAGAAAACTGCCATTCACTTTCTACCTTCGGGCTGATTCAGAGCCAGGTAAAAATTTACACTCAGTAGACAATGAAAATGAATGGCAATTTTCTCTCCTCAAAAAGAAGTGAGAATTCTCACCAGGCTCTGAATCGACCCCTAAGTGTAAGCCTTCCCACTGCTTCAAATGGTTAACATGGGCCAACACATAACTGCTTACAACTCACTTACAAATGATTTGTGTCTTAAGTGTTTGTGAATAACATTCCAAATATATTATTTTTATCAGGATGACGGAGAACAAGCTGACAGATGAGGTGGCAGAACATTTTGCTGAAATGCTAAAAGTAAACCGGACCCTTAAAAATCTATGGTGAGGCATTGCAAATCAATAGAAAAAAAAAACAGATCATATTGTAATTGATAGGTTTGGTGTTGCAGAGGTTGGGATAAAATGATTAGTCTCCAGGCACTGCTACAAGTTTCTATATAGGTGGTCAGGAGTAGTTTGGTAACCTAAACAGTTGTTGCTGACTAAATCCCTTGGTGTCCGGTGGGCTGAGCCAGTCCAGTTTTCACACCTTCATCTCTGGTGCTGATGGTGCACTCCCCGACTAGCTTTGGTGTATGTGCCTTGCAGCTGATCACCAGCCTGGTGGCTTTCTTTTTTTTTTTTAATTTTACTTGACAACTAAGGACTTTTATGACTGAGGAGCCATTTGGAGAACCAGGAGAATTCCTGATGGGCCACACTGCTTTGGGACATCTGGCCTGCTTCATTTACTAACACTCCCAACCAAACCCTGCCTCCCCATTCCTGGCACCACTGTACCCCCTCACCCAAGAAACCCCATCCCATGTCCTACCCCAAATGCTATAGCCTCTGCCTGGTAGAACACTGGTTGGCTGGTTAGGAAGCACTTAGGAGGGTCAGCAGAGATGGGCAGGCCGTGTGCTGGTCAAATTCTGTGCCGATTTTTGGCCCCAGACCAATACTGTCCATAGGACATACAAAATGCAGCATCTGAACCCGATGGTGGACTTTGGAGTCCACCCACTGAGAAGAGTTTACTTCTTTCCTATCTAGGCCACTATTTTCCATTTCATTATTTTTATTGTTATTTTATAATGTAACAGCTTAATTGCACAGTACAATAAAGTGATACAAAAAAAAAAGGACATTGAGTTCCAGATTACAGCTTTTTCGACAGTCACATGAAAAAAAAATGTCACATTTCTATAGTCAATACTCATACAGAAAATAATGCATTGCTTTTAAACTTTTTTGAAACATTGGTATTGGATAATCTGAACTGATATCAATTGTTGCATGATGGCTGTATTACTGGGCCGATGGGCGGGTAGACATCCTTGCCCCATCCGGTCAGAGTTCCCACCACCATCCCCCAACCACAGTTTTGCCTGGGTGGGGGGGGGGGGACAGGACAAAATCAGGGGAAGTGGAAAGGGAGCTGGGAAAGAGAAAGAGAGAGGGAAAAAAAAGCGGAAGAAGCAAGAAGGAGGCTACTATTTTGAGCTTAAAGCTGCGCAACACAAAATAATTGTTGATTGCAACGGGGGTGGGGGGCAATCAACTGCTATGATATGCTCTGCACTGCAAAGATTGTGTTGCGTTTTTATTTTACAGTTAGAGAAAAGATGCGAGAATCTCACAGGGTGGTATCCCCATGGCACCAGAGCCATAGCGATATAAGTCTGTATTCCCCTCAGCACTAGGGGGATGCTTTACGAGGGGCTTGCTTTGCCTTTGTGGTGAGCATGAACTCATAAACTAATCATTGTTTTGGGGACTCAAAGTGGGACACCCAAGTTAAACTGACCACTATATCAATTGGCTTCTGAGGAACAAATATCTGCAGCATTTTGTACTAATCCTGTGGCTCCACCATATACACAAAGCAGAACTTAGAGATCTCCAGTCCATAAAGGATGTTGGTGGTTGACCATTCAGCCAATCAATACATTCCACTGCTGCCATTCAGCCAGTGAGTGGAAGCAGGGACCTAGTTGGTGCTAATTGCTGGAGTTCTTTTCTGTCAGTTGCCATGTTTTTACACTGACCGGTGCATCATGTTGTTGTGTCATTTTCCTGGGAAATAAATTCCTTTCTGCTCTTTGCAGGCTTCTGCACAACAGCATCACCAATAATGGAGCCAATATCTTGGCCAAAGCTCTGGAACATAACACCATCACGGAGGAGATTTGGTAAGCTGAAACACTGTGTATGATGTGCCAAGCTCCTGTGATGGTATCTCACATCACATATTTAGGGTTTATGCCAGGCAAACTCTACAGCAGCCATTAGGGCCCTTGTGTTCTCCCCATTTGGGTGTTCCTACTTTTAGACAAGCTAGAAAAGTTGCACCAGTCTATAAGCCAAATGGTAAGTCAACAATAAAGCCAATAATAGTGTGCACACTAATCCCAGCACTCAAAACTCAATACACTGCAAGAAAAGAGGGACACCCACAGTACCCTCTAAAAAGTGCCAAGGATGAAACAGTTGCACCACTTTAAGGGTCTAAAAAATATTCAAATTTATTGACTAATTACATATATTTACAATCACAATGAACATTAAGACTATACAATAGCAACTACATGACATAAACATTTAAAACCACTAGGGGGCGCTGGAGGTCTGTCTCAGTGCAAAAAGTAAAACATTAAAAGTGTGTATCAAATCCTATATACTATAACTAGTATGCTCTCAGATGCAAAAGTGCAACAAAAAATGTGCTAAACCCACCTATTAATCAATTCAGATCCACATGAGTGTACAAAAATAAAGCAGAATAACATACCATTGAGCAGGGAAACACGCCGTGGTGATGGAAGTGAAAGAGAAAGAAATGAACAAAAGTGCATACAGACCAACCAGACGTGGACCCCCCACAGGTAACAACGCCGAGTGCGTTCGTAGTGTCTCCTGCACTACTTCAAGGGCGAGTGAGTGCAGACACCTACCCCACCTGCAATAAATGTGCATGCAGAGCACCTCCCAGGTCCCACCGCTCCAATCAATGTTAACAAACAATCCCACATGGTCCTCCCAACCCTCCCACACCCTGCCCAACGCACCTGTAGCCAACTCAGAATCAGAGGGATGTGGTGGGCCGGCCCCACGTCATCGTACTCCGGCCGGAAGTACGTCACGTGGTAAGCCGGCCCCCGTTGCTAAGTGACAATAAACAAAAGCAGATCACACCACAGCACGTAGTGTGATCAGACAGCAGCAGATGACAGCAGCGCTGCCCGGTCACATAGCCCAAATCACGGCCGGCAGAGACATGCGCCCAGCCGTTATTAAAGCCACCAATGATGAGGATAAAAGAAGGCTATACACGGTGCGCATAAGAGCGGGTGGGAGAGGGAGGAGAGACAAATAAGGGAGGAATCACAGAGAGGGCATTTGGAAGCCCACGTGCTTAGGGAGCGAGGGCTGCTATGGGGCCCAAGCTATACAGCAGATAAAAAGGGATTGATAAATCCACTAATATGCAGAGCAAGTGGGACCCTGGGAGGCACATATGCACCACACACACAGTGCGGTGGTGTCAAAATGAGCCTAATAAAATACATGCAAATACAAATAACAGACAACCTATATAAGATATATATATAAGAAATATAAAAAATATATAAACAGTATAAATTCATTTCTATGTTGATATACCTATATACATATATTCACAATTATAATTAGATCCAAATAAGGTAATGTATATTGTGTCAATTCGCAGATACCCAATCTTAGGGGAATGTAATAGGCCAAAGGTTTCATAGATCACTCTTTACACACATGATAAAAAGGATGCCAAAACCCCTAAACAAGGAAAGGGGGGGGGGCATAGCCCAAATAGGCCTTATCAGAATGGAAAAGGTTCCTAAATTGAGACATCATGGTACTGCTCCAACTGTGGCACACACAACTAGCCACATCAGAGCTGTATGTCACACGCTGTAATATGGTCAAGGGGAGGCAACCGCCAATTCAAACGGGTGTAAAGCAGGCAATATTGTGGGCTCCTAGGTAGGCTAAAGTCCAACAAGATTGACAGGGAGACGTGGGATCCCAGGTGGGGGTCGGTCTCAGCTGCAATGGTGGAAACTCCTTTTCACTGGCATCCTCAGACTGTCCAGATGTTTCACAGCTGTTAGAGGTACGACCATATAAGGATGCACACTGTTCACGTCCGTGGCTGGTTCATCCTCTACGCAGCATAACCGGGATTACGTGTCTCCATCTATCCACCCCGTGGCCGTGCATCGTGCCAAATATATCTGAAAACTAAATACAAAAAGTGAATATCCAACTCATACCGTGAAAGCAATATCAACAAGTGCCAAAAAGAGAAAACACACAGCATTATCTACAGTGTGCTGAAAGAAAATATATACAATCAGCTCTAACACAGTGACCTATACCTAACCAAACAGTGACAAAAACGAATACAACCCAACTAATTCTCACAATGTGTGTATGCATCCTTAAGAAAGTGTCAGAAAAATCACAATCTAATTAGCCCAGGAATGGAGTAAAAGACACGTCCTCGTTTAGACCGCCTGGGTGCTGTGTATTTAAGGAGTATATCCACCACAATTCACACTGCAGAAGTTTTTGTTTTAGGTCACCCCCCCCCCCGTGGGCCCACCCCAACCCTTTGGACTCCCATAACCTGGAGCTGGTCATATTCACAGTTGTGTGCCTGCATAAAATGTTTGGCGACCGGTGTGATGGTTTACCCCTGGTCAATGTGAGTGCGTGCCAAACGTATGCTAGAAATGTGTGCCTGTAATCTTGCTTTTAAACTATTCTTAGTTTCCCCAATATACATTTTGGGACAGGAACACCATAATGCATACACCACACCCGTGGGGCGACAGTTGATAAATTGTCGAAGTTTGAATATTTTTCCAGTAATTTGGTTGTGAACCTGTTTCCCCTTGACCATATATCGGCATATGGAGCACCCCCCACATGCATAGTTACCTACTATTTTATGATCTGTGAGCCAATCTGGAGTTGGTCTGAAGTGACTGGAACACAAAATGTCTCTTAGGTTAGGGGCTCGCTGAGCAACCAATTGGGGACCTGTCTGTACCCACTTTTTCACATCCGGGTCAGACTCCAATATGTCCCAATGTTTCCTTAGGATGTACCTTAATTTGCCCCAGTCACGATTATATCTTGTGATGAATCTAATCTCAGAGGCATCCCGTTTTTTGGGCCTTGGGGTCAGGAGTGTGTCTCTCGATGTGGATGTCGCCCGATCCCATGCTCGTCTGATAACTTTTTGGGGATACCCTCTCATCTTAAAGCGCTCGCTCAGATCTCTGGCTTGATGTTGGAAGCTATCATCCTCCGATCAGTTTCTGCGAGCCCGCAGAAACTGACCCGTGGGTATACCATTCTTTAATGCTGTGGTATGAAAGCTCTGATAGTGAAGTACTGCAATAGTGGCAGTAGTCTTGCGGTACAGGTCTGTCTCTATTCTACCATCTTCCACCACTCTAATGCTTAGGTCCAGCAAGGTAACTTCAGTTTTTGATCTGTGTGCTGTGAGGTAAATATTGTATGGATTAATATTGAGTGTATCTATGAACTCATCCAATTCCTCTCCAGTCCCCTGCCACAGCAACAGCACGTCATCAATATATCGAAACCAGCCCAGCACGTGCCGGCAGAGTCCGTGAGAGTCATCCTGGAACACCACCTCTCGCTCCCACCAACCAAGAAACAAATTGGCGACCGAGGGGGCGCAACACCACAAGTCTGTAAATAATACGTACCATCAAAAGTAAAAAAGTTATGAGCTAATACAAAATTAAGCAACCTCAAAATAAATTCTTGTTGGGAGCGAGTGGTGCCACCAGTCATCCCAAGGAAGTACCGGCACGTGCGGGCGGCATCATGGTGGGAAATGTTAGTGTAGAGTGACTCAACGTCCATTGTCACTATCCAAGTGTCATGCGGCAGATGCAATGAATTTAGCCGATTCAACAGATCCGCCGAGTCCTTCACATATGACGGCAGTGCTGTGACAAGGGGCTGGAGATGGTAGTCAATGAGGATGCACGCCTTCTCTGTCAACCCCCCGATGCCCGCCACTATAGGTCTTCTGGGGGGGCACCGGGGGTTTTTATGAATTTTTGGCAATAGATAGAAAGTTGCCACCACTGGATGATCTACAGTCAGAAAGTCGTACAATCTACGATTGATAGTACCATCCTCCCACGCACACTTGATCAATTGGTCGTAATTATTTTTGAAAGTCAACAGAGGATTATTGCCTAAAGCCTTATAATTTTGAGGATTTTGAAGCTGCCTCAGAGCCTCGGCACGATAAAAATCCCGGGACATCAATACGACGTTACCGCCTTTATCGGCTTCCTTAATAACAATGTCCCGGCGTGCCCGAAGCTCTGAGACAGCCTCACGTTCTCCCCTGGACAGATTGTAATCACCCATGTTGCGTGGTAAACTCCAAATCTCCCGACTGACCACCTTGAAGAATGTCAAAACAGCTGGGCTAGTTGTCCACTGAGGGGTAAATGTAGATGGCTTACGTAATTTAGACGTTACGTGAGTTGTTCCTGTAACAAATCGTTGAGATCCTCCAAGGCAGCCAATTCGACAGATGTTAGATCCCCGCCATTAGCTAGTGGATCATATTGTTTTTTCAGGAGAAGCTTCCTACAAAAAAGAAACAAGTCCTTAGTTGTGGAAAATTTGTCCAAGTCACAGCTAGGGGAAAAGCTGAGTCCTTTTGATAGTACGGACCTTTGATCAGAAGTGAGTGTAAGATCAGTAAGATTGATAATATTGAGGGTGTGGTTTGGGGGGGGGAGTTGCCTTGGGAGGTATTGCTGATATCTGAGGTTCTGCTCGAGAAGGAAGACCGTCTGCTCCGGGACCGGGCCTGCCTATTAGGCATATGACGTCCATTGCCTTTGTGTACCCATTTATATATTTTACCTGTATCCGCATCTGTTTTGTCCCTATTTAATTTCTGCATTTTGTTAGTAATTATGTCTTCCTCAAGCTTCTCCAAATCGTTATCCAAGATCTGTTGTAATCTATCAATATCTGAGGTCAAGGCGTCATTGGGTAAACGGTCATACAGATCGTTTAATCTCTGTGTGGTCTCAGTGAGATTAGCTTTATCCAATTGGATAAGTTCATTGATTAAATTGAGAGAGCAATTATTAAGATGAGCCTCCCACCTAACCTTGGCCTCTTCAGGAATCTCCCAAGCCGGGAAGATTTGAACCCGGAGGCCCTTGGTATAAGCCCCTGTTCTTTATACAGCTCCAAGCTGTGTATATTTTTTAGACCCTTAAAGTGGTGCAACTGTTTCATCCTTGGCACTTTTTAGAGGGTACTGTGGGTGTCCCTCTTTTCTTGCAGTGCATTTGGGTGTTCCTAATAATGTTGCCTGTTCCCTTAAAGAGGACCAAATCCCGGACTAGAGTCTAAAATGTGGGTGAAACTCCCTAGGGGACATCCCATTATGTGCAGCTCCCTGGAACCCAGCTGTTTACTCATTCTGATATCCACCCAATGGAACTTTGCAATACCGCATTGTGCCTCCACCCTGGGCACCGCCACAGATCATAAGGTCACTGCTGCCTGCAGCAATAGAAAGTATACAGAATGGATGGGGTGCCACACTTGCATCCCAGGTTGCAATTCTCTTTGCAACCCACAGAAAATGCCCAGAATGAGACCATATATTCACCACACTCTGCGGAGGTCAGTGGGACATGGGTGCTGGGCATTTTGCAGGAGCATGGTGGGAGCCATTGCAGGTTTTAAAGGCATTGGTACACATTTACAGCAGCAACATATAGGCAAAATTAGTTGGACTGATGCACAGACTAAATATTTTCATTAGCACAGGGTTGCACAACCTTTTTTGGTCTAGGGACCACATTGTCGTATGGTTCCACTTCAAGGGGCTGCAAAAAATGTAAGCTGTCAGTGCCTTTATGTATATGCAAAGGTGAGCAGAGGTGGCAGGAAGAGGTGGGGTGAAATGGAGTGGAAGAGGTAAGGTCACTAGAGGTGAGGTGAGAAGGAGTGGGCAAAGGTAAGGCAGGAAAACGTCATTTCAGCAGCGGTTAAGTGGAAAGAGATGAGGTGGGTAAAGGCAGGCAGAGGTGAGGTGGGCTGAAGTTAGATGGTAAGAGAAGCAATGGACAGAGGTGAGGTGGATAGAGAGTAGAAAGGAAGAGGTGGGTGGGAAGGAGTCAGCAGAGGTTAGGCAGGGAGAGGAGAATTAAGGAGAGGTCAGGCAGGAAGAGGTGAGGTGTGCAGAGATAAGTCAAATCAAGAGGTGAGCAGAGTTGAGGTAGTAAAAGAAGTGATGGATAGAGGTGAGGTGGTAAGAGGTGGATAGAGATAGGTAGAGGTGAGGGGAGCGGAGGTAAGAAGGGACAAGGTGGAAAGAGGTGAGTAGAGGTAGGCAGAGGTAAAACAAACAAGGGTAAGGAGGAAAGAGGTGAGCAAAGGTGAGGTGGGTAGAGGTGAGCTGGGATGAGTCTACTTGGGCATCTCCAGACACAACCAACACACACAACACAGTAGCACATGTGTCACCCACCTCTACGGAGAAGTTTAACTCTGAACGACCTCCTGCTGTGGAAATTAGAGATACACTGCTCTCCAGTGGTCAGCCACTTGCACTGCGAGGAAAGATCTGCTCACTAACCCCTTAGGGGTGCTGCACTGTGTGTGTGGGTCTGCTTGTTGCATCCATGTATACATAACGCAAATCAGAATTCCTGACGCAAAACACATACCGCAAACGCCACAGGGCAGGTTTGAACATGGCCTGATGAGAAGAGACTGTCTCTGCAGCCCAAATGGAGAGGACAGTAGAGTGCTGACATTCCCAGAGCTGGTGATGCTAGCGAGTATGACATTTTGTGCCACAAAGCTAATGAAATAAAACCAAAACCTTATAAAAGGGCATAAAATGAAGTTATGAGATGTTATTGAATGCATAGTTTGGTTTAAAGACCCCATATGTCATCTAGGAAGGCCATGGTAACAATGTGCCCAGGCTCTGATCCTGGCTCTCCTTAAATTTCCTGTTTTTAAAAGTTCAGGGGGTGCCACTTAGGGGCAAATCCATCTTTTCAGCCATGGCACACAGCTGTACCAGGATTATTGGGGAATAGATTTTTAGGATAGGTATTGAGGACATCAAATGGGAGATCAGGAATATAAAAATTTGTCTTAGCCACATGTTTGCCTTAAGTGTTCTTGGACCTTCCATTTGCACATGTAAACCCGTCTACATCTCTACTAAAACAAATGGATTAGGTAACTTGTTTGCAGATCAGAAATATTTCTTACAAGATTTTCCTCTTCTTCTGTTCTGATTGCAGCTTACAGGGCAACCCGCTGGAATCCGGAGAGGATGAACTTTTTTTAAGCAACCCGAGAATACGTACAGATTTGTAAAGAATCGTTTGTGCACCATCTGAGCGTCTTCTCCCTTTGCCCTTCAGGACAGCCACGGAGAGAGCTCCTCCCCCTATAGAGGAAACACAACTGGAACAAGTTCAAAGCCCCCCCCCCCAGTCCTCAGTATTGTGTTTCCTCCCTATAAGGGTGGGTGTAAGCACAAACCTGTGCACCCCCACCCATTTCGATGCCAAGATACCTGTAGGGGCCAACTAACAATCAATTACACAGAACCAGTTCATTCTGGACCTAGTTGCTACGGGTTTTGTGGTGTTACTGGGCAAGGAGACTCTTCACTTCCAGTACAGGGCACTGCTCTTCGGCATTTCTTCAGCACCCAGAATTTTTACAAATATCGTGGCGGAAGTGATCTGTGTCCTAAGATCTCAGAAGAGCCCAGTCTTTCCATATCTGGATGACCTGGTGACCAGGAGATTACAGTCAGAGATCTTACAAAACCCTTGGCAGCATCTGAAGCCTCCCTAGCCAGATGGTTTAGACAGGCAATCTCCCTAGCTTATACATCCATGAATACCACCCACCTTACATCAGAGCCCACTCTACTAGAGCAGTCTCCACATCATGGGCGGAGAAGTCAGGGGCCTCAATTGAGGAAATTTGTAAGGCGGTCACATGGTCATCTCCCGATACCTTCCTCAAATACTACAGGCTAGATTTATTATCTGACAAAGACCAGGCCTTTGGTCGAAGAGTCCTACGGGCAGTTTCCCATCCCTAATGCACCTCCATGGGCCGCCATCTTGGATGTTTAAAGTCTCAGAAAATGCACTAGGGGCAGGTAGGATGATTTTTAATGTGGGCAATCTGTATGTACAGGGTGTGGGAAACATATAAGATATGCTCTTATTTAGAGTGAAGGTCCGCTTTAAACTTGTTCCAGTTGTGTTTCCTCTATAAGGGGAGGTGCTCTCTCTCTCCATGGCCTCCTAGAAATACAGTTACCGCTAAGACTAACCAGGATTTTTGTGCACTGACCATGAATCAACCCTAATGTTACTGATCCTTCTACAGTATGGTTCCCCTAAATGTACCAATATATATATCTGCAAATCTGCCTTCATGTGGACACAGTTTAGATATGGAATAGGTCATGATTTTTCTGTCATTTTTGTTTTTTATACAGGTCAGAGCATTAGAGTTTAATTATGTGTGTCTCTCTTTGCACTTATTTTGCACTTTTTCGCAAGCTTCAGCCATTTAAAAGCTGGCTGCTCATCTGTTACTAGTATCACCCCCATCTATAAGGTCACTCTGGCTGTCAGGAGGGAGAATCATTGATGTACCTTTTGTAAGAAAAAAAATGATTTGACTGTAACTTATATCATTATAATGGAATGTATACAGTTGCAGTTGCATTTTTTTTTTGCCATTTAGAACAGGACAGTCTATGGTTATTTTCTATAAGTAAATGGAGATGGCCTGGCATGCCACCTCTATTGCAGTGCATAGAAGGGACATTCTCCACTCACTGTGACTGTGATTCCCTATACCACATGTGAATGAAGGGATGGGATTGCATACTGTGGTACTCAATCTGGACACCAGTTGAGTTTCATACTGCCAAATAGTTTTGGGGACAAAAGGTGAGTATGGGCTTTCTTCTTTTTTTTTTGCCTGGACAGACCCTTTAAGGTCCTGGGAGCAGGGCTGGCTTCAGGTCTATGTGGGTCTAGGGCGATGGAGACTTCAGCGTATCAGGACACACGTGGCAGCAAAACTGCATCTAGTGTCAAAGATTTCACCTACGAATTAAATATGATGAACCCACTAGCAGATAAATAATTTTGTTTTGTCTAGACCAAAACCAAATATGTGGAGCAGAAGCGGTCCCTGGCCGGACCCTAAACTACATATACAAAAAACCCCTCCCAGACCCTTAAATTAAATATGAGGATGCAAGCTGATCCCATTCACTGACCCAAAAATGAATATGCAGAGAGCAAGTGGATCACCCCCAGACCCTAAATGCACAAATCATCATAAATCCCCCACAGGGTTGAAATGTAGCCTCAGCTGGGAAGTGTGCCTAACTCAGCAACCTCTAGCTCAGCCTCCATCCTTCAGCTAGCTCAGGAAAGCAGCATAAATACAGTGATCCTAACCCTACACTCCCTCAGTATTCTAGCCCTATGTATTAAAAGAAATCATCAAGTAGGCCCCCTGACCTACAGTGGCCCTGGCACCTGCCAGAGTTTGCCAGGTGTCAACACCAACCATACCTGGGAGATATGATATGACTGTATCCAGGGACGGACTGGGGTCAAAAATCAGCCTGGGGATTTATAGGTCCTGTCCAGCCTATAGGATCCCTAGCTTCATCTAAATTGCGCAGTAGGAGGAAGTTGCTGTACAACTTACTGAGCCCCGCAATCCCATCAGCGTTCTTTGCTATCAAATAGGCCATAGCTGGGGCTTCAGCAAGATGGCTGCCGCAGCAGCAGACATCTTTCTGAGGCCCCGGCTGTGGCCTATTTGACAGCGGTCCAGACAGCGGATGTAAGTATACAGCACTTCCTGCTGCACACTCTGCATTAATTTAAAGCTTCCCCCACCGTCACCTTTTTAAAGTGTTTTTTTAGAGTTCCGGTCGCAATTCTGCCTGTGGGGGCCCATTGGGTGTGGAGGGGAAGAGGGGACGGAGGGGCCCCAGAGGCAAATTTGCCCCCCAAGACAATAGAGGTGAGCAGAACATGTATTCACCATTTTCTCATTCAGAAGTACTTTATTTTGAATTTCCAGCCTTATGAATATGGACAGTTTCCTTGTTTTTCACTGCACTAAAATAAAAACTACCAACAGTTGCCTGTTTCGAGGTGTCACCCAGTGTTGTGGTCACACTACATAAGATTATTTTTTATATATAAGTATATATATAAGTTTATATATAAGTTCTTCTGTAAATGTTGCATTGATATTAAGATTATTTTAACAAAAGCATTGTTAAATATTTTTATGTACTTTTATGCACCTTTTGTAATATTTATTGACCTTTATTTTGTACCATGTGTTTGTATCAATAAACGTGCACCTTTTATGGTTTCATGTGTATCTAGACAATAAAATAGTTAAGAACCGCGCTCAAATATATTCTCTATAATTTAGGCTTCATATAATTGAATAAAATAATTAACTAAAATAGCATAGTCCTCAACGCAGGGAGAAATAAAGCCGAGTTTGTCACCAACACTCTCAGTATCGTATATACAAACGCACACTAATGTGCAATTCTCCGCGGGACAGTTCAAATAGTTTCAATCCAATTCACCACGTGAGTTTCCAGACTTTTTAATTACATGTGTATCCACCACCTGACACACCACACACGTACCAGATACAAGTTGGCAATGCGCTTCTCAATGTATCATCAATTGTTTCCTTGTTAATTTATATCCACACGACCAGAGGGATAATCTTTCTTTATATCATTAAAATATTCTTTGTTTCCATACAATCACCAATAGATTTGTTTAAAAGCGATATGTTCCTCATTTATTTAAATTAAGCATGGAAGATAAAATATATAACCGCACATAGCGTAATACAGTAATCATTCGTTTCTGTGCGCAAGATATAAGAACTTCTTACCAGATTAAGATCAAATACAAGCGTTGTATTAAAATATTGTTGGAAGGAATCTTGATAATGAAAGTATCATTCCTCCATTATAGACTTTCTGTGCTTAAAACGCACAGAAAGTCTGTGTTATTCCCTGCGCTGCATTAGGTGGCTTGGGACCCCCCACCCATTGCTCCCTGTTCCTGGATTATAGGGGGGGGGGGCTTGTCCCTCCATTGTGTGACCTTTTTGCTTTCCCTGGCTGGCGGGGCCATCCTATGTGTGTTTGTGTTGGTGTGATTGTGTAGTGCACTTAAGAGGTAGGTCACAGACTGGCTGTGGCCAGGCCGCGGGCGTTAAGGCGGCGTTCTGGTCCCTAGGCTGGCTCCGCAGTTTTGCTGGGAGCGCGGCCATTATGCCTTCTTTTAGTCAGGAGAGGGGGCGGGGCCGGGTGCTCGGCACACTGGCTGCGGCCCGCCCTTTGCGGTTCTCAGCTTATGGCTGGGAACCGCTGTCTTTGTCCGCGTCGGGAGGGGGCGGGTGCCTTGTTATGTTGACACATGTAGTTATATATTTATATATATATATAGAGTGTATGCTGCTGTATATAGCGCTGGGTGCGTTTTTCTTTTGGTGCCTGTATATTGTGTCTTTCAGGGGGATTACCTTGCCTGATATAAAAGGGGGGTTCTCCCGGTCGGTCCCTTGTTTAAATTGGGGTTTTTCCTTGTCATTTACAAATCCTCCCACTAACGGACGTTAAGGGGCATCCCGGGTAGCTTATTAGCGTAATTCCCTCTGGTCAGTGCGACTACCATAAAAAATCACCATATGGAGGCTTCCTAGGATACCGGGCTCGGGATCCCTTCGGGGCAACCCCGGCAGTGTGTGGTTTGTGGGGTATCCCTTGCGGGGCACAATGTGCTTATTTGCGTACCATGTGCACAGCAGGCCATTACGCGGCAATCCGGGCCCCTGGCATCTGGATCAGCGCCGCCGGCCTCATCACCTACACCCCCACGCCTGGCCTTGACCCCAAGTGACGTTGTTATTAGGGGGAGTCGCAATCCGATGTCTGTGCTAGATTGGCCAACATTGAGAAGATGATTGCTAGCTCTGCGGCCAAGTTGGCCCCGGCTAAGAGACGGCACTTGGCGCCTGCTGCGCCGGCCTTTGATTTTGATGATTATGATTCTTTTGATTGGTCTGATTATTCCCCGCTTGCAGAAGGGGAATTGTTTCTGGAATCTGAAGGCTCTGATGATCAGCAGTTTTCTGGATGCTGATGCCGGTAAGGAGCGTGGGGATACCGTGGATACCCCCAGGCTTCTGGCCCATATTTTTGAAGTGCCTGCTATTTCCTCTCCTGCGGAGGCACCTCCGCAAAGGGGGGAATTTTTTGGGACCACTAAGCCTTGTTTGGAGTTCCCGGATCAAAAGCGCTTCAACAATTTGTTTCTTAAGGAATGGGAAAAGCCCGGCTGGCTTCCTGGTATCCCTCAGGGGTGGGATAGGCAGTATCCCTTTCCTGTGGATGCGGTTAAGCGTTGGTCGTCACCCCCAGAGGTCAACGCTTCGGTTCTGGGATTGTCCAACACATCTGTTGTGCACTCCCCCGATTCCACTACCTTGAAGGATAGTGAAGAACCGACGTCTTGACCACATGGCTTCACATGCCTTTGCCTGTGTGGGTTCGGCTTTACGCCCTGTTTTGTGCCTCAGCTCTCACGGCTGTAGCTACTAAATCTGTAATCAGGGGCCTGTTAGAGGGTCCCCATCTGAGCCCTTCTAGTGAAGAATTTGCAGCACTGACGCGTTGTGAAATGTTCATTGCCTTTGTCTTATCTGCTTTGGATGATACAATATGTATGTGTAGTAGGACCTCGGCATTGCTAGTGGCTATACGCCGATCGGTTTGGTTTCGCCAATGGGCGGCTGATTTTGCTGTAAAGAAGGAGCTTACAGGGCTACCCTTCGTGGGTATGCGCGTTTTTTGGTGATAAATTGGACTCGGTGGCAAAAGGAGGTAAGTTGCCGCGACTTAAAAAGCAGTGCCGACCCTTTCGAGGTTCAGGCTCCTTTAATTTCTCCTTTCGTGGCTCTCGGACAAGCAGAGGAATCTTTCAGAGGTGATTCCTGTGGTAGGGGCAGAGGACGTGCCTGGGGTTCTAAACCGAAAGCCGCTGCCGAAACCCGCTCAGCAATGAGGGGGCGCCCTCACCCTCGTGGGTGGGGGGACAGCTGTGGCTCTTCGCCCGGGTCTGGACCTGGGAGGTCACAGACAACTGGATCCTGGGGGTGGTCTCCTCTGGGTACAAGCTGGAGTTCAAGTACCGGCCTCCTCCCAGATTCCTAAGGTCTCGGGTTCCGACGGACTCCCGGGCCGCTCAGGTTCATCAGAACCAAGAAGTTTCGCATGGAGACTCTGTGCTCTGCCGTCAACTCCCTTCGTCCAGGGGACTTTATGACTTCAATGGACATAAAAGACGCTTACCTTCATGTGCCGGTCTTCCCGGGACATCACTGGTTTCTCAGGTTTGCGGTAGGAGATCAGCACTACCAGTTGTGGCTCTTCCCTTCGGACTGACCTCAGCACTACGGGTGTTGGCAGGTGTAATGGCCCTTTTCAGAGCCCAGGGCATTCGCATTGCGCCGTATCTGGACGACATTCTCATCACAGCATCCTCTCTCAGCCAGGCGGAGCTGGACTCCAGGACGGTGGTGACAGCGCTGGAGAGGTTTGGTTGGGCGATCAACTACCCCAAGTCTTCTCTCTCCCCGTCAAGGGAGGCTTCCTTTCTGGGCATGAATCTGGATACCATTCAGACCAAGGTGTTTCTACCCCAAGCGAAGGTGGAGGTGGTTCAAGATCTGATACGTCTCCTTCTGTACCACCCTCGCCCGTCTATCCGGCAAGGGATGAGACTGGTGGGATTGATGTTGGCTTGTTTTGAGGCAGTTCCTTTTGCTCAGTTTCACTTGAGGCCTCTTCAACTCCATCTGTTATCGGCCTGGGACAGATGACCTCTGTCCTTGGATCAGTCCTTTGTGATGTCTCCTCTGGTCCGGCGGTCTTTTCAGTGGTGGCTGGACCCGAGGAATCTTCTGGGGGGCAGATCCTTTCTGGCACCCCGTTGGGAAACGGTCACCACTGCTGCCAACCTGTCGGGCTGGGGGGTTTTCTGGAAGGAACATCAGTCCCAGGGGCTGTGGGGTCCTCAGGAGGCTCACATCCCCATCGACATCCTGGAGCTGAGGGCGATTCGGTTGGTGCATCACCAGGACTTACCGTTCAGGTTCGATCAGACAATCGGACTGCGGTCGCTTACATCAATCACCATGGAGGGACTCGCAGCAGGAGTGCCCTCCAGGAAGTGTCTCTGATTCATGCATGGGCCGAGAGCAATGTTCCATGCATCTTGGCGATGTACATTCCAGGGGTGGAAAACCTGGAAGCGGACTCTCTGAGCAGGGGGACCTCTCGCTGAGGGGAAAGGTCCCTTAGCAACAGGGTATTGCTATCCATCTGTCACAGGTGGGGGTTTCCGGAAGTGGATCTCTGCCTCCCATCACATCCGCAAGCTCCTTGCCTTTGTGTCTCTGTTCCAGGATCCTCTGGCTCTGGCAGTGGATGCCATGTCTCTGGCCTGGCGGGAACTGGGTCTCCTGTTTCTGTTTCCCCCTTTCTCCATGATAGGAAAGGTGGTGCGCAAGCTGGTTCACGAGGTTGTGCCAGCAATTCTGGTGGCTCCAAGGTGGCCAAGACAGGTGTGGATCGCAGAGGTCGTGCGGCTGGCGGTCGATCAGTACAGGTTGCCTCTGTTTCCGGATATGATCACTCAAGGTCAGCTTTGTTACCCCAATTTACAAACGCTGGCTTTGACGGCGTGGCTGCTGAAACCTCTATCCTAAAAGAAGAGGGTTTGTCTGATGCTGTGGTCCAGACGCTTGTTAGGGCTAGGAAGAAATCTTCCTCCAACATCTTCTACAGGACCTGGCGGTCCTATATTGATTGGTGTGAGGCTAGGGCCTTGCCTTGTAGGGTGTTTCCCCAAGCCTTTGTTACCAGTTTGGGACTTGAATTTGGTTTTGTCGGCCCTCCTGGGTCCTCCTTTGAGCCAGTGCAGGATGCTGCACTTTCCATTCTCACTCTAAAGGTTGCCTTTTTGGTGGCTATCACCTCCGTTCGACGTGTCTCTGAGTTGGCGGCTCTGTCTGTTCAGGCCCCTTACTTTGAGAGACACCAGGACAAGGTGGTCTTCCGCTTTAAGCCAGATTTCCTGCTTAAAGTGGTCTCTGCTTTTCATCTCAATCAGGATGTTGTGCTCCCTTCCTTGTGTTCTAAGCCTAGCAATGACAAGGAGAGGGCCTTGCGCTCTCTGGATGTTGTTCGTTGTGTAAAGTACTATTTGGTGGCTACTTCACCTTTCCGTAGGACGGACGCACTGTTTGTGTTGCCTTCGGGACTCAAAAAGGGTTTGGCGCCCGTCAGGTCTGCCATTAGTATATGGGTTCGTTAGGCCATTGTTAGGGCCTATGATGCAAAGGGGAGGGTCCCCCCTTTTCCAGATCACTGCTCATTCTACTCGTGCTGTTGGGGTTTCCTGGGCTTTCCAACACCAGGCTTCTGTTGAACAAGTTTGTAAGGCTGCTACTTGGTCTTCTGTTCATACCTTTTCCAAGTTTTATACGGTTGCTGTGCGGGCCTCAGCGGATGCTGTTTTTGGCCAGAAGGTTCTGCAAGCTGCAGTGGTTTAATTTGTGCATTATTGCCTTTTGGGATCCCTGCCCATGTTGGACACTGCTATTGGATGTCCCAGAAGTGATTAATCATTCCGAAGCAGGGTGTGAGACATACTTGGAATAATACCATTTTGTGATTACTCACCTGTAAAATGGGTATTACAAGTATGTCTCACACCCTGCTTCGTCCCACCCTGTTGTATCTTGGATCCTCTATATGGTGAACCTTTTATTGGTAACATTTTTTATTTGCTCTTCCTGGTCCCCTTACTGCTTTGTTATACTGGGGAATGTGTGGGAGGTCCCAGGTATTTATGAACCGGGAGGGGCTTCTTTTTTTCTAGTCATCTCTGCAGAAGTTCGTCCTCTACTGGACATAACCCAGAAGTGATTAATCATTTCGAAGCAGGGTGTGAGACATACTTGTAATACTAA
This sequence comes from Gastrophryne carolinensis, assembly GCA_027917425.1. NCBI lineage: Eukaryota > Metazoa > Chordata > Amphibia > Anura > Microhylidae > Gastrophryne > Gastrophryne carolinensis. Next base: position 52,586,445 of record CM051239.1, read on the forward strand.
TTTTACAGGTGAGTAATCACAAAATGGTATTTTCTATAGGGGCCTATCCTACCCTCCATCAGTTGCAGCTCACACGTGCATCCCGCAGGGCATCAGCTACAGTTAATGGGAACAAACGGAACCCACGTGACACTATGGTGTTTCCAGCTTAAAGCGGCACAAAAGCCATGTGTCTAAAAGACTCCAGGGCCGCCCAGTAGCCTGCACCCAGGGCATCTGAAATCTGCATACCCTGTTGTGTGAAATGGCCGAGGCTTCTGGTAATGTTACCTTTCCCTGTAGCTGTGGCCTTTCAGATGCTCTTCCCAGTCTATAGGGATACCGGGGATTCGAACAGGCCACATCAGCTGGCAAGCTTGAAACCAGCCCATTGGCAATCTCAAAATTACCAGGTGGGCATGGCCTACTCACTCAGGGATGTGGGGGGGGCATGGGACTGAAATGGGTTTTCGACAGCTTTAAATAAAACTGGCACAGCTTGGAGGAAAAGGAGGAGGAGGCTTTGGAGCTCTGCTAAAGCTTCCACCTGGCACTGCAGCAAATAGAGCAGAGGCACATTGGACAGGCATCAGGTAAGCTTCTTGCTGCCTTATTATTGCCATTGCCTGGACCATTCTTTGATTTTGACTATCTGGGGTTTCGGTCCTTGCCCCCCCCCCATCGGGGTGCCCCGCTGTGTGAAACCTCCCAGGTTGCCAAAACTAACTCAGCTCTCCCTGGTCCTACAGTGCATGCACGGCCTCTCATCCAATCTGCACGCTCGGATCTGCTCCCGCCCCTTCGTCTAAGCCTTCATCTAAGGTGATCCGAGTGCGCTGGTGGTCACATCCTCTGCTACCCTCCAACAGGGAGCGTGCCTGCACTGGCCATTCACAAATGCCTGGCACGGGTACACAACCCTGTTAAAGGGATAGCTGGATAATCTGGACCAAAAGGTATTTTCCCAATGCATGGCACGGCCTGTTTCAAGTCATTACATCTGGGATTCCGCCACAAGGTGGCGCAGTGGCACTGCAAAAGAGTTGTGGCTCCGCCCGGTACCAAATAAAAACGGAATCACCATAGACTTATCCAGTTCTTTGCAGTGCTTACTGCGAAGATAGAGGATGGCTCTTATATACTTTGCGCAGGTGTGCAGGCAACCATGCCTGCGGCCCTGCATATCTATTTCCACCCGTCTCCGGACCCTCTGTGCCTCCCAGCCTCGGCTGATGCATCGGGTGAAGGTAGCGGAGCACTAGGGTCAAGTGCTCAAGGAGCGCTGCTCCAAGCCGCAGACCCTGTGCCACAAAGGGTAGCCGGCCATAGGCTTTATGGTGAGCCTACTAGGGATGCGGAGTACCTGTCCTAGCTGCTGAGGGGGTGAGTGTTTTGGGGAGTTTTTGGAATGTTTTCTGGGAACCCCCCCCCACTGGCCTGGGCTTCACCGCTGCCTGCTCGCTCTCCTCTCCCCCCCTTTCCCTCACCGATGGGTGTTCGGGGGGGGGGGGCGGTTGATAGTTTTGTGTTTTCTAAACTGTTTTTTTTTTTTTGCGCTATATCTGTGAGGCGTTTTTTACTGTGTGGATGACGTCGGCGAGGTCACGTGAGCGCCGTTTTCATGCTCTTCGGCGGGGTCGGCGGATGACGCGTATCGCGTCGTTCTCCCGTGGCCCGTCCCTCAAGGTTCCTCTGCCGGCGCCATCTTGCCTTTGCTGCGCGTCTGGGGCCCTCTTCATCTCTGGGCTGCGGCGGTGATTTCTGACTGTGTCGCGTCCTCTGGTGGTCTGGCGATCCATGTCCTGCGTGGTCCGTGAGTCCCCTCTGGGTTTTTTTTGTTGTACTTGGGGCATGGGCTGCGGGATACTTATGTATTTTGCTTATGTCTTTCAGGCGGGACACCCGTGGGTTGTGGTTTCTCCCGGTCCTGCTCCTTACTCCCCCCCTTCATCTCCCTTTACTATTCCGGGGGCATCCCTTGGGGCGCATCCTGGGGGCCTTTTATTAGCCATTACCCTGTGCTGGCATATTGCACCTGTATTATTTACCATATGGAGGCTTCTGGGGATAATGTGCTCGGGGGTCCTTCGGGACAATCCCGGCTGTGTTCCATGTGTGGGGTATCCCCTATCAGTAATGACGTCACGGTGTGCGGGCCATGCGCCCATGCTGTCCTTGGGCTTCAGTCTGGGCTGCCTGCTTCTCTCCCAAGCTCTGCGCCCCCTTCGGCATCGCCTACCCCGCCGCGCCTGCATTTAGCCCCCAGTGTAGGGGATTCTAGCAGGGGATCACAATCTGATCTGGCACTTCGTGTGGCCAGCATTGAAAGACAGCTTGCCAGGCCTGTTCCACGTAAGGCCTCTAGCAAGAAGCGGCACCTGACTTCCTCGCCTGCACTGTTTACTGAGGAGCAGGAGGAAATTGATCTTTTTGATGACCGTTACTCCCTAGAGGAGGGGGAGCTTTTCCCAGGCTCTGATTCCTCTGGAGATCAGCAGGTGGGCTGCGACAGTGACCCTGGGACTGAGTATGAGGCTAGAGACAGCTAATCTGTTGTCTCACATTTTTGAGGTTTTACACCCCCTGAGGTGGCTAAGAGGAAACAGGGTGAGCTTTTTCATACTGTTAAGCAGCGTTTGGAGTTCTCTGAGCAGTCATTTCACTAATTTGGTGCATAAGGAGTTGGAACATCCTAGTAGATTGCCCGCGGTGCCCAAAGGGTTGGATAAGAAATGCCCCTTTCCTGCTGACCCCCCGAGGTGGACGCTCCCGTTTTTAGGGCTGTCCAACACCTCAGTCATGCCTTCCCCTGACACTACTACACTGCGGGACAGCGAAGACCGGCGGATGGATCAGCTGGCCTGCCATGCTTTTACATTTGTGGGGGCTGGGCTGCGTCCGGCCTGTGCCTCTGCCATAACAGTCATTGCTCTTAAGAGACAGATCAATCGTCTCCTTGATGGCGCTACAGCTGGTAGGGAGGAGTATAAGGCCCTCTTGCTTTGCTCTGAATTTGTTGCCTTTGTCCTTACTGCCATGGATGATGCAGTACGGCTGAGTGGTAGGGCCTCTGCCCCTTTGGTGGCTATGCACCGCTCTGGTTGCGTCAGTGGGCAGCTGACACTGTTGCTAAGAAGGCTCTTACTGGGCTCCCCTTTGTGGGGCTGCGGCTCTTTGGTGAGCATCTGTATGTTTTAGCCAAGGATGGTAAGCTGCCTCGGCGTAGGAGGCAGCCTCTGCCTTTTCGGGGGCCCTCCGCTTCCTTCTGCTCCTTTTGCGCCCCTAGAGGAGGTCGAGGCCCCCTCTTTTCAGGTATCCGCAGGGGTTCTTGGGGCCGTGGCAGATCCCGTGGTCGTCCCGGGCTCTCATGGGACCCCAAGCCCAAACCTTCTCCCAAGCCCCCTCAGGCATGAGGAGGCGCCCTCACCCATCTGGGTGAGGGGGGGGAGGCAGCTTCGGCTCTTTGCTCACGTCTGGAGGCTACGCGTCTCAGACCGGTGGATTCAGGAGGTGGTATCCTCCGGTTACAAGATAGTTTGCAGCTTGCGCCCCCCAGATTCATCAGATCCCGGATGTCTCACAACCTTCTGTCAGCTCAGGGGTTGCGCCTTGCGGTTCAACGTCTGTTGGAGTCAGGAGTCATTTGACTGGTGCCTTCCCAGGAATGGAGTCATGGTTTCTATTCCAATCTGTTCACGGTCCCCAAAAAGGACGGGTCCTTGAGGCCCATCCTGGACCTGAAAGGTCTCAACAGGTTTGTCAGGTTCAAGCACTTTTGAATGGAGACCCTTCGCTCGGCTGTCAGTACCCTTCGCCCGGGCGATTTCATGGCCTCCATGGACATCAAGGATGCTTATCTCCACGTGCCAATTTTCCCAGGTCATCAGAGATTTCTCAGGTTTGCTCTAGAGGATCAGCATTACCAGTTTGTGGCTTTACCGTTCGGTATCACCTCTGCGCCTCGGGTGTTCACCAAGGTGCTGGCAGACGTGATGGCTCTGCTGCGGCATCAGGGCATTCGCATCCTCCCTTACCTGGACGACATTCTAATTGCGGCTCAGTCTCTTCCATCAGGCCGAGAAGGATACTCAGGTGGTGACCTCCACTCTCGAGTCCTTCGGCTGGGAGATCAACTACCCCAAGTCTTCACTGTCTCCGTCTTTGGTGAGGTCTTTTCTGGGCATGACTCTGGATACTTCTCAGGTCAAGGTATTCCTGCCTCAGCAGAAGGTGGAGGGCCTTCAGAAGCAGGCACGGGCTCTGCTCTTGTGTCCCCATCCCTTCATCCTGCAAGGGATGCAGTTGGTGGGCCTGATGGTGTACTGCTTTGAGGCGGTCTCCTTTGCTCAGTTTCACATGAGACCTCTTCAGTTGCACCTCTTGTCGGTTTGGTTTGGGATCGGGACCCTGTGTCCCTGGATCAGGAATTGTCCCCCCTGGCCAGACAGTCCCTCTCGTGGTGGCAGGACTCAAGGAACCTCCTGGTGGGCAGGACATTTCTGCCCGAGTGTTGGGAGACTGTCACCACAGATGCCAGTCTGACCGGTTGGGGGGGCTTTTGGAAGTCTCTGCAGTTCCAGGGTCGGTGGGGCCCCCAGGAGCCCATGCTCCCATCAATGTCCTGGAACTGAGGGCGATCAGGTTGGTTCTTTCTCAGCTGACCTCACACCTTCGGGGTTGGGCTGTTCAGATCCGCTCAGACAACCAGACGGTGGTTGCCTACAACAATCATCAGGGAGGGACTCGGAGCAAGCGAGCCCTCGAGGAAGTGTCTCTGATACTGTCTTGGGTGGAAGAGAATGTCCCTTGCATCTCGGCGGTTTACATTCCAGGAGTGGAGAACCAGGAGGCAGACTCCCTGAGCAGGTGGATGTCTCGGCTGGGGGAATGGTCCCTCAGCAACAAGGTATTTCACTCCCTGTGTCACCGCTGGGGTCAGCCGGACGTGGACCTGTTTGCGTCCCGCCACAACCACAAGCTTCCCAGGTTTGTCTCCCTGTCACAGGACCCTCTGGCCTTCGCCATGGATGTGCTAGCAATGCCTTGGACGGAGTTTCGGCTCCTCTATGTGTTCCCTCTGCTGGGCAGGGTGCTGCGCAAGATAGCCTAGGAAGGGGTACCAGCCATTCTGGTGGCCCCCTGTTGGCCAAGGAGGGTGTGGTTGGCAGTAGATCAGTATGCCCTGCCCAAAGAATCCAGATCTGCTCACTCAGGGACAACTGTGCCATCCCAATTTACAAATGCTGGCTTTAACGGCTTGGCTGCTGAAACCTCCATCTTGATGGATAAGGGTTTGCCAGCTTCTGTTGTTACCATGATTAGGGCTAGGAAGAAATCCTCGTCCTTTATCTACTACAGGATCTGGAATGCTTACATTGCCTGGTCGGGTGTTATCTATCCCCAGGATTCTGGAATTTGCAACATGGTTTGGATTTGGGCCTTCAACTTGGTACCCTCAAGGGACAGGTGTCGGCTCTGGCTATTTTTTTTCCAAAGATCCTTTGCCAATCACAGGTTGGTTAAGACTTTTTTCCAGGGAGTTACTTTTTGGTGGCCATTACTTCTGTCAGGCGAGTTTCTGAGCTGGCGGCGCTCTCCATCAAACCTCCTTATTTTGAAAGGCATCAGGATAAGGTGGTGTTTCGGCTTAAGCCGGATTTCTTGCCTAAGGTTGTGTCTGCTTTTCATCTTTGTGTCCTAAACCTGCTAATGCCAAGGAGCTAATGTCAGGGCTCTGAAGTTTTATTTGGTTGCTACTGAGTCTTTCAGGAAATCTGACGCTCTTTTTGTTCTTCCTGCTGGACCTAGGAAGGGTTTGCCTCCGGCTAAATCCACTATCAGCAAGTGGATCCGTCAAGCGGTGGAGCAGGCCTACTCTGCCAGTGGGAAGGTTCCTCCTTTTTAGGGTTACTGCTCATTCCACTCGTGCTGTTGGTGCGTCTTGGACCTTTCAGCACCAAGCTTCTGTTGAACAAGTTTGTAAGGCCGCAACTTGGTCTTCTGTTCATACTTTTTCCAAGTTTTACAAGGTTGATGTTAAGGCCTCGGCTGATGCTGCTTTTGACCACAAGGTACTTCAGGCAGTGGTGGTTTAAACTGCCTGCTGTTACTCTTTGGGGATCCCACCCTACTTAATGGACACTGCTTTTGGAAGTCCCAGATGTAATGACTTCGTGAAGCAGGCCGTGCCATGCATTGGGAAAAAGACAATTCTGTGAGTACTCCCCTGTAGAATTGTTTTTGCCATGCATGGCACGGCCTGCTTCACCCCACCCTTGTTACGTTGTTCATGGTTTCCTCTTTATAGTGATTGTTCCAAATTAGTTGGGGTTGTTATCTTTAGTAGTTCCCGGTTCTTGTATCGCTGCTTGTCAACTACTGGATAAGTCTATGGTGATTCCGTTTTTACATGGTACCGGGTGGAGCCACAACTCTTTTTTAGTGCACTGCGCCACCTTGTGGCGGAATACCCAGATGTAATGACTTCGTGAAGCAGGCCGTGCCATGCATGGTAAAAGCAATTCTACAGGTGAGTACTCACAGAATTGTCTTATTTGACTTTTGATTTGATATTGATGATTCCTAGAGGGCATTCCCATTTTATATGCCCCTTTTACCTCTGCATTCCTATTTGCCACAGGTAGTACATGCAAATGCATCCACTGGGGACCATGGAGCGCATGCACAAAGAGGAAGAAGGGGATTCTAATGCATGTACATCCTGTGTCACATTGGAATACGGCAGTGGATCGCGCCTCTGTAATTACAGCTCAGATGGGGTTGCAGCAGTCATTCCAACTAAGGCATCCCAAATGTGGATGTCCCCTGCGAATCATCAATACCAAACGAAAGTTAATTTTTGTACTCACATGTTTTTTGTTATTCTATTATTCTAAGTGTGTCATACACCCCGCTTCCACCATTCATGACATCTGGGTAGTCTCCAGTAGAGGGCGAACTTCTGCAGAGATGAATGCAAAAAAGAAGCTCCTCCCGGTCCATAAATACCTGGGACGTCCCACTAATCCCCCAGTTCCTTCTCTGCAAGAGCGACGAGCAAGTCAGAAGATGAAGACTTCTATTCCTTGCAGGTAAGCCGGGCTCACGCCCGGCCATTCTTGCCCCTGTTTCTGCGTGGACCTTATTCCATTGTCCCGTATGAGCCTCCCAGCCTGGGCTGTAGGTCCTGGTGAGGGTAGGCAACATCTTTGTAGGTGTTTAAGGAGCATTGCTCATCCGTGAGACCCCATTGCAAGGGGTAGGCGGTGTCCGGGTTGGTGACCCCGGTTTGGGATGCCCTGTCCCTTCTGCCGTATCCGTCCACCAGACTCTGGTTCCGGGTCCCCCACCTTCCGGGTCCCTTCCTTAACCCTCCAGCGGGAATTAGGGAATGGGAGAAACCGAGTCGGCTTCCCGGCGTTCCTCAGGGATGGGATAGGAAGTATCCCTTCCCGGTTGATGCGGTAAAGCGCTGGTCTTCCCCTCCCAAGGTGAACGCGCCTGTTTTGGGGTTGTCCAGCACCTCTGTGGTCCACACCCCTGATGCCACTACCCTCAAAGATGGTGAGGATAAGCGCATTGATCAGTTGGTTTGCCATGCCTTTGCCAGTGTGTGCATCTGCGCTAGCGGCTGTGGCTAATAGATCCCTTGTCAGGGAGTTTTTAAATGGTGCCCATTTTGATCCGGCCAGCGCTGAGTTCGCTGCCCTTAAAAGATGTGAATTGTTTATGGATTTTGTCTTGGCTGCTATGGAAGACTATTGTTATGTGTAGTAGAACTTCGGCCTTATTGGTGGCCATGCGCCGATCGGTCGCCAGTGGGCGGCGGACTTTGCAGCCAAGCCTAGAAATCGCTCACCGCTCTTCCCTTCCTGGGTATACGGCTGTTTGGAGAAAAGTTGGATGTGGTGGCTAAGGGTGGTAAGCTACCCTAGCATAAGAAGCAGCGTCGCTCCTTTTGGGGGGCGAGCTCCTTCAACCCTTCCTTTCGAGGTGCCAGAGCCGTCAGAGGTTTCGCCTACTCAGGCGTCAGAGGTTCCTCCTGGGGCAGAGGCAGAGGACAGGCCCATCCAGCATCTGCCTGGGGCTCCAAACCTAAGCCCCTTGCCAAACCAACTCAGCAATGAGGGGGCGCCCTCACCCGTACGGGTGGGGGGGCGGCTGCGGCTCTTCTTCCAGGTCTGGGCCCAGGAGGTCACAGACAGATGGATTCTGGAAGTGGTCTCATCCGGGTACAAGCTGGAGTTCGAGTACTGGCCCCCTCCAAGATTCTTAAGGTCTCGGGTGCCCACGGACTCTCAGGCTGCACAGGGGCTCCTGTTGGCAGTCCAAAATCTTCAGGACATGGGAGTCATATGTCCTGTGCCTCCCTCGGAGAGAGGCAGGGGCTTCTACTCCAATCTTTTCACGGTCCCCAAAAAGGATGGATCCATAAGACCCATTCTGGATCTAAAAATTCTCAACAGGTTCATCAGAACCAAGAAGTTTCGCATGGAGACTCTGCGCTCTGCCATCAGTTCCCTTCATCAAGGGGATTTTATGACTTCCATAGACATCAAGGATGCTTACCTGCATGTTCCAATCTTCCCAGCGCACCAGAGATTTCTCAGGTTTGCGGTGGAGGATCTTCATTTTTAGTTTGTGGCCCTCCCGTTCGGGCTGACCTCAGCACCAAGGGTTTTCACCAAGGTTCTGGTGGGCATAATGGCCCTGTTCAGGGCCCAGGGCATTCGCATTGTGCCGTATCTGGACGACCTGCTGATTTCAGCTTCACCTCCTTTTGAACCGATGCAGGATGTGGCTCTTTCTGTGCTCACTCAAAAGGTTGCCTTTTTGGTGGCTATTACCTCTGTTCGGCGTGTCTCTGAGTTGGCGGCTCTGTCTATTCAGGCCCCTTGGCGGCTCTGTCTATTCAGGCCCCTTACTTTGAGAGACACCAGGATAAGGTGGTTTTTCGCTTTAAACCAGATTTCCTTCCTAAGGTGGTTTCTGCTTTCCATCTCAATCAGGATGTTGTTCTCCCTTCCTTGTGTCCTAAACCTAGCAATGACAAGGAGAGGGTTTTGCACTCTTTGAATGTGGTTCGTTGTGTGAAGTACTATTTGGTTGCTACTTCTCCTTTTCGTAAGACGGACGCCTTGTTCGTGGTGCCTTCTGGGCCCAGAAAAGGTTTGGCGCCCGCCAAGTCTATTAGTAAATGGATACGCCAGGCCATTGTTGGGGGCTTTTCTGCTAAGGGGAGGACTCCCCCTTTTAAGATCACTGCGCATTCTACTCGTGCTGTTGGTGCGTCCTGGGCTTTTCAGCTTCTGTTGAACAAGTTTGTAAGGCTGCTACTTGGTCTTCCAAGTTTTACAAGGTTGATGTGCGGGCCTCAGTGGATGCTGTTTTTGGCCGCAAGGTTCTGCAAGCTGCAGTGGTTTAAGTTGGTGCATTTTTTTCCTGTTTTTTTTGTCGGTTCCCACCCATGACGGACACTGCTATTGGATGTCCCAGATGTCATGAATGGTGGAAGCGGGGTGTATGACACACTTAGAATAATACCATTTTGTGCGTACTCACCTTTAAAATGGGTATTATGAGTGTGTCATACACCCCGCTTCACCCCACCCTTGTTGTATTCCGGATCCTTTATATGGTGAACCTTTTTTATTTTTGTTGTTATATTGGTTCTTCCTGGTCCTCTTACTGCTATCATACACTGGGGGATTAGTGGGAGGTCCCAGGTATTTATGGACCGGGAGGAGCTTCTTTTTTGCATTCATCTCTGCAGAAGTTCGCCCTCTACTGGAGACTACCCAGATTTCATGAATGGTGGAAGCGGGGTGTATGACACACTCATAAAACCCATTTTAAAGGTGAGCACTCACAAAATGGTATTTTTCTCCATTATATTTTTCCCTGTGGCAAGGCGAAAATTGGTGAGGTGACATTTCAGCTTTGAGTGTTTACAGGAGCAAATGTAAGTGCTGACAATGATTCAGCATCATGAATGCAGATGGAGCAAGTGAGTTCTGGGGAGTTTTTTTTTCTTGTTTTCCAAATGTGCAAGGCCGTTGATATAGTTAAAGGGGCAATCAGAGCTTTAGTATATTTTTGACTGCATTCACCAGTGTCAAAAATAAAAGTGACTAGGCCATAGGCTCAACTTGTCTCTTGCAGTTACCTGTTTCCTGTATTTTTAACTTTGTTGGATACAACTGAAACCAGAAACAGCAGCTACAAAGGGTGTTTATTTCTTCTGTGCATGGTGCCATGAGAGCACAAATGTGAGAAATAAGGTGGAGGAGCCACATTGATTGCCCCCCCTTGACCTGGGCCCCAGTGCAGTTGCTTCCTCTTGACATGCTGTAATTATGCCCCTGGATTAAACATTTCTAATGCCAAAAAAACATGTTTTAAAATACAATATAGCAGGGGGCCCCAATTTTTTTTATCATGTACCACTTTCCTTTTTTTAATTATTTCAAGTATCACCTAGGTGGTATGCATGAGTTGTCAGTCACCTAAATCCCTGTTAAAGTGATTGACCACCTAGTAAAAAATACAATTCTGTGATTACACACCTGTAGAATTGATATTATGAGTATACAGTATGTCCTGCTCCAGATAAAAATCATTACACTTGGGTATTACAGATGGCGCTGGACTGCAGAGACAGAATACCCGGGACCTCCCACAAATCCCCAGCATTAAAAAGCAGTTAACGAGAAGCCGGGAGAATTAAAAATACCATTTTGTGATTACTCACCTGTAAAATGGGTATTATAAGTATGTCTCGCACCCTGCTTCGGATAGATTAATTACACGTGGGTTATGGTCCAGTAGTGGGCGAACTTCTGCAGAGATGACTAGAAAAAGAAGCCCCTCCCAGTCCATAAATACCGGGGACCTCCCACACATTCCCCAGTATAAGAAAGCAGTAAGGAGACCAGGAAGAGCCAATAAAATCCATGAGAAAAAAATGTTGCCATATAGAGGATCCAAGATACAACTCAGGGTGGGAAGAAGCAGGGTGTGAGACATACTTATAATACCAATTTTACAGGTGAGTAATCACAAAATGGTATTATTCCAAGTATGTCTCACACCCTGCTTCGGATAAATTAATTACACGTGGGACATCCAATAGCAGTGTCAAAAAAAGGGTGGGTATCCCAACAGGCAATAGTGCAGAAATTAAACCACTGCAGCTTGCAGAACTTTGCGGCCAAAAACAGCATCCGCTGAGGCCCGCACATCAATCTTATAAAACTTGGAAAAAGTATGAACAGAAGACCAAGTAGCAGCCTTACAAACTTGTTAAACAGAAGCCTGGTGCTGGAAGGCCCAAGAAGCCCCAACAGCACGAGTAGAATGAGCAGTGATCTGAAAAGGGGGGACCCTCCCCTTGGCAGTATAGGTCCCAACAATGGCCTGACGTATCCATTTACTAATGGTAGACTTGGCAGGCGCCAAACCTTTCCTGGGCCCGGAGGGCACCACGAACAAGGCGTCCGTCTTACGAAAGGAAGAAGTAGCCACCAAATAGTACTTCACACAACGAACCACATCCAAAGAGTGCAGGACCCTCTCCTTGTCATTGCTAGGCTTAGGACACAAGGAAGGGAGTACCACATCCTGATTGAGATGGAAGGCAGAAACCACCTTAGGAAGGAAATCTGGCTTAAAGCAAAAGACCACCTTGTCCTGGTGTCTCTCAAAGTAAGGGGCCTGAATGGACAGAGCCGCCAACTCAGAGACATGACGAACAGATGTAATAGCCACCAAAAAGGCAATCTTTTGTGTAAGCATAGAAAGTGCAACATCCTGCACCGGCTCAAAAGGAGGCCCCTGGAGGGCCGACAGAACCAAATTCAAATCCCAAACGGGCAACAAAGGCTTTCTAGGGGGCCGCACATGAGTGACCCCCTGGAAAAAAGTCTTAATTAAGGGATGCAGAGCAAAGGACCTTTGAAAGAAGACAGTCAGAGCAGAGACCTGCTCTTTCAAGGTACTAAGCTGTAACCCCAGGTCCAGACCGTGTTGAAGAAAATCCAAAATCCTAGGAATAGAAAACACCCTGCAAGGCAATGCCCTAGCCTCACGCCAGTCAATATTGGATCTCCAAGTCCTGTAGTAGATGTTAGAGGAAAATCTCTTCCTTGCTCTAACAAGTGTCTGAATCACAGCATCAGACAAACCTTCCTCCTTTAAGATGGAGGTTTCGGCAACCACGTCGTCAAAGCCAGCGTTTGTAAATTGGGGTAACAAAGTTGACCTTGAGTGATCAGATCCGGAAACAGGGGCAACCTGTACTGATCTACCGCCAGCCGTACAACGTCTACGAACCAAACCTGTCTTGGCCACCTTGGGGCCGCCATAATTGCTGGCGCACCCTCTTGAGCCAGCCTGCGCACCACCTTGCCTACCACGGAGAAGGGGGGAAACAGATACAGAACACCCAGATCCCTCCAGGCAAGAGACAAGGCATCCACTGCCAGGGCCAGATGATCCTGAGACAGAGACACAAATGCAGGAAGTTTGTGATTGTGACATGAGGCAAAGAGATCCACCTCCGGAATCCACCACTTGTGACAAAGGGACCGGAATACCTTGTGGTTGAGCGTGATGGGGGTGTGGGCCTCCCAAGGACCCCACAGCCCCTGGAACTGATGAACCTTCCAGAAACCCCCCCAGCCCGACAGGTTGGCATCCGTGGTGACCGTCTCCCCACAAGGGGTCAGAAAAGACCTGCCCCTCAGAAGATTCCTTGGTTCCAGCCACAACTGAAGAGACTGCCGAACCAGGGGAGACATCAGAAATGACTGATCCAATGACAGGGGACATCTGTCCCAAGCCAACAGTAGATGGAGCTGGAGCGACCTCATGTGGAACTGAGCAAAGGGGACTGCCTCGAAGGCAGCCACCATCAACCCCACCAGTCTCATCCCTAGCCGGAGAGACGGGTGAGGGTTGGACAGAAGAAGACGTATCAGATCTTGAACCATCCGCACCTTTGACTGAGGTAGGAACCCCCTGGTCTGAATGGTATCCAGATTCATGCCCATAAATGCAATCTCCCCTGACGGGGAGAGAGAAGACTTGGGGTGGTTGATCACCCAGCCGAACATCTCCAGCGTTGACACCACCATCCTGGTGTCTAGCTCCGCCTGTCTGAGAGAGGATGCCATAATGAGGAGGTCGTCCAGATACGGCACAATGCGAAAGCCCTGGGCTCTGAGAAGGGCCATTATACCCACCAGCACCTTGGTGAACATCCTTGGTGTCGAGGTCAGCCCGAACGGGAGGGCCACAAACTGAAAATGCTGATCTCCCACCACAAACCTGAGAAATCCCTGGTGTGCTGGGAAGATTGGTACATGTAGGTAGGCATCCTTGAACCCCAGACAGGTCCTGGACAGGCCCGTCCCCTGCCTCTGTTCCAGGAATCACCTCTGAAGGTAGAGTAGGCAGCTCCTCTGCCTGCTCTGGCCCTGCGAAAGGAAGGATTAAAGGAGCCTGCCCCCCAAAAGGAGCGACGCTGCTTCTTGCGTTGCGGTAGCTTTCCTCCTTTCGCTACTGAATCCAATTTATCTCCAAACAGCCGCATACCCAGGAAGGGTAGCCCTGTAAGTGACTTCTTAGCCGCAATGTCAGCCGCCCACTGGAGCAACCAGACCAATCGGCGAATAGCCACCAGCAACGCCAAAGTTCTGCTAAACATACATATTGTGTCATCATGAACAATTCACACCGCCAAAGCGCTGCAAATTCATTGCTGGCCGGGTTAAGCTGGGAACCACTCAACAGGCCCCTAACCACAGACCTGGTAGCCACAGCCGTGAGCGCAGAAGCACAAACAGGCCGCAAGGCTGAACCCACGCTAGCAAAGGCATGGCAAGCTATTTGATCAATACGTCGGTCCTCACCATCCTTAATCGAGGTGGCGTCTGGAGAGTGCACAACAGATGTGTTGGACAATCCCAGAACGGGCGCATCGACCTCGGGAGGGGACGACCAGCACTTCACCAAGTCCACCGGAAAGGGATACTTCTTATCCTGTCCCTGAGGAACACCGGGAAGCAGGCTAGGTCTTTCCCATTCCTAAAGAATCAGATTTTCGAAATGCTTCTGATTTGGGAACTACAAAATAGGCTTAGAGGTCCCAAAAAATGCCCCCTTCTGCGGAGGGGACTCCGCCGGAGGAGAAATAGCCAGCACCTGTAATAAAAGGGCCAGGATCTTGGGGGTATCCGCGGCATCCCCATGCACCTGCCCAGCATCAGCATCCAAAAACTGCTGATCCTCAGAGCCATCAGATTCCGCAAACAGTTCCCCTTCCTCAAGTGGGCAATGATCAGACCAGTCAAGGGAATCATAATCATCAAAATATAGAACCGGCGCGGCCGGCGACAAATGTCTTCTCTTAGCCGGGGCCTTTCTGGCCGCAGAGCTAGAAATCAATTTTTCGATGTTGGCCAATCTAGCACATACATCAGATTGCGACTCCCCGCTAATGACAGTGTCACTAGGGGTACGGATCAGGAGTGGTGGAGTAGGTGATACCGACGCGCTGACCCAGACGCCTGGGACCCCGACTGCCGCGTTATGGCCTGCTGTGCACATGGTATGCAATCCAGCACATTATCCCCCGTAAGGGACGCCCCACAACCCACACACGAGCCCGGTATCCTGGGGAGCCTCCATATGGTGAATCTTATGGTAGTCGCAATGACCAGAGGGAATTACGCTAGAAGCTACCCGGGGTGGCCGTTAAATCCGTTAGTGGGAGAATTTTAATAATATTAATAATTATGCCCCAAATTTAGCCAAGGGACCCTAGGACCGGGAGAACCCCCCCCCCCCCCCCTTTTAACTAAGCAGGGTCCTCTTGAAAGACATAAAAAGAGAGGGGAACCCTGTAAGCAAGGCACACTCTCCACAGCAATCATACATGCAGAAAATGTCAATATATGATTTAAAAGAAAAAACTATGTATAAGAACATAGACAGACTCCTCGTGATACAAAAGGTTAATTAGTCCTCTCTTTTTCCATGCTCAACAACACCTTCACTGTGTGACCAGCCACCAAAAATACAACTCTGTGAAATACTCACCTGTAGAGTTGGTATTATATGCAGACAGCACGTCCTGCTCCAGACATAGTCCTTACATGTGGGTATACCTCCGCCTTCAGCGCCGTGCACTGCAGTATCATGAAGAAAACAAGCTCCTCCCGGCCCTACATATACCGAGGGATCTCCCACAAATCCCCAGCATTGACAAGCAGTGAGAGAAGAAGCCAGGAGGAAAGCAACCACCCAGAATAACTGGTAATAATATCCAAGATAATAATCACCATACAGGGGATCCAGAACAAGGTGAATCAGGGTGGGGTGGAGCAGGACGTGCTGTCTGCATATAATACCAACTCTACAGGTGAGTATTTCACAGAGTTGTATTATTCTAAGCAGACAGCACGTCCTGCTCCAGACATAGTCCTTACATGTGGGACATCCAATAGCAGTGTCCATAAGTAGGGTGGGATCCCCGAGAAAAAAGGCACAGACAACCATAAAAGTGCTGTCACCTTAACCATGCTACCAAGAGCAACGAGAGCAATGCTCTAACCACAGCCTTTGAATTCTTGTAAAGGCAGAACTGAACACAAGCGGCGGACTAGCCAGCTTGCTCAACAGAACCTAGTGCTGAAAGGCCCAAGCTAAGCACAAGTAGTAAGAGAGCAAAAACCAAGAGAGAAGAATAATCTTCCCCTAACGAGTAGGCCAGAGTAACAGCCTAACCATGCTACTGGAAAAAAAGGGGCAGCCATGGCAACCTTAGAGATCTCCCCATCTGAGAATATGAACCCAGGTCTCAGGCGAGACCAGCAGGAATACTGAAAAACAACGCTAACAAGGCTCAGCAAGAGCCGAGACGTTTACATTAGGCTCAGAGGAACAAGGCGACCAAGCAGGACCAAGCCAAAGGGCACCTACACCCGTGTTAGCAATCAGATCCGGTACATAAGGATGGAGAAACCTATAAGCCCCAAGGGGCATAATTCCTACCAGGGACAAAAGAAAGGCCAGGAATCTCCAACACCTGATGAGGGATACAGATCCCTTTCGCTCAGAGTAAGCCAGACAATAGCCTAGAGACCGTAGGGTCTGGACTAAAGGAGAATAAAAACACTGCCTGGACCCTGTTCGGCGTAAGGTGGAACACCCTCACCTCATGGTGTACAGATATATAACATATATATATATATATATATATATATATATTATATATATATATAATGACTAGGACCGCTAACAGAGCCATCCTTTATGGTACATTTCTGACTGAAGCAACCGCCCCAGAAGAGCGATATGAGGGAAGGAGCAGTTCAGACAAGAACCTGAATAAGACTCAACGGAACCCTTAGCAGGGCATCCGGATAAGTAACCCCCCAAAAAGGGAGCATAGAATTCCCTGGGGAATGCACCTGAGCAACCCCTGAGGAATGCGCAACACAGAAGATTGAACCAGACTTCTGCAGTAGGTGAACAGGGCGAGCCCTGAAACCTTCAGAGCACTGAGTTGGGGAGCCAACTTCAACCGTGCTATAATAATCCTAGGACCCAGGGATAGGGAACATCCCGCAGGAAAGAGAGCTAGTCCAAGCAAAGCAGACTAGAAGAGCATACTCCAACATTGCAGGCAGAAAAGGGAGAAGAAGAGGAGGGAGCTAGGCCTAGTCCTCCAATAGAGAAAAGACACCCAGAGATACCCATCTCCAATAGGGTGAAAAGCCAACCGACCAATCGCCTAAAAGGCCTGTAGGTAAGGGCGACATAGTAGGGAGCCTGAATAGGCAGAACAGCCCTCTTGAGAGGGCATACAGTACGACTGTCTTCAGCAGAAAATCTGCGAACCACGCCCCGCTGGGCCACCCAGGGCCCCCAGCATAACGGTTCTCCCTTTCTACTGCAATCTTATGCAGAACCCCGCCTAGCAGGGTGAAAGAAGTTAAGACATATAGAATATAATGTCCTGACAGAAGCAATACTAGGCCCTCATGACCAAGGCCAGAGAGTCCTGGGACAAAAACCCAGGACAGAGTCCCTGTAATAGCAACGGGGCCCCACAGGGCCACACCAGTAGGGACTCAGTGAGATACTAGAATAGAACCTCCTGCCACGTTAGGGCAGCCAGCCAAGCTAATACCAATGAAGTGCAAGGGATGTAAACCCCCACTTAGAACCGAACCGGAACCTTCTTGAAGGGTCAACCTGTTCCGAGACCTTCACAGATAAAAAGGGACAAGCCACTGTCCACAGACTGATCGAGAGTCCCCAAAAAGGACAAGTCCTGAAGAGGAGTAGTCCAGCAAATTAGAGCCCACCAAAGGCTCAATGTGTCAACCAAAAAACCGTATGAAGATGGATCCCCTAAGGGGACCCCTTTAGGAACCACGGGGGATTTCAGGAGAAATAAGACCCCCCAGTCCACCTGCAAGACTTGGTACCCATGATGACCATCTACAGGGAGAAGAGAGAAGGAAGGAATGGTCCCAGACATCTTCCTTGAATTTACAACCTCAAAAGGAACCCCCGTAACGAGGGGGAGCGTACTGACCTAGTTCCAGGGGTGCTGGAACCCTGTCCAGGATAAGTAACCAAAGATGTTGCAGGGCCCAAGGTATCCTGAGAATAAGGGACAGCATCTGGGCCGCCACCAACAGGCCTACCGGCTGCAAGGTAAAGGAAGTGCGACATCAAAGAGGGCAAAGCCCTTTCCATAACAAGTCCACATTTAGCAGAAGGAAGGTTCTAACGTGAACCAATCTAAATGCCACCCCGTAGGGGGATACCGAACCGGGGAACACTAAGTAAGTGATGTGCCTGAGCACCAATCCACGGGACTCCCAAAGGAGCCACAAGTCAATAGCCACACGGCCTGATGCAAAAATAGGAAGCAAAGAAGGACAATAAAGTAGAACCTAGCGCGGACGCCACACGGGCACGTCCAAGACACCACTCCCATACTCGCCTCGGTGAGTCATCTGGGAGCAGGAGAGGAACCAAAACAATACCCCAATGCCCAGAGTTGGACCCTCAACACTGGCTGGAAGTGGCCTAGGTGTCCTGAAGGCACAGGGGACTAAAAAGGGATTATCCTCACATGCATCAAGAGGTCTACTGGACAAGAGCGCCTGCGGCCCAACAGGTAGATACCATGTAGAAACTGCCTGTAAAGGTATAAATGCTAGGCCCCAGAATGCCAACCTGGGTCAGACTGCTTCATCCCGGAGGGGAAGGGTAAAGTGGATGCAATCACATGTCAAGGGCCAACCTGTAAGAGAGCCCAGACCCTACACGCCAAACTCGGCCTGCCTCAACTCCCGAAGGGAAAACAGGGAGTAGAAGAACCCTGATAACCTTAGAAAAAGGACCGCCAAGCAGACTCCATTCTGCATCTGGGGGAACTACCTCCTGTAACAACCTGAAAGAAGCATGGCGCCCTGCGATAGGAGCCCAGTGCTGCCGCAGTCCACTCGCCCAACAAGGCGAGGGCGTCCGCTCAAGCTTGTGCGGTTTCTGCAGATTTGGACTTCGCACAGCCAGAGGACCCAGGGCGTTGCCTGCCCCCCCTGGGGCGGGTCTCCATTCCAAAAAGTTGGAAGCACACTTCTAGTTCGCGCTTGACACTAACGTAGGGAAGGGGAGAGGTGTCCCTGCCCCTGGGAGGCCGAGACGGCCTTCTGCTCGAGGGTGCCTTACTCCTTTTTTCCAAAAGGTCCAACCGGGCCCCAATAAGCGTCGTCTCTAAAGGGAAGGCCAGTAAGAGCCTTTTTAGTATCATTGTCAGCCCTCTACTGTCGCAGCCAAGCGAATAGCCACCACAAGAACCGAGGTTCTAGTGCACATTTTAACAGTGTCATCCATTGCTGAGAGAATAAACTCACAAGAAACATCACAATCAGAGAGTGCCTTAAAGACCTCCCAAGGGAGATCCTCCGGTTGGTGGTCAAGTATCTTCCTAAGAAGTGTCCTGGCGGTCACCGCAGTGACGGCCGCAGCACAGACCAGGCGCAGAGCCATCCAGCACACGAAAAGGTGTGGGAAGCCAGACTGTCAATGCGCCGGTCCTCAGCATCCCGAAGGGTATGATGAGTAGAGGCTGTCATGAAGGGAGGGTTAGCAACCCCAATAATAGGTGCATCCACCTCGGGAGGGGCTGACTAGCAGCCAACCACATCAGGGGGAAAAGGGTACTTCCAATCCCAGACCCCTGGAACTCCTGTACGTTCACAAGGTGATTCCCAATCCTTAGATATAAGAGCCTGGAATGATCCTGCTTCAGAAATTCTCCCTCTTGGGCTTGGGAGACTCTCCCGGAGGAGAGATGGACAGTACTCCAAAGATCTTTATAAGTAATTTATCATTGTCACACCGGCCCCAGGAACCAGGGCCAGAATTATCACGGGTCCAAGGTATCTCGTCTGAGGAACCGGAACCTGAAAACAGTCCACCTTCATCCGAAGGATCGAGGACCTGCATAGCAGCAGACTCTTCAGTTTGCTTGGAAAACATAGAACCAGGAAGCGTCAGGGACCGCTTCTTTCCAGCGCCCAAACGCTCCGCCAACCAGGCATCACCTGCTCAGCCGTAGGTAGCCTGCGCGGCACCACCTGCTGGTCATCCCCGCTCAAGTGCGACTCATCAGGAGTGAGATTTAAACAAGGGGAGACAGGTGTATTGCAGCAAGATGCAGCCACTGGTAAACCTGATTGCAGGGCCAGTGTTTGTTCAGCACACGGTCCGCAGACCCGTGCTCTGTCAGCATCAGCATGGGGTTGTCCACACGCAGTACACAGCCGGTCTTGTCCCCGCGGGACCCCGGACACATAATTCTGAGATGCCTCCATATGGTGATTATCAAAGCAATATGCCAGCAGGGATTTATGCTATAAGCGACCCCGGATGCCCCAAGACCCGCTAGGGATGTGGGAGAATATAAAAGTGAACCCGTTTAAGATATATATCAGGCCGGGGGATGCCACCGGAATCTTATCTTCTGAAAGACATAATGAGAAGAATGGGTGTCAGAGCCATGCGCAGCTGGAACACATATAAAAAGGAGTCACCCGCAAGGGCACTTACAGACCAAGGGAGGAGGGAACCACCACCACGCGCGCACGCGCAAAAATCAGCAAAATGGCGCCCAGCGAACCTCGAAGGGCGGGCTTGATGCTCGGCCGTGACTCGGAGCACGCCAATTCAAGTCCCCGCCCACTCCGGAGAGCGCGAAGCTCTGAGGTAACGGCAAAGCAAGGATACAATCACACGCTTAAGGATTTGTAGAAAAACCGTTACGACTAGTAAGGAAAAGGCGCCACAGCATCTAGACAACGCCGCAAACTGAGCATAAGACATACGGCGGTAGCTGAAAACCAATATAAAGAGCAAGCAGCGCGGCTCTGACATTTCAATGTTCATGAAGGGCAGAAATAAGGCCATAAGCGTGAAATACTGGTACACAGGGACCACCACACACATACCCCCCCCCCTTTCTTTTCCCACTAACTAGTTGGGGAATGAGGGCGGATGGCGACCCTTTACACAGGGTCCAGCACTACCCGGGGTACGGGGCAATAATGCGGGAGGGGCATCCACTAGAGGCTCACCATCAGCTTAAACCGCCTACCCTATGGTGGGGGATTGCGGTGGAGCATGGCTCCGTTAAGCACACTAGGTGCTGCCTACCTTCACCCGACCAACGCAGCCCAGGCTGGGAGGCATATTCTTCTACAAAGAGGACTGGTGGAAATAGTCCCGCAGGGCCTCGGGCTGTAAAGCCCCGCTCGCCTGCGAGAGCGTGATACTTCATGTCTTCGCAGTTCCAGCACTGCAGAGAATTCTGGTGATTTGTGGGAGGTCCCTCGGTACATGTAGGGCCGGGAGGAGTTTGTTTTCTTCATGATACTGCAGTGCACGGCGCTGAAGGCGGAGGTATACCCACATGTAAGGACTATGTCTGGAGCAGGACGTGCTGTCTGCTTAGAATAATTAAAATGCACGTACCAGATAGATTCTTGTAATCAAGCCCATCATATAGATATACCGGTAAGTGATGTAGTGATATTTGATCAATCAATTCTCAAACATGTTTTATAATTCTCCGTAGATATAACTGCAAACTCATTATAAGGGAGAAACAGAGAAACCAAACATAGAGTAACACCGTTTGTGTCAAAGCCTTATGAAGGTTTATTGTGCTTACCATAAAAAAACTTTTTAACACGCAACATCACCTATCACCTATCAACCTATAGATCTTGCCTTGCATTCCCGCTAACGAAAGAGTAATCCTTAGTGCCTCTCAGCGCCGGCCATGGGCTGTAAAGCGAGATCAGAGGTGCGCAGCTGCAAGGGTAGAGCGTTCTGACGATGTGATAAAGCCCCGCCCAACGCGTTTCGTCTCTTCCGACTCATTTTATTATAAAAAAACTAGCGCGGCTTTAAAAGTGGGAGAATCTTCTCTCACTTATCCAATATATGATTTAAACACAAATGTGCAACAGATACATGCGTTATTAATGGCAGCCGCCGCGCTAGACAAAAAAGGCGCATATAACTTAAACAAGTATATGAAAACAACAAGAAGACCCGCAGGGCACTCACAACGCTGTAATGGCGCCTCTCCGACCAAAATGTGCAGGCAGCAGAGGAAGAAGAAGGGCCTTCCCCATCAATGCAGAGCACCGCAAAGGGCGCCAGAGAGTGAGAGAGGGGGCGGGCCGCCACCAGACAGGAGGGGAAGAAGCTCTCCCCACCGAACGCAGAGCAGTCGACTCCAGGCACGCTGCGGCTCCCAAACAGGCGCATCAGTACAGTGCCAGCACCACACACCCACACAATCGCACAGAAACAAAAAGGTGAAGGATCATGAGTGAAAGGACACAGCCCCCCCCCCCATTGCGGGAAAGGGAGTAATGGAAGGGGAAGGTCCCCAACTACAGTAGTAGAGAGTGGGGAAACGGACCGAGCATCCCAAACCAGGGTCACCAACCTGGTAGCCGCCTACCCCCTGTTATGGGGTCTCACGGAGGAGCAAGGCTCCTATAAGTACACCTGTTAAGGTGTACCCTACCCTCACCCGGACCTGCAGCCTAGGTTGGGAGGCATAGGGGTTTAAAATTAACTAGGTCCGGGCAGAAATAGGGACAATGATGGCCGGGTGTGAACCCGGTGTACCTGCAAGGAAGAGACATCCATCTTCTGACTTGCTCGCCGACTCCTGCAGAGAATACTGGGGAATGTGTGGGAGGTCCCAGGTATTTATGGACTGGGAGGGGCTTCTTTTTCTAGTCATCTCTGCAGAAGTTCGCCCTCTACTGGACCATAACCCACGTGTAATTAATATATCCGAAGCAGGGTGTGAGACATACTTGGAATACAGAACCAACTAGTAAATATAACAATGATAACAATCACCATACAGGGGATCCAGGATAATGCAAAACCAAGGGTGGGGTGGAGCAGGACGTACTGTATACTCATAATATAAATTCTACAGGTGAGTAATCACAGAATTGTATTATTCTTAGTATACAGTACATCCTGCTCCATATAAGAATCATTACACTTGGGACATCCAATAGCAGTGTCCATAAAGTAGGGCGAGATTCCCAAAGGTAACAACAGACAGGTCAGACCACTGCCGCCTGCAGAACCTTGCGGCCAAAAGCAGCATCAGCTGAGGCCCTAATATCAACCTTGTAAAACTTTGAAAAGGTATGAACAGAAGACCAAGTAGCGGCCTTGCAAACTTGTTCAACAGAAGCTTGGTGCTGAAAAGCCCAAGAGGCACCAATAGCACGATTGGAATGAGCAGTAAGGCGGAAGGGAGGATTCTTCCCCT
The DNA here is from genome assembly GCA_027917425.1 of Gastrophryne carolinensis. Classification (NCBI taxonomy): domain Eukaryota; kingdom Metazoa; phylum Chordata; class Amphibia; order Anura; family Microhylidae; genus Gastrophryne; species Gastrophryne carolinensis. The sequence continues at coordinate 52,609,318 of CM051239.1, forward strand.
TAGCAGAGTAGGCCTGATAGTAGATTTAGCAGGAGCCAGACCCTTCCTAGGACCAGAAGGGACCACAAAAAAGAGCATCAGTTTTTCTGATTGGAGCAGTAGCCACCAGATAGTACTTCAGACACCTAACCGCATCCAAAGAATGCAAGGATTACTAGGATTAGGGCACAAGGAAGGAAGAACAATGTCCTGATTCAGATGAAAGGCAGACACGACCTTAGGAAGAAAATCTGGGTTGAAGCGAAACACCACCTTGTCCTGGTGTCTCTCAAAGTAGGGGGGCTGGATGGAAAGCGCCGCCAACTCAGACACACGCCTAACAGAGGTGATAGCCACCAAAAAAAAAAAAACTTTGAGAGTAAGAATGGCCAGGGCAGCCTCCTGCACAGGTTCAAAGGGAGCACCCTGCAAGGCTGACAAGACCAAGTTCAAATCCCAAACAGGCAACATAGGCTTACGTGGGGGACACACATGAGTAACCCCCTGAAAAAAGGTCCTGATCAGAGAATGATGGGCCAAGGACGTCTGGAAGAAAACAGCCAGGGCAGAGACATGACCCTTCAGAGTACTGAGTTGGAGCCCCAGCTCCAACCCATGCTGCAGGAACTCCAGGATCTTGGGAATAGAGAACACATGACAGGGAAGAGACTTAGACTCACACCAGTCAATGTAGGCACGCCAAACTCTATAGTAAATGGAAGAAGAAGACTTCTTCCTAGCCTTTATCATGGTATCAACAACAGAGACAGACAGACCATTCTTTATCAAGATGGAGGTTTCAGCAGCCAGAATGTTAATTAAAGGTAGTAGCACACTTGTAATAAGTAAAAGTAGGCTTCCTGAGGGCCCCACCGCCTTTGGAACTGCAGGGACTTCCAGAACCCCCCCCAACCTGTCAGACTGGCATCCGTGGTGACTGTCTCCCAGCAGGGGGCCAGAAAGGATCTGCCTACCAACAGGTTCCTGGAGTCCATCCACCAGGATCCTTGTCCCATACTGACAAGAGGTGGAGTTGCAGAGGCCTCATGTGGAACTGGGCATAAGGGACCGCCTCGAAGCACAACACCATCAGGCCCACCAGCTGCATTCCCTGCCTGATGGAGGGATGAGGGCAAGATAGCAGGAACTGGACCTGCACAATCAGACTGTCCACCTTCTGCTGAGGAAGAAAAATCCTTGCCTGAACTGTATCCATATTCATTCCCAGGAAGAGTGTCACCAAGGAGGGAGACAGGGAAGACTGGATGGTTAATCACCCAGCCAAATGACTCCAGAGTGGACGCTACCAGCTGAGTATCCAACTCTGCCTGCTGAAGGGACTGAGAAGTGATGAGAATGTCGTCCAGATAGGGCAGCACGTGAATGCCCTGAGACCTGAGCAGAGACATCACTCCTGTCAGCACCTTGGTGAACACTCTGGGAGCTGAAGTGAGACCGAAGGGCAATGCCACAAATTGGTAGTGCTGATCCTCCAGAGCGAACCTGAGGAACCTTTGATGACCTGGAAACACAGGAATATGAAGGTAAGCATCTTTGATGTCCACAGATATCATGAAGTCCCCTGGACGCAGGGAACTGATGGCAGAGCGCAAAGTTTCCATGCGAAAGCGCCTGCACCTGACAAATTTGTTGAGAATCTTCAAGTCCAGGATGGGCCTGGCTGACCCATCTCTTTTGGGCATGGTGAAAAGGTTGGAATAGAACCCCTTGCCCCTTTCTCGTAAGGGGACCTGACAGATGACCCCCAGCTCCAGAAGGCTTCGCACCGCCAGAACTAGAGCCTGAGCTGACATAGGGTCCTGAGAGATCCGGAATCTGATGAATCTTGGGGGCGGCCAGGCAGCAACTCTGTAACCCGGAGGACACTACCTCCTGAATCCACCGGTCTGAGACATGAAGCCTCCAGATGTGAGCAAAGTGCTGAAGCCGTCCCCCCACCCAGATGGGTGAGGGCGCCCCTTCATACCTGAGGAGGCTTGGGAGAAGACTTAAGCTTGGAGCCCCAGGAGGAGCCAGGGCGTCCACGTCCTCTGCCCCTACCCCAGAAATCTCCTCCGGCCCCGGTAAGGGAGACCCCCCTCCCCTGTCTGGCACCACGGTAGGGGGAAGAAAAGGAGCCCTGTCCCCGAAAGGGCTGAGAATGCCGCCTGTGCTGGGGTAACCTGCCTCCCTTAGCAAACAGGTCCAGGCGGTCCCCAAACAGGCATAGTCCTTTGAAGGGAAAACCAGTGAGAGCTTTCTTGGCAGCGTTGTCAGCAGCCCACTGGCGCGGCCAAACCGAGCAGCGTATAGCCACCACCAGGGCAGAGGTTCCACACATCCTAATGGTATCATCCAAGGCAGAGAGGACATAGGTCACAAAAACCTCACAACAAGAGAGTGCATTAAACTCCTCACTAGACACATCATCAGGGGCACCTTCAAGGATACTTCTAAGCAGGGTCCTAATAGCCACAGCTGTAATGGCAGAGGCACAGACCGGGCGCAGCGCCGTCCCCACACACGCAAAGGCATGGGACGCCAGCTGGTCAATACGCCGGTCCTCACCATCCCGCAGCGTAGTAGTCAGGGGAATGCACGACAGAGGTGTTAGATAACCCTAGGACCGGGGCATCCACTTCAGGAGGGGATGACCAACGCTTCACCACATCAGCAGGAAAGGGATAGCTCTTACCCCAACTCTTATGTACACCGGGAAGCCTGCAGTGCAACCAAGTCAGCGCGGAGAATGACACCAACCAGACAAAACATAATACAGTGAAGCACGAATGCATATACACACACACACACACACACACCTCCCGAGAGCTACAAGGGAGAGCGAGGGAGGACAGTGGCCACTTAACATAGGGCCCACCGATAGACAGGGGCAAGGGGCAATAGGGCGGGAGGGGCCCCCCATAGAGGCTCACCATATGCCTATACCGCCTACCCTTTGGTGGGGGATTGCAGTGGAGCAGCGCTCCTAAGCACCTGACAGCGGTGCTGCCTACCATCACCCGGACCAGCGCAGCCAAGGCTGGGAGGCACATTAATAATGGAACGGGTGGGAATAGTCCTACAGGGCCGCAGGCTAATAGCCCCACTCACCTGCGAGAAGAGAGAGCCATCTTCTTGTCCTTCGCAGTCCAGGCTGCAGAGAAATTCTGGGGATTTGTGGGAGGTCCCGGGTATTTGAGGGGCCGGGAGGAGCCTATTTCGCTGTCTCTGCAGTCCAGTGCCATATGGCCAGAGTAATACCCAAGTGTAATGATTCTTATCTGGAGCAGGAAGTACTGTATACTAAGAATAAAAAAACAGCAGATGATTGATCTGATTACAATGATCAATAACTCATTTGATCGCTGGTTCCCACCCCGCATTTCTCGCTGCCCCGGGCCTGAACTCCATTGACTGACACTTCTGTGACCAGCTTGCACCCCCACCAGTCACGCCCTCTTTATTCACTACAATGGAGAGGGTGTGTTGGGTTTCAACACACCCCCTGCATTGCAATGAATGGAAAGGGCACCGTAGTGCACCTTTGACTGCAGGTCGCAAGCCGGGCACGTCATCAATCCTGATCTCATGTTTGGGCCCAGGGCGGTGCAGAATGCGTGGGTTGGGATCCAACGATCAGGTGAGTACCCTTTTGCTTTTTTATTGGGGATCAATCACTTTAAAACTGCAAAAACAACTTAAAAAAAAAAGCTCATAAACAGTTTTTTTGTCAAGTTTGTACTTAGATGGCTGTAGATCAGGTTGGGGTACAGGTCAGTCTGCAGCTTCACCACGTACCACCTGATAGGCTCCCATACAGCACCAGAGGTTGGACCACTGGTTGGACAGCCCCGGTATATACCACACGTTTAATGATGCCAGTGACTGCTGTAAAGATACGTAAGCTTGTATTGAATGATACAAATGTAATACAGACAAGGACACAGAAAAGTCATCTTCATGGTAGCATTTCATTAGATAAACTGTATGATTTTTGGTAAACAGGTCTCCTTTACTTTCACTGTATCCACTTACAACAACAGCATGTCTACATCACATCAGTTACATCGTACTCTGTGTACCAGAATGGCTGATAATTGATTACCCGTAAATTAATATTAAATTACCACTTTCAAAAAATGTACATTTATTCCAAAAAAAAAATAAAAGTATTGCATAGCTGCAACATTAACGCTTGTTAAATTTATTGTTCAGAAATCGTAACACAAAAGGACACACAATAGTATTAACCCTTTCATCCCTGAGTTGTATGTCAAGCAAGCCTGTTCTTCATAAAAGTGATGCAAATAAATGCCACAACACCAGCATAAGGACGAGCGCTAACATAAAAAAAACATAGAACCTAAGAAGAAACACTTTATTGTTTAGCTATGTATGGGTGATTCCATTCATTAATGCTGCTTTATATGACGGGAGTGCAAAGAGCGATAATTATGTGCAAAATGTAGTAACTCAAAGCAACAAATCCGATGGATCGAATGGTTTACTCTAGAGAAACAGTTCTGTTTGTTCCACTTGCTCCTTATACAAAAAATGTTAATAGTGAATATAATCTAAGCAAAGATGTCACTTATGTCCCCATTCCCTACAATATTACCTTGATGTATAATGCCTCATTGCAGTGATAAAGGTCGGCCACTGGTCTGATGGGTGCTGAGGCCGCTGTTCGTTCCCGTTTCTGGCAATGCAGGTCTATATATTGCCTAGAGATGTCCAAGAATGGGAGCTGCTGCCAGCCACCAGGTGCCGCCCTGACTCAAGCAAAGTAATGGGGTACCGCTGGGAGGAGGTGAGTATGTCTGCAAGCACCTTGCCCAAATGTTCTCATTGGCCAATTCGGCAATATGAAAGCTCATGTCAGGCAACCTAAATAACAAACATCACTTACCTGCCAGCCAGGAGAATCAAGGGCTGCACTGTGAGAAATTGTTTTCTCATGTTTTTTTGTGAGAAAAACCTTTTTCAATTCATGGTTCTGAATCAACCATTAGCCCTTGTCCACAACTGTAAGGTACCGCATATGTTTGCGGCAAACGATGTGGTACAGCAAAGAAAGATTAACACTGGCATCTCTATGGCCCTTTTCACACCTCTCCGGTGTGGCACAGGGGAGGAAAATACGGCAATAAAAAGTCCTGCCTGCAGCTCCCGGGCCGCAAATGCACTCCATTACACCCAAAGTCTATGGACCTGCAAACGCGTTTTTCATGTGATTTGCATTTTTCGACACCACAGATTCTAATTCGGAATCAATAGACCGGAAGGAAGGGCATAGGGCCGGATACTGAATTTTTTTAATACAGGCCACCGCCTTAAAACGAATGCTGCAGACGCGACCAAAGAGGTGCGAATGTAGCCTTGTATCACAGGCAATCCTGAAAACTGCCGAGATCCTGGTCAGCACCTGTCCCGACTCTTTGTGTGTCCTTGCTGCCAGTCACATAGGAGCCGATTCCCTTGTTGATTGTTAGCAGGGAATTTCTTTACAGTGGTGGACACTCATGTGTGGGGCTGGTCTGGAGCACACTCTAAGCTTCAGGGGTTGCCTCAACCGACAGGACTTCGAGAGATTGAGTCTAGAGGCTGGCAGGTAACTGAAGTTTATTTTCTTACGTTGCCTGGACTGTTCTTTGACTATTCTTCTAACCTGACATTGAGGAAGTTACTTGAAACGTTGGTGCATCCTTTGGTTGCGTGATAATTGTTTTGGCACACACATTTTGACCATTGCCCAAAATAGGAATTTACAAGGTTAAATTGACTTTTTTTCAAAAATAATATCAATGATATTTATATTTAAGTCAAGGAAACACAGAGGTGAATTAATGGGAGCGGAAAACATTGCATTGACCACTCCCCTCCGGCTGTGCGTCAGCTATTCAAATGGCCATGGTGCGGGTGCCCACAAGAGACGGGGGCTGCAGGGGATGACCGCGTGGTCATGCATGTGCCAGAAAGGTAAAATTCCCAGAGAACTGGGGGGTTCAAACAGGAGACGGAGACCATCATCCCTGGAGTATTATTATTAAGCCTGTGGTTGCTCTGGTTTTTGTCCTGGAAAACCTTACGACATTGACTTTTCAGGGTTAGAAAAAGATTTGATGGACACACCTAGATGGCTTTTCATAGACCAGAACACAATCTGACTTCTACAAATCAAGTCAAGAAGAACAAGGCAAGATGTTATTGCGTTAAAGTTTTGGAAATGCAAAATTAAATAATAAGCACTAGTGTAATATATTTTTAACACCCAAGGTCATGTTCAAGCTTATCATTGATTTAAGGCTTTTTCTAATCTATGTGTTCATAAAAATGAAATTATTGCTGAGACAATCGTATGACAGTATCACATCTAGACAAATAATACAATCAGTTATTGCACTTGTATGTGAGTGAAGGAATTTCATAAGAAAATATGATGCCTTACTTTTAATACAAACATGTCAATGGTACCTGGACCTTGGAGGCCGGTGGCAATTGGGTGGGGCATTTGGTGTGCAAGAGTGTGGGAGTATAAGGCCTGATTTTTTTCAGCATTGTTGGGTTAAGGTCAGCTATAAATATGCTGATATCGGATTTCCTGCCAAGGCTTATTACACTTTGCACAAAATTATAACACTTTTCAACTTTAATACAAAGCCTAATAAAGAGTATAATAGCAAAATAGATCCCTGCTCATTACAGCGACTGTGTTTTTCTTGGGATGGGTAAAATGTGATGACTGGTATAAAGTACAGATTAATACACAATGACGACGCAGTAACTGCACCTCATCAAGAGATAGTTATAAGGCAAAATGGGCCAGTATGTCAGTACAGCCTCTCTTCTCTCCAGGTCAGCCATGTTTCCCTTCTGGTCCTGGTGCCCCAGGCAATTGCCATGTGTGCCCTTACAACTGTAACTAGGGCTTGTTTTTGGGGTAGGGCTTATATTTAAAGCATCCTGAAAAATCATGCTAGGGCTTATTTTTAAAGTGGACAGAAAAACAGTATTTTGACTATCCAGTCCAGGCACCTTGATGTGCGGCCACTCGTCCAATCAGTGCGTTTGGAAACGCTGACCTCAAGTCGTCTAGGCCTTCATCTAAGGCCAGCGGCTCAGAGCATGCCGCATCCCCCGCTACCCTCTAATAGGGAGCGTGCCCGTGCTGGCCATTCGCAAATGCCTGGCGGGGGCACCCTGCTAGAGGGATAGGGGGGTGTGGCCGCAGCCCACACATGCACCATTGAAACGGGAAACAAGGTAAGTGTATGGGGGACCTCGGGGGGTTTCACACAGCGGGGCATCCCAATTTTGGATGCCCTGGGGGGAGGGGATCGATCGGCCCGGTAATCTTACAGAAAATTACTCTCCTGGCACCTCAAGCAAACACCGCAGCAGCTAAACTACACACTGGGTCCCACATTTCTGAGTCCGTCTCATCAGATGTGCTGGGCTTGTACTCACAGCATACACCCTTAAAGCAACAAATCCCTGCATGGCTGGCCCTGGATTCTTAAAGCGGAATTAAAAAAACTATAACCTCTTCCCATCCTGCCTCCCTGACAGGGTGGGGTGGCAGGGGGTGATAGTCTGGGTTATAAAGAAAAAAACCCTTACCTTACCCATGAGCCAGATCCTAAGTGTCACCATCCTGGCCATCCCCTGGCTCTGTGCGCACTCCCACCCGCAGATTCAAGTAAATGGGCGGCTGAAGAGCACGGACCCGGGGGATGTCACTGTGTGCCGCCAAGGCTCGGCAGAGCAGTGCTGATATGTGGATAAGGTAAGCGTTTTTTTTCATTGTAGCCCCAGCTTAAAAAATTCCGGGGCTGATCTCCTCTTCCTCGTCTTTCCCTTCTGATCCTGGTGCAAAGCAATCACTCTCATGCACAGCAGCCCTGTCCACCCCCTGTATCCCGACCAACAGCAAACAAATTCTGCTGGATCGTGTGGGTCACACATTGCAATGAATAGACAGCACTGTTGGATGGATGCAAGGGGCGGGAGGGCGGTACCCGGAGCGCCATTCTTTGAAACCGGGGGGTTGTAGAGCGTCGGACTGGCCCAAGCGAGCTGCGTGGGAGTGAAGGTGAGTGTCTCTTTTTGTTTTTTCTTTGGGTTCTTCCAACTTCCAACCTCTAGTGAGGTAAGAATAATTAAAATAATAGATAATTTAGCATAGCCCATAGGGGGGTGCTGTCGTTTCCAAACTTTCAAACAATTATTCTTACCTCATTGGAAAAATGATGCACCTCACCAATAAAAATGCCCCATCACATGCGCAGGAAAAATGAAAACAAACCTTTTTTATTGCATTTTTTTTTACGCACTTTTTTTTTTTTAGAGCAAATGCTTTTTCGCATGATTTTTTTCCTTGGTGCAAATTCAACACCATATTTAGCTGTACACATTTATTAAAAACATTGCACAGCTGAATTGTACAGAGGAAACAAAACATGAGAAAAGGCATTTAACAAATACTCACAGTGCTGAATCAACCATTAGAAAGTTACAGGATGCTGCTGCTCCAGTCTTGCCCCGTTTTCCCTCTTCAGTCTGGATATATTTCTGTTGAATGCAATGGTCCCGTTTTAAACTGAATAATATTTAGTTATCCTCATTATTTAGGAGAGATGCTATAAACTGGCAGAAAGAAGGTGACATCAGCTCTGCAAAAGAAAACGTATCACAAAATGACGTCATCACTGAATCTTAAGCGTTAATGTGAAATGATACTATTGCATCAATTAGCAGCTTCTCTTCTGGCTGCTAAATGGAAATGAGGGAGAACTCCGGGCTTAACGCTGTTCAGTTAAAGATATTTCATCTGACAAATCTATATACCAGTATCTGGTCTTTGTTGGTGCCTTTAGTGCAAATAGATAATTGTATTTCCATTGCCACATTGATCAATATAAAAATAAAACAAACAGCGTAAAGGTACCATTTAAATTCACAGAGAGCCAGGAGGATTGCAAAAAGAAGTGCAATTTAACATAAATACCCCCTATAACAACATCCCTGTATGGGGATACCTCAAATGGGATTAATTGTATGCAAGAATTTATATATCGGGGCAAGGCAATGTCCACCTATGGAATGATCTATCGTTCCCAAAATGTCCTATTCCTCTGAAGCAGCTGGCGAAACGCGTCAGGAATAAGACTTTGGAAGTCCTGATGGAATTTGTGGTATCCCATGTCCACAGAGATACATTTGTCAGTTGTATCATAAGACAAGATCCATACATTGTGTTTTGTGGAGAAGCCTACATTGTTTTTAAAGGTCATCTGTAGGCCAAAATAAAAAGATACTCACCTTATCTTTCACACAGTTTATCTAAAGCTTTAAAAATGTACCTAAACCTGAAAATAAAGTGCAAGTCTTTGCTGGTTCTTCTAGTCTTAGGTTCCTAGGTTTCTACTCCTAGGCAACCTTAGTACCCCCAACAATAGATAGGTCCTAACCGATGCTCCTCCTATGCTGGCACCAATGCCCATTTAGTGTAAAATGGAAGCTGGCCCACTTAAATTCAGCAGAGCACGATGGAGAAGCTATGGGGGACCAAAAGGGAGTATAGTTTTTTTATTTTTAAACTGAGCCTGGACCAAACCCTTAAAGTGATAGAACAGACAATGCCAGGTGTTAGACCATTGTGTCAGGCTATGTTTGGCACTGTCCTAAACTGTTTTCCGTTTTGAAATTGAAGAAGTAGTGGCCGAGATATTGGGGTTTACAATTTTACATTATCATTTGTCTTCTGAAGCAAGTGGGCGTGGCCCTTGAAGCTGTGATGTAGCCTAATAATCAGCATAATGGCTGGGATCTGTAAGAGCCCGAGAGTAAGTTATAGGAAGTGTTATGGATTGGGGCATTTTTCTATTTATTTAATATTTAATTATGGACAAAATTGAGTCTCTGGTTTAATATATTTTAATTAATATATTTTTTGTTCCACTGCCTATGGGTTGACAGTGGGTGCATGTTTTTAATATTGACTGTATATGTTTTTTAATCTTCTGGAACTGAAATAATAAAGATAGTTTTTTTTTTAGTTATATCCAAAGCAGTGCCCTCTTTTGAGGTTTCTTGTCCCTATGATTTCTCTTCTGAGGCAAGTGGGCGTGGCCCTTCAAGCTGTGATGTAGCATAATAATCAGCATAATGGCCGGGGGCTGTAAGAGCCTGAGATCCTGCTTTAGACACAGGCATCTCAACACCCTAGTTGTGTTTTTAGCGGTGCTTAAATAGCTCTGAGAGCTATCAATATAGAGGGAGGTGTGGTCTGGACTAGCTCCTCGAGCTAGTATTGGTGGCCCACATTAGTGGGATGGGGTACATGAGAAAATAAATTTCCCTATTCACAGCGCCAAACTGAGAGGAAGCATAGCAATGGGGGAACACTTGGCAAGGTAAGTTGCTGTTTATTCTTTTTAATGTTTGTCATGAAAAATCCCTTTAAAATACCTCTAAATAGTTAATAAAATGAGTCTATACTCTCTTTCCTTCCCCGGCAGCAGCTGGTAAGGTGTTGGGTCCCCTAATGTTCTGGCACCCTGCAGAGGCAATGCCTGGCTCCGTCTAGTCCTAGTGACGGTGATAGATAGAGGATGGTCTCCAGAACAACTGACTCAGGCATGTGTGGCATGTGACCTGATATGATCAATCAAAATCCAAGGCAGCTGCTGTGAGGATTAAAGAGAATTATAGACTTTTTTTTTTTTTTTTTACAGGCGTAGCATTCCTTAAAGCGAGTCTTGCATTGTGCCAGTATATTACAGAACTTGTGATGTCACAAGGTCAGCATTTTTATTGAAGGCATGTCATTCCTTATACTTGGCTCTGTACACTGGATGGGCAAGTGTAAGGCTTCAGCATCAGGGGACATTGTTGGGGCTCCTTCCAACACTGAGTCTGAAGATTGTTTTAAGGTTCACAGTGCAATAAGCCATCGCACAATCACACTAAACCTCAACCTTCATGAGATTATGCAGTAGCTTAATCAAATTGGACGTCACAAACATATGTCAGAACTAGTGTTGTTGAGGAAGATGGTCCCCAACAATCTTCCCTTATATGAACAGGTATTACCGTATTTTCACCCTATAAGACGCACTTATTTCCCCCCCCCAAAAAAAAATGGAGGGGGATGTCCATGCATCTTATCAGGCGAAAGTAAAAAAAAGTAAGCTCTTTTCCAGCTGCGACAGCAGCAGCAGGGACATAGACAGCCCCCGCAGCTCCTCCATCTTCTTCTGCCCTCCAGCTGCGGCCGTTGCCCCTTCCGGCCGGGGCACGAGCGAGCACCTGGTCCATGCAGCAGGTGGGCATGACCTCCACAGAGTCGCTGCAGGCCACACCCACCTGCTGTCCTGACCCGGGTGCTTGAGTGTCCCCTGGCAGCAGCTGGAGGGCAGAAGATGGAGGAGGGGACGGGGACACTGCCAGACGTTGCTTCTTACAGCCGGGGAACACACAAGCGGCCGGCTCCATAGAGCGAGTGGGTGTGTCCTGCGCTGATGCGGTGCAGGCCACGCTCACCCGATTCACGGAGCCGGCCACTTGTGTGTTCCCTGGATGGCGGGCCATGTCCCCTTCGCTGCTATCGCTGGAGGGGGAATGGCACAGTACCTATGGGAATGGGGAGGATGCCACACTGTCTATATGGGGAATGGGGGGGATGCCACACTGCCTATATGGGGAATGGGAGGGAGGATGCCACACTGTCTATATGGGGAATGGGGGAGAATGCCACACTGTCTATATGGAGAATGGGGGAGAATGCCAAAATGCCTATATAGGAATGGGGGGGATGCCACACTGCCTATATGGGGAATGGGGGGGGGGTGCCACACTGCCTATGGGAATGGGAGGGGGAATGCCACACTGCCTATATGGGGAATGGGGGGAATGCCACACTGTCTATTGGGAATGGGGGTGCCACTCTGCCTGTAATTGGAGGATTCTGCACCTTGCCTATTATTTGGTTCAGAATATTATTTTTCTTATTTTCCTCCCCCAAATCCTATGTGCGTCTTATAGGCAGGTGCGTCTTATAGGACGAAAAATACGGTAGCATGTGACCCTTTGGTGTGTAATGATTACTATACTCTACAGGCTACTGTACTATAGTTAGGCCGCTGTACTATAATAGCACGCCATAATTCCAAATGCACTGAATAAAACATGCTGCACTATTCTCTCACTTTAATGACTGCTATGATCTGTACCAGAATGTTCCTTAAAAGGTTAGTAGATATAGTTCTATAAAGCAGGATTATTCTCGAGTAGGATTCTACTTTCCCACAATAAGATCATCATAAGAATGGATTTACCCTTTAGGTTATACAGTTTTATGATTAACAGTTTCTATGCATATCTTTCATTTGTATTGTTCTAACGAGTGTAAACAGATATACTGCTTTGTGTTTAATGGCACTTTGATGGCTTATGCTCCCTGACTAATTGTAAAAAAAAAATAATAATAATAATTAAAAATATACACATTAAAGCATGTCATCACCAGTCAGTTACAGGCCACGCTCTCTAGATAAAGTGCACAGAAATGAAAGGGTTAATGGGTAAGAAGATATGTTCTGTAATGGCCAGTACCCACGTTAGGCGCTCAGTGGCGGTCCTTATATTCAGACACTCAACGGACACCACAAAATGGTAGATGTGGAAATTCCTACACTACCGAAGCAAAAACACTTGTACAATTTCACATTATAATCTTTTTGTCAAGGTATAAAATCTGGGTCTGTACCGTAAAAACAAAAAATTTGGCATCTAAAAAAAAAATTTCAGGATTGAAGACAGAAAGAAAATCTCAGCGAAGTCCTCGTCGTTGCCTAGTCCAAGGTTCTGCAGAGGAACCTTCTAATGAAAAAGTTTTTTTTGGCTCCTGGTTTTGAGCTTGGTAGAAAAAAAAAAAAAATGTGGGGAGTTTGTTGACTTTGGCCTACATTATATAATGTTCATCGATAGGAATGGCGGGGCACAAATGCGTTTTTGTGCAGCATTTCAAAAATCCCTGTGTGTGTCCTTGTGGAGAACGTTTGGCACACTGAACTCTGGGGTGAAGAAGTCCTCATTCGTCTTGACTAAATTTAGAGGATCCAAGTCTCTTGTGTGACTAAGGCAGCGAGGCCTACAAAAGCCTCCTCTCAGGACAGTCACTGTAGATGTCTGCCCCTCAGGTCACTCATACAAGAAAGGGATCTAAAGCTGGAAAAAACAAACAAAAACTTTATTTAGTGGTACATTAAGTGTTAACTAAAGGGATGTATACTGCAGGTGAAAACTGCTAAAAACATTACAGTGTGGATTGCAAGCATTGCTTGATGTTGATTCTTATATGGTTGATGATATCGATTAAGGCTAGATTTATAATGGTGAGCCTATAAAAGAATGTTTTTATTTCACCTAACATCAGAGGAGTAGTTAGGCTTTCTGGGGCCCGAGGCAAACATTCAAAATGGCGCCCCCCACCTGTGCCCAAGCCCCCCTTTGGCGCCCTCCTGACCTGCTGCCCCCACTGCTCCCCCCTAGCTACGCTCCTGCCCAACATTGTGAACTGTCAAACGTATTCATAGATTGACTTGAAGAACTTTTTCTCTGGAGAGTGGTGGGTGTTATTGTTTGAGACAAAAAATATTTTTTGGTTTCAAATAATAAATATCGAAAACACATGCAGTAGCAGGACCAGAACCTGGCATAAACGGGCAAGTGCTGGGGCCCCTGGCATCTTTAGGGGCTTTCTCATGCTCAGACTCTATCGGAACCAGATCGGGGGACCCTGTGCCCTCTGTTCTCACTTTCCTCCGGCTGAATGAAGAGCACGTTATGGTGGACCGAAACCCACAGAGATCGGCCCGGAAATCTTATAGATTAATTAATTAATCCCCCCCCCCCCCCCGGGGCATCCAGAATCGGGATGCCCTGCTGCATGAAACCCCCCCCCGCTCACACATAAACTCACATTTTTTCCCGGTCCAATGGCACATGCGCAGCCGCATCCCTCTAGCGTGCCCGCGCCAGGCATTTGTGAGTGGCCGGTGCAGGCTCGCTCCCTATTAAAGGGTAGCGGGGGATGCGGCTGGCAATGAGCTCGGATCCGCTCATACTAGACGAACTAATGAACAAAGGGGCTCGGGCAGATCCGAGCGCACAGGTTGGACAATCGGCCGCGCATGCGTCGTAGGACCGGGAAGAGGTGAGTTTGTTCGGGCGACCTGGGGGGTTTCACACAGCAGGCAGCCCCGCTCTATCCTGGGTTTTGGACCACTTTAAAGATGGCCCACACCCATTTTCTACATAATGGGTGTGGTCTGCATTCTGACAGTCTCAAGGGGGCATCAGATTGCTGGAGCCCCCAAGGATAGACCCCTACAATCCTTACCTTAGCAGCGATCCTCAGGCAAAAAATGGCCCGCCATTGTCTGCTAGCAGTCAAGTATTTCGGGGTCTCTTGCTCTGTCCCGGCTGCTGATCCACATGACTGCTGGCAGCCAATTGCAGGGCCACATTTTACCAGGGAATTAAGGTTAGATAATGATTGGGGGGTTGTAGGCGTTGGGGTTCCTCTAGCAATGCAGCTTCATGTCTATCATGTAGAAAATGTGTGTGTGTTTTAAGGGGCCCAGCTCTGTTTCACAAATGTAGCCACTACACTGGCCCCAAGGCCCACACTGTGCCTGCCTTCCACTGCTCGTCCTAGATTTTGGTAGCTTTGCATTTGAGCTCTAAATTTTCAATGGGCAAGCACCGGCTATGCCCTCCCAAGCTGCCATAACAACAAATACCCTTCATTTATACGGGGTGGGCAAGCAGGGGACAAAAAACAACCAAGGATTTTACACTGCTACAGTGGCCCCCAAGGTCCATACATGGTCCAGTATTCATGACGAGAGAAAGCCATCTAGCTTATGTAGAGAACCAGTGTTGGACCCAGTGGAAGCTGCCAAAACCTTCCCCTGTCGTCACACTATTTTACAGAGAATATTAGGAAGCCTCTCACTAGTCGTACTATTTGTAGACATCTTTGTAATTTACCTAACAGGTCATTCCGGATTTAATCTGATGGATGCTCGGGACAAGATCTGTTGACTTCAAACCATTCATCTATGCATCTGAAACACATAAAGAAGCACACAGAGAAATCATGTGTTAGCGTTGTAATCAGTCATTAGATATTACTACTAGAACCCACAGCCCTAATGTGGCGGGCTATTGACTACCTGTTTTGTAGATTGGGTTTATCAACATTTTTAAGATACAAGACAATTACGCTGATAAAAGCCTGTTACTAGGCGAGGGCGAGCAGGGCGATGGGGTGCTTGGGTCCCAAGGCTATTGGGGCACTTTTATCCCATCTTTCTGCAGATGACTTATGCCCTTATTCATCAAGCGATAGCGCCAGGTAGTGTCCGATGAGCGCCAGGTAGCGGCAGCTAACGGCGACTACCGACTCAAGTACGCCCGGCGGCGGTCACAATGACGCATTTATCAAGCAAAATGAGGCTAGCGACGGCTAGCGCGGCATTCATCATGAAGCCGCCTGGACCGAACAGCGCCGCTGCAAATTCCCTCACAGCGCCAGGTATGAGCTGTCGCTCCCTGGCGATGTCCAATGCATTTCAATGGAGCAATCTATAATAATTCATGATTAATTGGTAATAATTTTTTTTTAATTTTTTTTAATGTCAAAAAATCGGAGACCACTTCTGCAATGTTAGGATTTATTTTTAAGTAAAAAAAAAAAAAAAAAAAAAAAAAAAAAAGGGCAGAATTGATCTAACAGGTCTGAGATTAATGTATTCATATAACAAAATGATTCTAAAAACATGTATAATGTTACATTCAAAAAATATGGTTGTTTAGGGGTTAAAAACTAGTTAATACAGATCGCCGCCAGCGCTCTGGGGTTTAAACAAGGAATGGACAGCGACAGCACATTCGGAGCGTGATTTTTTGATGAATATGAAGCTAGCCGTTCGCTCTGGCCATTCGTTGTCAGGCGCTCACATACAACGCTGGACCTGTGAAACAGCGACTCCCCAGCCCGTATTCAACATTACCGCACACCGACTGAGTCGCTGTCATCAAGCTAATGCCGGCCAAGCACAGCGAATACTGGCTGGCGCTGAAAAAATCACGCTACAGTCGCTCATCTGTCGCTACCTGGCGCTATTGATGAATCGGCCTCCCCGTGGGGCAGATCATAAGACAGGAGATCAACCCCCCATATTAGGCTGTCATTCAGTCATGGGGAGGGGGCACTGCCTGCTGCTAAGGTAGAGGTACAGCATGGTATGGGACAGCAGCAGCACCATAGGATGGCTGAGGAGGGGGCACTGAGCGCTACTTTGACTAGAAACTGCCCTGATAAAAGTGACAGAATCTATACAAACAAGGCTGATATATATATATATATTGTGGTAAAGTGTACGGAAAAGTGCTGGATGGTATCTATTTCTCCCTTGGTTTTCTCAATCAGGCACGATCCATGCCAGGTTTACAGGACCTAAGTCCACATTCCCAGGCCTCTATGGGTTTTCCCCCTACTCACAGGTCTTCCCAGGTGATGAGACTAATTGAAGGAAGGAAGCCTAATAAAAGGAACCTCTAAGGCTTCCAGTGTGGAGATGGACAGACTGGGATGAGGAGCCCGTGCCTTGCTGCTCCCAATACTGACAGTGCTGAATTGCATCCGAAGGACTTTATGTGTTATCTGTTCTTGGAACCTGTGGATTAACAGCCTGGACTTGTATGCCCTGAAAAAGGACCTGATATCAAGGACTTGCAATACGCTGTCATTATCATACACTGGACATTGCTAAAGCTGGTGAGGTAACCGCTTGCTGTAATGCATTGTATCCTGCATTATACTCTGAAGTTCAGAGATTTTGCCTGTTGGACTTTTCAATAATGTTGAAAAGTTTTCAATAAAATCACTTATTATTTGACTAAGAACTGTCTTCAGAGTCATTTCCGTTGGCCCCAGATCGTGACAATATATATATAGTATATTAGATACTCACCCTTTGTGATATATACATAGGCAGGGTAATCTAGCTATTGTGTCCCCTTGCTGCAGGTCCTCCAGGCATATTGTACATTCTCCAGCATCTTTACTGAGGACATCCTCTGTTGACAAAAGAGATCAGTTATTCATTATAACTAATACAGCTTCTATGATACTGAGAGCATACTATAATATTTGTATAGTATACAATATGCACAGTGTATCCAGCCACACAATTCCTAATTCCCAACTCTTCCAGAAGGTGTCACCAGAGGCAAAGGAAACATCATCTCCTATCTATAGGCTGGATTCAGTGCTGGGTGAGACCTCATTGCTGTCCCTGTTCTCACACCTCTTCCCCTCTCTCCTGATTCAGCAGAGCTTTTTTCTGGGGGGAGATTTTTGGGGAGATAATTAGTTTTTTTGCGGGAACCCCCACGAAAGTTCTCTCCAATGTAGAGGCATTTCTTGCCAACTCAGAGCTCGCTTTTTTCAGTGATAAAAGCCATGCCGCTATAGCTTGTATCAATTAAAATGACAGCCAGCAATTGGTTTTTTGTTCCTATATTCTGAAATTTACAAAGCAAAAAAAAAAAAAAAAAAAATGCCCCCCTATAGCCAAGTGGCCTGGGCACCACAACTAAGTGCTGGTGATCCAGGACTCGGAGGCCACCCTGGCCTTTCAGGTTTACCAGCCCATATGCCCTTTGGAGCTGTGGGCACCCCTATAAAACCCCCGCCAGTGCCAGGGAAGTACCGGCCTCTTCCACACCCCCAGGTGACCCAAATGGGAAAACTATGGAGGAGAGGGGTTAGAGGAGATTTCCTGGGGAACCCCTCCCCTCCTGTAATGTATGTAGTCACGTGGGGGAGGTTCCACCTCTCTGTATAAAAGGTTTGCTCTTTCTGGATTCTCACTCAGCCCCTTGCACCTCTTGCTCCAGCACTGGACAATGAACATACTTCTTTTGTCATTGATATTGCACATTATTGTGGGATTGCCCACTTAAAGTGGACCAACACCCAGGATTTTGACTATCCTGGGTCTTGGTCCACTTCGGTGGGGCACCCCGATCGGGGTGCCCCGCTGTGTGAAACCCCCCCTAACCCCCCGAAAAACTCACCTCTCACCGCTCCCAGCGCCGACGTACAAGCCAGGTCCAGGAACGTCTAAGCGGCAGCCGCCGCCGCCGCCTCCCTCGCGTCACTTTCCGCGCGCGCGCGCCCCCGCCGGCCATTCGCAGACGGCCGGCGCGGGCACGCGCACGCCTACAGGAGCGCGAGGGAGGCGTAAGGTAAGGAGTTTGGGGTGTTTGGGGGGGTTTCACCCCGCGGGACATCCCGATCTCGGATGTCCGGCGGGGTGGGGGGTGATCGGCCCGGGAATCTTATAGATTCCCGGGCCGATCACCCGTGGGTGTTGGTCCACTTTAAAGCGGACCTTCACCCTGAATAAGAGCCTATCTTATATGTTTCCCACACCCTGTACATACAGATTACACACATCCTACCTGCATCTACTGCATGTTATGAGCCTTTAAACATTCAAGATGGGATTGCTGTCCTTTCCCTGACCCCAGCTCTGCTCTCTCTGAGCAAAGCACAGCTATAACCTGCCCCCTGTACTTTATCCTGCTCTCCTCTCCTCAGTATGTGATGCTGGTGGCACCCGTATCCTAAAGTGCTGAACAGAGTTGCAGCCCAATGGGGGAAAGAATAAGTGGCTAAAAACTTAAAATATTTTCATTTTAGATGCTGGGGAATCGTTTTTTAAGGGTTTAGGCTTTTTATTAAATCATTCTGAAGGTCCGGTTTAATATATGGATTTCTGATTAAAATATGTGTGTACATTGCATAGGGCTTTTGTATATTTGTTATTACACTTCAGAACTTATTACATTTATGGACTTCAATTGTTATATTTATTAGGTGGTTTTCATATGAATCTGGAACAACCTATTTATATAAGTATTGAATGCTCTAACAGTGATCATTACAGTGAGTAATACCCACCTCTGCCACAGCAGATACTGGGGGCAGAGGTGGGTATTGCCCCTTATAGTCAGGATGCTGGGCCTTAGCCTTACAAGGTCATAAAATGGACTAAGGTGCCTCGCTAGGGGGTGTTATCATGAGGCAGGTTTGGGTACAGGGGGTGGGGGTGTTATTACGGGGCAGGTATGGGGATAGGGGGCGGGGGTGTTATCATGGGGCAGGTATGGGGATAGGGGGCGGGGGTGTTATCATGGGGCAGGTATGGGGATAGGGGGCGGGGGTGTTATCATGGGGCAGGTATGGGGATAGGGGGCGGGGGTGTTATCATGGGGCAGGTATGGGGATAGGGGGTGGGGGTGTTATCATGGGGCAGGTATGGGGACAGGGGGTGGGGGTGTTATCATGGGGCAGGAATGGGGACAAGGGGTGGGGGTGTTATCATGGGGCAGGTATGGGGACAGGGGGTGGGGGTGTTATCATGGGGCAGGTATGGGGACAGGGGGTGGGGGTGTTATCATGGGGCAGGTATGGGGACAGGGGGTGGGGGTTATCATGGGGAAGGTATGGGGATAGGGGGTGGGGGTGTTATCATGGGGCAGGTATGGGGATAGGGGGTGGGGGTGTTATCATGGGGCAGGTATGGGGACAGGGGGTGGGGGTGTTTGGGAAGCAGGGAGTGGCCGATGGTAGAAATGGCATGAACTACACAAGTGGCAGTAAAGCAATTCTCCCCATGCTTCCTACGGCCAGTCTGCCCCTGTATATCTATTAGGAAACCTTTATGGGAACTATATATAGGACAGTATAGTACACCAGCAAAAAAATGCACCGCTGACCTAAAATGGAACACAAGATTATTGCTGGCCAAGATAACACACCTCACCTATGAAGCTTTGCATTATTCCACTGACAATACAACCAAGATGTCTCCTGTGCCTGACACGGGACAGATTGGGGCTGATTCAGCACCGTGAGAATTATTTTCTCAAAGAAAAAAAATGTATAATGATTTTTTTCAATAGTGCAGCTCAGCACCATCTTTAGTTGTGCAAGTTATTTCAAAATTTGTCAAGCTAAGGAAAAAAAATTATTAATTTTTTTTTTACACAGAAGAACGTTACAAAAAAAATTCTCATGGTGCTGAATCAGCCCTAACTTGTGAAAGCTTGTACACTTCCACTTCCAAGTATATTTTTATTAGCAAGAATTGCTGGAAACAGGACGAGGAGAAACAAATCAATACCAAAGTCTGCAGACTCTCGCAGTGTATTTTATTAGGGTGTTACAAAATACAATTCTGTGATTACTAACCTGTAGAATTGGTATTATACGTATACAGCGCGTCCTGCTCCAGAGAGTAATTCCTTATGTTTGGGTTATACATCCACAAGATGGCGCTGGACTGCAGAGACAGCAAAAAAGTGGCTCTTCCAGGGACCTCCCACAAAATCCCCAGTATTGACAAGCAGTTAGCAAGAGGCCGGGAGAATAATAACCATAATCAAACAATTTTAACCATGATAACCACCATACAGAGGCACTAAGAATAATGAAAAACAAGGGCGGGGTGGAGCAGGACGTGCTGTATACGTATAATACCAATTCTACAGGTGAGTAATCACAGAATTGTATTATTCTAAGTATACAGCACGTCCTGCTCCAGAGATAATTCCTTACGTTTGGGACATCCAATAGCAGTGTCCGTAAGGTAGGGTGGGATCCCCAAAAGCAACAACATGCAGATTAAACCACTGCCACCTGCAGAACTTTGCGGCCAAAAGCAGCATCAGCTGAAGCCCGAACATCAACCCTGTAAAACTTAGAAAAGGTATAACCAGAAGACCAAGTAGCAGCCTTGCAAACTTGTTCAACAGAAGCCTGGTGCTGAAAAGCCCAAGACGCACCAATAGCACGAGTGGAATGAGCAGTAAGGCGGAAGGGAGGATCCTTCCCTTTAGCAGAATAGGCCTGAATAACAGCCTGACGGATCCACTTGCTGATAGTAGACTTAGCTGGAGCCAGACCCTTCTTAGGACCAGAAGGGACCACAAAAAGAGCATCAGTCTTCCTGAAGGGTTCAGTAGCCACCAAATAGAACTTCAGGTTCCTAACCTCTCCTTAGGGTTACTAGGATTAGGGCACAGAGAAGGCAGAACAATGTCCTGATTGAGATGAAAAGCAGACACAACTTTAGGCAAAAAATCTGGTTTAAAGTGAAACACCACCTTGTCCTTGTGTCTCTCAAAAATAAGGGGGCTTGATGGAAAGCGCCGCCAACTCAGAAACACGCCTAACAGAAGTGATAGCCACCAAAAAGACTACCTTAAGAATGGACAAAGCAGCCTCATGCACAGGCTCAAAAGGAGACCCCTGCAAGGCAGAAAGGACCAAGCTCAAGTCCCAGACTGGTAACATAGGCTTACGTGGGGGGCGCACATGAGTAACCCCCTGCAAAAAAGTCTTGACCAGATGATGCTGAGCAAAAGATCTCTGAAAGAAAACAGCCAAGGCAGAAACATGACCTTTCAGAGTGCTGAGTGGAAGCCCCAGATCCAAACCATGTTGGAGAAATTCCAGAATCCTAGGAATAGAAAACACACGACAGGGAAGAGATTTAGCCTCACACCAGTCAATGTAGGTACGCCAAACCCTATAGTAGATGGAAGAAGAGGACTTCTTTCTAGCCCTGATCATGGTGCTAACAACAGAGGCAGGCAGCCCCTTTTCCATTAAGATGGAGGTTTCAGCAGCCAGGCCGTTAAAGCCAGCGTTTGTAAATTGGGGTAGCGTAGCCGCCCCTGAGTGAGCAGGTCTGGATCCTTGGGCAGAGCGTACTGATCTACCGCCAGCTGCACAATGTCTGCGAACCACACTCTTCTTGGCCAACAGGGGGCCACCAGGATCGCTGGCACCCCTTCCTGAGCTATCTTTCGCAGAACCCTGCCCAACAGGGAAAACGGGGGAAAGACATACAGTAGCTGAAAGCCCTGCCAGGGCATTGTCAGAGCATCCACGGCAAAGGCCAGAGGGTCCTGGGACAGAGACACAAAGACTGGAACTTGTGATTGTGATGGGACGCAAACAGATCCACATCTGGCTGACCCCAACGGTGACACAGAGAGCGAAACACCCTGTTGCTGAGGGACCATTCCCCCAGGCGAGAAGTCCCCCTGCTCAGAGAGTCTGCCTCCAGATTCTCCACCCCCGGAATGTACACAGCTGAGATGCAGGGAACATTGTCCTCTGCCCAGGACAGGATCAGAGACACTTCCTTCAGGGCCCCCTTGCTCCGGGTCCCTCCCTGATGATTGATGAAGGCAACCGCCGTCTGGTTGTCTGAGCGTACCTGAACAGCCCGACCCCCAAGGTGCGGGGTCAAGCGGGCTAGAACCAACCTGATTGCCCTCAGTTCCAAAATGTTGATAGGGGCGTGGGCCTCCTGAGAGCCCCACTGCCCCTGGAATGTTAGGGATCTAAAAACTGAGCATAAGGAACCGCCTTGAAGCAGGACACCATCAGGCCCACTAGCTGCATTCCCTGCCTGATGGAAGGATGAGGGCAGGACAGAAGTAGCTGAGCTTGCGCTTGCAGACCGTACACCTTCTGCTTAGGAAGAAAGATCCTGGCCCGAGCTGTATCCAGATTCATGCCCAGAAATGGCTTCACCAAAGAGGGAGACAGGGAAGATTTGGAGTGGTTTATCACCCAGCCGAATGACTCCAGTGTGGTCACCACCAAATGAGTATCCAGCTCTGCCTGTTGGAAGGACGGAGAAGTGATAAGAATGTCGTCCAAATAGGGAAGAATGCGAATGCCCTGAGCTCTCAGCAGAGCCAAAATGCCCGCCAGCACCTTGGTGAATACCCTGGGAGCCGAAGTAAGACCGAAAGGCAATGCCACAAACTGGTAATGCTGATCCTCTAGAGCAAACCTGAGGAATCTCTGATGACCTGGAAAGACAGGAATATGGAGGTAAGCATCCTTGATGTCCACAAAGGTCATGAAGTCTCCTGAGCGTAGTGAACTTACAGCTGAGCGCAGAGTCTCCATGCGAAACCTCCTGGATCTAACAAACTTGTTGAGAAGCTTTAAGTCCAGGATGGGTCTGACAGACCCATCTGTTTTGGGAAGGGTGAAAAGGTTGGAATAGTAGCCCTTGCCCCTTTCCCTTAAGGGCACTTGGCAGATGACCCCCAGCTCCAGTAGATTCTGCACAGCAAGCAACAGGCCCTGAGCTGACAGGGGGTCTTGAGGCATCCGGGATCTGATGAATCTTGTGGGCGGCAAGGCTGCCAACTCTATCTTGTAACCGGAGGACACTACCTCCTGAATCCACCGGTCTGAGACATGACGCCTCCAGACGTGAGCAAAGGGCCGAAGCCGTCCCCCCACCCGGATGGGTGAGGGCGCCCCTTCATGCCTGAGGGGGCTTGGGGGAAGACTTAGACTTGGAACCCTAGGAGGGTCCAGGGCAGCCACGTCCTCTGCCCCTGCCAATGCAGCTCCCCTTCCCATTCTGGACCCATGGTAGGAGGGAAGAAAGGAACCTGAACCCCGAAAGGGCCGAGACTGTCTCTTGCGCTGGGGTAACCTGCCTCCCTTAGCAAAAAGGTCCAGGTGATCCCCAAATAGACGCAGCCCTTTAAAGGGGAACCCAGTGAGAGCCTTCTTGGCACCGTTGCCAGCGCAGACCCCACACAGGCAAAGGCATGGGAAGCCAGCTGATCAATGCACAGGTCCTCACCATCCCTCAGTGTAGTGGAGTCAGGGGAATGCATGACAGAAGTGTTGGACAACCCCAGAATTGGTGCATCCACTTCTGGAGGGGACGACCAATGCTTAACCACTTCAGCAGGAAAAGGGTACCTCTTATCCCAACTCTTAGGCACCCCAGGGAGCCTGCTCGGTCGCTCCCACTCTTTGAACACAAGATTATTAAAGTGAGTTTGCTCAGGAAACTCCAAACGTGGCTTAGCCGTGTGAAACAACTCCCCCTGCTGCCGAGGAGCCACGGCAGGAGGAGAGATAGAAAGCACTTCAAAAATGTGAGCCAAAAGCCTGTCAGTATCATCTGGAGCCCATGTGTCAGAGCCAGAATCAGCATAACCCTTAGGCTGCTCATCAGATGATTCTGAATCAGAAAACAATTCCCTCTCTTCCAGGGGGGTATAGCCGGCCAGGTAAAAAAATTCCTCAGTCACCATAGGAAACAAGTCAACGTCAGGTGCCAGATGCCGCCTCTTAGCAGAGGCTTACGCGCCGTAGAGCCAGCAATCAGCTTCTCAATGCTAGCCACCCTGGTAGACAAATCAGGGAACATTGTCCTCTGCCCAGGACAGGATCAGAGACACTTCCTTCAGGGCCCCCTTGCTCCGGGTCCCTCCCTGATGACTGATGTAGGCCACCGCCGTCTGGTTGTCTGAGCGTACCTGAACAGCCCGACCCCCAAGGTGCGGGGTCAAGCGGGCTAGAACCAACCTGATCGCCCTCAGTTCCAGAATGTTGATAGGGGCGTGGGCCTCCTGAGAGCCCCACTGCCCCTGGAATGTTAGGGATCTCCAGAAGCCCCCCCAACCTGTCAGACTGGCATCCGTGGTGACTGTTTCCGAGCAAGGGCCAGAAAGGACCTGCCCACCAACAGGTTCCTTGAGTCCAGCCACCACGAGAGGGACCGCCTGGCTAGGGGGGACAGAACCAAAACCTGATCCAGGGACGCTGGGTCCTTGTCCCATACAGACAAGAGGTGGAGTTGAAGAGGCCTCATGTAAAAACTGAGCATAAGGAACCGCCTCGAAGCAGGACACCATCAGGCCCACTAGCTGCATTCCCTGCCTGATGGAAGGATGAGGGCAGGACAGAAGTAGCTGAGCTTGCGTTTGCAGACCGTACACCTTCTGCTGAGGAAGAAAGATCCTGGCCCGAGCTGTATCCAGATTCATGCCCAGAAATGACTTCACCAAAGAGGGAGACAGGGAAGATTTGGAGTGGTTTATCACCCAGCCGAATGACTCCAGAGTGGTCACCACCGTCTGAGTATCCAGCTCTGCCTGTTGGAAGGACGGAGAAGTGATAAGAATGTCATCCAAATAGGGAAGAATGCGAATGCCCTGAGCTCTCAGCAGAGCCAAAATGCCCGCCAGCACCTTGGTGAATACCCTGGGAGCCGAAGTAAGACCGAAAGGCAATGCCACAAGCTGGTAATGCTGATCCTCCAGAGCAAACCTGAGGAATCTCTGATGACCTGGAAAGACAGGAATATGGAGGTAAGCATCCTTGATGTCCACAAAGGTCATGAAGTCTCCTGAGCATAGTGAACTTACAGCTGAGCGCAGAGTCTCCATGCGAAACCTCCTGGATCTAACAAACTTGTTGAGAAGCTTTAAGTCCAGGATGGGTCTGACAGACCCATCTGTTTTGGGAACGGTGAAAAGGTTGGAATAGTAGCCCTTGCCCCTTTCCCTTAAGGGCACTTGGCAGATGACCCCCAGCTCCAGTAGATTCTGCACAGCAAGCAACAGGCTCTGAGCTGACAGGGGGTCTTGAGGCATCCGGGATCTGATGAATCTTGTGGGCGGCAAGGCTGCCAACTCTATCTTGTAACCGGAGAACACTACCTCCTGAATCAATGCAGCTCCCCTTCCCATTCTGGACCCACGGTAGGAGGGAAGAAAGGAACCTGAACCCCGAAAGGGCCGAGACTGTCTCTTGCGCTGGGGTAACCTGCCTCCCTTAGCAAACAGGTCCAGGCGATCCCCAAATAGACGTAGCCCTTTAAAGGGGAACCCAGTGAGAGCCTTCTTGGCAGCGTTGCCAGTGCAGACCCCACACAGGCAAAGGCATGGGAAGCCAGCTGATCAATGTGCAGGTCCTCACCATCCCTCAGTGTAGTGGAGTCAGGGGAATGCATGACAGAAGTGTTGGACAACCCCAGAATTGGTGCATCCACTTCTGGAGGGGACGACCAATGCTTAACCACTTCAGCAGGAAAAGGGTACCTCTTATCCCAACTCTTAGGCACCTCAGGGAGCCTGCTCGGTCGCTCCCACTCTTTGAACACAAGATTATCAAAGTGAGTTTGCTCAGGAAACTCCAAACATGGCTTAGCCGTGTGAAACAACTCCTCCTGCTGCCGAGGAGCCGCGGCAGGAGGAGAGATAGAAAGCACTTCAAAAATGTGAGCCAAAAGCCTGTCAGTATCATCTGGAGCCCATGTGTCAGAGCCAGAATCAGCATAACCCTTAGGCTGCTCATCAGATGATTCTGAATCAGAAAACAATTCCCTCTCTTCCAGGGGGGTATAGCCGGCCAGGTAAAAAAATTCCTCAGCCTCCATAGGAAACAAGTCAACGTCAGGTGCCAGATGCCGCCTCTTAGCAGAGGCTTACGCGCCGTAGAGCCAGCAATCAGCTTCTCAATGCTAGCCACCCTGGTAGACAAATCAGGCTGAGACTCCCCACTGGTATGCACCTCACTGGGAGTCAGATGTAAGCGTGGGGGAGTGGGCAAAGCCACACGGGGCGCAGGCCCAGCCACAGGAAACCCAGATTGCAGCACAAGCGCACGCTGGGCACAGGGTACACAAACCCGCACATTGTCATCACTAGTAGGGGACACCCCACATGCCACACACAGCCGGGCTTGTCCTGAAGGAACCCCAAGCACATTTGCCCTGATGCAGAGCCTCCCCGTTCAGCTATCCCGTACGTTTTCCCGTTGGTTTTGGCCTGTGATCGGGTCCTGAAAGGGTGCTACGTTGCTTTTTGTGTGCGTTTATGCGCTCAGGTGTGTCGGCATGCGCCTTTCCGATTGACGGCTCGCAAGAGGCTGAACTCCATGAAAACGGACTGGCCGTTGATTGGTCCGTTTTTTTAATTGATTCAGAGCTTTGATTTCCAATTGAAACCAGCCCCATTTAACAAGGGGCTCGACACTTCACTTACGGCCACTATTAGCACCCGTATTTGAGCTCCGTATCATGATTTCCTCTGTGCGCGAGCATCAGAGGCGTCAGCTACGCGGTCTTGTACACGTTTGGACATCGATGGCATGTATGAGGTTGAGCTATTCAAGCTCACCCGCCTTAACCGTGTTTCTCTCCAGGACTTGTATAGCCAGCTGCGGCCATGGTTAGCCCCCACCACAAGAAAGGGGCATGCAATTGCAGGTATGACCAAATTGGTTGGCTGCCTGCAGTTTTTGGCGAACGGCTCGTTCCAGAGACTGGGTGCCTTCTCCGTGGGGATGTCCCAGTCTACGCTGAGCCGCAGCCTAACCAAGTTTTTGGATGGCATGGCTACCCTGGCCCCCAAATTTATATTTTTCCCAGACACAGAGGAAGCCTGGAATGCGGTTAAGCTGGGCTTTTATAACATAGCCGACATGCACAACGTCATGGGTGCCATTGATTGTACCCACGTATCGATCATGCCGCCTGCTGACCGGGAATATCTGTTCAGGTATGTGGTTTAGGTCAGCTTTTTTTTGGGGGGGGGGGTTCAAGCAGACCTACACCCTGTGTATCACTAGCATCCATTGTTTAGTAATGTTGTTGATGTTTAAGAATATTTGTGTGCATCTTGACACTTATGGTCACACTAATTACAGTTATGTTTGGTTTGTGCAGAAACAGGAAGATGGGCCATTCGATTAATGTCCAGGCCGTGTCCGGCCCTGATCTGCAATTGTTTAGTATATTTGCAGCCTTCCCTGGTTCCACGCATGATTCCCACATTTTGAGGAACTCCTGCCTCTTTGAACGTTTTCAATCTGGAGATCTGTCTGGCGGATGGCTACTGGGTATGTGTCTCAAACTTGTTGTTGCTGTCCAAATTTTATTTATTTTTTTGGTGCCTGTACCCCACTAATCTGTGATAGATAGCAATGAAACAGTACAAGTTGGCAATCACTTACTTACCACTATTTGATCATCTTAATTCTTGTATGTATTCTCCACTATTGCGTCCTGTCCTGGCCCTCTTAGCTATGTAGCATACCACAGTCATTGTATAGGAGTGTACTGGTTGGATGTGCATGTTGGCTCATCAGAACTGTGCTTTGCTCTGACACTGCACAGCTCACCTATTTGTCCCTGTTCAATAATGCTTTAATGCACACCTAAACATTATTGATGTTATTCCCCTTAGGGCTCTGTCTGTTGTTCCATGTTGTTAGGCTTTTCAAGTTACCTAACATGCCATTTTTGTTTAATGCATGTAAGGTACTTGTGGATATTGTTTAGTTATTATATTTAGAGTTATTTGTTATTTTTTGTTGGCCTTATAGTTATGTGTTGACTAGTTATGGTGCCAGACACTACATATGTTTACAATAGGCACATTTGTCATGTCTGTTTGTGTTATTGTTAGTGCTTATTTTTTGTTTGTTTTTTTGCAGGTGATTCTGGCTATCCTTTGCTACCATGGCTATCCACACCCATCCTGCACCCATCTTCCCAGGCCCAGGAGCGGTATAACACTGCCCATAGGAGGACTCGCTCAGTGGTAGAACGTGCCTTTGGCTTGCTCAAGATGCGCTTCCGATGTCTGGATCAGACTGGGGGTGCACTACAGTATCAGCCTGCCAAGGTCATCAAAATCATTCTGGCTTGTGGTGTCCTGCACAACCTTGCCATTCGAGGCCGGATATCCAGATACACTGACCTGCCTGAGGACACTTTAGAGATTTCTGAATATCACACCCCTCCATACGCACAGGCAATACGTGCTCAACTAGTGGACAATGTTTTTGCATAAAACACAAGCCTTGGAAATGTATTTCTTTTAAATTTATTTGTGAATCAACAAAAATTTCTTTTCACTCCTTTTTTTTATTTTTTTAAACTTAAACGTGGGGTCATATACATTAACAACCATTTAGTGGTAGGTAGAGTATGATGTTGCAGTTGATGGTTGGGGTGGGTGAATGTGTGCAGCAATATGTGCCAGGCTTTGGTTAATGTGCTGCCATTGTTGGACCATTTCACCCATATGCCTGTTTGGGCTTCTTGTTTCTGCCAGTAGGCCAGACACATTTGTGTTTAAAACCTCTAATTGGTTATTCATCAATGTTATTTGGGTGCACACCGTGTCATTAAATTGTTGTGTGGTTTGTGAAAATGCTATATTCTCCTGGTGCCACGCTTCCTCCATAATCTGAAGCTGTCTTCTCTGGCTTATATGTCGCCTTGGCTGTGTTCTTGCACTGGCACGGGTGGGTGGTTCTGCACCAGATTGAGTTGGTGCTGGTGGTTGGGTTGCCACAGAGTGTGTGGTGCGGACGGCAGAAGTGGTTGTTGGCACAGAGGTTGTGGTAGTGGACACCAGGTGATGAAGTTGCTGTGCCTGTTGGTTCTGATGTTCGCACACTGGTTCTGTAGGCATTTGCGGCATCTGATTTGTGTCCTCCTCCAAATCTCGAATGTCTTCAATAATTGGGGGACTTTGTATGTTCTGTAAAGAAATGTAGCATTTATTGAGTTCACTATTTTCCAAAAATTGGATGCAAGTGCAATTTCCAAAGGCTACACAGTGGACCATTGACTTACCTCATCCAAACACTCAATTTGGTTTGTGTGGGAAGAAACCTGGTGTTGCATGGGCCTCTGGGACAAGCCAGGGGTTGCTTGGCCTTGTGACGTGTGTAGAGTTTGTTCTTGGAAGAGAGAATGTAATGTTATTTTTAACAACAACCACAGTGTGTATTAACGGTTAGCAAAGTTTTTGGGTCCCCATTGAAAAGTCTCTCTGTAAAAACAAACTCACCTTTCGACCTGACATTCCTGTCTGTGTCTAGGCCCTCTGGCAGGCCCTGAAGGGTTGCAGGGTGAATATATGTGTAGACATGTTCTTCTGCTGGGGTTAGTGTGATTTTAGTCGGGAGACCACTCCCTGTCTGCTGGCTGGGGTAGATTAAATCACACCTATTAAGTGTTACATCCTGTTACAAAGCAGGCTAGACATGCATTTACACTCTAAATGGACTTTACCTCTGCTGGCGGCGCATTTTTTTTTTCCCATAATATTTGAGATCACCAAATTTGCGGTTAATTTGCTCAAAATCTCTCCTGACAGAGCCAACACTATTAACTTGGCTGCAAATATTAGCCCAGATCTCCTGCTTTGCCTGCTTTGGGGTGGTTTTTGAATAACGGCCAAATAGGGCATCATAGTGTTTACAGACACCAGTGGCTACAGCCATGCTTTGGGCATCACAAAAATGGGCTGTAAGTGAGCCACGGCGTAGCTGACGGCCACATGGGTGTGTGATGTCCCCTGCATCAGATGAAAAAGATGGCTGGCTGTCTGGGGAGTCGTGTTGGGTTCTTGGGCTTATGGGTGAGTGTGATGGAGTGTGGGTGCTGCTCTGTGTTAATGGCTGGGTGCCTGTGGAGCTTTCACCTGTTGAGCTCTCTAGTGAATCTGTGGTAGTGGTACTTTGTGACACAGAGTGTTGCGGAGGAGGGGTGGGTGGCCTGGGTGGGGTGGAGGTTTTGGACCTACGCTTCCCCTTGGTGGTGTGTCTTGTTTTTTGGGCATGCTTTGTGTGTGGAGGAGGTGCAGGCTGCAGGCTTTTAACAGATTTTGGTCCCTTGTGAGGCCTGGCTGATTTAGCAGGTGCTGGCGAATGTGGCAAGGGCTCCTTGCTCCTGCGTTTTGGGTGAGCTGCCTGTGTGTGTGGCTTATCCACCCTTTTAGTAGGTGCATGTCCATCCTGGCTCTTGTGCCTGCTCTTGTGTTGTTTTTTGTGTGCTGGATCTGAGCGGCTAGTATGTGCCTCTGGGCTTTTGTGGGTCTTACGGCTCCCTTTTGGTCTGGCCATAGTGATATGGTATCCAACACAGAGCTGAGTGCATTGACCTTTAAATATTTTTACAGTGTGGTCGTGTTCGCCAGCCTGTGTGCCTGCGTGCGCGCACGCACGTCACCGCGGGGGAACGTCATAGCCATACCCGGACCCGCTAACAAAATGTCGCCAGCAATTTATACTGCGGAGCAGGACGACATTATCATGGATGTGAGTAGGCGAGCGTGCGTTTATGTGCGCGCACAAGCCGCTTAAAAAAAATAGCTATGGCAGGGCAAGATTAATGAGGATCAACTGACTTGTTAAAGTAAACTACTAGACCACCTTACTTTTAAACATGTGCGCAACATCAAACTAGCCTACATGCAGATTGTAGAACTAGGCCCATGTAAGTAGGAATGAGGGGCAGAAAGTGACTTTAGGTAGGGCATGAGACTTGGACATGTTTTTGTGTGACTAATGGGGTACCATTGTGTTTTTTCAAAACAGATGATGCTGAGGAATCGCTACGATTTCCTGCCGTGCGATTATGAGAAGAGGACGTTG
This sequence comes from Gastrophryne carolinensis, assembly GCA_027917425.1. Taxonomy (NCBI): domain Eukaryota; kingdom Metazoa; phylum Chordata; class Amphibia; order Anura; family Microhylidae; genus Gastrophryne; species Gastrophryne carolinensis. Next base: position 52,640,669 of record CM051239.1, read on the forward strand.
CCGCTGGCGGTGGTGGACGCGATAGCCCGCATTTCGGGAACCACCTATACCTTCACACAGATCGCCCAACACTGGTCTGATTTAAAGAGGAGGCATAGGCCCCGGGTGAGGTGGTACTTCGCCAAACACTTTCCATGTAAGTCGGGATACTTGACATGCAATAATCACACTGCCCTTGCCTGGGCCTGTTTTTATGATTGTGTTTATATTTCAGCGCATGAATGGAATATGCGGTTCCGCCCCACCCGGAGAAGAGCCCGCAGCCCAGTGTTGGACGAATCTGGTGAAGGGATAGGAGGTCCACCGCCAGTGCCAACGCCCACCCCCTCCTCTGCCAGTGAGTATGAGGAACCTCTTGACCTCAGTATGCAGGGGTGGGGGGGAATCGCGCGGCAGGGAGTCGAGCATCACCGAGCAGCAAACTGACTCCGGTAAGACTCTCAAAATTACATATGTCCTGATACATGCAAGAAAGACATATACTCATGTGCACTATTGTTCTTTTTAGATTCTGACGTCGCAGGCACATCCCAAGGGGTCCAGGAAGCTGGACAAGCAGAAGAGTTGCCAGTGGAAGGTGAGTGATTTGATGCATAGAAGCCTAACCTGCCCCGCCCCCCCGATGAACGCGAAGTCACCCACGTGACCATGTCAGCCAATGATGGTGCAGCAGCGCCTGAGGTAAAGTCGCCGCCGACCCCGGAACGCCGTACAAGCGGCGGCATTTTTAAAAGCAACCAGTGCAACCAATACACGCGCGGCAACACAAGCCAAGCTATACCACGGAAAACAAAAAAGAGTGAAGAATACACCTACAAACACACACACACCCCTCCCAAGAAATACCAGGGAGAGCGAGGGAGGGCAGCGGCCAACCAAACAGGAGCCCACCGATGGACAGGGGGCGAGGGACGTCCCATAAGGTTTACCATGGGCCTATACCGCCTACCCTTTGGTGGGGGATTGCGGTCGGAGCAGCGCTCCTTAAGCACCTGACAACGGTGCTGCCTACCGTCACCCGACCAGTGCAGCCAAAGCTGGGAGGCAGAAAAGAGAGGAATGGGTGGGAATAGTCCTACAGGGCCGCAGGCTAATAGCCCCGCTAACCTGCGAGTAGAGAGAGCCATCTTCTTGTCATCCCAGCGCCGACTGCAGAGAAGAACTGGGGATTTTGTGGGAGGTCCCTGGAATATAAGGGGACGGGAGGAGCCACTTTTTTGCTGTCTCTGCAGTCCAGCGCCATCTTGTGGATGTATAACCCAAATGTAAGGAATTACTTATAATGTATACTTAGAATATAGCTTTTTCAGGCCATTTCCCATTTTAACAGGCATTTATTCTGCTTAATGTTCAGTGTGTGACCACTCACTTTATGTTGAAGTAATTAGTACTGTAACAGTTAGAATTGGACCATATACAGCAGGGATTCCCAACCTTCACCTCACATTGGATGACAGTTGTGGCCCCTGCACTATATCCACTCCCCCCACTGAACAAACAGCCTGGCACAGTTAAAAAAGAAAGGTAGCGGCCACTTTGGAGATGCCTCTCCCAGTATCTCAGCCATGCTGCTGCCTGGATTCAACTGACGTGGCCGACAATGCACAGTAACAGGAAGCCCAGAGGCACTTCCTGTTTGCAGGTGGCCATTTTGTTTAAAGTTAGAAAAAGGTAAATTAATTTTTATGTGCAGCAATCTAAATTGCCCTGGGGATGGATGCATATGAGCACTGCTTGCTGTGTTGGGCTGGTCATTTTTGACTGCTGGTCCGCCTTAACTCAACTCTACCCATCTCTCCTCTTCCTCCCTGACCCCATGTCACTTCTTTCCACCTTTCTCCCTCACTTCTGCTCTCCTCACCCCAAATCACTTCTGTTGAGTTCTTCCTGCCTAATCTCAGTTAACTTAACTTCTGCTCACCTCACCTTTTCCCGTCTCATCCATTTTATTTTCTTCTCACCTCTGCCTACATCTGTGTATACTTATAAGCACATCCAATGCTTTAAAGTGTACCAAAACTCAGGATTTTGCCTATCCTGGGTTTTGGTCTTTTCCCCAGGGGCACCCCAAACGTGGGTGCCCCGCAGTGTGAAACTCCCCAGGCCGCTGAAAAAAGCTCACCTCCTCCCAGTCCTATTGCGCATGCGCGGCTGCTTGTCCAATCAGTGTGCTCGGAGCCATTGACGTCACGTCGTCTAAAGTTTCATCTAAGAGCAGCAGCTTTGAGCGCACTGACAGCCGCATCCTCCACTACCCTCTAACAGGGAGCGTGCGCCCGCTCCGGCCACTCACAAATGCCTGGCACGGGCACATGCCCTGCTAGAGGTATAGCGGGAAAGCGGCCGCAGCTCGCACATGCGCCGTTGCATCGGGAAACAAGGTAAGTGTATGGGGCGATCTGGAGTGTTCTACACAACGGGGCATCATGATTTTAGATGCCCTGGAGGGAGAGAATCGATCGGCCCGGGAATCTTATAGAGATTAGAGGGTTTTGGTTCACTTTAAAGTTACAGCCTTCCTGTAGTAAACTATCAGCCCTTTCTCTGTTTAGATTTAAGATGGAGCAATAAGACAATGCGGCCCTTAGACCACAAAAGGTTGTGCACACTCGATATACAGGGTCATTAAAAAAAAAAAACTGCTATAATGAATTTACTTAACAAACACTAATATATCATTAAAGCGGTCCTTCACCCTGAATAAGAGTCTATCTTATATGTTTCCCACACCCTGTACATACAGATTGTCCACATTAAAAATCATCCTACCTGCATCTACTGCATTTTCTGAACCTTTAAACATCCAAGATGGCGGCTCATGGAACATCAGGTAGCCTGCAAACAGGAAGTGTGTTCTGGCTGTTCTGCTCTGCATTCTGGGATTGCTGACCTTTTCCTGACCCCAGCTCTGCTCCGTCTGAGCAAAGCACAGCTGTAACCCGCCCCCTGTACCTTATCCCACTCTCCTCTCCAGTAAGTGTGATGCTTCTGAGTCAAGATGGCGACGCCCTTATCTTAAAGTCCTGAGCAGAGTTGCAGCCCAGTGGGGGAAAGAATAATAAGTAAGTGACTAAAAACTTAAAATATATTAACTTTAGATGCCGGGGAATCGTTTTATAAGGGTTTGGGCTTTTCAATAAATCATGGTGAAGGTCCGGTTTACTATTTGGCAACACTGACAAGTCCACTGTTCCTGACATGCTCACTAGAGGCGCTGTTCGAAATGATGGAATGTGCACAAGAAATGCTCCATCGAGAACTACATCGAGATGTTTATGAACCATATTTGCTGAAGAAGCGCCTTACCTTCACAACATCACAGGGGAGAGGGGCTACTTATGCAAGGGGAAAAGCACCGGACAGCCACCCGCCAACAAATTGGCGGAAAACATTTCTTTGGTCAGCTGAACCTGTCAATGGCCAATCGCCAGACTTTACTACCTCATTAAAGCAGAAAAAAACCTGGGATTTTGAAGTTCCCAGGTTTTGTTCCGTTCCCCGGGGGCATCCCAAATGGGGATGGCCTGATGTGTGAGCCCATTTGTTATGTTTACATCATTTGGCAAATGGGTCTCTAATGGGGCCATTCGCATAGGCTGGGATGGGAGCACAAACACAGCCAGGGAAACAGCAGAGCACGCACTCCTACCCCAGCCTATGTGAGTGGCTGGAACAGAAGCATGTGCTGGGGATACAGAAGCCCCATTGACAACAATGAGAGCTGCCTGCCGAATTACGGCAGTTCAGCAAGTGGCTCTCATTGGACGAGAGCCTGCACATGCACCCTCGGACCGGAGAAAGGTGAGTGTGTACAGGATTCCTTGGAGGTTTCACATAGCGGCCTGGAATCTTTTACATGGGTGAAATATCAAGGCTTACAGTTATGATTTATTCTCTAAAGTAAGTGGGCTTGGCCCTTGGAGCTGTGCATAATAATCAACAGGATCTATAACAGCCCAATATTATGCTTCAAACACACTGGCTGTGCTCCTCCCCATCTCCCTGTTGCCAGTATTCTTATAGATTGGATAGAATTAGTTTAAAGTAATTTTTAATCTACACTGTCCACACTCTAAAGATCAATAGTGAAGAGAGGGGGTGCAGGCTCTATTGCCACATTCCAAATCTGTGATTGTTTCACTTAATCACAATCACACAGGCAGCCACGGGTGAGGTGGAAGGCAAAAAGAGGGGGAGAAGGACAGTGCTGGCTGAGGCTGCATAATACTAGTGTGCTCTTTCTTGCTAAGCTGACAAACGAGGGTGGAGCTATAGACCACTAGAAGAGCTCTATGATTGGTGGATTATGGCAAAGCAGATCACAGGGTGTGCCACTACCCTTTGCCTTGTTTCTAAGAGAGAGGACAGCCATTATAGCATGAGCTGCTGAAAGAGTTTACCTACAGAGTCCCTTTAAAAAGATTCCCACCAGCCACCTTTATGCAATGCCTGGGGCAGGACCAGAGGCTGGATTGGAGGCGTTATTGTACTCTACAATGGAGCTCAGCATACCGCCGCGTTACCCAGCAGTGTGACACACGCCTGAGTCATCAGGACATTACTGCTGTACACAGTGTACCACTGCATTACTTGGCATGAACGCAGGAGTCCGGTGACCGGGGCCTGTAGAAGGAGCGGTACCCAGCAGCCCCCACGCTGCTGCCCTGCTCCTGTCAGCGGGTCACATTACAATGCTTGACGTGCCTTGTGTTTGACACTCACTGTATCTCTTTGGATGGATTGGGTGTCATTCACTTGGGTTGAATATGTGTTAAACAGATTAAAGAGGAACTTATTTTGCAAGTGGTTTAAATATGGATTTATAGATTAAAAGGGGATGCATATTGGTTGAGTGGGGCTTACTTTAGGTTATAGGACCACCAGCATCCATAATGGCCCTTGGGGCTGCTGCATCTGTCCCTACCCGTAACGCAACAGCCCTTGGGGCTGATATGGAATATTAGTCTGGTATTAAAAAAATGTGCAAAATCTGGCATTGCCAACTCACTTGGTCCACACTTCCTTGCCGTGTACGTGACTGCCAGCCGCAAAGTACGCTGAAAAGTGTGCATGCATAGTGCTTGCCAACCATACCAGTCATGGTTGGGTGTGATGTGACTAGGTGGTTGCAGTTGCCCATGATCCATGAGCCTGAAGGGTGAATTTTTTGGGGTCGTTCTTGGTGTTCACAGCAAATGGTTATCCGAAATGCCCAAAGAAAGGGGAATAAATTGGCTTTAGGTTTTATTTATGGGCGATTGATTGATTGATTTATTGAACTAAAAGGGTGTCAGAGAAATTCTATTTGAGTGTAACATTTTCATATTCTGGAAAATTCATGGTTCCCTTCTAAGCTAAACCTTCTAGTCCGTAATTGAAGGGAAATCACACCGCACAGCACAAAAACTGTAATCCTCCCAACCTATTGAAGACAACAAAATACATTTTAGCTTGACATCCGCTTTAATTAAAAAAAGCATTCATTCTATGCCATGGGCAGCGGCTCTCTCTTTCCTCTACGCCCATGCTTGCCTACAACGCCCCACTGTGACTAAAGAATACTCCTTACAATTCTTTTTATGTCAGGAAAATGAAAACACATCCACTCAGTACAGGGACATATTATATTGTGCTGCTCCGGGCATACACCTACTTTTTTTTTTACTGGAAGAAGTAATTAAAGGACAACTGTAGCAAAAGTAAAGGATCCTAAAGAGGCACAGCTTGGCTTCCTTCAACTAGCAGAGCCAACCCGCGCACTCTGTTTCGGTCATGCCCGTGCCGTGGGAATGAGAGCAAGGTGGGTATTTCTAGTGAACTGGGGGGATAGACACAGTGGGGCATTCCAATTTGGAATGGCTCTTATGAGAGGAATGTGCGTTGTGTGTTGTTCCTGTGCGTTGTTCCTCTTTAATTGTGATAAGATCTTATATACATTCCAATCTATGCTAGTAAGAAAAATCCCCGTTAGTCTTATCGATAACGTTTTTTCTACGAGTCCTTCAGGACGGCCACAGAGGCTCCTCCCCCTATAAAGGAAGCACAACTGGAACAAGTTTAAAAGCTCCACCCCTTTCTCCCCAATCCTCAGTATTAAACAAGTATTAATGACCTAATGGAAGGGGGGGGGGGGTTATAAGTGCCGTTCTGAAATAGTGTTACCAGTAAGACTAACAGGGATTTTCACCCTTCGCCACAGAGAGGATAAGCAAGTACTTTAGAATTAGGGATGGGAAACTGCCTGCAAGAACCTTCGGCCAAAGGCCTGATCTTTCTCAGAAAATAAATCTAGCCTGTAGTGTTTGAGGAAGGTGTGGGGAGGAGATGACCATCTGGCTGCCTTACAAATTTCCTCAATTGAGGCCCCTGACTTCTCCACCTATGTTGTGGAGACAGCCAGCTTTAGTAGAGTGGGCTTTGATGTAAGGTGGGTGGCATTCATGGATGTATAAGCTATGGAGATTATCTGTCTAATGCATCTGGCTAAGGAAGCTTTAGATGCTGCCTATTCCTTACTGAAAAGGATATAAAAAGTTCATTCGACCTATGGAAGTCATGTGTGTGTCCAATTTAAGTTAATGAGGCATCTGCGAACATCAATAGCATGTGTGGATTCTACCAGATTATCTTGGTCTGCTAATATGGAAGGAATGGTTATGTCTTGGGAATGGTGAAATGTAGAGGACATCTTAGGTAGGTATAGGGGATCAGGCCTAAGAATGATTCTGGAAAGATTGTGCAATAAGGCTCTCGGATGTATAGAGCCTGTAAGTCACTAACCCTCCTGGCTAAAGTTAGAGCCAGAAGAAGTCCTGATTTGATTGTAGAGATCTTGTCTGAAGCATCATCTAAGGATCAAAGGGAGGTTTGGCCAACCCTTTAAGGAACAGGACTAAGTCCCAGGAAGGACAACAGTTATGAAGTATTGGTTTCTTCCAAGCTATTGAAATTAAAAATCTGTTGACTAAAGAGTGATGCTGTAGTCTTAAGTTTAGGAAGACCAACAAGCCCTTTGTTTTTAGGGTACTTACTGATAAACCTTGTTCAAAGCCCTCTTGTAGTAATTCAAGTACCTTTGCAATCGTGTCTCTTTTCAAACGGTTTGATTCACAGAATTAATTAAAACGCTTCCCTACTTTAGTGTAGATTTTTCTGGTAGTCATCGTCACGACTACTTTGTTAGAGAAACCCTTTTCTCATTCAGGACCCAGGCCAATAATTTTAGAGACTGGAGATTTGGGGAAGCACCGGACCCTGAGTTAGTAGGTCTGGAATTGGAGGTGGTTCCTATGGGTGTTGTTAAACCATTGCTGTTAGAATCGTGAACCAGCTTCTTGGCCAGACTGGTGCGTTTAATATAACCTGTCTTTGTTCCAAAGCTACCTTGTGAAGCACCCGTGGCAGGATCTGAGTTGGAGGGAATGCATAAGCGAATACCAATTATTGAAACTCTGACAATAGGCCCTTAATCTGTGTATCCCCCCAAAACAGCGTAAAAATACCATTTTGTGATTACTCACCTGTAAAATGGGTATTATAAGTCACACACCCCGCTTCAAGACATTCATTACATGTGGGTATACTGACCTATAGATGGCGATCTTGCAGAGACGTCAATAAAAAAAGTAAGACCCTCCCGGTCCATAAATACCTGGGACCTCCTACTCATTCCCCAGTATAAAGATAGCAGTAAGGTAAAGGGACCAGGAAAGCCAATTAAAGCTAAAAAAGGTTCACCATATAAAGGATCCAGAATACCAAAGGGCAGGGTGAAGCGGGGTGTGTGACATACTTATAATACCCATTTTACAGGTGAGTAATCACAAAATGGTATTATTCTAAGAATGTCACACACCCCGCTTCAAGACATACATTACATGTGGGACATCCAATAGCAGTGTCCATAAAGGGCAGGGATCCAAAAACAAGGCAACAAGGCACAAACTTAAACCACTGCAGCTTGCAGAACCTTGCGGCAAAAAACAGCATCCGCTGAGGCCCGCACATCAACCTTGTAAAGCTTGGAAAAAGTGTGAACCGAAGACCAAGTAGCAGCCTTACAAACCTGCTCAACAGAGGCCTGGTGCTGGAAAGCCCAGGATGCCCCAACAGCACGAGTAGAATGAGCAGTAACACGAAAAGGGGGAATCTTCCCCTTGGCAGAATAGGCCCCAACAATAGCCTGGCGAATCCATTTACTAATGGAAGACTTGGCGGGAGCCAAACCCTTCTTAGGCCCAGAGGGCACCATAAAAAGGGCGTCCGTCCTACGAAAAGAGGAAGTAGCCACCAAATAGTACTTCACACAGCGAACCACATCCAAAGAATGCAAAACCCTCTCCTTGTCATTGCTGGGCTTAGGACACAAGGAGGGTAGAACAATGTCCTGATTAAGATGAAAAGCAGAGACCACCTTAGGAAGGAAATCTGGCTTGAAGAGGAAAACAACCTTGTCCTGATGCCTCTCAAAGTAAGGAGCCTTAATGGACAAGGCTGCCAACTCCGATACACGCCGAACGGAAGTAATGGCAACCAGAAAAACAACCTAAGCGTAGAAAGTGCAATATCCTGCAAAGGTTCAAAAGGAGGACCCTGCAAGACTGAAAGAACCAAATTCAAATCCCAAACTGGGAGCAAAGGCTTCCTAGGAGGCCGCACATGCGTAACCCCCTGGAAAAAGGTCTTAACCAGAGGATGAAGAGCAAAAGACTTTTGAAAGAAAACCGCCAGTGCAGAAACATGCCCTTTCAGCGTACTAAGCTGCAAACCTAGGTCCAGACCATGCTGCAGAAATTCCAAAACCCTAGGGATAGAAAACGCCCTGCAAGGCAAGGCCCTGACCTCACACCAATCAATATAAAACCTCCAAATCCTATAGTAGATGGCAGAGGAAGACCACTTTCTAGCCCTAACCAGAGTCTGAATGACAGCATCAGAAAGACCTTCCTCCTTCAAGATGGAGGTTTCAGCAGCAACGCCGTCAAAGCCAGCGTTGGTAAATTGGGGTAGAGCAGTGGACCCTGAGTGAGTAGATCCGGCAGAAGAGGCAGAACTAACTGATCCTCTGCCAACCTTACCACGTCCGCGAACCAAACCTGTCTTGGCCACCTTGGAGCCACCAAGATTGCTGACGCGCCCTCTAGGGCCAGCTTGCCCACCACTTTGCCCACCATGGGAAACAGAGGGAACAGGTATAGAAACCCAAGATCCCTCCAGTTCAGAGACATGGCATCCGCTGCCAGAGCCAGCGGATCCCGCGAGAGAGACACAAATGGCGGAAGCTTGTGATTGTGACGAGAGGCAAAGAGGTCAACCTCCGGAGTCCCCCACCGGTGGCAAAGCGACCGAAACACCTTGGGGCTGAGCGACCATTCCCCCCGGCGAGATGACCCCCTGCTCAGGGAGTCTGCCTCCGTGTTCTCCACTCCCGGAATGTACACTGCCGAGATGCATGGGACATTGCCCTCTGCCCAACCCAGGATCAAAGACACTTCCCTGAGGGTACGCCTGCTGCGAGTCCCTCCCTGGTGATTGATGTAGGCAACCGCCGTCCGATTGTCCGACCGAACTTGAACCGGTAGTCCCCGCAACTGATGAGTCAAGTGAGCCAGAACCAACCTGATGGCTCTCAACTCCAGAACATTGATGGGATCGTGAGCCTCCAGAGGCCCCCACAGTCCCTGAAACTGAAGATCCTTCCAAAATCCCCCCCAACCTGACATGCTGGCATCCGTGGTGACCGTCTCCCAACGAGGGGTCAGAAAGGACCTGCCCCTCGTCAGATTGCTTGGTTTCAGCCACCACCGAAGGGAACGCCGCACCCGGGGGGACGTCAGAAAAGACTGATCCAATGACAGCAGGGACCCGTCCCAGGCCGCCAAGAGATGGAGCTGGAGCGCCCTTGTGTGAAACTGGGCAAAGGGAACCGCCTCGAACGATGCCACCATCAATCCCACCAGTCGCATCCCCAGCCGGATGGACGGGCGGGGGATGGATAGGAGACGCTGAGTCAATTCCTGAATCAGAAGAGCCTTGGCCCGGGGGAGGAACACCCTGGCCTGAGAAGTATCCAGAGACATTCCCAGGAACTCCACCACCCTGGAGGGAGAGAGGCAGGACTTGGGATAGTTGATCACCCAACCGAAACTCTCCAGTGGAGAGTGGACACCACAGTCCTGGTATCCAGCTGCGCCTGACTGAGGGAAGACGCCATGATGAGAAGATCATCCAGATATGGCACGATGCGGATACCCTTGGCTCTGAGGATGGCCATCACTCCTGCCAACACCTTGGTGAAAACCCTTGGAGCCGAGGTAAGGCCAAACAGAAGAGCCACAAACTGAAAATGTCGATTTTCCACGACAAACCTGAGAAATCTCTGGTGTGCCGGAAATATTGGAATATGCAGGTAAGCATCCTTGATGTCTATGGACGACATGAAGTCCCCCTGACGAAGTGAGTGGATGGCTGAGCGCAGAGTTTCCATACGGAACTTCCGGGGACGGACGAACCTGTTGAGCAACTTCAGATCCAGAATGGGACGAACTGACCCGTCCTTCTTGGGCACCGTGAACAAATTGCAATAGAAGCCCAGGCCCCGGTCTGAGGGGGGCACCGGACAGATGACAGCCATGTCCAAGAGACTTGCTACTGCCGCCCAAAGCCCCTGAGCGGCCAGAGGATCTGACGGCACCCGAGACCTGAAGAATCTGGGAGGGGGCCGGAACTCGAACTCCAGCTTGTAACCGGAAGACACCACTTCCTGAATCCACCTGTCCGAGACCCGACCCCTGCTCCTGGACCAGGAATCACCTCTGGACGAGGGGAAAGCCGAACCCCTGCCAAGGGGCGACGCTGCTTCTTACGCTGAGGTAACTTACCTCCCTTTACCACCGAATCCAATTTCTCTCCAAAGAGCCGCAACCCCACAAAGGGAAGGGCTGTAAGCAAATTTTTGGACACAAAATCAGCCGCCCACTGGCGTAACCAAACCGACCGCCGGATAGCCACAAGCAAGGGCAAAGCTCTGCTACACATCACCAATGTGTCATCCAAGGCGGTCAGCACAAAGGACAAAAACAACTCACATCGCTTAAGGGCAGCAAACTCCTCACTAGCCGGGTCAAGCCCGGAAGAGGTCAACAGTCCTCTAACAACCGACCTGGCAGCTACCAATAAAAGCGCTGAAGCACAAACCGGCCACAAGGCCGACCCAACACTGGCAAAACCATGACAAGCCATCTGGTCAATGCGTTTATCCTCACCATCCTTGAGAGTAGTGCACTCCGGAGAATGCAGTATTGAGGAGCTGGACACCTCGGGGGGGGGGGGGGGGGGACAACCAGTGCTTCACAGCGTCCACCGGAAAGGGATATTCTTTGTCCCAACCCGGAGGGACACCCGGAAGCCGAGTCGGCCTCTCCCATTCCTTGAGAATGATACCATCAAAATGCTTTTGATAAGGAAATTCCAAGCGCGGCTTGGTCACCTCAAAGAACTCCCCCTTAAGCGGAGGAGCCACCTCAGGGGGAGAAATAGCCAAGACCTCAAACATATGAGCCAGGACCCTAGAGGTATCCAAGGAATCCCTCTGGCCCTACTCGGTATCAGCACCCACAAACTGCTGGTCATCGGAGCCCTCAGACTCCTCAAACAGCTCCCCTTCCTCAAGCGGGGAACAATCAGACCAATCCAGGTAGTCAAACTCCTCCATATCAAAGGCCTGCGTGGCTGTATACAAATGTTTTCGCTTTGCCGTGGCCTTTTTGGCAACAGCACTGGAAAACAATTTTTCAAGATTGGCCAATCTGGCACACACCTCAGATTGCGACTCCCCGCCAATGACTACATCACATGGGGTACGTGTCAAGCGAGGGGGAGACTGAGAGGAGACTGGCGGAGCAGAACCAGACGCCTGAGATCCGGACTGCTGCGTAATAGACCGTTGCGCACAGGGTAAACAAAGAAATACATCATCCCCCAAAAGGGATACCCCACACCCCAAACACAGCCTGGATTGCCCTGAGGGGGGCACAAGCCCAGTATCCGGGGAAGCCTCCATATGGTGATTTTCTATATATATGCACAATGCCCCGAGGGAATTACGCAGTAATGCAACCCGGGATGCCCCTTTAAGTCCCGCGTGGGAGGAATTTACAGACCCCTAAATTTAACCAGGGACCCTAGGACCGGGAGAACCCCCCTTTAATAGGAACAATGGTCCACCTGGAACACACAAACAAAACACAGCAATCAGACCACATAGTAAATGTCCAAAGGGGTTAATAACAGAAGCGTTGCCAAACAACCCCAAGGAGGGGCATGAATAACTATACATAGCAAAACTAATGGGGCCACAGGCCACTCACCGACCGTCACGCTTGGCAGGGAAGGAAAAAGGCGTGTAGCCCCTCCCCCGTCGCTCCCGGCCAGAAGCCGGGACATGAACCACGGCGCCCGCAGCACGGGGGCGGGCCTAAGGCGTTCGCGCGAACGCCCGGCCCCGCCCTGAGAGGAAGAAGCTCCCCCTGGGCACTGTGAACAGCTGCCATGACAAACCCCAGAGGCCCGCGCCGCGGGACCACCGGCGCCGGTCTAAGTACCGCGAATGTACATGTAACCAAACACACACACATTACAATAAAGGATGAATCTATAAGAGACCAGCCCCCCCCTCTAAGGGTATCCGGGAGAGGGGGAATCCATGCTAGGGCGGAAGGCCAAGGGACAGGGCATCCCAAACCGGGGTCACCAACCCGGTTAGCCGCCTACCCCTTGTTATGGGGTCTCACGGCGGAGCGGAGCGGAGCTCCTGAGCACCTAGGGTGCCATCTACCCTTGCCCGGACCAGCAGCCTAGGCTGAGAGGCAAGTAAAATCAATGAAGAATCCGGGCAGGAATAGATTAAATAGAGGGCCGGGAGTCATCCCGGCTACCTGCAAGGAGGAGACATCAATCTTCTGACTTGCTCGCCGTCTGCAGAGATGAAAGACTGGGGAATGAGTGGGAGGTCCCAGGTATTTATGGACCGGGAGGGTCTTACTTTTTTTATTGACATCTCTGCAAGATCGCCATCTACAGGTCAGTATACCCACATGTAATGAATGTCTTGAAGCAGGGTGTGTGACATACTTAGAATATATACGCCTCACTGCTTTATCCTGATGAGGCATTCTAGCAAGGAAGACCGTCCGCTGTGAGTAGCACCGCTGCAGGTTGTTCTGACTGTGTCTGCTCAGGTAGTGCGTCTGGAACACATGTGGTTCCCGGGCGGAAGTGAACTCCTGGCACAGAAGTCGTCATGGACGATGCCCAATTAGCTCCGCCCCCTCCACAGACGTGGCTCCAGTAAACTGCCTTCCCTGACCTCCAGCAGTGCAGAGTCCAGGTTTCCTGATGTGGTGCTCCAGCAGACCCCCTGGAATTCCTGGGGTGTAGAAAACAAAAAATGAAAACAATAAACTGGCCGTTGTTTCAAATGCCCTCCTCCTAGGTTGGAAACACAATTTCGAGGACTGGGGGAAGGAGTGGGGCTTTTAAACTTGTTCCAGTTGTGTTTCCTCTATAGGGGAGGAGCTCTCTCTCTCTGTGGCCGTCCTGAAGGACGAAGGAAGAAATTTAATTTTGATTCATTAGCTTGGTTTTCCTGATGTCGGTTGGTGCTCTCCCAGTGGCAAAAACAGGCTACTATTTAAAGAGGAACATCAGCGTTTTGGCTGGCTCTGTAGTCTAAAAGAGTCCAGGGCTGATCGTTTCAATCTCCCTGGGGCATTCCAATTTGGGAGTAAACCCTAGATAGTGATCCAATCACATAGTAATCTTCACAGCTAGGGGTGAGCGAGGATGTGGCCGGCGGCACGCTCAACTTCATTCACCTTGGTTGCTGCCCTGACTTTAGAGTGGCTAGCAGAGCTGCATGGAGTGTGGCGATTGGTTGTCCACCTGCACAGTGGGGTTGCAGGAATCCAGGGGATACAGCAAGAAAAACACCTGGGAGAGTGGAAAAACTTACATTTTCTCCCCCACAGCTGATCAGTCCTACTCTAGCAGTATAAACCTTACTGGTTCCCTGAGATCAAGTCTCACATCATGCAGGTCCATTCTGCATTCATAGGGAGCCCCAGAGTGTCAATCACTGACATGTGAGGCGTGTCAGGCCTTGGCAACCCCCCCCTCAATGCAGTCAAAAGAGTTGGTGCGGTCACTGACTGATTGACGGTGGACTAGAGCTTGGGAACTGGTGATCTTTACAATTCCAGAGTAGGACTAATCAGCTGTGGGAGAGAAAAGGTGAGCCCTGCAAGTAAAAAAAAGAAAGCAACTCAACTTCCCACCCATAGGCCACTGAGCAGGCCCAGTTTCAGTGTTGTTGGCTCTGGTGCTGACAACTGCACTGCCCAGTTGGTCTTCATGTGCGGCTACTAGTCACAAAGGAGCAGGCTCCCTTGATGACTGGCAGCTGGGGGAGCATCAGATATGCTATCAGAGGTGAACGCTCCTACTGTATGCGCGGATGGAGCTGGCGTGCACTTTCAGTTTAAGTTTGGCAGCATATGGGGCAATGGGGGATCGAGCAGGATGGCTGAAAGGCCAATGTAAGGAAAATATAGATATCATTTCTAGTTATGACCTACCCATCTCAAAAAACAAAAGGTCTCATTTCAATGTGGACCTCAACCAGGTTGGGGGGGGGACTCCATTTCGAGGATCTCCCCGGTACAGTGCACACCTCTAATAGTCTGACTGCCAACAAGCTTGGCCAGCAGGAAACCCTCTGCCAGGAAACTGTGCTTACTGGGACATTTCAAAGAAATCCTGCAGACATACTGGCTCTAGCACTGTACTAGCAGTGAAAATCTAATCTAATCATATTACAGATAAATCGATCACATTTTTTTAAATCTAGAGATCAAAGCATGGCTACATAGGTCTCCTGTCATCCCCCAGATGCTCAGGGGCTGAAATACGGAGAGCTCTGTTTAGGAGCTATATTAAACAGCTGTATCTGGTCTCATGGGGTGGGCAGTGCCCGACTGAGTCTGTTTGCAGCAGGATCATCTCTAGGACCCCTATAGGAGTTTTAGCTGGGAGATGTCAGTGAAAGGAAATTAAAGTGGACCAACACCCAGGATTTTGACTATCCTGGGTGTTGGTCCACTTAGGTGGGGCACCCCGATCGGGGGTGCCCCGCTGTGTGAAACCCCCCCCCCGATCGCCGCAAAAACTCACCTCTCCCCGCTCCCACGTGACCTCGTCCGGCCAATGACAGCGCTCAGAGCCGCTCTGGTATGCGCGTCCAAAGCCGCTTGGACGCGCATACCAGAGCGCTGTCATTGGCTGCGTCTCTCGCTTCCCTCTAACAGGGAGCGCGCCTGCGCCGGCCATTCACAAAACGGCCGGCGCGGGAGCGCGCCCTGCTAGAGGGAAGCGAGAGACGCGGCCGCGTCTCGCGCATGCGCCGTTGGATCGCCGGTAAGGTGAGGATTGTGGGCCTCCTGGGGGGTTCCTCCCCGCGGGACATCCCGATTTCGGATGCCCCGCGGGGAGGGATCTGATCGGTCCGGGAATCTTATAGATTCCCGGGCCGATCCCCCCTGGGTGTTGGTCCACTTTAAGGCCGAACCCTGGGGGGAGTGTCCCACCTGTGTATAAAGGTCTGAAGAACCAAGGCCTTCTTTACTTTTGTGGGTCTCTTTATATCACAAGTCAGGAGGGACCAGAATCCAGCTGGCTCTACATGCACCCTGTTGAGGTCTGAATCACATCACTATGGACCAGCAACTGGTAACTGACATACATTTCATCTTTTTATTCTTATTGTAAGTTACGCACTTGAATTTGCCGTTCTGACCTGTCTATGTATCTACTAATTGTATTGATATAGTTTGCCTAGCGTGCTCTCAAAGCGATTAAATATATAAATCTTGGGCTGCTCTGTTCTCTTAATCTCAAATACCCTCATAAGTGGTTCTTTACTGCCTGGCTTCTGACCAATTATAATCCCATTAACTGGCAAACTATATCAAACAGAGCTGGTAGCATTCCTACATGGGTAGTAGGGCTCTGCTCACTAGTGCTAGTGAAAGGACCTCGCAGCCTATCAGGGTGGTTATGACCTGTATCAAGGGACCATACCGAGTGATACTGGTGACGCCGTGAAGTCAGTTGAGGCCACGAGGATATGATTTCCTTACAGTCAGTATAGTTATTGTAATTTTTTTTTAATTGCCTGAACTGTTCCTTTAACTTTACCTACCAGCAAATGAGGAAAATAAACTTAAAAAAGGATTTGTTTTACCATGAGGATAGAGGATAACCGTATATACATAAAAATATAAGAGGAGTCCCACAATCTCCTCCAGGAAAAATCCCCCACAAGAGTGGCACCACAACTTTATAAAAAGGTCCAAAAATTACATACAGTACATAGTTAAAAAACACATATGACACACACAACCACTAGGGGGCGTTGCTCTATAGCCACCACTTATAGCCAATAATAGATGTGACTGACAGGGCGTAAATAACTAACCTATAAATACTAATAATTCATTATCACTATCCTTATGCAAACATATTGTGCAAAATAGCAATATATTATATTATACTGTGCAAAAAAATAAAGTGCTAAGTGCTAATATATCCAACCAGAGGACAAACCAGGGAAAGGAATAAAGTGCAGTCAAATGACTAAGCCCAGAGATTTCTCACATGTCCAAATTATGCTGGTAGTACTGTAAGCAGACCCCCCCCCCCCCAGACGCCGACGCGTTCCGTGACGTCATGCGTCACTTCAGGGCGAATACAGCAGCGCCCCCTAGTGGTTGTGTGTGTCATATGTGTCTATGTAATTTTTGGCCCTTTTCTATATAATAAAATTAAGATCCTTTTTATAAAGTCGTGGTGCCGCTCTTGTGGGGAATTTGTTCTGGAGGAGATTGTGGGACTCCTCTTATATTTTTATGGTATAATTAGTAAGCAATGCTCTTGCCTGTTCAAGCAAACATTAGACAATATCATGGTGCAGTAATTGTCCTAAAAACTATTTGGTTCCTTCATCCTATTTAGTTGGTATAAATATGGCGGGTGATCAAATATTTACTGAGCATGTATCATGTATTCTTAGAAAGGGTTGACATCAGTTGAGATAAATGAGACAAGAACAGCATGTGATTCCTGCGTGTTTTTTTTTTTACCCTTGGCCATGGTTGTTGCCTTCCTACAAAACAGAGAGAATCAGAATTCTCAGCAATGCTGCTAATCAAGCCACACAGCTTCAATGAAGCATTTCCCATCACAACCTTCACAAAATAGAGCTTCTCGAGTTATTTTTCTCTCCTCGCCTCTCAAGTATTCTCAGTCCAGCTCTCTGCTGATGGTGGCTGTTTTCTTAGAAGCTCAGGCCAAGGTCTAGGGAAGTGTAACACTTACCATTATAGGTTATTCTTGGCTTGGTTAAGCACATCACGAGGTGCAAGTCCATTTCATCTGTGGGAATGAACTTTGAGCAGACTGGGCACTTAAAACCTGTGAAGAAAAAGACACACAAATCATTAAACATAAATATATAAAAAAGGTTGTCATTCTTATGCTTAAAAATGAGAAGTTAGTTATTCTCGAAAATTAAAACTGCAAAAATGCTGTAAAATTTGAACACAATGAAAAAAATATCAACTGCACTATAAGATCCTTGTGGGTAACCGCAAGAAGAAATGTGAAGGTTTTATTTGTATCTATATGGGGCTACTGATAAAGACAAACCTTTATTTAGCACAACTTTTTCTGGTCTAAGGGCCATACTGTCTAATTGTTACACTTTAAGATGTAAGCAGCAAAAATGGTTACTGCAGGCAAGCTTTAACCTTGCTGATGATTCGCTAGTCATTTGACTGGATTTCTCAATCCGCAAAGGGGCCCACTGAGATTTTATCGCCCAAGGACCCACATTAACCTAGAGCTGGCTTTAATGCTTTCCACGATCAAATGTGAAGTTCAGGGTTTTAGAACCATGAGGTTAATTTTCTACAATACCCACCATGAAAGGTTGCTGCTCCTTCTACAGCTATTATTGTTATTAAAGTCCCCGCTATCCCTCTAGCAGGGGCGCGTGCCTGCACCAGGCATTTGTGAGTGGCCAGTGTGGGCACGCTCCCTGTTAGAGGGAAGCGGGGGATGCGGTTGCAAGTGCACTCAGAGCCACTCCCGTTAAATGGCGTGACGTCAGCGGCTTCGAGTGCGCTGATTGGACGAGCAGCCGTGCATGCGCCGTAGGACTGGGAAGAGGTGAGTTGCACTCAGCGATCTGGGGGGTTTCACACAGCAGGGCAAAGGGACCAAAGCCCGGGATAGTCAAAATCCTGAGTTTTGGTCCACTTTAAAGTGACCCAAAAAAAGAAATAGGACCTCAAGTCAATAGATTGGAGGTCCCCTAAGTATATCAGCTATATCCTGATTCAAATGACCTGCTGCACATCAACCCCCAAGAGATGCCAGATATCAGTCACCTGCAAATCCAAGGAAAATTGGGATAGTAACACTCAACCGCCCAGTCAGCTGCTACTTAACTCTTCTGTGATTCGTTCATGGCTGCCACTCATGTGACCAGCAGCAGCCAATTGGGAAAAGGGCGGCAGTGTGCAGCAGGGCATCTGAATCGGAATAACCCTTTTTCGCCCCAGTAAGAAAGAAAAAGTAGGAAAAAAGAAGAGCAGGAAGAAAAGAAAGAAGGTCAGAAGGAAGGGAAGCAGCCCCTGCGGCTCCATGTTATTTATTAGTGAAATTAGGTCAAAGCACACCCTTATTGTGAACAATATAAGTCTTACTAGAAAAACGTATGAGCTGGGTTCAGTCCTCACTGTAAGTGTGTCTAAACCCCACACATATCCAAAGACCATGAACTGATATTGTAATGATGAACTCCAAAAACAATCTGATATAAGATTGTTTTTGGATTACGTCCTTACAATATCAGTTCATGGTCCATGCTACGTAGGCATTTAGTGAGTCTCAGCTGACAGCTGCACAGCATTCCCCCTGTGGTTACCGGCAATACTAAGTAATGTCTAATTTATGAAGTGAAAACAAAAGTAAAATATAAAACAGTATTTTTAGGTATATTAAAAGCATGGTTAAGTTAGGTAACATACTGTACATAATATAAGATGAAGACAAAGGCAATACATTCAACCATAGATGCTGTCATTACGGATATGTACGCTATAGTTTTAAAGCAAGCAATGGAGACGAAACAAAGATATGGAAAGGGCACTCAGTTGATAATGCAGCTGGGCCCTTCTGTATAGAATACAAATATTATAACAAATGTTCTATACTGTAATGTATTTGTTTTTAACAGGTTAATCTGTAACAACGTACATGAAGCAACCTGTTATTGTTATTTCCTGCGTCTAGACCCAACCGGTCCTGCCTCTCCCAACCCAACCAGTCTGGCCTCAGCCAGTGCATGAACGACAAATGACTATATACCAGTGGGGACCAGCTTGTGGCTACTGGAAGTCTAACGTGGCCCCCTTTCTGTGATGTCATTACTGGTACATCAAAGGTTTCCGTATCTGCCCTGTAGCACCCACACTATAAACTGAGGTTTGTTCTCTAAGTTATTTTTGACTGTTGGTCTGCTTTAAGGGGAAGGTACATTAACACAATAGTATAAAAAACAAGTACATTAGATATACTACATACATGCACCAAAATCAATCCTTGTGTCACTGGAGACAGTTAAATAGTCTAGGCAGAGTAAAAAAATAAAAAAGGGATACTCACCCTTTGTCCCCTGAAGCTGATCGTCGGTATATCATTGCTCCCACACGTTCATGCCATTTGATCAAGTGCCCGTGCCGCCCAGGCCACATCCCCTGGCACCGGATGGCATCCGTAAGGCAGGGCTGCCCCCACCATCAGTTACACTGACACTCAGTCACTGCAACACAGGAACGCAGGCTGAAGCTTGGCAACTTGTTCTGGGTTATTACTTTATGACACTGAAATCCCTGCAGCCATGTTGAATAATGTAATATATGTTTGTTTTTATTCATTAGTTCATGTATTGCTGTTCAGACTTTGGAACTGCCAAGGACTAAAAACTTTTCCCGTGCCTTTCAACTTTTAGAGATAGTAAGCTGTGGGCTTTATTCATGAAGGGATAGTGACAGGTAGTGCCTTGTAAGGGACAGGTGAACGCCTGGCACGGCACACAATTCCATATTTATGAAGCCGATTATGGTGAGCAACTGGAACAACGCCATGTAGCGTACGATTCATCATTATCCCAGGCTCAGCGTACAGCGCCGGCGTTCAGCCTTGCAGAGCGCCACGTATAACCTGTCGCTACCTTCTGCTCTCCCATACATTTCAATGGACAATACTTTTCTTAATTTTAAACAGGGTTTTATTTTTTAAATTATCAAATAATTGTGTCACCTCTTTTGTAAACTTTTTTGATTTATAATATTTTTCTGCAGAGTTGTCCTTACATGTCTGGTATTAAATTGTTCATGTTACAATGTAATAACAATGTAATTCCATATGTTTTCGCTTTGTTACTGGAGGATATGTGTTCACATAAACAGACTTAAACAGACTTTAATCACACAGCGTCTGGCGTTCTGGGCTACAACCACCCGATTGAGAGCCGGCGCTGTGCGAGGCTATTTTTTTGATGAATATGGTGTGAGTCGGTTGCACTGAGCTGGCGCTACCGTTCGCTCCCATATAGCGCTGTACTGGTGTTAGAGCGACTCACACAATATATATATCAATGCCGGCCAGCGACTGAGACGCTCTGAAACAGCGAACTATGGCCGAGCACAACGACTACTAGCGGTCGTTCTCAAAGCCTCGCTCCAGACGCTCATCTGTTAGTACCCGGTGCTAGTAATGAATCAGCCTGTGTATCAGTGGGCCCCAATGGAAGCGCACTGATTAAGGTGTTCTCGGTTGGAAGGAGGGAGCATCGACAATACTCATTACCCCAAATCTGACTCTCTGTGTAAAAATGTAATTGGATTAATAAAAAATTTCAGTACATTTATTAGAGCACTATTGGCTAACAGTCATGTCATTCAAAATAAAATGAAGGAATACAGGTCAGTGCCTATTGCAGAAGCTGAGAATCTTATGGGCATCCTGCAGAGATTGCTAATCTACATTATTGTGAATGAAAGGGAAATTCCTCTGCTTCCATCAGAAAGAAGCTGCCCAAAAAAAAGCCAGACAAGAACGTTAAGTGCTACTGTAATAACGATCGTACGAGTTCTATGCCAACTTATAGGCATAATGGGACTGAAATAGCTCATGCCCTACAGGGAAATTACTTTATTCTGGTTTAGCAATTAAAAAATGCACTTTTTATGGGACAATTGTGACAAACTTAGCAGTTACAAACAGCTTAAACCACACTGCATACAGTAGCAGATATTTCACATCAGCTGTGTGTCAAGGACAAGTAAAAGAGAACCTTAACCCAGTCATAAAATGTTTTTTAAATGTCTACCTGTTGTGACCTGGCTTGAACTCTGACTACGCTTCTGATCCGCCTGTACCGACCCCCGCTTCCATTGGCTCTGACACCTCACTTGTGATCTCGACCTTGGCGTGAACCTTGACTTGCTTCTTCGCTTGTGACTCCGACCTCTGCTTTCCTGCCTATGGCTTCTCCTGATCCTAAGATACCCAGATGTTTTGGCTTCCTTTCTCTCGGGGAAAGACCTTGGTTGTGCCTGCAGCACAGTTTGACCCACCTTGTGGCGGGCAACAGTGAAAACGAGGCTTACCAGTAGACTGTTCCCTGGGAGGAGGACTGTTCCTGGCAGCCCTGACAGAACAGAAGGCAGAGGATGGGGCACAGGAGCCACAGGTTCATGGCACTCAGGACACATCTTTGGGGGAGGAGGAGGATCGAGCTGACAAGGACATGTAGGGTTTGGGTGTACAGCCACAAAGAGTTCAGTAGCAGCTTAGGAGCATGCAGTGGGCCCCAAATGTAGCGCAGAGATTAGGGTGTTGTCAGATGGGAGGAGGGAGCATCAACAATTCTAATTGCCCCAAATCTGACTCTCTGTGTAAAGATTTAATTGGATTAAAAACTTTTATTAATTTTCAGTACATTTATTAGAGCACTATTGGATAACAGTCACGTCATTCAAAATAAAATGAAGGAATACAGGTCAGTGCCTATTGCAGAAGCTGAGAATCTTATGGGCATACTGCAGAGATTGCTAATCTACATTGTTGTGGATGAAAGGGAAATTCCTCTGCTTCCCACAGATAGAATCTGGTGATGGAACATTAGTGAACAACTGCCCAAAACAAAAAGCCAGACAAGAACGTCAAGTGCTACTGTAATAACGATCGTACGAGTTCTATGCCAACTTATAGGCATAATGGGACTGAAATATCTCATGCCCTACAGGGATATTACTTTATTCTGGTTTAGCAATTAAAAATGCACTTTTTATGGGACAATAGTGACAAATTAGCAGTTACAATCAGCTTAAACCACACCAACTGTGTGTCAACCTGAAGCTAGTCGGACGGAAAATCAGGAGCAATGTTAGAAAAATACAATTCTGTGATTACTCACCTGTAGAATTGGTATTATACGTATACAGCACGCCCTGTTCCAGAATATTCCTTACACATGGGTAATACATCCACAGGATGGCGCTGGACTGCAGAAAACAGATTGTGGCTCCTCCCGGCCCTATATAAGTCAGGGACCTCCCACAAATTCCCCAAGCAGATAACAAGAAGCCGGGAGAACAATAACGTCAAAAATGAACATATGAACAATCACTATACAGAGGTAAATAAGAAAAATGATAACAAGGGTGGGGTGGAGCAGGACGTGCTGTATACGTATAATACCAATTCTACAGGTGAGTAATCACAGAATTGTATTATTCTAAGTATACAGCACGTCCTGTTCCAGAATATTCCTTACACATGGGACATCCAATAGCAGTGTCCGTAAGGTAGGGTGGGATCCCCAAAAGTAACAGCAGACAGTTTAAACCACTGCCGCCTGCAGAACTTTGCGACCAAAAGCAGCATCAGCTGAGGCCTTAACATCAACCTTGTAAAACTTAGAAAAAGTATGAACAGAAGACCAAGTGGCGGCCTTGCAAACTTGTTCAACAGAAGCTTGGTGCTGAAAAGCCCAAGAGGCACCAATAGCACGAGTAGAATGAGTAGTAAGGCAGAAGGGAGGCTCCTTCCCCTTAGCAGAGTAGGCCTGTACTCCAGCCTGGCTATCCTGCGGATAGTGGACTTAGCTGGAGCCAGACCTTTCTTAGGTCCAGATGGGAGCACAAAAAGAGCATCAGTCTTCCTGAAGGATTCAGTAACCACCAAATAGAACTTCAGAGTCCTGACCACATCCAGAGAATGTAAAACCCGCTCCTTAGGATTACTAGGATTAGGACAAAGAGAAGGCAACACAATGTCCTGATTAAGATGAAAAGCAGACACGACCTTAGGCAAAAAATCTGGCTTAAAACAAAACACCACCTTGTCCTGGTGTCTCTCAAAGTAGGGAGGTTTGATGGAAAGCGCCGCCAACTCAGAAACACGCCTAACAGAAGTGATAGCCACCAAAAAGGCTACCTTAAAGCGGACCTTCACTCTAAATAAGAGTCTATCTTATATGTTTCCCACACCCTGTACATACAGATTGATCACATTAAAAATCATCCTACCTGCATCTACTGCATTTTATAAGCCTTTAAACATCCAAGATGGCGGCTTATGGAAGCTGCCATTTTTGCAGGCAGCCTGCAAACAGGAAGTGCCTGCAAACAGGAAGTGACTGTGCTGCTCTGCATTCTGGGACTGCTGACCTTTCCCTGACCCCAGCTCTGCTCTGTCTGAGCAAAGCACAGCTATAACCCGCCCCCCTGTACCTTATCCCACGCTCCTCTCCTCAGTAAGTGTGATGCTTCTGAGTCAAGATGGCGGCGCCCGTATCCTAAATTCCCGAACAGAGTTGCAGCCCAGTGGGGGAAAGTATAATAAATTAGTGACTAAACATGT
The DNA here is from genome assembly GCA_027917425.1 of Gastrophryne carolinensis. Lineage (NCBI taxonomy): Eukaryota > Metazoa > Chordata > Amphibia > Anura > Microhylidae > Gastrophryne > Gastrophryne carolinensis. The sequence goes on from CM051239.1 coordinate 52,664,717, forward strand.
AAAATATATTAATTTTAGATGCTGAGGAATTGTTTTTTAAGAGTTTGGGCTTTTCATTAAATCATGGTGAAGGTCCGGTTTAAGAGTCAAAATGGACAAAGGGCCTGACGCAAAGGCTCAAAGGGAGATAAGACCAAGTTCAAATCCCAGACTGGTAACATAGGCTTACGTGGCAGACGCACGTGAGTAACTCCCTGGAAGAAGGTCTTGACCAGACGATGGTGAGCAAAGGATCTTTGGAAGAAAATGGCCAAAGCAGAAACATGACCTTTGAGGGTACTAAGCTGAAGACCCAAATCCAAACCATGTTGCAAGAATTCCAGAATCCTGGGGATAGAAAACACCCGACAGGGAAGCGACTTAGACTCACACCAGTCAATGTAAGCATGCCACACCCTATAGTAGATGGATGACGAGGACTTCTTCCTAGCCTGAATCATAGCATTAACAACAGAGGCAGGCAGCCCCTTCTCCATCAGGATGGAGGTTTCAGCAGCCAGGCTGTCAAAGCCAGCGTTTGTAAATTGGAATGGCGTAGCTGCCCCTGAGTGACCAGGTCTGGATCCTTGGGCAGAGCATACTGATCTACTGCCAACTGCACGACGTCTGCGAACCACACCCTTCTTGGTCAACAGGGGACCACCAGAATGGTTGGTACCCCTTCCTGAGCAATCTTGTGCAACACCCTGCCCAACAGAGGGAAAGGAGGAAACACATAGAGAAGCTGAAAGCTTTCCAAGACATTGCTAGAGCATCCGTGGCCAAGGCTAGAGGGTCCTGTGACAGAGAGACAAAAACTGGAAGCTTGTGATTGTGACAGGACGCAAACAGATCCACATCTGGCTGACCCCAGCGGTGGCACAGGGAGCAAAACATCCTGCTGCTGAGGGACCATTCTCCCAGACGAGAAGTTCCCCTGCTGAGGGAGTCTGCCTCCAGATTCTCCACCTCCCGGGATGTACACGGCTGAGATGCAGGGAACATTCTCGGCCGCCCAATACAGTATCAGAGACACTTCCTTGAGGGCCCTCTTGCTCCAGGTCCCTCCCTGATGACTGATGTAGGCAATAGCTGTCTGGTTGTCCGAGCGGACCTGAACCGCCCGACCTCAAATGTGTGGAGTCAATTGGGCGAGAACCAACATTATTGCCCTCAATTCCAGAATGTTGATAGGGGTGTAGGCCTCCTGAGGGCCCCACTGACCCTGGAATTTCAAGGATTTCCAGAAGCCCCCCCAACCTGTTAGGCTGGCATCTGTGGTGACTGTCTCCCAGTACGGGGCCAGAAAGGATCTGCCCCCCAACAGGTTTCTTGAGTCCAGCCACCACGAGAGAGACCGTCTGGCCAGGGGGGACAGAACCAGCACCTGATCCAGGGACCGAGGGTCCCAATCCCAAACTGACAAGAGGTGAATTTGAAGGGGTCTCATGTGAAACTGAGCGTATGGAACCGCCTCGAAGCAAGACACCATCAAGCCCACCAACTGCATCCCCTGCCGGATGGAGGGATGAGGGGAAGACATCAGAAGCCTGGCTAGGGCCTGAAGATTCTCCACCTACTGCTGAGGGAGAAAGATCTTGACCTGAGATGTATCCAGAGTCATGCCCAGAAAGGACCTCACCATTGACGGTGACAGGAAAGACTTGGGATGGTTGATCACCCAGCCGAAGGACTCCAGTGTGGACACCACCAGCTGGGTATCCAGCTCGGCCTGCTGGAAGGACTGAGAAGTGATTAGAATGCCGTCTAAGTAAGGAAGGATGCGAATGCCCTGAGATCTCATCAGAGCCAGTACGCCCGCCAGTACCTTGGTGAATACCCTGGGAGCCGAGGTGAGACCGAAAGGTAAGGCCACAAATTGGTAGTGCTGATCCTCCAGAGCGAACCTGAGGAATCTCTGATGACCTGGAAAGATTGGTACATGAAGGTAAGAGTCTTTGATGTCTACAGAGGTCATGAAGTCGCCCAGGCATAGAAAATTGACAGCTGAGCGCAGTCTCTCAATGCGAAAGTGTTTGGATCTGACAAATTTGTTGAGGCACTTTAAATCCAGGATAGGTCTGATGGACCCGTCTTTTTGGGAACAATGAAAAGATTGGAATAGTAGCCTCTGCCCCTTTCCCTCAAAGGCACCTGGCAGATGACCCCCGACTCCAGAAGGTTTTGGACAGCAAGGCACAGACCCTGAGCTGACAGGGGGTTTTGAGCCATCCGGGATTTGATGAATCTTGGAGGGGGCCAGGCAGCAAACTCTATCTTGTAACCGGAAGGACACTACCTCCTGAATCCACCGGTCTGAGACGTGAAGCCTCCAGACGTGAGCAAAGAGCCGGAGCCGTCCCCCCATCCGGATGGGTGAGGGCGGCCACGTCCTCTGCCCCTTCCCCAGTGATCTCCGCGGACCCCATTAAAGGAGACTCCTCGGCCAGTTCTGGAACCACGGAAAGATGGGAGAAAGGCACCCATCCCCCGAAAGGACCGGGACAGCCTCCTACGTTGAGGTAACCTGCCACCCCTGGCAAACAAATCCAGTCGCTCACCAAAGAGATGCAGGCCCTTGAAAGGGAAACCAGTGAGAGCATTCTTGGCAGCATTATCAGCTACCCATTGACGTAGCCAGACAGAGCGGCGTATAGCCACCAACAAGGCAGAAGTTCTACCACACATTCTAATGGCATCATCCATAGCAGACAGAATATATGCAATAAATTCCTCACAAAGCAGTAGAGATCTATACTCTTCTCTACCCGCATCCCCAGATGCCCCGTCCAAGAGACACTTAAGCACCCCTTTAATGGCAATAGCCGTAATAGCAGAGGCACAAATCGGGCGCAGCGCCGTCCCCACACAGGCAAAGGCGTGACAGGCCAGTTGGTCCAAGCGCCGGGCCTCCCCATCCCGCAGGGTAGTAGTATCAGGAGAGTGCATGACAGATGTATTGGACAACCCGAGAACGGGTGCATCCACCTCGGGAGGACATGACCAACGCTTAACAACATCAGCAGGAAGGGATACCTCTTGTCCCAACTCTTAGGCACCCCTGGCAGCTTGCTAGGCCGTTCCCATTATTTGAGCACTAGATTATTAAAGTGAGACTGCTCAGGGAACTCCCAGCGTGGCTTAACCGTATGAAAAAGCTCGCCCTGCTGCTGCGGAGCTACTGCTGGGGGAGAAATACAAAGCACTTGAAAAATATGACTCAGCAATCTGTCAGTGTCATCAGGGGACCACGGGTCTTCCCCAAAGGGAGTCCCAGTACTACCGTAAATCTTAGGTTGTTCCTCAGAGGATTCCGAATCAGAAAATAATTCTCCCTCCTCAAGGGGGTAAGGACCTGAGAGTGAGTAAGGGCCCTCATCTTCTACAGGGAAGAGGGAAACCGCAGGTGATAAATGCCGCTTCTTAGCAGAAGCCTTACGCGGGGCAGACCCAGCAAGATGTTTTTCAATGCTGGCCACCCGTGCAGCTAAATCAGGTTGAGACTCCCCGCTATTATGCCCCTCGGTGGGGGTCAGATGTAAGCGTGGGGGAGTAGGCGAAGCCAGAGGGGGTGCAGCACCAGTAACAGGCAACCCAGGCTGCAGTGCAAGTACCTGCTGGGCGCAGGGTACACACACCCTGACATCATCACTTATAGGGTATACTTCACACACAACACATAGCCGGGCTTGTCCCGAAGGAACCCCAGGCCCATTATCCCCAGAAGCCTCCATATGGTGATTATAGTGGCACAATAGACCAATATACGGTTAACGCTAATGATAGCAACCCGGGATGCACCAAGAGCCCACTCGGGATGTGGGAGATATAATAGTAATAGCCCAAAAATAAAAGGGGGAGGACCGGGAGAAACCACAATGAGGTCTACCCGCCTGAAAGACATAAGAAACATCCCCGTAAGAAATACAGTAAAAAATGTACATATATATATATAACAATCCACCCCGCAGGGGCACTCACGGTAGGAAACAGCAGACACGCAGCACGAGGGAGGTAAAAATGGTGTCCGCATATACCTCGAGGGGCGGGCCATTAGAGAGGTGATGCGGAAAACGTCAACCGCAGAGACCGCCCCCCCCCGAAGAGCGCGAATCACGCCCACATGATCCCGCCGTCCGCGGAGCGCTGTACAAACGAGCGGCGGCGGCGGCTGCAAGGAAAAACACATTAAGCAAGACATGCATGGATACAACAAAATAAATTCTGCCACAAGCAAGTGAACATTCAGGCTGCTTGACATACCGCACACACGCCCCCCCCCCCCCCCCAAGAACTCCCCAGGGAGAACGAAGGAAGGGGGGTACTCAGTGAAACAAAATGAGAGGAGGGGGCAGATACCTAAGGGGGGTAGGGATTAAAGGGAAACCCCGGGAGCGGGAGGGGGCATCCCACAAGGCTCACCACAGGCCTATACTGCCTACCCTGTCAAAGCAGGGACTGCGGTCGGAGCAGCGCTCCTCAAGCACCTAACCCGGGTGCTGTCCTACCTTCACCCGAACCAGTCAGCCAAGGCAGGGAGGCAGTGGGTCCAGAACGGGTGGTACTAGTCCTGCAGGGCCGCAGGCTGGTAAGCCCCGCTTGCCTGCGTATATAGAGAGCCATCTTCTATCTTCGCAGTCCAGACTGCAGATTAAAAATGGGGAATTTGTGGGAGGTCCCTGACTTATATAGGGCCGGGAGGAGCCACAAGCTGTTTTCTGCAGTCCAGCGCCATCTTTTGGATGTATTACCCATGTGTAAGGAATATTCTGGAACAGGAATACAACATTTTACAAAAAGAGTAGTAGATGCTTGAAACACACTTCCAGCAGAGGTAGTTGAAAAATCGACAGTCACTGAATTTAAAAATGCCTGGGATAAGCACACATCTATCCCAAGATAAATAGTACATACAGTATATACAAAAGAGCAGACTAGATTAACCGTATGGTCTCCTTCTGCTGTCAACCTTCCATGTTTCTAGAACAAGTAAAGAGAACCTTAACCCGGTCATAAAATGTCTTTTTAAATGTCTACAGATCTCAACATTTACAACGTCTTTTGAGTACTAATATAATTTTTATGACGTGAACAACATCCAACAACCATCTATTGCTTATGTTGGCCTATGTCTCTACCCAAGTGCACGCACATTCTCAAAAGATCAACGTCACCAGTCAAAGACGCATAACATACATCTATGAATGTGCGCTGGCCGAGCGATGCTGAATGTCTGGGGCATATGGAAAACATATGGCGTGTGTTTAGAAGGAGAAGACGCGGCTTGCTGCATAAAGGAATCCCGCAGTCTGGCGTTTTACTGTTGGAAAGAGGAAGGAGGAACGCGTATGTGACGATCGCACAAGTTTATCAGGCTTCTGAGTGTAGATCTGATTAAATCAGCCAAGCCCAACAAATGTGTGCCACTGTAATGATAGACGTTGTCTCATCAGGGGAACGTTTAAACAGATGTCACCAGGTACCTCAGCGTACCCAAAAATATAAAACAAAATCAACCTGAATAATACAATCTGATTGAATGGATCTGTGACACGACTACCACTGGAATAAGACTGGAATAAGACCAAGCAGTGGATTTGAACAGGCAATCCAGAAACCGGTGAAGTCTCCTTCCATCCCAAGTTCTGTGCCCCAAAACAGCGTGCATTCCTTTTTTTTACCTCAGCCTTTCCCCAATATCCATAAAACACCAGGAAAAAATAACAGGAAGTAGTATTTTGGTGAATGGTAGCTTTATGCTAATTAAGTCAAGTGGACCAACGGTCAAAAATGAATTAAATGAGACCAATACAACAAACAGTGCTCATATACATTCCTACCCGGGGCAATTTAGATGAGAAACACATGAGAAATAATTTACCTTTTTCTAACGTCTACTGGGGTAAATTTTAAAAACAAGATAGCGGCTCATGAGTTTGCAGACCACCTGCAAACAGGAAGTCGTGTTGAGCTTCCTGTTACTGTGCATTTCAGTTATGTCAGTTGGGGGAAAAACTCCAAAATGGCCGCTACCTTCCTTTTCCAACTGTGCCTGGCTGTTGGTCTGGTTTAAGTTACAAGCAAACTGTCACATAATGGCAGTTAAGTTAAAGTGCTCCCCACTGCTGAGCTGTGTGTATTCTAACTGATTGTATCATCACTGGGGGTGAGACTGCTTAGCCAGGGAGCAATATGGCCAACTGCATCCAGTTTGTCTTGTGATGAATATTGGGTAAAGACTGAGGTAAAAATAAAGAAACACGGGCTGTTTTGGGGCACTGGTAGGGTTGCTATCTGGCTATTTTTTTACTTTACTGGCCACTGGCCTGACGGTTGCTGTATTTGTTTTCTTACTGGTAATTTTAATTTAGGGTTTACTTTTCCCATTCTCAATTGCCAGTAAAAAAACAATACCAGCACCACCAGGCCAGTGGCCAGTAAAAATCAGGTGGCAACCCTAGGCACTGGGCTGGGGATAGAAGGTGACTACATATACTTCCCCATTCTGGTGTAAGGCTCTTACCGCCTCGCCGTCCCCGGTCCCGCAGTACGTCTTCAGGCGGCCCGCTGCCGCCTCCGGTCCGGCGGTCTCCTTGTGTGGTTGCCTCTCGGCGCTGCTGTGGGGTCCGGGGTTCGGCGGCGGCGGGGTGTGCTGGTGGCCACGCTGCGGCCCGCTCAGTGCGGCTGGGCGGCCCCGCCAGGCTGTCCGCCGATGCGGCTCTTCCTCCCTCTGGCGGGGGCGCGCGCGAGCACATCTTGTTTATGCCTCCTGGCGGCGCTTCCCCCAGCGCGTCCGCCGGAGGCGGATTTAAAGTGACCAATCCTCTGCATCCTGGTGGGAGTCGGGCCCAGGGACTGGACGGCCTGTCTGGCCTGGGCAGTCCAGTTCCTGGGACCGCTCCCGTTTTTTAAAGTTGCACCAATCATTCCCATTCCCTCCTTTTGTTCCCTTTCCTACTGGCCAGTACTCCCTTTATATTCAGGCTGCTCCATTTTCCCAGTGCCCGTTATAGCCTCTGGGTTGTTGGGAGCGTGATAGACTGACCTATATCGTTTATACTCGGCTTGTTACTTCTGACCATCCTTGCTTGCTGCCTGCCCTGACCTTTTGCCTGCCTGACCTCGATTTTTGCCTGACCCTTCTGATACCTTGCCCCGTGACCTTCTGGATTGACCTCGGCTTGTTTTGACTCCTCTTTGTTACCTCCACTGGATACTTCGCTTCGTGATCTCCTGGTTTGACCTCGGCTAGTTTTTTGGACATCCGCCTCCTAGCATCCTCATTTGGGACTCCCTGCTGTTCATCAGTCTCCACCTTCAGCTGGTAATCTTTGCGCCCATTAAGTCCTGGGGGTAACCGAGTCTGGAGAGGCATTATCCGCGTCTCCTGCGAGCGGGGACTTGTCTATAGGCAGAAGAGGCGGTGGAGATTGGGGATTATCAGTTTAAGACAGAAAGGTGTCCGGCACAGTCCTTACATCCGGTTGCCAATAGCCACAAATTGCAGGTAGTAAACATTTCTTCCATAAAACACACATATGCTAACATGAAAACATATTTGCTACATAAGCTCAGCTAAATAAGTCAGCCTTAAAGTGGACCAACACCCAGGATTTTCACTATCCTGGGTGTTGGTCCACTTCCGCGGGGCACCCCGATCGGGGTGTGTGAAACCCGCTGTGTGAAACCCCCCAGAAAGCCCCAAAAAACTCACCTCACCGCCGACGGACAAGCTGAGGCCGCTGGGGGCCGCCTCTAGTGCGTTCCTGCGCGCCCTGCTAGAGGGACGCGCAAGAGGCGGCGGCCCGCGCATATGCCGTTGGAACGGGGAGAAGGTAAGGTTTGTGGGCGTCCGGGAGGGTTTCACACAGCGGGGCATCCCGATTTCGGATGCCCCATGCGGAGGGAGCTGATCGGCCCGGGAATCTTATAGATTCCCAGGCCGATCAGCAGTGGGTGTTGGTCCACTTTAAAGCGGACCATCACCCTGAATAATAGCATATATTTTATGTTTCCCACACCCTGTACATACAGATTACTGCATGCTATGAGCCTTTAAACATCCAAGATGGCAGCTCATGGACCATCAGGCAGCCTGCAAACAGGAAGTGTCTTCTGACTGTCGCTCTGCATTCTGGGATTGCTGTCCTTTCCCTGACCCCAGCTCTGCTGTCTGTGCAAAGCACAGCTATAACCCCGCCCCCTGCACTTTATCCTGCTCTCCTCTCCTCAGTATGTGTGATACTTCTGAGTCAAGATGGTGGTGCCCGTATCCTAGAGTCCTGAACAAAGTTGCAGTCCAGTGGGGGAAAGAATAATAAGTAAGTGACTAAAAACTTAAAATATATACATTCTATGCTGGGGAATAGTTTTTAAGGGTTTGGGCTTTTCATTAAATCATGCTGAAGGTCCGGTTTAAGGAGTGTGCATATAGCTTTGTAATGGATATAGAAAGGATTACATTAATGCTTACCCAGCCTCACAGCCCTGACCTTCATGACATTACAGTGCAAATACACAATACTTCAGACTGGCACTAATCTCTTCATGGGCAGAGAAGTCATCAAAACAAATCATGTGAATAAACATATTCTGCTTACAAAAGTGAAGCACCCAAGTGATCTGATCTGCTTACAACAGATAGCCTCCTCCAGGGGAGCACCCAGGGGTCTGATCTGCTTACTACAGATAGCCTCCTCCAAGGGAGCACCCAGGGGTCTGATCTGCTTACAACAGATAGCCTCCTCCAAGGGAGCACCCAGGGGTCTGGTATGCTTACAACAGATAGCCTCCTCCAGGGGAGCACCCAGGGGTCTGATCTGCTTACAACAGATAGCCTCCTCCAGGGGAGCACCCAGGGGTCTGGTATGTTTAAAACAGATAGCCTCTTCCAGGGGAGCACCCAGGGGTCTGGTATGCTTACAACAGATAGCCTCCTCCAAGGGAGCACCCAGGGGTCTGGTATGCTTACAACAGATAGCCTCCTCCAGGGGAGCACCCAGGGGTCTGATCTGCTTACAACAGATAGCCTCCTCCAGGGGAGCACCCAGGGGTCTGGTATGTTTAAAACAGATAGCCTCTTCCAGGGGAGCACCCAGGGGTCTGGTATGCTTAAAACAGATAGCCTCCTCCAGGGGAGCACCCAGGGGTCTGATCTGCTTACTACAGATAGCCTCCTCCAAGGGAGCACCCAGGGGTCTGATCTGCTTACAACAGATAGCCTCCTCCAAGGGAGCACCCAGGGGTCTGGTATGCTTACAACAGATAGCCTCCTCCAGGGGAGCACCCAGGGGTCTGATCTGCTTACAACAGATAGCCTCCTCCAGGGGAGCACCCAGGGGTCTGGTATGTTTAAAACAGATAGCCTCTTCCAGGGGAGCACCCAGGGGTCTGGTATGCTTACAACAGATAGCCTCCTCCAAGGGAGCACCCAGGGGTCTGGTCTGCTTACAACAGATAGCCTCCTCCAGGGGAGCACCCAGGGGTCTGATCTGCTTACAACAGATAGCCTCCTCCAGGGGAGCACCCAGGGGTCTGGTATGTTTAAAACAGATAGCCTCTTCCAGGGGAGCACCCAGGGGTCTGGTATGCTTACAACAGATAGCCTCCTCCAGGGGAGCACCCAGGGGTCTGATCTGCTTACAACAGATAGCCTCCTCCAGGGGAGCACCCAGGGGTCTGGTATGCTTACAACAGATAGCCTCCTCCAGGGGAGCACCCAGGGGTCTGGTATGTTTAAAACAGATAGCCTCTTCCAGGGGAGCACCCAGGGGTCTGGTATGCTTACAACAGATAGCCTCCTCCAGGGGAGCACCCAGGGGTCTGGTATGCTTACAACAGATAGCCTCCTCCAGGGGAGCACCCAGGGGTCTGATCTGCTTACAACAGATAGCCTCCTCCAGGGGAGCACCCAGGGGTCTGGTATGTTTAAAACAGATAGCCTCTTCCAGGGGAGCACCCAGGGGTCTGGTATGCTTAAAACAGATAGCCTCCTCCAGGGGAGCACCCAGGGGTCTGGTATGCTTAAAACAGATAGCCTCTTCCAGGGGAGCACCCAGGGGTCTGATCTGCTTACAACAGATAGCCTCCTCCAGGGGAGCACCCAGGGGTCTGGTATGTTTAAAACAGATAGCCTCTTCCAGGGGAGCACCCAGGGGTCTGATCTGCTTACAACAGATAGCCTCCTCCAGGGGAGCACCCAGGGGTCTGGTATGTTTAAAACAGATAGCCTCTTCCAGGGGAGCACCCAGGGGTCTGGTCTGCTTAAAACAGATAGCCTCTTCCAGGGGAGCACCCAAGGGTCTGGTATGTTTAAAACAGATAGCCTCTTCCAGGGGAGCACCTAGGGGTCTGGTCTGCTTACAACAGATAGCCTCTTCCAGGGGAGAACCTAAGTGGTCTGGTCTGCTTGCAGCAGATAGCCTCTTCCAGGGGAGCACCCAAGTGGTCTGGTCTGCTTACAACAAATAGCTACTTCCAGGGAAGCTCCCAGGGGTCTGATCTGCTTGCAACAGACAGCCTCTTCCAGGGAAGCACCCAGGGGTCTGGTCTGCTTACAACAGATAGCCTCTTCCAGGGGAGCTCCCAGGGGTCTGGTCTCCTTGCAACAGAAAGCCTCTTCCAGGGGAGCACCCATGGGTCTGGTCTGCTTACAACAGATAGCCTCTTCCAGGGGAGCACCCAGGGGTCTGGTCTCCTTGCAACAGATAGCCTCTTCCAGGGGAGCACCCATGGGTCTGGTCTGTTTACAACAGATAGCCTCTTCCAGGGGAGCTCCCAGGGGTCTGGTCTCCTTGCAACAGAAAGCCTCTTCCAGGGGAGCACCCATGGGTCTGGTCTGCTTACAACAGATAGCCTCTTCCAGGGGAGCACCCATGGGTCTGGTCCCCTCCCCAGAGCTGGTGGGGCACGGCAGTTTTGATGCACTCAAGTGCAGCATGGCCACTGTTTACATTGCTTAATGTCAATGAGCAGTAGGTAACAAATGAGAGCAGTCATAAGTTCTCAGGAAGAATTCAGGAATCTGTGGTTTATGTGCATGTGCAGATAGGAGTGCTTAGCAGCATGATGTACGCAGACGCAAACCACTGCGCTGAACAGGACCTTCACCTGGGGCACCTCCTGTTTTATCAGCTGACTGTGACAATCCCTGTGTTATCAGCTGACTGGGACACTTCCTGTGATATCAGCTGACTGGGACACTTCCTGTGATATCAGCTGACTGGGACCTTCAGTTTCTTCCTGTATAAAATTGCCGCTGGGACACTTCCTCTTTGCTGTGTTATTGGCTTCCTTGTTCCTGAGACCTGAGTTTCCAGTGCTACCCTGTGATCTGCTTACCTGTTGTGACCTGGATTGAACTGACTATGCTTCTGATCCGCCTGTACCGACCCCCGCTTACATTGGCTCTGATACCTCACTTGTGACCTCGACCTTGGCGTGAACCTCGACTTGTGGCTTCCTTTCTCTTGGGGAACGAACCTGGTTGTGTCTGCAGCACAGTGTGACCCACCTTGCGGTGGGCAACGGTGAGAACGAGGCCTGTCAGTAGACTTCCCTCGGAGGAGGACTGTTGCTGGCAGCCCCGACAGAAAAATAGGCAGGGGATGGGGCACAGGAGCCGCAGGTTCATGGCTCTCAGGACACATATCAGGGGGAGGAGGAGCTGACAAGGAGATGTGGGGTTTGGGTGTTCAGCCACAACAAGTTCAGTAGCGGCTTAGGAGCACACAGGAGGCCATGTGAAAACCCATTGATGTTCATGAAGCAGTCACAGCCTTATGTTCTCCACTCCAGCAACAGGGGAAGGCCGAAGCCCTGCCACTAGTGGACCCTGCCCCATATAAAATACCTGGGTGCTTCACTGGCCTCTTTAGAATTAATGGATTCCTAACTTTTGGGTCAGGGCAAACGTTGCCAGGTTCATGAGATACAGATCCATAGAAATTAATTCGGTGGCAGCTTATTAATAAAGCAGAGCCTACAAATTACACAAAGCCAGTACTAGTAAATATCTTACTATAAAAAAACTCCCACAATGATGCTTAAGCCACAATTACCCCAGAGGGAAGATCATTATAGATTACATGTTAATAATGACACGGTTGAGGATTATATTCTTGCCATGTAAAGCAGCTTCTCTCTCGGTGTAACAGTCAAGGCTTTGCGTTACAGTGGTAACCTGAGGACACGTAAAAGATTAAATGAGGACAGGGGCTGAAACTTTGCAAAATCCAATCAGAGTACCAAAGAGAAGCACTTTCATCAGCAAAATGGCTAAAAGAAGGGTTGTAATTTAACCGCTTGATCATTACCTGATACAGAGCAGAGTGTACAATCAAATGCTCAGATGACTAAAACCAAAATCATTTATTCTACAAATGTGATTTTATAAAATTAGCCATCGATCTGATTGCTTGCTTTCTGATAAGATATCCCCATACGACACACAATATATCAAAACACTATAGCATAAGGCTCCTTTCACACTGTGCACTATTGTGAGATGGGCTGTGCCTCCTATGTGGTGGCATGCCGGCACTATAGACCTCCCTGCACCATAGCAGCGGCACCTGGAGAACATCACAATGGAGGAGTGCGAGACCTGGCATCAGAGGTGGTGGTGAGGCTTGCCACTGAAGATGGCGTCAAGACCTGTAACTGGAGGCAACGATGAAATCCAGTATCAGACCTGGAATTGGAGGTGACGGTGACACCTGGCATTGAGGGTGGCATTGAAGGAGGCATTAAGACCTGGAATTAGAGGCAGCAGTAAGACCCAGCAGTAGAAGCAACAGCGAGACCCAGCATTGGAGGCAGTGGTGAGACCTGGAATTGGAGGCACTCGTAAGACCCGGAATTGGAGGCAGCGATGACACCCAGCATTGGAAATGGTTGTGAGACTTGGCATTGAAGGCGGTGTTAAGACCTGAAATTGTGGGTAGAGAAGCAGCATTGAAATTGCCGTTTAGACCTGGAATTGGAGGTGACAGTGGGACCCGGCATTGTAAACAGCAGTGAGACCTAGCATTGGAGGATGCAAAGAGCCCTGCAGTTGGAAGAAGCAGTGAGACTCAGCATTGGAAACAGCAGTAAGACCTAGCATTGGAGGCTGCAGCAAGACCTGGAATTGGAGGTGACGTTGAGACTCCGCATAGGAGGTGCCGGTGAGACCTGGAATTGGAGGTGACAGTGGGACCCGGCATTGGAAACAGCAGTGAGACCTAGCATTGGAGGCTGCAGCAAGACCTGGAATTGGAGGCGACGTTGAGACTCCGCATAGGAGGTGCCGGTGAGACCTGGAATTGGAGGTGGTGGCTAGGCCCAGCATCGGAAGGGGGCTTCAGCTGAGACCAGACTGTAGAAGTGAGTATCTGCACTGCAACAGGAACACAGGTAAAGGGCAATACATGTGCTTTGCATGCAGTGCCCATGGGTATCTATGGGATGCGTTGAGGTCCAAAACACTGGCATCATTTCCCATAATGAACCAAAATGCAGCCCAAAGATGTGGAGGAGCCCACTGATTTCCACAGGCACAATTGCTTAGAGATGAGAATTGTTGGGATATTTCCTATATTCTGTTATACAGACATTGCAGTTCCTGTGTGTCTGTGTGAGACTGGGATTGCTCCAAGTGCCTGTGAAAAAAGGGGGAGTGCCTCTTTTTTGTCCATGTAATTAAAACTACTGAGCAGCATGAAAGAGGGTTCATTTCAGGTAGTGATGCAGCTGGAAAAAGACAGACAAGCAGTGGCAAGAGCAACCGTTCCCCTGCATTACTGGTGTGTTCCACACAATCTGATGCAGGAGGGGCTGGTAATACAGTAGGTCCACACCTCAAAGAAAGAAAAAAGTGGTCATGAATAAATAATATTCAGAAGATGGGCTACAGACAAGGGACACCAGGGTGAACCATTGGCATGGCAAGTGAGCAAACAATGATTTGTTTTTACACTTAGCCTGGATAATCTCTTTTAAAGCGGACCTTCACTCTGAATATGTTTCCCACACCCTGTACATACAGATTGCTCACATTAAAAATCATCCTACCTACATCTATTGCATGTTATGAGCCTTTAAACATCCAAGATGGCGGCTCATGGAACATCAGGCAGCCTGCAAACAGGAAGTGCCTTCTGACTGTGCTGCCCTGCATTCTGGGATTGCTGACCTTTTCCTGACCCCAGCTCTGCTCTGTCTGAGCAAAGCACAGCTATTACCTGCCCCCCCCTGTAATTTATCCCACTCTCCTCTCCAGTTAGTGTGATGCTTCTGAGTCAAGATGGCGCCGCCCAGTGGGGGGAAAGAATAATAAGTGACTAAAAACTTAAAATATATTAATTTTAGATGCTTGGGAATCGTTTTTGGGCTTTTCAATAAATCATGGTGAAGGTCCGGTTTAAGTCGTGAAGTGGAACAAAGCAACATCTAAAAGATTCCAAGACCGGACGCTGCCTTTTCCCTGGGGCATCCCGAATCAGCTGTGCAAAACCCCCTATTCGCCCATATAAACGCACCTTTCCAGGCTCCAATGGTGCATGCGCGGGATCTTGTCCAATGAGAGTTCCCTGCTGGGACTATGTCATTTAGCAGATGGCTCTCATTGTTTTTTGATTTCAATGACAGCTGCCTGCTGAATGATGTAGCCACAGCAGGCGGCGCTCATTGGAATAGAGCTTTTATGAGTGAACAAGGGTATTTCACACAGTGGGGCATTCCAGTTAGGGATGCCCCAAGGCAGAGAACAAATCCCAGGTTTTGTTCCTCTTCAAGGTTGATAAAAAGGGCCATGTTCCCGAGGCCAATCTCAGAACAATCAAGCCGCAATGTGGACGATGCCGACAATGTCATTAGGAACTAAAAGAAGCTGTTAATGGACGCTAATATTTTTCTGGATTTCCATCCTGCTTATTCGCACTTTGTTTAATTGCCGGCACGTTGTGGTCCGAAAATGGTTAAATCAATAATGCCAAGATTCCAATCTAAGCCCTTAATATCCTCATTTAAATGCTTGTTACCAAGCAACTTGCAGCAGCTTGTCAGCGATGGATCTGCCGCTGGACGCCGTTCGAGAGGCTGCTCTGACCGCCCTGGAAATACAGCGTAATAAATCTTCAGCGCAAGGAAATGTCGGACGCATTACATCTTTACTTTTCTTACAGGAGGGGGAGGATCGATTTCATGTCACACTGATTTTTTCCCAGTTTTATTGGTTACAAATATTAAAAAAGGAGCAATACTGAGATAGAGAGAGCATGTCGGACTCTAGTAAAAAAAAATACATACTTCAATATACTTAGGGGTCTTATCTGAGCTCTGTACTGGTGTAATACATAGAGAAGACGTCATAATGAATAAGAAGATTTTATAAAAGAAGGCCATGCACTTTGACTTCCTTGGTTGGCACTTGCAGGGGCACGCAGCCAAAAGACGCTTGTGCGTATTGCATGACCAGAGTTTAAAGGGATACAGAAGGCAAAGGCAGTTGTTAGTCGGGCTACGTTTGGCACTGTCCTAAACTGTCTTCCATTTTTTAATTGAAGTAGAAAGTTACAGTTTCACCATATGAATTATCGTTTGAAATATTTGGGCTTGTCTCTTGGCTTTGTGAAGCATAATGGGCGGGTCTGTAAGACAGACATTCTCATCACCCCGGCTGTTCTTCTTCTCTCTCAGTGTCCACAGTCTGATGATGTGGAGCTTTAGACCACCAGCTTAGCCCTATAATTGGTGGTCTATGGCAATGTAATTCAGGGGGTGTGCCACTACTCTTTGCTTTGTTTCTACTTTCAGAAGCAGCTGTGTTCTGACAGGAAGGGAGAAGGCAGCCATGATGAGGTGATCTGCTGAATGATAGTTTATGCACTTTGATTTAAAGAGGGACCAATGTCTTTTAGACTCCAGGGAGTCCTCCATCCTTAGGGTATCCTGAATTTGGGGTGCCCTACTGTGTGCAACCCCGATATGCTCACCTCACCAGCAATCCCATGGCCGCAACATCATTCACCTCTGAGGAGCATAACCGCGCAAGGCAGACACAGCAGCTCACTCTCCATTCTGCTTTAAAGTGGACCAAAACCCACGCAGATCGGCCCGAGAAACTATAACATTCCAGGGCTGATCGATCCCCTCCCCTGGGGCATCCAAAATCGGGATGCTCCGCTGTGTGAAACCCCACAGGTCACCCCATACACTTACCTTGTTTACCGGACCATCGTCGCATGCGCAAGCCACGGCTGCATCCCCGCTGTCCCTCTAGCAGGGTACGTGTCCACGCCAGGCATTTGTCAATGGGCAGCGCAGGCACGCTCCTTGTTAGAGGGAAGCTGAGGATGCGTCCATCAGCACGCTCGGAAGCCGCTCGTCTTAGACGACGTGATGTCAGGGGATCCGAGCGCAGTGATTAGACGAGCGGCCACGCATGCGGTGTAGGACCGGGAAAAGGTGCGTTCTGCAGGGTTTCACACAGCGGGACACCCCCTGGTCCTGCAAGGACGAAAACCCTGGATAGTCAAAAACCTGGGTTTTGGTCCACTTTAATACGCAAGACGCGCGGGCTGGGATCCAGCAATAAGGGCAGTGGCTGATCACCTAACTAGCAAAATCAGCTGCAGGGGAGCTGCTGCACCCAGCACTCACACTTTGCAGCAATAATAGAATGAATGAAAGAATGTTTCACCATCTCCTGATGGTGACCAGTCCTGGTTACTGGGCACAATCCTTACACCCTGCATAGGATGAGAGGAGGTGTGTCACATGACCAGCATGTGAGGTGGACCTCCAAGGGTAAAGGGGCCCCGGAACCTCTCTGTGTAAGCCCAGAGCTGATGCCTAACCTGGCTGCTTGATTTTTGCCAAAGACGCCGATCTGCTCGCCTGTTACAGTGGAAGGATTCTGGGACTTGTAATCAGTAGCTTTTACTGAAGGCCAGGGAAACCACTTCCACATTAGCAACACAGAGCCACAGGAATAAAAAACATTGGAACCAGCATGCAGATAGGTAAATCACAGGTCTGGGGGCACACAGGTTTATTT
Source organism: Gastrophryne carolinensis (assembly GCA_027917425.1). Taxonomy (NCBI): domain Eukaryota; kingdom Metazoa; phylum Chordata; class Amphibia; order Anura; family Microhylidae; genus Gastrophryne; species Gastrophryne carolinensis. Next base: position 52,681,734 of record CM051239.1, read on the forward strand.
TACATTCTAAAGGAGGAAAACAAAAAGGCAGAACACAAAAACCTGAAAGAGGGGGCGTTTTACTTAAAGCTGAACAAAAACAGAGATTTTCACTTTCCCAGGTTTTGTTCTGCATCCCCCGGGGCATCCCGATTTGGGATACCTTGCTGTATGAAACCCCCCAGATCAGCATGTGCAGACTCACCTCTTCTCAGTCCAACAGCGCCTGTGCAGGCTCTCGTCCAATCAGAGCTGCTCGTTGAAGTGACGCAATTCAGCGAGCAGCTCAAATTAGTGCGACTGGGGAGTGAGAGTGTCCGCATCTCCTGTTGCCATGCGCTGGTGCCCCAGCCTACATGAACGGCTGGGACAGGAGCGCCCTCCATATTCACAACAGTCGCCGCCTTACCTAATTACTTCAGTGTAGGTGGGGACTCTGATTGGACAAGGACCCGCGAAGGCACCGCTGGAACGGAGAAAGACAAGTGATTATGGCGCCCTGGGGGGTTTCATACAGCGGGGTATCCAAATTCGGGATGCCTCAGGGGAATTATTCTTTTAGATTCCAGGGCCAGGCCAGGTGGGTTTGTTCCACTTACAAGTGGACCAAAATCCAGAATTTTGACTATCCTGGGTTTTGGTCCTTACCCCCCATCGGGGTGCCCCACTGTGTGTAGCCCCCCAGATTGCCGAGTGCAACTCACATCTTCCCGGTCCTACGACCGCTCGTCCAATCAGTGCGATCAGAGCCACTGACGTCACACCGTCTAAGCCAGCATCTAAGACCAACTGCTCCGAGCGCGCTGGCACCTGCAAGAGCAAAATATTATGCTATTGTGTTACTACCCTGTTTCCCTGAAAAATAATCCCTAGTAACATGTTTTGCTAATGCATGAAATATAAGCCGGTCCATAAATACCTGGGACCTCCCACACATTCCCCAGTATAGGAAAGCAGTAAGGGGACCAGGAAGAGCCAATACAAAAACATCAACAATAAAAGGTTCACCATATAAAGGATCCAGAATACACAAAAAGGGCGGGATGAAGCTGGGTGTGTGACATACTTATAATACCCATTTTACAGGTGAGTAATCACAAAATGGCATTATTCCAAGTATGTCACACACCCCAATATTCATGACATATGGGGCATCCAATAGCAGTGTCCAACAAGGGTGGGGATCCCAACAAGGCAATAATGCACAATTTTAAACCACTGCAGCTTGCAGAACCTTGCGGCCAAAAACAGCATCCGCTGAGGCCCGCACATCAACCTTATAAAAAACTTGGAAAAAGTATGAACAGAAGACCAAGTAGCAGCCTTACAAACTTGTTCAGAGGCCTGGTGCTGAAAAGCCCAGGATGCACCAACAGCACGAGTAGAATGAGCAGTGATCTGAAAAGGGGGGACCCTCCCCTTGGCAGTATAGGCCCCAACAATGGCCTGACATATCCATTTACTAATGGAAGACTTGGCAGGCGCCAAACCTTTCCGGGGCCCGGAGGGCACCACGAACAAGGCGTCCGTCTTACGAAAGGAGAAGTAGCCACCAAATAGCACTTCACACAACGAACCACATCCAAAGAGTGCAGGACCCTCTCCTTTTCATTGCTAGGCTTAGGACACAAGGAAGGGAGAACCACATCCTAATTGAGATGGAAGGCAGAGACCACCTTAGGAAGGAAGTCTGTCTTAAAGCGAAAGACCACCTTGTCCTGGTGTCTCTCAAAGTAAGGGGCCTGAATAGACAGAGCCGCCAACTCAGAGACACGCCGAACAGAGGTAACAGCCACCAAAAAGGCAATCTTTTGTGTAAGCATAGAAAGTGCAACATCCTGCACCGGCTCAAAAGGAGGCCCCTGAAGGGCCGACAGAACCAAATTCAAATACCAAACAGGCAACAAAGGCTTTCGAGGGGGCCACACATGTGTGACCCCCTGGAAAAAAGTTTTAAAGCGGACCTTCACTCTGAATAAGAGTCTATCTTATATGTTTCCCACACCCTGTACATACAGATTGTCCACATTAAAAATCATCCTACCTGCATCTACTGCATGTTATGAGCCTTTAAACATCCAAGATGGCGGCTTATGGAAGCCGCCATTTTATCAGGCAGCCTGCAAACAGGAAGTGCCTCCTGACTGTGCTGCTCTGCATTATGGGACTGCTGACTTTTACCTGACCCCAGCTCTGCTCTGTCTGAGCAAAGCACAGCTATAACCCGCCCCCTGTACCTTCGACTGAGGTAGGAACACCCTGGTCTGAATGGTATCCAGATTCATGCCCAGAAATGCAATCTCCCTTGACGGGGAGAGAGAAGACTTGGGATGGTTGATCACCCAGCCGAACCTCTCCAGCGTTGACACCACCGTCCTGGTGTCTAGCTCCGCCTGTCTGAGAGAGGATGCCGTAATGAGAAGGTCGTCCAGGTACGGCACAATACGAATGCCCTGGGCTCTGAGAAGGGCCATTATACCCGCCAGCACCTTGGTGAACACTCTTGGTGCCGAGGTCAGCCCGAACGGGAGGGCCACGAACTGAAAATGCCGATCTCCCACCACAAACCTGAGAAATCTCTGGTGTCCTGGGAAGATCGGCACATGGAGGTAAGCATCCTTGATGTCTATGGATGTCATGAAGTCCCCCTGACGAAGAGAAAGGATGGCTGAGCGCAAAGTCTCCATGCGGAACAGGCTCTGATGAACCTGTTGAGAAGCTTCAAATCCAGAATGGGTCTTATGGATCCATCCTTTTTGGGTACCGTGAAGAGGTTGGAATAAAAGCCCCGGCATCTCTCTGATAAAGGCACCGGGCATATGACTTCCATGTCCAGAAGATTTTGCACTGCCAACAGGAGCCCCTGCGCAGCCCGGGGGTCCGAGGGGACCCGAGATCTGAGGAATCTGGGAGGAGGCCGGTACTCGAACTCCAGTTTGTACCCGGAAGAGACCACTTTCAAGATCCACTTGTCTGTGACCTCCCGGGCCCAGACCTGGAAGAAGCGCTGCAGCCGTCCCCCCACCCGCAAGGGTGAGGGCGCCCCCTCATTGCTGAGCTGGCTTGGCAGCGGGCTTGGGCTTGGAACCCCAGACAGGTCCTGGACGGGCCCGTCCTCTGCCTCTGCTCCAGGAATCACCTCTGAAGGTAGAGAAGGCAGCTCCTCTGCCTGCTCTGGCACCGCAAAAGGAAGGCTTAAAGGAGCCTGCCCCCCGAAAGGAGCGACGCTGCTTCTTGCGTTGTGGTAGCTTTCCTCCTTACCCAGAAAGGGTAGCCCTGTAAGTGACTTCTTAGCCGCAATGTCAGCCGCCCACTGGCGCAACCAGACTGATCGGCGTATAGCCAAAAGCAACGCTGAGGTTCTGCTACACATGCATACAGTGTCAACCAAGGCTGATAAGACAAAGGTCATTAACAATTCACACCGCGAAAGTGCTGCAAATTCATCACTGGCCGGGTCAAGCTGGAACCACTCAACAGGCCCCTAATCACAGACCTGGTAGCCACAGCCGTGAGCGCTGAAGCACAAACAGGCCACAAGGCCGAACCTACTCTGGCAAAGGCATGACATGCCATTTGATCAATATGCCGGTCCTCACCATCCTTTAGCTTGGTGGCGTCTGGAGAGTGCACAACAGATGTGTTGGACAATCCCAGAACAGGCGCATCGACTTCGGGAGGGGATGACCAGCGCTTCACCGCATCCACCGGAAAAGGATACTTCCTATCCCATCCCTGAGGACCACCGGGAAGCCGGCTAGGCCTTTCCCATTCTTTAAGAATCAGATTGTCAAAATGCTTCTGATTTGGGAACTCCAAACGAGGCTTAGAGATCCAAAAAAATTCCCCCTTCAGCGGAGGGGACTCGGAGGAGAAATAGCCAGCACCTCAAATAAATGGGCCAGAACCCTGGGGGTATCCACGGTATCCCCATGCTCCTGCCCAGCATCAGCAAACTGCTGATCCCCAGAGCCATCAGACTCATCAAACAATTCCCCCTCCTCAAGTGGGGAATAATCCGACCAGTCAAGGATATCACAATCATCAAAATCCAGAACCGGCGTGGCCGGTGATAAATGTCTCTTCTTAGTTGGGGCCTTTCTGGCCGCAGAGCTAGAAATCAGTCTCTCGATGTTGGCCAATCTAGCACATACATCAGATTGCGACTCCCCACTAATGACGGTGTCACTTGGGGTACGGATCAGGCGGGGTGGAGTAGGTGATGAGGCCGGCGGTGCGGACCCAGACGCCTGGGACCCCGACTGCCGCGTTATGGCCTGTTGAGCACATGGTATTCAAATCAGTACATTATCCCCCATAAGGGAAACCCCACAACCCACACACTGCCGGGATTGCCCCGAAGGGAGCCCGAGCCCGGTATCCTGGGGAGCCTCCATATGGTGATTTTTATGGTAGTCCCAAGAACCGAAGGGAATTACGCTAGAGAGCTACCCTGGATGCCCCTTAAGTCCGTTAGTGGGAGGATTTGTAATGCCCCAATTTAGCCAAGGGACCCTAGGACCGGGAGAACCCCCTTTTTTAAAGAAGCAGAGAGTCCTCCTGAAAGACAATAATAAAAGGGACCCCATAAGCAAGTAATACTCCAAACAGAAGCAATAATACATAATATATTGTCCATAACATATACATTATCATGTAATAGGCAACCATACACATCAGCAAACTATGTATGTGCAGTACGCACAATGATGGTTAATGGCCGCCACCGCGCTATATAAAATCGTGCTTAAGCATTAAGTGACCAACAGCAAAACAGCCCATAGGGCACTCACGGTCCACAAAATGGCGCCTCTCCTAGTCAGAGGTGGAGACCGAAAAGGGAGAAGAAGAAGGGCCAGCGCGGATCGCACGCCGTGCCTGGCCCCGCCCCCTCCCCATTACAACCAATCAATGCAGTTCACAGCCATGTCTGGGGACCACGAATGGCGCCTGAGAGAGAGAGAGGGGCGGGCCGCCGCCAGCGCATGAGCACCCGGTCCCGCCCCCCTCCCTGGACAGCAAAGGAGGGGAAGAAGCTCTCCCCACCGCATGTGGAGCCAGCCAGAAAGGCCAGCTCCCAGCGCGGCCACAGCCTAACAGTGAAAAACACCACACACACGCAGACACTCATAGTATAAAGGATAAAAACCTCAATGGAGAAGGCACAGGTCGCCCCCCTCCATTGCAGGAAACAAGGGAGTAATGTAAGGGAGGGATCCCCAACTACTGAAGTAGAACAGGGGAAAACGGACAGGGCATCCCAAACCAGGGTCACCAACCTGGTAGCCGCCTACCCCTTGTAATGGGGTCTCACGGAGGAGCGTGGCTCCTATCAATACACCTGCTAAGGTGAACCCTACCCTCACCTGGACCTACAGCCAAAGCTGGGAGGCATAAGGGGACTAAACATAACTATGTCGGGGCAGAAATAGGGACAAAGACGGCCAGGTGTGAACCTGGCTTACCTGCAAGGAGGAGACAGCCATCTTCTGACTTGCTCGCCGACTGCAGAGAAGAATACTGGGTAATGTGTGGGAGGTCCCAGGTATTTATGAACCGGGAGGGGCTCCTTTTTTTCCTGTCATCTCTGCAGAAGTTCGCCCTCTACTGGATATAACCCATATGTCATGAATATTGGAAGCGGGGTGTGTGACATACTTGGAATATAAGCCCTAGGTACAATCCATAATCCAGCTGTTGGGCTTCAGCAGTGGGTGGGAGCGGCTGTAAAGGAGGGTGAGGACACATCAAGTTAACACAGGTAAGCTTGTCTGTCTGATCTTGCTCTACCCCAGCCTGCCGCCACGTCGGGCACACGACCGAATCCCCCCCCCAGTTGCTGCCCGGCTCTGTGCACCAGAACTGCTGTACTGCCGCCACCATCTTGCCAGCTGGCTATAAGACATTCCCTGAAAATAAGCCCTGGTAACTATTTTTGGAGCAAAAATTAATATAATACCTGTCTTATTTTAAAGAGGACCAAAACCCAGGATAGTCCAAATCCTGTCCCCCGGGGCACCCTGATCGGGGATGGTCTGCTAGGTCGCCCGATCTCACTCACCCTTCTCCAGGGAGCACGACTTGGCCAGCCATTAACAAATGCCTGTTAGAGAGATAGTGGGGATGCGGCCGCAGCTCGCACATGCGCCGTTGGACCAGGAAGGTAAGTAAACGGGGTGACCTGGGGGGGTTTCACACAGCGGGGGGAGGGAATCGATCGGCCCGGGAATCTTATAGATTCATTCTCTATTGGATGACACAGAGAGCCGGCAGCTTCCTGAGCACAGTCACTGGGAAACCTTGTGACTGCAATGAGAATCCAGGGATCAGCAATATCATGGGGAACCTAATGGAGCCTAAAACTGATGGATGGCATTATATATTAAGGACATCATAGCCACTTCATTTACATCAGCAAGTCAAAGATACATTCCCTGGTCTTAAAATATCACCCCCTGATAGCCAAAAGTGTTCAATGGAAGCCGCTTAGAAACGTCATTGATTTCTGGGAAGGAGATGTTCTGTTTTATGAGATTACACGAAATGCCTAATGCTCGTAATCTAAATTATTTATCATCGATGACTTCATCATTCATTAAAAACAAAATAAAAAAAGCACTGTCAGTTTCTTAACCGATGCCTGATTTTTCTTACTAAAGGGGACCTGTGTGTCCCCAAAATGTCAACATTGCCTTTATTGCTGTATGATGGAGTAAAAGATTGATTATTGTATAAGAAATCCAGAGCCAGTGGATAATGTGGCCCCAGCCCCTAGGGATCCCGTTTCTGGGTGCATGACTGCTCAATACTTAAACCGGACCTTCAGTATCATTTAATGAAAAGCCCAAACCCTTAAAAAACTATACCCCAGCATCTAAAATTAAGTCACCTGCAATAGCAATTGTTGGAAATCCACCAGGAGGCCCCAGAGGTCACCTGCAGCAGCAATGGTTGGAAATCCACCAGGAGGCCTCCAGAAGACACCTGCAGTAGCAATGGTTGGAAATCCACCAGGAGGCCTCCAGAAGATACCTGCAGTAGCAATGGTTGGAAATCCACCAGGAGGCCTCCAGAAGTCACCTGCAGTAGCAATGGTTGGAAATCCACCAGGAGGCCTCCAGAAGTCACCTGCAGTAGCAATGGTTGGAAATCCACCAGGAGGCCTCCAAGAGTCACCTGCAGTAGCAATAGTTAGAAATCCACCAGGAGGCCCCAAGAAGCCACCTGCAGTAGCAATGGATGGAAATCCGCCAGGAGGCCTCCAGAAGTCACCTGCAGTAGCAATAGTTGGAAATCCACCAGGAGGCCTCCAGAAGTCACCTGCAGTAACAATGGATGGAAATCCACCAGGAGGCCCCCAGAAGCCACCTACAGTAGCAATGGTTGGAAATCCACCAGGAGGCCTCCAGAAGTCACCTGCAGTAGAAATGGTTAGAAATCCACCAGGAGGCCCCCAGAAGCCACCTGCAGTAGCAATGGATGGAAATCCGCCAGGAGTCCCCCAGAAGCCACCTGCAGTAGCAATGGATGGAAATCAGCCAGGAGGCTCCCAGAAGCCACCTGCTGTAGCAATGGATGGAAATCCGCCAGGAGGCCCCCAGAAGCCACCTGCAGTAGCAATGGTTGGAAATTCGCCAGGAGGCCTCCAAGTTGTCAGTGAAGACTAAAAGGCAACAGCGATGTAGAGGAGGGCAGAGAGTCAATAGAAGTGGTGATGAACAGGGAGGTTGTGAGGAGTGGCAAACATACACATACACTTTACCTGTGTTACCCAAAGACTACTATGGGTTGCACTGCAGTCACGTGTGACACTTCAATTAGTCTGTGCATTTTAAAGTGCGATTTGCACTATGGGTTTTAGTCCAGTTTGGAGTGCCCCGTTGTGTGAAACCCCAAAGAGCCGCAAGTTTACTCACCTCTCCTCAAGCCCAAGCTGCAGGAGCAGCCAATCATTCAAACAGCTTCTCCCCCTGAGAATATTAATATGCAGCTGGAGGAGCTGAATGGAATCCCCAGCCGCAGTTACAGCATCATGTGGCATCACTTCATCCCTTCGGCTGTGTGTGGCCACACACACTCATCCAGTTGCAACGGTCGGGGCTGCGCACAGCCGAGAAGGGAGACGAGTGATTGCGCTGTGGTCTCGGGCGAGGAAAGGTTACTGGGTGCCTTGGGGCATTCCCAGTTCGGGATGCCCCGGGGAGAGGGAGTATGCCAGCTTATAGACTCCAGGGTGGGTTTTAAACCACTTTAATGGGCACAATTTACTTTCTGCTTTCAAAGCCTTTCCACTCCAATACAATGCAAGCAGGAAGGTTTATAGCGGACCAAAACCCTCTCGGCTCACCTCCAGGGCCAGCCGCTAGCTTGCCCCTGGGGCATCCTAAAGTGGGATGCCCCATTGTGTTAAGCCCCCCGGATCACCAGTAAACTCACCTTTCTCAGTGGCTCCAGCGACATGGTGATCACCGGCTGCTGCATCTCTAGCTGTGTGTGCCCAGCGTGATAGCCGGGGGTGTTTCACAAAACCTTGGCCAGTCGAGAATCGCAAAAGGTAGTGTGTGGGCGTGACCTCAGTGGTGAAAAACCTCTTTTTTTTATTAAAAAAAAAAAAAGGCCCACCACCAGCCGGCAGCATCGCTCTGACTGCTTGGACGGAGGTGGGTCCCCTAGATGAGCAAAACAACAAGAAATGGGTTTCGCTCTGCTTCAACAGCAATCCAAGATGGGATTACTAAATGCATTTAATAAACTTTGACTTCAAGAATGTAATAGAATATGGGTAATAATGTCAACTTCTCATTGGATTACAGCCTCGGCCATAGCTCCCATTGAAAAGCCAGAAGTGATAAGAAAAAGTAAGTTTCATGGCCACTATCTCATTGCGTCAGATACAATGGCCTTGATTCAATAAAGGTAAAAAAAAAAATTCTCATGGTAGTAAAAGATTCAATTCATGAGAAAAAAGCCTGAGAATGTCACTGTTACTGAATCACCAAATAGGAAAACAATGAAAGTCAATGGAAACTTTGTATTCCTAAGAAAAGTAGAGAACTGTTTCCTTCTTTCTACACTGTAGTAAAAGCTGCCATTGACTTTCATTGTCTTTTTATCTAGTGATTCAGTAACAGTGACATTCTCAGGCTTTTTTCTCATGAATTGAATTTTTTACTACCATGAAATTTTTTTTCTACCTCTATTGAATCGAGGCCCAAGTATGCTTATTAGCTTTATTATTTATTGTATGCTTATTAGCTTCATTATTTATTGTATGCTTATTAGCTTCATTATTTATTGTATGCTTATTAGCTTTATTATTTATTGTATGCTTATTAGCTTCATTATTTACTGTATATACTCGAGTATAAGCCGAGTTTTTCAGCCCACTTTTTGGGCTGAAAAAAGTTTATACTCGAGTCAGTGAAATGGAGGAGAAAAGGTAGGAGGAGCTAAGGTGCGCCAGCGGCCGCGCACCCATTCCTGCCCCCCCCCGCGCAGCCCCGGTCGCCATCGGCAGTGAAGATGCTGGAGCAGTGCGGGCATGTGGTCCTCTTGTGTCCCCCTCATCAGGTAGGTGTGTGCTGGTGTCTTCTGAATTAATAGTTCCCGGTGCCAGCGGGCTCAAAGAGACTTCCTGGCGTGCGGGGGGAGGGATGAAAAAACTTACAGCTGGCGTGCAGGAGTGAAGGCAGCCGACATTGCTGCTGTCAATCTGCGAGCAGGGGGCGGGGCAGTCGTCCACTAAGAGCAAGTCTGCTCTTAGCATTACCCGGGTGGTGAGCAGCGTTCCCTGGAAGCTGCTTGGCTGCGCGTCTGTGCTTTTTGTCCCCAACCTTCACTCAGCAAAGAGGTTGGAACGCCCAGGGACGCAACGAATGGGAGACAGGAAAGGGGAGAAGGATGCACACCAATGCTGGCTGTGTGCTCCTCTGCCCCTACAGGCGAGGGTGGGATTTTTATGTTAAAATGGCAGCAGGTAAAGCTTCTTTAGTGATAGCGCTGCCACAGCTCTGTGTACTGTTATTGCATACCTCCCAAGTTTTCCTGATTTGGAGGGACTGTCCCTCTTTTGAGTCCATGTTCCCCTGTTTACCGGTAGCTGCTGCATTTCCCACCCTAGGCTTATACTCGAGTCAATAACTTTTCCAGTTTTTTGTGGTAAAATTAGGTGCCTCGGCTTATATTCGGGTCGACCTATACTCGAGTATATACGGTATTGTATGATTATTCGCTTTATTATTTATCAGATCCTTTTTATAGCAATGCTATGGCACTGGCCTTGCAGTAGCAGCATTCAGTAGACCAAAAACAACATTGTTTTAATAGTTTGGCTAACAATACCCCGCATTGTTTCTAGCAGAAGCCAGTATTGTTTCACCGGATGAAACCCGCATTGTTCCGGCAAATAATACACAATAACCGAGTGCATCAAGATCATTATTTCCTTTCTTCACATAAAACCCTTTTTACATAAATCAGACAGTAAGTGTGCGCCTACGATTGCTCAGTGTTTTTTTGCACCGGCTCTATCATAGGCCAGGCAGCAATAACCCAACTTTTATTTTTTTAATCAGAGGTGGACCTTTCTCAAGTATATGCCTGTGTTTCATTTTTTATTAAAGCCTTTGCCCAATATTCATAGTAACATAAACTGGATTTTATTTTTAGCTGTGCAAATTATTTAAAAATGTGCACAGCGAAAATGGCGTTGAAAAAAAATCATTATAAAAGTATAACTTAAACATTCGGCAAGGCGGTTTTGTTTACTGGGGAGAGAGTGGCTGCACCCCCGTAATCCTTAGCCTGTGCGCGCTCCCCGCCCTAGCCATTCAGATAGGGACGCGAGCGCGGGACAGCAGTGGATGCGGATTCTTTCGCTCCCCATTCAAACTAATCAGAGCCGCTCGCCAAATTACGTCATTTCAGCGGGCGGCTCTGATTGGACGGGTTTACGGGCAGGTGCCTTTGAACTGGGAGGAGATTTTGAATTTGGTGATGGTTGGGATTTCACATACTGGGGCATCCCAATATGGGAAAGTGAAAACCCCAGATTTCATTTCGTTTTAATGGGGGCGCAATGCCGCATCCCCGGCCTCGTGCATGCTCCCCCTCTTAGATTTCAGGCCTGTCACTGATGGGTTTTGCTCCACTTTAAAGTGGCTCAAACCCCAACTCAATAGGCCGATCTTATAGATTCCTGGGCTGATCGATTCCCTCCCCCCCCACCGGGCATCCAAAATCGGGATGCACCGCTTTGTAAAACCCCCCAGGTCACCCCCTTCACTCACCTTTGTTCCCGCTCCCACGGTGCATGTGCAGGCCACGGCCGCATCCCCGCGATCCCTCTAGCAGGGAGTGTGCCTGCGCCAGCCATTTGTGGTTGGCCGGTGCGGGCATGCTCCCTGCTTGCTCGGAGCTGCTGGACTTAGACACCATCTTAAATGGCATGACGTCAGCGGCTTTAAGCGGGCTGATTGGACGAGCGGCTGCGCATGTGCTGTAGGATCGGGAAGAGGTGAGTTTCTTCGGGTGATCTGGGGTGTTTCACACAGCGCGGCACCCCGATCAGATAGTCAAAATCCTGGGTTTTGGTCCTCTTTAAAGCAGCACAAAACTCTTTATCCCCAATACCCCAGCCCCTCCCTACCAGAGTACCTCGGCAATGCTTGGGTTCATCAGTGGCCCGTTTTCACTTCTAAAATAAAGGGGGCCTTTCATCACCAGGGCCGTGCCCACTTGGTATTTCTGAGATTGCAGAATTCTTAGATTCCAGGGCCGCCCGCTGCAGCCGCTTTAAGCTGTTTAAATCTATACTGGATAAGAACACAAGAAAAAGGGCAAAAGTCTGACCATCTCATTAGCATGTCAGTGAGAGAATATATTATACTACAAATTGAAACATGAATTAAAGGTCACCTTGTAGAGCTACAATAGAAGCTGAATGAAAGCACTTAGCCCCCTGCAAAGACGCATCACTGAACCTACCAGGAGTTACTGAAAAACAGGGTGAGACCCGAGGAGTTACTAAAAAACAGGGTGAGACCCGAGGAGTTACTAAAAAACAGGGTGAGACCCGAGGAGTTACTAAAAAACAGGGTGAGACCCGAGGAGTTACTAAAAAACAGGGTGAGACCCGAGGAGTTACTAAAAAACAGGGTGAGACCCGAGGAGTTAATAAAAAACAGGGTGAGACCCGAGGAGTTACTGAAAAACAGGGTGAGACCCGATGAGTTACTAAAAAACAGGGTGAGACCCGAGGAGTTATTAAAAAACAGGGTGAGACCCGAGGAGTTACTAAAAAACAGGGTGAGACCCGAGGAGTTACTAAAAAACAGGGTGAGACCCGAGGAGTTACTAAAAAACAGGGTGAGACCCGAGGAGTTACTGAAAAACAGGGTGAGACCCGATGAGTTACTAAAAAACAGGGTGAGACCCGAGGAGTTACTAAAAAACAGGGTGAGACCCGAGGAGTTACTAAAAAACAGGGTGAGACCCGAGGAGTTACTAAAAAACAGGGTGAGACCAGAGGAGTTACTAAAAAACAGGGTGAGACCCGAGGAGTTACTAAAAAACAGGGTGAGACCCGAGGAGTTACTGAAAAGCAGGGTGAGACCCGAGGAGTTACTAAAAAACAGGGTGAGACCCGAGGAGTTACTAAAAAACAGGGTGAGACCCGAGGAGTTACTAAAAAACAGGGTGAGACCCGAGGAGTTACTAAAAAACAGGGTGAGACCCGAGGAGTTACTAAAAAACAGGGTGAGACCCGAGGAGTTACTAAAAAGCAGGGTGAGACCCGAGGAGTTACTGAAAAACAGGGTGAGACCCGGACAGAGTCGTTATCTTGTAAGACATCGATAACTCGGCAATGCCAAGGAATTTCATCTCATTTTTTGATGATCCAGCCAGCAAACTACTGTTATAAGTAATAATACATTGGGCTCTATTAGCATTCAGAGCAGCACAGATGTATCGATTCAGAACGCGTGGCTCCTATTTTCTATCACCATTGAAGTGTAATCATGGGATTAGACAATGCGGTCATGCATCATAACACTTTATGGCCTGCTGCAAAATAATGCTGGCCCTGCAACATGAACAGCTCAGCAATATAATAACAGGATCACACTAGAATGGAAAGTGCGATGTATGCTATGCTTCCAGAATAACCCCACTCACTGGCTGCCACCTCTAACAGGGAGAATATGGGATAGATTGGTACTGTAAACTCTGTGCCAGAAGGAAAAGAAAATACACAAGGCAAGTAGGTCAGCATAGCTCCCAACATTTAGGGTAGCAAAGGGTAGCCCTTAAAGCAGACCTTCACCCTGAATAAGTGTCTATCTTATATGTTTCCCCCATTCCCTATATACAGATTGCCCACTTTAAAGCGGACCTTCACCCTGAATAAGAGTCTATCTTATATGTTTCCCCCATTCCCTATATACAGCTTGCCCACATTAAAGTGGACCAACACCCAGGGGGGATCGGCCTGGGAATATATAAGATTCCTGGGCCGATCAGATCCCTCCCCGCGGGGCATCCAAAATCGGGAAACCCCCCAGGAAGCCCACAATCCTACTTTTTCCACGTTCCAGCGGTGCATGTGCGTCCGCCGCCTCCCGCGCGTCCCTCTAGCAGGGCGCGCTCCCGCGCCGGCCGTTTGTGAATGGCCGGTGCAGGTTCGCTCCCTGTAAGAGGGATGCGCGGGAGGCGGCGGCGGACGCGCTCTGCTTGTCCGGCGCTGCCTCTCGCTTGTCCGCTGGCGGGGATTGGCTGCAGCAGTCACGTGGGAGAGGTGAGTTTTCGGGGCTTTCTGGGGGGTTTCACACAGCGGGGCACCGATCGGGGTGCCCCACCGAAGTGGACCAAAACCCAGGATAGTCAAAATCCTGGGTGTTGGTCCACTTTAAATATCATCCAACCTGCACCAATTGTGTTTTTTAAACTTTAACATCCAAGATGGTGTCCCATGGAGCTGCAGGCTGCCTGCAGACAGGAAGTGCCTTCTGACGGGCCGGCTGATTCATTACCAACGCCAGGTAGCAACACATGAGCGTCTGTAGCAGGCATTTCAGAGCGCCCGCTAGTAGTCGCTGTGTTCGGCCGTGGTTCACTAGTTCAGAGCGCCTCAGTCGCTGTGCAGCACTGATGAATACGTTGTGGGGAGTACAGCGCTCACACACCGCTGCCGCTCAAAAATGCATCGCTGTAGCCCAGAGCGCCGGAGGTTGTGTGATTAAAGACGTTTTACATGTTTTTGAACATGTATCCACCAGTAACAAAGCGAAAACATATGGAATTACATTGTTATAACATTGACACATGAACACATACCAGACCTGTAACGTCAATTCTGCAGAAATATATAAAAAAATGGAAAAAGTTTTCAAAAATGGCTTTTTCTAGGCCAGGAGAGGTCACAACATTATTTGAGAATAAAAAAAAATTATAAAAAACCTGTTTAAAGAGAAGTAAAAGAACGTCCATTGAAATGTATGGTAGAGCGACAGGTAGCGAGAGGTAATATGTGGCGCTCTGAAAGTTTGAACGCCGGCGCTGTACGCTGAGGCTGGGATAATGATGAATCGGAAGCTACATGGCGTTATCCCAGTCGCTCAACATAATTGGCTTCATAAATGTGTAATTGCGTGCCGTGTCCGGCGTTCACCTGCCGCTACCTGTCATTTACAAGGCACTACCTGGTGCTATCCCTTCATGAATAAGGCCCTACGCTGCTTTGCATTCTGGGATCGCTGTCCTTTTCCTGACCCCAGCTCTGCTCTGTCTATGCAAAGCACAGATATAACCCCGCCCCCTGCGCTTCCCACCCCCCCTCTCAATATGTAATGCATCTGAGGCAAGATGGTGGCGCCCGTATCCCAGAGCTCTGAACAGAGTTATAGCCCAGTGGGGGAAAGAATAATAAGTAAGCGACTAAAACCTTGAAATATATTCATTTTAGATGCTGGGGAATATTTTTTAAAGGGTTTGGGCTTTTCATTAAATGATGATAAAGGTCCGGTTTAAATAATTAGGGCAGATAACATGCTTTGGCTTTGTCATGCAGGCCATAGACACATGCAGGAAGCATGAACACATCATTGACTGAATCAAAATTGGCTGAACGCACACCACATACGAATTGTTATGCAAAATATTTTAGTGTAATACAATTTTTTTGTATATACAGCGTCAATACCCGCAAAATAAATTCAAAAAAAGGATTCAGTAGGCTTTTTGATCAAAACTGATCAGCAGGATAGTTATGTACCTCAGAAAAAAAATGATAAATCATATAAGGATAACAGTACCAAAAACAGAAAAGAGGCTAAAATATTA
This sequence comes from Gastrophryne carolinensis, assembly GCA_027917425.1. Lineage (NCBI taxonomy): Eukaryota > Metazoa > Chordata > Amphibia > Anura > Microhylidae > Gastrophryne > Gastrophryne carolinensis. Next base: position 52,697,052 of record CM051239.1, read on the forward strand.
CCATCAGTGGCTATGAGATAAAATGTAGACCATCCTGTGGCTCCCTGTTATAGGGAAGCGTAGAATGCGGCCGCCAGCGCGCTGGAGTTAGACGCGTCTGAAATGACGTGACATCAACGGCTCCGAGAGCACTGGTTGGACGAGCGTCATAAGACCGGGAACAGGTGAGTTTCTTCGGGCGATCTGGGGGGTTTCACAGCGGCATGTCAATGTAGATGCTGACCAGCAGTTGCAGAGTCAAGGAATCATAAAGTAATCTAGTAATAATGCGCATCCCCGCTATTTTTCTAGCAGGACGCATGTCCGCGCCAGGCATTTGTGAATGGCCGACGCAGGCACACTCCCTGTTAGAGGGAAGCGCGGGATGCGGCTATCAGCGCGCTCAGAGCTGCTGGCCTTAGATGAAGCCTTAGATGATGTAAAGTCAGCGGCTCCGAGCGCGCTGATTGGACGAGCACCCGCGCATGCGCTGTAGGGCCAGGAAGAGGTGAGTTGGAATTAGTGATCTGGGGGTTTCACACAGCAGAGCACCCCCGATCGGGGTGCCCCGGGGAAATGACCAAAACCCAGGATAGTCAAAATCCTGGGTTTTGGCCCACTTTAAAGCCATATAAAGTGTGCTTAGGCTCCAGCACAGACATATCCAGTAGCAGCAGTGAAGCTTCTTTTACATTGAAGCAATAAACAGTAGTTTTCCTGATCCCTGATAGCAGATGATTGTCACCTTCCCCTATCTCAGGGCCAGAATGAAATCAGCGTGAAACAGAGCAGATTGCTTCTTCCATCCTCGCACCAATCTGAATGCTGAATCTCTGCCAAAATACGCGGCTCAGCCTCTGGGGCGCTTTACACTTACAAAGCGCAATGTCTGTTTATCTTCACTACACGGGCCCGGCATTTTCTCAGCGACGTGCTCTGTATATATTAAATCACACATACGTCAACAAATTAGAGGCAGGGAGCCCGGGCCACGCCATCAGCGTTACCTCACCTCAACTGCTGCCTACAAAAAGATCCCCACTGCTTCCATTAGTGGTTGTTGTGTGGTATTATTGTACGGTGTATACGTGTGTGTGGAAACTGTCTATGGCTTCACAGGATTATTATTATTATCCATTATTTATTTTTACTCCCTGCCCTCGCAGGCTAGCGAGGAACAATATAGGCCGCAGCCTAAGAGATGACGATTACTCCCTGACAGGACCGGCCTTAGTTAAAATGTCACCCTGTGCAAGATTTTAGGGTAGCCAGAGGTCACACAAAACTTGTTCCCAAGGATTAGAAATATTCCTCTCATCATCTTGGAGGAGTATTTTTCAGTCAAGAAGGAGAACACAATGTGCAGGAATGAAATGAGAAAATATAGAAGTATAGGTGGTTTTAAAGTGGCACAAAACCCACCTTGATTGGCCTGGGAAGCAATAGGATTCCCGAGCTGATCGATTCCCTCCCCGGGCATCCAAAATCGGGTCGCCCTGTTTACTCACCTTTGTTTCCGGCTCCAACGGTGCATGCGCGGGCCACATCCCCGCTATCCCTCTAGCAGGGCTCATGTCCGCGCCAGGTATTTGTGAATGGCCAAACTTCCTGTTACAGGCTAGCGGGGGATACGGCCGCCAGCGCACTAGGAGCCACTCGCCTTAGACGACATGAAGTTAGCAGATCCGCGACAATCTGGGGAGGTTTCACGCAGGGGAAAGGACAAAGCCCAGGATAGTCAATATCCTGGGTTTTGGTCCACTTTAAAGGAGCACTATTGCAAAAAATGGCCCGATAACAAAAATCCATATAAATATGCTGGATGGTGGGGGGAGGGGTCACTTACACACCCGACATCAAGAAATATCCAAGCAGGCTTGTTTTTCCTTTCTTTAAAGCGGACCTTCACTCTGAATAAGAGACTATCTTATATGTTTCCCACACCCTGTACATACAGATTGCTCACATTAAAATTCATCCTACCTGCTCCTAGTGCATGTTATGAGCCTTTAAACATCCAAGATGGCGGATTATGGAAGCCGCCATCTTATCAGGCAGCCTGCAAACAGGAAGTGCCTTCTAACTGTGCTGCTCTGCATTCTGGGATTGCTGACCTTTTCCAGAGCACAGCTCTGCTCTGTCTGAGCAAAGCACAGCTATAACCCCACCCCCTGTACCTTATCCCACTCTGCTCTCCTCCGTAAGTGTGATGCTTCTGAGTCAAGATGGCAGCGTTCGTATCCTAAATTCCTGAACAGAGTTGCAGCCCAGTGGGGGAAAGAATAATAAGTTAGTGACTAAAAACTTAAAATATATTCATTTTAGAAGCTGCCGAATCGTTTTTTAAGAGTTTGGGCTTTTCATTAAATAGAAGGAAAAGGTCATCGGGGGTGACAGGCTCTGTCACCCCTGACAGACTAAACCTGGAACTTCTGGATCTTATACCTACCGTGAGAGAATAAACCACAAGCTTGGCGGGAGTTTTATTCAGTTCAGGTGTATAAGTGACCCCTCCTCTCATTAGCGGATGTAAAGTATTGGTCGGAGTTTGGTCGGACAATCTGGGGGGTTTTGCGCAGGGAAAAGGACCAAAACCCAGGATAGTCAGAAAGTGGGGCATCCCTAATCGGCGTCTTTTAGAATAAAAATGACATGATAGCTTCTAATCATGGTTGTTTGAGCATGGCGGGCTGCATGGAATATGCGTGGGGCATGTGCTGGCGTCGCATGGCTCTGACGCAGCAGGGAAGGAGTTTTTATCTCCAGTGACACCTGTTAAACCAGATTATCAGACTTCAAGTCGTATAAAGGAGTCTAATCCCATCTGTGATGTAAGGGCGAGCCAAGTCTCTGACGATAGAGCCGGGGAAGTGTCTGATCATTCTCGCTGGTAAGATCATCTGCAAAACACAATCCCATAATGCTTCAGGACTACAGGACAGAGCCAATGGAGGGCTATTGAATAGCAACAGACATGAGCGTTTATCGGAAGAACATGAAATGTGATAACATCTGAAGCATACACAGACTCCACAGACATTTCTATTTGAAAACCCAGCAGGCTGCATAATATGGAGACAGTACAGATGCTACAGAGCATGAGGCTACCTACAGACACGCGATAGCTGATAGCGCCTTGATATCCAACCTGAGGGCCCTCAACCTATTCTGGTAGCCCCAAGGGCACCATGGAAGTACCCATTGCTGCCCTTACCTCCTATACTGGGGTATATATACCAGTGGTTCTCTCAGGTGGCTCCAGAGGCCTCCAGTGTATGAAACATATGGGGGAGATAGAGCACTGTGTACAAGCTGCTGCTCCAGTGGGATGCGCCAATTGACATAGGCGATTATTCATCAAGGGATAGCGACAGGTAGTGCCTCATAGCAACAGGTAGTGAACAGTGAAAGCCAGGCGCTGTACGCAATACCACATTTATCAAAGCGATTCCGGTGAGCGACTAACAGCGTCATGTAGCATCCGATTCATCATCACAGGCGGCTCAGCGTATAGCGCCTTCCAGAGCGCCTGGTATTACCTGTCGCTACCTGCCGCTCTCCTATATATTTCAATGGACAATACTTTTCTTCACTTTAAACAGTGTTTTCTTTGTTTACTCAAATCATTGCGTGACCAATCCTGGCTTATTTAATGTCATTTTTGAAAACTTTTTTGATTTTTTATATTTTTATGCAGAATTGTCCTTACAGATCTGGTATTAAAGTGTTAATGTCACAACGTAATAAGGTCATTCCATATGTTTTCTCTTTGTTACTAGTGGATATGTGTTTGAAAACAGACTTTAATCACACAGCTTCTGGCGCTCTGGACTACAGCGACCCAATTTTGAGCACCAGCGCTGTGTGAGGCTCACACTGACCAGTAGCTAACGTTCACTCCCATATAGCGCTGTACTGGTGTTATAGGGACTCACACATAAAATTCAACAATGCCAGTAATGTTACTACAGCGACTGAGGCGCTCTGTAATAGCGTCTCACGGCCGATCAGAGCGACCACTAGCGCCGCTGTACAGAAGCTCATCTGCCGATACCTGGCGTTAGTAATGAATCAGCCTGCAAGTTAACAAGTACCGTAGGTGGCCATCTTGTGGGCAGAGGAGTTTGCACCATTGGCTGAGGTAGAGTACATACACTTTAGGGAATTCTATATAGCCACAGGGAATTCTGGACTGGGTGGTACTTGGAATACCTGGAAAATGCTAAGTTGTACTCCATCCATAACCAGCACAACAAGAAGAGGTCTGTCTGTAAGTGTGGCTTCCTTCTACCAAACAAAGCAACTGCTATCACCTCAGCTGTGTCACCATTAATGCCGGACAAGGCCATTACACCATGCCCCCATTTTGTATTTTACATTGACACACATTTTTTTAGGGTAGAGACTGCTGATGTGGCCTTGTAACTGAAAATTATCTTGGCCATTTTTATTTAAAGCGGACCTTCACTCTGAATAAGAGCCTATTTTATATGTTTCCCACACCCTGTACATACAGATTGCCCACATTAAAATTCATCCTACCTGCACCTACTGCATTTTTTCTGAGCTTTTAAACATCCAAGATGGAGGTGGCACATGGAGTTTCAGACTAACTGCAGACAGGAAGTGTCTTCTGACTATGCCGCTCTGCATTCTGGGATTGCCGTCCTATTCCTGACCCCAGCTCTGCTCTGTCCTATGCTTTGTGTGTGCAAAGCACAGCTTTAACCCTGCCCCCTCTTCTCCTTTCCTCAGTATGTGATACTTCTGAGGAAAGATGGCGGCATCAATAAGCCGGAGTCCTGAATCAAGCTGCAGCCCATTGGGGAAAAGAATAATATGTAAGCAACTTAAAACATATTCATTTTAAATGCTGAGGAATCGTTTTTTAAGGATTTGGGTTTTTCATTAAATGATGCTGAAGGTTTAATTTTTTAATAGGAGGATTCTGGCCATTACATTCAGTGTTTGTGACCTAGAGGCCGAGCAGGTAGCGACAGTTGAGCGACTGTAGTGGTATTTTCACAGCGCCCGCTAGTAGTCGCTGTGCTTGGCCGCTGTTCGGTTGGCCGCTCAGTCGGTGTGCAGTAATGTTGAATACGGGGTTAGGAGTCGCTATTTGACAGGTTCCGCGATGTATGGGTGCGCATGATAGCGACTGGTCTGAGCGACCGGTTCCCAACAGATTCATCAAAAAATCACGCTCCAAAAATTCTCGCGCTGTGAAATGCATGTTTAAACCCCAGAGCGCTGGCGGCGATGTGTTAAAAGTAGTTTTTTAACCCCCAAACCACCATATTTTTGGAAAAAAAATAAAACATTTTTAAAGAATTTAGTAATATGAATACATTAATATCAGACCTGTAATATAAATTCTGCACAAATTTTTTTTTTCCCCTTAAAAAAATTATCTAACATGGCAGAAGTGGTCACAGAATTTTTCACATTGAAAAAAAAAATACATTAATAACAATTAATTATGAATATTTAAAGATTGTTCCATTGAAATGCATTGGAGAGCGCCAGGTAGCGAGAGGTCATACCTGTCGCTGTTCAAGGTCGGACGCTGGCGCTGTGGGCTGAGGCTGGAATAATGATGAATGAGTCGCTACATGGCGCTATCTCAGTCGCTAAGCATGATCGGCTTGATAAATGTGTGATTGTGGTGGGGAGCCGGCGTTCTCGTGGCAGTGCCCGTCATTACCAGTCGCTCACCAGTCGCTACCTGTCGCTATTCCTTCATAAATAAGGGCCCTAGTCTAATTATCTGTTTGGTCACTATATAAGGCCTTTTTATCCACCATTATGGGATTCGGGATGACCGCCCCTCTATAACCTCTTTACCTTCTAAAAACCATATTCACCTTCCATGCAGCCGCATCGTCGCGTTTACCACACTGCCAGTGGCCAATAGGGTTCACCAGGTGGGTATGCATTCACCGTGATGAACTAAGTGAGTATTAAACTTATAAACCACCCAAAACCAGACAACCCAACCTTCCCCAATAGCAGGATATAAAGTGGACAAACACCCACGCAGAGACAGTCTGGGGTGGGATCCAGAATGCTGGAGTCCCCCCGCACATAACCCCCTAGAGCGCCCCAAATTTTTACCGTTAGCCTCAATCCTCGCCGGAAATCCAGCAGCGCAATTGGCCACCCCGCGCACTTGTGGGTAGTGAGTGCCGCCATTGTTCCTGCCACCAGAATGCCCTGCCTATGTGAGTGCCTGTTGCCAATCACGCCACTGGATTCCCAACAGAGGTTTGAGGCTAAGCTAAGGTGTACAGGCGTTCTGACACCAGTACAGCGTTGCAGCGAGCGAAAGGCAGCGCCAGCTCATTGCGACCGACTCTCATCGACTCCATATTCAACAAAAAAACAGACACACACAACGTCGGCGCTCTGGATCTGGTCACTATAGCATAGAGTGCCAGGTGCTGTGTGATTAAAGTCTGTTTTTGACCAAATATCCACTGGTAACAAAGCAAAAACACATGGAATGACATTGTTGTAACATTGTGCCATTAATACTTTAGTGCCAGACCTGTAATGAGAATTCTGCATAAAAATATAAAAAAAAAAAAAAAAGTTTTCAAAAACGACTCTTTCTAGGCCAGGAGAGGTCACACAATTATTTTAGAGAAAAAAAAAATGAAAAACAAAAAACCCTGTTTAAACAGAAGAAAAGGAACGTCCATTGAAATGTATGTGAGAGCGACAGGTAGTGACAGGTAATACCTGGTGCCCTGGAAGCTAGAGCACCGGCGCTATACGCTGAGCTGCCTGTAATGATGAATTGGACGCTACATGGCGCTGTTAGAGTCGCTCACCAGATTTGCTTTCATAAATGTGGTATTGCAGACAGCGCCCAGCGTTCACCAGACGCTGCCTGCCGCTACCTGGTGCCCTGGAAGCTAGAGCGCCGGCGCTATACGCTGAGCTGCCTGTAATGATGAATCATACGCTACATGGCGCTGTTAGAGTCTCTCACCAGATTTGCTTTCATAAATGTGGTATTGCAGACAGCACCCAGCGTTCACCAGACGCTGACTGCCGCTACGAGGCGCTACCTGCCGCTATCACTTGATGAATAAACCCATAAGTCACCGAAGCTATCTAGAAGAGATGTAGCCACAGTGAATGCAGTCTGTCAAAATTATTTTAGGTAAATTATTTAGGTCGTTAAAAATCATCATAATTTTGTGATGCCCCCATTTTTTAAGATCATTAGGAAGACAAATGGGCATGGAGCTCTGTATGACAAGGGGATAAGGGATAGAATAACTGCATTAAGGGACATTTTCTATTGCAGGGCGGCTGCTGCATGTGATGGAGCTCTTCTAGGAAAAGGTGAGTATCTCTCTACTGCAGGGCTCACTAATAACGTGAGGGGGGAGGTAAGATTAGTGACACAGACACAGAATCACAACAGACCATTAACAAGATGACACCTGAGGCCCCAGCTGTTAATATGCACAAATCTCTGAAGTGTGGTGTGTGATCTCTGTGTGATCTCTGGTGAGTCCTCGTGACCCGGCTCAATCCTGATCTGCACAAACCAGTTTTGCAAAACTTTTGTGTAAATGTGCAACAACAGCATAATACACAGTGTACAGTGTAATAAACAAGGTATGCCCCTATACCACCTAAACTGGGTCTCTCCCTAACCAAGCTTATGACAATGTTCTGGCGCACCAAGCCTCACCCCTCCCCATGTCACCGTCTAACTCCAGCCTTGTACTGACGAGGGTCAAACGCTTAAAACACGTGTCCACAAATAGGAGTGGTGGGTGACATTTTCTTATATGCTATTCCAGAGCATTGCACACCCTAGTGGATCCAGCTGCTTTAAATATCTTAAAGTGGACCAACACCCAGGATTTTGACTATCCTGGGTGTTGGTCCACTTCCGCGTGGCACTCCGATCGTGGGCCCCGAAAACTCACCTGACCCCGCTACCATGTGACTCACTCGTCCAATTGCTGCCGCCAGACAAGCAGAGGCAGCGCCGGACAAGCTGAGCACGGGCCGCCGCCGCCTCCCGCGCGTCCCTCTTACAGGGAGCGCGCCCGCGCCGGCCATTCACAGACGGCCGGCACGGGTGCGCACCCTGCTAGAGGGACGTGCGGGAGGCGGCGGCCCGCGCATGCGCCGCTGGAACGAGGATCAGGTAGGATTTTCAGGGATCTGGGGGGGGGTTTCACACAGCGGGGAACCCCCGATCGGTCTATAAGATTCCCGGACCGATCAGGGGAGGGTGTTGGTCCACTTTAAAATGAACCAAAATCCATCTCAGCTAGCCCTGGAGTCTAAAAGACTCCAGTGCCAGTAGATTGCTTCTCCCTGGGTCATGCTGATTGGGGATGTCCCACTGTGTTAAACCCCAGCAACCATGTATTAATTCACCTAACCAGCAATCCTATAGCGCATGTGTGGGCGCAGATAGAGGCTAGCAGGGATGCAGCTGATGGAACGCCTACAATATTCAGTGTAAAGCTGTATGGGGCTATGCGTGCTGATTTACTGCCCGCGCCTGCACTGAGGGAATGCCAGAAGAATACGTTTTTTTGGCAATTCGTGGATACCCACAGAGGGGCATCCCAAATAGAGATGCCCCTACTAAGTGGATCAAAGCCCAGATGAGAGCTCCTTCTGTCCACAATAGCGTATCTGGTGCATAGCGCCGCTGTAGTCCGGGGATAAGCGTTTATTCCGAGCAGCTCTCAGAAGGGTTGGATGCTCATACTGTATATCTTCAGGCTGCAGCATTTCTTCCCCAGACGTTCCAAATCGGATTAGCATAACAAAGTCATCGCCATAATCCAGCGCATCACCGTCTGGCTGAACGCATGATGACAGCCATAAACCCTGGCGAAGGTTTAATGAATGTGACCTGCGGAGGATGAGATGGAAGGAGGCCCTAATGAGACAGGAGGGAGGGCGGATGCACACATAGGAAGAGCGATGGAGAGGGTGCTGAATCATCTCTGTGGAGATATATATATATATATATATATATATATATATGGCGGATGCACACATAGGAAGAGCGATGAAGAGGGTGCTGAATCATCTCCGTGGATATATATATATATATATATATATATATATATATATATATATATATATATATAGCAGCTTGGTGTATCTCAGTGCTGTCTCCAGAGATGCAAGCTGGGCCTCCTTACCTGTCATCTGTCATATTCCTATAAATGATGTCCATTTATTTGCTACAGATAATTCTATATATACAATAGTAGCTGGTTCATACAGAAAGGCAGAATATATAAAATAATAAATAATATTGTATGTTTGCAGTCACTCTCTAAGGTAAACTGGACCTTCACCCTAAATAAGAGTCTATCTTATATGTTTCCCCGACCCTATACATACAGATTGGCCACATTAAAAATCATCCTACCTGCATCTATCGCATTTTCTGAGACTTTAAACATCCAAGATGGCGGCCCATGGATGTGCAGGCTGCCTGTAACAGGAAGTGTCTTATGACTGTGCCACTCTGCATTGTGGGATTGCTGACCTTTTCCTGACCCCAGCTCTGCTCTGTTTGTGCAAAGCACAGCTTTAACCCTGCTCCCCTGTACGTTTGCTCCCCCTCTCCTCTCCTCAGTGATGCTACTGAGCCAAGATGGCGGCGCCCCTATCCTAGAGTGCTGAACAGAGTTGCAGGCCAGTGAGGGAAAGAATAAAAAGTGACTAAAACGTAAAATATATTAGATGCTGGGAAATCGTTTTTTAAGGGTTTGGGATTTTCATCAAATGATGCTGAAGGTCCGGTTTAATATACTAATTTTTTGTATGCCTGCCCCTAAGCCCTTCAGCACTTGGTCCGATGTTCTCCAACAGGTGCCAGGAGGGGAGGGGGTCTGGAGAACTGCTGACTGTGCTGCTCTGCATTCTGGGATTGCTGACCTTTTCCTGACCCACCTCTGCTGTCTGAGCAAAGCACAGCTATAACCCACCCCCTGTACTTTATCCCACTCTCCTCTCCTCAGTAAGTGTGATGCTCCTGAGTCAAGATGGCGGCGCCCATATCCTAAAGTCCTGAACAGAGTTGCAGCCCAGTGGGGGAAAGAATAATAAGTGACAAAAAACTTAAAATATATTAACTTTAGAAGCTGGGGAATAGTTTAAGGGTTTGGGCTTTGCAACAAATCATGGTGAAGGTTTAAAGAACTTAATTTGTACAGTCTGGAGGAAAGAAGGGAGAGGGGGGACATGATTGAGACCTTTATATATGTGAAAGGATTGAATAAGGTTCAGGAGGGAAGTGTTTTTAAGAAGAAACTTAATGATAGAACAAGGGGGCACAACCTGAAGCTAGTCGGGGGGAAGATCAGGAGCAATGTTAGAGAATATTATTTTACAGAAAGAGTAGTAGGTGCTTGGAACAAACTTCCAGCAGAGGTGGTCAACAGTCACTGAATGTAAACATGCCTGGGATAAGCACACATCTATCCTAAGATAAAGAGAACATACAGTATACACATAAGGGCAGACTAGATGGACCGTATGGTCTCCTTCTGCCGTCAACCTTCTAAGTTTCTATGATAGGGATAGAAAAGCATATAATGAACAGCTATACAAAGCCGACCCCATTCAAGTCATATAAGATAACAAAGTTATGAATCAAAGTGCGAACATTATAACCTCATTGCCATAGAATCAGCCCAGAATAATACGCCCCCCCCCCCCACACACACAACTGGGAAGACCCCATGCCTACCTTGCTTCTCACCAAAATTGATTAAGGAATGTTATGTACTACACTGTGCTTCAGTTATCAGGAGTGCGCGCGTGCACTCTCCATTCATCCCAATAAGAGCAGCATTGCCGAATTACATTATCATAGCAATCGGCTCTCGAACCGGAGCCTGCGCATGCACCATTGGACCAAGGAGGAGGTAAGCAGAAAAGCCCAAATCCTTAAAAAAACTATTTCCCAGCATCTAAAATTAATATATTTTAAGTTTTTAGTCACTTACTTATTATGCTTTTCCCCCACTGGGCTGCAAATCTGTTCAGGACTCTAGGATACGGGCACCGCCATCTTGGTTCAGAAGTATCACACATACTGAGGAGAGAAGAGCGGGAAAAAGTACAGGGGGGCGGGGTTATAGCTGTGGTTTGCACAGAGACAGCAGAGCTGGGGTCAGGGAAAGGACAGCAATCCCAGAATGTAGAGCGACACAGTCAGAAGACACTTCCTGTTTGCAGGCTGCCTGATGCTCCATGAATCGCCATCTTGGATGTTTAAAGGCTCATAACATGCAGTAAATGCAGGTAGGATGATTTTATTTTTAATGTGGACAATCTGTATGTACAGGGTGTGGGAAACATATAAGATAGACTCTTATTCAGAGTGGAGGTCTGCTTTCAGTGCCAGAGGGTGTATATAGCAGAGAGATTCACATTGACATGCAGCCTATGACTCAGACCAACCTGTTCCCAGCTTTAGATTAACTGTATTGAAAATTACTGAAATAGTTTGAAGAATATATACAGTGTAGATAAAAAAAAAATATATAAATTATATATTGCACCACTATAATTTACACCAATGTGGCCTAGTGTTGGATAAATCAGGCCCTTAGTTTGTAAACTGAGAAAGAAACAAGCAGCAGGGAGAGTCTCTTAGAGAAAGTGGCAGAGATTGCTTAGAGAATGTCTAGAAGTATAGAGGCCGATTCATTAATAGCGCCAGGTAGCTACAGATGAGCGCCAGTAGCGTGATTTTCACAGCGCCAGCTAGTATTCGCTGTGCTTGGCCGGGGTTTGCTTGTTGACAGCGACTCAGTCGGTGTGCGGTAATGTTGAATACGGGGTTAGGGGTCGATGTTTCACAGGTTCTGCGTTGTATGGGTGCGCTTGACAGCGAATGGCCAGAGCGAACGGCTTGCTGCAGATTCATTAACAAATCACGCTCAAAAAAGTAGTTTTTAACACCCAAACAACCATTTTTTTTTTTTATGTAAAAATTATACTAGTTTTTCTAAACATTTTGTAATATGAATACATTAATATCAGACCTGTAATATCAATTCTGCACATATTTTTTTTTTTTTTTTTTTACCTTAAAAAAAATATCTAACATTGCCGTAGTGGTCACAGAATTTTTGACAGTTAAAAAAAAAGAAAAAAAACATAAACTCAATTAATTATGAATATTTAAAGATTGCTCCATTGAAATGCATTGGAGAGCGCCAGGGAGCGACAGGTCATACCTGGCGCTGTGATGGGATTAGTAGCGGCGCTGTTCGTTGCAGTCGGCTACATGATGAATCCCGCGCTAGCTGACGCTCTCGCCGGCGCTAGCCTCATTTAGTGTGATAAATGCGTCATTGTGACCGCCGCCGGGCGTACTTGAGTCGGTAGCCGCCGTTAGCTGGCGGTATCTGGCACTCGTCAGACACTACCTGGCGCTAGCCCTTGATAAATAAGGCCCATATTGTTACCTTGGTGGACAGACTCTGCTGAATGACAAAAAAAAAAGAGAAAGCTTTGTGCAGCCAGAAAATAGGCACAAAACTAAGCCTGTAAAATACAGGCTGGGACAAAAAACTGGGTGGCCATTCCATTTAAAATGGAACAATACCCAGATTTTGATATATACCAGGTCTTGTTTCTGGCCAGGGCCATCTCGAATTACCACATGCCCTACTGTGTGATACCCCCCAAATCACCCAGAACAACTCACATCTTTGCCGTCCTACGGCGCATGCGCAGGCTCATCCAATCAGAGTTGTACGACCTACATATTAAATATTTGGCAAATGGCTCTTGTTTATGGCAATCAGAGCGAGAGCAGCCGCACCCCCTGCTGCATACGCGCTCCCATCTCCAGCCTATCTAAATTGCTGGACACGGAAGAGCACGCACAGCCCAAAGATGCAGGGGATGCAAACCATCGGTATTTACATCGGTGAGGGAGCCTGGAAGAATATGGCACCAATGGTGGGAGGGGGGGGGGAGGGGGGTTCACACAGCGGGCATCCCGATTTGGTATGGCCTTTGGGAAGGCCAGTGGCCGTCCCTGGGATCTTTTAGATTCCAGGGCCGTACTGCAAAGGTTTTGTTCTGCTTTAACCAAATAGTAGAAGAGCAGGTGGCAGGAGGGGAAAGCAAAAAGGGTGATTAGCATTAGAACCTGTCTCCACTATACACCTTCTTCTGCACAATACAGTTATAATAAGTACTGTAGGTCATTCAAAAGAAAAATACAGGTTTACAGGCGGGTTTTAAAAATAAAAAATCTGCAATCAGTCAAAATATGTATCCTTCTCTGGCTGCAGCACCTGGTCCTTGCTCCTGCATTTCTCTCCCCTGTGAAAGCAGAATGGTACCATTTTTGTAGCACTAGTGATCGTTTAAGGAGCTAATCACTATAAATGATTACGGTAAATGCATTTAGTGTTTTTTCAGTGTGTCTTCTTATCTACAATAGTGTAATCAGATATGTTATTATAATCTCAATATCTGGGGTCACTTATAAAGGCCTTCCTGCGTACAAATCAGCTTAGGATTAATCATATCAAATATAAAGCGGCAGCCAGTAACGCGCAGATCACGTTAACATACGAATTTATACTATGCTCCTATTAGAGCAGAAATGTGTTAATCAAAAGGAAAGAGCTCTATGATCTGTCGCGTCTTTCATCTTCAAAGGCGTCCTCACGGTAACCCAGCTGTTCAATGGAACATTTGTTATCAAGCTTTGTATTCTGCTATTTAAAGTGGTTCTAAACCCTTCACGTTAAGTCTGTTCCAGGTAGCTTCCAGATCTGATGCAGGTAATTTTACAGGACCCATTGGGTTCTGATCGTGCCAAATCAAATGGGTCACATTTATCACTGGCTGGAAATCGAAGCTCATCACTAAATACAAATATTTGCAGAGTAACCTAACCCGAAAACTCTACCTTTCTTCCTTCCCACGGTGTATGTCCTGGCTGCTAAGCCAATTAGCGGCACGTGTTCCATTTACGTGAATGGCGTGTTTGCCGCCGGTCACATTCCTGCTCACCTCTAGCTGCAGGGCTTGTCGGTGTCAGACATTCAGAAATGCCGGCGTGTGTATATGCCCAGCTCGGCGGCGCTTCTGCGTCCAGCCACTTAGATGGGGATGGGAGTGCGTGCACAGCAGGGGGTGTGGCTGCTCTCGCTCCGATTGCCAAAAACAAGAGCCATTTGCCGAATGTTTAATATGCAGAACATACAACTCTGATCGGATGAAAGCCTGCTCATGCGCCGTAGAACCCGAAGATGTGAGTTGGGGGGTTTCACACAGTGGCGCATGTAGTAATTCGGGATGGCCCCAGCCAGAAACAAGACCTGGTATAGTCAAAATCTGGGTTTTGTTCCATTTTAAATGGAATGGACACCCAGTTTTTTTTCCCAGCCTGCTTTTTACAGGCTTAGTTTTGTGCCTATTTTCTGGCTGCACAAAGCTGTCTCTTTTTTGTCCCTCAGTAGAGTCTGTCCACCAATGCAACAATATACTGCTAGACATTCTCTAAGCAGTCTCTCCCCCTTTCTCTAAGAGACTCTCCCTGCACTGGGTGTGGCTGCTTGTTTCTTTCTCAGTATACGAACTAAGGGCCTGATTTATCAAGCACTATCTGTCAGCCTAGGCCACATTGGTGCAAATAATAGTGTTAGCAGGAATGCAGCATGGGATCGCCAGTTAGGTGAGTGATATACACTGAAATGGCAGAACTGAGAGGCAGAGAAGCCCTGAAACCAAGTGGGACACTGAAAGCTGCGAGACAGGTAAACCATAACTCTTCTCCACCTCGTTGTCTCAGCATTAAAGCAGAGAAAACGCGCCACAGCCAATAGGCAATCTCAAAAATGCCATGTGGGTGTGGTGTCAGCAGTGGAAAAAAACAGGCCAGCATGGGAGGGCAGGTCGGGGTTGTGCCACTTTAAAGTGGATCAATAATCTGATAACCTGGATCTAGGGTCTAAAAGACTCCAGGGGTGGATTACAGCGTGCCTTTTTAAAGTGGACCAAAACCCAGGATTTTGACTATCCTGGGTTTTAGTCTTTTCCCCCGGGGGGCACCCCGATCGGAGGTGCCTCACTGTGTGAGACCCCTCAGAATGCCGAGCGCACCTCACCTCTTCCTGGTCCTATGGCGCATGCACGGCCGGTCGTCCAAGCAACACGCTCTGTGCGCTGAGGTCACGCTGTCTAAGCCAGCGTCTAAGGCCAGCGGCTCAAAGCACGCTGGGGGCCACATCCCCTGCTTCCCTCTAACAGGGAGCGTGCTAGAGGGATAGCGGGGATGCGCCAGCAGCTCGCACATGCGCAATATATGAATTAAAAGGAATTGTTTTTCTGCCATTTATGTGAGTGCATCTGTTTACTGCCAGCCCCACACTTAACCATTTGTCTTTTTTGTGTTTTCGACCTGGGAGGTTTCACACAGTGGGGCATCTCGATTTTGGAAGCCCCGGGGGGGGGGGGATTGATCAGCCCGGGAATCTTATAGATTCCCAGGCCGATTGCGCTGGGTTTTGGTCCATTTTAAAGAGGACCCCGAGTCAAAACAGGCAGGAGGGTCTCACAATGGCAGAATGGAAACCTGAACATAATGCAGAGAAGCTGGGAAACCAAGTGGGACACTGAAAGCTGCTGAGACATGTAAGCCAGAACACTTCTCTATCTGGGTGTCTCTGCATTAAAATGGCCCAACCCAGCTCTACAGCCAGGTACAGCTTGTTCAATTTGGGATACCCCGCTGTGTGAATCTCCCTGACTTCATCAGATACTTACCTCATTAACTAACCCCACAGTGCATACACAGGACTCCATCGGCATCCCAGCACTCCGCTATCCGATGCTCGCACCCCTCGCCAGCCTGAATGCTAGTGGCGGGTACACCCAGCAGAGTGAAGTAGCCAGAGTGACGGGTCCGTCAAGCCATTTATTCAGATATCATTGCTGGACATGAATATGCGAGGCGGCAATTTTTGACTGGACATGAGACCGCACATGTGCCAGAGGAGCATTGATCGAAGAAACCAAACTGCCCAATCAGGGGTTTCACACACAGAAACATCCATAAGAGAAAATCCAGAATTGTGGCACGCTTTATGCATGGTACGGACAACGCCCTGAGCACCATGTGATCCCCCATTCTCAACAGTGAGCAGGGGTTGGCAAGCCACTTATGGGTCCCGAGTTACAATTGGGGACCCCAGCTGTAAACAAATGTTTGAGACACTGTAGTGCAGCGAAGAAGCACCTTCTATGTCTCTGACCCGCTATGACAAAATAAACATCCATATTTAGGGCAAGCGTAGAGGCCTAAGTTCAAAAGACGTCCAATCCTACCCCCGGGCAAGTGAATGATTAACTGGCTTGGACTGGGTGCCTGTATTAGTCATGCAGGCGGCAATCTTAAAATAGCCCCAAGGCACCATAAAAAAAAAACAGAAGTGAAAGTGGCGATATGACATTTACTTCGAAGCAGTGATGTGGAGACCAGCTAAAGGAAACAGCTCATGAGAGAGTTTCTCTACATGACGATTGCATTACATAGAAACATAGAAGGTTGACGGCAGAAGGAGACCATACGCTCCATCTAGTCTGCCCTTATGTGTATACTGTATGTACTCTTTATCTTAGGATAGATGTGTGCTTATTCCAGGCATGTTTAAATTCAGTGACTGTTGATTTTTCAACTACCTCTGCTGGAAGTTTGTTCCAAGCATCTACTACTCTTTCTGTAAAATAATATTTTCTAACATTGCTCCTGATCTTCCCCCCGACTAGCTTCAGGTTGTGCCCCCTTGTTCTATCATTAAGCTTCTTCTTAAAAACACTTCCCTCCTGAACCTTATTCAATCCTTTCACATATTTAAAGGTCTCAATCATGTCCCCCCTCTCCCTTCTTTCCTCCAGACTGTACATTGCTGTGCTTCTACTATAGTGGCAGGCAGTGTCCCTGTACCACAACTGAGTCCAGTTTGGGGAGATAAGGAGCCTGTCCAATGGTCTGCACCACCAGTAGCCCCGATACATCTGCAGAAAATAGGATGGCTGGGAAAAAAGTGCCCTCAACGTCCTTGGCACCCAGGGTGACCGCCCTGCTTGAACTCCTCTAGAAACAGCCCAAGGCGGCGACTTTGCTCCCGATGCCATAAAGACCAGGAAAAGGTGAGTTTTTCTGAGCAATCTAGGGGTTTCACTCAGCGAGGAATTCCGAATCGGGATGCCCCCGAGGCAGAGAACAAATCCCTGGACAGTAAAAATCCTGGGTTTTGTTCCGCTTTAACGTTTTGTCCAAAGCCCAGCTGTCCCAGGTGTTTTGTCCTAATTCAGAAGTAAAGGTCACATTGGGTCACTGAGTGAATGGGATTCACAGATTGGTGGTCAGACAAGGCACCCATTAGACCCCTTAGTCATGATTGCCTGGGACACTGGGAGGCTGTTGCAGGGCCCCGCAGGGTGGTCAGACAAGACACCCCTTAGTCATGATTGACTGGGGCACTGGGAGGCCATTGCAGGGCCCCACAGGGTGGTCAGACATGGCACCCCTAAGTCATGATTGCCTGGGGCACTGGGAGGCCATTGCAGGGCCCCACAGGGTGGTCAGACATGGCACCCCTAAGTCATGATTGCCTGGGGCACTGGGAGGCCATTGCAGGGCCCCACAGGGTGGTCAGACATGGCACCCCTTAGTCATGATTGACTGGGGCACTACAAGTCTGTGGAAGGGCACCACAGGGTGGTCAGACAAGGCACCCCTAAGTCATGATTGCCTGGGGCACTGGGAGGCTGTTGCAGGGCCCCACAGAGTGGTCAGACAAGACACCCCTTAGCAGGGCCCCACAGAGTGGTCAGACAAGACACCCCTTAGCAGGGCCCCACAGGGTGGTCAGACAAGACACCCCTTAGCAGGGCCCCACAGAGTGGTCAGACAAGGCACCCCTTAGCAGGGCCCCACGGGGTGGTCAGACAAGACACCCCTTAGCAGGGCCCCACAGAGTGGTCAGACAAGGCACCCCTTAGTCATGATTGACTTGGGCACCGAGTGGCTGTGGCAGGGCACCACAGATGATCCCCTTGAGCCGTGGTCACCAAATAGCCTGGAGATAGAGTTCCCTGCCTCTGGTGGGGGGGGGGGGGGGGGGTATGAAGGCTATCTGGGACCAGGTCATTGGGCTTAGTGTGGGGAGGGGGGGGCATTCGACTAAAGGTTCACTGTAAAAGGAAGAACACACGCTAACTGGTTCAGTCACCTCCAACCAGGCTTCCATTGTGTGCATTATGTATGAATGTGGCATGTATGCTGCAATATATATATATATATATATATATATACACAGTGCCAGGTGCGCCACATGCACGCTACAGCCCTCCACACATGCAATATGCCAATCATTCATTATAATGAGCCAATAATATTTAAAGGCTCCCAGTGCCTGGCCATAGCGGCGCTGCACAACAGAGTCTTTACTGCAGCCTCCCGCGGTTGTTACTCCTAAGATGAGCAGATGCTCTGGCAGCTGGAGAATTCTGATTGGCTGCGAGCTCCAATTGTCACAGCAACCACAAGTCATTACCTGCCGGTGTTTCCGAGGAGGCGAACACCAGGGAACTTAATAATAGAATGCGGGAAGTTTATGGGGCATGCACGCTGGCATCTGCGCCAGAAGTCCAATCAACTAGAGAAAAACCCTGCAACAAACTTCTCCTATAAATATATTAAAGCGCATTAAAAGCCAAACCCAGCGGAATCACCATATACTCACCTGAGGCTACACAGTGCCTTCTAGACCACATCTATTGCGACATCTTGATACCTTTGTTTGCAACTGATGCATCCCCGGCATCTCTGTGGCTGAGGCGCGCTTCTGTGTCCAGCCATTCCAAGTATAGGGAAGCAGGGGATGCAGACAAAGGGCTGGTCACGTCGGCAATTTCGAAAATAGCAGGTGGGTGCGGCCTCAGCGGTGGGAAAAAAACAGGCGGGTAAGGGGTGTGGGGAGGGCGATTCTGGGTTTTGTGACCAAATCACGGTAATAAGATAAGATTAAAACATAGTCGCAAGCCAGTATGTGGAGAGACCCATGTTAGGCTTAATATAGGGGGGCTAAAGAGACCAAAAAACCCTCTGCTTAGGTAAAGGAAAAGAGTGGCTTTCCTAGAACGGAAAGTATTTGCACAGTACCCAGTTCAAGGACAGATAGCATTACCCATCTACCCTTGCAGTAGGCGGAGCTATGCAAATCATCTCTTTACGCCATCCAAGGCCCTTAGAAACGCTAAGGGTGCAATGCCAAGGATTAGATATAATTAAAAAACCCACGCTATAAGATTCCTGGGACAATTGATTCCCTCCCCCGCTGTGTGAAACCCCCCAGGTCACCCCCCAAAACTCACCTTCTTTCCGGTCCTACAGCGAGCCGCGCCGCGCCCGCTAGCGCGGGCACGCTCCCTGTTAAAGGGTAGGGAAGGATGCGGTCCCCAGCATGCTCGGATCCGCTTGCTTTAGACAAGCTCTTGGACGAAGGGACGGAAGCCAATCCGAGTGCGCTGACTGGACGAGAGGTATGCGTCGTAGGACTGAGGAAGGCTGAGTGAGATTGGGCAACTTGGGGTGTTTCACACAGCGGGGCATGATAGTGAAAATCCTGGCTTTTGGTCCACTTTAATGGCAAAAGCTTAGAATCAGCTATCAACCTTTAAAGCGGAACATAACCAAGCACGTCCGCCCCTAGAATTACTGGCCTATCCCTGGCGCATGCCAAACTGGGCTTGGAAAAAACTCTCCTTTGTGGATGTGGACACTGAGCGTCTGCATCCCCAGCGTCTTTATGCTGCGAACCTGCTCCTGGCCCTCGCCATTCAGCTGGGGATGCGGACGCTTTCAATACAATTGGCTTAAACAGAGCCATTTATCATGCACGGCAAACAGCTCTGATTGGACAACAGCCAACACTTGCTCTGTAGGACCAGGATGGGGGGCTTCACACAGCAGAACATCTCAAATTTGGATGCCCTCAGGGGAAAAGGAACAAAACCCAGAATAGTCTAAATCCTGGGTTCCACTTTAAAGGGGCCCTAAAGTAAATTTCAATGTCACTCCACCCTTTGCTAAGCTTCATTTAGGTGTTTTTGCTTTTCATTATTACTCACCCGGTACCTGCTCTCCGCATTGTGCCACACTGGAATGAGACGCTCATGCCCGGAAGCAATGGAGGTCTAGAAGACGAGCATACAGTGCTCTCCTCCTGATGTGGGACCAGGTGAGTTGCAGGGTTGCAATGGCCACCACCAAGAAAAGGCTGACTGAATGGTTACCGGATGGTTTCACACAGTGGAGCATTCCGATTTGGGATGCCTCAGGGGCAGGCCAGTGGCTGGCCCTGGAATCTTTAAATTTTTTCTTAAAAAAAAATTCTGCTTTTGATTATATTGGTTATGCTCAAACTCCTATACAATTATTTCCACCCAGATTTGCTGTGGTATCAAAGGATCAGCAGAAGTGGTTAATAGTCACATGCCTGACATTTCCCGTTTTACAATCACCTAGTCTCAAAGTCTAATGTGTCATTTAAAAGCTGTGTCATTGGTGCCATGTGATATGCACATCAGTGTATTGACCAAGTTCGGAACAGAGGCCAGCAGGAAAACTATACAGATTTCCAGGATTAAAACATTGTAAAAACACATTGTTTAGCACAAAAAGGCAGACCTTTACAATGAAGCAGGAAAAAGGTAAACAGAGCAAGGAGTAGCTATCCTCCCCTGCATTGACTTCTATGGAGGCTTGTTGCACTGCGGGCAAAAAGCTGCAAAGCGCAGCGGGCTGATCTGAAAGGGCCCAATTATTTTACTGGGCTGCGTTTTCTGGCCATTTTTCACATGTTGAAGTATTTATACTATAATGCGACACAAATGGCCTGTTAATCAAACATGATTTTCACCCGGGAAAACACATTATAATTGTAACATGATAAATAAAGACGATTAAAGGGATGCACAACCAGCTGCCCACACTGCCATCCGTTGCGGCCCCCCCATCACCTCTGCCTACCTCTACCCATTTCTGTTCACCTCACCTTTTCTCACCTCTGCCTGTCTTATTCTCTACTCATCTCCCCTCTTCCTGCCCACAACACCTTTTCCTGCCTGACCTCTGTCTACTTCTCCCCACCTCACCTCTCTTGCCCCACTAGGCCCACTTCATCCCACCTCACCTCTACCCACATTCGTCAACCTCATTCCTGCCCTCCTGACCTATATCCACTTCTTCCCACCTTACCTCTGCCCACCTCACCTCCCCTGCCTCACCTATATCCACTTCTTCCCACCTTACCTCTGTCCACATCTTTCAAGCTCAACTCTGCCCACCTCACCTCCCCTGCCTCACCTATATCCACTTCTTCCCACTTTACCTCTGTCCAATTCTTTCCACCTCAACTCTGCCCACCCCACCTCTCCTGCCTCATCTATGTCCACTTCATCCCACCTCACCTCTACCCACATTCTTCAACCTCAGCCCTGTCTACCTAACCTATGTCCACTTCTTCCCACCTTACCTCTGCCCACCTCACCTCTCCTGTCTCACCTATGTCCACTTCCCACCTTACCTCTACCCACCTCATCTCTCCTGCCTCACCTATGTCCACTTCTTCCCCTTACCTCTACCCACCTCATCTCTCCTGCCTCACCTATGTCCACTTCTTCCCCTTACCTCTACCCACCTCATCTCTCCTGCCTCACCTATGTCCACTTCCCACCTTACCTCTACCCACCTCATCTCTCCTGCCTCACTATGTCCACTTCCCACCTTACCTCTACCCACCTCATCTCTCCTGTCTCACCTATGTCCACTTCCCACCTTACCTCTACCCACCTCATCTCTCCTGTCTCACCTATGTCCACTTCTTCCCTTACCTCTACCCACCTAATCTCTCCTGCCTCACCTATGTCCACTTCCCACCTTACCTCTGCCTACCTCACCTCTCCTGTCTCACCTATGTCCACTTCTTCCCCTTACCTCTACCCACCTCCTCTCTCCTGCCTCACCTATGTCCACTTCTTCCCCTTACCTCTGCCCACCTCATCTCTCCTGCCTCACCTATGTCCACTTCCCACCTTACCTCTGCCCACCTCACCTCTCCTGCCTCACCTATGTCCACTTCTTCCCCTTACCTCTACCCACCTCATCTCTCCTGTCTCACCTATGTCCACTTCTTCCCCTTACCTCTACCCACCTCATCTCTCCTGCCTCACCTATGTCCACTTCCCACCTTACCTCTGCCCACCTCATCTCTCCTGCCTCACCTATGTCCACTTCTTCCCCTTACCTCTGCCCACCTCACCTCTCCTGCCTCACCTATGTCCACTTCTTCCCCTTACCTCTACCCACCTCATCTCTCCTGCCTCACCTATGTCCACTTCTTCCTCTTACCTCTACCCACCTCATCTCTCCTGCCTCACCTATGTCCACTTCTTCCCCTTATCTCTACCAACCTCACCTCTCCTGCCTCACCTATGTCCACTTCTTCCCACCTTACCTCTCCCCACTTCTTTCAACCTCAGCTTTATTCAAAACCCACCTTTACCCACCCCACCCCTGCATATACATAAAAACATATAAAATGGTTTTCTGTAGTAAATGGTTTGTTTCTTCTCCGCTTAGGACATTTTAGCCCTAATGTAACCCTTTTTAAAGCAATTTGATTTAAGTGGCCAAGAAAAACAAAAGCTGAAACCAGATTGGCTGTTCTGGGTAAGGGATCCGCTCTCCCTCTACACCCATTCTGAATACTGCGCACCATCTGCTTCCAATATGAATAATATTCCCATTATTACAGTTATTTGAATGATGAATACAGTTTATGAATGGCATTTGCTTCTTTTTTTTGCGCTGGCTATAAATACACATCCTTCCATCGCGTACATGGCGCTCTGGCACTCAATATCTTATGTCACAATGAAAATGAAAAGGGAAATGAACTTGACTTGAGACAAGCATCCCCCGGCCATGTTGCTTGTCTTTCAGATGGTCATAGAAAGCAATGATAGGACACAACACATTTACCTCATTAAGCCCTCGCAGTATCAGACAGTAATGACCTTATGTGTAAGGAGGGAAAGCCGGCAGCTAGCTTCCCGCCTTGTGCTGAGGTAAAGTTTGCTTCAGGAATAGTGAGGCCTAGGCCTGCACACACATAACACAGTTCATAGTAAATACCACATAGCATGACGACAACAAACCACAATGACAATAAACCAGGGGTGCAAGGGCAGCATTGTCTTACTGTTGCACTTCAAGGTGGCCCCAAAAAAATTCAAGCCCAGAAAACGCAGTTTACTGTAGAAAGGTTTTAGGTACTATTCACACCTCTCCACTTGCGCTGCATTGGAAAATGCAGTCACAGCGCAAGGAAAAATGCTGCCCATTCTTTTTAATGAGCCAGTTCACCCCCACATGTGCCGTAGGACCGGGAAATGGGTGAAAAGGGGGTTTCACACAGGGGGCATGGCAAATTGGGAGACTGTTGGAGCAAGAAACAAAACCTGGGAGTCAAAATCCCAGGTTTTATTCCACTTTAAAGCCAAATGTCTGGAATTCTAAAACGGGCCCGGGGATACACAATTATGTGTTGGTAGTGGCTTCTGTTACATCACTGGGCAAAGAAGAGCTTATAATGAGAGATCAAAGATCTTCAGTTAAAGTGGACCAACACCCACGGCTGATCGGCCCGGGAATCTATAAGATATCAGCTCCCTCCCCGCGGGGCATCCGAAATCGGGATGACCCAGTGTGAAACCTCCCAGGACGCCCACAAACCTGACCTTCTCCCTGTTCCAACGGCGCATGCGCGGTCCGCGGCCGCCTCTCGTGCTTCCCTCTAGCAGGGCGCGCACCTGCGGCGGCCGTTTGTGAATGGCCGGCGCGGGCACGCTCCCTGTTAGGGGGAGGCGCGAGAGGGGGCCTCCAGCGCGCTCAGAGCCGCTGTGGTTGTCCGTTGCTTGTCCGTCCATACCACAGTGGCTCTGAGCGCTCTGATTGGACGAGCGCTCGCGTAGGAGCGGGGTGAGGTGAGTTTTTTGTGGCGTTCGGGGTGCCCCGCAGAAGTGGACCAAAACCCAGGATAGTGAAAATCCTGGGTGTTGGTCCACTTTAAATCTGCCATTCACCTAAGGAGCCATCAGTGAACACAAACCTTGGGTATAAAGGTCAGAAGCACCAATAACTTTACAGGCAGATAAGGAGCCCATTACATTTTAACCTGCTCTGCTCTTTTGAACTTGATTGAATTTTTTCATTTAAGACATACAGGTAGAACCATATAACAAAGAAAATAAAAGAAGATAAAAAAGCACCAATGTGCTTCACCATGATTTATTGAAAAGCCCAAACCCTTAAAAAACGATTCCCCAGCATCTAAAATTAATATATTTTACGTTTTTAGTCACTATTATTCTTTCCCCCCACTGGGCTGCAACTCTGTTAAGGACTTAAAGCGGACCTTCACCCTAAATTAGAGTCTATCTTATACATTTCCCCCACCCTGCACATACAGATTGGCCACATTAAAAATCTTCCTACCTGCATCTATTGCATTTTCTGAGATTTTAAACATCCAAGATGGTAGCCCATGGAAGTGCATGCAGCCTGCAAACAGCAAGCGTCTTCTGACTGTGTCGCTCTGCATTCTGGGATTGCTGACCTTTTCCTGACCCCCAGCTCTGCTCTGTCTGTGCAGAGCACATGCAGTAGATGCAGGATTTTGTACAAAGTGTATGTACAAAGTGTGGGAAACATATAAGATAGGCTTTTATTCAGGGTGAAGGTCCGCTTTAAGCATGTATAGGAAGTACAAACCATCCACAGACAGCACTCATAACACAGGGCTTAGTGATATTATTCCTATCCTATTGCCACCTCGTCTCAAATCTGTCCAAGATTGGTCAAGAGGGAGAGTGCTTGCGGCACCAGGTCGGCATGCTAAATTGCATCTCATATGCCAGGTAGGGCAGCAGTGAAAGTGCCCAAGCTGAATGCCGGATAGCTAGAGGGTACCCACCCGCTCGACCAGCACTTATCGCGTCGCTTGCAAAAGGTAGGTGAAAAGGGGACAGATCGCCACTGAAGTGGGTGCTTGTCTGTGGACTAGAAGGAAGAGGAATGTGGGATCTGAAAAGGCAAAAGCGGGAAGGCCTGGGAAGGAACTTGCGATGCACCATTAGATAAAATGCAAACACTGAATGCTGGCCTCATTCCAAGCTTCTGAGCTTATTTGCACACATATATACAACTGGTAAATGCAGTCATTCTTTTTCATGCAGTATAGTCATATTTACTATTGCCAGATATATAAAGTACAATATATTTGTCTAAGTGTATCATTTCTTGATACAATGCAGGTGGCGCGTGGTCTAGTATGGGAATAGCCTTGCATTGCAGTGTCTTATTAGCGCATCAATAATTATCATTGCCCTGACGCGTTTCGCCTTCACATGGCATCCTCAGTGTGCATGTACGGTAGGAGGTTGGCCTTATATGCCGTGTGGGTCAGATGTATTCACTGGTCTTGTGTTCATGGTGTATACGGTAATAGGCAAGTACCCGATGCATTAGATGCTTGTGTTGTCATAAGTAATTTGCAGCTTGCCAGGAGTACCGTTCATCGCAGTCCGTGTAAGGGTAATGGAGGCAGGTGGTTGTTAGAGTAGGTGACCCCTGTGGTCTTGGATGTGTATAGCGAGGGCGGTACAGGGACAGTGTCCCACAGTCATTGATATGCTAATAAGACACCACAGCACAAGGCTATTTCCATACTAGACCACGCACCACCTGGGTTGTATCAAGAAATGATACACTTATTATATTTTGTACTTTATATAGCTGGTGATTGTAAATATGACTATACTGCATGAAAAAAATGACAGTATTTACCAGTTGTATATATGTTCAAATATAATAATATTTGAACATATATAATATAATAATAAACAAATTCAGAACTTTGGGATGTGGCCAGCGTTATATCCTCCTCTCGTATTTTGTTATACTACAATCAATTGCATTGCATTACCTACATATTATGGAACTCAATGTAGATAATGATAAGATTTGCCAGTGATGATATATATATATATATATATATATATATATATAAAAAAATTCGAGCCTTATTTATGAAGTGCGCTATTCAGCACCATTTATAGGCATATGGATCCGCCTTGGAGCAACCACATTTTTATATTTTGGCACGGCTATTGGTCAAATGTTAAATAATCAGCTTGGATTGGGGCACTGGGTATTTGCTGGCCTGTGTCAGTGCCTGTTGGACCCTTATGCCAACTATAACAGGGCCAGTGAGCGCCACTCTGTACCGCACGCTGGATTTATTCATTTTTTACATACCGACAAGACTGACACTGTATCTAACAACAAACAGGACAAACTTTACAGTGCGTTTTAGTTGTTGTGCTACAAAGTAAACATAATAAGTAGGGATAAAAAAAATGGCAGACACATCAGCTCTGACTGTTTTATGTTTGATAAATGTCGCACTAGTGCCGCTAAGCCTAAAATATGTGCTGAATAACTTTTTGAGGCGCTGGATATTGAAAAGACGACTATCATTAAAACATGGCCCAACACTGCATTAATTACACAGCATACAATTAGAGACGCAAGATATACAATGAAAGGAAATCTGGAACAAACCCAAAATAGACCGGCAAGTCTGTGCAGTCACTCAAGGTAGGGGGCAATTTGCAAGGGGCAAAAGAGGAGGCAAATCCCCCAAACAGTACTGCAGCTTTTCTTCTGTAAAGCTCAATGTTACACTGTATAGCTGAGAAGAGTACAAGCTAGATAAAGGGTTCCCAGCCAATGGTAGTACCCCTGGTGATACTGCTTTCCTCTGGTGGTACTCAAGGACTCTAGGGGGATGAAGAGTGAAGCACTGCAGGCATGACTGCAGACTTCCAGGACTGGTCCAATTGGTGGTCAGTCCTGGACTCACATGACTGCTGGCAGCGAATTGCTATGGCTCCATCAAGCACAGAAATTGGCCACTGACAATCACATGAGTTCGGAATTCAGAAGAGGCGAGTTCTGGGGTTTGGGGGGGCGGCTATGTGCAAGGGGGGGCATCATGGTATGGAATAGCTTTAAAGAGGAACAAGTCAGCCACTGCTTACCACTTCCTCATTCATTGAATGGCTGCCAATCACGTGACAGATGGGGACCAATTGGGTTTGCCGAGTGGACTTGCACGTAATATCGGAATGGTTGCTGGCAGTCACATGATTGGCTGCCATGCAAGTGCAGCCAAAGCTCTAGAAACTCAGGTTTAGAATCCAAAATACTTCAGAGCTGGGTTACATGATTCTCGGGGGCATCCCGATTTGGGATTCCCCACTGTTAACTCATGCTCCGTCTCATGACTCATAAGCAGGCCGCCTGCAACATTCCTCTAGCACAAGGGTACTCAAGCACTTCTTGTAAAGGTCCATTTAAAGGCATCAGGTGAGAGGAGAAGGTCCAGGTGGGGGGCTGTCGCGGGGGGAGTGGATAGTTCAGATCAGTGGACTGGGGGAGGGGCTATAGATTCCCCAGGCAAAACTAAAAAATGGGGCAGAGCTGAGAGGACAGGGATGGATGGGACAGATCTGGAGGGTACAGGGATGGCTGGGGCAGAGCTGAGAGGACAGGGATGGATGGGACAGATCTGGAGGGTACAGGGATGGCTGGGGCAGAGCTGAGAGGACAGGGATGGATGGGACAGATCTGGAGGGTACAGGGATGGCTGGGGCAGAGCTGAGAGGACAAGGATGGATGGGACAGATCTGGAGGGTACAGGGATGGATGGGGCAAAGCTGGGAGGACAGAGATGGATGGGGATGGGATGGATGGAGCAAAGCTGGGGGGACAGGAATGGATGGGGCAGAGGTGGAGGGATGAGATAGTTGGCCGGGGATAGATGGGGCTGAGTTGGGGCAGGGCGAAAGGATTGGATGGGACAAAGAGACTGAGAAACAAAGTTTGTTTGGACCTTGCAATGCCACTTCCCACCCGTGCAGTGCTTCATATTGCAATGCTAGGTGCCAGGGAGCCATGACACTGGCAGGGAGACTAAGCATTACATCGCAGATAAGGGGCAGCCCTGAGCGTGGCAACACAGAAGCAACTGAGGGCAGGGCTGTCAGGGCAGGGGTCCGGAAATCTGGCGCCAAGGTCCACATTCGGCCCCCGATCCACCAGTTGAGTATCGCTGCTCTAGCAGGTCAAAGGAGAATAACCATCAGCTAACCTTTTATTCAGGTTTCTTAGCCACTTAATAATACCTGCGGAACCCAGATTGAAAGAAAACCTGGGCATGCACAATGGGATCACGTAAGCATACTCGGCAACCCTGGGGGTTTCGTACAGCAGGGCATCCTAAACAAGTATGACTATTTAGTGACAAAGTCACAATCAGGAGAACCATGTTGATTTACATATATTTATATAATTTTATATACCAGAATAATTCTCTTGGTAATCCACAACACATACCGGCTGGCTTTAAACATTTGCTAAATGCTGGGAGCATATTTACTAATGACAAGCTACGACATGCAAGGTCCTCAGGCCCAGGCGACAGAGACATGACGGAGAATATGAGCGAGTGCAAATACAATGAAAACAATTCCAGCCTGAGCAAAGCGGCGCAAAAGCAGAACAAACACAACGTGACCAGCTTCAAAATATGAGGAAAACACTAGAGAAGGAAATGATTCAGACAACAGCTACCGAGGAGGGTTAAAGTTTCTACAGTCTCATCCGATCCCCTGTTGAATCCAGCGTTTACCTTTTGCACAGTGTCACAGCGCTCGACTTTCATCCAAATGTCGCAGGAAACAGGCTATGGGCACCTATTTTCTGTACAAACGACGCTTCCCCTCACATCCCGTCCCCCAATCAGCTTGCACACAGGGGCCGGAATTGCTCATCCCTATTACCATAACAATTGTCCACTCCTCCCGCCCTGCCTCCTTCTTCTTCCTTTTTGTGTTGTGGCAGACCCCCCCTTCTTCTTCTCCTCCCTGGCCAGTGCCGGGTACAAGAGTTGCGGCGGGCCCCCCCCTTTTTCGTCCTCCCCTTCTGGCCGGTGCCCCCACCTGCAGAATGGCCGCCCTCCCCCCCATTCAACCGCTTCTGAGTGTGCACATGTGCTCTGGGAGTGCGCACATGCACATTTGGAAGTTTGAACTTGGGAGTACACGCTTTGCGCATGTACGTTTGTGAATGCGTGCATGCACTTTGTAAGTGCGTACATGCCCCTTTTGGGAGTGTGCGCATGCCCCTTTTGGGACTGCATGAATGCGCTTTGGGACTGCACACATGTACATTTGGGAGCATGCGTATGTAAGTTTGGGAGTGCATGCATGCGCATTAGGAGTGAGCTCTTGTACGTTTGGGAGTGGGCGCATGTATGTTTGTGAGAAGGCACATGTACGGTTGGGAGTGCATGCATGTGCTTTGGGGGTACAAGCATGCACATGCGCATTTGGGAGTGCATGGACGCACTTTGGGGGTACGTACATGTGCATTTGGGAGTGCACATAATAGCGGCAATGTGTGTCTGGGAGTGCTGGTCTAGGCTCCAATGTCACCTAGCAACAGGGGGAAAGGGGAGGAGCACAGCCAGGGTGTCCGAAGCAAGTTCTGGGAATCTTACAGACCCCGCCCATTATGTGGTTTTTATGCAGCATCAAAGGCCCAAGGGCCACGTTCAACTGCTTCAGAATAGAAATCATGAGGTGAAACTGTAAACTTCGATATCTAGGCCATTTCTACTTCACTTGAAATACGGACAGTGCCAAACGTAGCCTGACACAACGTTGCAACAATTGCCTGCTGTAGCATTTTAAGAGGTGTATAAATAAAATATGCAGTTATGCTAGCGACGTTGCTCAGTTTTTCATGGCAAATTAGACAAAGCTAATTTGGTTTTGGTCCTCTTTAAGAAATGAGAAATTTTATGGGTGGCTGTGAAAGTCTAAGCAGAGTCCTGTTGAAAAGTCACTCATATTACAGCCTATGTTGCAGCTTCAGGAAGGTCACAGAGATATACGGATCACATGACCCCTAAGAGTAGCCAATCGCAGAACTAGATTTTGCTGGGTGATCACAGTGGAGGAAAGTAAACATTTTGCAGGGGGTCTATGCACTTCAGAAATTTCGGATTTCTCACGATGCGGTCCAGCAGCTGTTAAATGGATACAGCAGGCAAAGGCAATTGTTACATCATTGCGTTGGGCTACATTTGGCACGGTTTTCAGATTTTAAAATTAAAGAAGAAAAATGGCAAGGTAATACCATACCAGCAGTAATTTCTAATCCACACTGTCCACAGCCAGATGATCAAGAGGTGAAGGCTCTATTGTCGTGTTCCAAAGCTGTGACTGTTTCACCTAATCATAAGCACACAGGCAATCCAAATGCTGACTGAACCGCTAATTAGACACGGCCACTCATACACAGGCTGTGCTAGCTGTGATGGCTGAGGCTGCATAATACTAGCATGCTCATTCTTGCTGAGCTGACAAATAGGGGTGGGGTTTTAGACCACCAGTCAAAGCTTATGATTGTTTGTCTATTCAGGGGGTGTGCCACTAATTTTTGCCTTGTTTTACTTACAGGAGCAGTTGTGTGTTGACAGGTGAGCAGCCATATGTGTTGGACAGCTCCATTGAGAGCATTTATTTTAGTATACACCATGGGAGGCGCTGTTCCAAGCAGCTAAATAAGAATAAAGTTAAGAAGACCACACTTTCTGGACCTCCTAATAGGCATGGCTGCCTCCAATGGGCCTCACAAAAGAAATGTTATATTTAGACCCTAACTCTTCCTTCAGAATTCGACACTATAACACATCAGCGCCCAGTCATTTTATCCAGTGATAGCGCTGCCAGGAAGCGATCGGATTATTCCCCTGCACAGATGACATTTCAGGCAAAATCCTGATAAACAATGAAATGAAAGAGCGTTTGTCTCGCATTGGGATGTTGGGATGCCATCCAATTGCCCGAACATAGAGACGCAAAATAAACACAGGCCCATCCTGCTAATACACGCTGTGCCAAAAAACACACCCACTGCGCTAAAATAATTGGGCACCATGGAACGATCTGTCTTCGATGGTGCCAGAAATAATTCCGTGTCCAGTCCTAGGGGAAGGTAAACTAAGGAACTAGTCCCCTGCTATAGGGACCACACACCCAGAGAACGATTAAAGTGGACACCCAGGGGTGATCTATAAGATTCCCGGGCCGATCACCTCCCTCACTGCGGGGCATCCAAGATCGGGATGTCCCGCGGGGTGAAACCACCCCCAAAAGCCCCAAAAACCTTACCTTATCGGCAACGGATCAGCCGCCCCTCTAGCAGTGCCGTGCGTCCGGCGGCGGCGGTGGCTTGTCCGTCGCCGAAAAGGTATGTTTTTTGGGGCTTTTGGGGGGGTTTCACACAGCGGGGCATCCTAATCTTGGATGCCCCGCTGAAGTGGACCAACACCCAGGATAGTGAAAATGGGTGTTGGTCCACTTTAAATATAAAAGTTTAAAGTTTATTACACAAAATCATCACAGTAGCAAATAAATAAAATACATGAAACACTAAACACTACGCAAAATCACATGTTAAAATGGACCGACACCCAGGATTTTGACTATCCTGGGTTTTGGTCCACTTCGGCGGGGCACCCCGATCGGGGGTGTCCCGCTCTCTGAAACCCCCCAGAAACCCCCAAAAACTCACCTCTCCCTGCTCCCACGTGACCACACCGTCCAATCCCCACCGATGTCCAAGCGGGTGACAGCGGCGTCCAAGACAGTGCGTCCGCCGCCGCCTCCCGCGCGTCACTCTCGGCGGGCGCGCGCACGTCTAGTGGGGCGCCAGGGAGGCGGCGGCGGCGGAAGCGGCGGCGGATCAGGTAAGGAGTTTGGGTTTTTTTGGGGGGGTTTCACCCGGCGGGACATCCCGATCTTGGATGTCCCGCGGTGATTGAGGTGATCGGCCCGGGAATGTTATAGATTCCCGCCCGATCACCCCTGGGTGTTGGTCCACTTTAAGGAGGAACATCGGGGGTGGTTAAAGTGGACCAAAACCCAGAATTTTGACTATCCTTGTTTTTTGGGGGAATCCCGCTGTGTGAAACCCCCCATGTTACCCGAACAAATTTACCTCTTCCCGGTCCTACGATGCATGTGCAGCGGCTCGTCCAATTAGTGCACTCGGATCACTCGAGCCCCTTCGGTCAGGAGCTTGTCCAATACGAGCGCACGGACTAAAAGGTGGACCTATACAAAGAAACAGGGAGAAGACAGACAATACAAGCAGGGAGCAGCTATCTTCTGCACATACAGGGGGGATAGAGGCTAACA
The DNA here is from genome assembly GCA_027917425.1 of Gastrophryne carolinensis. Taxonomy (NCBI): domain Eukaryota; kingdom Metazoa; phylum Chordata; class Amphibia; order Anura; family Microhylidae; genus Gastrophryne; species Gastrophryne carolinensis. The sequence goes on from CM051239.1 coordinate 52,729,467, forward strand.
CAAGAGTAATGGGGATGAGTCTACCTCTCCATGGTAAAAAAAAAAAGTGGACATAAATAAATAAAATTCAGGAACTTGGCTTTAGAAAAGAAAATAAAGTGCTACTACAGGCAAAGGTAATTGTTACACTATTGTGTCGGGCTGCATTTGGTGTTGTCCTTAACTGTTTTCCGTTTTTAAATTGAAGAAGAAATGGCCAAGTTCAGCGTATGATTTTCCTTCTGAAAAAAGTGGGCGTGGCCCTTGGATCTGTGATGCTGCATAATAATCAGCAATGTGATAAATCTGGAGGAGGAGGGAGGAGGAGGGACCAGCAATCCTGTCCCGCTCTGCTGAGCTGATTGGGAGATAGGATGAAAAAGAGAATGTCATTGGCTGAACCTGTAAAAAGCTCAATATCTCGGCCATTTCTGCTTCAATTTAAAAACAGTTTAGGACAGTGATAAGTGTAGCCATAAAACACATCCAGCTAGGCTTGTTTCTTGGAAGAGGAATCGGGGGGCAGGTTCTGTCCCCCCTGATACACTAAAACCTGTCACCCCTGGATTTTATTCCTACCAGAAGAAGAAAACCACAAGCAGGAGTTTTATTCAGTTTGGGTGTATATGTGACCCCACCTCTCATTAACCGACGTGTTTATATGTATTTTTAATATTTCGTGATACATCTCCTTTTAATATGCACATCAAACAGCTCTGATTCAACAAGAGCCTGCACGTGTGCCATAGAAACGAGGATAGGTGAGTTTGGACGATCTGGGGAGGTTTCACACAGCAGGGCATCCCAAATTGGCATACACCGGGGTCAAGAAACAAAACCCAGGAAAGTCAAAATATTGGGTTTTGTTCTGCCCTTTAATTCCCCCGATTCTGGTAGTAAACTCACTCTAAGGCAGCTGTGCTCAAGGAACTAGCAGACAGCCAATCTCTTATTGTAAAGCTCTACAGAATGATGTTTCTGTGACCCTACAGCCTCAGCCCAGTTTTATTTCTTCTTCTGAGCAATGAATCACATGCAAATGACAGTATTTATCATCAATGAAAACTGACACTGAATATGTGGAGACAGAAGTGATGCCTCATCCCTCTCGAGTTTGCCACAAGATATAAGCTCTGATTTTTCATAATGGCGTTTTCATGTGAATATGGTTTGGGACTGTGCCCATCATTTAATCTGACAGTCAGTTTGGCGCCTGAGTTGCTTTAACTCCTTGTAGCCAAATCATCATATTGCCGTTCTGAAGCCACTGTTATTCTACGCATAAGCAAGTATCCCCAACCTATAAAACGAGAGCCACATTTACCAGCGAGAGGTGGCCACGTACACTGCAGATAGTAGGGGTGGGAAATGGCAAGAATCTGGCTATACGATACAATATATCCCGATTCTGTCTCAAAGATGATATATTGCCATTTTTTTTTATCACATTTTATTTTTAATTAAAAAAAAAATAACATAGGCCCAAGAATCTATAAGATTCCCGGGCCGATCGATTCCTTCCCCCTGGGGCATCCAAAACCCCCCAGGTCGCCCCATACACTTACCTTGCTTTCTGGTCCAACGGCGCATGCGCAAGCCGCATCCCCGCTATACCTCTAGGAGGGAATGTGACGTCAGCAGCTCCAAGCGGGCTGATTGGACGACCGGTTGTACATGTGCTGTAGGACCTGGAAGAGGCGAGTTAACTTCAGTGATCTGGGGGTTTCACACAGAGAGGCACCTCAGATCGAGGTGCCCTGGTGGAAAGGACCAAAACCCAGGATAGTCAAAATCCTGGGTTTTGGTCCACTTTAATACTGACTCTATTTCCCAGGCAGCCTTGCTGACCTAGTCTGGCTGAATAAAACTTCCCGGGTCCCAAGTTCAAGCCCATTGGTGGTAGCAGCAAACACTGTGTTGTACGCCCCACCGCATCCATTCAGCGCAATGCAGGGAGGAGCCAGACCTTGGCCAGCCCCATCTATTGCAGTGAATGGAGCTCACCATGACTGATGGCAGGGGCGTCGCTGCATATGGTGCAGGCGGCGAGGGTCCTGCATCCAGGCTTTCAGGTGAGCGCTGCTGCCCGGACTAGGGGCGACGGCCTGCGTAGGAGGAAAGGTGAGTATAGCTTTTTTTTTTGTTTTTTGGCTGAAAATGTACTTTAAAGTGGACCAAAACACAGGATTTTGACTATTCTGGCTTTTGGTTTTTGCCCCCAGGGCACCCCGATCAGGGATGCCCTGCTGTGTGAAAACCCCCAAGTCGCCCAAACCCACTCGCCCTTCCTTGGTCCTACGGCGCATGCACAGCCTCTCCTCCAATCACCGTGCTAGGATCCGCTCACGTCAGCTTGTATAAGCCTTCGTCTAAGGCGAGTGGATCCGAGTGTGCTGGCGGCCACATCCCCCTGTTCCCCTCTAACAGGGAGCGTGCCGGCGCGGCCATTCACAAATGCCTGGCGTGGGCACGCGCCCTGCTAGAGGGATAGTGGGGATGCGGCCGCTGCTCGCACATGCGCCATTGGATCTGAAAAGAAAGTGAGTGTATAGGTGACCTGGGGGGTTTCACACAGCGGGGTATCCTGATTTTGGATGCCCGGGAGGAGAGAAAAGATCAGCCTGGGAATCTTGGGGATCCCCGTGGGTTTTGGTCCACTTTAAGTATTTTAAGCCTGGGCAGAGACTTTAAATAAGAACATGGATTTTCAGTATCCCAGCCAGGTTTTGTTCCGTGCCCCGGAGACAAAATGATTTGGCATGCCCCTGCTATGTGAAAACCCCCAAATCACCCACATGCACGGGCTCTCGTCCAATCAGCATCGTATGCTGCGCATATTAATGATCGCCATACGGCTCTATTAAGACACAGAGCTCAGCAATAGGGAACAAAGCATCCCCAGATTCCCTTTAGAGGTGAGTGCACTCCCACCCCCAGACTACCTGAATGACTGGGTGCGGGGGCTGTGGCCAGTGTTGTTTATCTCGCCGTGGGAGCCAGGACAAAGGTGAGTTTTGTGGTGACCTGGAGGGGTTTCACACAGTGGGGCATCCCGAATTGGGGAAGGCCAGTGGCCGGTCATGGGGTCTTTTAGAATCCAGGGCCGGCCACACTGGGTTTTGTTTGGCTTTAAAGAGGAAAAATGTGTTATTGTCCCTCCCCAAATCAAGATCCCCTGCTGTGTAATATCCCTTGAATCACCTCTATTACCCATATGGCCAGCAATCCCACTGCACATGCCCAGGTTCTCCTCCAATCAGTGGCTTCTGACATCAGGGCAGCTTAGTAAAGCTGAATGGAGCACTATAAAATAGCCGCTCCCCCTGTGCATACCTAACCAGGCCATTCAGAAATACCTGGAATTTGAGAGATAGAAAAAGAGAGAGCGAAAGAAAGAAGGAAGGAAAGAAAGAGAGACAATGAAAGAAATGGAGAGAAAGAAAGAGACAATGAAATATAGAGAAACAATAAAAGAAAGTGAGAGAGAAGGAAAGAGAACGAGAGTGAAAGAAAAAAAAAACCTGGAAAAGAGAGAGAGTTTGGAGGCAACCTGGGGGGGGTTCACACATCCCGAATTGGGGAAGACCAGCAGCAGGGCATGGAGTCTTTTAGAATCCAGGGCTGGCCACACTGGGTTTTGTTTGGTTTTAAAAAGGAAAAATTGGTGATTGTTCATCCCCAAATGGAGATGCCCATGACATCAGGGACCCTTAGTAAAGCTGAATGGAATACTATACAATAGCCGCTCCCCCTGTGCATACCTAACCCGACCATTCAGAAATACCTGGCAGGGGTGTGCACATCAGCTGGAGAGAAGCCGGTGATGCCTCATCAGCCCACACACGTGCTGTGGAATCGCCGGTAAGTTGAGTAAACAGATTGATTCCCCACTCTGGGCCCGGGGACAGAACATTGACCAGCCCTGGAGTCTTTTAGACAGCAAGTGATTGTTCCTCTACACCACTACCACTACAAAAGGGTGCCATGGTTGCCAAGGTAACCATCGCCATGGAGTCAAAAGTGAAATATATATATGTATATATGTTGTTTCTAAAGGAGGCAGAGAAGCCCGGGCGGCTAGAGGGCACCTTGCTGACTTCCTGCATGGGTCTGAATGTAAACAAAGCTCTGCTTACACAGCCCTGCTGACAGATGAGCACTAGGGAGGACTCTTTCCATAGAAACATTACTAAAGAAGATGAAGAAGCCAAGTATATCTGATATATATATATATATATATATATATATTCACTATTTCTATGTAAACTGATTGCTGTTACCTATGGTTCTGCTGTGAGCAGAAAGCCGAGTTGTAGGCACAGCAGGCTGGAGGGCACCTTCCCCACTGCATCTGTGTGAATGGAAACAAAGCTATGCTTTCACAGCTCTGCACTTCTCTGGCTGCTTAGGAGACACAGGGAGAAAAGGGGCGTCAGGAGGCATAGACGGGGGATTCCCCCAGCCGGGCCTATGACATCATCACGCTGCCCGCATCACTGGATAACAATAAGAAGGCTTCTCGTATGGGTGACCTTTCCAAGCCAGAGGGCTGTCAGCTGCAGCATGACATTGGCTAGTACAATCCGGGAAGAGGGGCGCGCTGACAGGGATGGGTGAGTATTTACAGCGGCGCGGTTTGGGGAATTTCGAGGTGCCAAAAAAGGATGTTCACCTAACAGCGTACCCATGGGTGTCACAAGGATTCAACAGGAAAAAACAATGGATGTCACAGAAGGCAAACAGGATTATCACCAGAGAAATTTTCGGTGCTACAGGAGGTAAACAGGAAGTTCACCTAACGGCATAGCCATGGGTGTCACAAGGGTCAAACAGGAAGAAACAATGGGTGTCACAGGGGGTACATAGGAAGTTCATCAGAGAAACTATGGGTGTCACGGGATAAACAGGAAGTTCTCCAGAGAAACTAGGGGTGTCATGGGGTAAACAGGAAGTTCACCAGATAAACTAGGGGTGTCATGGGGTAAACAGGAAGTTCACCAGAGAAACTAGGGGTGTCATGGGGTAAACAGGAAGTTCACCAGAGAAATTAGGGATGTCATGGGGTAAACAGGAAGTTCACCAGAGAAACTAGGGGTGTCACGGGGTAAACAGGAAGTGCACCCGAGAAACTAGGGGTGTCACGGTGGTAAACAGGAAGTGCACCCGAGAAACTATGGGTGTCACAAGGATCAAACAGGAAAAACAATGGATGTCACAGAAGGCAAACAGGATTATCACCAGAGAAACTTTGGGTGTCACAGGGGGTAAACAGGAAGTTCACCTAAGGGCATAGCCATGGGTGTCACAAGGATCAACAAGGAAGAAACAATGGATGTCACAGGGGGTAAACAGGAAGTTCACTAGAGAAACTATGGGTGTCACAAGGATTCAACAGGAAAAAACAATGGATTTCACAGAAGGCAAACAGGATTATCACCAGAGAAACTTTGGCTGTCACAGTTCAGCAGAGAAACTATGGGTGTCACCAGGGGGTAAACAGGAAGTTCACCAGAGAAACTGTGTGTGTCACAGGGGGTAAACAGGAAGAAACTATGGATGTCACAGAAGGCAAACAGGATTATCACCAGAGAAACAATGAGCGGCACTGGGCAAACAGGAAGTTCACCAGAGAAACTAGGGATGTCACAGGGGGTAAACAGGGAGTTCACCAGAGAAACTAGGGATGTCACAGGGGGTAAACAGGGAGTTCACCAGAGAAACTATGGGTGTTTGGGGGGGGCAAGCAGGAAAGTTGTCACAAGGGTCAAACGGGAAGTTCAGAAGAGAAACATTGGATGTCATGGGGGGGGTTGAACAGGAAGTTCACCAGAGAAGCAATACTTGTCACAGGGGTCAAACAGGAAGTTCACCTCACAGTATATCCACCAGTGCCGTACTGATCAAACAGGAAGTCCAATGAATAAATTAGCTATCAAAAAGAAAGTTCCCCTAACAAAATAGCAATGGGTGCCACAAGCATCAACAGAAAGGCTCACCTCATAGAATAGCCACTGAATTTGTGGGGATCACACAGCTAGTTCAACTAACAAAAAAGTAAGGGGTGTCACAGGGTCCAACAGGAATTCACCTAACAAAATAGCCTCAGATTTCACAAGGATTCACCAGGAATCTCAGCTCACAGAAGCAGGTGTGACATTGATCAGACAAGTTCACCTGACAGATCAGCCAACAGGTATCAAATAGGAAGTTCCCCTAACAAAATAGCAAAGGGTGTCACGGGGATAAAAACAATGGGTGGTCGGTGATAGGTGTCACCAGGGGCGGGCTGGCCATAGGGCAAACCGGGCAAAATCCCGGTAGGCCGGCACCAGGAAAGGCCGCTGTTCCCCCCCCCCCCCTGCGGCTGCTCTCACACATGAGCACATACACACAGGAGTGCACAGGGGCGTAACTAAGGGGGCAGGCGGGGAACGTGGCCGCGGCGCTGGGGGGGGGGCGCAAATAGAGGGTGTCTCAGGCACGGGTGTTGGTGCTGGGGAAGCCCCCAGAGAGAGGAAGCAGTAGCCGCTGATCGGCACGTGGGGGAGGAGAGGCGGAGGGAGAGCTGTGAGGCTGCACTTGCCCAGCCTGTGAGACGAGCATAAGCCCCGCCCCCAAGGCTCAGACTTCCTCTTCAGCAAGGCACCGCAAAGCACAGCACTGCTATGGAGAGTGAGGAGGTCTGTAGCAGACTGACAGTGCTGAGAAATCTGCTGCCATGAAAAGAGCAGCAGAGACACCCCCAGCCGCCCTGTCTGCCCCTGCTGAGCTTTTCTTTATTTTCAGCATCCCTGTCCTGCCTATGTGCTCTGCCCCCTCCCCCGGCTCTCTGGCTGCACAGGGGAGAGGAGGGCTCACACAGGAAACGTGGAGGTGTGTTGCTGCTTCACTCTGGACCAGGAGCAGATCCCAGCCAGAAGGAAAGAAGAAAGCCATCAAAGGTCAGGCTGCTTGAAACTCCAGGAAGGGGGGGGGGTCGACATATCTATGCTATAGACTGAAGAGAGTAAAAAAAAAAACAAAAAAAATGTCCAGTGTTGTTTGAGGGAGGAGGGGTATTGTGTTTTTGGTGCAGAGGGCAAGGGAGACTTCTGAGGCATTATAGGATAGCAGGGCCCTGGTGTGGACATTAAATGGGGCCCTGTCAATGCTCATAGAGTTTTTCTGTCTTTTAAATTAATGGGAAACAGCTAAACAAAAACTAAAAACTGAAACAGCAGAGACAAATGCTGCTTCCTTTATCTAAATGATGCCTAATAAGCACAAATATGATAAATAAGGAGGAGACACTACAATGATGGGGCCCCTCTGACCTGGGCCCTGGTGCCGTTGCACTCCCTATAGTTACGTCCCTGGTGGGGACATTGTGGTGCTGTGATGCAGGGATACTAATCTGCCATTGTGGACAGAGAATTGACTGCACACTGCAGCACCAAACACACTGCATAAGTACATCTCATGCCGCCTATGCGCCTGACTTTGCATAAATACTTACCTTTTCTTTTAGTCACTCTTAACTGGAGGGGGTAGGTAAGTGTTATTTAGGACCTGGTGCTTTTTAGATTGCCTCCACTCTAACTTTAAAAAAGAGCCTCCAGTCTTCCCTAAACACCCTTTCCCACCCACTCAATTACCCTGAGCAATTTTGAGTAAAATACTTACCTGTACTGAGGGATGCCCCCACCCACTGGCTGTACTGAGGGATGCCCCCACCCACTGGCCATACTGAGGGATGCCCCCAGTGACTGTACTGAGGGATGCCCCCAGTGACTGTACTGAGGGATGCCCCCAGTGGCTGTACTGAGGGATGCCCCCAGTGACTGTACTGAGGGATGCCCCCAGTGGCTGTACTGAGGGATGCCCCCAGTGGATGTACTGAGGGATGCCCCCCAGTGGCTGTAATGGGAGATGCCACTCACGGCCTGTAATGGAGTGATCCTGCACGCTGCCTGTAACAGGGGATTTTATCACACCATTTGGTTCAGAATATTTTCTTAATTTTTTTTGTCCTCTAAACCCTGGGTGCATGTTGTGAAACGAAAAATAAGGTGTTTATGTAATGTGAGGTTAAGATACTATGCTGGGCCAGAAGCAGTACAACAGGGCCGGTGTGCCCCAAAAAGTCCCGGGCCGTTTTTTAGCCCCAGTCCGCCCCTGGGTGTCACATGGGTGAGGTGTACAAATCTCTACATAATACAAGTGGTAACCTTCCCTCCACAGCCACGTGACCTCCAGGCTAGCACCCCAGCACGTGACGTCACAGTACTCACCTCCAAAGAGGTGCGGGGAGAGGTGTGAGGGCAGCGATCCAATCAGCAGGCGGGATCCCCCTCCTCCCCCCGGTGCCCGGTCCCTGCCGCCCTCCTCGGGGGTGCTGCTGCCGGAGTCCCGGGCCGCTCCGGGGATGCTGAGGGGGACCTGTCCGCGGATCCCCCCCACCGAGCGGCTGCGCGAGTTCAATGCCGGCACCGTGTGATCGGATCCGGTGGCTCCGCTGGCGGGGATGTACGGGTACCGGGACAGGGGTGACGAGGCGGAGGCGGACACCCCCGCTGGGCCCCTGATCGGTCCCCGGCCCGTGCTGGAAGGAATGTCCGATCCAGAGTACGCCCGAGTCCGCCCGTCCGAGGCCGGGCTACTGCTGCTCTGCCGGGCGCCCATCCCCGAGAAGCTTGTGTCCAGTCACTAGAGTGCGGTCACCTTCCGAGCGTCACCCGAGCGGCGCCTCTACATCATTAGCGATCCCTCCGGGCTCCTTGTGTGCGATTCTTACCGCCGTTACCTACAGCGGCAGCCCCGCTCCATGGTCACCGGACAGCCCCGGCTCCTCTATACCGCACACACATGCGCGCCTCTCATGGCGCTCCGGGACACACGGCACCTCTGCATGGCGCCTCCGTGCGCTGCCTGCAGCTGTGACAGGCAGCAACCTCATACATAGGCGCCCGTCATGCATGTGTCTTCCGCTCCGCCCCTCACTGTCACCTAGCGCGAGACCACGCCCCCTCACTGCTGTCACCGGGCACGCCCCGCCCACCTCCAGTGTCGTCCCTTCTGTCACAGTGCGGACCCGCCCACCTTTCGCGCTGTGACCATGCAGGCCCCGCCCACCTCCAGGGTCGTCCCTTCTCACTGTCACAGTGCGGACCCGCCCACCTTTCCCGCTGTGACCATGCAGGCCCCGCCCACCTTTACTTGTCACAATGCCGGACCCGCCCACCTTTTCCGCTGTCACCATGCAGACCCCGCCCACCTCCAATGTCGTCCCTTCCCACTGTCACGGTGCGGACCCACCCACCTTCCCGCTGTGATCATGCGTCCCCCGGCCACCTCCAGTGTCTGCCCCTCCTACCTGTCACGGTGCAGGCCCCACCCACCTTTCTCGCTGTGACCATGCGGGCCCCGCCCACCTTCCGTGTGTGCCCTCTTTGCTGTCACAGAGCGGGCCCCGCCCACCTTTCCCCCTGTCACCACCATGTCTCCCCACCCTTCTCCTCCTCTGTGTCCTTCACCCGCCAGACCGCCCCGGTCTTTTGCCAAGTACAGAGCTCCCATAGCTTCTGGTAGCGGCGGACTGGGGCCAAATATCAGCCCGGGATATTACCGGCCCCTGGCCAATCCGCATAGTCCCCTCTGCGTCGCAATTGGGCTTTCTGACCGGTCAGCAAGAATAATAAGAAACCAACCTCAGTATCGCTACAGGGACAGATCAGTGGCAGAGGTTGATATAACTCCTAAAGTGAACCAAAACCCAGGATTTTGACTATTCTGGGTTTTGGTCCTTTCCCCCAGGGCACCCCGATCAGTGGGAAACCACCAGATCGTCTGATGGAACTTACCTCTTCCTGGTCCTACGACGCATGCACAGCTGCTCGTCCAATCAGCGTGCTCAGAGCCGCTGACATCATGTTGTCTAAGCCTTCATATAAGGCGAGCGGCAAGCGTGCTGACAGCTGCATCTCCAGCTACCCTCTAGGGAGCATATCCGGGCCGGCCATTCACAAATGCCTGGCGTGGGCATGCGCCCTGCTCAAGGGATAACGGAGATGCGGCTCGCGCATGCGCCGTTGGAATGAGAAACATGGTAAGTGTATGGGGCGACCTGGGGGGTGGGATTTGATCTGAGTGGGTTTTGGTCCACTTTAAGTGATTTTCACTTTTCAGAGTGTTCCTCCAATGCAGCAGCATCCCAAATTAGGATGCCTCGCTGTGTGCATACGCCCCAGGTCACCCCATCCACTCACCTACCTGTCGCTTCCACAGCCGGAAGGCTCAAGCTGAGAGCAAGTGCGCTGATTGGCTGAGCGGTGCGCTTGCTTTCACTCGGGTCTGCTGACGGCTAGGCAGCGCAGTGACACTGAAGGGAGCCGGGCGCGGTGCTGGCCGTATCCCCGCTAACCTCCTAGCCTTGGCGTCCCTGCGACAAGGTGAGAAGGTGAGTGAAACTGGCAATAGCGGGGGGTATCCCAGTTTGGATGGCCATAGAGTCTTTGAGACTTCAGGGCCTCTGATGTTCTTCTTTAGAGCGGAACAAAACCCAGCAGTGGCCGGCCTGGAATCGAAATGATTCCAAGGCCAGTCGCTGGCTTTACCATGGGCCCTGCTTTGGGAAACCCTCAGTTCGCCCATAGACACTTACCTTTCCAAGCTCCATGCGGGGGCTCTAGTCCAAAGAGAACCACCCGCTATGACATGTCATTTGGTCGGCTCTCATTGTTTATAATGGAGAGCTCGTGCTGCCATATCCCACGTGTTGTGCACGTGCCCAGCCCCAGCCATTGAGATAGACAAGAGCGTGCTCATGGCCAGGGTCTCTCACTCAGGACAAAAACCTCTGGACCTTCCGGTTGTACCGAGATGCAAAGAGGTCCGTCTCTAGCACCTTACACCAGTCGCCCTGTTCCACCATCTGCCTGTTCAAATAATCAGCCTGCAGATTCTCCACCCCGGGAATGTGGATCGCCGAGATGCATGGAATGTGAAGCTCCGCCCACCTCATAATGCAACCTACCTTACGGAATGCTTGCCAGCTCCTGGTAGCTCCCTGATCGTTTATGTAGGCCATAGCTGTGGACTGGCCAATTGTACCCTGATTGGCAGGCCTTGGAGCTGGCAACCAAGTCAGTGTCTTATCCAGCCTCTTGATTAAAATATAACTTTTGATATTCAAATTTAAAAGCCAAAATGTGGAAAAAGATAGCAGCAGTAGAACAAAATAACGATCCAGACGCCACAGGACCTGTCATAGACCCATAACGCGTTTCGAGCCGCTCGGGCTCTTAATCATATATATGTCTTTATATATATATATCTTTTTCCACATTTTGGGTTTTAAATTTGGATATTAAAAGTTATTTTAATCAAGAGGCTGGATAAGACACTGCTATTGAGGAGGACTGCCTGGGATCTCCTTTTCCGTGCCTTATGGTGTTTGCTGGTGAGCTGGCTGATTCCTTTTTTTTTTCTCGGAGCTGGCAAGAACCGAACTCAGTTCCAACACATTGATCGGAGGACGGTGCTCCTACTGGTCCCAGCGACCCTGGACCGTCCTGGTTGTCCAGAATGCCACCCTGTCAGACTGACATCTGTGGTCAGCATGAAGGACCGACCTACCGCCAGCTTTCTCTGGTTCAGCCACCAGTCCAGAGATCGTCGGATGTCAAGGTCAAGGTGAAGAAACAGTCCAAAGTCTGCATCGTCCTGTTCCATTGTGACAGGAGCAGCAGCTGTAGCAGCCTGGCGTGGAACTGGGTGTACGGAACCGCCTCTGTCGGACCGTGGGATGGACGTCCGCCAACAGAGACCGCACCCCCTCCTGCAAAGCCGTGCACTTGTGCACCGGAAGGAGGACCCGGCCCAGTGAGTATCCAACGTCATTCCCAGGCAAGTTGCCACCCTGGAGGTGACCACCTGGAGTAGTTATTAATCCACCTGAAGAGTTCCAGCATGGACACATCATCTGGACGTCCTGTAGCGCTTCTGGCAGTGATGATGCCCTGATAAGCAAGTCATCGAGATACAGGGTGATGCGCACCCCCTGACTTTGCAAGAGAACCATCACCACCACCACCAAGTCTTTTGTGAACACCCAGTAGCCGACAGGCCAAGCAGCAGCGCCACAAATTGGAAATGTTGGGTTCCCACTACATAGCGGAGGCATTGTTGGACGCCACAAACCGATGTGGGAGCCTGGTCCAGGCTGGTCCAGAACTAGGTTAATGGCCGCTCATCCAATCAGCGTGCTCGGATCCGCTGACGTCACGTGGTCTAAGCCTTCGTCTAAGGCGAGCGCTCCGAGTGTGCTGACGGCCGCATCCCCTGCTAATCTCTAACAGGGAGCGTGCCCACGCTGGCTATTCACAAATACCTGGCGTGGGCACGCTCCCTGTTAGAGATTAGCAGGGGATGCGGCCGTCAGCACACTCGGAGCGCTCGCCTTAGACGAAGGCTTAGACCACGTGACGTCAGCGGATCCGAGCGCGCTGATTGGATGAGCGGCCACCCATGCGCCGTAGAACCAGGAAGTGGTGAGTTGGTTTCAGCGACCTGGGTGTTTTCACACAGCGGGGCACCCCCGATCAGGGGCAGAGACCAAAACCCAGGATAGTCAAAATCCTGGGTTTTGGTCCATTTTAAAGGGTTAAAGTTGGAAGAGCAGCCTTTCAGACCGGTAACATGTGACATCGGGTTTCCTGTCATAGGTCAGTTAAACCTTCTATGTAGAAAATAAGCGAGGGGAGGAGGCAGACTTTATTATTATTATTTTCAGCTCTATCAAAGGTTCCCAGACAGTTATAAAAGAAGCTTTAATGAGGAGCAAATCCCAGCGGAGGAGCGGAGGGATTCCGGGCTGAATCCTGGATCACATACACATTCCTCTGAAGTGTCACTAATTGCCGCGCTGTACCAAGACGCCAGGATAAGCAGCGCCGGCAGCACCGAAATCTGAACAAAGCCCTGAGAAATCCCAAAGTCGTTTTTTGACAGCTTTCTTTATGAATATTGTATGGTCTGCAAGCCGCACATGCAGCTTCACCAAGAGCAGTACGTTAAAATAGAACACTGGGTAAATGTAAAAATTAAAATGTATTTTACAATTGAATATAGACAGTGGTGTAAATGTGACTTTTTTCTGTCAGTTGGATACATTTAGGCAAATGCACAAATAAATAAGGTGAAGGAGCCACAATGATGGGCATTTCCAGGCTGGCAGCACATAGTGTGACCAGAGAGGAGGGGGGGGGGGTTTCATAGCTGCAGAGAGAGGCAGTCAATCAGGCGATCTGTGGAGGGAGTGGGGGGTGTTTCCGACATGCAGCTGCTTGAAGTCATTGGCCTCGATTCAAAAAAGGTAGAAAAAAATTCTCAAGGTAGTAAAAATTCATGAGAAAAATGCCTGAGAATTTCACTGTTGCTGAATCACCAGCTAAGAAAACAATTTAAGTCAATGACACTTTATTACTCCTAAGAAAAGTAGAGAACTGTTTTCTCCTTTCTACAATGTAGTAAAAGCTTCATTGTCTTTTTATCTGGTGATTCAGTAACAGTGAAATTCTCAGGCTTTTTTTTAATGAATTGAATTTCTTACTACCTTTATTGAATCAAGGCCATTGTGTATTTGCATGATGTAAGCATATTCGGAAAGAAGGAAGAATACACTGACCGACTGATGAGCGTCTTGGCCCATCTTGAAAAAGAGGAATTAAAGCTGTCTCTTGAGAAGTGCAAGTTCTTCCAGCCCTCTGTGACATATGTAGGGCATATGGTGTCAGCCGATGTAATAGCTACTGACCTAGAAAGACTGGATGCTGTGACATCATAGTCTAGGCCTTGGACCACCACTAAAGTACGTTCCCTCCTCGGATTTTGTGGCTACTACAAAAGATTTGTCAAGGGCTTCCCCAAAGTAGAATGACTGCTGCATAATGATGTGGAGCTTGAAGACTGTGATGAAGATGTGGTTCCCAAGAATCCAAAGGGCCCCCCTGAAGATCATTTAAGCTCTGAATGTGAACAGGCTTTAGAACAGTTAAAGCGTCTTACCCATGCTCCAGTGTTATCCTATTCTGAGCCTTCCAAGCCTTATGTACTACACATGGATGTCAGCCGAGATGGTCTTGGAGGAGTGTTATACCAAGAACATGACAGGAAGCTAAGACCCATGGCTTTTGTTAACAGAAGTTTGTCTCCCACTGAGAAGAACTATTTAGCCCATAAACTGGAATCCTTGGCTTCAAAATGGGCCATGGTTGACAAATTACATGACTACTTGAATTTAAGGTGCAGACAATAACCCTTTGATTTACATTCAGATAAAGGCCAAGCTGGATGCTAAAGGAAATTATGGATGGCTGTTCGGGAAAGGAAAATGGGGATGCTGATGGATTGTTTCCGACGGCCTCAGGACAGTATGCACCCTGATGACGAATGTGTAGAGATCCTTGCACCTGAAGTGAGAACCATGGGTCAATATGTCAGCTACCATACACAAGATGGGTGCTGGACCCAAAAGCTAGATCTCTCCAAAGAGAGTGTACTTGAAGTCTAATGCAATATAATTGTCACGGACCGGGTGAAGCGGACTTGGATGTGGATCCGCTTTGACTGTGGAACTGATGGCGAGTGCCATGTCAGGGGAGCGGGGTCTAAGAGGCCACCGGTATTCACCAGAGCCCACCGCAAGGCAGGTTGGTCTTGTAGCGGCGAGTGACCCCCAGGTCGCTACCCCCCAACAGCAGCCCTGTTCCACAGTTAGCCGAGGTTCAGCGTGGTGCACAGGGGCAGGCAAAAGACGCAGTGAGTACAGGCAGAGGTCAGGGCTGGCAGCACAGGTTTGTAAAGGTGAGTAGCCAAGGTCGGGGCAGGCAGCAAAGGTTCAGAGTCGGGGACAGGCAGAGGTCGGTACACGGGTGAGCAATCCAAAAGCAACTGATTTACAACTGGCATGGAAAGACCAAGATCCGCCACTGATGGAAAGAAAATGCCCCTTTAAATAGGGGAAGTGGATGCAGGATTGGATGACCAGACACCAATCAGTGGTGTACAGGCCCTTTAAATCTTAGGAATCCGATGCACGCTCCCTCTAGTGGACGGAGACGTGCGCGCACCTGACCATGCGAGGAGGAAGCATGGGGGGAGGGGAGACGGCTGGGAGCAGCCATGGAGGTGAGGAAGTGCTGTGAGATGGATGACGGCTGGATGCAGCCATGGAGGTAAGTGAAGTGCTGCGAGATGGGCGCGCAGCGCTCGCCCTAACAATAATTACACTACAAGTTTTGTTGCCCCCTGCTATCACACAGAGTGATCTGAAAAGAGCTCAAAGAGAAGACCCACGTTGTCAGCTAGTTCTGAAGGTGTTATAAAATTAGCGGATTGATTTGCTGCCCACAGATGATCATTCCTTAGCTAAGCTTGCAATCTTGTGAGTGAATGGGACCAAATCCGTCATGGAGAATAAAAATCCGCCATGGATTGGTTTATAAGTAATATTCCAAGTGTTGCGCGATGATCATGGTCATTTGGGTTATGACAGAACTTTGTGTTTAATTTGAGGCCGATCCTATTGGCCTTGTATGAAACAAGATGTAGAAAACTATTGTCGATTCCTGCCTTCGCTACATTCAGAGGAAAACTCTGCCTGCAAGAGCAGCTTCTCTGGAGAAATGGAAAGTCAAGCACCACTGGACCTTGTATGTATAGATTTTCTATGCATTGAACCTAATAAAGGTGGAAACAGTAGTGTGCTAGTGGTGACTGGCCATTATACAAGATATGCCAGAGCTTTCCCTCCACGTGACCTCATCATGGTGGCAAAGATACTGATGGAACTGTTTTTGTTGTGCATTATGATCTGCCTAAAAGAATATATTCAGACTAAGGATGTGATGTGAAAGCAGGTTGATTGATGTACTACTTACTTTGCTGGGGGTCCAAAAAGTCCTACAACTCCTTATCAACCTCAAGGAGATCCCCAGCCAGAGCAGTTTAACCGGACATTGCTAGACATGTTGGGAACACTCTCCACAGAGGAAAAGGTTAATTGGAGTCAGTTATGCTACAGGGTTTTCACCTTATTTCTTGGTATTTTGTAGAGAGGCCTGTCTTCCAGCTGATTTAGTATTTGGAGTTACTGCTGGAGATACTCCTCTACAATCCCATGCAAGCTATGTGGAGCGACTAAAGAAGACCCTCAAACAGACCTATGAGCAGGCTGAGGCTGAGGCTGTGGGATGAAGGCACAATCAAAAGAAGGCTTGGTAGGATAAGATGGTAAAGATCCATGATCTACAACTGGAGGGTAAAATACTTTTAAGAAATCTGGGCCTTCATGGATAACAAGTTGGTGGGGTTCACAAATCTACATAATCTGTTCACAGCTGCCCATTATTCTGGTGTTCCACTTTCGACCAGAAGGGAAAGATGGCCCCATTAAGACTTGGCATTGAAATAATCTTATTGTAGCTTGCGTGTGCCTGGCCAATGGAGCGAGGGGGGTTCTTGGACCTAGGGTAGGGTAGGGTTCTTGGTGTGGCATGTGTGGGGTGGAGGTGCACGTACTGATTCAGCTGTCGCTGGTCTCCAATGATGACACTCCTTGTAGCAAACAACAGGGTCTTTATTTGAGGGCCTCCATCCATCTCAATAGCATATCTCAGTACAGGCAATATTCCTTGGCAGTTACACCAAACAGTCTTTACAGCTTCCAGTTACTATCCACAGGCTTTTTCCCTCACTGTTACTCAGCTCCTCCACTACATTAACACTTCCCCTCTTGACTAGAACTAAGAAGAACTTAAGAACACTCTAGAAGGGTTGGGTCCTCCCTTATATAATCTCTGAAATGTTGCCTTACCAACTATGTTACTAGGCTCAACCAATGGCAGGGCAGGTAATGTTGCCAATGCCACCTGGCTAAGTCTCTATTTACCTACTTTAAAGGGTACGCTAGACTAATTAATATTAATTGCTCCTATTCCTTAGGCAACACTGCCACCATGTGGATTCATGACGCAATGGCACCTAAGTCCCACATTTAACTACTATTATTAAAGTTCCTATAACTATCAGGGCCTACCCCACTGACAGGGCTCTAATCTTTTAGAAGTGTAGTGTTGACAGCTGTTTCTACCAGTCACATCATGGCCTAGACAGAATCGGAACATACTGTGGAACATACTTCCAGAATGGCTCAGCACAAGCCAAACTCAAGAAGGTCTAGGTCTAAGATGAAGGGAACCTTTACTTCTGACCCAGGAAGATACTATTTCACTGGAGGGGGCAAATCAGAATGAAGATGATTGGGAGCTGGATGAGTTTTGAACATTGATCCCCCACTTTACAGAATATACATGCTCCAGAATTTGTTCTTCAGCAAAGGCAGCTAGGCAGCCTGCCCTGGATTAAACAGAGGATGATGGAGACCTTGATGATCATCCCGGTGAGAGCCCTGAAACTGTTACCAATGCAGAAGTGATTGGAAATAAAGCTGTTGAGTCAGAAAATGACTTAAATGTCCCTCGAGAAAATTAGCTGGATTGTGCTGATGTAGGTTGACCAAACAAACACACCTCTTCACGGTCCTACGACGCATGTGCGGCCACTCGCCCAATCAGCGTGCTCAGATCCGCTTGAGCCCCTTCGTCCAGGAACTCATTTAATATGAGCGAAGCTGAGTGCGCTGAAGGGCGCATCACCCGATACCCTCTAACAGGGAGAGTGTCCGCTATTCATAAATGCCTGGCGCGGACACGTACCTGCTAGAGGAATAGCGGGGATGCAGCCGCTGCTCACGTATGTGCCGTTGGACTGGGAAAGAAGGTGAGTTTATGGGCGACCTAGTCAAAACCACCTGGTTATAGTCACACTGATTATCTGATTGCATGTTTTACTATTTCTCTATTAATTGTTGTATGTTTTCCTGTATTATGTGATAGCATTTTATGCATAAAGCTTACAGCGATATTTCTACTTATTAAGGTTCCAGTATTGGGACAATAAATCATTCGTTTAATTGCTAAAAAATGTCAGAATGTTTGGAGAACCAGCCAGGGTGTCACCAAGGTTGGAGAGGGGCCAGACCCCAAAGGTAACTAAGCTCTAACCATTGGTGCGCTACAGTCACATGTGAGGAAATCAACAGAGGCTCCACCTCTGAACTATAAAAAACCTTCTGTCCTGGTTCATGGCATTACTCCTGGCTGGGAGCCAGGAAGCAAGGAGAGGGGAGGGACCTGTCCCTGCAGCATCCCCATTCCCCCCAGCCTGCACAGCCCTGTTGACAGACACTCAGGTCTGCTTAGTATTGCAAGGATAGCCAGAGGATTGAGATAACTATAAAGGAGAAATCATCAAAATGCCTTTCGGACAGGGAATCACCCAGCTCTAGACTCTGGGGCAGGGATGCACAATCTGCGGCCCGGACTGAGGTTAGTTGTGGCTCCCAGATCCCCTAGTGGGCAGAGCTGAGCTTGCCTTGCTTGCAGCGCTAGTGGCTGGCCACTAGATTGCAGTGCGTTGTTCATTCCTGAAACAGGAAGTGAGGCACCAATTAACTTCTCTGTAGTGGTGATAAGCTATGTGTCTAAATTCCGCACCACAACATTAAACCAAATTTAATTTAATATCTGTGGCCGTGTGGTGGTGGAAGACTAACACAATAAAGATACAAACAAATATTATAGTGGTGAAGCCAGTAATTCACCCAATATAGCTCCACACCATCGCACCTCCTCCACAGTAATTAATAAACAAATCAAATAATCATAATGAATTCATAAATAATTTATTAATAATTACCCACAAAAATCACGTGACCAACAATTAAAAAACATTTAAGTACATTTCCCCAGGGCATCCCAATTTATCCCAAATACCCATAACAATAATTCCTAAGGTGCCTAAGTGCAAATCTGTGCAAATATAACATTAATAATCCAACATGTGGCAAGACAAAGAAGATAAAACAGATCAAAAGATACAAAAATACAACAAGTCAATTAACACACACACATCACCTGAGTGAGCAAATCAAATGTGTTCACAGGAATGTCCCGGTCAAGTCATGGTCCCCCCAACACGTTTCGTGGCCCCCCGCTCACAGGCCACTTTATCAAGGTTCGTTGGTGCTGCCCCATTTGTGCCTTTTTATATATGAGACTGTTTAATCAAAGCAGGGCGCGCGCCCAGGCACGCAGCACGACCCCGGCCGGGAGCCGGCTGCACGCACACAGGCAGCCACGTCCTGCACTCCAATAGGAGTAGTTCACGGTCCGTTGGCATCACAGCCCCGCCCCCCAGACCGTCCCCCCAGCCAGCCGCACACATAAGTATCTCTAATAATATGCATATTACGGCTGTAGGGAGGACGGAGGGGACGGAGTTCCTCCTGCCATCAGCACGGGTCTCAGTAAATATAACCGGCATCGTAACAATTGCTACAAAGTAACAATGTAGTGGTGGGTGACACACATGTGCTCTTTCCACCTTACATGTGCTCACATTATCTCTACCCACTTCTGCTCGCCTATTCTCACTTCACCTCTGTCTATCACTTCTCTTCCCATCTAACCCCTGCCACATCTGTTTATTTCTTCCCCAGGGGTGGGCTTATCATCTCTCGGGCCTCATACAAAGTTGTGTCTGCAGGCCCTAATCAAACACAAATTTTGTATAGAAAAATACAATATTAACGGACCTTGTCGGAGATGTGGCTGCAGCTTGTGCATGCACTGTGGGAGTGCCTGCAAACCCAGGGGGGGGGGGGTTCACAGAGGGGGGCATCCTAGGAAGGGGATTGTTTGTCCAAAGCATAGTGAATTGATTGGGAATAGCCCAAATGGCCGGCCAATTTCCAGTCCCTGTGGCATCCTGAACTTGGATGCCCTGCTTTGTGAAAAATCACATTATCCATTCACCTAACCTCATTTCAAAAATTTGCCACTGATCTGACCCTGCTTCTGGATGCCCCCTGGCAGACGGGGGTCCCACTCGTCCTACCACTTCTCTTTCAAGCTTCCAAGCTTTGCCCACCTTATTTCCTCACACCTCCCCTTCTCCTGCCTTGCTTTACGGTTAAGGTTTGCCTGTGTAACTGTATTG
Source organism: Gastrophryne carolinensis (assembly GCA_027917425.1). Classification (NCBI taxonomy): domain Eukaryota; kingdom Metazoa; phylum Chordata; class Amphibia; order Anura; family Microhylidae; genus Gastrophryne; species Gastrophryne carolinensis. Next base: position 52,749,543 of record CM051239.1, read on the forward strand.
TGGGATGCCCTGGCAAGTATGGGGTACTGCACATGCACTGCAGTCTTATGGGATGCCCAAGGAAGTATACAGGCCAAGTACAATTTAGAGGTAGTAGATATTCACTCAGGGTTCGGCCAATGTTGGAGTCAGAATAAAAGATGAGCACTAGTCACTTCATTTAAGGGTTTCTAATTTTTATTGCAGAGAGTATTAGCAGAATTGCGTTCCACAGTGGTCACACAGACCCATTTAATTAAGTTCCTTTCACCTTCCCCAAACTGGGCTCAGGCTTACTTATTCCTCTCAGTATCTGTGCACTATACTTTCTGAAATGAGTTTCCCCATCTGCCGTATTATCAGAGGATGCTCTTGGATAGGTGCTATCGAAGGCTCCGTCTTCAATCTCCTGTACACAGAGTGGTTTCTTCTCTGAAACCAGATAATCACTCCATAGGTTCAGATCCAACAGAACAAGCCCTGACAAAGGCTGCCCCAAACTTATGAGCACTTGGGACAGACCACCTAGTAGAAATTTCTAGACACTAACACCCCTTCAGATAAGCCAATTCCAGTTACCTATTACATAACGTGATTCATTACTAACGCCAGGTTTTGCCAGATGAGCGTCTGTATAGCGGCGCTTAGAGCGACGGGAATCGGGCGCTGTAGAAACCTGGGCGGCATTGATTAATGTGATGTATGTTGGGCGCTCTAACACCAGTACAGCGCTGCAGGGAGCGAGAGGTAGCGCCAGCTCAGTACGACCGACACTTGGTGCTCCACACTATACTTATCAAAAAACTACACACACAGCATAGGCGCTCTGGATCTGGTCGCTATAGCATAGAGAGCCAGACGCTGTGTGATTAAGGTCTGTTTTTGAACACATATCCACCAGTAACAAAGCGAAAACGCATGGAATCACCTTGTTGGAACACTGTGACATTAACACTTTAGTGCCAGACCTGTAATGACGATTCTGCATAAAAATTAAAAAAATCAAAAAATGTTTAAAAAATACTTTTTTTCCAGGCCAGGAGAGGTCACACAATGATTTAAGAGAAAAAAAAATAAGATCATTAAAGAGATTAGAAGGAACGTCCATTGAAATGTATGGGAGAGCGACAGGTAGCGCCGACGCTCGAGCGACTAGAGCGCCGGCGCTATACACTGAGCCACCTGTAATGATGAATCATACGCTACATGGCGCTGTTAGAGTCGCTCACCAGAATAGCCTTCATAAATGTGGTTTTGCGCACAGCGCCCAGCATTCACCAGACGCTGCCTGCCGCTATGAAGCACTACCTGGCGCTTGACCTTCATGAATAAACCCCATAGTCACTTCCTTAGTAACCACCATCTACTGGCCACTGCATATAACTACACCTCCATCTACATATCCCAAGCTAATGAATTATATAAACCTGCAGGGAAGCTAAAGAGGAAATTATTCAACCCCTTAAACCTGCATAAACTGTTTGCATTTTTGTCTCATTTTATTGCGGACCCTTGAAGTGTAACAATAATACAATGCCGGCCTTAGACCAAAAAAAAGGTTGTATACCGCTGCTCTAGGGCCAGCTGAAACAGGTTTTGGTTCTCTTTAAAGTGGACCAACACCCACGATTTTGACTATCCTGGGTTTTGGTCCACTTCGGTGGGGGCACCCCGATCGGGGGCGCCCCGCTGTGTGAAACCCCCCCCAGAAAGCCCCGAAAACTCACCTCTCCCCGCTCCCACGTGACCGCTGCAGCCAATCCCCGCCGGCGGACAAGCGAGAGGCAGCGCCAGACAAGCAGAGCGCGTCTGCCGCCGCCGCCTCCCGCGCATCCCTCTTACAGGGAGCGCACCCGCGCCGGCCATTCACAAACGCCCGGCGCGGGAGAGCGCCCTGCTAGAGGGACGCGGTGGTAGGCGGCGGCGGACGCGGATGCGCCGCTGGAACGTGGAAAAGGTAGGATTTTGGGCTTCCTGGGGGGTTTCGGCATCCGAAATCGTGATGTCCCGCGGGGAGGGATCTGATCTATATAAGATTCCCGGGCCGATCCCCCCTGGGTGTTGGTCCACTTTAACAATCATGATGTCGTTTGGCCTACAAATCAGCTACATTTTTATGTGTTAGCAACTCCATGATGTAAATCTGGAGCCCTGAACCCACAGATTCTGGATAATATTTGCATGGTGATGTATTCAATATAGAGCTTACGATAAAGCCGTGGCCTTATAAAGATAGACTTCCAATTGGCTTTCCTCCTGCTGCCGAGACTAATGATAGAGTGTATTAAATTATTCATGAAACTGGCAGCTTTACTACACGGCAAGCCTTGCTTCACACATGTGACCGAGTGAAAGTGTGTATTGCTGGTGACCTAGTTTACAATGGTGCTGTTTTTCTGGCCTGTATTGATTGCAATTTATGTTATTTTTTTTAAAAAGGAACACACTTTTTATAATGATACTAATGTTAGAATTGTCAAGTAATCAGTGGCAGTAGGTTATTTTTTTGAATCATATTTATTCCAGGGTGATTAATCCTGCTAAATTATCTTTGTGTTATCTGTGCCGTGAGCCCTGAACTCTTATCCCAAGTACATAAAAAGTTGAATTAAAATATATTTTTTTAAATATTTAACACTGATTAAACTTACATCTCAGAAGTAATAATGCCTATATCAGGGGTACTCAACCACTACCTGTAAAGGTCCATATACAGGCATCTGGTGAGAGGTGAAAGTCCGGGTAGGGGGTAGTAGATAGAAATCTGCGCACTGGGGGGGGGGGGGGCTATAGATTCCACAGGCAAATTAAAAAAAAGGCTGGGACGGAGCTGGAGGGGCAGGAATGGATGGGACGGAGCTGGAGGGGCAGGAATGGATGGGACGGAGCTGGAGGGGCAGGAATGGATGGGACAGAGCTGGAGGGGCAGGAATGGATGGGACGGAGCTGGAGGGGCAGGAATGGATGGGACGGAGCTGGAGGGGCAGGAATGGATGGGACGGAGCTGGAGGGGCAGGAATGGATGGGACAGAGCTGGAGGGGCGGGAATGGATGGGACAGAGCTGGAGGGGCAGGAATGGATGGGACAGAGCTGGAGGGGCAGGAATGGATGGGACAGAGCTGGAGGGGCAGGAATGGATGGGACGGAGCTGGAGGGGCAGGAATGGATGGGACAGAGCTGGAGGGGCAGGAATGGATGGGACAGAGCTGGAGGGGCAAGAATGGATGGGACAGAGCTGAGGGGCAGGAATGGATGGGACAGAGCTGGAGGGGCAGGAATGGATGGGACAGAGCTGGAGGGGCAGGAATGGATGGGACAGAGCTGGAGGGGCAAGAATGGATGGGACAGAGCTGAGGGGCAGGAATGGATGGGACAGAGCTGGAGGGGCAGGAATGGATGGGACGGAGCTGGAGGGGCAGGAATGGATGGGACGGAGCTGGAGGGGCAGGAATGGATGGGACGGAGCTGGAGGGGCAGGAATGGATGGGACGGAGCTGGAGGGGCAGGAATGGATGGGACGGAGCTGGAGGGGCAGGAATGGATGGGACGGAGCTGGAGGGGCAGGAATGGATGGGACGGAGCTGGAGGGGCAGGAATGGATGGGACGGAGCTGGAGGGGCAGGAATGGATGGGACGGAGCTGGAGGGGCAGGAATGGATGGGACGGAGCTGGAGGGGCAGGAATGGATGGGACGGAGCTGGAGGGGCAGGAATGGATGGGACAGAGCTGGAGGGGCAGGAATGGATGGGACAGAGCTGGAGGGGCAGGAATGGATGGGACAGAGCTGGAGGGGCAAGAATGGATGGGACAGAGCTGAGGGGCAGGAATGGATGGGACAGAGCTGGAGGGGCAGGAATGGATGGGACGGAGCTGGAGGGGCAGGAATGGATGGGACGGAGCTGGAGGGGCAGGAATGGATGGGACAGAGCTGGAGGGGCAGGAATGGATGGGACGGAGCTGGAGGGGCAGGAATGGATGGGACGGAGCTGGAGGGGCAGGAATGGATGGGACGGAGCTGGAGGGGCAGGAATGGATGGGACAGAGCTGGAGGGGCGGGAATGGATGGGACAGAGCTGGAGGGGCAGGAATGGATGGGACAGAGCTGGAGGGGCAGGAATGGATGGGACAGAGCTGGAGGGGCAGGAATGGATGGGACGGAGCTGGAGGGGCAGGAATGGATGGGACAGAGCTGGAGGGGCAGGAATGGATGGGACAGAGCTGGAGGGGCAAGAATGGATGGGACAGAGCTGAGGGGCAGGAATGGATGGGACAGAGCTGGAGGGGCAGGAATGGATGGGACAGAGCTGGAGGGGCAGGAATGGATGGGACGGAGCTGGAGGGGCAGGAATGGATGGGACAGAGCTGGAGGGGCAGGAATGTATGGGACGGAGCTGGAGGGGCAGGAATGTATGGGACGGAGCTGGAGGGGCAGGAATGGATGGGACGGAGCTGGAGGGGCAGGAATGGATGGGACGGAGCTGGAGGGGCAGGAATGGATGGGACGGAGCTGGAGGGGCAGGAATGGATGGGACAGAGCTGGAGGGGCAAGAATGGATGGGACAGAGCTGAGGGGCAGGAATGGATGGGACAGAGCTGGAGGGGCAGGAATGGATGGGACGGAGCTGGAGGGGCAGGAATGGATGGGACGGAGCTGGAGGGGCAGGAATGGATGGGACGGAGCTGGAGGGGCAGGAATGGATGGGACGGAGCTGGAGGGGCAGGAATGGATGGGACGGAGCTGGAGGGGCAGGAATGGATGGGACGGAGCTGGAGGGGCAGGAATGGATGGGACGGAGCTGGAGGGGCAGGAATGGATGGGACGGAGCTGGAGGGGCAGGAATGGATGGGACGGAGCTGGAGGGGCAGGAATGGATGGGACGGAGCTGGAGGGGCAGGAATGGATGGGACGGAGCTGGAGGGGCAGGAATGGATGGGACAGAGCTGGAGGGGCAGGAATGGATGGGACGGAGCTGGAGGGGCAGGAATGGATGGGACGGAGCTGGAGGGGCAGGAATGGATGGGACGGAGCTGGAGGGGCAGGAATGGATGGGACGGAGCTGGAGGGGCAGGAATGGATGGGACGGAGCTGGAGGGGCAGGAATGGATGGGACGGAGCTGGAGGGGCAGGAATGGATGGGACGGAGCTGGAGGGGCAGGAATGGATGGGACTGAGCTGGAGGGGCAGGAATGGATGGGACGGAGCTGGAGGGGCAGGAATGGATGGGACGGAGCTGGAGGAGCAGGAATGGATGGGACAGAGCTGGAGGGGCAGGAATGGATGGGACAGAGCTGGAGGGGCAGGAATGGATGGGACGGAGCTGGAGGGGCAGGAATGGATGGGACGGAGCTGGAGGAGCAGGAATGGATGGGACAGAGCTGGAGGGGCAGGAATGGATGGGACAGAGCTGGAGGGGCAGGAATGGATGGGACGGAGCTGGAGGGGCAGGAATGGATGGGACAGAGCTGAGGGGCAGGAATGGATGGGACGGAGCTGGAGGGGCAGGAATGGATGGGACGGAGCTGGAGGGGCAGGAATGGATGGGACGGAGCTGGAGGGGCAGGAATGGATGGGACAGAGCTGAGGGGCAGGGTTTGATGGGAATGGGATTGATGGGGCAAAGCCTGGGAGACAAGAATGGATGGGGCGAAGTTAGGGGGCCAGGAATGGATGGGGTAGATCTGGGGGGGCAGAGATGGCGGGATGAGATGGTGGGACAGGGATAGATGGGGCTGAGCTGGGGCAGCGGGACAGCATTGGATGAACCTTACAATGCCACTTGCAGCCCGTGCAGTACTTCGTATTGCAATGCTAGGTGCCAGGCAGCAGATTTATGACACTGGCAAGTAGACTATGAACTACATTACCAATCAAGTAAAGGGGGCAGTGCTGAGCACAGCAACACAGGGCAGGGCAGGGGTCCAGAAATCTGGTGCCGAGGGTCGCATTTGGACCCTGGTCCGCCAGTTGAGTACCACTGATCTATATACTAGTGTGCCAGAGCTTTGTATATATGATCTTCGCTTGGGTGCTCCCCCCACCATCACCACAGCTTACCAGAGATATGGCCCCTTTTATAATGTGGCCAACAAATGCTGTGTTAAATCTCCTCTGTAGAGATGAGCGAACCAGTTCAATAAAATTGGCGTTCGCTCTGAGTTTTAGGGATAATTAGATTTGGCACGAAACCAATTTTTTTGCGGTTCATGACGACCTGATTTTTTTTCTGAAATTCTCGTACCTGCGCTTTGGCTCCTCCGAAATCGAGTCCAATGGCGGATGGGCAAGCAAGGGAAGCCAGCACCCTCACCCACCATCCGAAGCCTGGTGAGGAAAGCCCGCATCCCCAGAAGCCAGCACCCCTATCTGCTGCTGAGGAAAGCCTGCCACCCGAGAAGCCAGGCAAGGGAGACCTGCATTAGTTTTTTTCAAGGAATTTTGAGGATGCTTTAAATATAAGCTCTACCCCAAAACTAAGCCCTAGTTAGTTACGTGCAAATAATTGCCTAATTTCTGTGAAAGGACTCCGCTAGAATAATTAAATAGGTGCTGGCATAGGCAAAACACCTTCAATTCGAGGATTAACACAATGCAAGTATAAGTATATGTGGGTTACCAGATCAGCCCACAATGATAGTTATTGCCTCTAATAGGAAAAAAATATCCAGGATATTATTATTATTATTTATTTATTGTATTTGGTTGTTTGGATTGCACTATTAATATACATTGCTGCATCATAAACATAGGATAGGGCACTTGCCACTTTATAAAGCACTTGGCACTTTTCGTATCTTTCCCATGGTAGCACTGTCACTTTCAGATTTTTGACTATATAAATTCTATGATGCACTGAATTCATTTTTAACATTTATTGAGTAGAGTTATTGCACAGATACATTTATTGGCATAGGGAACAGCTCATATTATCCTGGAAATTTATTTATATTATTATTATTATTTATATTTAATATTACTATTAGAGGTTCATCCATCCAATATGTTTTAATTGATTTTAAATGTATGTAGTAAATGTTTTGTGTAGTGTTCAGTATGTGCCTAATGAATTGAAATAAAATACATCATTTTTAATTAATTATCCCAGTGTGCGGCATAACTTTTTAGGCAAATAATTGCCTAGGGCACCAGGACCAGAAGGCCTGTGTCACGGTCAGGGACATTTTTTGCCCGGGGCGCCAGGTGCCCCTGTACACTAGCAACCCGCCACACCAATATGACACAGGGAATTGCCATCGGCGGCTGTCAGAGCCATAGGGGAGTGGCCAATGGGAGGCGCATCAGCAATCCATTCATTCAGAATATATTGCCAGGTATTATTATACACTGCAAGCCATTAAGATTGGGCTTGAGCTTGCGCCAAAGAAGCATGGAAAGAGGTATGTAAATTGGCGTACTGTGGGGTTTCACACAAGGGCATCCCACATTTTTGTTTATATATATATATATATATATATATATATATTTTAAGGGGTTTATTCATGAAGCTCTAGCTTCCCGGGAGTGCTTTGTAGTGTCAGGCAGCGTCTGCTGTACGCAATACCACATGTATGAAAGCGATTCCGTAGAGCGTCTCGAACAGCGCCATGTAGCATCCGATTCATCAATAAAGACGGCTCAGCGTAGAGCGTCGGCACCCTTTCCTGATCCTATTTTTTATTTTATTCCTTTTTTACTCTCAAATAATTAATACATCTCTCCTATTTTTTTTTATTTTATGCAGAATTGTTCTTACCGGTCTGGCAGTAAAGTGTTAATGTCACAATGTTACAACAATGTCATTCCATGTTTTTTCGCTTAGTTACTGGTGGAAATGTGTCCAAAACATCACTTTAATCATACAGCGTCTGCCGCTTTATGCTACAGCGACCAGATTTAAAGCGCCGACGCTGTGTGTCGGTGATCTTTTGTTGAATATGATGTGAGTCGCTGAGAGTCGGTCGCACTGAGCTGGCACTACCTTTCGCTCCCTGCAACGCTGTACTGGTGTTAGAACGCCCAACATACATCTCATTCATCAATGCCGGCCAGGTTACTACAGCGACTGAGGCGCTCTGTTACAGCCCCCGATAGCCGATCACAGCGTATACTAGCGGTCGCTCTAAGCGCCTCTATACAGACGCTCATCTGCCGATAGCTGGCGCTAGTAATGAAACAGCCTGTGTGACTGTTAGCATTAGAAGATTTACACCAGCTAGCTAGTCTGTATTTTCATATGGCACAGAAGCCTTATTAATTATATTTCTGCATTAATTAATTGGTTAGAAGCGATCGACACACAGAAACAGTTTCAATACCTTGTTACATTAACATCCTATTTTCCTCACTCCAAACCACTTACTGCTAAATGAATTATTAACAGCTGTTTACCTAATTCATAGTTAACCTTAAAAGCTTAATATCCTTTACTGCATGAAGTATTCTCATGTGCCAAATACACAATTAGTCCCATGCTAGCTTTTGTCTGACATTATGGACGTGGGTGGTGGGATCAGTGGGATGTCTTGGGCTCACCGATATAACTGATATACTGATCACTTATACATATTTTTAAGATTTGTGCTTATAGACATTGCACCAAATATTCCTTCTCATTATGATTTTTTTTGTAGGGGGGGGTATCTTTGGGGCATTAAATTTAAATTAAATACCGGTACCGGCTGGGTGACAACCCTATCCATGCAGTGAGTGTAATGCCTTACAGTGGCCAAATCGCCGATATTTTGACTCTCCTGGTGATTGGTCCCTGACCCAGGGGCATCCCAATGTAGGGTGCCCCCTGTGTGAAACCCCCAGATCGCAGACTTTCACTCACCTTTCTGCCGTTCCCACGGCGCATGTACAATTGCTTGTCCAATTAGAGGCCGATTCATTAACAGCGGCAGGTAGCGACAGCTGAGCGACTGTAGCGGCATTTTCAGAGCGCCCGCTAGTAGTCGCTGTGCTTGGCCGTTGTTCGGTAGTTGATAGCGACTCAGTCGGTTTGCCGTAATGTTGAATATTGGGTGAGGAGACAGGTTCCGCGCTGTATGGGAGCGCATGATAGCGACTGGTAAGAGCGACCAGCTTCCACCATATTCATTAACAAATCACGCTCAAAAAATTCTCGCGCTGTAAAATGCATGTTTAAACCCCAGGGCGCTGGCGGCGATGGGTTAAAAGTAGTTTTTTAACCCCCAAACAACCATATTTTTGGAAACCAAAAAAAACAAGTTTTTAAAATAATTTTGTAATATGAATACATTAATATCAGACCTGTAATATCAATTCTGTACTTGGCGCTGTGGGCTGAGGCTGGAATAATGATGAATGAGTGGCTATCTGGCGCTATCTCAGTCGCTAAGCAGGATTGCCTTGATAAATGTGTGATCGTGGTGGGGAGCCGGCGTTCTCGTGGCGGTGCCCGTCATTACCGGTCGCTCACCCGTCGCTACCTGTTCGCTATCCTTCATAAATAAGGGCCTTAGTGTTTTATACAGCGCACAGACTCGCGCATAGCCCATGAATGTGGGGATTCTAATGCGCGGCATAAAGCTGCTGATCTGATCTTCGCGCCGTCATAGGTGCACTGGCAGCCGCATCCCCGGCTCCCCTGTGGAGTGCACGCTCCTGTGTGCCCTGCCTATCTCAATGGGCAGGGCACAGTGCACAGCTACAGGGAAGCCAGGGATGCAGCCGCCACAGCATTGCGGCAGCCGCCAGGATCAGGTAAGATTACCGGCGCCTGGGGAGTGTCACACAGTGGGGCATTTGGTATAAGATGCCCTGGCTGCAGGCTAGCATCCGGCCTTGGAATCTTTTAGATTCCAGGTCGGCCGCAGGAGATGAAGTGGGTCACTGCCGAGCCAACAGCAGCTCCTGGTTGCTTGGGCGGGGGGGGGCCCAGAGACATGCCCGGAGATTGAGCGGTGGACCCATTTCTGGGTTCCTATCTGCTTTAAAGTAGGGCTGCAGAGTCGGACATAGAGCTAGTTTTGGCTGGAGTCGGTAAAAAACTACTGACTCCGACTACAGTATAGAAAAGGAAATCTTGTACTAATATTGTATAATAGATTTAACTTTCATAGGAACAGAAAATATGATGTTCTCTCAATCTAAGACCCTTTTTTATAACAGTGATGCATCAGTGATGAGTAGCAGCGGGTTGTTCTAGTGCTCTATACTTACTTTTTGTCCACCGCAGCTCCCCCGTGCCAGGCCGGCATCATCATGCTTTCCGATGACACAGCCATCTTGTCCATCTTCCAGCACTGGCAGCCTCTCATGGTGACTTCCATGGAGTCTTAATGTTGCCATACACCTACTCCATTAATTGGAGGGGGTGTGCCAAGGCAGGTTCAGCACTTCTCATCTCGGCACGCCCTCTCTAATGTAATAAATAGAGTAGGTGTGTTATGGCGCATAGCCATATTGATGGCTGCCGCTATGTTCTGCCGCTGCACAGAGGAACTGCTGTGGGCAAAAGGTGAGTATATACTTGTGTATATTGTATTTGTATTGTATTCTAAAAATATTTTTTCTATCTAAGTAACTTTTATAATGGTGAGAAAAAGCCATATATAATATTTTACTACAGTTTGAAGTCAGCTTACTGACGCCACAGCCCTGCTTTAAAGTGTACCAAAATCGATCCTAGAGTCTTAGATTTAATCCAAGCTGATTATTTAACATCAGACATTGTGACTAGCAGCGCCATTCTGTAAAAATAAAAGAGCCACAATATAAATAAATAGAGCTCTAAAGCGGACCCATATCCTTTCAAAATGAGGCTAAATGGCGCACTTCATAAATAAGAGGCTGATTCATTACTAGCGGCAGGTAGCGACAGATGAGCGTCTGGAGTGCGGCGCTATGAGCGACCGCTATTTTCCGCCCCGATCGGCTGTCAGTCGCTATTGCAGGGCTCCTCAGTCGCTATCTGCCGTTCTTGGGAATCACGCTGACATTGGTGAATGTGATGTTAAACATCTGCTTTTGAGTTTTTACACCGTGTTCAATACAGCGCCTGAGCGTTTTTTTGCTGTTGCCTAGAAGTCAATCTGTTAGAACATTCTGTAGTAAACACATTGAACCATGTATTGTTAACTTTTATTTATATTAAATTGTATTTTGTTATATTTACATAAATCAAATTCTGGGTTTTGGTGCCTAAAAAAGAAAGAAAAATGTAGTTTTTTTTTTTTTTTTTTTTTTTAATACTTCCCTATTTGCTTTGGTTGTTGCATTTAATTACATATCGAACCCCCTTTTTTTTTTGGTTTTGGATTTTTTGTCATTTCCCATATAAGTAGACCAATTTTTTTGTTTGGATTAGGAGTTTTGGGCCCCATTTTTTTGTTTGGATTAGGAGTTTTGGGCCCCATTTTTTTGTTTGGATTAGGAGTTTTGGGCCCCATTTTTTTGTTTGGATTAGGAGTTTTGGGCACCATTTTTTTGTTTGGATTAGGAGTTTTGGGCACCATTTTTTGGTTTGGATTAGGAGTTTTGGGCACCATTTTTTGGTTTGGATTAGGAGTTTTGGGCCCCATTTTTTTGTTTGGATTAGGAGTTTTGGGCCCCATTTTTTGTTTGGATATGTTGGTTTTTTTTTTTTTTAAGTGCCCTCTAGTACAGTAGGTGTTTTAGAGTTAAGGTGACCTAGCTTACCGAAAAAAAAGAGGTAATCATGCTTTCCCGTCGCTCAAATCCCGTCTGGGTGTCCTCAGTACTGTCTGCGGCCATGTTGGGGACTTCTGGCACCAGTGCTGTATCTTCAGGGGGTTCAATTCGGTGACTATGCAAATATTGTGTAGGACACAGCATGCGAGTATTATTTTGGAGACCTTTTGTGGACTGTACAACATCTCTCCTCCTGGGCGTGCCAAACAGAGAAAGCGTGCTTTCAGCAGGCCGATGGTTCTTTCCGCAATGCATCTGGTTTTGCGATGTGCTGCATTGTAGCGTCCTTGGGCAGAGGTCTGTGGATTTCATTAGCCACGTTTTCTGCCCATATCCCTTGTCCGCTGTTGAATAAACAGATTGAGAGAGCGAGCAATTAGTAATTTTCAAACAACATAATGTTAACAGTCTAGGTTCAGTTATATATTTGGTTCAGTTAATAGTCCACATATTAAACTTGTAAATAGATGTCATGGATTAGTAATTACCCAGTAGCCAGCCAGGTGGCATTTCATTGTTCTCAAACTTCCGGCACAGGACTGATTGCTGGAGCACGTAAGAATCATGGCATGAGACGGGGAAGCCAGATCTCACGGCCCGCAGCTTCATGACATGGTCACATACTACCATGACATTCATGGAATGGAACTGTTTCCGATTCCGGTAATGCAGCTTCTGTGCACGGGGAGGGCGGAAAGGGATATGTGTACCATCCACGCACCCTAGCACATTAGGGATCCCTCAGATGCGGTAGAACGCACGTTTGATTTTTGCAACCTCCTCCTCATCCTCAGGAAATTTTATATAAACAGGGATAAGGTCACAAATAGCCAGGACTACCTGGTAAAATATGCGGCTCATTGTAGCCTGGCTGATCCGGCTGAGGAGGGCAGAGGTTGCCTGGAAATTCCCCCCGTGCCACAATATTAAGCATGGCACATAGGCAAACTATGCCAGGGATGGATTGAGTGCATCTGGTGGATGGATCGATTTTGGTCTTAATCTGATCATATAGGGACTGTAGTGCTGCACGATTCAGACGAAATCTGCTTCTGATCTGCTCGTCACTTAAATCCCAGACAGAGAGGTGGATGGCAAAGGATCGGGGTGCCCTAAGCTTCACAGCACCCTCCTCCCTTGCCTCCTGACCTTCCTGTATGCTGCCACAACAATACATCCATAACCCAAACATCACCCTCTCATCCATCTCACAATCACTGGCTAGAGCTCAGGCACTGCCCCAAAAACCAAAAACAATATCAACACACAGACCAACCACTCCACATACACAATCACAATCCACACACAATCACACAAATGCAGCTCACCACAAAACCAGATGTATAGTGGTTAGAACCATCAGCCTGCTGCAAGTATGCTTTCAAAGTTTGGCACAACCAAGAGGGGAGTTGATGCACAACCCACAAAAGGTCCCCAAAACAATCCTCACTTACTGAATTCAACAAAATATTTGCATATGCCACCAAAAATAAACTCCCAAAGAAACAGCACTGATGCCAGAAAACCTCAACAAAGCCACAGACAGTAAGCCAGAAACACAGCCAGACACTTATTGCAAGCTAGGGCTAAGTAAACCAAAACACCACAGCCTTTGCCACAGTGTACCAATAAAAGAATGCTTAAGAAAAGAGGTATTTATACTTATCCAAAGGACTGGTCCGCTTAGCAGCCTCTTGCAAACCACAGGTTTGTTGTAAACGGCTAGCGCAGGCATAATAGCGTACGTTTGCGGATCTGTTTGCTCAGACATCTTTTGGCCAATGAAAGTTATGTGGCTGCAAATTCAAATAGCCGTTTTTGACACCACATTTCCAATGTTGTTAAGAGACATGGTTCACATTTCTTCCTAATGTCTGTCTGCCTTGTTAAGTAGGTCATTAATTAGTTCATTGCCTGACACACATGTTTGCCAGAAACCTCAGTCATTGGAGTCAAGATGTAGCTACAAACACCTGGCCAGTATGTGTGAAGCAATTAACTGGGCCTGTTTGTGATTGGTTCTTACACCACATAAAATCTGGCACACTCAAACAGCAGTTGTTGCCATTTTGTAGTCTGCATGCGTGCTGGTATGTGTTGTTTTGTGGTGTGTGCAGCTACAGGATGGAGCCAAATTCTGGACATCTGCCAGCCACTGCTAGACAGAGTACCAGTGGGGTGGGTGCTGGCCGGAGACCTTCCTTAAGGAAAAGGGCACTGCCGGAAGGTGAAGCACCACCCAAGGGCAAGCGTCCATTTGCCAAGAGGGAGCCAGATTTTAATTTGGCGGATAACAATACTCTTGTGCGTCTGACACTGGCTAAATGGGACTTATTATTTGGTTACCAAAGTCAGTGTTTAGGCAAACAAGAAAGGAGCAAATTGTGGGATGCCATTGGTGAGCAGCTTACTAGCACAGCTCAATACCCACGTAGTGGCACATCCTGCAAGAAACTCTTCTACACTTTGAAAAGGGCCCTTATGCCAAAGATGAAGAATGATCTACTTGTAGACAGTGGGACCAAGCAGGGTCCAAATAGTAAATACAGGCCATATGAGGAGATGCTGAAGTGCAAGATTCCTCTCAGTCGCCTGCAGGGTGTGGATGCTGGGGATGACACCACAGGTTGGGGTGAAGGTACATTGTTTTAACATTGCAAATTATGGTTGGTTTAATGTATCTTCTTATTTGTTAACCAATTCTTTGCAATACTAACAGTAGGACATGTTAAGTAGCAAATTAAACCTCTGAAATATTTTTACTTCCTGTCTCTTGCTTTATGCATAGTGGCACATGATGACTCACATGATTCGCCTGATGAGGTCACCCGGAATCCTGCCCTTCCCCCACCCTCAAGCTTAACACAGTCTGATATTGAAGGTTTGTTTTTTTTTTGGTTGTTTTCTTAACTTTTTTGCTTGTTTGTCACACATTAACAATGCATAATTCATTACTTTCCTTTATCATAGTTGCCCTCAGAATTGCACCAGCATCTCCTCATGAGGCTACCTACTGTTTGGATGCCAGTAAGTGCATGTGTCAACCTTGATTTTGCCATTTTCATGTAAGTGTGCATGGCTTTCAATCATGTTATTTCATTGTAGGCCAAGTCCCTGCTTCATCTTTGGACCCCACTTCCTGTGTTGCAGGTCAACAGGACCCTGTTAGTGTGTATTGCAAAGCACACTGTATCCTTTCTGTTGTTTGAGTTCCAATGCGTATATTTTGTTAGTTGAAAATTCAAAATCATGTTAATTCTCACTCCAAGCTGGATAGTTAAAGGGGATTGGGCATCACCCGGATCCTACATGATAATGTTGTAATGTTGTCCATGCTAAGTTATTGAGCTTAAAGTGGACCAACACCCAGGGGGGATCGGCCCGGGCATCTATAAGATTCCCGGGCCGATCAGATCCCTCCCCGCGGAGCATCCGAAATCGGGATGTCCCGTGGGGTGAAACCCCCCAGGAAGCCCACAATCCTACCTTCTCCCCGTTCCAGCGGCGCATGCGCGTCCGCCGCCGCCGCCTCCCGCGCGTCCTTCTAGCAGGGCGCGCTCCCGCGCTGGCCATTTGTGAATGGCCGGCACGGGTGCGCTCCCTGTAAGAGGGAAGCGTGGGAGGCGGCGGCGGATGCACTCTGCTTGTCCGTCGCTGCCTCTCGCTTGTCCGTTGGTGGGGATTGGATGCAGCGGTCACGTGGGAGCGGGGTGAGGTGAATCGGGGTGCCCCACCGAAGTGGACCAAAACCCAGGATAGTCAAAATTCTGGGTGTTGGTCCACTTTAAATAAGTCATTATTTCTGAAATGCAAACATTAACAATACTATGGTGGTTAATATTGATATCCATTGTGGCTTGTTTTAGACCCAAATACAGGAAGTGCGGGTCCGGAAAGGGTCCTTCACCGTGCGGCTGCTAGGGATGAGGGTAAGACTGATTTTTGTGGGGTGCTAGTAAGGATGTTGTTTTCAATGAAATGTTGTTTGTGTCTTGACATTTGTTTTGAAACATGTTATTTTAGGGCAAAGCTCGACTGAGGCCCTAGGTCTGGACATCTTTGAGGTGGCGAGTATGTGTAATTTGACCTATGTGTGTATGTTCTAGTTTGGCAAACTGATTACCTCATATTGCTCTTCCATACATCTTCAGAATATGTTAGAAACTAAAAGCTTTTGTGTCTTGCACGATCAGTCACTTGGGAGAGGTATGGGCTCGATAATGTGAAGAAATAGTCACACAATATCAAATGACACACTAACACCACTTTCCTGTTTAGCATATGCGAGCTTGCCACATCTCTCAGATGATAATTTGCCCCTTTCTGGCAGTCAGACACCGGAACTATTTGTGGAGGAGCACACTCAGGTACCATGGATGAATGTTTTAGAGATTAACCACGATTACCTGTTTGGGGGTCAATCAGTTCCCACCATGTAACATACAACATACTTTGTTGTTAGCAGGACTCCTTCCCTGAAACACAGGATGTGCCCTCCGCACAAGTGCCATGTGCGCAGGCTGCAGAGGCTGGACCAACGGTAAATTCTAATGGAGCCATACTTTTTTTTTTTTTTTTTCATACCTGCGTTATTCAAGCTTGACTACAATATTGTGTTTTTTGTTTTAGGCTGCTCAACCAACAACTGGGCGAAGTGCACCAACAAGTGCTGAGCTTTATGAGCTAGGGTCCCGGATGCTGGAGGCCTACAGTCGCCAACAGCCACGTGATGGAACTCTGGAGCGCATTGCGGTGTTGGAAAATCAGTCGCTGCTGGACCAACAACAAATTAATTAACCGCGCCAACAACTTAATGAAGTGCGGACTCAACAGCAGTCTGGAGTGCTGCATGCCATGCAAGAAATGATGCATGGCATCCAGCAATCTTTACAGTGCCAGGACCAAACTTTGTTGTTGTTACAGCAGCTAATACAGCAGCAGTCTATTTTTTTTACTGCACTGTTGTCCCCCAACACCGCCCCTAGCCATGAGTTGCAACCTCTCCGCCCACCCAGGGACTAATTGGTCCAGTTGTTAGCCATTTGAAAGGCTTTAATTTGTATTGACTTGATTGACTTAAATAAATGTATTTGTAAATGCTAGAATTTGTGTGGGTTACCAAAAGACATACCTACAAACACAGTCAGGGATACCTCTCTATATCTAGATATATTAATGTTGACTGAAAATTTCTACAGTCATTGTTTTCCATACATTACTATGTATACAAAATGAAATGCAGAAAAATGTGTTTAAGAAACACAAAAAAATGGGTTACTATACACTTAACATATGGTTTAAAAGGCACGACACACTGAAAGTAGAAACCTAAAAAACATTTATTTTTTATAAAAGGGGCCAACATGGCCAAAATTTCTCTGCACAGCAGATAAAACCATACCCCCCGCCCTACCGTTGTTTCTTCTTTCCCAGCAGCATAAGTCGCGTCCGCCGGACATACTGCCACAGTCTGCGATGCTCATTAACGCAAGCTGTATGGAGACCAAAAAATGGATTAGTCAGTAGAATGTGAGACAAACGTACACAGATGATTTCACATTATCTAGTTTGGTCTCATAATGTGACCAACTACATTAACATTTGTGCAAACTGGGCCCTTATGTGGGTCCATTATATGAGTACTAGTGCCTTACATGTGCATTTATCAGCAATACCCTACATATTGAAGTAACCGTTTGTACTAAATGAAGGGTGAAGTAAGATTGTGGGCATTGATTGGGTTATTTTGGTCCAAACATCATGTCCAAAGTACTAAAGATTCTAACCCTTCGGCTATTCCTACTCTAGTTCTCAACCTCATTTTTATAAAAATGTAATTTGGACACCAACATTTTTTAAACAAAATGTATTATGGGTTTGAAAGTAAACAAAGGGGATGCAACAATCTAGCATGCAGACATGCATTTATGATTGTGGGTCACGCAAATGTCAGCTAAATGTGTGCTAATTAACCACATAGGGACATTGCCAATTATTCTAGCTTTTAGGGTGACACATAGGTGGGCAAAGTATGTTTGGATATGAAGTTAGTGTACTCACCATCGCAGCTATGTCTCGGGCCCATGCTGCTGGGTGTCCCTGGAGCTTGGGTGGGGAGTATGATCACAGGGTCCGTCTGCATGGAAACATCTGTTTTGAAAAAACAAACCAAAAACAATCATAAGGTTTGCGCTTACAAATTCAGATTATACATCCACCTGTTTAGGGAGTCTGGTAAATCATGCTACCATGTTTACACACATGTTTGCTATACATTAGCATATTTACAGGTCCGTGAGGTCAGGTGAATAATTTAGGTGTGCAACATGGACACATCAATATAATGTGCCGCAAACATTTACAGTGCAATGCTAATGCAGTAATTTAAGTTGAGCTGATCATATTCATAGTAGAGTGTGCAACATGTGTTTGCATTAAACAAATAAAAAAAAAATGGCTAGGCAGCACCATGGTGTACACAGTAACTTGGGGGTTGGTTGCATTTGGATTGAACTGGAGTGGGGTTCCAGAATATTCTTCTAATTAGACAAAAAAATATGCTATGTAGCAGCAAACATGTGTATGTAGTTTGTAATGTCATTACATTTGCCATGTGAGTGAGAACAACAAACACTTACCACGACTATGCCCGCGGGCAAGGGCTGGCGCATAGCTGCTGGAGGTGCCGGCTCTATGATGCCATAAAAACCAGATAACAAGGGCACAGGTTTATTGAACATGCACCGATTCCACCTGTAACATACAAACAACAATTAGAAATGCACTCACCAGGGGATGAACTGCCGCTGGTATCCCAGGGAGGACTCTGAGGAGGAGGCGTGGAGCCTCGACTCCTCACAATCGGCCCAGAAGATCCTAAAACACGTGGGCTACCCTCCTCCCTCTCACTCCCAGATCCTTGAGGGAGTGTGGGTGAGTCCAACTCCACCTCCCCACTTGGACTCCCCACTTGAGAGTGGCCCACGGGGTTTGGAGACTCAACTGAGTCCGATTGTGAGGAGCTGAGGCTCCAGACTGCCCTCCCCCCAGCAGCACGCTGCTCTGGGGCGTCATCCCCTTGCCTCCCCTGGGTCCTCAAGATAGGACTGGCGAGAGGGCCCCTCCCCTGCAGATTCATCCGACCCCACCACTCTGCTGCGGGGGAGGAAACCCTTCCCATGTTTGCCCAGGGGAGGACGCTTATCTGTGTGGAAGGTAAAAAAATAAGGACACCTTTAAAAATAAACCCAAAAATGTACTACATTATAATACAACATTATTGTATGGATTTACATGTGGTGAGGTGACACTTACCTGAAGCATAGACATCATAGAGCCTATAAACGCCCTCTGGGTCCCGGCACTTGAAATCCGACCACTTCTGTATAATTGACCGGACACCGAGATTGGTCTTGAAGCGCCGGGACACAGTAGCCTTCACCTCCAACGCTATGTGCCTCTTTGCACATGTATGATCAGCACAGCGCCACCGCCTGCGACACATAGCGACTTGGCATAGCAACTGGCCCTCGCCGCAACACCACTGATTTAATAAAGAAAGTTCAAGGATATAGCGTGGGCGCTGTTTTTAGCTGACTGCACCATAGAGCGCCTGTAACGCTTTAAAAAGATTGATTATTTGGGTGGTTTGACACCTTCGAAAACGCTAACAATAACTGAAATGACATTGGGAGAGGGCTGTGATTTTTACATCCAAGTGACACATACCTAAATACATTTTCAGAAAAAATTAAAAAAACATTGGAAACATTCAAGACAATTCAGAAATAATGCTTAATACATTATATGTAAAAAAAAAAAACACCCCAAAAAAACAAACATTGTGTCTGCCATAGAAATGTATGGGAGAGCGACTGGTAGCGAGAGGTAATACCTGGCGCTGTGCAAGGCAGAACAATGGCGCTGTTCGCTGAGGCTGTGAAATTGATGAATCATCCGCTACATGTCGCTATTCCAGTCGCTAAACAGATTCTGCTTGATGAATGTGTAATTGCGTGCCGTGTCCGGCGTTGACCAGTCGCTATCTGTCGCTACCTCTCATTAACCAGGCGCTACCTGATGCTATCCCTTCTTAAATATGGGCCTAAGTCTCTTAAAGCAGAACAAAACCTGAGAATTTGACTTTCCTGTGGGTTTTTCCGTTACTTCGGAGCATCCTGAATTTGGATGCCCCACTGTGTTAAACCCCCCAGAAGGCTGCTATTCACTCACCTATTCCTCGTTCCAATGGCACATGCGCCAGCTTTCATCCATTGAAGGCTCTCATTGACTAGAATGGGGGACACTCATTGCCGCATCCCCCATGGCGTGTGCGTTCCCACCTGAATGCGCACATCGCCAGGGATGCAGGGATGTGGCAGCACGCGCTCCCCATTGACAACAATTAGAGCCACTTTCCGAATGACATAGTCACGACAAACGCTTCTTATTGCATTCCCGCTATCCCTCTAGCAGGGCGCGTGCCCGCGCCAGGCATTTGTGAATGGCAGGCGTGGGCACACTCCCTGTTAGAGGGAAGTGGGGGATGCGGCTGCCAGTGCACTTGAAGCCGTTGGCCTTAGGCGAAAACTTAGACGACGTGACATCAGTGGCTCCGAGTGCGCTGATTGGACGAGCAGCCGTGCATGCGCCGTAGGACTGGGAAGAGGTGGCATTGGCGATCTGGGGGATGTCACACAGCGGGGCACCCCCGATCGTGCCCCGGGGGAGAGGACCAAAACCCAGCATAGTCAAAATCCTGGGTTTTGGTTCACTTTAAATGCTTCTCAGTAAAGCCCCCAAGCATTTCTTTCAGTATTTAGACAGACGGCATTGTTATTATTTGTTCTCATTTAGGCTTTTTGAGCAAATGAGCCGAATCAAAGTCATTTCCAGGTCTGATTACATAAAGTGCTTCTGTGAAGAATAGTGGTTTTTACAAAACACACAACGCTTAATAGGAGTTCTATGAAATGTACAGACTGTACTGTTTCAGGAGGGAAAAAATACATGTTTATCTAGCTTTCTAATGGGGTAATTTACCATAACAATAAGGACTCCGGCGGAGATAAACCCGGGGGGATTGGCTTCTCTAAGATAAGTGTTGGATGAATCAGAGATGTGCCGCAAAGAGATATAACGCTAATCTGTTAGATTCTCAGCTTCCTGATCTTGTATTGAAATGTAATGTAGCGTTCCCTTTCTCACCCAAATCTTATATTATAGTCTGGTTGAAGTTCAGCTAAACTGGCCACCCACAGGCAGATTTCGAGATCCAGGTTTTTCATAGTAATGGGCAAACTGGACATACCAGCAAGTCTACATTTCAGCAAATATCTCATGCCAGCAATGTTCCCTCTAAGCCAGAGCAGTTGCTGGGTGGAGTAGCGAGGGAGCTGGGCAATGCGCGATAAAAGGTGGGCAATGGAAAAAAACGGAGATAAATACACTGGAACAAACTACTACTAAAAAATGCAAAGCGCATTCAACAGAAAGATCCAGATCCAAGAAACAGAAAGCGTCCTGGGGTGTTTCACACAGCATGGCATCCCGATTTGGGATGCCCCGTGGGGAGGGATTGGATTGGCCGATCCCGCTGGGTGTTGGTCCACTTTAAAGCGCATCTCCGGGCATGCTGGCGGGCGCATCTCACACTTCCCTCTAACAGGGAGCGCGCCCCCACCGGCCATTCAGAATTGGCAGGCGCGGGCACGCGCCCTGCTAGAGAGATGCGCAAGATGCGGCCGCGGTCCACGCATGCGCCGTTGGACCAGGAGTAGGGTAAGGTTTGCGGGCGTCCTGGGGGGTTTCACATAGCGGGGCATCCCGATGTTGGATGCCCGCATGGAGGGATCAGACCGGCTTGGGAATCTTATAGCTTCCCGGGCGGATCAAGGAGGGTGTTGGTCCACTTTAAGCTGATTTCCTATTTTTCCCCATCTTTCCTACCTCTTTTCTGTATTATTTTCTCTTGGTTTTCATAGCACCAGTACCTATTTCCCTTTATTGTCACATTGATTTTATCTTCTTTACATTCCCTGCTCCTATGTATTTTCCTCATCCCCCTTCTCTCTTTTTTTCCACATTACCTACTTTTTTCTTTGTCCCTCTTTTCCACATTCCTTCCTCTCTCGCTCCCATTTTACCTTGTATACCTAATACCTAAAACTTACCTGCTCCTCAGACTGCTGCTCCTCCCCTCGCACGAGACGAATGGCTGCTCCTTCCCTCACGCGAAAATGGCGGGCTCGCTCACTCCCTTTAAATATGCCGGATGACGTGCTGATCGAGCCCCCCCTTTTTCGTGTGAGAGAAGGAGCAGCGTGTGAGAACGCCTTGCTGACCAATAGGGGGAAACCAGAGGCATGATGTCAGCGGAGGGGTGGGGTTTAAACACAGCCGCAACAACTGACAGCGGCAGCAGCTGTGAGCGGCGGTGCCGGCGGCGGCGCCGGACTTGACTGGGCATTTTTTTTTTAACTTAGCTGACAGATATGCGA
Organism: Gastrophryne carolinensis; assembly: GCA_027917425.1. Taxonomy (NCBI): domain Eukaryota; kingdom Metazoa; phylum Chordata; class Amphibia; order Anura; family Microhylidae; genus Gastrophryne; species Gastrophryne carolinensis. Next base: position 52,771,696 of record CM051239.1, read on the forward strand.
GGACGGTGCGTAGGGCTGCGCGAAGGGGCAGCCGCGGGTGCGCGGCCGCGCGCAGCTTAGAGGGAACACTGCATGCCAGGGCCGGCGCCAGCACAGGGCAAACCTGGGCAATTGCCAGGGCCCCTGGCATCTTCAGGGGCCCACTCAGGCTCACACTTGGCCATAGTATTATTTTACAGTGGACCCAAACCACCAAATGTTGGGTGTTGTGTGCAGACCTGCTCATGGCTGGCAACAAGGGATAATCAGCAACAATGGAAAAGGTGGCATGGAACGGAGGTCAGTTAATGGAAGCTTAGAAGGTGGTGAGAACCAGGTGATAACTCACAGCAATGATGGAGTCTTTAGTGGCAGCGGACCAAGCAGATGCTTGGTGGCAGTAGAGAATACAACAAGGACTATAGGACGATTGGTGGCTATAGAAAAGGCAATACAGACTGGAGGACGATTGGTGGCTATAGGGAAGGCAATAAGGACTGGAGGACGATTGGTGGCTATAGGGAAGGCAATAAGGACTGGAGGACGATTGGTGGCTATAGGGAAGGCAATAAGGACTGGAGGACGATTGGTGGCTATAGGGAAGGCAATAAGGACTGGAGGACGATTGGTGGCTATAGGGAAGGCAATAAGGACTGGAGGACGATTGGTGGCTATAGGGAAGGCAATAAGGACTGGAGGACGATTGGTGGCTATAGGGAAGGCAATAAGGACTGGAGGACGATTGGTGGCTATAGGGAAGGCAATAAAGACTGGTGGACCATTGGTGGCTATAGGGAAGGCAACAAGGACTGGAGGGTGATCAGCAGAAGATGACCCATTTGTGGAGCTGAAAGGTGACATCATGTGACACACTACCTTAGGGCCCACTAAGACTCTTTTGCCCTGGAGCCAGCCCTGTCTCATGGCATTGAAATTTGAGGGTTGATTCATAGCCCCTTTCTCACCTTTTATTTGCGTGAATATTTCCATTTTTTCTGCGAGAACTTTAGTGTGAAATGTTTTCATTTTTGCATGATTTTTCGTTTGGTAGCAAGACCTCCTTAAAAATGATGAGAAAGGGCTCTGAATCAACCCATTGGTTAAAGCTGTCAGTAGAGAGTGGACAGGCCTCCTAGAAAAAGACCCATGTGGGGCTTAAAGTTGGCCAAACCGTTTCCGGGAGCTCCAAAGCGGACCCATATGCCTACAAAATGAGGCTAAACGGTGCACTACATAATTAAGTCTCTTAAGCAGAACAAAACCTGGGAATTTGACTTTTTTGGTTTTCTTCCGTTATTTCAGAGCATCCCAAATTCGGACGCTTTTTTCTCGTACCAGTAGGGCGTATAAACAGGCTTTTATCCATTAAGGGCTCTCAATGACTATAACGGGGGACATTCACTGCCACATCCCCTGCGGCGTGCACGCTGTCCGCTGTCCGCTGTCCTAGGCTATCTGAACATGCTATATGTACACCACCAGGGATGCAGGGGATGTGGCACCGCACGCTCCCCATTGACAATAATTAGGGACGTTTGCTGAATGACATAGTCAACAGCTCTCATTGGATGGGAAGCCTGCGCATGTGCTGTTGGAGCAGGGTTTTCACACAGGGGGGCATCCCGATTCAGGATGCTCCGAGGGAAGGCCAGTGGCCGGCCCTAAAATATTTTAGATTACAGGGATGGCCTGGTGGGGTTTTTTCCATCTTAAAGTGTCAAAATCCTGGGTTTTGGTCCTTCCCCCCCCCCTCCCAGATCGCTGCGCGCAACTCACTTCTTCCCAGTTCTACGGCACATGCGTGGCCGCTCATTCGATCAGAGCACTCGGAGCCGCTGACATCACACCATCTAAGCCTTCGTCTAAGGCCAACGGCTCAGAGCCCGCTGGTGGCCGCATCCCCCCTTTCCTCTAACAGGGAGCGTGCCCACACCGGCCATTCACAAATACCTGGCATGGGCTCGTGCATGCGCCATTGGACCGGGAAGCAAGGTAAGTGAGTGGGGTGACCTGGGGGGTTTCACACAGTAGGGGGAGGGAATCGATCGGCCTGGGAATCCCGGGCCGATTGCGCTGGGTTTTGGTCCACTTTATCACAAATAATAGTCAGAAATGAGCTGAACTTCTCCAAAACTTATTACAGGCAGGGCCCATACCCTCTTTCTGAACTGGGATGCCCCAGTGCGTGACCCCCCCCCCCCCCCCAAAATCAGAAACAGTTGGGTTTTAATCAACTTTAACAGAAAACAGTGTGGGCTCCCAGTGACGCCCTGGTTGGCAGTGTAGTGCCATATCACGTGGTAGTGACAGCAGAATTGCGGTGACCGGGGCGGCTAAAAGGGGCACAGCCTGCATGTGATGTGACATACTAGACACAGTACAGCAGGGCTAGCGTGACCAAAAAGGTCCCCGTTTTTTTTTTTTACCCTAGTCTGCCCCTGTAGTAGTAAGTAGTGATGCCAAGGGCCAAATACATGTGTAATCACTGCAAAACAGGTAAACCGACTCAGACTGGCCCACATGGTTGCCAGAAAAACCCAGTGGGCCCCTGGTCCAATTTGAGAGCCTTCATCACCAAGCCTGAACTATGGGGGTTATTCATGAAGGGATAGTGGCAGGTAGCGCCTTGTAGCAACAGGCAGCGTCTGGTGAACGCTGGCCGCTGGACGCAATACCACATTTATGAAGGCGATTCTGGTGAGCAACTCTAACAGCGCCATGTAGCGTACAATTCATCATTACAGGCGGCTCAGCGTAGAGCGCCAGCGCTCTAGCTTCCAGAGCACCAGGTATTGTCTGTCGCTACCTGTCGCTCTCCCATACATTTCAATGGACGTTCCTTTTCTTCTGTTTAAACAGGGTTTTTTGTTTTTAATTTTATTTTTTTTCTCTCAAATAATTGTGTAACCCCTCCTGGGCTAGAAAAAGATATTTTTGAAAACTTTTTTGATTTTTTATATTTTTATGCAGAATTGTCATTACAGGTCTGGCACTAAAGTATTAATGTCACAAATGTTACAACAATGTAATTCCATGTGTTTTCGCTTTTTTACTGGTGGATATGTGTTCAAAAACAGACTTTAATCACACAGATTTAGAGCGCCGACGCTGTGTGTGCGTCCTTTTTTTGATAAGTATGGTGTGGAGGGCCGAGAGTCGTCGCACTGAGCTGGCGCTACCTTTCGCTTGCTGCAACACTGTTCTGGTGTTAGAACCCCCGAAATACATCTCATTCATCAGTGCCGGCCAGGTTACTACAGCAGTCGCTCTAAGCGCCACTATACAGACGTTCATCTGCCGATACCTGGCGCTAGTAATGAATCAGCCTCCCAGTATAGCTTAGTTGTGGCATCCCAAGTGCACACACACAGACAATACGGCCTGCCATAACTTTTCTGTGCATGGGCCCTAATTGTAAGTTAGGGCCTAATTCATGAAGCTCTAGCGCCAGGTAGTGCCTGTAGAGCGGCAGGTAGCGTCAGGTGAACACCGGAGACGGCACGCAATTACACATTTATGAAGCCAAATCTGGTGAGCGACTAGAACAACGCCATGTAGCGTACGATTCATCATTATCTCAGCCTCAGCGTACAGCGCCGGCATTCAGCCTTGCAGAGCGCCATGTATTACTTCTCGCTACCTGGCGCTCTCCCATACATTTCAATGGAAGATCCTTAAATCCCTTTCCTGATCCCAATTTTTATTTTTTTTTCTTAAAAAAAATCTCAAAACTTCTGACATGTATCCTGGGCAAGAAAATGACATTTTTAAAAACTTTTTTGATTAATAATATTTTTATGCAGAATTGTCCTTACATGTCTGGTATTAAAGTGTTCATGTTACAATGTAATAACTATGTAATTCCATGTGTTTTCGCCTTGTTACTAGTGGATACATATTCAAAATTAGACTTTAATCAGCCTCTGGCGCTGTGGGCTACAGCGACACAGTGTTTGAGGCTGTTTTTTTGATGAATGTGGTGTGAGTCAGTCGCACTGAGCTAACGCTACCATTCGCTCCAGTACATCACATGACGTATTCAACAATGCCAGCCAGCGACTGAGGCGCTCTGAAACAGCGAACCATGGCCAAGCACAGCGGCTACTAGCGGTCGCTCTGACATCTGCTCTACAGACGCTCAGCTGTCGCCACCTGCCGCTAGTAATGAATCAGCCTGCCCGTAATAATTGCATCTAAATGTGGGCTAAGCCCCCAGAGTCAGTTTTACTGGTGGGCATCCCAGTCCGACTCTGCAAGTATATGCCATTGCTAAAATCCTTGTAATCCTTTTTGTGCTTTTTTTGCATCAATAAAAATAAAGTATATAAAAGAAAAATAAAATGTCTGTGAATTGAGACAAATAATCTTAAGTGATATGTGTCCTTGCTGTATAGGAGAATTACTTGCACGGCGAGAGCTGCAGATCCCTATAACCAGCCACAGAAAGAGCCCCCATGGCAATGAATGGAGTAACATAGCGGCATTGTGCAGCATTACTGAATAACAGAACAGCCTGTGCCTCCAGCTGTTCCCTCTATGGCAGGGTACACTTACTTATATTTAGAGCGCACCTGTAATTCATGATTTCCCATTAATCTAAGTCAAAGCTCTCATACTTAAAAAGAAAGTCATGCTGTCATTTTGGTTTGTTTCTTTTTCACATTTGTTGCTTTTAAATTACAATGAAATGAATTAATACCATGCAGTAAAAGAAAAGAAAATTAATTGGGGTGAAATGTTGTTAAAGTGGAAAAAACAAAGCAATCCTCTCCCACCCACCATAATACATACCACTCTGTAAAGCTCTACGGGGAGGCCGATTCATTATTAGCGGCAGGTAGCGACAGTTGAGCGACTGTAGCGGCATTTTCAGAGCGCCCGCTAGTAGTCGCTGTGCTTGGCCGTTGTTTGGTAGTTGATAGCGACTCAGTCGGTTTGCCGTAATGTTGAATATTGGGTGAGGAGTCGCTATTTGACAGGTTCCGCGCTGTATGGGAGCGCGACTGGTCAGAGCGACCGGCTTCCACCATATTCATTAAAAAATCACGCTCAAAAAATTATTGCGCTGTAAAATGCATGTTTAAACCCAAGAGCGCTGGAGGCGATGGGTTAAAAGTAGTTTTTTAACCCCCAAACCACCATATTTTTGGAAACCAAAAAAAACAAGTTTTTTAAATAATTTAGTAATATGAATACATTAATATCAGACCTGTAATATCAATTCTGTACAATTTTTTTTTCCCTTAAAAAAATTATCTAAAATGGCAGAAAAAAAATTATCTAAAATGGCAGAAGTGGTCACAGAGTTTTTCACATTTAAAAAAAAAAAAAAAAATTAATAACAATTAATTATGAATATTTAAAGATTGTTCCATTGAAATGCATTGGTGCGCACCAGGTAGCGAGAGGTCATACCTGTCGCTGTTCAAGGTCGGACGCTGGCGCTGTGGGCTGAGGCTGGAATAATGATGAATGAGTCGCTATATGGCGCTATCTCAGTCGCTAAGCAGGATTGGCTTGATAAATGTGTGATTGTGGTGGGGAGCCGACGTTCTCGTGGCGGGGCCCGTCATTACCGGCCGCTCACCAGTTGCTACCTGTTGCTATTCCTTCATAAATAAGGGCCTTAATGTATTATTTATTGTTAGGTTAATATTATATGGTAAGTATCCAAAAGACGTCTGTCCAATTTTCTAAAGCCATTTTTTATGTTAGACCTGCCTGTACCTTGTACGTTTACCACTTAGAGATCCACTTTTTGTTATTAAAGTGGAACAAAACCCGGGATTTTCACTTTCCTGGATTTTGTTTTCCGTGTTCTTCGGGCACCCCGACTTGGGGTGCCCCACTGTGTAAAAACCCCAGATCAGCACATTCAGACTCACCTCTTCTCAATCCAACGGCACATGCGCCACTGCCCACACCGTATTAGTAATGCGTCCATCCCATGGCGACTCCCATGTATTTGTGAACTGACATAATTCAGCGGCAGCTATTGTGCGAGAGAGGCCCCTGCTGCCCCACGCTCACACCCCAACTGCTCTTGCTCCCCATTCACAATAGACATAGTTTGAGGGGCCCATCTAGTGGACCAAAACCCACGCATCTATAAGATTCCCGGGCCAATCAATTCCCTCCCTCTGGGGCATCCAAAATTGTGGTGCCCCGCTGTGTGAAACCCCCCAGGTCACCCCATACAATTACCCTGTTTCCCGGTCCAATGGCGCATGCACAAGCCACGGGCGCATCCCCGCTATCCCTCTAGCAGGGCGCTTGCCTGTGCCAGGCATTTGTGAATGGCTGGTGTGGGCACGCTCCCTGTTAGAGGGAAGTGGGGGTTGCACTCAGAGTGGCGACGTGGCGTCAGTGGCTCAGAGCGCGCTGATTGGAGGAGCAGCCGCACTTGCACCATAGGACAGAGAAGAGGTAAGTTTGTTTTGGAGACCTGGGGAGTTTCAAACAGCAGGGCAAGGGCCAAAACCCAGGATCAGCAAAATCCTGGGTTTTGGTCCACTTTAAGGGCTCTAAACAACATTTTAGTTTTTATACAGCCATCTCAGATCACGTTTCCCTGTTACTTGCTGATATAAGTATGCTCTGGTTCCTGGGGAATATATAGATGTATTTGTATGGCTATGTATTTATATATCTGTTCCCAGCTTATTTAGCAAGAAATAAATGAAAGTGCTCCTTTTATTCTTGGTCACGGATTTTAATGGTTATTATTTATCTCCAGTCACATCCTGGTGCTGTTGTCTGGTAGGCAGCTCTCTTGGATGCAGTGGCGTGTTTCATGATGATGTGATAAAGGAAAAAAGCAAGATGAAGGTACACACACCAATCTCCCACACTCTGATATCTGAGGTGGGAACATGCCCTCTCAGAAAAGCAGACTAACCTGGTTACTGCGGGCCCTTCTGCACCCATTATTGATTGCAATTCATTGACAGGCTGATTCATTATTAGCGGCAGGTAGCGACAGATGAGCGTCTGTACAGTGGCGCTATGATCACCTGCTAATGGCCGTCCAGATTAGCCGTCAGTCGATATTCCTGAGCTCCTCAGTTGCTATATTAACCTGGCCTCTAATGTTGAATATGATGTGTCTCAGTCGCTATCAAGCCACTGTACAAGTACTCACCCAAATCTAATAGTGTCTGGGCGTTTGAATGTTGTTTGACATTAATGTTGTTTTAATGTTGTCCAATTTTTTTTTTCGGTGTGTGTAAAATGAAAGAAACTCTGACAACAAATGTTATTCAAAATATAAAAACTTTTTATTTGTTTTTAAAAAAACTGCCCAACATGGGTATAACCCTAAGCCGCATAGCGGCCAAACTAATACCTCCCACCCTAATGCTTTTTCTTCTTCCCCAGCAGCATAAATATTGTCTTTCGGACATACTGCCACAGTCTGCGATGCTCAATATTGCAAGCTGTAGAGTGAAAGAAAGGTCATTATTATTTGGACATCAAAAAAATCTAAAACAAACTATGAGAGGTCATGAATTTTACGGCTTAAATATTGTTGTTCCTCAATTTTTGGGATATTTAACATTAGGCTAGTATAGTGCAATATTTTAGCTAATTATTTTAGTTTGTGGCCTACCATTTGTTTTTTTCATTCCTAGCCTAACTTTTTAAATTAACTTAAATAATCAAATAAGGGCTACTTAAGCTTTTGAAGAGTGTACTTCCTGTTTTGCTTAATTACTCATGTCCATAGTACTAAACAAATCCTTCACCTATTACATTTATAGTTCTACCATTTACTATTGAAGGATTTTGTTAATGACCACACACACTCACAGCCTGCATGTATAATGTATTTAAATTTACCCAAAGCAGAGCCACCAATCTAGCATGCATACATGCAGTTATGACTGTGGCTAGCCAAAATATCATCTACATGTCTCCTACTTAACCCCATAATGACGTTAACCTTTATGCCTGGTCATGTATATAGACATATGGTTTCAATGTATGTTCTGGTAAAATTTCATTGTACTCACCATCGCAGCTGTGGCTAGGGACCATGCTGCTGGGGGTTCCTGGAGCTGGGGTGGGGAGTATGGTGACCGGGTCCGTCTGTGTGGAAACATCTGTTTGGGCAAAAACACAACAGAATAATTCTTTATTTTTTGTTAAAGGATGTTATTATTCAACATCCACCTGTTTTTTTTTAGGATAAAAATTTGCTTAAACAATGTTTTCAAATATTTACACAGGCATTTGTTTTATTATTCTAACAAGGTTTACACATGGTTTGAACACATTAGCATGGTATTTAGGGGTTCATGAGTTGTGCTGTTTCTGTGAAGTAGTCCACATGGTCCACTCAATACCATTGGCCTGATTTTTCATGCATTTTGGCCAGACAGTGCCACAGCAGTGCAAATTAGAGTAGTACAAACTCGATGAAAATATTGTTTTTTTAACACTTGCGCATGTTGCTGCACTACAAGAAGCAGTGCAGCATCATGCTTCAATAAGTATAAATCATATTCTGCACTACTGTAATTTGCAATGAATTGGCGTTGTCTGGCAGAAGTGCTTGAGAAATCAGGCACCATATAATGTTGTTTAACATAATACCTTTTTTTTGTTTTTTAGAGCTACATTAAATACAACATGTAAATAATTCATAAAAATAACTTACCACAACTATGCCGGAGTGCAAGCTCTGCAGCATAGCTGGTGGAGGTGCCGACTCTATGATGCCCTGTAAAACAGTTAATGGTGGAAAGGTATATTTAATTAACAACAAGGTCACCGTGGAACTAAACAACCACAATAAGAAATGCACTCACCAGGGGATGAGCTACTGCTGGTCTCCCAGGGAGGGCTATGAGGTGGAGGCGTGGAGCCTCCACTCCTCACAATGGGCCCTGCAGATCCCAAACCCGATGGGCCTCCCTCACTGCCTGATCCTGGAGGGAGTCCCTTGGCTCCTCCCCACTGGGACTCCCCACTTGAGAGTGGCCACAAGGGGTTAGGGACTCAGCTGAGTCCGACTGTGAGGAGCTGAGGCTCCATACTGCCCTCACCCCAGCAGCACGCTCCACTGGGGCATCATCCCCTTCCTCCCCTGGGTCCTCAAGATGTGAACGACAAGAGGGACCCTCCACAGCACCCTCTACAGGAATCCCTTCCCGTGTTTCCCCAGGCGAGGATCTGTAGAGAGGAAACAAAAGGAAAATAGGGTCAAATCACACTCAAATACCTCACTCCCACATTATAGTAAAAACAAGTATGTAGTGAATTAACACTTACCTGATGAGTAGGCATCATAGAGCCGGTAAACGCCCTCATTGTCCCGGCGCTTAAAATCCGACCACTTTTGGATAATCGCCCTTTTCGTCAACTTGGTATTATAGCGCCGGGACAAGGTGGCTTGCACCTCCATCACTATGCTGCTTTTTGCACTCAGGGCATAGTTGACGCAAAAATCCTATGCAAAAAAAAAGTTAAAATAAACCACAATTTTTACAATTTCCATAGCCATAAATAAATCTTACATTGTATTTCTTGAAAAAATAAAAAATAAGGCCTTTTTGCATATTCCAAACAATCCAATGTTAATCCAATTTAAAAAAAAAGGCCCCTAAAAAATAGGCCTCAGCAAAAATTGTGATTCTGAGGAGGAGCTGGGGAGAGGTCTTGCTGGGCGTCTGGGCCGCATGGTGGATCCTCGTAGGTGGCAATAAAAATACGCTAACAAAAGCCAATGATACTGCTAGGAAACGCAAAGTTAACAATGCGTACGCATACCAATGTTCGTCGCTAGAGCCACACACGCAAAATCCATTGTTCTCGAACTTCCGGCACAGGACTGACTGCTGGAGCACGTAAGAGTCGTGGCATGAGCCGGGGAAGCCAGATCTCACGGCCCGCAGCTTCATGTCATGGTCACAGACCACCATGACATTCATGGAGTGGAACTGTTTTCTGTTCCGATAATGCAGCTCCTGTGCACGGGGAGGGCGGAAAGGGATATGTGTACCATCTACGCACCCTAGCACATTTGGAATCCCTCCCATGCGATAGAATGCATGTTTTATTTGGGCAACCTCATCCTCATCCTCAGGAAACTTGATGTAAACAGGGATCAGGTCACAAATAGCCAGTACTACCTGTATAAATATGCGATTGTAGCCTGGCTGATCCCGCTGAGGAGGGCAGAGGTTGCCTGGAAGTTCCCTCGTGCCACAATATTAAGTGTGGCACATAGGCGTACTATGCCTGGAATGGATTGGGTGCGTTTGGTGGATGGCTCGATTTTGGTCTTAATCTGATCATATAGGGACTGTAGTGCTGCACGATTCAGACGGAATCGGCTTCTGATCTGCTCGTCACTTAAATCCCACACTGAAAGACGGATGCCAAAGGATCGGGGTGCCCTAAGCCTCACAGCACCCTCCTCCCTGGCCTCCTGTTCTTCCAGCATTCTCACACATCCCTGCACCCATAACCCATACATCACCCTCTTATCCATCTCACACTCACTGAACAGATATACAAAAGAAGCAAAACAAAAAAAAAACACAAACACACCACACACACAAGCAAGCACACTCCTCACACACTCACTACAATGCAGCTCACCACAAAACCAGAAGTATAGTGGTCTGAACCACCAGACTGCTGAAAGTGTGCTTTCTAAGTTAGGCACAACCAAGAGAAGAGTTGCTGCACAGCCCACAAAAGGCCCCAAAATCAAGCCTCACTTGCTGTATGCTACACAATATTTGCATATGCCAACAAAATCAATCTCCTAAAGAAACAGCACTGATGTCAGAAATCACCCAACAAGAGAGTGAGGACCAAACCCAGCCAGACACTAAAATGAGCTAAGGGACCAAACCACCACACCACCACACCACAGCCTTTGCCACAGTGTAACAATACCAGAAGGTTGTCAAATCCAGCCATTTATACTTAACTTAGGAAAAGGACAGGTCCGCTTTGCCGCCTTTTGCGTTGCTCTGCTATTTCCTGTCTGCAATTAGCTGACCCAGGTGTGGTTGAAACGGATTGCGCATGCGTACGCTAAAACATACTAGCGTACGTGAGCAGATACTTGCGTGCTTTAACGGACATGACTGGACATTCTGTGGTGGACCAATGAAAGGTAAGCTGCTCTTAATTTAAATAGCCGTTTGTAGAGCCACATTTCACAAGTGTTTAATATACCTGAGTACATTGTTGTCTTTGGTTGTGTGTTGTTTGGTTAATGAGCTCTGTAATTAGTTAATTGGCTACCACACATGGTTCACTAAGTGCAGTGGAGCAGTTGCTACAAGCACCTGGCCAGTATGTGTGAAGCAATTAAGTGGACCTGTTTGCGATTGGTTGTTAGAGCACATAAAACCTGCACACCCCTAAAAAAGGTTGATGTCATTCTGTAGTCTGTATGCGTGCTTGTGTGTTGTATAGTGGTGTGTGTGTGCAGCTACAGGATGGAGCCAAATTCTGGACATCTGCCGGCTACAGCTGGCCCAAGCAGGAGTGTGTTGGGTGCTGTGCGCAGACCTCCCTTAAGGAAAAGGGCCCAGGCCGAAGGTGAGCCTGCACCCAAGGCCAGCCGCCCATTTGCCAAGAGGGAGCCAGAATTTAATTTGGCGGATAACAATACTCTTGTGCCTCTTACCCTGGCCAAATGGGAGCTAATATTTGGCTCCCAAAGCCAGTCTATAGGCAAGCAAGAAAGGAGCAAATTGTGGGATGCCATTGGGGAGGAGCTTACTAGCAGTGCTCAATACCCACGTAGTGGCCCATCCTGCAAGAAACGCTTCTACACTTTGAGAAGGGCCCTTATGCAAAAGATGAAGCATGATCTTGAGGTCGACAGTGGGACCATCCAGGGTCCAAAGAGTATCTATATGAGGCCATATGAGGAGATGCTGAAGGCCAAAATTCCACTCATTCGGCTGCAGGGTGTTGATGCTGGGGATGACACCACAGGTTGGGCAGAAGGTACATATTTTGTGCATATTTTTGACTGGTAATGTTAATGTATGTGATTTGCTTGGCCTCTTTCTGGGCAACTAACAGTAGGACATGTGAAGTAGTACATTATACCTCATAAATGTTTTCCTTTCCTGTCTGTTGCTTTCTGCATAGGTGCACATGGTGATGTCCTGGATTTGGCTGAGGAGGACACCCCAACTCCTGCACTTCAACCAACCTCTAGGCTAACCCAGTCTGCCATTGAAGGTATTTATCACGAATTTATGGGCTGTTTTTTTTAGGACAAAATGGGTGTGGGAGCACCTCAAACAATAGCTTGTCCCACTTTTGAGGATTACTAATATGGTCCTGGTGACTAATTTCACGCCCACTTTAACCCTCTCAGCAACTAACTAACAAGGCCCTAACATGTGTAGCTATGTGGGAAGCCAGAGATGTGTGGGCATATATCTGCATATACATGTGGAAGCCACACTGGCCTTGATTAGTGAATATTAGTGATTGAGCTGCTCACACACACCTTTATTCATGGTTTATTTTGTGCCGCACATTACCAATGGCTACATTTTTTCTTTGCTTTTGCCTAGCTGCACCGCCATTGGCACCAGCATCTCCTCCAGAGCCAAGCTACTCTTTGGATGCCGGTAAGTGCATGTGTCAACCTTGCTTTTTCCACTTTAACACAAGTGCATGTCTTTGATTCCTGTTTTTTCTTTGTAGGCCAAGTCACTGCTTCATCTTTGGACACCACTTCCTATGTTGCAGGTCAACAGGACCCTGTTGGTGTGTATTGCCCAAAACACTGTATCCTTTATGCTGTTTATGTTACACTGGTTCTATTTGGTTAGTCTAATAATCTACATGTTTGCTATGTCAACTTGAAGATGGCTATTTTTAGTGGATTTGCCATCCCCAGGCTCATTAGTAAACTATTTAGAGTGATTGCAATGCATTTTTTTGGTCTCTTAAAAGACAAACATTCACCAGAGTAGTGTTATGAATATTTAGAGACATTCATTATGTATTTTAGTTGGCCGGAATAAAGGAAGTGGCTGTCCGGAAAGGGCCCTTCACCGTGAAGCTGCTAGAGATGAGGGTAAGTTGGTTTTGCTTGATTATCTAGTAAGGATGTTTGCAAACCTTTTTTTGGAATTTATTAGTCCAACTTGTGTTTAAACATGTATTTTCAAGGGCAAAGCTCGAGTGAGGGCCTAACTCAGGACATCTGTGAGATGGCGGGTATGTGTAATTTGAGCAATGTGTCTGTTAGTGTTTGGCCCAATTATTGGCTAATCTTCCTCTTACATACATGTGAGAAATCTGAGTTTACAAGATCCCTTTTGACTATTGTGTAATCTGCCACTTTGTCGAGGTATGGCCTCGATAGTCTATCCATATTAAATTTGAGTTTTGTCCACTGACCTACTAACATGACTTTCCTGTTTAGCATATGCCAGCTTGCCCCATCTCTCAGATGTGGATTTCCCCCTTTCTGGCAGCCAGACCCCGGAACTACTTTGGGCGGACAACACTGAGGTAACATGGCTTATTTTGGGGAACAATAACCACATTGACATGTTCGTGGGTAGTCCAGGAACCACCATGTAACATGTTATTTCTTTTGTGTTTTGGCAGGAGGCCATACCTGAAACCCAAGCTGTGCCGTCTGCCCAAGTGCCATGTGGCCAAAGCTACAGAGACTCAAGCAAGGGTAAGTTTGATTGTTACACTTTGGGTAAATGATTTGAAGGGGCATACCTGCATTGTTTCAGCTTCACTACAATCTTTTCTTTTGGTTTTTTAGGCCGAACACACAAGAAGAGGAGGTCTGGCACCGACAAGTGCAGAATTTTATGAGCTAGGGGTCCGGATGCTGGAGGACTACAGTCGCCAACAGCCGCGTGATGGAACTAATGAGCGCATTGCGGCGTTGGAAAATCAGGGGCTGGTGGATCGGCAACAAATTGCGGACCTGCAGCGCCAGCTCCATGATGTTCAACATGGGCAACAAGCGGAAACAAACAGGGTACTGGATCGCATTGCACATGCCATGGAGCAATCGCTACAGCGCCAGGACCAAACTTTGTTGTTGATCCATCAGCTGATAGAACAGCAGTCTATTTTTTTTTACTGCAATGTTGTCCCCCAACACCACCCATAGCAATGAATCACAACCTCCCAGGCCACCAAGCCAAGAATTTTGATGTTTTTTTTTATTTTGGTTAATTTTGGGAGAATAAATGTGAGTACCCCACCTCCAAATCGTGTTTTTTCAAAGACATAGCTAAGAACACAGTCAGGGATGAGTCTCTAGATCTAGAGATGTACATGTAGCCAGAAATGTATGACACACATTGGTGACCATATCTTACTATGGTTTACACATTAAATGGCTACAAAGGTACAACAACATTTACAAACTAATGGGTTGCTAGACACTTAAACTATGCTTGACAAGGCACAACACACTGTAATTAGAAAAATACAAAATATTTATTATGCCTCAAGGTGGCCAACAGGGCCAACATTCCGCCGCACAGCGGCAAAAACCATCCCCCCCACCCTAACGACACCTCTTCTTGGCCAGCAGCATAAGGCGAAGACGACGGATAGACTGCCACAGTCTGCGATGCTCGGTTTCACAAGCTGTAGAGAGTATAAAAAAAAATATTCAAAACATAGAATGTGAGCTCAACATACACAGATGTAGCAATGTAATGTAATCGCCTCAAATTAGCTGACCCACACATTCACATTGTTGGCCACTGTGCCCTTATGTGTTACCATTATATGAGTACTAGTGGCTGCCTTAAATGTGGCTACAACATCCCAAGCATACATTTACTCTGAACTCTTGGGAATAAATTAAGGTCTAAGTCCCAGTGTGTACATTTCTTTGGTTAGTTACAGCCAAACATCAGGGCCTAAGTCCTAACGATTAAACTTCTTGGCAGCATATTAGAGGTCACCACCTTAGCAGGCCAATTTTGTTTTGAACAAACCACAATTTTACACTATGTGGCAAAAACAAGAATGGGAGCCAACATTCAAGCATGCAGACATGCATTTAGGATTGTCGGACAAACACATGTAACCTAGATGTGTGCTTAGAAAAGACATAGGTACATTGTAAATGTCTCCAGAATTTACAATAAGACATAGGGGTCCCAAGTCTTTAGGCATATGAAGTGGGATGTACTCACCATTGCAGCTGTGGCTGGGGCCCATGCTGCTGGCCATCCCGGGAGCTGGGGTGGGGAGGATGGTGACCGGCTCCGTCTGCGTGGCAACATCTGTCAGGAGAAAGCAAAAGAGAAAGCAAAATTTAGTTGGCCAATGACACATGACGATTTGACATCCATCTGTTTAGGGAGTCTGCCAAAACAAATGCTTGCATGGCTACACACATGTTGTCCGACATTAGCATATTTACTGGTCCATGAGTTCATGTTAATTATTTATGTGTGCAACATGGACACATCAAGATAATGTGCCAATAACCTTTACAGTGCAATGCTAAGGCCTAATTTTCAGTTGAGTGTAGAATCTTACTTGTAGAGTGTGCAACATGTGTTGTGTGCCGGAACAACTTACAAAAATAACACATTTGCTAGCCCCCATCATGGTGTGGCCTGAAACATAGGGGTGGTTGGCAGTTGGATTGCACTGTAGTGGGGTTTGTGATGTTAATATAAATTAGAAATCCATCTTCTACTATGGACCAGGAAACATGTGCATGTTTAAAGTGGACCAACACCCAGGATTTATACTATCCTGGGTTTTGGTCCACTTTGGCGGGGCACCCCGATCGGAGAGAGAGCCCGTCCGCCGCAGCCTCCCGCACGTCACTCTTACAGGGCGCGCGCCCGCGCAGGCCATTCACAAACGGACAGCGCACATCTAGAGGTGCGCGCAGGAGGCGGCAGCGGTGGCTTCCGCCGCCCCCAATGAGGTAAGGAGTTTGTGGGCTTTGGGGGGGGGGGCGCGGTGAGGGAGGTGATTGGCCAGGGAAGCTTATAGATTCCCGGGCCAATCACCAATGGGTGTTGGTCCACTTTAAGGAATGTCATAACATATGGAATGTGAGGGATAACAACAAACACTTACCACGACTATGCCCGTGGAGAAGGCCTTGCGCAAAGCTCCTGGAGGTGCCGGCTATATGATGCGCTGCAAATTATAGAGGAATGGCAAGGGCTAAGTACAAATGGCCATATGGAACCTGTCACAGACTAACACTGACTAAATCTGCACTCACCAGGGGATGAGCTGCCACTTGAAGCCCAGGGAGGGCTCTGAGGAGGAGGCGTGGAGCCTCAGCTCCTCACACTCTGATCTGAAGATCCACCACCCAAAGGGCCACCCTCCTCCCTCTCACTCCCTGCTCCTTCAGGGAGTGTGGGAGAGTCCACAGCTTCCACCCCACTTGGACTCCCCACTTGAGAGTGGCCCCTTGGCTGGAGTGACTCCTCAGAGTCAGAGTGTGAGGAGCTGAGGCTAGATCCTGCCAGCCCCCCAGCAGCACACTCCTCTGGGGCGTCATCCCCTTCCTCCCCTGGGTCCTCTAAATAGGAAATGCGAGAGGGACCCTCCCCCGATGACTCCCCCGAGTCCGCCTGTCTCGTGCGGGGGAGGAATCCCTTCCCACGTTTCCCCAGGGGAGGACGCTTATCTGTGTTGAGGGGGGGAATAAAAAAAATTACAAATACAACCCAAAATGTACACAGCTTAGAATATTATTTCCAAAAAAGTATAAACATAGCATCAACTTCCACTTACCTGAAGCGTACGCATCATATAGCCGGTACACGCCTTCAGGGTCACTGTGGCCTTCACCTCCAGGGCAATGCGCTTCTTCCCCCCACGGGCATAGTGATACTGCTTGATGCAGAAATCCTATGAGAAATGACATAAATAAATGTTATCAATACATGACATCAGAACAATGGCCTAAACATTTATACTGAGAACAGATTAAACATATAATCCAAGGCAAAAATACTCACTTTAACTACCTGCCCGTTTACGCGGCTATCCACACGCATTCTTTTCATTTTTGCAGGCCCAGGGGGGGAGGGGGTGGAGGGGGGTTAGGTGGGGGAGGGGAGGAAGGTGGGGGAGGTAGGGGAGGGTTGGGGGGGCCAGAGTCAGAGGAGGAGCTGGGGAGGCGCAGGATCCGTCTCCTAGGCAGCATGGTGGAAACGCAAAGGAGGAAACCGGAAGTGGATATGACGAAAGCTAACCAAAAAAAAAAAAAAACGCTCCGC
This sequence comes from Gastrophryne carolinensis, assembly GCA_027917425.1. Taxonomy (NCBI): domain Eukaryota; kingdom Metazoa; phylum Chordata; class Amphibia; order Anura; family Microhylidae; genus Gastrophryne; species Gastrophryne carolinensis. Next base: position 52,788,912 of record CM051239.1, read on the forward strand.
GCACTAGGAAGAAGCTAATATCCGCTACGTGCAAGCAAAGTTGCGCTAATAGTAGATTTACGCATTACAACAAGCTATTGGCCAAGACGCAATTAATTATTAGCTTGATTTAGCTGGGTGTTCAATATCCTGTAATGCATAGGTCAGAGCAAAAACAGATCTGGTTGATTACAAATTAAAATCGGATTGCTAAATAAAATAAGAACACAATATAACTATACAACAACATGATAATGTGGGACACAGGAGAATGCATAACGGGTTGTTATGAGCTTGTACGCCTGAAAAAATCCTGCAGAATGTGGACATATGCGCGCTCTGAACTACAGTGTATTCATTAAGAACGACTGGGGTCGCTGCAAGTGAATTCAGGAAAAACTGCACAAACTGCACAAACTCTGACCACCACAGATTCAACAAGGACAGGCCTGCAGAATAGCTTGGGTGCTGAAAATTTCAATGAGCGAACGTGAGCGCCAACCATGACTGACTAAAAAGCCATGGGTGTTGTGAAAGCAAGCTAATTTGAGGCTAATGTGTTTTGTGGGAGGAGATGCATTTTATATTTCACTCACAACATTCCAGTAGAAAAATTACATCTTTCACCAAAAAATAACCAAAAACAAGACAGATTCATCAGACATATCCTAAACAACATGTGTTTCATTTTTGGCAAAAAACAAAACCACAAAACCCACTAAAAAAAACATTGCAATGAGCGCCAACTTCAGCCCACAGCGCCATCGTCCGACCTTGAACAGCGACAAGTATGACCTCTCGCTACCTGGCGCTCTCCAATGCATTTCAATGGAACAATCATTAAATATTCATAATTAATTGTTATTAATGTTTTTGTTTTTTTTTTAAATGTGAAAAATTTTGTGACCACTTCTGCCATGTTAGTTAATTTTTTTAAGGTAAAAAAAAAAAATAATTTGTGCAGAATTGATATTACAGGTCTGATATTAATGTTTTCATATTACTAAATTCTTTCAAAATTTTTTTTTTTTGGTTTCCAAAAATATGGTGGTTTGGGGGGTTAAAAAAACTACTTTTAACACATCGCCGCCAGCGCTCTGGGGTATAAACATGCATTTCACAGCGCGAGAATTTTTTGAGCGTGATTTTTTGATGAATGTGGTGGGAGCCGGTCGCTCTGACCAGTCGCTATCATGCGCACCCATACAGCGCGGAACCTGTCAAATAGCGACTCGTCACCCCGTATTCAACATTACTGCACACCGACTCAGTCGCTATCAACAACCAAACAATGGCCAAGCACAGCGACTACTAGCGGGCGCTGTGAAAACACTGCTACTGTCGCTCAACTGTCGCTACCTGCCGCTATTAATGAATCGACCTCTAAGACAGGGGATTCCTTCTCCCAATAACCATCATTTTACATTTAGAGATATTGAACTCCAGTTTTCATTGTTCTGATGATCGGTCCAATAAAGCCAAGGGATTCATCAAGGGATAGCGACAGGTAGCGCCTTGTAAGTGGCAGGTAGCATCAGGTGAACGCCAGGCGCTGTACGCAATAACACATTTATGAAGGCAATTCTGGTGAGCGCCTCTTACATTTATCATCACAGATGGCTCAGCGAATCTCTGACTTTCAGAGCGCCTGGTATTAATATAATTTCATTCATCCAAGCCTTTGGTTGTTTTGCCATTTGTAGCCCCATACCATATCGTTGCTGGTTGAACCAATAGGGGGTACACTTAATCAGGCACTATGTACACCATTGCATCCCCTTCAGCATTGCGTCGGTGTGGACGTGATGCTGGACTATTGGCTGTGACTTGGGCCAGCTTTAGGGTTGTTTGCCCTAGACACGTGATGTCCTTTTATCCCTCTTTGTTCTCCACCTAATTAAGCCCACATTTATTAGTATCCACGTGGTAGTTTCTGTGTAATTTAGTATGCCCTATATAGGTTTATGAGATCACTGATTTGGATCAGATTGGCCGTTATATTGATACTAATAAATTATATCCTTGTGGGGTTAACTTACCCCCGCTTATGATTTATCGTTATGAGAAATTTGTGAATATGTATATAGGGTATAACATCTGCTGTTTTTATGCATTTTTTATGTTTTCCAACTTCCCCTTCTCCCTTCCTTCCCCGCACACTTACATTCCACGAATCCGCTTTGGGTTTCTCCCAGTAGCTGGGTGGACAGGCGGTGCTCGTGCGCGGTGCGTGCGGCCGTGCGCGCGGCGGGCGGACGCCTCCTACTGCAGGGGAGTGCGCCCGCTCGCCGCGCGCTCGGCCGCGCGCCCGCCGCGGGCACTTCCTGATTGCGAGGGCCGGTGGTGGCGCCGGCTGCGCGCCGCCGGATGTGGAACTCCTGCGGCCTTTTCCTATTGGCCGGGGGGACCCACGTGTTGGCGAGGGCGTGGCGGCGTCTCATTGGCCCTTGCTGTTTATCCCGGGGTATTTAAGGAAGAGTGAGGGGGCACAGCCGATACACCCTGGCGAAGTGTCGGTCGGACACGTAACGCGTAGGTGGCGGCTGCGACGGGGGGACCCCTGGTGACATGTTAAGTACCATTGTTTATATTATTCATGAGTTTTTGTGATTCTATTGTTGAATGACCAAACTGTTGTTCACTTCCTTAGTTCTTTTTGACACTTGTAGTTGATGGTTACACACCCACACTGATTGTTAGTATATTCATTTGTTTAATAGAAACCAGCTTTTCTGGTTTTTCTGTACACACTATTCACTTGCTTTGTCACAGATATTCATTTATTGAATTATTTATTTACTTTTTATAGGTCACATTTCATACTTGTATTCATACATTTATTTTTCTTCCCCCTTTTTTTCCCAACACTTTGGGTACATTCATAGTACTTTATATATATTAATTATGTATATATTTATGGCGATCATATAGATGCAATAGTCACCTTACTTTGGGATACCCCTGTCTGTGTTTTGTGTTTTTTAATATTGTCTGTATGTTATGTAGATGTCCTTTGATATATTCATTAAAATTAGTTTTTATACATTTCTAAATACTAGTGTGCGGCCTTGTGTAGGGGGTTGGAGGGAACAGTCTAGGTTCCTCCACTTTGTTTGCCGCCTGGTATTACCTGTCACTACCTGTCGCTCTCCCATACATTTCAATGGACGTTCTGTTTCTTCTCTTTAAACAGGGTTTTTTTTTTCAATAAAATCATTGAGTAAGGTCTTCTGGCCTTTTAAAAGTCATTTTTGAAAAGTTTTTTGATTTTTAATATTTTTATGCAGAATTGTCATTACAGGTCTGGCATTAAAATGTTCATGTTACAATGTTATAACAATGTAATTCCATATGTTTTTGCTTTGTTACTGGTGGATATGTGTTCAAAAATGGACTTTAATCACACAGCGTCTGGCGCTCTGGGCTACAGCGACACAATTTTGACCACCGGCGCTGTGTGAGGCTGTTTTCTTGATGAATATGGTTTGAGTCGGCCACACTGAGCAGTCGCTACCATTCGCTCCCATATAGCGCTGTGCTGGTGTTAGAGCGACTAACACATCAAATTAATCAATGACGGCCAGGTTACTACAGCGACTGAGGCGCTCTGTAATAGCGACTCACGGCCGATCAGAGCGACCACTAGCGGTCGCTCTTAGCACCACTGTACAGACACTCATCTGCCGTTACCTGGCGCTCAGGGCCGGTGTCAGCACCCAGCAAGGCGGCCTCCAGGGGGGCCCACTGACAGGGCCGGCATCCAGATTCGGGTGATGTGACGCGACTCACCACAAAGGGGCCCACTGAGAACATCCCGCCCAAGGGCCCACATAAACCTGGAGCCGCCCCTGCTGGCGCTAGAATAGGCCTGCCAATCATTTGGCAATCAATTTTCTATGTGGCAGACCTCTCCAGGAATGTCCCCCATATAACTCACCTTTGTATTATCAGCAAACATGCAAACCTTGCCTACCAAGCCTTCTACTATGTCACTTACAAGCATATTAAAAAGAATGGGGGACCACTAAAGCTTCAGTAATCATCAGTATGATTGCTTTAAAGTGGACGTCCAATCTAAGTGTAACCCCTTGCCCTGCCACTGCCCCCTGACGATGAGGCAGGATGGGGGGGGGGGGGGGGTACAACAAATTATCTACTCACCTTGTGATGTCACCAGTGGCTTCCCCTGCTCTGCACATTTGTCCATCCACCCATTCAAATCCAAAATGCGCTGTAAATGCCAGGGATCAGCACTGGATCCTGAGCCATCTTAATGCATACCTACCAACTTTTTAGGGTGGGAAAGAGGGGCATTTGTTAAATTAGGCCACACCTACTCACTGCGAGATGGATAAAATAAAATAATAAATAATAATAATAAATAATAATAATAAATAATAATAAAGATGGATATGAGAGTCTGGTCTTAAAACAATAGAAACACTTTGAATAGGCAAATGAATAATTTATAGATGCGGATCTGCATGTTAAACCTCAAAGAGGGACAAATGAGAACAATGAGGGACTGGGTGACATGGACCTAAAAGAGGGACAGTCCCTCCAAATCAGGGATGCTTGGGAGATATGTTAATGGCCCGGAATCTGTTCCTACAATGCTATAGTTGATGGTTGCACCTGATACTGGAAAGTACTTCGGGGGCGGAGCTCAGTAGCTCATGGTCTGGCCAGTAAAATCTTGGGCATTTTTGGTCCCAGCTCACCTTTGCTTGTAGCTATCATTTTAGAAGGTTTTTGGAAGACTTTTAGATGTCTGAAAATGGTACCGTCAGATTAATCTTGCCAAAGCAGAACAAAACCAGGGGATGGTAGACAGTTACTACAGGGAGGTAACCCAAGAAGGCCTCTGCAAGAATCCATGCTTGAGGCATCCAGCTGGCAGTAAATCGCCTTGTTTGCTAGGCAACATTAGGAAGCTAAGTTTAGGCATTGCGTCACGCTGTAATCTAATCCCTCGGAGATGTCCACCTGGGATATGATTATGTATTTCCGTCTCTAGTTCGTTGTCAAGACCGTACATCTCCCATATTTCTTCATTACCCTGTCAGCATCATAATAGCCTTTTCAACGGCCCCCTGATATTTAGCTTGCGCATTGTACTCATGAGTCTCTGTTATTTCATGTAGTGTATCTGTAGCAAGACAAACCTCTCTTCTTCCTATTGTGTTTGGTGACAAGCATTTATTTTAATTAAAAAAAAAAATAAGGCAAATTTATACTATACATTTGCAGGGTTGTTGCAAGTTTTAAATCACCCACCCAGGGCTGGATTATGAGGAGGACGCAAGGGGCGCGTGTCCCAGGGCCTCCACCACTTACCCTGAAAAGAGGAGCCTCCACCACTTGCCCTGCAAAGTGGGCCTCAACCTTTGGGTTATGGTGTAGTCCAGGAGGCTTTTCAGTCTTTGATCTGAAGGGCAGTGGGGGCCCCCGCGCCTGGGCAAGCCTTTTTTGTCTTTGAAAACCTGCAGCCAAAGACAACACAGGGCAGGATGGAGGGTCTAGAGCAGCAAAGCCGCCGTCAAAAATACTACAGTGATGGGTGGGTTTTCTGCTGGACCAGCTGGGCGACTAATGGGGCGGACTGGGGTTAAAAATCGGCCCAGGACTTTTTTGGTCTCACCGGCAATGGGATCTTGGCCCTTGGTATCTTTAAAGGAGCGCTATCACGAAATTGTGTAATATTAAAAATCCATATAAACACTTTAACTAATGAGGGGAGGAGTCACTTATACCCACCAACTGAATAAAACTCCCGCAAAGCTTGTGGTTTTCTTCCCTTGGTAGGAATAAAATCCCTGGTTTACAGGTTTAGTCTATGAGGGGTGACAGAGTCTGTCACCGAGATGTCCTCTTCCTTCCATTAAAATAAAAAAAACAAGCCTGGCTGGATATTTCTCGATACCTGGTGTATAAGTGACCCCTCCCCCCTTCACCCAGCATATTTATATGGAATTTTATCATTGGGCCATTTTTCCGCGATAGTGCTCCTTTAATGTCACATCATATACAAATATATATATGAATTGTATTAGCACGTAACTATATTACTACTAAATTACTATACACAATGGTACCAATCATATAGTAATTATAAAAAAAATTACATCTTTTTTGTATGATGAAACCATCAGCTTCTCTTATGCTTCTTTCGTACGTTTGTGGAGAGATGGCAATCCACTTTCCATTGTGCCGCAAATGATGGGAAGGTGCTCCACATAGTAACCTATGGGTGCTTTCACAGCCTGCATCAAGTGGCTGAGGTGCACTGCATCACCCAGCCACTCAGACAGGCCATGGACAGTTTTCAGAGCTGAGCTGCTGCCGTCCTCTGCTGGGTCCTTTGGTCTTCACTGCTGCCACTGTGATCTCTGCTCTTCTTTGCCATCTTTACCCCACCAGAACCACATTTACACCCCATCTCTGCCCAGCCCCATGCTGCCCCCCATCTCTTCCCAGCCCCACGCTGCCCCCCTTCTCTGCCCAGCCCCACACTGCCCCCCTTCTCTTCCCAGCCCCACGCTGCCGCCCTTCTCTGCCCAGCCCCATGCTGCCCCATCTCTTCCCAGCCCCATGCTGCCCCCATCTCTTCCCAGCCCCATGCTGCCCCCATCTCTTCCCAGCCCCATGCTGCCCCCATCTCTTCCCAGCCCCATGCTGCCCCCATCTCTGCCCAGCCCCATGCTGCCCCCCTTCTCTGCCCAGCCCCACGCTGCCCCCATCTCTTTCCAGCCCCACGCTGCCCCCATCTCTTCCCAGCCCCATGCTGCCCCGCTTCTCTGCCCAACCCCACGCTGCCCTCCTTCTCTGCCCAGCCCCATGCTGCCCCCATCTCTGCCCAACCCCACTCTGCCCCCATCTCTTCCCAGCCCCATGCTGCCCCCCTTCTCTGCCCAGCCCCACGCTGCCCCCCTTCTCTGCCCAGCTCCACGCTGCACCCTCATCTCTGCCCTGCTCCATGCTGCCCCCCATCTCTGCCCAGCTCCATGCTGAACCCCATCTCTGCCCAGCTCCATGCTGCCCCCTATCTCTGCCCAGCTCCATGCTGCACACTCATCTATGCCCAGCTTCATGCTGCACCCACATCTCTGCCCAGCTCCATGCTGCCCCCTATCTCTGCCCAGCTCCATGCTGCACACTCATCTATGCCCAGCTTCATGCTGCACCCACATCTCTGCCCAGCTCCATGCTGCACCCCCATCTCTGCCCTGCTCCATGCTGCACCCCCATCTCTGCCCTGCTCCATGCTGCACCCCCATCTCTGCCCAGCTCCATGCTGCACCCCCATCTCTGAGCAAAGTTAGCTTGCTCTCTGAATTGAAGGAATGCACATTGGCCGCTGCCACCACCCGCCCTCCTGCACATCGGCCAGTACCGCCGCCGCCCTCCCGCACCTCATATGCTCAGCCGCCGGCATCTCTCACCTCATATGCTCAGCTGCCGCCCTCCCGGCTCCCGCCTTTCAGCCTCTCACCTGATTCCCTCGCAGCACGCCGGCCGCTACCTCCGCCACTCTCCCGCACCTGGGCCACTCACCCACAGCCACCGTTTCTGCCGCTCACCGACCCGGCCGGTGCTAGGGAGGCCCCGGTCTACCGGACATTCTCCCGGTGCGCCCGATGGCCAGTCCGCCCCTGGCGACTACACTACCCCACCTTGCCCAGGATGCCAAAGCAGGAGTTCCCGAGCAGCACACACCCGCACAGAATAGCACAAGGGACTCGATCTGACGTTCCAGTAAGTAGGCAGGTGCCAGACAACCACCAATCAGTTACTTGGCTGGACTATTATTTTAAAGGGAAAAAATACTGTACCTGGGGCATCCACCAGACTTTGTGCCTATGGGCCTCCACCAAACTTAATCTGGCCCTGTACCCACCTATACCTGGCACAGGATTCAGGGTGCCTGTCCTTTGTGCCTGCATTTGTTTGTTTGCCCTAAAACCAATACCAATACTCTTATTACACAGGGTATTATGGCCCAGATGTGACAAAAAATGGTTGATAATGAAATGCAATAGGAGTTACGGCCCTGCCCTTGTGCCCTTACAATATAAGACAGGGGTTCCCAACCAGTGGTATGCGTAGATCCTATCTGAGGCTATAGCCCAACCTGATCAGCTGAGCACATGGCTTGCTGCCCGGAGCTGTGCTGCTGCTACCTGCATACACAGCCTCACAGTGGAGCCTGGATCACTTCATAGACTATTACACTGTTCACCTGCATGTCCAGCTGATGTGTGCCCTGTGGAGAGCTTTGACTGTACTGCATGCGTGTCAAGAGTGAATCATCTCTTCGAGTCAAGATCAGGGGCACCAGCAGCTTTCACCCTGTTCCAACTTTCTCCTGGAGGTATTTGGATATAGACTATATATACCCGGGTATATGTGCACAGACCAACTAAAGTCCCAGCTGGGCCTTTCATTGTGTTATACTGTGTATGCTTCATTTCTATTGCCAAGTTAACCTTTACTACATAAAGTTCATAGTATTGTTATACTTGACTGTGTCAGTGAGTGACTTAGGTAAATGGTTGCTGGGAGCAGTAGTCCCTCTGCTCCAAATGTATTGTTTTGCTTGAACTTTGAACTCGATCTATTTTCCAGAAAGGTGTTTTCTTATCAGTTGCAAGGGCCGTATTCTGGGTGGAGGCACTAGAGCATAAACCGCTCTTCCACTCAGCGAAGGCTCAGCTTCTCTTTGTTACCTACAGATTAGCGCCATAGCCTGTCTTGAGTGGGGTGTTTACCATCGCCCCCTCCCCAAAACAGCCCTACATACAGTTTTAGATGCCAGACAACCATATGAGAGAAGCTAGAAGGGTGTGAAGAAGGCAGCCACAGGACTTGTGGTGGACTCAAGGTTTATCAGTGATTTGGGATCACTGCCAACAACCCAGGTACTATAGAGAGGAACCTGTGGAGGAACTGGGATTTTTCATAGCCAAAGGGATCACTTCTGATGCACCATGTACTTGTGTGACTGTTGCGCTGTATAGATTGTAACTGTGAGAGTCTCCAGTGAGTGATATGTATATCAAAGTTTGTCCTTAATAAACCAACTGCAAACTGGTCAGCAGATCGTGTATAACTCTCTAATGAGATGTGCAGAGGCATAACTAAGGGGGTTATTCATGAAGGGATAGCGCCAGGTAGTGCCTCGTAGCGGCAGGCAGCGTCTGGTGAACACTGGGCGCTGTACGCAAAACCATATTTATGAAGGCGATTCTGGTGAGCGCCATGTAGCTTCCAATTCATCATTACAGGTGGCTCAGCATATAGCGCCTGTGATCTGGCTTCCAGAGCGCCAGTTATTACCTGTTGCTACCTGTCGCTCTCCCATACATTTCAATGGACGTTCCTTTTCTTCTGTTTAAACAGGGTTTTATTATTAATTTTTTTTTTTAATCTTAAATAATTGTGTCACCTCTCCTGGCCTAGAAAAAGTCATTTTTGAAAACTTATTAGATTTTTTTTTTTAATGCAGAATTGTCATTACAGGTTTGGCACTAATGTGTTAATGTCACATGTTATGTGAATGTCAATGTTATAACAATGTAATTCCATGTGTTTTCGCTTTGTTACTGGTGGATATGTGTTCAAAAACAGACTTTAATCACACAGAGTCTGGCACTCTATGCTATAGCAACCAGATCCAGAGCACCGACGCTGTGTGCGTGTCCTTTTTTGATAAATATGGTGTGAGTTGCTGAGAGTCAGTCGCACTGAGCTGGCGCAACCTTTCGCTCCCTGCAGCGCTGTACTGTTACATAGCATTCATCAATGCTGGCCAGGTTACTACAGCGACTGAGACGCTCTGTTACAGCGCTCGATACCTGCTTACAGCATATACTAGCAGTTGCTCTAATCGCCGCTATACAGTCGCTCATCTGCCGATACCTGGCGTTGGTAATGAATCAGCCTCCACGTGTGACGGCGCCCTGCTAAAATTTGCTAAAAATAGAGAAAAATAAAAAATGTTAGAACAGCTCAAGACATAAAACCCACAAAAATATACACTTCCAAAAATTCAATCCAAAATGGAACTACAAATAAAATGCCTTTTTATCAATAAATCGTAAGGCTAGTCTTGTGTGAAGTGTTAACATAATCCCTGCTGACCAAAATCATTGTAACGAGGTGTGTTGCTCCCAAAGGGTCAATTATAGCTTCTGCCATTAGGAATTTTCGAATGTCAAGTTAGAGTGATTAGTTCTAAAAATAAACAACAACAGAATGAAGGAACCTAGACTATTCCCTCCAACCCCCACACAAGGCCGCACACTAAATGTAAAAAATATAAAAAATAATTTTAATAGATACCATATATATCAAAATGACACCTTACAAGACATACAGACAATTTAAAAAAACACAAAACACAAACAGGGGTATCCCAAATAAGGTGACTATTGCATATAAATATCAATATTATCGCCATATATACATACACAATAGATATATAAATCACGCTATGAATGTACCCAAAATGTTGAGAATAAAAAAAAAAAAATCAATAAATAGATAAATTGTGTTCAATGAAAATTTATATGAAAAAGTGAGTGCAAGACAGTCTGCCTGAGAGAAAAAACACTGAAAGTGCTGAATATGTGTGCAATTAGCAAGACAAATAATGTGTGCAAAAAGACAAGAAAAACTGGGCTCTGTTGATAGCCTAAAACTCTAACAATAAGTGCCAATGTGTAACAACCAAACCACACATGTGAGAAGACTGAGAGGATGAACAACAGTTAGGTCATTCAGCAATAAGGTAACAAGAAATGAAAACAATAAAAACTGTAGTACTTAACCATGTCACCAGGGGTCCCCCGTCGCAGCCGCCACCTACGCGTTACGTGTCATACAGACACTTCGCTAAAAATAAAGACATCAAGTAAAGAGTCCAGGAGGCTAAAACAGCTATAAGCAAGATGGAGGCAAAGGCAGTTCCGCATACAGAGCAAGTTGAATGATAACAGAAAAGATGGGTAGGGCCATAAACAGCATTAACTCGTTGTTAAGCTTGTTTTTTTTCTGGAGGTTCTTTCCAATAAGCTCCCCCGCCCCATAAATTTCAGTGGATAGGTGGGAGTCATGCTAATTATTTAGTGAACCAAGTTTTACTCTGGTGTACATTTCCAAACATTCAAATAATTATCCTTACCTCAGAAATAATGTACTGTTAGGGAAATGTCTTTATAATAAATATGCCGGTATCCACATAAACATGTACTAATCATATAGCCACTATTCACACTTACACTGGACCAACACCTGTTTTTACTTTAACGGGTGTTGGTCCCGCTGTTTGGTGATTGCAAAAAGCTCGGGGGCATCCAGAATGCTGGAGCCCCCCTCGCAGCCGTGCAGCACATTAAGCTCCTAATACTCACATTCATTATGAGCCTGTGGCAAGAACAGAGCCCCGCAATTGGTCGCCAGGTGGTCGTGTCGTGTCCTCTGTGCCGGCCACCAGCAAGACTGGCCCACGTGTCTGTCAGGCGGCCAATCGCGGGACTGCGTTCTCGCCGCAGGCTCATAATGAATGTGAGTATCAGGAGCTTAATGTGCTGTTAGTTGCTAGGGGGACTCCAGCGTTCTGGATGCCCTGAGCTTTTTGTGATTACCAATCAACGGGACCAACACCCGTTATAGTTAAAACGGGTGTTTGGCCGGTTTAAGCTCGTAATACATTGATTACGAGCCCGCAGCGAGTTCGGCGATTGGCCCCTGAGCGGGACTCTTGCTGCGGGCTCGTAATGAATGAGAGTATTATGAGCTTAGTGTGCTGTTAGCTGCGAGGGAGGCTCCAGCATTCTGGATGCCCCCCCCCCCCCCCCCGAGCTTTTTGCGATCACCAAACAGCGGGACCAACACCCGTTAAAGTAAAAATACTCACATAAAGCTTGTAATGCTCCCATTACGAGCCCGCAGCGAGTCCCCCGAATGGCCCCCCCCGTGACTGCGGCCCACGTGACCGCCCAGCGGCCAATCGCGGGATTCTATTCTTGCCGCTGGCTTGTAATGAAGCTATGGAGCTTCATTACAAGCTCCTGAGCTACAGATTGGGGGCCACTGAGATAAGGAGTCAGTACACGTAATTGCGCAATCTGGCTACAGGGGGGCAGTAACAGGAAATTAAAAGCTTGATTTATATCCTCGCATTTCTTTGAAGCCAAACAGGTTAAAGCTGTCTAAATAAATTTAAAAAAACTTCCGAGCATTAGCAAATACATTCTCGGTGGCTTAAATCATCTAACAAGTTAGTGGAGTGCACTTATTCAGCTGTTCTGTGCAGTCATGTGGCTTCCTCTTACTCTGTGCTGGCTGAGACAATGCCTTTGCCCCTCCACTGTAGGCTCTGCTCTCCTCTCCTCATCATTAGGGATGAGCGAACTCCCTATAGTTCAGGTTTGGCAACTTTGGCCGAACATTAAGGAAAAGTTCAGTTCGGGTGGCCAAACCTGAACACGGGTGTAGGCACAGAGCGGCAGCTGAAAGCCACTCAGCCCGATCCGGTTCCTCCTTTCATCCCCGCCAGCTTGCAAAATGTGTTTGAGCTGGGGCTGCAGAAATATGGCCGCCGCTTCCATAAGTGAGGACACTCCTAGCACCAGCAAGTGCCACTCAGAGATATTTTGCAAGCCAACGGGGATGAAAAGAGTAATCAGATCGCGGGGCTGAGGTAAGTTCTGGACGAAGTCCGTCTTCAGGTTTGGTATCCAAACTCGCATTGTTCTGCATGGACCCGAACTTAGCGGTTTGGGTTCTCCCATTACTACACCAGCCATTGCTCAAGTATCAATGGCCGTTGCTGCTGGCCGATAAAGGAAAAATAGCCCCGGCTGGCAGCTCTGCTTCTTCCTTATCCATGCTGTACTGCCGGTCACGCTGTATGTGCATATCCCATGCCAGGTGCTGAAGCAGGGGTGTAGCTAGGGGGGGAGCGGGGGGGGGGGGCACTTGCACCGGGTGCAATAGGTCAGGGGAGTGCCAAAGAGGGGCCTGAGAACATCAGAAAGCCTAGCTACTGCTCTGTGCACCCGTGAGCATACCTTCCAACTTTTCAGTGTGGGACAGAGACAACTGTTAAATTAAACCTCACCCCCTCATTGATTGATGGATAGGAGATGGGGTGTAACAGTTACAACAATATAAACGCTTTGAATAGGAGAATGGATTATTTATTGATGCAGATCTGCATAGTAAACCTCAAATAAGGACAGAGAAGCACAGCGAGGGACACAGGGACTTGGACTCAAAAGAGGGAAAGTCACTCCAAATCATGGACAGTTGGGAGGTATGCCAGTGAGTGGGGCCCACCAGAGGATCCACCCAAGGTTACATTTATATAATTATATAAATTATCATTTAATTATTATAATGTCATTTAATAATAATAATTTCATTTAATTTTAAATAAAATTATATTGTATAAACGAATTAATTAATAATTATTTGTAATTATTATTATTGTTATTAAATGTAAATAAAATTAGAATTTAAAATAATTGAATTGATCATTTCATTTAATTGAATTAATTATTATAATTATATAATTATATAAATTATAATATAAATTATCAAATAATCAGCATGACTCCCACTGGTAATAGGTTTGTCAGGAAAATAATATGGGCACCCTAAATATTGATAGAAAGACAACTGGATTTTCACACTTCTCATTTGACGTCCAACCAACAGTTCCGACTGCCAGTTCTGTGCCTAAGGCACATCACTATGTTGGGAACAGAATTAGAGTCATGTCATCTGCTCATTTTTTATTCAAAAGAGTATATAACATCTCTTTTCATTAAGGCACATTCCTTGGAAAGTACTGCTTTTAATATTGAGGACTGAAGAACATTGGTTAAAAAAAGCTCAAGATATCTGACATCTAATCATTAAGTGTGTCAGTAATGGCCTATTTCCGCGCTGGTTAGCGATGGCAGAATGAGCTGCCTGTCTATATATGAGCTGGGATATCAGTGGAACTCTTTGACTAGTCGAATGGTCAGAAATAGATCCCTAGATGGAATAGATAGCTTATATAGATATAGAATCGTATAGATTCTCGGGCCGATCAGGGGAGGGTGTTGGTCCACTTTAAGGGACAGGGGAGACTGGAGAACTAATCTATCACCATTATATCAATCTGCTGCTGCTTATCACTGATTATTATGTTATTTACAATGGCCTTAGATTGATAGTTTCTAATTGTCCTATGAAAGTTACATCATTATATAACATTAGTAAGAGCTTTCTTTAATTATGCAGTTGTGGGGTCAGAGCTAGTTTGGGCTGGAAAAAGGTACCAACTCCGACTCCACAGCCCTGGTTTTGAGGGCACATTTAAAGGCTTGGAGAGCTGGAAAGTGACAGATTGAGCAAGGGAGTGCATTCCAGAGTAGTGGGGAGGCACAGGAGAAGTCTTGAAGGCCGTAGTGTGAGGAGATGACCAAGGAGGAAACATCCACTTTAACGGAGCACTATTGCGAAATTGTGTAATATTAAAAATCCATATAAACACATTGGCTAATGACACTTACCCACCAAAGTGAATAAAACTCCCCACAAACTTGTGGTTTATTCTCTAATGGTGGGAATAAAATCCAGGGGTGACATGTTTAGTGTATCAGGGGTGACAGAGTCTCTCACCCCAGATGTCCTTTTCCTTCCATTAAAGCAGACCAAAACCCACATTTTTAACTAGCATCCCCTGAATTGCTCTCCTTTTGCCAGTTTTCACTGCTCCCGCTTCACTCTAATCCCAGATAATAGCGCCTGTTTTAGCTGTAAAGCTCCATCTCCTCCATTCATTGCCACTGTTGTGTGTGGCAATGATGTAATTGCCACACTTATGCAATGACTGATCGCCTGCCGTCTTACAGAGAGGGACAGCAATAAAAAATTGTTCCAGGACAATTTAAAGATTTCTATTTTCTATTTCTATTTCTATTTCTACACCCTAAGAAGGGAGTATCGACAGGGATACATTTCACAAGTTCAGTGGGTTTTGGTCTGTTTTAAAATTAAAAAAAAACAAGCCTGGCAGAATGTTTTTTGATGTTGGGTGTATAAGTGACCCCTACTCCCACCATCCAGAATATTTATATGGATTTTTATCATTGGGCCATTTTTCGTAATAGTGCTCCTTAAAAGTGGACCAAAACCCATGGATGCCCCACTGTGTGGAACCCCCCAAGTCACCCCATACATCTACCTTGTTTCCCAGTCCAACGGCACATTCGCGAGCCGCATCCCCGTTATCCCTCTAGCAGGGTGCGTGTCTGCGCCAGGCATTTGTCAATGGCCAGCACGGGCACGCTCCCTGTTAGAGGGAAGCGGGGGATGTGGCCGCACTCAGATCCGCTCGTGGACAAAGGGGCTCGTGGCGATCCGATCTCGCTGATTGGATGAGAGGGCTGCACATGCATCATAGGACCGGGAAGAAGTGAGTTTGTTTGGGTGAACTGGGGGGGGTTTCACACAGCGGGGCAAGGACCAAAAGGCAGGATAGTCAAAATCTTTAAAGTGGACCAAAACCTAATTTTTTTCACTTTCCTTATTTTTTTCTGCTAAACATGCTATATGATTTGGGATGCTTCTCGTGTAAAACCCCTGGTTTACAGGCTCTCCTCCCCTTGGCAGTCATTGCCATGCATTAATACCAGGAACTCAATGCTGAAGGTATGCCAATGGGGACCAATGCATGTGCCATCGGATTAAATCTCGGAGATGCCGGTGAACCAGGGAGTTTCAAAAAGTGGGGATGCCTTGGGGGCACTTTTTTCCAGTAAAGCAGGTATATAATGTGTTCGTCCCTCTTATGAATAGATCATGTGGGTGGTTTATTTTTATTTTTTATTTTCTACTTTTGTGCCTTGGATTCTGAAAAGGTTATTAAGCCCCGCCACAAGTTGAATACAATGCCTGTGACTTTTTGTGAACAGTTCACCATTTGTGCTTATTTGATTTATTATGTGTGCATTTGAATGTTACCGCCCAGAGCAGGGTGGTGCCGATAGTCAACAGATAGACAATTCATTATGTGATGTCATGATTAAGGGCCGGGTCTCGGCCTGAAACGCGTAGACGCTTTTCAAGTGGTTTCTTCTCTGGAATACTGGCCTTAAAGCTTTTTTTATGCTGTTTTAATACAATAAAGTTTGGATACAAATTCTTTCATTGGATTACCTGCCCGGCGACTTTTTCTTTTTACCAGGAGGATCATTGGAGTGGAGCGCTCTCAGCCCTTGCCGAGAGTCTGTGAGTTTATCTGGGATGACTGTGGATTTAAAGTGGACCAACACCCGATGCTGATCGGCCCGGGAATCTATAAGAAAGCCCCGAAATCCCTACCTGCTCCTTGATCCAGCGGCGCACGCGCGAGCCGCCGCCGCCGATCACGCATCCCTCTAGCAGGGCGCGCACCTGCACCGGCCGTTTGTGAATGGCCGGCGCGGGCACGCTCCCTGTAAGAGTGACGCGCGGGAGGCGGCAGCGGGCGCACTCGCTTGTCCGTCGATGGACCTCGCTTGTCCGTCGGCGGGGATTGGCTGCAGCGGTCACGTGGGAGTGGGGACAGGTGAGTTTTTGGGGCTTTCTGGGGGGTTTCACACAGCGGGGCACCCCCAATCGTGGATAGTGAAATTCCTGGGTGTTGGTCCACTTTAAGGTGACCCTTCATATGCTGTAAACTTTTTTTACAGTCCAAAGCTGGATTTTCAGGGGACAGCCACAAATTCTGCACAAATTTGTAGGCCAGATGAACCTCATGCATAGCTTCTCTGTAAGGTTGCTTTGCTATACTTGTATAAAAGTGCCTATGCCAGACTGTTTTTTTTTCTTTAATTAATATATGAAAGTGTGGTTTCCAGTTTGGAAATGTTCTGAACACTTGGAAAAGCTCCCTTTCCACCCACCACAATAGAGCTTTTTGTGCTCCACTCTTGGTGATGAATTAGCCTGGAGTAGCTCCTCACACAAGTAGCCATATGGCCGCAAGCCTGGATCCTTTCTGCAGCCAGCTTCTTCCATCTTCTTTGTCACATTCCTCCTCTGTGTCCACAAAGAGCTCCATTGTCTGTTTGTGTTGGCAGTCCTTCAAACAAGAACATCAGTCCGTATGACGGGGACGACTTGTCTAAAAATAATATGGAGCAGGAGGAGTGTGTGATGGTGGATGTAACGCGATCAATAGCCGTACACACAATAAATGAAATGGAAACCATTTGGATGACAGTAAGTGGGAAAGGATTATAAAGCACTGATACATTCGTTCATTTCTACAGGATCTGAGGGAACGAGATTGGAGTGTGGGTGGTGTCAGGTGGGTCATATATACACGTGATTCATTTCATATATGTACTAGAAGGTGGAAAACAAAGACTCGCCAGTAAAGCTATATATAAGTTATGTGTCTGGAATTCCTGAGGTGCATTAACAGGTTAGCGTACATAAAAGAGGAAAAAAATGCTGAGAGTGATTATATAATACATAACAACCAAAAATAACAAATTACCCAACATTCTTAGCCAATAGGTTGTGCCACACAAACTATATCCTTGTGCCCTGATCAGGGCCGGCGTCAACACTCGGCGTACCTGAACAGGTGCCGGGGCCCCTACACCTTGGGAGGGCCCACCTCATTCTCTCTACCCTGGGCAGCCCCTATGCACATCAGGACTAAGGCCCTTATTTAAGAAGGGATAGCGTCAAGTAGCGCCTGGATAATGAGAGGTAGTGACTGATAGCGACTGTCAACGCCGGACACGGCACGCAATTACACATTTATCAAGCAGAATCTGTTTAGCGACTGGGATAGCGCCATGTAGCGTCTGATTCATCATTTTTACAGCCTCAGTGAACAGCGCCGGCGTTCAGCCTTGCACAGCGCCAGGTATGACCTCTCGCTACCTGTCGCTCTCCCATACATTTCAATGGACGATACTTTTCTTCTCTTTAAACAGGTTTTTTTTTTTTTTCAAAAAAATCACAAATAATTCTGTGACCTCTTCTGGCATTGAGAAAGCAGTTTTTTCATAATTTTTTTATTTTTTAAATATTTCCTCAAAAATGACATTACAGGTCTGACATTAAAGTGTTCATGTTACAATGTTGTTACAATGTAATTCCATATGTTTTCTCTTTGTTACTAGTGGATAGATGCTGGAAAACAGACTTTAAACACACCGCCTCCTGCGCTCTGGGCTTCAAACAAGTATTTTTCAGCGCCAGAGATTTGTGAAGCTGTTTTTTTGCTGAATATGGTGTGAGTCGATCGCTATGAGCAGTCGCTAACATGCGCTCCCATACAGCGCTGTACTGGTCATATAGCGACTCCTCACAATGTATTCAACATTACTGAACAGCGACTGAGGCCCTTATTTAACAAGGGATAGCGCCAGGTAGCGAATGGTGAGCGAACGGTAATGACGGTCGCCGCCACGAGAACGCCGGCTCCCCTCCGCAATCACACATTTATCAAGCCGATCCTGCTTAGCGACTGACAGAGCGCCAGATAGCGAATCATTCATCATTATTCCAGCCTCACCCCACAGCGCCAGCGAGCGACCTTGAACAGCGACAGATATGACCTCTCGCTACCTGGCGCTCTCCAATGCATTTCAATGGAGCAATCTTTAAATATTCTTAATTAATTGCTATTATTTCTTTTTTTTTTAAATGTCAAAAATTCTGTGACCACTTCTGCAATGTTAGATATTTTTTTTTAGGTAAAAAAAAAAAAAAAAAAATTTGTGCAGAATTGATATTACAGGTCTGATATTAATGTATTCATATTACAAAATGTTTTGAAAAACTTTTTTTTTTTTTTTTTCAAAAATATGGTTGTTTGGGGGTTAAATAACTACTTTTAACCCATCGCCGCCAGCGCTCTGGGGTTTAAACATGCATTTTACAGCGCGACAATTTTTTGAGCGTGATTTGTTAATGAATGTGCTGGGAGCCGTTCGCTATGGCCATTCGCTGTCATGCGCTCCCACACAGCGCGGAACCTGTCAAACAGCGACTCCTAACCCCGTATTCAACATTACCGCACACCGACTGAGTCGCTGTCAACAGCCGAACAACGGCCAAGCACAGCGACTACTAGCGGGCGCTGTGAAAATAACGCTACTGTCGCTCATCTGTCGCTACTTGGCGCTATTAATGAATCGGCCTCCCCGTCGCTATAAAGTAGCGACTCACGGCCGAGCACTGCGACTACTAGCGGGCGCTCTGAAAATGCCTGCTACAGACGCTCATCTGTCGCTACCTGCCGCTAATGATGAATCAGCCTCTGAGGACTGTCAGCCAGTGGTAGATTGGCCTTTAGGAGATCCTTTTTTTCTGTCACTCCTTCTATTCTTTTCTTTCTTTCATCTTATTGTTCTGACTCTTTTTTCTTTCTTTCTGTCCTTCTATTATTTCTGTCATTCCTTGTTTTCTTTCTTTTGTCTGTTCTTTCTTTCATTCCGTTACTTTCTTTCATTCCTTCTATTATTTCTGTCATTCCTTCTCTTTCTTTCTTTCATCTGTTCTTTCTGACATTCCTTTTCATTCTTTTTTTTCTTTCCTTCTGTTATTTCTGTAATTCCTTCTCTTAGTTTTCTTGTTTATTTCTTTCTTTCTCTCATCTGTTCTTTCTGACATTCCATTTCTTTTTTTCATTCCTTTTATTATTCCTGAAATTTCTTCTATTCTTTGTTTATTTACTTCTATTCATTTCCTTTTTTTCTTTCTTTCCATTTATTCCTTGTTTCTTTCTTTCTTTCATTCATTCTGTTCATTCTTTTGCTTTATCGTTACTCTTTTCTTTATTCTCTTCTTCTGTTATTTTTATGTCATACCTTCTCTTTCTTATTTTCTGTCAGCCCTCTATTATTTCATTCTTTCCTTCCATCTTGTATTTTTTTCTCCCATTCCTCCTTTTTCCTTTTTTGTAATTCCTTTTATTCCTTCTTTGTTTCTGTCATTCATTCTATGCTTTTGTTCTTTCTTTGTTTCTTTCCATCGATTCTCTCTTTTTTGTCATTAGTTTTCTCTTTCTTTCCTGCTATATTTTTTTCTTCTATACTTTGTCATTGCTTCTCTTATTTTATTCTTTCTATTCTTTGGTGGTATTCCCCATATATGCAACTTTATCAACATCTATGGAGTCACACCACACCGCAAGGGACCCACTGAGACTCTGTCGCCGAGGGGCCCATATAAACCAGCCAGCCCTGGCCCTGATTTACCATTTAAAGATGTACAACGTTGAGACTTGCATTCTAATTGAGGGTATTCAGTATTTTTTCTGTATATTAGAGCTTTACCAGCCTCTATGTATTAAGCACCAAACATGTCTAACTATGTGGAAAGACAGAGTTGGGCAGGCTGATTCATCATTAGCGGCAGGTAGCGACAGATGAGCGTCTGTAGCAGGCATTTTCAGAGCGCCCGCTAGTAGTCGCAGTGCTCGGCCGTGAGTCGCTACTTTATAGCGACTCAGTTGCTGTTCAGTAATGTTGAATACATTGTGAGGAGTCGCTATATGACCAGTACAGCGCTGTATGGGAGCGCATGTTAGCGACTGCTCATAGCGACCGACTCACACCATATTCAGCAAAAAAACAGCCTCCCAAAATACTTGTTTGAAGCCCAGAGCGCAGGAGGCGGTGTGTTTAAAGTCTGTTTTTCAGCATCTTTCCACTAGTAACAAAGCGAAAACATATGGAATTACATTGTAACGACATTGTAGCATGAACACTTTAATGCCAGACCTGTAATGTCATTTCTGAATAAATATTTAAAAAATGAAAAAATATGAAAAAACTGCTTTCTCAGTGCCAGAAGAGGTCACAGAATTATTTGTGATTTTTTTGAAAAAAAAAACCTGTTTAAAGAGAAGAAAAGGATCGTCCATTGAAATGTATGGGAGAGCGACAGGTAGCGAGAGGTCATACCTGGCGCTGTGCAAGGCTGAACACCGGTGGTGTTCACTGAGGCTGTGAAAATGATGAATCAGACGCTACATGGCGCTATTCCAGTCGCTCAACAGATTCTGCTTGATAAATGTGTAATTGCGTGCCGTGTCCGGCGTTGACCAGTCGCTACCTGTCGCTACCTCTCATTAACCAGCCACTACCTGACGCTATCCCTTCTTAAATAAGGGCCTTGGTTGCATATATCTGCAGATACATGTGGAAGCCATACCGCCCCGAGAAGGCACTCTGTGTTTAGTGTGGTCCCTACTCTATATATATATATATATATATATGAGCCCCATAATAGGGACATGTACTGCAGCTAGTAAAATACATAGGCGGTGCCCAGGAGGTCAGGTGGGCCCTATCATTGTTGCTTATTTATATTTGTGCTCACTTGGCATCATTTAGAGAAAGGAAGCGCCGTGTATTTTGCCTGTTTCAGTCTTTAGTTGTTTAGCTGCATCCAATTTGAGCAAGCAGTGAATTCCTTGAATGGCAGAGACATGGCCAGACGGAAGTCTAAGCTCATAGGCAGGCAGCAAGTTAGAATTGTTGTTGGGCAGGCTGATTCATTACTAGCGGCAGGTACCGGCAGACGAGCGTATGTACAGCGGCGCTAGTGGTCGCTCTGATCGGCCGTGAGTCGCTATTACAGAGCGTCTCAGTCGCTGTAGTAACATTGCCGGCATTGATGAATTTGATGTGTGAGTCGCTATAACACCAGTACAGAGCTACATGGGAGCGAACGGTAGCGACTGGTCAGTGTGAGCGACTCAAACCATATTCATCAAAAAAACAGCCTCACACAGCGCTGGTCGCTGTAGCCCAGAGCGCCAGAAGCTGTGTGATTAAAGTCCGATTTTGAACACATATCCACTAGTAACAATGCGAAAACACATGGAATTACATTGTTATTACATTGTAACATTAACACTTTAAATCGGACCTGCAGCGTGATTTAATGAAAAGCCCAAACCCTTAAAAAACGATTCCCCAGCATCTAAAATTAATATATTTAAAGTTTTTAATCACTTACTTTTTATTCTTTCCTTCATTTGCCTGCAACTCTGTTCAGGACTCTAAGATACGGGCGCCGCCATCTTGGCTCAGTAGCATCACATACTGAGGAGAGGAGAGGGGTCATAAGTACAGGGGAGCAGGGTTATAGCTGTGCTTTGCACAGACAGAGCAGAGCTGGGGTCAGGAAAAGGTGAGCAATCCCAGAATGCAGAGCGGCACAGTCAGAAGACACTTCCTGTTTGCAGGCTGCCTGCACCTCCATGGGCCGCCATCTTGGATGTTTAAAGTCTCAGAAAATGCAGGTAGGATGATTTTTAATGTGTGCAATCTGTATGTACAGTGTGGGGGAAACATATAAGATAGGCTCTTATTTAGGGTGAAGGTCCGCTTTAATACCAGACGTATAATGACAATTCTGCATAAAAAAATAAAAAATCTAAAACGTTTTTAAAAATGTATTTAAATAGGCCAGGAGAGGTCACACAATGATTTGATACAAAACAAAAAAATGATTAAAAGAAAATCCTGTTTATAGAGAAGAAAAGTAACGTCCATGGAAATGTATGCGACAGGTAGCGACAGGTAATACCAGGCGCTCTGAAAGGCAGAGCGCCGCAGGGATCCGCTGATCTGTCTGTGATGATGAATCGGTCGCTATGTCACGCTGTAAGAGGCGCTCACCATAATCTCCTTCATAAATGTGGTAGTGCGTACAGCGCCCAGCGCTCACCAGACGCTACCTGTCACTTACAAGGCCCTACCTGGCGCTATCCCTTGATGAATACAGCCCAAAGTCCATAGCAAGAAGTCGGGGGCTGGCAGCAAAGGATAATAAATAAAAGTCTGTAGCAAAGGTTGTAGACAGGCAGCAAGAAGCGCAGTTAGAAATAAAGGCGAAGGTTGGCAATAAGAAAATCAGACCAAGGTCTAAGGTCTCTCAGGAGCAAGGCACAGCTCTAGGTAGGATCATCATAAGATCTTCCGGCACCATCTTGGAGCCTCAGCACCTTGCACACGGGGAGGCCAATTCATTAATAGCGGCAGGTAGCGACAGTTGAGCGACTGTAGCGGCATTTTCAGAGCGCCCGCTAGTAGTCGCTGTGCTTGGCCGTTGTTCGGTAGTTGATAGCGACTCAGTCGGTTTGCCGTAATGTTGAATATTGGGTGAGGAGTCGCTATTTGACAGGTTCCGCACTGTATGGGAGCGCATGATAGCGACTGGCCCTAGCGACCGGCTCCCACCATATTCATTAACAAATCACGCTCAAAAAATTCTCGCGCTGTAAAATGCTTGTTTAAACCCCAGAGCGCTGGCGGCGATGGGTTAAAAGTAGTTTTTTAACCCCCAAACAACCATATTTTTGGAAACAAAAAAAAAACAAGTTTTTAAAATAATTTTGTAATATTAATACATTAATATCAGACCTGTAATATCAATTCTGCACAATTTTTTTTTTTTTTACCTTAAAAAAATATTTAAAATGGCAGAAGTGGTCACAGAATTTTTCACATTTAAAAAAAAAAAACATTAATAACAATTAATTAATTATTAATATTTGAAGATTGTTCCATTGAAATGCATTGGAGAGCGCCAGGTAGCGAGAGGTCATACCTGTCGCTGTTCAAGGTCGGACGCTGGCGCTGTGGGCTGAGGCTGGAATAAGGATGAATGAGTCGCTATATGGCGCTATCTCAGTCGCTAAGCAGGATTGCCTTGATAAATGTGTGATTGTGATGGGGAGCCGGCGCTCTCGTGGCGGGGCCCGTCATTACCGGCCGCTCACCAGTCGCTACCTGTCGCTATTCCTTGTTAAATCTTGCACTCAAAAAGTAATAAAACTAAAAATTTTATTGTACATACTTAAAAAACACACAAGTTAAAAACAAGATAACTGTGCCATAAGAAATAGCGCAACCAGGGGGAGCCTACACTCCTATTAAATTCCTCATAGGTCTGTACTACTATAAACCCGTATAACTATATTGCATCCATGCAACATGTATATACATAAATGACCTAAAGTGACAGTGCTTCTCTAAGTGCATACATCTCAAATAAATAACATCAAACCATACAAATTAGTAGTGCAAAGTATCAAAAGACCTCAGTACAAGATTAAAGTGCAACAGTGCCAAACATCTCATGAAAGAAAAAGTGCTTACTTGTATGTATAATAGGCTGGCCCCCTCTGGCTGCGGCCAACGCGTTTCGAGCCTTACCAGGCTCTTGCTCACAGCCAGTGCTGAATAGAGTGTCCCATCGTTTACACACACTAAAGTTTACACACACTAAAGTTTACACACACTAAAGTTTACACACACTAAAGTTTACACACACTAAAGTTTACGCACACACATTGAGCACAGAAGTCTGAATATCTCTAATGGCTCTATGACAACTATAGTGAAGTCTGCAGAATGATAGATCATACTATAGCTTAAAGTGGACCAAAACCTAGCACGGGGGGCATCCAATATTGGGATAACCCACTTTGTGAAACCCCCTGGGTCACCCCATACACTTACCTTGCTTTCCGGTTCAACGGCGCATGTGCGAGCCACAGTTACATCCCCGCTATCCCTCTAGCAGGGCGCGTGCCCGCACCAGGCTTTTGTGAATGGCTGATACGGGCGCGCTCCCTGTTAGAGGGAAGCGGGGGATGTGGCCGTCAGCGCTCTCTGACTCGCTGGCCTTAGACGAAGGTTTAGAAGACGTGACATCAGCGGCTCCGAACGCGCTGATTGGATGTGTGGCGCATGTGCCGTGGGACCAGGAGGAGGTGAGTTGCGCTCAGCGATTTGGGGAGTTTCACACAGCAGGGCACCCCCAATCGGGGGGACCAAAACCCAGAATAGTCAAAATCCTGCGTTTTCGTCCACTTTAAACTGGACCTTCACCCTGAATAAGAACCTCTCCTGTATGTCCCCCCCCCCCCACCCTGTACATACAGATTGCCCACATTAATAATCATCCTACCTGCACCTACAGCGTTTTTTGAGCCTTTTAACATCCAAGATGGCGGCCCATGGAGTCTCAGGCTGCCTGCAGACAGGAAGTGTCTTCTGACTATGCCGCTGTGCATTCTGGGATTGCTGTCCTTTTCTTGACCCCAGCTCTGCTCTGTCTGTGCAAAAGCTATACCAGCTATATCCCTCCCCCTGCACTTTTCACCCCTCTTCTCAATATGTGATGCTTCTGAGGCAAGATGGCAACGCCTGCATCCTAGAGTCCTGAACAGAGCTGAAGCCCAGCGGGGAAAAGAATAACAAGTAAGCGACTAAAAACTTAAAATATAAACATTTTGGATTTTGCGGAATAGTTTTTTAAGGGTTTGGGCTTTTTATTTAATGATGCTGAAGGTCCGATTTAATAGCATCATGAACTCTAACAAATAGTTTAGACACAATGTTGGAGGGCAGAGGGGCCACAACTATCTTCCCCTGAACAGACATCCTTCATGTTTAACCATTACTCCAAGGTGGTGGCTTTCAAACGTTTGGTGCCAAGTACCCCCTAATAACAAGAAGTTCCCACAAGCAGGGGATCATTTTATTATTATTATTATTATTATTGTTTATTTATATAGCGCCATCATCTTCCGTAGCGCTGTACAAAGTAGTAATTACAGACAGGGTAGAAACATACAGTACATAGACTATTACAAATGCAGTGTTACAGAGTTTACAATGAATATTCTGAATACAAGATACAATAGGGGAGAGGCAAAAGAGGGTATAGGAAATATTACAATAGGAAATATATATAAATATTACCAAAATAAATAGGCCACAGGCCTCGTTACACTTTCTAAGCAAGAATGAATAATGTATTACTGTTATAATGATAAGCCAGACCTATTAGACCTCTGCTCTTGGTGAACTCCCTGCATATACAGTGATCTACAGATTACACCTCCATTGTGCTGTGTTACTGCCATCTAGTGGCAAAGGTAAAAACTGCACATTCAGCAGCCAGAGAAAAATACCATTTTGTGAATACTCACCTTGTAAAATGGGTATTATAAGTATGTCACACACCCCGCTTCAAGATAATCATTACATGTGGGTAGTATGGTCTGAAGAGGGCGATCTGCAGAGATGATTGGAGGAAAGAAAGCCCCTCCCAGTCCATAAATACCTGGGACCTCCCACTCATTACCCAGTATAAAGAAAGCAGTAAGGCAAGGGACCAGGAAGAGCCAAATATTAGTCATAACAACGCAAAGTTCACAAAACGATGGATCCAGAATACAAAAGGGAGGGTTGAAGCGGGGTGTGTGACATACTTATAATACCCATTTTACAAGGTGAGTATTCACAAAATGGTATTATTCTAAGTATGTCACACACCCCGCTTCAAGATAATCATTACATGTGGGACATCCAAAAGCAGTGTCCATAAAGGGTGGGGATCCAAAACAAGGCAACAAGGCACAACTTAAACTACTGCAGCTTGCAGAACTTTGCGGTCAAAAACAGCATCCGCTGAGGCCCAAACATCAACCTTGTAAAAACTTTGAAAAATTGTGAACAGAAGACCAGGTAGCGGTCTTGCAAACTTGCTCAACAGAGGCCTGGTGCTGAAAAGCCCAGGAAGCCCCAACCGCACGAGTAGAATGAGCTGTAACACGAAGGGGAGGATTTATCCCCTTAGCAGAAAAGGCCCTGACAATGGCCTGACGAATCCACTTACTGATGGAAGACTTAGCGGGCGCCAAACTTTTCTTGGGCCCAGAGGGTACCACAAAGAAGGCATCAGTCTTACGAAAGGCAGACGTTACCACCAAATAGTACTTCACAACTCAAACCACATCCAGGGAATACAGGACCCTCTCCTTTTCGTTACTGGGATTAGGACACAGAGAGGGCAAAACAATGTCTTGATTTAAGTGAAAAGGCAGAAAACCACCTGAGGAAGGAAATCCGGGTTAAAACGGAAAACCACCTTGTCCTGATGTCTTTCAAAATACGGGACCTGAATGGACAGAGCCGCCAACTCAGAAACACGCCGAACAGAAGTGATAGCTACCAAAAAGGCCACCTTCTGAGTAAGGGAAGACAAGGCAATATCATGCAAGGGCTCAAAGGGAGGACCCTGAAGAGCAGAAAGAACCAAATTCAAATCCCAAACCGGAATCAGAGCCTTCCTAGGGGGCCGCACGTGCGTAACCCCCTGGAAAAAGGTCTTAACCAGCGGATGAAGCGCAAAAGATCTTTGGAAAAACACAGCCAGGGCAGACACCTGCCCCTTCAGAGTATTAAGTTGGAGTCCTATATCCAAACCATGTAGCAGGAACTCCAGGATTCTAGAAATAGAGAATTCCCTGCAAGAGAAAGCCCTAGTCTCACACCAATCAATATAAGACCTCCAAGTCCTATAGTAAACGGAAGAAGAAAACCTCTTCCTAGCGCTAATAAGAGTCTGAATAACCGCATCAGAAAGACCTTCCTCCTTCAAGATGGAGGTTTCCGCAGCCACGCCGTCAAAGCCAGCGTTGGTAAATTGGGGCAACGTAGATGACCCTGTGTGTGCAGATCCGGCAGCAGGGGCAGAACGAACTGATCCTCTGCTAACCTTACCACGTCTGCGAACCAAACCTGTCTTGGCCACCTTGGAGCCACACGAATTGCTGACGCTCCTTCCAGAACCAGCTTGCGCACTACTCTGGCTACCATGGGAAACGGAGGGAACAGATACAGAAACCCCAGATCCCTCCAGTTCATGGCGTCCGTCGCGAAGGCTAGCGGAACCTTCGCCAGAGACACAGATGCCGGAAGTTTGTGATTGTGACGGGAGGCAAGGAGGTCCACCACCGGTGAACCCCACCTGAGACAAATCGAACGAAACACCTTGGGACTGAGAGGCCACTCCCCCTTGCGGGCTGACCACCTACTCAGAGAGTCCGCCTCCGAGTTCTCTACTCCCGGAATGTGAACTGCCGAGATGCCCAGTCCAGAATCAACGACACTTCCCTGAGGGCACTCCTGCTGCGAGTCCCTCCCTGGTGATTGATGTAGGCAACCGCCGTCCGATTGTCCGACCGAACCTGGACCGGCAAGCCCTGCAGGAGATGAGTCAAACGAAAAAGAACCATTCTGATGGCTCTCAATTCCAGAATGTTGATAGGCTCGTGGCCTTCCAGGGGTCCCCACAACCCCTGAAATTGCAGATCCTTCCAGAAGCCCCCCCATCCTGAGAGGCTGGCATCCGTGGTGACCACCTCCCAACGAGGAGTCTGAAAAGACCTGCCCTTCAACAGATTGGTTGAGTTCAGCCACCACCTGAGTGGTCGGTGAACCCGGGGAGACATCAGAAAGAATTGATCCAGCGACAGAGGAGATCTATTCCAGACAGACAATAGATGGAGTTGTAGTGTCCTCGTGTGAAACTGGGCAAAGGGGACTGCCTCGAAGAAGGCCACCATCAACCCCACCAGTCTCATTCCTAGTCGAATGGTCAGACGAGGAATGGACATGAGCGACCGAATCAATTCCTGAATCAAAAGAACCTTGGATTGAAGAAGGAGCACTCTGGCCTGATCTGTATCCAGAGACATTCCCAGAAAGGATACTATCCTGGACGGGTAAAAGGAGGACTTGGGGTAGTTGATCACCCAGCAGAACCTCTCCAGAGTGGATATTACCGTCCTGGTGTCCAATTCCGCTTGGCTGAATGATGATGCCATGATGAGGAGATCGTCCAGATATGGCACTATGCGAATTCCCTGCGCTCTAAGAAGAGCCATCACCCCAGTGAGCACCTTGGTGAAAAACCCTTGGAGCTGTGGTGAGACCAAAAGGAAGAGCTACAAACTGAAAGTGCCGATCTTCCACCACAAACCTGAGGAATCTCTGGTGCGCGGGAAAAATCGGAACATGGAGGAAAGCGTCCTTGATGTCTAAGGACGTCATGAAGTCCCCCTGACGGAGAGCGCAGATAGCTGAACGAAGCGATTCCATGCGAAATTTTCGCAGCCTGATAAACCTGTTGAGGATCTTCAGATCCAGGATGGGCCGGATCGAGCCATCCTTTTTGGGGACCGTGAACAGATTTGAGTAAAATCCCCGACCCTGATCTGATAGGGGCACTGGCGAGATGACCTCTATCTCCAGAAGACTTGAAAACGCCTCCCGAAGCCCCTGTGCGCCAGGTGCGTCCGGGGGCACCCTAGACCTGAAGAAAAGCGGAGGAGGACGGGCCTCGAACTCCAACTTGTAGCCGGAAGACACGACTTCCCGGATCCATTTGTCCGAAACCTCCCGAATCCAGATCAGAGAGAAGAGTCGCAGCCGTCCCCCCACCCGCACGGGTGAGGGCGCCCCCTCATTGCTGAGCAGGCTTGTTCACAGGTTTTGGGTTTTGAACCCCTGTTGTATCCTGAGCGGGCACGTCCTCTGCCCCTATTCCAGGAATCTCCTCTAGTGGAAGGGAAGGCGAAACCTCTTCCTGCTCTGGATCCGCGAAAGGAATGATTGAAAGAAGCCGCCCCGCGAAAGGGACGTCGTTGCTTCTTGCGTTGAGGTAACTTACCCCCCTTAGCTACAGAATCCAATTTTTCTCCAAAAAGCCGTAGCCCCACGAATGGGAGAGACGTCAGCGACTTTTTTTTTTTTTTTTTGACCCAAAGTCGGCCGCCCACTGGCGCAACCAAACTGAACACCTTATAGTCACCATCAGAGCAGAAGCTCCCCAAGGCGGCTAACATGAAAGACAAGAATAACTCACAACGTTTAAGTCCCAGAAATTCGTCACTGTCCGGGTGCAAACCGGAAGATGACAACAAGTCTCTGACCACCGACCTGGTAGCCACCACCAGCAGAGACGGAGCGCAAAAAAGGCCGTATGGCTGCCCCAATACTGGCGAAACCATGACAAGCCATCTGGTCAATTCGTTTATCCCCTCCATCTTTAAGAGAAGAGCAATCGGGGTTATTCAAAAACAGCTGAATTGGATAACCCCTGAATTGGTGCATCCACCTCAGGGGGGGACGTCCAGCGCTTAACCGTGTCCGAAGGGAAAGGATATCTTTTATCCCAACTCTGAGGAATGCCTGGGGGACCGAGCCGGCCTCTCCCATTCCTTAGAAATAATCTTATCAAAATGCCTTTGATTAGGGAATTCCAAGCGCGGCTTGGATTCCTCATAAAACTCCCCTTGTTGATGAGGAGCAACCTCCGGAGGAGAAATAGCCAGAACCTCAAACATCTGAGCAAGGACGTTAGGAGAATCCAAAGAACTCCCTGACCCCTTCTCAGAGTCCGCGCCAACAAATTGCTGGTTGTCCGAATAATCCGATTCGTCAAATAGCTCCCCTTCCTCCAGAGGGGGTGTAATCTGACCAATCCAGGCGATCCTCATCGTCATATTCAAATGTCGGTGGGACCGGTGACAAATGCTTTCTCTTAGCTGGAGCCTTCTTGGCAACCGCAGAAGAAATACATTTTTCAATATTAGTCAATCTAGCACACACATCAGATTGCGACTGCCCACCCGTGACAACGTCACACGGGACACGGGCCAAGATGGGGTGGGAAGGGGATGATGCTGGCGGTGCTGACCCAGACGCCTGGGGTTCTGACTGCCGTGTAATAGTCTGCTGTGCACATGGTATACATAGAAATACGTCATCCCCTGTTAGGGATACCCCACAGCCCATGCACTTCCGGGATTGCCCCGAGGGGAGCCTGGTATCTGGGGATGCCTCCATACGGTGAACTTATATGTAGTCGCAATGACCGAGGGAATTACGCTAGTAAGCAACCCAGGATGCCCTTATAATTGTCCCAAGTGGGAGGATTTTAACATGGAATTTAACCCAGGGACCCAAGGACCGGAAGAAGACCCCTTAAAACCTAAGGCGTTCTACCTGAAAGACTGCCGGATATAAAGGGTTACATATAAGTAAATATATATATATATATAGAAATATAGAAATATAGGGGGCCCATAGGGCCACTCACTGTGCCTTCCTGTGTGAGGTAAATGGCGTCCACCACACACGCAGCTCACAGAGGCAGAGGATCCTGTGGGCGTGGCCAGGGCAGAGCGCGCGATATGCGTAGCTCCGCCCCCTTACAGAGCGGAAAGCGGGCTCCGCAGTGGGTCTGCCTAACAGGGGCGGGCCGTGGCATCCCGCTCAACAGCCCGACCACGCCCCTAATGGCAAAATGTGTGAGGTAAATTACCTCAGAAAAACACTATAGCGCACACATATACCGGCGCCATGGCAAGAACAGCAGCCGCGGCGCCGGTAACCACAAAGACCCCAGGGATGTAATGGGTGCGGGCTGCGGCGACGCGCAATCGCCCGGCCCCGCCCACTGTGGCCAGCGCGGGAGGGGAGATCTCCCCTCACAAGATTAAGGGAACCGCCAGCGCAAATAACCGCGCCGCGGTCATTGCGGTAGTCACCGCAACAAAAACAGTAAAGCCAGGGGGACAAGCCAGCGCCAACAGCCGGCCCCACCCCCAACTACAACTTCTGAGGAGAAAAGTTCTCCTCAGCTCTGGCGCCAGTAGCAGCAATGCACAATAAATAAATCCTAACTCTGAGGTAAAAAAGGTGGCCCCCGACATTTTATCCCCACCACCACAGGAGAAGGGCATCAGGAAAGGGGGGCCAAGAGACAGGGCATCCCAAACCTGGGTCACCAGCCCGGATAACCGCCTACCCTCTGGTACAGGGTCTCGCGGGGGAGCATGGCTCCAGAGCACTAAAAGTGCCATTCTACCCTCACCCGGGATACAGCCTAGACTGGGAGGCATGTGTATTGGGACTTATAAAAAACATAACCGGGTGGAAATAGAGAGAAAAGCGGGCCGGGAATAAACCCGGCTACCTGAAATCCCCCTGTGCAAGGAGGAGACATCATCTTCTGACTTGCTCGCCGTCTGCAGAGATGGAAAACTGGGTAATGAGTGGGAGGTCCCAAGTATTTATGGACTGGGAGGGGCTTTCTTTCCTCCAATCATCTCTGCAGAGCGCCCTCTTCAGACCATACTACCCACATGTAATGATTATCTTGAAGCGGGGTGTGTGACATACTTAGAATAAACTAACAGGTTCTAACCTTTTGTCCAGCACTAACCTAGCGATTAGCAACTCACTGAGCCCACACCACTCTATACTTACCCTTTGTCCCCCGCAGGTGATCACTCCTAGCGCATTACTTACCTGATCAGTAGATCCGAGTCACATGCAGCCTGATCATTGGGCACATCCACAATAGTTCCGGGAAGCCCCCCCCCCGCCATCAGTCACAGCAATGCTGGTACACCAGGTATATTGACTGCAACGGAGGGGGTGCCAGGTCCTGCCACATCTCATCTATTACAGTCACTGGAGGGGCGTGCAAGCATCACTGGACCAGAGCGATCATCTGCAGGGGACAAAGGGTGAGTATAGAGCATTTTATTTCACTCTGGACTATCACTTTGGTCCCTCCTACTGCAAGTTTTTGACTGATGTAGCTGTACGTATACTATTTTAAACCGGACCTTCAGAATTGTTTAATGAAAAGCCCAAACCCTTAAAAAACGATTCCCCAGCATCTAAAATTCATATATTTAAAGTTTTTAGTCACTTACTTATTATTCTTTTCTCCGCTGGGCTGCAACTCTGTTCAGGACTCTAGGATACGGGCGCCGCCATCTTGACTCAGAAGCATCACATACTGAGGAGAAGAGAGGGGGATAAAGTGCAGGGGGCGGGGTTACAGCTGTGCTTTGCACAGACAGAGCAGAGCTGGGGTCAGGGAAAGGACAGCAATCCCAGAATGCAGAGCAGCACAGTCAGAAGGCACTTCCTGTTTGCAGGCTGCCTGATGCTCCATGAGCAGCCATCTTGGATGTTTAAAGGCTATTAACATTCAGTAGATGCAGGTAGGATGATTTTTAATGTGAGCAATCTGTATGTACAGGGTGTGGGAAACATATAAGATAGGCTCTTATTCAGGGTGAAGGTCCGGATTAATGTGAGCAATCTGTATGTACAGGGTGTGGGAAACATATAAGATAGGCTCTTATTCAGGGTGAAGGTCCGGATTAATGTGAGCAATCTGTATGTACAGGGTGTGGGAAACATATAAGATAGGCTCTTATTCAGGGTGAAGGTCTGCTTTAAATATTACTGGAAAAGCAGCTCAAAATAATATTTATAGTTTATTAAACACAAATAAATATGATTTTAACCCAAGTCTTCCACTTAAACCGGACCAACAC
Source organism: Gastrophryne carolinensis (assembly GCA_027917425.1). Classification (NCBI taxonomy): domain Eukaryota; kingdom Metazoa; phylum Chordata; class Amphibia; order Anura; family Microhylidae; genus Gastrophryne; species Gastrophryne carolinensis. The sequence continues at coordinate 52,822,126 of CM051239.1, forward strand.
CCATTTTACAAAACATAGGTGCTCATCTGATGCGGGGGGGGGGGGCACCCTGATTGCTGGGGTCACCCCCTCGATCGAGCGCTGTAAAGCCCGCAAACATTACCTGATAATTTGCTCCCTTGGGGAAATGCAGCCCTGTGATTGGCCGGCAGCTGTCACATCTCCTGTGCTCGGGCTTCTGCTTTGGCAGCAGCTGGCCACGTGACAGCCGCTGGCCAATCCTGGGCCTGCATTTCCCATAGGGAGTGAGTAGGGAGGTAAGTTTGAGGAGGGGGGCCCCCCACAGCCGAGCAACACCCATGTTTTGTAAAATGGGTGTTGGTCTGGTTTAAGGCCACACTAACCAACTCTATCTGTATGGCACCTGGGGGGAAAAAACAGGCTCCATATATTGCTGGCAGGTCCCCAGGGAGGTTCCACCCCCTGCTCACACTATAGTGTAGCATAACACCGGACTGAGGAGCTCAGTATATACTGCAGTAATATAAGAGCTAAAGCAAGTTTGTTTGTTTTACTTTAAATGCCATTTAATCAAGGTATCTTTTAATTTTCTAATTGTGTAGGATTGCTGTGCCCAAGGTTCAGACAATGGGCTGTGCCGCATAAGCAGCTCGGTTTTCATTCAGCCTGCTCATGGTATAGATGTAGCTATTATTTAAAGCAGGAAAAAAAACTGGGATTTTGACCCCCCCCCCCCAGGGAGCACCTCAAAATGGAATGCCCTGTTACACCCCCCCATTCCCTTTAGTAAAACTCACCTCTTCCAGGTCCTATGGTGCATGTGCGGGCTCTCATCCAATCAGAGCCATTTACAGTGTATACAGGGCTGGATTATAAGGGGGGGGGGGGCACAAGGGGTGCATGCCCCGGAGCCTCCACCACTTACCCTTAAAAGGGGGCCTCCACCAACCTTTGGGATATGGTCTGGTGGGCCACGGGGCCAGCAACAAAGCTATCGGCGGCAGTGGGGGCCCCTGCACCTGGGCAAGCCTTTTTTTGGTTTTTGCAAACCTGCAGCCAAAGCCACCACAGGGCAGGACGGAGAGTCTAGAGCAGCAAAGCCGCCACCAGCAACGCTACAGTGATGGGTGCAGAGCTGTCACTGCACATAAGCCACCAAGCACAGCCGCTGGCAGCTCAATGCAGGGAACTGTTTTCTGCTGGACCAGCCGGGCGACTACAATAATGGCAAAGCAGGAGAAGTAGGCGAGTGCCAGACAACCACCAACCAGTTACTTGACTGGACTATTACTTTAAAGTGGACTAAAACCCACGCCGATCAATTCCCTCCCCCCCGGTCATCCAAAATTGGGATGCCCCACTGTGTGAAACCCCCCAGGACGCCCCTTACATTTACCTTGCTTCCCAGTACAACGGCACATGCACGAGCCGCATCCCCGCTATCCCTCTGGCAGGCATTTGTAAATGGCCGGCGCGGGCACGCTCCCTGTTAGAGGGAAGTGGGGGATGCGGCCGCCTGGGCGCTTTGAGCCACTGGCCTTAGACGAAGGCTTAGACGACGTGATGTCAGCAGCTCCGAACGCTCTGATTGGATGAGCGGCTGTGCATGCACCATAGGACCAATAGCACTTAGCGATATGGGAGATTTACACAGTGGGCACCCCTAATCAGGATACCCCGGGGGAAAGGACCAAAACCAAGGTTCTTCAAAATCCTCGGTTTAGATCCACTTAAAAAATATACTGTATCTTGGGCCTCCACCAGATTTTGTGCGCAGGGCCTCCACCAATCTTAATTCAGCCCTGAGTGTATATGTCATTTGCCAAATGGTTCTGCCCTGGGGAGCGAGAGCGGCTGTATCCCGGCATCTTTGGGCTGTGTAGGGATAATGTAGGAGGCTGCACACTGCTGGGCATTAGGCTTCTTGTGCTCCCCATTGCAGAAGATCAGAGCCATTTGCTGAATGACTTAGGGCCAGCTGGTCTGGTTTTGATCCAATTTAAGGCACCTGGACTTAGTGTAGTGTTCTTGAGGATGTTCTGCTAGTCCTTTGACTAGATTGCCTGGATAGCATTTTACGCCCTTGGGGCCTTTGATCTTACTATAGGCAGAGAGTGCTTTGCTAAAACAGAAAGTATTTGCATGAGACATACAAGCCAAGGATAATGGAATTCCTCCCAGAATCCCTTGCAGTAGGTGGGCCCGTTTACACCTCCTAAAGGTGTATATCCAAAGCACTTGGATCCACCATGGTGTTCATTGCTCTGGAATAGCATATAAGAAAATATGTCACCATCCACTCCCACTTGTGGACACGTGTTTGAGGCTCTTGGCCCTCATCGGTACAAGGCTGGGGTTAGAACGTGACATGGAGGTGAGGCTTGGTTTGCCAAAATACCATCACAATTCTGGTTAGAGAGATGAATTTTAGGCAGTATAGGGAGATTAAAGGGATCAAAACCCCCTCTATTTATAGGCAGATAAATAATGTACTGAAAAACAAAGAGGTGGAATAGTCATAGTGCCCCCCCCCCCCCCCCGGGCTTTGGGGTCTCCATATGGTTATTCCCCTCTGTTAGCATTGCTTTCGGCTACAAGGATCTGGGTGCTAGGGGTCTTTAATTAAATTGGTCTGGTTTATTTATTCCCCATAGTGCTATCTTGGAATGCCTACTACCAGATCAAAGTCACCCTGTACGAGGCTACAGCATGTCGCCCTGGAGCCAGCTTAAAAAAATGGATGCCAGGTGTTCCCTGCTCTCTATGTCAGGCTCTGTGGACAAAAGGATTTCTATGACCTGCATTAATATATACAACAGAGCATGCTGATTGAATAAAATCCTGCGAATGTGTTGTGGGATTGCTTGCATCCTGATTATGCGGCGATCCCGGGGGGTTTCACTAAGTGGGGCATCCCACACTGAGATGGGGAATCAGTCGGTTTGGTCCACTTTAAAAGGCAGAACAGAGATGAGCATGGCACCCCTACTTCTGACCCAACCGAACGTGTACCCCCAGCAACTCCAATTAACCCCCCCAAAAGAACCAGTAACCTAAATGGATGGGCACAGCTGCCCTTTACTATGGTGCCCTGTGCAATAGCACACCTCCAACATCCCAAAGGCTGGTCCTGTCTATTACAATTATTTGAAGTATTTTAAAGTGGACTGTCCTTGAAGTTGACTATCCTGGGTTTTGGACCTTTCCTCCGGGGCACACCCCGATCGGGGGCAGTGTCATCTAACAGTGGTCAGGCTCATGTTCCTGCAAGAGCCACGGAAGCAGTCCAGGATCCCATCCAGTTTCTGGAATGTAGGAAGTGCAAAAACAGGTAACCTGTAACCTATTGTCTAATAAAAGGATGTGGCAGCATGGCACTTTATAGTCCCCCTATAGGCAATTATATATATATATATATATATATATATATATATATATATATATATATATCTCAATTAATTGTGTTCACTTTTCCAAAACTTTTAGAAATGAGACTTTGTCAACTGCAACCTTGGGTTTAAAAGGGCTGCCAGTTTCCCATAGCACTATGTTTGGAGATCTTTCTTATCACCCAAAAAAGTGCCAAAATAAACATTCTCCTGCACCTGATCACCTGATTGCATCCTATAGGGCACATATGTCAAACTCAAGGCCCAGGGGCCCTCCAAGCCTTTTGATGTGGCCCTCTCACAGGTATAAGATGGTGGTGGTTGTGTGGTGCCCCTTCTAGCTGTCCCGGTCACGCCAAGGATTCTGATACCGGCAGCATGTCCTTGCTCCTGTGTGTGGTCTTGCCAAGTGATGCACGGATCCACTGTGGAGCACAGTACTGCCTCTAATCCCAGGCATGATGCCTATAAAATGGTTGGCATGCCTTTGTTACGTTTTGGGAGAATCAAGCAGAGGAGTTGCTAGGCTTTCTGGCCCCCGGGGTAAAGATTCAAAATGGCACCCCCACCTGTTCTCAGGCCCCCCTTTGGCGCCCCTCTGACCTGCTGCACCCAGAGGAGGTGCCCCCCCTGCTCCCCCTAGCTACACCTCTGGTACCAAGAGTAGTTTCAGCAATTGTTCTGTGTCCCTTTGCAACCGACTCTCACTACAAAAGGGGAGGGGCCCTAACCCACCAAACTAACTGCCACAGCAAACTATGCTACATCCGCTGCAGGAGTTCTTGGTAGCCATTACAAGGTGGGGTTGAAATAAAACATTGGTGTGCCCTCCTGGGCAAAATAATTCTGATTCTGTCTTGAGCAAAGTAATTATACAGTTGCATCTGTCTGGGACAAAATAATTCCATTTCTTCATCTGTCCTGGGTAGAATAATTCAGCCTCTGCATCTGTCCTGGGCAAAATAATTCTACATCTGTCCTGAGCAAAGTAATTATACATTTGCATCTGTCTGGGACAAAATAATTCCACGTCTGCATCTGTCCTGAGCAAAATAATTCTGTGGCTGTTTTTGATTAAGAGTCTGCGTCTGTCCTGGGCAAAATAATTCAGCCTCTACATCTGTCTGGGGCAAAATAATGTTGTGCCTACTCTGGGAAATTCTGCATCTGTCCTGGGCAAAATAATTCTGTGGCTGTTTTTGATTAAGTTTGCATCTGTCCTGGGCAAAATAATTCAGCCTCATCTGTCTGGGGCAAAATAACGTTGTGCCTATCCTGGGAAAATTAATTCTGCATCTGACCTGGGCAAAATAATGCAATTCTGTGAGACTCACCTGTAGAATTGGTTTTGATTCCAATCTATTCCAGGCCGTCCCTTCTTCATTACCTCTGGGTCTTCTCCGCCCGAAGGGGCCTGGACTGCAAGATCAAAGATGTGGCTCCTCCCGGCCTCCTATAAATAGCAGCTGCCTCTTAACCAAGCCCCAGTAATTAAAAAGCAGTAACTCAATAACAAGAGGCAGGCCAGGAGGCCCGAACATAGGAGACCATGTTACTTCACATAGCCTCCGCTTGTATTCTCTCGAAACTGATAATCATAAATTTGTATAACAAGTGTCCTATGAACAAGTGATGGAACAATCACCATAAAAAAGGCATGCAGGACAATAATAAACCTCAAGAGGGTGGGTTGGACAGCCTGGAATGGATAGGAATCAAAACCAATTCTACAGGTGAGTCTCACAGAATTGCATTTTTCCTTCCAATCCATTCCAGGCCGTCCCTTCTTCATTACCTCTGGGACATCCAAAAGCAGTGTCCAATATGGGCGGGATCCCCAATACGGAACAGCAGGTAGTTCATTTCACTACCGGCTGAAGCACCTTTCGGCCAAACACAGCATCAGCTGAGGCCCTCACATCCACCTTGTAAAACTTGGTAAACGTATGAACTGAAGACCAAGTGGCGGCCTTACAAACCTGTTCCACCGAGACCTGATGCTGAAAAGCCCAGGAAGCACCAAGGGCTCTAGTAGAATGAGCTGTGATCTGAAAAGGGGGTTCTTTCCCTTTGGCAGAATAGGCTTGTACCACCGCCTGTCTAATCCACCTACTGAGTGTGGACTTGGCTGGTGGAAATCCCTTTCTAGAGCCTTCCGGTAAGACAAAAACCAAATCTGATTTCCGGAAAGATACAGTCGCAGCCAGGTAATATCTTATGGCTCTAACCAAGATCTAAAGCATAGAGAGTCCTCGCCTTAGGATTAGCCGGTGCTGGACACAAGGAAGGCAAGACAACTTCCTCATTAAGGTAAAAAGGAGAAACAACCTTAGGCAAAAAATCAGGCTTAAAACGAAACACCACCTTGTCTCTGTGCAATTCAAAATAAGGTGGTTTCATACATAACGCGGCCAATTCCGATACTCGACGCACAGAGGTGATCGCTACCAAAAAAATCACTTTGAGCGTCAGCATAGTCAATGTAGTGTCATACAAAGGCTCAAAGGGGGCACCCTGGAGAGCAGATAACACCAGATTTAGATCCCACACCGGTAAAACTGGTTTTCGCGGTGGTCGAACATGAGTGACCCTCTGAAAAAAGGTTCTGATCAATCTATGATTGGCAATAGACTTCTGGAAAAAAATGGATAGGGCCGAGACCTGACCCTTGAGGGTGCTCAACTGGAGGCCCAAGTCTAGACCATATTTCAGAAACTCTAGAATTCTAGAAACAGAACATCTCTGGCAAGGGAGGTTCCTGGCCTCACACCAAGCGATATCGGCCCGCAAAACTCTGTAGTATATCATGGAAGAAGTCTTCTTTCATGCCTGAATCATTGTGTGAATAACCATGGCCGATAAACCCTTCTCCGTCAGGATGGAGCTTTCAACAGCCAGGCCGTCAAAGCCAGCGTCTGTAAATTCGGGTGCCAAAGCGACCCCTGTGTGAGAAGCTCCGGATCATCGGACATGAAGTGATCTGCTGACATCCTTACTATGTCCGCAAACCAACTCCTTCTTGGCCAACGAGGAGCATCCAGGATGGTTGGTACCCCCTCCTGGACTATCTTACGTAGGAAAGACAAAGGAACATTGAACCCTGTCCAGGGAATTGCCAGGGCATCTGTTGCTATGGCCAGAGGGTCTCTTGAGAGAGATACGAACCTTGGAAGTTTGTGATTGTGCCTGGACGCAAAAAGATCCACGTCCGGTTGACCCCAGCGGAGGCACAGAGCTTGAAAGGCCTTCCTGCTGAGAGACCATTCCCCCAGACGCAAGGACCTCCTGCTCAGGGAGTCCGCCTCCTGGTTCTCCACCCCCAGGATGTAAACCGCCGAGATGCAGGAAACATTCTCCTCTGCCCAACTCAGAATCCGGCTTACCTCCTTGAGGGATCTCTTGCTCCGAGTCCCGCCCTGGTGGTTGATGTAGGCTACAGCCATCCGATTGTCCGAGCGGACTTGAACCGCATGGCCCCTTAAATTGGGGGTCAGATGTAGGAGAATAAACCAAATTGCTCTCAGTTCCAAGAGATTTATGGGCAACTGGTTCTCTCTCGGACCCCACTAACCCTGGATCTTCTGGGTCTGCCAAATGCCTCCCCAGCCTGTAAGACTGGCATCCGTAGTAACTATCTCCCAATGGGGAGTCCGAAAGGACTCGCCTACCAGCAGATGCCGAGGATCCAACCACCACAAGAGGGATTGCCTGGCCGGGGGGACAGCACAAATCCTTGGTCCAGGGATTCAGGGGACCGAACCCAGCTGGCTAGCAGGTTCAGCTGAAGAGGCCTCATGTGAAATTGGGCAAAAGGCACTGCTTTGAAGCAAGCCACCATTAGGCCCACCAATCTCATCCCTAGGCGCACCAATGGCTGTTGACAAGTCAGCAAAGCCTGTACCTGTGTCTGGAGACACAAGACCTTCTGCTGTGACAGAAAGACCTTGACTTGAACAGTGTCTAGGGTCATCCCCAGGAAGGATCTCACTGTTGAAGGAGTGATATGCGACTTGGGGTAGTTGATCCCCCAACCGAAAGCTTCCAGCGTTGATAGCGCGGTCCGGGTGTCGCTCTCGGCCTCCTGAAAGGACGGGGCCGATATCAGAAGGTCGTCCAAATAGGGAAATACACGAATACCCTGACCCCTCAGGATAGCCATGAGGCCCACCAGCACCTTGGTGAACACCCTGGGAGCTGAGGATATGCCGAAGGGGAGTGCTACAAACTGGAAATGCTGACTCTCCAATGCAAACCTCAAAAACTTCTGATGTCTCGGAAAAATAGGGATGTGTAGATACGCGTCCCTGATGTCCACCGTAGTCATAAAGTCGCCGGGTCGAAGCGACCTCACCGCCGACCGCAATGTTTCCATGCGAAATGCCTGACCCTTATGAACTTGTTGAGGCCCTTTAGGTCCAAGATCGGCCGCACCGCTCCGTCCTTCTTGGGAACCGTAAATAGGTTGGAGTAAAATCCCTGACCCTGCTCTCAAAGACTCCGCTTTTAGCAGGTTCCGGGATACCCCTGACCATAGAAATCTTGTGGGTGGTCTGGCTGCCAGCTCGATCTTGTAACCTGACAACACCACCTCCTGAATCCAAAGATCCGAGACGTGACGCCTCCAGATTGGAGCAAACAGCAGTACCCGCCCCCCCACCCGTACGGGTGAGGGCGCCCCCTCATGCCTGTGTAGGTTTGGCTGGAGGTTTGGGCTTAGCTCCCCAGGCGGGATTGGCCGACTATGGGACCTACCTCTGCCCCAAGAATCTCTGTGGGCACTGGAAAAGGAAGAACCTCTTCCCCCCGAAAGGAACGGTAAAAAGAAGAGTGCCGAAAGGGCAGAGTAGGTTTCCTTCTTCGAGGGAGCTTACCATCCTTGACCAAAAGGTCCAGCTGCTCCCTGAACTGCCGACCCCCCACAAAGGGTAGATTTGCGAGGGACTTTTTGGCGGCCGCATTGGCCGACCACTGCTTTAACCACAGCGAATGGCGTAATGCTACAAGCAAAGCCGAAGTCTTGGCACCTAGCCTGACTACATCATCCATGGCAGTAACAACAAAGCCAATGAAATCCAAACAGGCTCTGAGTTCCTTGGAATCCTGCGCCCGTTAGCAAGACTTAGCCTTAGCCACCAGCTGCTTAATCTTCTTCCTTGTGGCTAGGGAAACAATTGCCGTGGCACACGCAGGGCGTAAGAGGGAACCCACCAAGTCAAAAGCATGGCAAGCCAACTGATCCATTCCTCTTAAGGAAGCATTATCAGGTGACGGCATAATAGTGGTGTTGGACAGACCTGAAACCAGAGGCTCCACCTCGGGAGGATGCAACCATAATTTAATTAACTCGGCAGGGAAAGGATACCGTCTCTCCAGGCCCTTAGGAACTGACGGCAGCTTGTTGGGCCTTTCCCACTCCTTAAGCGCCATTTTAGAAAAATGCGGCTGTTCAAGAAACACCCGCTGCTGTCTTTCAGGCCGAAACAAATCATCCTTCTTTCTCTTGGTCACCTTGGGAGGAACAATGTGTAAAGTGTCAAAAACAGAGGAAAGCAAGCTTTCTGTATCATCTGGAAGAAAGGAATTCTCATCCGAGGAATAACCAGAGTTGCCGTCTTCTCCACCGGAGAGCAACTCACCTTCATCTGCCGACTCCCCTTTCTCCGCGGAACCAAAAGAAGCATACAAATCTTCGTCTGAGTAAACCTTCTCCAAGTGCAGCTTCTTACTCGAGGCCTTTTTAGGGGCTGCCAATGAGAGTTGTTTCTCGAGGCTAGCCAGCCTGTGCGCAAAATCAGAGTGCGTCACCCTGCCGTCTCCCCCTTCTCTAGGGGCTAACTGCAGCAGCGGGGGATCCGGAGAGGCAGGAGCTAACGCAGGACTAGGGACGGAAGCGACAGCTCTCTCATGGCGCCTCTGGCACAAGTGGAACAAATTGTGCTGAATCCGCCCAGGGGATTCCGTCTGTACAAGGGGCAGAGCCTGTCTTGCCCAAGTGGGGTGCCCGGCTCACTATCCCCATGATGCCTCCATTATGGTGATTTTGCAATATGCAATATTCGTGAAAGGCAAAATAGACGCTAATGTCCTAAGCCTATAGCCGATCCCCTACAACGGGGACCGGGAGAAACCACAACCCTCAACCTGCTTTCCACAATCTAAAATCAAAAAAGAGAGGAGACAGTAATAACAATATGGCCCACACTGCCATAAACTAAGCAGATATACATTTAAACCTTAAAATATTCTTATCACATATAAATAAATATAACTAAATATAACTATTCCCCCTCTCTTCTTTTTTTTCTTTCAAAATGCTAAGCAACATGAAGGAAAAGAAGCAGGACTCACGAAACTGCACTCCACCAGCGCTGGGATAACGCAGATGCAGCACGCGTCTTCGAGAAGCTTCTGGCCGGGGGAGTGTCACTGGAGCGACGGCCAGGCCTGTGCGCAGCTCGCTCGTGACTCCGCCCCCCGGCCAGCACCAATAGCGGCCTAGCAGCGGCTGACCACCGCTTGCCCCCCCCCCCAACCGCGAGGCGCGCCGGCCCGCGTGCGGCCCGTGCCCCCTTCCAGAGCCCTCCACACGGCGAGGGAACGAGGGAGGTGAGTATGTGGGAGGAGCGGCAGCGGACCGCTCCTCGCCGTAGTGCTGCTATGGCGACGGAGCTCTCCGCCGCTCCCCCACGCAGTAAGGAACACAAGCACGCACCCATAATAAAAATAAAAATACATGTGGGAGAAGGGAGGGTGACATATGAAATATATATCGTGGTTTCTCAGCAGGTTCACCATAAAAGACCTGTGGCTGACCTGCTTGTTCTATAGAAGCCTGCAGCCCAGAGCCATATGCCCTGTAAAACGCCCCAGACCCCGGCGTTTCACCCTACCGCCACGGATCCCAAACAGCCAAAGCTGGGGAGGCATCAGAAGGGTCAGAGGATTCCGTGGAAATAGGGTCCTGCAGCAAGCCGACAAGTTAGAGGCCCTGCTTTGCTGCTAAATCCCTGAGAGAGTGTAAGCGATCTTCGCAGTTCCACTGCAAGAAGTAGACTGGGGCTTGGTTAAGAGGCAGCTGCTATTTATAGGGGTCCAGGAGGAGCCACATCTTTGATCTTGCAGTCCACACCCCTTCGGGCGGAGAAGACCCAGAGGTAATGAAGAAGGAACGGCCTGGAATGGATTGGAAGGAAATTTACATGGCTGTAGTGGGCAAAATATTTGAGTGTCCGTCTGCATCTATCCTGGGCAAAATTATTCTCTGTCTGTAACCATACATTTGAATGGTCATGTCTGCATTTTGTGGGTTATTAACCGGCCCTTTAAAGGTGACCAGAATGCTCATGTGGCCCTCATTGAAAATTAGTTTGACACCCCTGCTATAGGGTATCCAGAAAAAGGAAGTCACAAAATGTCTGCATCTTACCTGCACCAGATCAGGTGAAGAAGAATTTTATCCTGCCAGCCTACCTAGAGATGTTGTCACCCTCTGTTGCCAGGCCATTTTTCATTATTTTGCTCTATATATGTTTAAAGTGGACCAGCACCCGATGCTGATCAGCCCGGTGAACCTATAAGATTCGCCGCCGCCACTCGCGCATCCCTCTAGCAGGGCGCGCTCCCTGTAAGAGTGACGCGCGGGAGGCGGCGTGCGTGCTCGCTTGTCCGTCGACGGACCTCGCTTGTCCATCGGCGGGGATTGGCTGCAGCGGTCAGGTGGGAGCGGGGACAGGTGAGTTTTTGGGGCTTTCTGGGGGGTTTCACACAGCAGGGCGCCCCCGATCCGGGTGCCCCACCGAAGTGGACCAAAACCCAGGATAGTCAAAATCCTGGGTGTTGGTCCACTTTAACTGTAATTTTTGAATATCCAGGGATTTACCAGGTTGGGTTTTAACATGAAATGTCTTGTTTGTGAATTTTCAGTGCTCAATATTTTTAGGTGACACGTGGACATTTTTAAAAAATGTAGCTTTGTAAGTTTATCAAGAAAATCATATTGCGTGTAGAAGCCCCATTCCTCCTGGTTAAATGGTACCACATATGTATCACTAGACACCCTTTCCCACCAAAAAGGATAAATATATGCATAAACTGATTTAATGGTGATTTGGGTGCTGCCTCCAGGGATTGCATCCCAAATTAAGTATACTCAAATTAATAGATAAATAGGCACACACCAATGTATTGGATTTGCAAAGTCAGTTTTATATTCAATAAAGGATAACATAAATGACATATAATATACAAGAAGAACAAATATATACACTTATATACAAGCTGTACATGTTGTATGGGGGGTGTAGTCAAAAAAAGGATATACTTATATCCAGAGATCCAAGTATGTTCAGGTGAGGGAGCTGTGTTGCACCAAAACGCTGTAACTAACAACAGTATAGTTTAAGCAATAGCAGTAACAGTAATGTGTCTATATATGACTATCTGGTAAAATATTACCTATGTATCTAGTCTGGTGTGGTGCTTTCACAGTGATCCTCAAGTAAATCACATACTGGGTTATTAACCATATTACTGTAACCAAGTTAAGGAAAATCATTTTTTATTAGATATAAGATACACTGTATCAAGTCAGAGATATATACATATCAGTAGGGATGATTCATTTCTTGCAAGCATGTGAATGAATCAAGCAGTATCACCACTAACACCCCAGCATACAGACAACCACATGTAATCAAACAAAGACATAAAACAGGCTGGGAATCAATACAAGCAGTTGAACATGACAAATAGATAATGATCGCTCAGTACATAATTTACCGATGTTTCATGGCCACAGGCCGTTTCATCAGGGTAGCGATAATCAAACTGTGCAAAGTGCGCACTTATATAGTACTACCTCCCCCCTGGCCGGCCAGTGTGTGATCGTTGTAGGCGGCACTTCCTGCGGCCGCCCGCGACGTCACATCCGGCGGCTCTGTCCCGGCCTGCGGCGTCTACGCTGGTTGGCGGAAGTGACGTTTCCCACCTCTCCAGTTCGTACAGATGCTGGAGGGCGGAAATGACGTCTCACCGCCTGCGATAGACACTTTGCAGGCGCACGGGGCGGAATGTGCTGGGCTTCGCCAAAATGGCTGCCTGACAATGCAGCTAGATAGAATAAGTGAAAAATATTATGTGCAAGCGAAGTCTCAAGGTGGAGGTTTGTTCCTTCAAGGGGATGGTAGACTTTTATGCCCTTACTCTCATGTCTGTAATAGAGACAATTACAAAAAAGTTAAAATCAAGAAATAAAAACATAGTTAAATGAGCGATCTTGTTTATATGAATCATTAATCCATTCAATGCCACAATACTCGTTCTTATCGTAATTGTCATAAAAATTGAGGTCTCGCTATACATTGAAAAATGTTATGTGTCTCAATTGATGGAAAGAGAGCCTTAAGGTGTACCTGGACAGACTAGCCACTGCCTCTATCGTTTGAGTTAAGGGAACATTGTACCTGGAATAGCCACTTGGGATGCCCCCAAGGCCATCATTGGTTTGTGTATGATGATACTCATGAACACATGCTATGAGTTGTACCTGGTGTTATCTACAACATGATATATATTAATGCTGGCACACAATATCATATGAATGGAGCATAGTCCAATTCCTCATTGAGGCCTTTAGGGGTCATTGTATCTAAAGTGAAAATCCATTGAAGTTCACGTCTTAGGAGGGCCTTGTCTCTATCCCCATCTCTTCTTGCTGCTGGTTGGTGGTCGATGGCCATAAACCGCAATTGGGATGTCTGATGTCCCATTTGCATAAAATGGCGAGCGACTGGGGATTCAATATCTCCTCTTCTAATTGCACTGTGATGTTCACTGATCCTAATTTTTAATGCCCTTATAGTTTTTCCAATGTACATCATGCCACATGGGCATTTCAATAGATATACAACGTAAGATGAATTACAATTGAAAAATCGCTTAATCGTGTATTGTCTACCAGATTGGGGATGATGAAACGTGTCGCCCTTAATAACAAGCATTACATTTTGCACATCCTCCACAGCAAAACATTCCCTGAATCGCTGAGGAGTGCGGCATCCATGTATGGTGAGGTTGAGTCTGGGATTTCAGACTATATGTGTCTGCTTGTCACGATGCACCTACCTGCACCCCGTTCCAGCGCCGCCTCCGCCTCTCGTGCCCGGCCGCGCCGGGCGGCTGCGTGCGCGGCTGTGAGCGCGCCTCCCTCTGCTACTTCCTCCTCTGCTGGCGTCTCCAGCAGCTCTCGTGCTCGCGCGCGTGCGCAAGCACGTCCTTCATATTCCCTCCGGCAGCGCTGCTGTCAGCGCGGCCGCCGGAGGAAGTTAAGTTAAAGGGCCAATGAGCCCAGGTGGGTGGGGGGTGTTCCCGTGCTGGGACAGGGCCAATGAGCCCATAGGAGTTGCTGGGCTGTACGCCCTATCTTCCAATTGTCTCTAGAATCCTAGTCAGCACCAATCAGCTCCTCCATCCCCTACATATCTGGTCTCTATAAAGATTTCCCTCCATCACTTGCTCAGTGCCTGTGATAGCGCCTTGTACCCTGCATAGTCTTGTGATATACCTTGTTTGATCTCCGTTGCCGACCCCTGCCTGAACCTACTATTCTCGATCTGATCTCCGTTGCCGACCCCTGCCTGAACCGACCATTCTCAATCTGATCTCCGTTGCCGACCTCTGCTTTGTACCTTGACCTTGAGCTGCCTCTTCCCTCTGTACCGCTGCGATCTCTGACTTCTCCGTGTCAACCTCTGGCCTGTTTCTGGACTTCCGCTACACTCGCTCTTAGCCATTGGTTCTTCAGACTTCTAAACCAGTAAGCTCTCATCCTTTGAGCCATTGAAGTCCTGGGGGCAACCGATCCCGGGCAGGCGTATTTTGCGTCCCAGCAAGCGGGGGCTCCTACAGGTGAAGCTGGCTGCGGAGATTGGGGGTTGAGGGCTTACCTAGAGGGATGGAATTACCAGAGCGTGACATTATCACAGGCCCACGATGGATTACCTGGTACAGCAGGTGCAAGCTATGGCCACGGCGATAAACCAGCTCGCTCAAAGAGTGGCCACTCAGGAGTCTCGTCAGTTACCGGCATCCTCTGTACCACCTCATATCTCTGAACCAAAGATTCCACTGCCTGAAAAATTTTTGGGAGAACGAGCAAAATTTTCCAATTTTAAGAATGCCTGCGAACTGTATTTCAAGCTGAGACCCATCTCCTCAGGCACTGAGTCCCAACGAGTAGGCCTAGTCATTTCTCTGCTTCAAGGAGACCCGCAGTCCTGGGCCTTTAGTTTACCATCCCATGACTCTGCCCTACAATCCGTTACAGCATTCTTTAGTGCTATGGGCGTTTTATATGCTGATCCTGATCAACAATCTACGGCAGAGAATAGGCTCCTGGCCTTAAGACAAGGACGGAATTCGACTGAAGATTATAGTGCTGAATTCCGCCGCTGGGCTATCGAATCTAGGTGGAACGATCCCGCTCTGTGTAGTCAGTTCAGGGTGGGGCTGTCGGAAAGCATCAAGGATGCTTTGGTCAATTTTCCTCCACCCGCAGACCTAGACCAATTAATGCAGGTCTCCATTAAAATAGACAGGCGTCTTAGAGAGAGGGCTAGGGAGAGAGCCAGGGCTCCCACGTCCTTCAGGTCCTTCCAGAGTCTTAGTTCCCCGACTACCCGTGGGGAAAATACCTCATCTCCTTCCCAGGAAGAACCCATGCAATTAGGGAGAACCCGGTTATCCCAAGAGGAAAAGCAGCGTAGGTGATCCAAGGGGTTATGCCTATATTGTGGGAATGCGGGACATTTAGCTGGGTCCTGTCCAAACAAGGGGAAGCCGCCGGAAAACTCCCACACCTAGATCAGAGAGAGAGTGCTGGTCTAGGTGAGTCAGTTTGCAACTCTCGCCAAAATAAAATGCTAGTGCCTATTGACTTGTTTTGGGGTTCTTCTAAGCAAACAGTTTCCGCCTTTATCGACAGTGGTGCGGCGGGAAACTTTTTGGACAGGAGTATGATCTCCATTTTAGGTATCCCTTTAGTTCCTCTTGAAAGATCCCTACAAGTTTTGGCTATCAATGGGAAGGCTATCCAGGGGGGACCTATAAATACCAAGACCCCACCTCTTCGGTTAATTGTTGGCTCTTCCCACTCTGAGTTCTTAGAATTTTTCATCTTCGACTGTCCAGAAACTCTGGTGGTTTTGGGATACCCCTGGTTACAACTCCACAACCCGGTGTTAGATTGGCGGGTTGGGGAGTTGATCAAGTGGAGTGATCATTGCAAAAATCACTGCTTTACTACAGGCCTCAGAAGTGTGCAAGTTTTACCTCAGGGATTACCTCAGCCATATGCAGACTGGGTCGATGTCTTCTCTGAACGTTCTGCTGATACTCTTCCTCCTCATCGGTCTTATGACTGCCCTATTGACTTGCTACCTGGCACGATTCCCCCGAGGGGAAAAATCTATAATCTTACTCTGCCCGAAGAGCAAGCAATGAGGGAGTACATTACCGAAAATTTATGGAAGGGATTTATCCGCCCCTCTACCTCGCCTGCTGGGGCCGGATTCTTTTTTGTAGAGAAAAAAATGCGGCCTGAGACCATGCATTAATTATCGAGCCTTGAATAAGATCACTGTAAAGAATCGATACCCCTTGCCTTTGATTGGGGATCTGTTCAATCAAGTCACAGGGTCCCAAATTTTTTCCAAATTGGATTTAAGGGGGGCATACAATCTGATTCGCATCCGGCAGGGGGATGAGTGGAAAACTGCTTTTAATGTGAAAGACGGCCATTACGAGTACCTGGTCATGCCTTTTGGACTTTGTAATGCGCCAGCCGTCTTTCAAGATTTTGTTAATGATATATTCAGAAAGTATCTCGGTAGATTTGTGGTCATCTACTTGGATGATATTCTCATTTTTTCTAATTCTTTATTGGAGCACAGACGCCATGTTAGGTTGGTACTACAAAAATTAAGAGAGAACAACTTATTTGCTAAACTTTCTAAATGCGTGTTTGAAGTCACCACAGTTCCCTTCCTAGGGTATATTATTACCAACCAGGGTTTGGAGATGGACGCGGGGAAAGTTTCGGCGGTTCAGGATTGGGTTCAACCCAAGACCCTAAAAGAATTGCAATGTTTTCTAGGTTTTGCAAATTTTTATTGGCGTTTCATCAAAGGCTTTTCTCATGTTGTAGCACCTCTTACCAACCTTACCCGCAAGGGGGCCTTTACTGCTAACTGGTCTCCCTCTGTCTGTGAGGCCTTCCTGACCTTGAAACGGGCCTTTACTTCGGCACCTGTGTTAATTCATCCAGATATTCATAAAGCCTTCATTATTGAAGTGGATGCTTCTGAGCTGGGAGTGGGTGCAGTTTTGTCACAATATTCTGGTAACCCTGAGCGTCTTCATCCATGCGCTTATTTTTCACGTAAATTCAGTACCACGGAACAAAATTACGATGTCGGTAATAGGGAACTATTAGCTATTAAACCGGCATTTGATGAATGGCGACACTGGTTGGAGGGTTCTTTACATCCTATAGCTGTGTATACCGATCACAAAAATCTTGAATACATTGGTTCTGCCAAGAGGCTGAACTCTCGTCAGGCACGTTGGGCATTATTCTTCTCGCGCTTTAATTTTATTATTACTTTCAAGCCGGGTGTAAAAAATACTAAAGCTGATGCTCTATCTCGCATGTTCGGTGAATGTAAGGATCGGGGTGATTCTGGTGAACCGATCCTACCCACGGGTTGTGTGGTCGGGGCGTTACTTCCTGATCTCTCTAATACTTTGGCGCCGTTTCAAGATGAATCTCCTAGTGATGTACCCTTAGTTTGCCAGTTTGTGCCGCCGCACTTGCGTTCTGATGTAATTCGCGAATTTCACGATGCTAAAACTGCAGGTCATTTGGGTAATCGTAAGACGTTAATGCTTGCCCGTCGACATGTATGGTGGCCTACCATGAGACGCGATATTACTGCCTTTATCGACGCTTGTGTTATTTGTGCCTGAAGTAAAGGGGTTCACAAGGCTCCTAGTGGCGGTTTGGTTCCCCTTGAAATTCCTGCCGAACCATGGACTCATATTTCTATGGATTTTATTGTTGATTTGCCTCTCTCACATGGTAATACTGTAATTTGGGTGGTCGTTGATCGTTTCAGTAAGATGGCACATTTCATTCCGTTGACCAAGCTTCCGTCAGCTCCTAAGCTTTCGCGGCTATTTACTTCGCATATTTTTCGTCTTCATGGTATTCCGTCGAATATAGTCTCCGATCGGGGTGTCCAATTTACTTCCCGTTTTTGGAGACATTTCTGTTCACGACTCGGAATACAGATCTCCCTTTCCTCTGCTTACCATCCCCAGTCAAATGGGCAGACGGAAAGAACTAATCAAACTTTGGAACAATACTTAAAGTGGACCAACACCCTGAGGTGATCGGCCCGGGAATCTATAAGATTCCCGGGCCGATCACCTCACACACCGCGGGACATCCGAGATCGGGATGTCCCGCGGGGTGAACCCCCCCTGAACACCCCAAATCCACCTACCTGGTCTTCGGCGGCGGCCGGCCGCCGCCGCCTCCCTCGCGCCCCTCTAGGCGTGCGCGTGCCCGCGCCGGCCGTCTCTGAATGGCCGGCGCGGGCGCGCACACGTCAAGAGTGATGCGCGGGAGGCGCCGACGGGCAAGCTGCTTGTACGTTGCTGTCAATCAGCTTGTCCGTCGGCGCCGATTGGACGGCACGGCCACGTGGGAGCGGGGAGAGGTGAGTTTTGGGGGCTTTCTGGGGAGTTTCACACAGTGGGGCACCCCCGATCGGGGTGCCCCGGGGAAGTGGACCAATACCCAGGATAGTCAAAATCCTGGGTGTTGGTCCACTTTAAGATGTTATGTCTCTGATGCCCAAGAGCAATGGGCGGAATTTATCGATTTTGCTGAGTTCGTTTACAATAACGCACCTAGTGAGAGTACTAAGGTGTCTCCTTTCTTTTGTAATTTGGGGAAAAATCCTAGAGCTTCTTCCCTTTCAGGTTCACCTTCCAATTTGCCGGCATTGGAAGAGTGGCTTCAAGAACGGAAGAATATCTGGACCCGCGTTCAGGAGATTCTCAAAATCACGGGCTTGAGATATAAGAGATTTGCTGATCGTCGCAGGAACCAGTTCTGCAGGTGGGTGATCTAGTTTGGGTCTCCACCAAAAATATTGTGCTCCATCAACCTTCTAGTAAATTAGGTCCCAAGTTCATTGGACCTTATCCTATTATCAGGAGGTTGAATAACGTGTCTTTTAAGGTGCAACTTCCGCCGACTATGAAAATATCCAATTCCTTCCATGTTTCTCTATTAAAACCGGCTAAGAATTCTCCTATTGCTGGTCCCTCGCCAATTCTCGTTGATAATGAGTCAGAATATGAGGTGAATAAGATCTTGGATTCACGTAAAGTGCATAATTCTTCTCTATTCTACAGTATTTGATTGACTGGGTTGGTTATGGTCCAGAGGAGAGATGTTGGGTTGCAGCCAAAGATGTGCATGCTAGAGCTCTTGTTAAGAAATTCCATCGTGACAATCCGAGGAAACCTGGTAAGGGTCCGGAGGCCTCTCGTGAAGGGGGGGTAGTGTCACGATGCACCTACCTGCACCCCGTTCCAGCGCCGCCTCCGCCTCTCGTGCCCGGCCGCGCCGGGCGGCTGTGAGCGCGCCTCCCTCTGCTACTTCCTAATCTGCTGGCATCCTTCATATTTCCTCCGGCAGCGCTGCTGTCAGCGCGGCCGCCGGAGGAAGTTAAGTTAAAGGGCCAATGAGCCCAGGTGGGTGGGGGGTGTTCTCGTGCTGGGACAGGGCCAATGAGCCCATAGGAGTTGCTGGGCTGTACGCCCTATCTTCCAATTGTCTCTAGAATCCTAGTCAGCACCAATCAGCTCCTCCATCCCCTACATATCTGATCTCTATAAAGGTTTCCCTCCATCACTTGCTCAGTGCCTGTGATAGCGCCTTGTACCCTGCATAGTCTTGTGATATACCTTGTTTGATCTCCGTTGCCGACCCCTGCCTGAACCGACTATTCTCGGTCTGATCTCCGTTGCTGACCCCTGCCTGAACCGACCATTCTCAATCTGATCTCCGTTGCCGACCTCTGCTTTGTACCTTGACCTCGAGCTGCCTCTTCCCTCTGTACCGCTGCGATCTCTGACTTCCCCGTGTCAACCTCTGGCCTGTTTCTGGACTTCCGCTACACTCGCTCTTAGCCATTGGTTCTTCAGACCTCTAAACCAGTAAGCTCTCATCCTTTGAGCCATTGAAGTCCTGGGGGCAACCGATCCCGGGCAGGCGTATTTTGCGTCCCGGCAAGCGGGGGCTCCTACAGGTGAAGCTGGCTGCGGAGATTGGGGGTTGAGGGCTTACCTAGAGGGCTGGAGTTACCAGAGCGTGACACTGCTCTGATAAGATTGTCACGTAGGTTTCTGGGTCTCTTACGTACAAACATTGGTGGTTCTGAAAAGGTTTCTGAAAGTTTTGGATCACTTCCTATGCCAGTGTTTTCTTATGCTCTGTTCGATTCTGGGAGAAAGGGCTGAGAAGGTGAGTATGGCTGGAATACGTTTTGGGCTATTGCGTAAGTTGTGTTGTAGTAATTGTGACCTATTTTTTTCTCTGGCCTTGTCCCTTGCTGTCACTAATTCCTCGAATGAGTAGCCCCGTGTCGTGAATTCCTTGATTAACTCCTCAGATCTAGCTAAGAAGGTGATGTCGTCTGAATTGATCCGTCTTAATCTAACAAATTGGCTGTATGGTAAGCTCTTTTTGAGGGATTCCATGTGGAAACTCTTTCGGTGAAGGAAAGTCGTTCGATCAGTTGGTTTGCGGTACAGGTCAATGGTCAATGTGTTATTAATCAAAGTTATCATAACGTCAAGAAAGTGTACCTGTGTTTTGCTGGATTCCAGGGTGAAGCTGATGTGGGTAGTTTATGATTAAGGTCATCTGTGAAGGTCTGTAAGTCAGTCTCGGTACCCTGCCATAAGAAAAAAATGTCATCAATGAATCTGAGCCAGAGGCTCACATGGGTTTGAAAATATGGATTGTTGTAAACAAAGGTCCTTTCAAAATAGTCCATGAAAAGGTTGGCGTAGGAAGGTGCCACATTCGACCCCATGGCAGTGCCCTGGAGCTGTAGATAGTACTTATCTTCATATAGAAAGTATTTTTTTGTTAGAACCATTGTCAATAATTTGATACAGAATGTGATGAATGTGGTAGTGGTTCCTAAGGTGTTCAGGGCCTCCTCAACTGCCATAATACCTAGATCATGGGGAATCGATGTGTATAATGAACACACATCCATGCTACATAATAGAGTGTTGTCTGGGAGTGCTTCTAAATTGTAAATGCGGTTCAAAAAATCTCCTGTATCTAGCAAATAAGATCTTGTAGTGATTACCTTTGGTTGTAAAACCCGATCCAGGAAGGTAGCCACATTCTGAAAAAATGACTCCGTCCCGGCAACAATTGGACGTCCCGGGGGCTTAACTGGGTCCTTGTGTACTTTGGGTAGAACGTAGAGGACTGGAGTTACCGGATGTTCTGTAATGATAAATCTGTAAAGTTTCATGTCTATAATTTCATCATCAACTGCTTTCTTTAGTATGTGATCTAATTGAGTCTTAATAGTATGTAGGGGACTTGCTGGTAACTCTCTATATACAGTCACATCAGCTAATTGGCTCATTATAGTTTGGTGATAGAATTCTTTGTCCATAATAACTGTAGCTCCCCCCTTATCAGCGGGTTTAATTATTATCTCCGGGTCCCGAGCTAATGATTGTATTGCCTTACGTTCCTTCTTAGTAAGATTGTCTCTAATATGTCTCTTATGTGTTATGTTAGAGTATGTGTGCGCAACTTCTTGTTCGACCAACATAATAAATGTCTCTACTGTGGTAAATGTGGTGGGCGGTGTCCACTTACTCTTTGGTTTACAGGTGGAAACATCAATTGAGGGAGGAAGATTAGATGTTGTCCTGATGTTCATGTCGGGAGAGTCCGAATGGAAGAATGCCTTTAACCTAATGGTGCAGAAGAATTGATTAAGGTCAATGTTAGTCTCTCCTGGGTTACCTCGATATGTGGATGTAAATCCAAGTCCTCGGTTGAGTACCCTTATTTCATCTTCCGTCAATGTTCGTTTGGATAAATTAATGACTAGGTCGTTGTTTGTGTCCGACTGCGCGTCTGTATTTGGCGTTCTTGTGTGTCTCTGGCCCCTTCTTGTCTTCTTCCTCACCCTTTGGGTCCTCTCGGTTTCCCTAAAAAACGTTGTAGTCTACTATCGCCACTACTTGTGCTTTCGTCACTATCAGATGATGGTACCCTGCCCGCTATAGTGCGGGTCCTTTCTCTCCTAATATCTCTCCAGGTATATACTCTGTCTTCCCTATAGTCTGTTGCGTCCCGTCTGTATTTATTTAACTCAAAGTTTAGGGTTTCTGTGTTGTAGGTTTCTATCTTGGCCTTAACTTCCTCTAAATATTGTTTAAAGTCACTACCGGGGATATTCTGCTCCAGTTCAGATTTTAGGTTGGAGATAGAGTTTTCTATTGTGCTCAGTTGTCCCTGTATGCCTTCTATGGTCAATGCCATCAAATCTAAACTACATTTGTTCAGTATTTTGTACCAATTTGTACAAAATTTTGGGTCCTCCCTGAAAAAATTAGGGCGTATAGCGAGGCGTAAGCCTTGTGGAATGCGCTTAACTTTAAGGTATTCCACTAATGTCAATGAATGTAACGTATACTGTACCAGTTTCTTGCTGGCAGCCTCGTATTGGCGTTTTAAGGAGATGTGGTCATCCCAAGTGGCTATTCCAGGTACAATGTTCCCTTAACTCAAACGATAGAGGCAGTGGCTAGTCTGTCCAGGTACACCTTAAGGCTCTCTTTCCATCAATTTAGACACATAACATAAGATTTTTCAATGTATAGCGAGACCTCAATTTTTATGACAATTACGATAAGAACGAGTATTGTGGCATTGAATGGATTAATGATTCATATAAACAAGATCGCTCATTTAACTATGTTTTTATTTCTTGATTTTAACTTTTTTGTAATTGTCTCTATTACAGACATGAGAGTAACGGCATAAAAGTCTACCATCCCCTTGAAGAAACCAACCTCCACCTTGAGACTTCGCTTGCACATAATATTTTTCACTTATTCTATCTAGCTGCATTGTCAGGCAGCCATTTTGGCGAAGCCCGGCACGTTCCGCCCCATGCGCCTGCAAAGTGTCTATCGCAGACGACGAGACGTCATTTCCGCCCTCCAGCATCTGTACGAACTGGAGAGGTGGGAAACGTCACTTCCGCCAACCAGCGCAGACGTCGCAAGCTGGGACGGAGCCGCCGGATGTGACGTCGCGGGCGGCTGTAGGAAGTGCCGCCTAAAACGATAACACACTGGCCGGCCAGGGGGGAGGTAGTACTATATAAGCGCGTGCTTTGCACAGTTTGATTATCGCTACCCTGATGAAACGGCCTGCGGCCGTGAAAAGTCGGTAAATTATGTACTGAGCGATCATTATCTATTTGTCATTTTCAACTGCTTGTATTGATTCCCAGACTGTTTCATGTCTCTGTTTGAATACATGTGGTTGTCTGTATGCTGGGGTGTTAGTGGTGATACTGCTTGATTCATTCACATGCTTGCAAGAAATGAATCATCCCTGCTGATATGTATATATCTCTGACTTGATACAGTGTATCTTTTATCTAATAGAAACGATTTTCCTTAACTTGGTTACAGTGATATGGTTATTAACCCAGTATGTGATTTACTTGAGGATCACTGTGAAAGCACCAAACCAGACTAGATACATAGGTAATCTTTTACCAGATAGTCATATATAGACACATTACAGTTACTGCTATTGCTTAAACTATACTGTTGTTAGTTACAGCGTTTTGGTGCAACACAGCTCCCTCACCTGAACATACTTGGATCTCTGGATATAAGTGTATCCTTTTTTTGACTACACCCCCCATACTACATGAACAGCTTGTATATAAGTGTATATATTTGTTCTTCTTGAATATTATATGTCATTTATGTTATCCTTTATTGAATATAAAACTGACTTTGCAAATCCAATACATTGGTGTGCGCCTACTTATCTATTAATTCGACTACCCAGAAGAACCCCCAAAGTGAAACAGCGCTTTAGAAGACTTTCAAATAAAATACAACTACTATGCGACTGTAAATTAAAACAAATATATATATATTGACCCCTCACACACCTGAACACGATGAATACCGAGTTGGGAATACAATTAATATTCCAAATGTAGGTTCTTTAAAGGCTTGACAACCCATATAGTAGATGGACATCGATAAATATTTCAAATAAAATTGAGTACACATACATATAATACAATTAAAATCTACACAAGGATATTAGGCAGCTCATAAAAGTCATGAACACTTGAAAATAGTTCAGCACCAAGGATGGCAAATCAAGGACAATATTAATAGCATACAGGCTACTCAACAAAGAGTAGGTTAATACATAAGCACAGGGAACCACCTAATCCTATGTGGAGGAACACAGTTTTAATTATTATGTATAACACTATTACCAGACACAGCCTATACCTAGGGTACCAGAAAATTATATGCAGAGGAACCATTAGTACATGATACAGAGCATAAGTCATATGTGTGGGAAAGGAAAAACAGGTTCATGGCTCAGCATAACTTCTCAAACCATAATCACCGCTCACACAGACCCAAAATAGTTACCCCTAAACAGTCCTGTCATCAGTACTGCCCTGGTCACCTCTCTCCTAGGGTTCCTCCTCCTAAGGCCCTCTCCTTCAAGGCTCACCCCCCAGTTCAGTTATACTGCGATATTCCTTTGATGTCCAGACTTGTCCTCCCAGTTTCTCTAGCCTGAAACTTGTAAAAACCCGCTTTGCAGAGAAATCTTTGGATTTTCCCAGACACTGAAACTGGTCTTTCTTAAAAACTGCGCAGCCTGTACTTCGCATTCCTGAATACTCCTCAGAATCTGCCCCTGAACTTGATTTGAAAACCTGATTTTATTAGGGTGGGGAAAGGAATGTGGACCGAAAAGACTCTGGGCTTGTGAGAAAAATCTTAGCTTTCTGGTCGAATGCATTTCATTATACATAGCGAGAGAGACAGAAATATATATATACATTACTTAATATTTTAACAATATTCATTTTTCATAAAGGCCTGTTAAAATTCTTAAATATAAAAAAATGGCATGGGGTCCCCCTTTCTGTGGGTCTCAAGGACCATTTACCAGTTCACAAAGTGTTAAATGTGAAAAAAAACTGTGAAAAGGTCATTTATTAAAGTGGACCGCAACCCACCCTGGAGTCTATAAGACTCCGGGGCAGGCTCCCCCCAGGGCATCCTGAACTGGGAAGCCCCACTGTGTGAAACCTCATGGCGTATGTACGGCCGGAGCCGGCATCATTCTCCTGCCTTCTCGGCTGTGCACGGCTCCGCCCGCCGCAAATGATGGTGCATGACACAGCCGAAGGGAGGAAGTGATACCACACGCCACTCACAAGTGCGGCTAGGGATTCCATCCAGCTTCTCTACTAATACGCTGCGGGAGAAGCTGATTGAACGAGTGTCCACATCTGCACCATGGGCTCGAGGTGCGGTGAGTTACCTCAGCGTTCTAGGGGGTTTCACTCAGAGGAGCACCCCAAACCGGGGTGACCTGGGTTTTAGTCCAATTTAAAAGTCCCTGGTAGTGATTGGTGGAAGCCGGGTGTGAGGGCATGGGTTCAGAGTCCCCTGCTTTTGCACCCGGCCACCACCGATCACTACCAGCCTCTGAAAGCTCAGCAGCTGTCCAAAGCAGCCTTTTATACCCGAGGAATGAGATTACATCACCTTACTCCTCCTATAAATGGCCCCTCTCTGCGGTGTCCGGCCGTGCTGTTAGAAGGGGGTAGGGCAGGGAATGTGTCCTCTCTGCCCCACTGAAGACCTGAGATCCCCTTCACTGCATCCCAGATGGAGGTGAGCGTTTCTTTTTTTTTTTGCTTTTAAACTGGAGAAAATGTCAGCTACGTGAAGCTGGCACTTAAAGGGACACTCCAGCCCCTTTGGTAAAAAAATTACATTCACCCCAAATCCAGCCGGCGAAGTCAGCTGTGCCACAGCTTTTTTTTCCTTTTATCACACGAGCATAATCGCTAATAGGAGGGGGCAGGCGGCGATAAGTAATTTTTTACCAAAGGGGCTGGAGTGGCCCTTTAACGGATGAAGAGGCAGCTACATGAATTTCAAGTAGCTAGCATTTAATGGGTTAAAAAATATTCTTTTGCGCTTTCATGTGTGTTGACTGAACTCATTGCAGGTATATCCCAAAATATTAGAGGGGCACACCCATGATGAGCTAGGTTCACTGTTTCCCAACATGCAGCATGTGTACCCCAGGGAGTATAGGCCATAGACTAGGCCAACAGAACATTATCCATTTTTGTTTCAAAGGATTCATCTGATCCTCTCCTTTGGGGATACTCGGTTGTAACTTCCTTCTTGCTAAGAAGTACTTGACCTAAGGTTGAGAACCACTGTTTAAGATTACCTCCATCTACCACTGTAAAGGGAAGCCAACACTGACCTTCCAACAAACCCTGCTTATCGTTGTAAGGACATAGGTCACTGATAAGAACTGATTAGGATGATACAAAATATTCCTTTATAATTTACTGAGCTCCCTCTTTCCCTCTGATGGTTCAGTTCGAGCTCCTTCCTCGATCATACTTGTTTTAATGGCGTCTGGATCAGGGTATCATCACTAATATAGATATATATATTAGAAATATAATGTCCTGCAAACAGGAAGTGTCTTCTGACTGTGCCGCTCTGCATAGTGGGATTGCTGTCCTTTCCCTGACCCCAGCCCTGCTCTGTCTGTGCTAAGCACAGCTATAACCACGCCCCCTGGTACTTTATCCCGCTCTCCTCTCCCCAGTTTGTGATGTTTCTGAGTCAAGATGGTGGCGCCCGTATCCTAGAGTCCTGAACAGAGTTGCAGCATGGCGGGGGAAAGAAAAATGACTAAAAACTAAAAATATAATAATTTTTTTTTAAGGGAATAGTTTTTTAAGGGTTTGGACTTTTCATTAAATCATGCTGAAGGTCTGGTTTAAATTTTTTTATCGGCAGGTTTTGTGACTTTCAAGTTGTAAAAAAGTAGGAAAGATGTAAGTTAAATGATGAAATATTTCTTTTTCCAAGGTGTGTAATATAACATAACACTTTACAGAGGTTTCATATGATAGTTGTCCTTTAAATGGCCTATTTGTTACCACAGTTGGACATTTTCTCATCATTAAAACATGATCTGCATTATTCCCTACTCTTCCTGTCTGGAGGTCTTCTTTAAATAACAGGACAAAAAAACATTTGAATCTCTATGACCCAAAGGGTGTCACATACAAGTTACCCCCTTGAGCTGGCCACCTTCGAGATTTGTATGAAAATGGTGGAAAAAAAATATACGACATTCATTGAGAGTGTAGATGATTTATTAACCAAGACCCCAGGCCACAAACAGAAGCAAGAATTGTTTACATGCAATGTCACCACAAAAACCTTGGTCTACATGGAATACAAAGCTTTTTTTTTTATTGTTTTACATAGAGCTTGGTAACAGTTACACAAAAGATTCAGATGTTGGAAGCAACTTCGGAAGCAATGCACTTCTGAATATGGAGGTGAGATATGGAATATAGTAAGTCGGCATTTAAAGAAAAAATACACCTAAGCAGTAATCCATTATAATGACCCTCGTGGTTACTGCACAGGCCTGTCTTTACTGTTGAATGATTGAGGGCCTTAGCTGGGCCCACACGCCAGAGCGCTATAAAGACACCTCTCCCTATATTGTCTATGATGTCCACCCAACCCTTTGCTCTCCTGGGACTGATAACAGGGCCCAATACATATGTGCTGCCCTTCTGACTGGTACAAGCCAAAGAAGAGGACCTGGTACAGACCATACGCCCCCCAGAGTCACTACTATTCAGAATTTTTGGTGTTTAGGTTAAGCCTGATACATTGACGAGGTCATTCCTGGGCTATGGAAATATGTACATATTCACATTTCGATATTCACCAACGATCCAAATATTTGCGTATCTACGGAGTAGGCTACCAAACACGTGTTGGATCTCAAATGACAGACTTGCTTCTTAGTCAATAAACTGGATATTCCCGAACTGCGCCAAGTCCCAGTAGCAGTGACATTTGTGAATACCAACATATTTAGGGTGCTTGTATCCTTCAGATGTACAAAGAATTTGAACTTTCACAGCTCTACATGAAATCAAATCGTTCAAAACGATTGGCCCACACATGCCTCTATTTTAGTGGATTTTTTAAAACTATTTCCAGCCTACATTTTTGTAAATTTTTTTGTTGTAATGGACCCAAAACCCCACTCAGGTAAAACAAGGTCAAAAAAGTAGGTCAAAGACTTTACTCCATGTCCTCTTGGCTTACCTGTTCCAACATGGGTGCTCCTTCTTGCTGGGCGACTGGAAGCTGCAGGACAAACTGCAGCCGTTGGCCTCTTCTACTAGAGGAGAACTGCCAGCTGGTAATATCTGCTGCAGCTTCTTTTCCCCCAGTGAAAAGAACCACCTTCACTGGATGGTAAAATTCTGTGGAAGGGGGCAGTTTGGAGAGCTCCAAAGAAGAGGCCAAACAGTAAAAGAATACCACAAATTAGGGTTGAATTGTGTATGACACAGCCAAGAAGAATTTAGAAGAAAAATACATGAGATCAGAAGAGGTAAATAAGAGTCTCCGGCAAGGTCTTTTATACAATGTACAGATTCAATTGATGGTTGTTTGGGTATTTTATAAAATATAATAGAATACAATGAGGCGTTATTGCAATAACTGCCCCAATAGCTCGGAGATGGAGGTCTTGCTATAACTAAGATAGATACTAAAAGTCTCTACTCACCATTTGTCCCCCAAAGGCCAGTGAGTTGAAACTTACCAGGTGCAGAGATTGATGCCCTGCCATCCATGGTGGTTTTCCATTCATGGACGTACTGTAGGGTAACAGCTGCCTCCTCCAAGACAGACAACCGCCATTTTGCCTCACTGTGTCTGGAGCACGCCCACTTTATTCTCTACTAGTCTACCGTTTAGGGTCAGAGTGCCCAAACTGCAACTCCAAACTTTATTTAAGTGCCAACACAGCAGTTTAACCTGATGGCTCTGGAGCCAGTGGGAGATGAAAAAGACGTGTGTGTACTGCCCACAGAGAGAGCTCTGAGTGCCACCTCTGGCACAGGTGCCTTAGGTTTGCCACCACTGCTCTAGATGAAGCATTCTTTTTCTAAAAGAAGATAATCCAAATCGCAGGGCCCCATAGCATTTTGGTGGATCCTTCTACCCCATAATAAATATTCTGCATCTTTTAAATACTGGTGGATCAGGACTATTGCACAATATTTTAAACTGCTTAGAATCACACGCTGCTCCCTTATCTGTGCCTTTCTATGGATATGTGATTCTGTGTTATCGTTGGCGCCTCCTTTTCTTATACATTCATTGGTAAAGTCTTGAAGTTTGAATTGTCCAGTATCAGAATGTGTTCTCCAGCCTGTGGGGAACAATGCATTAAAAAAGCATAGGCTCCTAACTGCCGAAATGGTTCTGTTCAAGTTAAATAAAGGTGCAAATAGGTATTTAATCACTGCTGGACACACAGCCACATGAGCTGCTTTAGTGGACGTTTCCAATGTTTCTATTTACACTGTCAGTATAACCTACATAAAACAATGCACCATAAGACAAGATGAAAGATCTTGTGTATGGATAGTAACATTCTGCACAGTGATATGAGTAATAAGAAGGGCTGAACAGGCTTCTGGACGGATCCAATTGTTGAGGAATGGTTTATTGTTGTAGAGCACACCTAACAAAAGAAACTAAAGCCTAAATAGGTTAATAAGCAGCTTTCATTATTGATAATACATTAGTGATAACAGAACATACTAATGATCCACCAGTGATCTGAATTTAATAGCTGAATATTTATCAGTTTAGAATAGACACGAAAAGCGTGTGAGGTCTTCCCTCATTTGGGCTATGTCAGAAACCTGAATTTCAGAGACTGAAACATGGTGATGCCAGTGACATTAACTGGCTACAGTATAACTCCACAATGGGGCTACAGGTAGGGTATAGTGTGTGCAGTTTGTACGGTTCTTCCTGGACCTATTCAAAATGATACACTGTAACTTGAATTGTCAGCTAACCTCATTTTAGATATATTGGCCAAATTCAAACAACCCATTTCTTCTTATGAGATGTAGACACATTAGCTCACCCAGGCTACCGCAAAAAGAGACGTGTGCTGGCTTTGTTTAATGGTATAGCTGGTGGTACTCAAAGCCACTCCAGGTGAAAGTGAGGAAACATGAAGTACTGCAGACAACAAGCTACTGCTCCAATTGGATGTGCTAGGTAGCCAAGTCAACGAGATGCAAAGGTGGAGCATTTAGGGATGACTGCATTGCCGGCAGAAGAGCTTTCATTGTTGGGCCAGTATATGACCTCCAACCTCCCCGTGAAGTCTGCATTAGCAGTGCTTGGGGTGGTACTTGAGAAAATTGCAAAACTGTAAGTGGTCCTCCATGAAAAAAGGTTGGGAAACCCTGGTCTATACCCAACTGTGACAGGTGGTCTGCCAGAAGATATAGAAATGTCTTCTTTGGGCATTTCTGGATGGAGAACTGGGTTGAAGTGGAAAAGGACTCTAGGGATGAGTGTTTCTGAGGCGAGCTCTCAGCCAGGCAGCCGTGTGAGCTGACAGGGTGCAGGTGGCTCAAGGAGCCGGGTCGGCTAGAAGCCTAGAGTCACACCGTGTGAGACGGAGATCAGGGCAGAGAAGAAAATGATGTCCCTGGGAAATTGTAATGAATGGAAGTATATACTGTTCAGGGGACATGGCAAAAAAATCTAAAATCAGTCTGAAAAATATTTCTCCATTGGGGTATGTTGCAAGAGATTCTGAACACCAGAATTACATAAGATAACGGAAGACGCCAACCTACTAGATAATACTGAGGCAAGTGCGGAGAATGGAAGTGACTCAAATGAAGTGATCACCACTGGACCTGAGCTTACACTAACTGGCCAAGGGAACAGGGACACAGAGTTTTAGTTAGATTGTCGCTTTACATCTCCCCACCCCTCTTCCTCACTATACCTCCGCTAAGTTAGTGGACAACCTGGAGGCTGAGGATTTAAGAGATACCAAGAGGAGGAAGGGATCAGCATGGCACCTAATTGTACACAAACTGCTGATGGGAACCGGGACAAATCGCTCAACCAGATTGTCAATGTTACATTCTCTACTATCTCCCCAGTAAATTCCACCAGCTACTATGTTACCATAAAGATTTATTCTATAATATATCAGCCTAACAGGAATTGCCTAGGTTGATCTAAACAAAGACTAATCAATGCCGCGGGGTCACTGATGATATCTTTTAACAGTCATATTTTTCTTTCTACTCATACAGTCATATAGATTTTCAAGACTGATTTAATTAGAAATCCTTTTTTAAAGGTATTAGTAAACTGTACCAGCCCTGATTTTGCATTATCAAACCCACCCAATAAATATATCAGTACAGCAAATAAAATGTAATTTAGGAAGTTGCAAATAGACTACATGCAATATTGGGTTGGTCTCCCAACTTTGATGCATAAATATAAGGTATGTGCTGTCGGCCCCACTAGCAATAAAGTAACAGGAGTCTATAATGCAAAATATATATATGCATGCTATATGGCATAACTCAGACGTTGGAGTCACAAGGTCCTTGTCATGGGAAGTGTTCTGACAATATGTGAGATTAACAGGCATTAGCTGCTGTCACATGCTTCCTGCTTTTCGTAGTGATTTCCAGTTTTCCAGTGCAAATAATGCAGCCTATTAAAAAGGGAGCCGGTGGCCTATACATTTTTGGATTTGTTGTATTACCTAGGGCCAACATGAGAAAACCAGTGGTAGACATAACGGAAGGAGGTGTTTCATAATCTCTTCTTATTCTATGTGCCACTATAATAGAATGGGGGGGGAGAAGCTTTACTAGAAGAAAGCCATGATCTTGTCTATAGTGCCACTCCCAAATCTTATTTTCCCCACACCCATCGATTTCCACTCTTGTGCTGATGAGAAGCATTACACAACAAACTATAGATGGATACGCACAGCCTAATATATAATGAATGAGTCACATAAGGGGGTTCCAGAAGATCCGGTGCTTGTAAGGCTTAAGCAATTAGGGAACATGGGAGGGACACTCTGGTATGTCCCATACATGCACCAAGAGATGATCTGCACTCACCCTAAAAAAGTTAGTACAAACCAGTATATAGAAAATATATTAAGCTATTTTATTAGACAATGAAAATCACAATGAACCCAAATGGGCATACACATTTAAAAAACATATACAAGACAATATAAAATGAAAAGGTGGTGGGGGCATGGGCAAGGCGATGCTAAATAATCAATTTATCACAATCAATATATATTGATAGTTGCATGCCAAACAGTAAAAGGGCATGACATTGTGTACTATTATCACCAAGCCAGTGAGTATAGGTTTGACCAAATATAACCCAGAATATATTATTAGACAATGAAAATCACAATGAACCCAAATGGGCATACACATTTAAAAAACATATACAAGACAATATAAAATGAAAAGGTGGTGGGGGCATGGGCAAGGCGATGCTAAATAATCAATTTATCACAATCAATATATATTGATAGTTGCATGCCAAACAGTAAAAGGGCATGACATTGTGTACTATTATCACCAAGCCAGTGAGTATAGGTTTGACCAAATATAACCCAGAATATATTAGGGGGTGTGTAATCCAGAGAGGTGATAGAACCAGAAGGACAGTGTGTATAGAAGAGCTAATTCTTGGCACCATTCTCTGGCACTTGGTTTCACATATCTAACACACTGTCGCACTCTTCTATACACACTGTCCTTCTGGTTCTATCACCTCTCTGGATTACACACCCCCTAATATATTCTGGGTTATATTTGGTCAAACCTATACTCACTGGCTTGGTGATAATAGTACACAATGTCATGCCCTTTTACTGTTTGGCATGCAACTATCACTATATATTGATTGTGATAAATTGATTATTTAGCATCGCCTTGCCCATGCCCCCACCACCTTTTCATTTTATATTGTCTTGTATATGTTTTTTAAATGTGTATGCCCATTTGGGTTCATTGTGATTTTCATTGTCTGATTCTAATAAAATAGCTTAATATATTTTCTATATACTGGTTTGTACTACTGATGAGAAGCATTACCCAAGTCTACAAGTGGAGTGAATGGCTGCAGAATTATTCTTAGCTAAGAATTACACCCCCCAGCGTGGACAGGGAGCTTGGGTAATAGCCCAAGAGACATAAAGAGATGATTTGCATCATAAGAATCATGGGGAAACCTGGTTACTCTTGGTCTGCATCCACCATTTAAATACCTTGTTTTAGGAAAGCGGGCTTGCCTGTCCAGATATAAAGGTGAATTGGTGACCTATCCTAAGCAAGAGAATGATGATGTATCAACGGCAAACGTAGGGGATGATGTTGAGATTAGATCTACTGCCTGCCTTAAGGTCTTCATTTTGTTTTAGGGGTATTGGTTGCCATTGTATGCTTGTTTACACATAGGAATTTTTCCTCCACATTAACCCATCCGCAGTGAATATACACACACCCGGGGAGCAGTTGGGGGGTTAGGTGCTTTGATCAAGATTACTTCAGTCATGTCCCATGGCCACAACTGCCCCTCGTGAGAGCCCCTTTACTAATAAATACAAGAACAAGAATGTAATCGCTCTACATCGGCTCCTTGTTATCTTAGACCACCTACTTTGGACCTTCATGAAGCAATATTAACTCAATGACAAGCTCACATGATCATATCTGAATAAAGAAGAAATGGTCATAAATGATCCATCTGCAGGTAGAAAGAAATGAGTTCCAACAAGAACGTTGATGTCTACACATAAGCTTTCTGCCAGCAAATATTATATAAGATCGTGGTTCTAAAGGTGCATCGGTGACCTTTGTTGGTCAATAAGATCATGATGAAGACACCAATACCTGGAGTTCAGACGAGATTTACTGCCTGCCTAATGAAAGTGCAAGAACAAGACGATGTGGACATCTGTAGTATTTATAGTTGGGCTACTTGTTATTAAAGACCATCATGAAGTATTATTTACTGAACATTGACAAGTTGACCTTATCATGGACAAATAAGGAAAACTAAGAAAATACCAGGAATGATGCCTCTTGGAGATAAAATGTAAAAATAAACTACTGAGTGATATTTTAGCTAATCGCTCAATGCTCTTTTGTAAATTTGTTTTTGATGCAAAATCTATATGCAGATAATAAACCAGAACCCTAGCAAAGGCTGAGAAGTAACTAACCAAGACCTAATGTCTTAAGAATTGCCAGGAGGGTTTATATAGTCACGGCTAAGCTTAACATGCTGTTCCAGTGGACACCTGCCATTATGGTCTTTCTCTCTCGGCCCCAGATTACAGATATGTGCTCTTTTATATTCCAGTGTTAAAATCAAGTTGGGGCATATCATAACTCTATACAGTACCTTCCAATTTGCTTCTGTGGCAGAAGGCTCCTTCATGGAGAATGATTTTGGTTAAAACTAGATTTCAAAATAGTTGAATTGAAAAAGCAAGCGTTGCCACAATGACCTGTGAAGCTGGAAGAACACACATATAAAGAAAGGAAAGAGATTTGGGGATTCCTGCCTAAAGTCGTATTTTACTTCATCCCTTTTCAGTTTGCACTAGTGACAACCCCTTTACATAGGTTCACACTCAGGTCTCCATCGATCATTTTATATACTTGTTACCCAGCACTCGAAATTCAACATAGGTTGAGCTGTTAAAATACAGCTCAACAGCCTCAAAAGCTGTGAAGGATATTCTAGCATTAGTAGTGATGGCAATAGATAGACCTCCCAGAAGAATGCTGCTGCTGGCAACCCTGATGATCTGCTCCCTGTGAGTGTTTTCTGCATTGTTATCATATGTGTTTACTATTACAATATGTTGGGTTTGTTGTTTTCCGTATAGGGGATATCCTAGGTACACTACTGTTGGCTGACCCCCATCTGCTGGTGATCTGCCTCTGGCTCTTCCTCCTCCACATCGGCGTTATATTCTTCAAATGTGTCATCATCCACATCAGGGAGGCCAAGCAACTAAATAAAAAGAAAAAAAATGTTTAGCAAAGGTCTTTATATAAGTATCACAACATCTAAGCCCACATTAAAGCTATCCCACACCACTGCTGGATCTGGGGTGCACCCCATTGGGTGATGCCCCCCACAAAACCAAAACTTCCCCTCTCCTTCTCTGAGTTCTGGAGCCACATGATCACCCGCAGCCTATTGCTGCCTGGCCGTGATGGAACCATTCCCGGAGGAGGTGCTTTTTTGGGGCTTGAGTTCTCAGGTTTGCAGAGAGCTATGTGGGTTTTGCCATGGTCTGCATTTCCTACCTCATGATTTGAGATGCCTGGCAAGGTTAGCCTGGCCTGGCAAGCTCCACAGAGGCAGTAGGAAAGGCGGTGATACAAAGAATGGGTGAAGGGCCAGAGGAACCCCTGACTAATAACTAACTGCTCCAGAGGCATTATATTGAAGGTGACTCGAGGACTGTCTGGGTCTCCCAAGGGTGCGGGGTCACAAAATAAGGGCAGAAGACAACACCCCCTATTTGCATTTTAAAATATTATTAACTGCACATTATATTTTATTTTTAGGGATCCCTGGAAACGGGGGGGGGGGTCACTCGGAGAGAAAAGGAGTAGATGGAAACTGCCCGGCTTCTTAGCTGTATTGATAACCAACCTAGCGTGCTGAGTTTCCACCTTACAGTCTCTGAATATATGAAGGGATGAAACCTGCCCTGTTCTATATTAAAAAAAGGACTAGTGGACTACTAGAGTGTAGATCATCTTTATAAAGTCTGTTATAGGAAGATTTGCTTATGCTGATGCTTATATAAAATAGCCTGGTAGACCATGGGCATAACTTCAAAGCTGCCATTTGAATGTATCACTTAGCGCATTTACCTTTATATTATTTATTCATTAGGTGTGAACAGGGGCGTACATAGTCCTGCTGAGGAAACATAGCAGGGCCCCCCCCTCGGGCCCCCATCAGCAGAACCCCCCGGCAGACACTCACTGGCCAGACCTGCAACTCACAGCTGCACGGCAGCGAGGGAGAGGCGGGCACGACGCCATTGGAGATGCGAGGCATGCGGCAACAGAGACTTGGGCTTGCATCCGGCCAGCGGGAAGGAGGCGGCATGGAGGCACCATGGCTGGGTAAGTATGTGCAGGTACATACTACAGAGCAGGTGGGGGCCCTGGGTGTGAAAGGAGACGTGGAGGGGCCATGGCTGGGGAAGTGTGCACAGGTACATACTACAAAGGCGGTCTAGGCAG
The DNA here is from genome assembly GCA_027917425.1 of Gastrophryne carolinensis. Lineage (NCBI taxonomy): Eukaryota > Metazoa > Chordata > Amphibia > Anura > Microhylidae > Gastrophryne > Gastrophryne carolinensis. Next base: position 52,858,100 of record CM051239.1, read on the forward strand.
GGGGCCTGGGAGCCTGTGCCTGCACTGCCCCTATGGTATGTATGCCTCTGGGTGTGAAAGGGGTGGCATGGAGGTGCCATGGCTGGGTAAGTATGTGCAGGTACATACTACAGAGGCGGTGGAGGCTGCGGGCCCAGGAGCATGTGCCTGCACTGCCCCTTTAGTATGTACGCCCCTGGATGTGAAAGGGGTGGCATGGAGGTGCCATGGCTGAGTAAGTAAGCGCAGGTACATACTACAGAGGCGATCTAGGCAGGGGGCCCGGGAGCCTGTGCCTGCACTGCCCCTATGGTATGTATTCCCCTGGGTGTGAAAGGGGTGGCATGGAGGCGCCATGGCTGGGTAAGTATGTGCAGGTACATACTACAGAGGCAGTGGGCCTGGGAGCACATGCCTGCACTGCCCCTATGGTATGTACACCCCTGGGTGTGAAACAGGCCTTCGTGTTGCAGACTGCAGTTCACACCCAGAGGTAAACCTGCTTCACTAAATTCACCTGTTGTCACATTCATGTGTTCTTCATATTAAGCTTATGCGCTTCCATCTTTTTTCAGCAATTTGTAATTAGAAATAAGAATATATTTATAATTGTTTTATATAAAAACAATAAATGTAGGACAGCAATAATAACCCCAGGATATTATAAATGAATTAACCTTTCCCAAACAGCGATGCCTGGGTGGGAGGATGCTGTGGTCTAGTGCGACACATGATCCACACCTAGTAACTCGGGTCACTATTACGCTTCCGCTTCAAGATTTTCTCACTTGCCGTTACTAGAAATACTTACTGGCCTGAAGGACTTGAAGACTTTCTCGAGTATTTCATGAAGTGTCTTCTTTCCGCAGGAGGAGATGTAATCCTGAGCAAGCTGCAGGAATGGCAGACAGTCTTCACTTTCGCTCCACACATGCTGCAGAGAGAAACGCAGGGAATAATAGCGAGCACCAATAGAGGCCATTATGTAACCCAATCAGCGCAGCAGACAACACAACAGCCTGCAGCGGGGTCACCGTACACCAGCCGCCTCTCTCGAGCCGTTACAGCTTATGTTTGAAATAACACATCAAAGAATATTTATTTTTACCCCTGCCACTGACAGGACCTCGGCCTACATTTGTTCCAAAGACAAAGAAGGCCGCATTGTGATCCATAATTATGAGTGGATAATTATGCCAACCAACCAAGAGCTCCAACAATGACATTTCTGTTTTGTCTTTGATTATAGTCTTTTGCTAGTGCGGTGCTTCTAGCAGAGATAATCATCTTTGTGTGTCTACAGCCTCTTATTAGAGGAGCTAATACGAGAGAGAGAGAGATCATCATCTGAGGTAATACAGAAAGGGATCAGAGGCTGCTGCAGCTGTTTATCTCCAGTGACTAGCACAAGTGTAGTGTCCCTATAGGCCGCTGCCCGGGGTATAATGAGGGAGGAAATAAGGTGATACCTTTCAGGCTAACAGAGTATATTTAAAGTGGACCAAAACCCAGGATTTTGACTATCCTGGGTTTTTGTCCTTTCCCCGGGGGGTGTCCCGCTGTGTGAAACCCCCCAAATCGCCCAAGCCAACTCACCCTTTCCTGGTCCCACGGCGCATCTTAGAGAAGTGGCTCTGACTGCCGCATCCTCCGCCTCCCTCTAGAAGTGCGTGTGCCCGCCCCAGGCATTTGTGAATGGCCGGTGCGGGCACGCTCCCCCAATGAGAAGCCGTGTAGAGACGGCGGAGCGCGCGGGGTAGCAGTGATCTCCAGGAGTCAGGTTCCAAGCACTGGGTGTTAATTATCTTTTTCATTGTTATTGATTGGTTACATGTTGCTACTTTGCATTTTGCAAACCTGATGCACACTGTGGAGCTGACTCAGAGAGCTCCATATAAACAAATGTAAATATTTACTCTAGCAGTTAGCACCTGTCACTTCACTCGTGCCCCGCTGTGTGAAACCCCCCCGATCGCCGCAAAAACTCACCTCTCCCCGCTCCCACGTGACCTCGTCCGGCCAATGACAGCCCTCAGAGCCGCTCTGGTATGCGCGTCCAAAGCCGCTTGGACGCGCATACCAGAGCGCTGTCATTGGCTGCGTCTCTCGCTTCCCTCTAACAGGGAGCGCGCCTGCGCCGGCCATTCACAAAACGGCCGGCGCGGGAGCGCGCCCTGCTAGAGGGAAGCGAGAGACGCGGCCGCGTCTCGCGCATGCGCCGTTGGATCGCCGGTAAGGTAAGGATTGTGGGCCTCCTGGGGGGATCCCTCCCCGCGGGGCATCTGAAATCGGGATGTCCCGCGGGGAGGGATCTGATCGGTCCGGGAATCTTATAGATTCCCGGGCCGATCCCCCCTGGGTGTTGGTCCACTTTAAGCTATTTATATGCTAATAGTATATTTTGAGGTTAGGTTTTGCACAGTGCATTCTTATGTATATCTCCACTCTTGCTTGATGATACCTCAATATTGGTCTTAACATAGATTGAACTATCTTAGAGGCATACATTTATTCAGTTCAGCATCTACATACAGTAGTGCTGTATAACATGATTATAATCTTTATTATACACAAGTGATGGTTTGTTTTTAATATGTCTTGTGTATATTTGTGTTTTTAAAACCCTTGTTGCAATCAATAAAGTAATATTTTTCTACTTTTATGACTCCTGCTGGTGTGCCCATGTGTAATACAGGAATTCCACAGGTTTTTTGGTTTTGTGCCCTTTTAGAGGAAAGCAGAGGATGCGGGCCGTCAGAGCCACCCATGACTGGGAGTGGGGGGTACAGACTGTACAAACTGTTGACTATCCTGGGTTTTGGTCCACTTTAAGATATACTTTCGAGAAAACATAGTTCTCTTCATCAGACATGTTATGTTTGACATTGTGTCTGATGAAGAGAAATACATTTTCTCTAAAGTTTACCTTAAAGTGGACCAAGACCCAGGATAGTCAAAATTTTTGACAATTCCGGGTTTTGTTCCTTTCCCCGGGGGGCACCCTGATCGGAGGTGCCCCGCTGTGTGAAACCCCCCCAGATCGCTGAAGCAACTCACCATATCCCGGTCCCACAGCGCGTCTAAGAGCAGCGGCTCTGACGTCTGCATCATCCGTCTCCCTCTAACAGGGAGCGTGCCCGCACCGGTCATTCACAAGTGCCTGGCGCAGGCCTGCACACTGCTACAGGGAAGCAGAAGATGTGGCCATCAGAGCTGCTGCACTTAGACGCGCTGTGGGACCGGGATAAGGTGAGCTGACTGCGGCGATCTGGGGGGTTTCACACAGGATAGTTAAGATCCTTGGTTTAGGTCCACTTTAAAGCATAACAAAACCCTCAGCCAATGAGAGCTGTTTGCCACGTTTACGTCTTTTGGCAAACGGCTCTCACTGACTGCAATGGGGAGCCTATATGAATGGCTGGAACGGGAGTGCACACATGACGCTGAGGATGCTGGGAATGGGGCAGCATATGCCCTCAAAACAATAAGAGCTGTCTGAGAATTAAACCAGACCTTCACCATGATTTATTGAAAAGCCCAAACCCTTAAAAAAAAATTCCCCAGCATCTAGTCAAATTCCCCAGCATTTTTAGTCACTTACTTATTATTCTTTCCCCCACTGGGCTGCAATTCTGTTCAGGACTCTAGGATATGGGCGCCGCCATCTTGACTCATCACGCTTACTGAGGGGAGGAGAGTGGGATAAAGTACAGAGGGGCGGGTTATAGCTGTGCTTTGCTCAGACAGAGCAGAGCTGGGGTGAGAAAAGGTCAGCAATCCCAGAATGCAGAGCAGCACAGTCAGAAGGCACTTTCTGTTTGCAGGCTGCCTGATGTTCCATAAGCCGCCATCTTGGATGTTTAAAGGCTCATAACATGCAGTAGATGCAGGTAGGATGATTTTTAATGTGGACAATCTGTATGTACAGGATGTGGGAAACATATAAGATAGGCTCTTATTCAGAGTGAAGGACCGCTTTAAAGAGGGGGGGGGGGGGGGGATTTGGCCATTTTTAAAATAGGGGACAGGCATGCCTGAGGGTGGGGTATATCCTAAGGGCCACTGTGGGGTCTTTCCACTGGTGGTCCACCTTAAAGCAACAGTCAGTCAAAAACAACCCCCCCCCCCCCCCTCTAAAATGAACGGGTGCTTGACCTGACACTGGACATGTGCAGGGAGCCACAGAATGCCGCTACAACCGGGGAGGTGCCGGACCGTGGCTGAGGTAAGGGTTTATTTGCCTTTCCCTGAAATTCTGCTTTAAGACAATATTATACACACAGTAGCATAGTTAAACTTTAGTTAAACCCCAGACCATAGTAACATAGTTAAACCCCAGACCAGACTTGCCAAGAAGCATGAGGCATCACTCATCTTCTATTACCAGTGCTGGTATGAGAAGCCGGCCTGGTGGGGGGGATGTCTGAGGGGGCAGACCAGTGGCTGGGTGGGAGTGGGGGGGGGCAGGACAGTGGCTGGGTGGGAGTGAGGGGTGCAGACTAGTGGCTAGGTGGGAATGAAGGGTGTGGACCAGTGGCTAGGCAGAAGTGGAGGGTGCGAGAAAATGGCCAAGTGGAAGTGAGGGGTACAGGACAGTGGCTGGGTGGGAGTGAGGGGTGCAGGACAGTGGCTGGGTGGGAGTGAGGGATGCAGGACATGGGCTAGATAAGAATAAGGGATGCAGGACAGTGACTGGGTGGGAGTGAGGGGTGCAGGACAGTGGCTGGGCGGGAGTGAGGGGTGCAGGACAGTGGCTGGGCGGGAGTGAGGGGTGCAGACCAGTGGCTGAGTAGGAGTGAGGGGTGCAGGACAGTGGCTGGGCGGGAGTGAGGGGTGCAGGACAGTGGCTGGGTGAGAGTGAGGGGTGCAGACCAGTGGCTGAGTAGGAGTGAGGGGTGCAGGACAGTGGCTGGGCGGGAGTGAGGGGTGCAGGACAGTGGCTGGGTGAGAGTGAGGGGTGCAGACCAGTGGCTGAGTAGGAGTGAGGGGTGCAGGACAGTGGCTGGGCGGGAGTGAGGGGTGCAGGACAGTGGCTGGGCGGGAGTGAGGGGTGCAGGACAGTGGCTGGGTGGGAGTGAGGGATGCAGGACATGGGCTAGATAAGAATAAGGGATGCAGGACAGTGGCTGGGTGGGAGTGAGGGGTGCAGGACAGTGGCTGGGTAAGAGTGAGGGGTGCAGGACAGTGGCTGGGTAAGAGTGAGGGGTGCTGACCAGTGGCTGAGTAGGAGTGGGGGGTGCAGCCCAGTGGCTTGGTGGGAGTGAGGGGTGTAGACCAGTGGCTGGGTAGGAGTGAGGGATGCAGACAAGTGGCTGGGTAGGAGTGAGGGGTGCAAGACAGTGGCTGGGTGGGATTGAGGGGTACAGGCTGTTGGCTGGATGGGGGGGTTAGGATACATAACGTTGGCTGGGTGGGGCGTGAGGTCATGAGTGTAGGCCGGTGGCTGGGTGAAGTGCTGGTTGCAGGCCTGTAGGGGGGGGGGGGGGTAAGGTGATGGGTGCAGGTCGATGGCTGGGTGTGGGGTGAGGTGATGGGTGCAGGCCAGTGGCTGGGTGAAGTGATGGGTGCAGGTCGGTGGCTGGATGGGCGACGAGGTGAACGGTACAGACTGGTGGCTGGGTGAAGTGATGGTTGCAGGCCTGTGGGCGGAGGTGAGGTGATAGGAGCTGGACAGTGGCTGGGTGTGGGGTGAAGTGTTGGGTGCAGGTTGGTGGCTGGGGGGGGTGAGGTGATGGGTGCATGCAGGCGGCATGGTTAAGTGATGGTTGCAGGCCTGTGGCTGGGTGTGAGGTGATAGGTGCAGGTATGTGGCTGGGTGTGAGGTGATAGGTGCAGGCCTGTGGCTGGGTGTGGGGTGAGGTGATAGGTGCAGGCCTGTGGCTGGGTGTGAGGTGATAGGTGCAGGCCTGTGGCTGGGTGTGGGGTGAGGTGATAGGTGCAGGCCTGTGGCTGGGTGTGAGGTGATAGGTGCAGGCCTGTGGCTGGGTGTGGGGTGAGGTGATAGGTGCAGGCCTGTGGCTGGGTGTGAGGTGAGGTGATAGGTGCAGGCCTGTGGCTGGGTGTGAGGTGATAGGTGCAGGCCTGTGGCTGGGTGTGAGGTGAGGTGATAGGTGCAGGCCTGTGGCTGGGTGTGAGGTGATAGGTGCAGGCCTGTGTGTGAGGTGAGGTGATAGGTGCAGGCCTGTGGCTGGGTGTGAGGTGATAGGTGCAGGCTTGTGGCTGGGTGTGAGGTGATAGGTGCAGGCCTGTGGCTGGGTGTGAGGTGAGGTGATAGGTGCAGGCCTGTGGCTGGGTGTGAGGTGAGGTGATATTTGCAGGCCTGTGGCTGGGTGTGAGGTGAGGTGATAGGTGCAGGCCTGTGGCTGGGTGTGAGGTGAGGTGATAGGTGCAGGCCTGTGGCTGGGTGTGAGGTGATAGGTGCAGGCCTGTGGCTGGGTGTGAGGTGAGGTGATAGGTGCAGGTCTGTGGCTGGGTGTGAGGTGATAGGTGCAGGCCTGTGGCTGGGTGTGAGGTGATAGGTGCAGGCCTGTGGCTGGGTGTGAGGTGATAGGTGCAGGCTTGTGGCTGGGTGTGAGGTGAGGTGATAGGTGCAGGTCTGTGGCTGGGTGTGAGGTGATAGGTGCAGGCCTGTGGCTGGGTGTGAGGTGAGGTGATAGGTGCAGGTCTGTGGCTGGGTGTGAGGTGATAGGTGCAGGCCTGTGGCTGGGTGTGAGGTGAGGTGATAGGTGCAGGTCTGTGGCTGGGTGTGAGGTGATAGGTGCAGGCCTGTGGCTGGGTGTGAGGTGATAGGTGCAGGCCTGTGGCTGGGTGTGAGGTGATAGGTGCAGGCCTGTGGCTGGGTGTGAGGTGAGGTGATAGGTGCAGGCCTGTGGCTGGGTGTGAGGTGAGGTGATATTTGCAGGCCTGTGGCTGGGTGTGAGGTGAGGTGATAGGTGCAGGCCTGTGGCTGGGTGTGAGGTGAGGTGATAGGTGCAGGCCTGTGGCTGGGTGTGAGGTGAGGTGATAGGTGCAGGCCTGTGGCTGGGTGTGAGGTGAGGTGATAGGTGCAGGCCTGTGGCTGGGTGTGAGGTGAGGTGATAGGTGCAGGCCTGTGGCTGGGTGTAAGGTGATAGGTGCAGGCCTGTGGTTGGGTGTGAGGTGAGGTGATAGGTGCAGGCTTGTGGCTGGGTGTGAGGTGAGGTGATAGGTGCAGGCCTGTGGCTGGGTGTGAGGTGAGGTGATGGGTGCAGGCCGGGTGGGTGGTGAGGTGATGGGTGCAGGCCGGGTGGGTGGTGAGGTGATGGGTGCAGGCCGGGTGGGTGGTGAGGTGATGGGTGCAGGCCGGGTGGGTGGTGAGGTGATGGGTGCAGGCTGGGTGCGGGTGAGGTGATGGGTGCAGGCCAGGTGTGAGGTGAGGTGATAGGTGCAGGCCTGTGGCTGGGTGTGAGGTGAGGTGATAGGTGCAGGCCTGTGGCTGGGTGTGGGGTGAAGTGTTAGGTGCAGGCCTGTGGCTGGGCGAAGTGATGGGTGCTGGTCGGTGGCTGAGTTGGGGGTGAGGTGTTGGGTGCAGGCTGGGTGTGGGGTTGAGGTGTTGGGTGCAGGCTGGGTGGGGGTGAGGTGATGGGTGCTGGTCGGTGGCTGAGTTGGGGGTGAGGTGATGGGTGCTGGGTGGGGTGAGGTGACGTGTGCAGGCTGGGTGGGGTAAGTTGATGGGTGCAGGCTGGGTGGAGTAAGGTGATGGGTGCAGGCCGGGTGGGGTAAGGTGATGGGTGCAGGCCGGGTGGGGTGAGGTGATGGATGCAGGCCGGGTGGGTGGTGAGGTGATGGGTGCAGGCTTGGTGTGGGGTGATGGGTGCAGGCTCGGTGGGGTGAGGTGATGGATGCAGGCTGGGTCTGGGGTGAGGTGACAGGTGCAGGCTTGGTGTGGGGTGATGGGTGCAGGCTCGGTGGGGTGAGGTGATGGGTGCAGGCCGGGTGGGTGGTGAGGTGATGGGTGCAGGCCGGGTGGGTGGTGAGGTGATGGGTGCAGGCCGGGTGGGTGGTGAGGTGATGGGTGCAGGCCGGGTGGGTTATCAGGTGATGGGTGCAGGCCGGGTGGGTGATCAGGTGATGGGTGCAGGCCGGGTGGGTGGTGAGGTGATGGGTGCAGGCCAGGTGGGTGATCAGGTGATGGGTGCAGGCTTGGTGTGGGGTGATGGGTGCAGGCCGGGTGGGTGGTGAGGTGATGGGTGCAGGCCGGGTGGGTGGTGAGGTGATGGGTGCAGGCCGGGTGGGTGGTGAGGTGATGGGTGCAGGCCGGGTGGGTGATCAGGTGATGGGTGCAGGCCGGGTGGGTGATCAGGTGATGGGTGCAGGCCGGGTGGGTGGTGAGGTGATGGGTGCAGGCCAGGTGGGTGATCAGGTGATGGGTGCAGGCTTGGTGTGGGGTGATGGGTGCAGGCCGGGTGGGTGGTGAGGTGATGGGTGCAGGCCGGGTGGGTGGTGAGGTGATGGGTGCAGGCCGGTGGTGGGGGTGAGGTGATGGGTGCAGGCCGGGTGGGGGTGAGGTGATGGGTGCAGACCGGGTGGGTGATCAGGTGATGGGTGCAGGCCGGGTGGGTGATCAGGTGATGGGTGCAGGCCGGTGGTGGGTGGTGAGGTGATGGGTGCAGGCCGGTGGTGGGTGGTGAGGTGATGGGTGCAGGCCGGGTGGGTGATCAGGTGATGGGTGCAGGCCGGGTGGGTGATCAGGTGATGGGTGCAGGCCGGGTGGGTGGTGAGGTGATGGGTGCAGGCCGGGTGGGTGATCAGGTGATGGGTGCAGGCCGGGTGGGTGATCAGGTGATGGGTGCAGGCCGGGTGGGGGTGGTGAGGTGATGGGTGCAGGCCGGTGGTGGGGGATGGAAGCAGTGATTACAGCACAGACACACACACAGGGCGCCGCCATAGTGCCGCACAGCCCTGACATGCTTGATGAGCGCAGTGGTGTGGCTGGGCTCTGTAGTGCACCGCTCCCCGCACACACACACACACGATGGCAGCGCCCCATATATACGGTATATATATATATATATATATATACGGTATATATATATATATATATAATGACAGCGCCCCGTACACAGTGAATATAGAGAGACGTGATGGCTGCGCCCCTCGGGCCTGGCACTTACAAAATGGTCTCCGCAGCCGTTGTCCGGGCACAGCACGTAGAAGGAGACCCCGGGGTCGGCGTAGAAATCCATGCGGCGCTCGCTCTCCTCGGTGGCGATCAGATCGAAGGGAGTGTTGGAGCACCATTTATCGGCCACGTCTGCCAGCTGCTGGAAATCCATGGCGGCCGCTGTGTGCCGCACCCTGCCCGTCCAGTGCCGGCTATTGCCGCCTTGTTTCCATGTCGCCCGGCTCGGCTATTGTCTGGCGCCTGCCCGGCCGCTGCGGGATGGGCTGATGCTGCTGACACTGCTGCCACCGGTGACGCAGACGATGCAGCTCGCTGACGTCACGCCAGCTCTTCCTTGCCAGCTGCTAGGGAGGTGAGACGCGCGTGACGTCACCGAGGCGGTGCCCATCCAGCCTGTGCTGTCTGAGGGACAGGAGCTGAGGGCGCTGCTGCAGAACCTCTTCTCTATCAACTTTATAGGACACAAGCAATGCAGCTCGTCATTTTGTTTTGTTTTTATTTAAAGCGGACCTCCAGTTATGCAGCTCTGCATCCAGATGTAGGATACCCATTCACTTTAAAGCGGACCTTCACCCTGAATAAGAGCATATCTTATATGCTTATATTGCTTCCCACACCCTGTACATACAGATTGCTCACATTAAAAATCATCCTACCTGCATCTACTGCATGTTATGAGCCTTTAAACATCCAAGATGGCGGCTCATGGAACATCAGGCAGCCTGCAAACAGGAAGTGTCTTCTGACTGTGCTACTCTGCATTCTGGGATTGCTGACCTTTTCCTGACCCCAGCTCTGATCTGTCTGAGCAAAGCACAGCTATAACCCCGCCTCCTGTACTTTACCCCGCTCTCCTCTCCTCAGTAAATGTGATGCTTCTGAGTCAAGATGGCGGCGCCCGTATCCTAAAGTCCTGAACAGAGTTGCAGCCCAGTGGGGTAAAGAATAATAAGTACGGTAAGTGACTAAAAACTTAAAATATATTAACTTTAGATGCCGGGGAATCGTTTTATAAGGGTTTGGGCTTTTCAATAAATCATGCTGAAGGTCTGGTTTAAAGTGGATCAAAACCTGGAATTGTCATTCATAATTTGTGATTCCCGCTTATCAGTGAAACTGCTGGGTTCACCAATCCGCTTACTTTCCTCCACACTCCCACATGGCCATCCCCCCAAGTGTCCCCGATTTCAGGGACTGTTCCTCATTTGAGTCCATTTCCCCCTTGTTCCCATTTGTCCTTATTCAAGTTGTTTTTATTGCTGTAACTGCTAAAGTGGACCAAAACCCAGGGTTTTGATCCTTTCCCCCTAGGACAACCTGATCGGGGGTGCCCCGCTGCATGAAACCCCCAGATCACCGAAGCCAACTCACCTCTTCCCAGTCCTACGCCGCATGCGCGGGCAATCGTCCAATCAGAGCGCCCAGAGCTGCTAACGTCACGTCTTCTAAGGCTTTGTCTAAGGCCAGTGGCTCTGAGCACGCTGGCAGATGCATCCCTCACTACCCTCTAACAAGTAACGTGCCTGCACCAGCCAATCACAAATGCCACGTGCCCTGCTAGAGGGATAGTGGGGATGCAGCCGAGGCTCGCGCATGCACCGTTAGACCGGGAAGCAAGGTAAGTGTATGGGGTGACCTGGGGGTTTCACACAGCGGGGCATCCAGATTTTGGAAGCCCCGGGGGGAGGAAATCAATCGGCCCGGGAATCTATCGTGGTGGGTTTTGATCCACTTTAAACCGGACCTTCACCATGATTTATTGAAAAGCCCAAACGCTTATAAAACGATTCCCAAGCATCTAAAATTAATATATTTTAAGTTTTTAGTCACTTATTATTCTTTCCCCCACTGGGCTGCAACTCTGTTCAGGACTCTAGGATACAGGCGCTGCCATCTTGACTCAGAAGCATCACACTTACTGAGGAGAGGAGAGTGGGATAAAGTACAAGGTGTGGGTAATAGCTGTGCTTTGCTCAGACAGAGCAGAGCTGGGGTCAGGAAAAGGTCAGCAATCCCAGAATGCAGAGCAGTACAGTCAGAAGGAACTTCCTGTTTGCAGGCTGCCTGATGTTCAATGAACCGCCATCTTGGATGTTTAAAGGCTCATAACATGAGGTAAATGCAGGTAGGATGATTTTTAATGTGGGCAATCTGTATGTACAGGGTGTAGGAAACATATAAGGTAGGCTCTTATTCACGGTGAAGGTCCACTTTAAAGAGGAACATCGGAGGAGGTTAAAACCTCCCCAGACTGCTGTCCCCGCTCCGGTTTTACCTTTGGGCAATTTTTACTCACCTCACCATCATCTTCTGGTTCCCTCGGATTCCAGGTAACCTCCCGACGGGCAGCACCATCTTGTATCCCATAAGGCACTGCGCAGGGCCCCTGATCTCGCACCTGCACAGTGCCTATGAATGGGATGCAATGGAGCCGCCCGAAATCCTGCAAGATTTCACTGACCGATGCGGGACACGGCTAAAGCCCTGCTGTCACTGACAGGCGGCTAAGCCAGCGGCAGATGTGAGGATCGGACCCTGAAACAGCCGCATGATGATTGATGTAGGCAACTGCCGTCTGATTGTCCGAGCGCACCTGAACAGGCAGGCCCGAAGATGAGTAGTCAACTGAGCCAGAACTAACCTGATCGCTCGCAGCTCCAAGACATTGATAGGTGTGTAGGCCTCCTGAGGGCCCCACCTCCCCTGGAACCGCAGGGACTTCCAGAACCCCCCCAACCTGACAGACTGGCATCCGTGGTGACCGTCTCCCAGGAAGGGGCAAGAAAGGATCTGCCCCCCAACAGGTTCCTTGAGTCCATCCACCACGAGAGGGACCTCCTGACCAGGGGGGGAAGCACACAGACCCTGTCCAGGGACGCTGGGTCCTTGTCCCACACTGACAAGAGATGGAGTTGCAGAGGCCTCAGGTGGAACTGAGCATAAGGGACCGCCTCGAAGCACGCCACCATCAGGCCCACCAGCTGCATCCCCTGCCTGATGGAGGGATGATGACAAGACAGCAGAAACTGGACCTGTGCAATCAGACTGTCCACCTTCTGTTGAGGAAGTAAAATCCTTGCCTGAACTGTATCCAGATTCATTCCTAGGAAGGGAGTCACCAACGAGGGGGACAGCGAAGACTTGGGGTGGTTGATCACCCATCCAAAAGACTCCAGAGTGGACACCACCAGTTGAGTATCCAATTCTGCCTGATGTAGAGATTGGAATGTGATGAGAATGTCATCCAGATAAGGCAGCACGCGGACGCCCTGAAACCTGAGGAGAGACATCACGCCCGTCAGCACCTTGGTGAACACTCTGGGAGCTGAGGTGAGACCAAAGGGCAACGCCACAAACTGGTAGTGTTGGTCCTCCAGAGCTAACCCGAGGAACCTTTGATGACCTGGAAATACAGGGATATGAAGGTAAGCATCTTTGATGTCCACAGAAGTCATGAAATCCCCTTGGCGCAGGGAACTGATGGCAGAGCGCAGAGTTTCCATGCGAAAGTGCCTGCACCTGACAAATTTGTTGAGGATCTTCAAGTCCAGGATGGGCCTGAGTGACCCATCTTTTTTGGGTACTGTGAATAGGTTGGAATAGAAGCCCTTGCCTTTTTCTCTTAAGGGGACCTTGCAGATGACCCCCAGCTCCAGGAGGCCTTGCACAGCTTGCTCAAGCTCCTGAGCTGACACAGGGTCCTGAGGAATCCGGGATCTGATGAATCTTGGGGGCGGACAGGCAGCAAACTCTATCTTGTAACCGGAGGACACTACCTCCTGAATCCAAAGACATGAAGCCTCCAGACGGGAGCAAAGTGCTGCAGCCGTCCCCCCACCCGGACGGGTGAGGGCGCCCCGTCATGCCTGAGGGGGCTTGGGAGATGACTTAATCTTGGGGCCCCAGGAGGAGCCAGGACGACCACGTCCTCTGCTCCTACCCCAGAAGTCTCCCCGGGCCCCAGTAAAGGAAACCCCCCTCCCTTGTTTAGCACCACGGTAGGGGGAGGAGAAGGAGCCCTGACCCCGAAAGGGCCAAGACTGCCGCCTGCGCTGGGGTAATCTTCCTTTCCTAGCAAAAAGGTCCAGGCGGTCCCCAAAGAGGAGTAGTCCTTTGAAGGGAAGCCCAGTGAGGGCCTTCTTGGCAGCGTTGTCAGCAGCCCACTGGCGTAGCCAAACCGAGCGGCCTATAGCCACCACAAGGGCAGATGTTCTGGCACACATTCTAATGGTGTCATCCAAGGCAGAGAGGACAAAATTAACAAAAACATCACAACTAGAGAGTGCATTAAACACCTCACAAGGCAAATCATCAGGGGCACTATCAAGTATATTTCTGAGCAGGGTCCTAATGGCTACAGCCGTAATGGCCGAGGCACAGACCGGGCGCAGCGCCGCCCCTACACATGCAAAGGCATGGGATGCCAGCTGGTCAATGTGCCGGTCCTCAGCATCCCGCAGGGTAGTAGAGTCAGGGGAGTGCATGACAGAGGTGTTAGATAACCCTAGGACTGGGGCATCCACTTCGGGAGGGGATGACCAACACTTTACCACATCAGCAGGAAAGGGATACTTCCTATCCCAACTCTTAGGTACACCGGGAAGTCTACTGGGCCGTTCCCATTCCTTGAGCACCAGATTATTGAAATGTGCTTGCTCTGGAAATTCCAAACGTGACTTAGCAGTATGAAAAATTTCCCCCCTTTGCCTGGGAGCCGCAACAGGGGGAGAGATAGACAATACCTCAAAAATCTGAGCCAACAGTTTATCAGTATCATCTGGGGCCCAGGGGTCAGAGCCAGAATCATCATGATCCCTGGGCCTCTCGTCAGATGAGCCTGAGTCAGAAAATAGCTCCCCTTCTTCCAAAGGGGTATAGCCACATAAATGCCAAAACTCAGTAGGAGTGAGATTTAAGCTTGGGGGAGTAGGTGAAGTGCTACGAGGTGCAGGCCCAGCCACTGGGAGGCCAGATTGCAGTGCAAGCACCTGCTCGGCACATGTTACACAGACCCGCGCCTTATCAGCGTCAGCATGAGGCTGCCCACACGCTGCACACAGCCGGGCTTGTCCCGTAGGAACCCCGGTCACATTATCCTGAGATGCCTCCATATGGTGATTATAGCGGCACTATAGGCCGATAGGGATTAACACTATACAACAACCCTAATAGAGGGCCGGGAGAAGCCAATGGATTCGCCAAGCCTGAAAGACATAATAAAAAGGAGACCGTAAGCAGACTGTAATAAAAAGGTAGATAATAAAGCCGGCCGCAAGGGCACTTACGGACCGCGTTAGGTAGATAATAAAGGTAATAAAGATTGGTAGATAATAAAGGTAGATAATAAAGGTAGATAATAAAGCCGGCCGCAAGGGCACTTACGGACCGCGGTAGGTAGAGGTCTGTCGCACATAAGCCAGCCAAGTAGACAAAGATGGCGTCGGTACACCTCGAGGGGTGGGCCGATATCAGCAATGACGCGGAACGCGCCATAGACGGGCCTCGCCCCCCCCGAAGAGCGCAACCAGGACGTGACAAGCAGCCAATGACGGCGCGCCGGCGCCTGAGGTAACGCCGCCACCAAACGCGGAACATAGTGACAGAAAAGGCGCGCGGCAGCGGCAATATTAAATACAGTCATAGAAAGGCAAGACAGCGCGGCGGCTGACACAAGGCAGAATGAAATAAAGTATAAGGTTAAAACACGTAAATGCATAGCATACACACGACACCCCCCCCTCTTTCCCCCCGAAGGCTACAAGGAGAATGAGGGAGGACAGCGGCCAGTTAAATAGGGCCCACCAACAACCTGTGAGGGCGCGCCAGGAGCTCTAAACTCTAAACCAGGAGGCCTCTCTTTTCAGCTTCTAAACGTCTTCCTCTTTTTTGACCTACTTCCTTCTTTTCAGTTTCTCTATCTCTCTCTTTCTCTTCTCTCTTTTTTCTCTCTGTTTCTTTTCTCTGTCTCTATCCAGCTTTCCTTTTGCTCTCTCTTTCTTTCCCTTTAGCATTCTTTTTATATTTTTCCTACTTTTTCTTTCTTTCTTTTCTCTTTCTTATTGTAACTCCTCTATTTTTCTAGCTCTATTCAACTTGCTGGCTTTCTCTGGCTTTTTCATCTACTCTCTCATTTACCCACATTCCCCCATCTTGCTCTCATTTCCACATTCCCTCCATTCTCTCTCTTTTCGGCTCCTCTTCATATTACACTCCTTTTTCCTTCTTTTGCTCTTATTTCCACATTTCATCTTATCTCTCTCTTTTCTACCTTCAGTCCTTGCTTTGCTGCATTCCCTCTCTTACCCTATCCCTCTGTTTCCCTCTTTTCCATGTTTCCAGTGCAACAGATGAGATTACCCTCACCCTGAGAAGCGGCACGGGAGCCGCGTGCGCGGGTGTTTTCCGCATCGCCCCCTCTCATGTACTACCTCTGTAGGCAGCCCTGAGACTGTGTGGTAACTTGTGTATCTGCTGGCACATGCACTTTATATTTATATTTATTGTTTGCTTATTTTTTGTGTTTCTATCTACTTGTTTATATTGTGGGTTATTATCCTCTGGGGTCAGATTTTTCTGTGTGTTATACTTGACATTTTGCAGCACAGCATGAATTGTTGGTTCACGCTCTTTTTTGCACTAGACACTTTATATATCCCATTTTATTAATTATTGCACTTTAGTTTTCCTTGTTGCATTGTATTATATTTGATATTTACGTTAGCACTGTATAAATATTGATTTGATGTGTAGTATGGAATTGTAGTATTTATTTATCTATTTATTCATTCTATTTATGCATTAGTATTTTGGTGTGTGATAAAGGTTATACTTTAGGGAGGTGTAATTATTAGGGCTGCCTGTTTGAGGACCACTTTTTGCCTGTTTTCACAGGATTCATCATTGTATAGTATTGGAGAGTACAGGGGGCAGTGCTTTTGGTTTTAATTGTCTTGTGGTGTTGTATGTGTATTTTTTTAACTTTGAGGATCTAATAAAATGATTGATGTTTATTATTAGTTTATTTGAGTTGTGTATTATCTGGTGCTCCTCACGGCCACTCCATTTCTTTCCAGTGCAACAGATTGCCTGGGGGGGGGGGGGGGGGCGCCATCCAGAAATCTGGCACAGGGTGACACTGACCCTGAGGCCGGCCCTGTTGATTTAAAGAATTTGTCTATCCTGGGTCTTGGTCCTTGCCCCCGACCGGGGGTGTCCTGCTGTGTGACCCCCCCCCCCAGGTCGCGGAAACCAACTCACCTCTTCCCGGTCCTACTGTGCATGCGTGGCTGTTCATCCAATCAGTGCGCTCGGATCCGCTGTCACATCATCTAAGAGGCCGATTCATTAATAGCGCCAGGTAGCGACAGATGAGCGACAGTAGCGTTATTTTCACAGCGCACGCTAGTATTCGCTGTGCTTGGCCGTTGTTCGGCTGTTGACAGCGACTCAGTCGGTGTGTGGTAATGTTGAATACGGGGTTAGGAGTCGCTGTTTGACAGGTTCCGCGCTGTATGGGAGCGCATGACAGCGAATGGCCATAGCGAACGGCTCCCAGCATATTCATTAACAAATCACGCTCCAAAAATTCTCACGCTGTGAAATGCTTGTTTAAACCCCAGAGCGCTGGTGGCGATGGGTTAAAAGTAGTTTTTTAACCTCCAAACAACCATATTTTTTGAAACCAAAAAAAACAAGTTTATAAAAACATTTTGTAATATGAATACATTAATATCAGACCTTTAATATCAATTCTGCACATTCTGACATTTAAAAAAAAAAAAAAAAATTTATAGCAATTAATTATGAATATTTAAAGATTGCTCCATTGAAATGCATTGGAGAGCGCCAGGTAGCGAGAGGTCATACCTGTCGCTGTTCAAGGTCGCTCGCTGGCGCTGTGGGGTGAGGCTGGAATAATGATGAATGATTCGCTATCTGGCGCTCTGTCAGTCGCTAAGCAGGATTGGCTTGATAAATGTGTGATTGCGGAGGGGAGCCGGCGTTCTCGTGGCGGTGAGCGTCATTACCGTTCGCTCACCATTCGCTACCTGGCGCTATCCCTTGTTAAATAAGGGCCTAAGCCTTCGTCTAAGACAAGAGGCTCCGAGTGTGCTTACGTCCGTATCCCACACCGCCCATTCACAAATGCCTGGTGCAGGCACACGCCCTGCTAGAGCAGTAGCAGGTATGTGGTTGCTGCTCGTGCATGCGCTGTTGGACCGGGAAAGAAAGGTGAGTGAACGGGGGGACCTGGGGAGTTTCACACAGCGGGGCATCCCGATTTTGGATGCCCAGGGGGGAGGGAATCAATTTTGGATTCCCAGGCTGATTGCCGTGGGTTTTGGTCCACTTTAAAATGTTGATCTATAGATAATCTCTGTTTATATTAAGCATCTCCTCTAATAGGTTACTTTATATTAAATACACTGCTAAGTAAGGTGAAAATTAAAACATTTCCTTCAAAAAGCAGATGACAGTGTTCAAATAACTCCTGTGACATTTCTAGTTTCCATTATATCCTCTGTTTATTGATTTTAGCTCCCAGGAGGGATAAAGACAAAGTGCGGCTGGAGTGAAATATGGGCGGCGTGTTTTATGGGCAGAGTAAGCAGCTATTCTAGGAACATGGTCTCATGGTTTTATCAGCCTGGAAGTTCATTTGTAGCCACACACTGTCATTTGTAACGCTAACGTGAATATTATTAAACTAATACATCTGCTTTCTATATAGTCTGGAGGCTTTATCATTCCCTACATACAAAATCAAAGTTCAGTTATAGGTAAGCAAAAATGCTGTATTTTTTGCTATGCGAGACACACCTGACCATAACACGCACCTAGGGTTTGGAGAAGGAAAATATGAAAAAAATATTCTGAGACAGATGGTGTGCTAATAACCCCCAGAACCTAATAACAGGACATGGCAGAATTCCCCCAATCACCCCATAAAATCCCCCCAATCGCTCCATAACAGGCAGTGTGAAGAATACCTGCCTATGGCAGTGCCGCAGATCCCCTCTCCGCCTATAACAGGCAACATGTAGAATACCCTGAACCCCTCTATAACAGGCAGTGTGGCAGATCACCCCTCCCAAATCCCCAATGACAGTGTGCAGAATATCCCCTATAACAGGCAGTGTGCAGAATACCCCTTCCCCTATAACAGGCAGAGTGGTTGACCCCCCTCTCAAATCCCCAATAACAGTGTGCAGAATATCCCCTATAACAGGCAGTGTGCAGAATACCCCAAACCCCTATAACAGGCAGAGTGGTAGACCCCCCTCTCAAATCCCCAATAACAGTGGGCAGAATATCCCCTATAACAGGCAGAGTGGCAGAATACCCCAAACCCTCCTATAACAGGCAAATCTGGCAGTTTCTCCCAATTACTATTGCTGAGGCAGGCCAGAGGGGGTTAGACCAAAAAGAAACTTGATCCGGAGGAGAGGCGCCACTTTCTGCACCTGTTGTGCTTCGATCTGTCGATAGTGAGCGGTGGCTTTGTCGCTGTTGTGCAAGTTTCTGCAAATTCAAGTAAATGGGCAGACGGGCCATGCACACAGATAGATCAGTGGATCGGCACCGTGGCGGCTGCACGGCCAGTGCGGAGAGTGGAAGCTTCCCTCCGGATTTGGTTTAGATGAATATTTTTTTCAAACGCCCCCCCACTGTCAACTCACCTAACCACCATTTCTGCGCAGGGTGAGTGTAATACATTCATTCCATAAGATACATGGACATTTCCCCCCAACATTTGGGGGCACTGTGCGTCTTATGGAGTGAAAAAGACGGTCATACATTTTTTCTAATATACTATATCATATACCCAGATAGGAAATCTATGCCATTGCCCTCTATCCCTAGCCCAGTGCCCTCCAAAAAACCCTGTGTTTCTTTTTTTTTTCCTTAAAGATTTTGCCCAATATTCATAAACACAATAACAAGTATATGTCAAACAGCATGCTATATGCTAATTCATTCAGTTCCAAGGTAAACTGCTACGTAAACTGCAGTTATTGAAACTGATAAGGCTAGCCCTCAATGCTGAGCTGTGTTAAACTGAATGTATAATCACTGGAAAGCACCAGGGAGCAATATGACCCACCATTCGAACAGCATACGGTTCGTGTTTTTATAAATATTGGGTAAAGGCTTTAATAAAAAAAAGAAACGCAGACTGTTTAGGGCACTGGGCTGGAGATAGAAAGTGAAGACAAACATCCTTTCTTGGTATAGGATCACTTTAAAGTAGACTAAAACCTTGACTGGCCCCGGAAAATAAAAAACCCTAGGGCCGGCTGATTCATTCTCCCTGGGGCATCCTGATTTGGAATGCCCCGCTTTATGAAACCCAGACGATAGCCGTATTAACTCACCTAGCTGACGAACCCATGGTATATGAGCAAGCCGCAGCCCCCAATACCTTCAGCTAGACGCTTACCTACTGGGGTTGTGGAGTCGGGAAGCCAACTCAGACTCTTCTATTTTATCCGGCTCAAGCTACTTCATAAATGGGCATTAATTATAAAAATGTACTGTAGTAAAATGGTAACATGTTTTTTCTCATAATTACAAAACTAATGAGGCTACTATGCCCTTCCCCTGGGGCATCCCCAACCAGGATGCCCCACTGCGCGAACCCCGGGTTCACACAAAACCTCGAACAACGCCCCCCTCATTGATAGACTGGTTTTGGGAATTGGAGGGAATATGAAGAATGGAGGAGCTGATTGCTGCGGACGACAGAAGCACACAGCAGTATGTGGGTACGTTGGCGGGGGTGGCTACTGTTTAAGGAAGCTCAGGAATTCAAGGATATGCTTGGATGAGACACCTCTGGTTGGGGCAGGTTGGGATTATCGGGGCACTCCCCCTTCCTTACCTTGCCCTGTTTCCCAAACTCCATATATCTACCCCTGACCCCTCCCGTTCCTTTCTTTCTTCTCTGTTCTCGCTTCTCTTTTGCCTCTATTTCACTTCAATGCTACGGTAACTCTTTGTACTTTTAGAGTTTGCTTCTTGTCGCACCCCATTCCAGGTTAATAGACCCTTATGGCTACCAGGTGGGCTCCAGTGGGTGGTGGGCCGCAGGGACACAGTGTTTCTTTCGGGAGGCGGCCTTTATTTCTATAACAACCCTGATAGCAGGCAGGAGGGTATATTGCATCGGAAGCGGATTTGGAGGTCTGAGATAAAGTATGGATTCAATGCCTATGTAATGCAACTTGGAATGATGGCCGCATCCCATCCTTTATTTGTCTTTATCTTTGTCTTACTTCATTGTACTGTACAATATATTGTCAAAAAGAAATAAAAATGTTATATGCAACAAAAAAACTCACAACACCGGCCACATCTTCAACATCTCTGGGCTGAGGTTGCCTCCCTCGCCCAGCTATTTAGAAAGGCTGGGGGTGAGAGTACACCCTCATCTGAAGGGAAATGGGGGATGCATGCTGCTCATTGATATGCATACAGTGCTGATTGGACGAGAGCCGGTCATGTGCTGAATGTGCATGTGGTAAAGGTACATTTTTATGTGCAATCTGGGGGGTTTCACTTAGCGAGGCATCCCAAATGGGGATGTCCCCGGGGCAAGTATCAAAACCCAGGATAGTGAAAATCCTCTGTTTTGTTTTAAATTTAAATAGAACATAAAGCATATTTATTGTAATAACATTTCTGTACACATAAACTAAAGTTCCTGTTGAGGCAAGAACATAAAAATTGTTATACTCATCTTTTGTCCTCCGCTGCTCCTCTGTGCAGCGCCGTAATCTTCTTACTTACTAATGAGGGAGAATGAGCGATTTTATGGTCGTGCGATGTCCATCACTATGGCTTTATGCCTCATTACATTAGAGGGGGTGTGCCAAGATGAGAAATGCTGATCCCTGCCTTGCCATGCCGCCTCCATTGCAATGAATAGAGTTGGCATAAACAAGGCTCAATGGACGCCACCATGAGCGGTCACCAGTGCTGGAAGATGGAATCATTGGCTCCATGACATTATTTAAACCCATAATATTTGGTTCCCACCTAAACATACTTCATTCCAAAGGAAGCCATACTTTCCTCTCCCATAGTTTTTCTCCAGGGTATTTTACAAGACACTTACCTTTACTTACCTTGGGGATTGGCCTGTGCCAAAGTAGGTGATAAACAACCAGGAACAGATTATAATTGGTGCAATACAGCATCTACTCCAGGCCCCCAGCTCAGGGGGGGGGGGGTCTGATCCCCAGCGCCATCATCACCCAGGGCACATAACCAGTATTGGACTGACCGCGTGTAGCGCTAAGCTAAAAAGTAAATGGTGCTTCAGCAGTTCATTGCTTTTCCTCTGACCGTGCGCCACTTACGTTGTCTGAATGAATGGTCAGCCCTGGAACCATCTACTGCATCTATAAGGTGGCTGGGGATGAATGTGGCTGGCAGGTGAGTGATTGCTGTCCCAGATGGGGCCCCATATGTTCTGGACAGGCCCAGATTGAACGATGGAGGATGTAATGCTAGTTAGGGGGGCGGGAGGGGTCCCCATGAAAAACTGCTCCATACCATGAGCACCCTTAATCTGGTCCTATAAACAACATTTCAAACTCATTCTTGAATGGCTGGTGCTTTACTATTAGAATTGAAAATCTTACTTCAACAGGATGCCCTAAGCATACCTCCCAACCGTCCCTGATTTGGAGGGACTGTCCCTCTTTGGAGTCCATGTCCCCCTGTTCTTATTTGTTCCTCCCTATCTAAAATGCAGATCTGCACCAATAAATGATTACTTTGCATATCCAAATTGTTTATATTGTTGTAAATGTTACAACCTTCCTCCAATCCATCCCTCAATGGGGCATTGGCTTAATTTAAAAATGGTCCCTCTTTCCCTCCCTGAAAATTTGTCCTTAAACAAGACCAACACCGTTTTCTCTTGACCAGGTGTTGGTCCCCCATCCAAAATGCTGGGGTCCTCCCCGCACATAACCTCCCCAAAACATCCAATACCTCGAGCCTGTGCCGGAAAAGGAGTCCCGCGATTGGTCGCAGGAGCACACGGCTTCGAGGACGTGACCATGGCCCACATGACCATGGGACTACCCATTTACTCACTGTGCTAGTAGTATTTGCATAAACTCAACACAACACAAATAGATTTAAGGGCAACAGATATTTTACTACGATATCCCTCTAGCCCAGCTTAAAGAGGAACATCAGACCTTTTCTGGTGTTCCTATATAAACATCCCTCCCCCTTCCCTCACTGCCTTATGGATGTCGGCATTATCTAAAACCCCGACATCCGGCAGCATTCCTGACCCCTCTGCACCCCCCTTCCCCCCCCCCTTAGCCGTCTCTGAGTGAAGGCTGCAAGCCTTAGCCATACTTATGCTTCATCGTTCCTCTTCAGATGTCCCGCAGCGCTCTTCAAATCTTGCAGGAGTGTCATTGCAGTGCATTACGGGTATTTCTGCATTCGTGGCAGATGCAGCGATACCGCAAAAAATATGCATCTATGGCCCCCTTCACACCTCTCCTGTATTGCAGAGAGGGGGAAACGCGTCTGCAAAAAGTCCTGCCTGCCGACCGACTCAAACATGAACGCAAATAAAAACGCAGCCAAAGAAATGACCACAAAATGGAATTCCTGCAAATTGCAGGCCGCAAGCGTTTTTATATATATTCTTTATTTATCATTTTCAAAGAATTTACAACAGTCATAGAAGAAAAGAAGTGTAATCCACAGACAGTAAATGCACAGCATTGTCAGACGTGTATAAAATCAGACAATCACGTTAATTAGAAAGACATCGCCACATCCAGAGCCTCACCCCCTAAACAACTGTAAAGTTCTGCATGAGGGAGGGGGCGGTCTCGGTGTCCAACCCCTGGGCGTAGCTGTAGAGAGTTCCTAGGGATAGTCGGACCGCCGACCTCCATCCAGACATCTGGACATCTGGATGACTACCCCAAGCTGACTGTGGATATCACAACACCACTCACCTCTATGAGGGGACTGACGCCAACTCCTCTGCTGAGAAACTGAAAGTCGTGGAAACTAGGACGAGGGGGGTAAATGATAACATGGAAACAAGAGGGAGAGAGGGGGTGGGGAAATAGGGACAGGAAAGAGTGGGGAAAAGGGAAGCTGTGAACCAACACCCACTATTGACTCGTCTCCATCAGCATCTTAAATTCCTGTGAGGTCGTAAAAAATCACCCAATTGGTCCACTTAAGGTGGTGATCCTCTGAGGCTTCATTTTGCGCTGTAATTAGGCCCTCAAACCTCTCGATCTCTGCCACCTTGCTCAGCCACATAGAGATGCTTGGGGGGGTTGGACTCTTCCAGAGCGAAGGGATACATGCCTTTGCGGCGTTCACCATCTGGCTAATAACGGATCTCTGGTACCTTTTGGTGGGCAGCTCCGAGTGATGGAGAAGGAAGAAGGCCGGGCCCTCGGGGACCTCCCAATCCGTCATGCACCGCACTGTATCTCTAACCTTTGCCCAAAAGTTAGCCAGCTTAGGGCATGACCAGAAGATATGCAGATTACCTTTATCTCCACTACACCGTCAGCACAAGGGGGAGACATCGGGGAACCATTTGTGTAGTAGCGTAGGGACCCTGTACCACCTTGTGAGAATTTTATAATTACATTCCTTGTACCTAGTACAAGTAGCTGTTTTGTGTGCCAGGCGAATATTTCGCTTCCTGTGCTCAGCTGAGAAGGTAACCCCCAGTTCTCTTTCCCATTGTGTTATTTTTTTTTGTTACAACCCTCTCTATGCTGCTTAGGCTGGGCTGCAGGCCAGCCCCGATTTTTTCATACAGTAAGTCATGATGCCCATACAGTTGGGTAAAGAAGTAGGGCAAATTTTAATAAATAAAGGCAAAAATAAGTATGGGTAATCAGGTTTCTGCTCATAGAATTTGTGACAGGGTCCCTTTAAGTAAAGTAGAACATTTGCTGCATGTTATTTAATACCAATGAGAGCTTAGCCGATTCTCCCAGCAGGAGGTCCCTGGTGGCCTTTGATTAGAGATGCCTCATTCAGCAGGAACACATCTGGTGTGTGTACCCACTGGTGCTTCATACGTATTAGGTTACCGAGCAGGGATTATAACTTGCAGACACCTAAATACATCTATTTTTAAAAATTGTGTAGCCACATATCATACATCTTCCCAGAAAAAAGGGACATCATGATCAAGTAGCAGAACAACATCTTTAGTTTGGCCAGAATTCACTGGATGGCTACATGACTTTCGAACTAGTGAGTAGGCAAGGTAACCTACAACAATAGAGATGTTAACTATCGTGGGGGTTTTGGGTCTCCCGAGGCATCCCCAATATAAGATTCCCTAATGTGTGAACTCCCTGATTCGTCAGTATTCGCTGGCAATGCCTCAGTTCTGCACAACCACTTAGCGAAAAGATTTATGCTAATATCACATAGATTTATTTCAACCAGACTTTCTAAACTAGAGTAGGTTGCACTTTGTTCCTTTGAAATATTTTCCCAAAGAACGTGAATGTCAAGTAGCCCCCTGAATGCCCTAATGACTCACCCTTCCCTAAAACACATAGGTTGCATGCAGCCCACAATGCCGTCGGTTGTGGCCCCCAGCACCCCTAGTTGAAGAGATGAGCTTGCCTTACCTGTGGTGCAAGCGACTGGCCACTCGTGTGCAGCTAATTCTTGAAGCAGAAGGTGAGGCATGGATGAATTTCTCTGTAGAGGTGGGTGTCACATATGTGCTACTGGTGTTGGGTGTATCTGGAGAATTCTATGTAGACTCTACGCAGCTTACCCCAAGCTCTTCTCTGCTTTCCTCTTCTCACCTCAACTCTGCTCACTTCATCTCTGGCTACCTCTACTCACCACTTCCCATCTCACTACCCATCTCTACCCACCTCACCTCCATCCGTCACACCTCTTCCCATCTCTCCTCTGACACAACTATTCCCGCCTCACCTCTGCCTGACACACCTCTTCCTGTATCACCTCTGCTCGACATACCTCTTCCCGCCTCACCTCTTCCCGTCTTACCTCTGCCTGACACACCTCTTCCTGTCTCACCTCTGTCCAACACATCTGTCTTACCTCCATCCGACACAACTATTGCCATCCCATCTCACTTCTGCCTGACTTACCTCTTCTCATCTCACCTCTGTTCAACATACACTTCTTCCTGTCTCACCTCTCCCCACCTCATCTCTTCCCATATCACCTCTGCCCACCTCACCTCTTCCCATCTTATCTTTGTTTGACACACCTCTTCCCATCTCACCTCTGCCTGAAACACCTCTTCCTGTCTCACCTCTGTTCAACACACCTCTTCCCGTCTCACCTCCGCCCGACACAAGTATTATCATCCCACCTCTGTCCGCCACATCGCTTTTTGCCTCACCTCCTGAAACCTCTCCCCAACTCATCTCTTCCAGTCTCACCTCTGTCCAGCACAACTTTTCCCATCTCTTCTTCATCCGACATAACTATTGCCATCCCACCTCTGTCCACCACCTCTTTTTGACCCACCTCCGAAACATCTCTTCCTGAATAACCTCTACCTTTCACCGCCTAATCTTTTCCTGTCTCGCCTCTCCCCATCTTACCTCTGATACACCTCTTCCAATCTAACCTCAGTCCGATACACCTCTTCCCATCTCACCTATGTCCGACAAACCTCTTCCCACCTCCCATCTTTCCGATACACTTCTTCCCATCTCACCTCAGTCCAATACACCTCTTCCCATCTCACCTATGCCCGACACACCTTTTCTGTCTCACTTTTGCTCATCTTTGCATATACGTAAGAGCATATGCAATGCTTTTAAGTCATAGTCCAGACACATTCACACGTATACCTATTGTATAGGGCTACAAGTGTTATCATTTTTTCCTTTTTAAAGCAAAACTATATTGCCAGTGTAATGATAAATTCAAGTTTCCCCTCTTGTGTTGTCCTCTATGATGGGCGTGGCACGGCTGAGTGAAGCGCAATGTGTGCATTTGCATTGAAATAAACTGAGACTTTAGCCTATCACTAACAGAGGGGGGTGTCAACTTAACACGAGCCTCAAGATTATATTGGAGGTCTGGATCAGGGGTTAGGCGTTGGAGGCAGAGGAAGAGGAGAAAGAAATTTCCCTTCCTTTCTGTGACCACCATAAAGAGACAGCATGGGACTGACACTGCATCAGGTAAGCCACCAGTCTAACTGGCAAAGACTTTAGTAAAAAAAAAAAAAGAAATACAGGCTGTTTTGGGGCACTGGGTTGGGGATGGAAGGTGACGACATGAAGTTCTCTCCAAGTAAAGGTGTACTTTAAGGTAAAGGTTTGCGTTTCTGAAGCTTATATTTTATTGTGGCACCTTAAAGTGAAACAATACCATTTTGTGAATACTCACCTGTAAAATGGGTATTATAAGTATGTCACACACCCCGCTTCAAACATTAATAATTACACTTGGGTTAATCCACCAGCAGGTGTCGACGTTGCAGAGAAGTCTTGAAAAACGAGCCCCTCCTGATCTATAATACCTGGGACCTCCCACTTATCTCCCAGTTTTCAAACAGCAGTAAAGACAAGGTACCAGGAAAAAAACATTGGTAACCCTCAAACTGTAAACGAAGCTCCACCCTACAAAGAATCCAGGATACCAAAAAGGGCGGGTGAAGCGGGGTGTGTGACATACTTATAATACCCATTTTACAGGTGAGTATTCACAAAATGGTATTATTCTAAGTATGTCACACACCCCGCTTCAAACATTAATAATTACACTTGGGACATCCAAAAGCAGTGTCCAGAAAGGGCGGGTATCCAACAAGGCAATAATGCAAAACTCAAACCACTGCAGCCTGCAGAACCTTGCGGCCAAACACAGCATCCGCTGAAGCCCGCACATCAACCTTATAAGACTTGGAAAAAGTGTGAACAGAAGACCAAGTAGCAGCCTTACAAACTTGTTCAACAGAAGCCTGGTGCTGAAAAGCCCAAGACGCCCCAACAGCATGAGTAGAATGAGGAGTTATACGAAAAGGGGGAGCCTTCCCCTTGGCAGAATAGGCCCCAACAACAGCCTAACGAATCCACTGCTAATGGAAGACTTAGCCGGAGCCAGACCCTTCCTAGGCCCACAGGGCACCACGAAAAAGGCATCAGTCTTACGAAAAGGAGATGTAGCAAGCAAATAGTACTTAACACAGCGTACCACATCCAAACAATGCAAAACCCTCTCCTTGTCATTCCTAGGCTTAGGACACAAGGGCGGAAGAACAATTTCCTGGTTAAGATGAAAAGCAGAGACCACCTAGGAAGAAAGTCCGGTTTGAAGCGGAAAACCACTTTGTCCTGATGTCTCTCAAAGTAAGGAGCCTGAATCGACAAGGCTGCCAACTCCGAAACGCGCCGAATCGAAGTGATGGCCACCAAAAAGGCAACCTTCTGAGTCAGAGTAGAAAGAGCAATATCCTGCAAAGGCTCAAAAGGAGGAGCCTGAAGAGCAGAGAAAACCAAATTCAAATCCCAAACAGGGAGCAAAGGCTTCCTAAGAGGCCGCAAATGCGAGACCCCCTGGAAGAAAGTCTTGACCAAAGGATGAAGCGCAAAGGACTCTTGTCTGCGAACCACACCCTCCTTGGCCACCTTGGAGCCACGAGAATGGCGGGAACCCCTTCCAGGGCCAACTTTTGCAACACCTAGCCTAGCATGGGGATCGGAGGAAACAGATAATGGAACCCCAGGACCCCCCAGCTCAGGGACATGGCATCCACCGCCAGAGCCAGAGGATCCTGAGAGAGCAACACGAATGTCGGAAGCTTGTAATTGTGACGAGAGGCAAACAGATCCACCTCCGGCGTCCCCCACCGGAGACAAAGCGACCGAAACACCTGGGGGTGGAGAGACCATTCCCCCCCGGCGGGAGAAGCACCTGCTCAGGAAGTCCGCCTCCGTGCTTTCCAATCCTGGAATGTACACTGCCGAGATCCAAGGGACATGAGTCTCCGCCCAGGCTAGAATCAGAGACACCTCTCTGAGGGCACTCAGACTGCGAGTCCCTCCCTGGTGATCGATGTAAGCAACCGCCGTCCGATTGTCCGACCGAACCTGAACCGGCAAGCCCCGTAAATGCTGTGTCAAGTGAGACAGAACCAACCTGATGGCTCTCAACTCCAGAACGTTGATGGGCAAGTGGGCCTCCAGAAGGACCCCACCGCCCCCGGAACTGAAGGTCCTTCCAGAAAACCTCCCCATCCCGACAAACTGGCGTCCGTGGTGACAGTTTCCCAAAGAGGCGTCAGAAAAGACCTGCCCCTCAAGAGATTGTCCGAGACCATCCACCACTGGAGAGACTGCCGAACCCGGGAGGACATCCGGAAGGATCAATCCAACAACCGCGGTCGCCGGTCCCAAGACGCCAACAGATGAAGCTGAAGCGTCCTCGTGTGAAACTGAGCAAAAGGAACTGCCTCGAAGGAAGCTACCATCAACCCCACCAGTCTCATCCCTAGCCGGATGGATGGACAAGTATTGGAAAGAAGAAGCTGCACCAATTCCTGAATCAGGAGAACTTTGGCCTGAGGCAGAAACACTCTGTGTTGGCAAAAAGCCAAGGACATCCCCAGGAAGGACACCACCCTGGCCGGAACGAGAGAGGACTTGAGATAGTTGATCACCCAGCTGAAACTCTCCAGAGTGGATACCACCGTCCTGGTGTCCAACCCCGCTTAACTGAAGGAAGGAGCCATGATGAGAAGATCGTCCAGATAAGGCACAAAGCGAATCCCCTGAGCTCTGAGAAGGGCCATCACGCCCGCCAACACCTTGGTGAACACTCTCGGAGCCGAGGTAAGGCCGAACGAAAGAGCCACAAATTAAAAATGCCGATCTTCCACCACGAAGCGAAGAAACCTTTGGTGAGCCGGAAAGATAGGAATATGAAGGTAGGCATCCTTGATGTCTATGGATGTCATGAAGTCCCCCCGCCGAAGAGAATTGATGGCAGAGCACAGAGTTTCCATGCGAAACTTCCGGGGACGAATAAACACGTTGAGGAACTTCAGATCCAGGATGGGACGAACCGACCCGTCCTTCTTGGGCATTGTGAAAAGATTGGAATAATACCCGTGGCCCACCTCTGAGAGAGGGACCGGGCAGATGACTGCCATTTCCAGAAGATTGCACACCACCGCCAGGAGCCCCTGCGTGGCCAAAGGATCTGAGGGAACATGAGACCTGAAAAATCTTAGAGGAGGTCAGGACTCGAACTCCAGCTTGTAACCGGCCGACACCACCTCCCGGATCCACCTGTCCGAGACCGCCCGGTCCCACACCCGGGAGAAGTGTCGCAACCGTCCCCCCACCCGCAAGGGTGAGGGCGCCCCCTCATTGCTGAGCGGCCTTGGCAGCTGGCTTGGGTTTGGCACCCCAGGAATGACCGGGACGGCCACAGCCTCTACCCCTGTTCCAGCTTGCACCCCTGGAGGCCGTAGGGCCCGCACCTCTGCAAGCTCTGGCTCCCCGAAAGGAGGGATTAAAAGAGGCCGCCCCCCGAAAGGAATGACAAATTTTCTTGCGCTGAGGTAACTTACCTCCCTTGGCAACCGAATCCAATTTCTCACCAAACAGGCGCAAACCCAAAAAGGGAAGAGCCGTAAGCGACTTCTTAGAATTAAAGTCAGCAGTCCATTGCCGCAACCACGTCGACCGTCGGATAGCCACCAACAAGGCCGTGGTTC
This sequence comes from Gastrophryne carolinensis, assembly GCA_027917425.1. Taxonomy (NCBI): domain Eukaryota; kingdom Metazoa; phylum Chordata; class Amphibia; order Anura; family Microhylidae; genus Gastrophryne; species Gastrophryne carolinensis. Next base: position 52,887,964 of record CM051239.1, read on the forward strand.
TGCCACACATCACCATGGCGTCATCCTGATCGGCTAAGACAAACAAAACAAAGGACTCACAACGCTTGAGAGCAACAAACTCATCACAAGTAGGATCAAGGTCCGCAAATAAATCCCTGACAATGGACCTAACCGCCAACAACAAAAGTGCCGAAGCACAAACAGGCCTCAAAGCCTAACCCGCACAGGTAAAACCGTGGCGAGCCAGCTGGTCAATCCGGCGATTTTTCGCCATCCTTAAGGGTAGAAGTGTCAGGAAAATGCAACACAGCCATGTTAGATAGCCCCAAAACCGGGGCATCAACCTCGGGAGGAAAAGACCAACGCTTCACCAAGTCCGCCGGAAAGGAATACTTCTTATCCCAACTAGGCGGAACACCAACGAGCCGCGTAGGCTGCTCCCATACTTTAAGGACGACATTCTCAAAATGTCGTTGACTGGGAAACTCCAAAAGCGGCTTGGCCACATCAAACAACTCACCCTTAGGCAGAGTAACCACCTCAGGAGGGTCTAAATCCAAAACTTCAAACATTTGAGCCAATATGGAAGGGGTGTCAAATACCATCCCCGCCGCCTGGTCACCCGCAGCACCAAACAACTGTTGGACCTCAGGGTCGTCCAATTCCTCTAGAATCTCCCCCTCTTCAGCTGGGGGGCAATCTGACCAATCCAATGCCTCAATAACATCCACGTCTGAGTCCGGCGGAGGCGGGGACAAGTGTTTCCGCTTAGCCGGAGCCTTCTGAGCAACCACAGCAGAAAACATTTTCTCAAGGCTGGCCAACCGGGCGCATACCTCGGATTGCGAATCCTCACCCATGACAACGTCACACAGGGTCCGGAACAGGCGGGGAGGAGTAGGAGATGACACGGGCGGCGAGGAGCCAGAAACCGGGGTGCCGGACTGGCGCTCAATGTTCCGCTGCGCTCATGGAATGCATATAATGACATCATCCTCCGGGAGCAGAGACCCACAACCCCCACACAGCCTGGATTGCCCCGAAGGGCCGTTTCCGGTATCCTTGGAAGCCTCCATATGGTGAAATTGTGGTATTCGCAATTACCCAGGGATTTACGCCGTATGCGACCTGGGATGCCCCTTTAATGTCCCAGTAGTGGGAGGATTTGCAATTTAAAATATATATAAATATAATTGTAATGGACAACCCCACTAGCCAGGTATCTAAGACCGGGAGACCCCTTCAGCACGGGATCCCAGGATCTGCAACAGAAAAGACAACAGTCACTCCAAGCAAATAACAAACAAGCATGCGTCAGTACGTGAACAACATGCAAAAAAAAGCATAAACCAGTACACAGAAAAATATAGAGAATATATATATATATATATATATATATATATATATATATATATATATATATACATAAATCTGTGGATGCACACAAGGGCAAGGGACCCAGCTGCAATACAGCTGATAACTAAAGATCACGCTGACGGCACCCAGACAAAACCCAAACCTTGAGGGGTTACTAACAGCCGCGTCCTGACATAAGAAGCCAGCTCTAATGTCCCCAGTAAAAAGCAGAATTACCGCAATAACCATACCACCTTAAACAGGACACAGCCTACCTTAAAAAATACAACTCTGTGAAGTACTCACCTGTAGAGTTGATATTATATGCATACAGCACATCCTGCTCCAGATATAGTAATAACGTGTGGTAATCCTCCGCCTGGGCCCCGTGCACTGCAGACATGTAGAAAAACAAGCTCCTCCCGGCCCTACATATATCGAAGGACCTCCCACTTCACAGAGTTGTATTATTCTAAGCATACAGCACGTCCTGCTCCAGATATAGTAATAACGTGTGGGACATCCAATAGCAGTGTCCATAAAATAGGGTGGGATCCCCGTGAGAAGGGCACAGCCAACAGTTAAGCGCTGTCACCCGCAACCATGCTACCTGAGCAACGAGAGCAATGCTCTAACCTCAACCTTTGAACCTTGTAAAGGGAGAACTAAACCCAAGCAGCGGACTAGCCGACTTGCTCACCAGAACTTAGTGCTAAGAGTAATAAGACCAATCACAAGTAGTGAGAGAATGAAAACAGTAGAGAAGAAGAATCTTCCCATAACAGAAAAGGCCAGAAGTAATGGCCTAACCATGCTACTGCAAGGAGTGCAGCCATGGCAACATCAAAACTTTCCCCGACAGGGAATATGAAACCTGGTCTCAGTCAGGACCAACAGGAATACTAATAACAACACTCAACAGAAGCTGAAGGTATACTTCTGGGCACAGCAGGTCAAAACTAGCCGAGTAAAACCAATCCAAGGACACCTCACCCGTGGAGGTAATTAGAGCCGGTACTTCATAAGAGGACACCGAACCCCTAAAAGGCAAAATCCCTCCAGGGACAAAAGACCATTCAGGAAGATCTCCAACCCTGTAGTAGAGATTCAAGTCCCTTTATCTCCTAGTAAGCAGTACAATAGCCCAGAGACCGGAGAATCTGAAAAAATGAGACCCTCGCCTGGAACCAGGCTCAGCGTAAGGCGGCACCCTCACCTCATGGGGTACAGATATAATTAACAATGTACATATATGGAATGAATAAAACCGCCACAGAGCCATACTGTATGGCACACTTCTGACTGGAGCAACTGCCCCGGAGGAGTGATATGATGGAAGTATGAAAGAACCTGAATAAGAATCAAGGGAACCCTAAGCAGGGCATCGGGGTAAGAATCCCCCAAAGGGAAACCAGGAATTCCCCAAGGAATGCAACTGAGCAGACCCTGAAGAATGCTCAACACAAGAGATTGGATCAGGCTTTTGCAATAGGTGAACAGGGCAAGCCCTGAACCTTTCACAGAACTAAGTTGGGAGCCAATACCAACACTGCTGATAGGACCCTAATCCCCAGGAACAGAGATCGTCCAACAAGGGAAAGAGCTTAGACCCCGCGAGACAGTATGGGTACAACATACCCTAACATAGTGTGGCAGAAGAAAGAAAACGAAGAGGAGGAACTAGGTCCTAACTCTCCAAAAGAACAAGACACCCCGAGATATGTCATCTCCAACAGGGTAAGCACAAAATCTGCCAAACGCCAAGGTAGAGAAAAAAAGGAGACTGACTATGTAAAATAGACCTCGTGAGGGAACATACAGGCCTACTGTTCCAAGCAGAAGCCTCCGCGGACCACACCCCACTGGCCACCCAGGCCCCTATCATAACGGTGCTGCCTGCCGTCGGATACTTGCGCAAACCCCCGCCCAGTAGGGCAAGGGGATAAGAAATTTCAAGTATAATATCTAGCCAGAAACCACTAACCCCAACTTAGGGCAGACCAATCTGGGCCAATAATAAGGGTAGAACCCTGCGATAGAGACGGAGTCCAAAAGGACCATACCAGTATGAACTCAATGGAACAATAGAGAACCTCCTGCAGGAGGGATATTACAAGAAAGGACAAGGAATATTAATTCACCATAGAAGGAATCAGAGCTCCCCTGGAATAGAGCCAGGCCCAAGAATTCCACAGGGAACAAGGAACATGCCACTGTCCTACAACGGACCAAGAGTCCCCAATTGGACAGGTACTGAAAAGGAGTAGTCCAGCAATCTAGGACCCACCGAGTGCACATTGTGACAACAAAAACCACATAGGTAACCGGATCCTTCAAGGTCCCTACCTAGGAACCACCTGGGGTTTCAGAAGAACAAGCCCCCGTCGTCATCCTGCCGGATTTGGTACCATGGTAACCATCAACAGGGAAAAAAACAGAAAGGTAGGGAATGATCCCCGACGGTTCCCTCGAGTAAACCAGCGGAAGAATAACCGCCTCCACTAGAAGGAAGGTAAACAGGCCTAGACCCAGGGTGCAGAACCCTCATCCAGGACTAATAGCTAAAATGCCTCAGAGCCCAAGGGCACAGAGAACAAAGGGATGTCCACAGACCAGCCGCCAACGGCCACACCAGGTGCAATTCTGCCTGGAAAGATAACGAGACAGGACGGAGGACCAGAGACCTCATTCCAGTAAATTCCCTTCTAGCCAAGAGAAAAGGCACTAGTTGAAACCTAATCCAGATACAATCCTGGAACTGAAGGATGGAACAGAGTAGGGCTTGGGTCAACTAAAGTCCATTCAAACGACTCCCTCTTGTAAGTAAAAGGAGGGCCTGATAGGTCCCCTGGTAGCTGCCCCCTGGTGTCGTGCGAGACATCACACCCATCCAGAGCCTAGCGGGCACATGAACGCAACAGGGGACCCAGCCAATGCCACAAAACGGTGGCAATGACCGCCAATACCCAGCAGAAGTGGGCTCAGTATCCAGAAGACACCTTGGAGTCAACATCTGAGCACGCCACGGGCGGCCAGAGGGCCCCTGGTATATAGGGCGCCGACGGCCCATTCAGAGGCGCCAGGCCTGAATGCCTATGGATACAGAAGCTAAACCCCCCAAGGGGTTAGAAAAATAGACTCCCTCATCCTCAAGGGAAAGGAGTAGCAACTGGGGCAGAGGCCCCAGTCTCTATATGATAATGGCGTTCTGGCAAGGAAGCCATACCTGACAGGCCCAGGTAAGCCTGCACCCATACCTGAAGAAAAACAGAGGACCATAGTCCTCCTGACCGACTCAGGGAAGGACCACCCAGCAAACACTATCCCGTATCCGAACTACCTCCTAAGGCCACTAGAACAAGGCAGGATGCCTCCTGATAGGAGTAATGGGCTGTGGCCGTCCCCTCATCCGGGTGGGTGAGGGCGCCCCATCATGCTTGAGGGTTTATGGTGAAAGATACGGGCTTAGCCCGGCCAGAAGGCCCCGGGCGTTGAATGTGACTTCTGGGACAGGATACCGGACCAGACCCCGCAAAGGGCATCCCCGGTTCCTGCTTAACACTATGATATGGAGGTGGAGGGGTATCCCTGCTCCGAGGGGGCCAGGACGGCCGCCCCTGATTGGGTGAACTGTCCTGTTTTCCGAATAGGTCCAGACGGGCCCCAAACAGTCGATGCCCTCTAAAGGGGAGCCCCGTCAGGGTCCTTTTAGCTTCATCGTCTGCCCCCCACTGTCGCAGCCAGAGCAGGCGACGTATAGCTACCACTTGGGCAGAGGTCCTCGCACACATCTTGATGGTGTCGTCCAGGGCTAAAAGGATAAATTTAACAAAAATATCACAGCTGGAGAGTGTGTAAAACACCTCCCAGGGTAAATCTTCAGGTTGATGCTCCAGCATCTTTCTTATAAGAGTCCTAGCGGCCACTGCAGTGATGGCCGCGGCACAGACAGGGCGTAGCGCCGTTCCTGCACAGGCAAAGGCGTGGGAAGCCAGCCTATAAATGCGCCGGTCCTCGGCGGGGGGTTAGGAACCCCAATAATCGATGCGTCTACCGCCGGAGACGAAGACCAAATATCAACCATCTCGGGGGGAAAAGGGTATTTCCAAAACCAATCCTCTGGGGCCCTTTTGAGTGCAGTGGGGGATTCCCATTCCTTAAGTACAAGAGCATGGAAGTGAGCCTGCTCGAGAAATTCCAAGCGCGCAGGCGCAGTATGGAAGCGCCCCCCCTCTCGGCCTGGTGACCGCACCAGGAGGCGAAATGGACAGGGCCTTAAAAATCCTGAGTAACATACCACCAATATCAAGCTTGCCCCAGTCATCCTGACCAGCATCATCCTGACACCTCGGCCTCTCTTCAGAGGAACCTAGGTCAGAGAACAGGTCTCCATCTTCCGACGAAGCACTGGCACGCGGAGAAGAGGACTCTTCCGAGCCCATAGCACAGGCCGAAGCCGGGGGAGTCCAGGGCCGCTGTCTGCCAGGACCCACACGGCCGGACAACCCTTCAACAATCTGGTCAATCGCGGGCCGTCTAGGAGAAGTGTCTATTTGTTATTCCCCGCTCGTACAAGACTCAACAGGAGTGAGATTTAGGCAAGATGAAAGGGGAGAGAAGGAGCGAGGTGCAGCCACAGGCGTCGCTCGCAGATCCAGAGTCTGCTCGGCACATGGCGCGCAGACCCGCGCCCCGTCCGCCTCAGCATGGGGGAGACCACACGTTACACACAGCCGGTCCTGTCCCAGGGGGACCCCGGTAACACAATCCTGAAATGCCTCCATATGGTGATTGTCTAAACACGATATGTCAATAGGAATTTATGCAATAAGCAACCCTGGATGCCCCGACAACCCGCTGATTAATGTGGGAGATTTTTGGAAGGCCCGCTAATATCCTTATACATATATGTATAATATATATATATATATATATACATATATATATATATATATATATATATATATATATATATATATATGTGGCTGGGAGAAGCCACCGGGAACTTCATGCGCCATGCGCAGCTGGACAAACTAAAAAAGGAGGGAGTCGCCCACGAGGGCACTTACAGATCAAGTGGAAGAGGAGGAGACCGCCACCACGCGCGCGCGCGAAGCTCAACAAAATGGCGCCCAGCGAACCTCGAAGGGCGGGCTCAATGCTCTGCCATGAGGCGGAGCGCACCGAACTAAGGCCGCGCCCACTCTAAAAAGTGCGAAGCTCTGAGGTAATAATAAAGGCAAGGATAAAACCACACGCCTGAAAATTAAGTAGAACAGTTACATTAATAAAAACGGGCACCGCAGCATCAAGGCTATGCAGCAAGCAATGTATAAACATACGGCAGCAGCTGAAATAAGGAGCAAGCAGCGCGGCTCTGACAACTCTGAGTTAATAAAAGGCAGAATAAAGGCCACGAGCGTGACACACCGGTACACTGGGACCGCCACACACATACCATCCCCCCCTTTCTTTTCCCCCTAATAGTTGGGGAAATGAGGGAGGATGGCGACCCTTTACATAGGGTCCAGCACTATGCGGGGTACGGGGCAATAATGCGGGAGGGGCATCCGTTAGAGGCTCACCATCGGCCTAAACCGCCTACCCTATGGTGGGGGATTGCGGTGGAGCATGGCTCCGTTAAGCACGCACGGTGCTGCCTACCTTCACCCGACCAACGCAGCCCAGGCTGGGAGGCATATTCTGATCACAAGAAGGACGGGTGGAAATAGTCCTGCAGGGCCTCGGGCTGTAAAGCCCCGCTCGCCTGCGAGACCGTGATACTTCATGTCTTCGCAGTTCCAGCACTGCAGAGAAATCTGGGGATTTGTAGGAGGTCCTTCGGTATATGTAGGGCCGGGAGGAGCTTGTTTTTCTACATGTCTGCAGTGCATGGCGCCCGAGGCGGAGGATTACCCACATGTTATTACTATATCTGGAGCAGGACGTGCTGTATGCTTAGAATAGCCGATCTTATAAAATGGCGGCGCAGAGGACAGCCGCGGCATTCACACGACCATCCTGAAAACGAGGAGGAGGCAGGGAGAAGAAGCGCGCCAGGTGCTCCGGCTCCGCCCCCCCCTCCAATCAGCAGCACAGCGCGGGCCGCGCGAGACGCCCCGCCCCCCTCCTCCTCCGGAGTACCAGCCACACTCAGCGGGCGCCAAAAGACATGGCGCCCGCTCCTCAGCCAGAATGGCTCCCCAGAGCCCCGCACACACCAGGGGACCGGTCAGACAGGCGGTCCGGCGACACGCACGCCGCCCGGCCACGCCCCCCACCGGCCGCGCCAGCCGCAAAACAAGAGTCAGTTAAACACATGAAGACAAACAACATGTACCAAGCACACAGACACAGCCCCCCCCCCCCCTCTAGCGCAGGGAGAAGGGAACCAAGCGGGACACAGGGCAAAAACCCATAGGGGGCAACGGGATGGGGCATCCCAAATCCGGATCACCAGCCCGGAAAACCACGCTGCCCCATAGTATGGGGTCTAGCGGAGGAGCAGGCTCCTAGGCACCTTAGGGTGCTGTCTACCCTTGCCCGGCCGGCAGCCTAAGCTGGGAGGCTACACAATGAATTAAGGGGCAAATAAATAAACCAAGCCGGGAAGAAATAGACCAGAAGGGGGGCCGGGGTTTTACCCCGGCTACCTGCAAGCAGGAGACTTCATTCTTCTGTCTTGTCGCCATCTTGCAGAGAAGAACACTGGGAGATAAGTGGGAGGTCCCAGGTATTATAGATCAGGAGGGGCTCGTTTTTCAAGACTTCTCTGCAACGTCGCCACCTGCTGGTGGATTAACCCAAGTGTAATTATTAATGTTTGAAGCGGGGTGTGTGACATACTTAGAATAATAAGACAACATGGCCCTTACACCACAAAAAGTTATGCATCCCTGGGGTAAGATTTCAAATTTTGCAATGCTATTTGGCATATGCCCTAAATATCAAAAACAGACACTATGAGTTATTAAAAAAAACATTTTATCCATTGCAAGTGCATAAATACAGTTAAAATAAATTTATATACATCTACATTTAAACACATTATTAAACACATACAGACTGGTGCAGAGAGGTCTAAACTGTTGATTTTCCAAGGTACTATGGTCGCCATGAAATATTTCGAGATGGCAGACAAGTTTAGACACAGCCATGTCTCCATTCCATTAGCGCACCATAAGTTCTGCTGAGACTACGGTAAATATTTTTGGATTCTAAGAAACCTACCAAGGTGCATTCACTATTTTTTTTGAACATTGGTCTAATTTTTATGGAAAGTAATAAATTCTTGCTCTGCCAAAAAAAAAATAAAAATTGTAGCAGTAGATGCAAATGTGGACATTTCTTTGCAGGATAACAACAGTATACACATAACTACGCCGCCATGGTCGTCTCTAGTCATCGCTGTCACTTCCAGATTCACTTAGCTGCAAATCATTTCCTAGAATAAAAAAGGAAACTGTATATAATTTACAGATTAAAATGATTGTTCTAAACAATGAAGAGTAATAGCAAGTCTCACACTGTTTAGACCAGTGCATCGCAAGTATGAAAAGGTCACATGGGTGCGATTTGGTCAAATGCAGAGATTATCCCATAGGGAGGAATTTACTCATTTGTGAAAGACGCCTCTATAGCGCAAGAAAAATTCTGAACCTCATCTGGAAAACAGGGGCTTTCCGAGAATGGAAAGTATTTACACAACACAAGGAATAATGGATTTACCCATCACTCCGATCACTCTTTGCAGTGGCCATGCAAATTACCGTGTATACTCGAGTATAGGCCGACCTGAATATAAGCCGAGGCACCTAATTTTACCACAAAAAAATGGAACAAGTTATTGACTCGAGTATAAGCCGAGGCGGCTTTTTTCAATTGGAATTGGAGTTGACACACAGAAACAGAGACACACACACACAGAAAGGGACACACACACAGAAAGAGACACACACACAGAAAAAGACACAGACACACACACACACACTGTGGGTACCTGCTGCTGCCGCCGCTGCCGCTCTCAGATGCGCAGGTGTCGGGGGTCAGGGTTTGGCCGAGGTTACCCTGCAGAGGGGCAGCGGGGTCCCCCTCACCTCCTCCTCCTGCCGGTCGCTCGGCACACAACACCCTCCATTCAGCTCCGCCTGGCAGCCGCCGCCGTTCTCATACACACGCCAGCACTTCCTGGCTGTTGCGCGCTGGTCGTCGGTGGGCGTGCCCCATATGGCCGGTGTCCAATTAAAACATTGGACGCCGCCCATTGACGACCAGCGCGCAGCAGCCTGGAAGTGCCGGTCAGTGTGTGAATGTGTGTGCGTGTTTGTGTGTATGAGAGCGGCGGCGGCGGCAGCAGCAGGTACAGCAGGGACCCGCAGCGGCCGCCCCTCACCCTCCAGCATCTGTTGGGTTCAGGGTTGCGGCCTTCCCTGGCAGTCCGCCCCTGGACGCGAGTATAAGCCGAGGCGGCTTTTTAGCCCAAAAAGTGGGCTGAAAAACTCGGCTTATACTCGAGTATATACGGTATTTCTTTATGTCTGGGGGCCATCCAAAGACCCTCTAGTATTGACGCACCGCCCACTGCAAGGAGTGATGGGTAAATCTATTATTCCTTGTGGTGGGTGCTGTGGAAATTCTGGGATTTCTAGGAAAGAACCACTTTTCCTTTAAAGTGGACCAAAACCCAGGATTTCGACTATCCTGGGTTTTGGCCCTTGCCCCCGGGGCACCCCGCTATGTGAAACTCCCCAAGTTGCCCGAACAAACTCACCTTTTCCCTGTCCTACGCCGCATGTGCGGCCGCTTGTCCAATCAGCACACTCGGATCTGCTCAAGCCCCTTCGTCCAGGAGCTCATTTAATGCAAACGCACTGGCAATCCGAGTGCAATGGCGGCCGCACCCCCTCGCTACCCTCTAATAGGAAGTGTGCCTAAACCGGCCACTCACAAATGCCTGGTGCGGGCACGCGTCCTGCTAAAGGGATAGCGGGGATGTGGTCGCAGCTCGCGCATGTGCCGTTGGACCGGGAAAGAAGGTGAGTTTCCGGGTGACCTGCGAGGGTTCACACAATGGGGCATCCCGATTCTGGATGCCCCAGGGGCAGGAAATCGAGTCCAGTGTGATGCAAGCTCCTCTTTTTAATAAGCAAGGAAGCCTGCTCCAATGCCAAGTGGGAAAGTTACCTAAATGCGTGGATTAAGCAGCAGAAGAATTGGGGGTGGAGGGAGGAGCCAGACCAGTGCTGATTTTATCTTTTCAAGAGGTACAGTAAGGTACATAAATGTGCCTATGTTTTTTTTAGCCATAATCAAATAGCATTATTTGAGCAACTTTGGTCAACTTGGTCAATGGTCAACTTGAGGAGACTCACTTTCATAAATAACCCCTATAGTTTGCCAAGAACATGCATACACAACTTCAGAAAGACAAACTGACCCCGGGCACAGTGACATCAGAAATCAATACTTACGCAGAGTATTCATGAGCTGGTTGGACCCCTGGCCTCGGTTGGTGCCATTGGAAATGGGGGTTTGACTGTTGTACTGAGAAGGTGATGCGTGTGTGTCATCTTCTGCTCCGCTGCTGGAGCTGTCGTCGTCGCTCCCAGAGGAGCTTCCGGTATCTGAGGAACTGCTTCCACTGCTGCTGCTCATCTGTTCAATCATATCCACTTCTGCCCTCAGCTCTGTGATGAAGAGAACAGACATTTCAGTTAGGCACCTTAAACAGTGGCAATCAGCTACAGCAAGGGTGAAGAGCCCGAGCCACTTCAGTGATTTGGTAACAGGTAGTTGGCCACCATGAGTTAGTTAGTTATTCAGAAATAAAGATTTCATATAAACAGTATAGCCAGGGATTTTTCAGTCAAATTACATAAATTTCCCCTCTTCTGCTGCCTCATGTACATGTCGGAGCTTCAGGCCATCAGGGAGGGAGTGGAAACCGGTTGTCATTTCCAGCCGCCCGAGCCTGGCCACTGACGTGTCATATAAAAGGAAGCTCGAGCTTCTGCAACATGTATACGCCCCCGTCCCCTCCCTGCCTCAGCTCCATTCACAAGCTAGCGCCGGTATTTACGCTATTTCTATACCCCTAGGTGTCCTGAGCTTAGAGGTGATCGCCCCTATCCCCTTCACCCCAGCACCCGCTCAGTGGCCCATATCCACCCCCTTCCTGGAGCTCAGTGGTGGCAGACCCCCCTGCCCAGGAGCTCAGTGGTTATGGATCCCTGGAGCTCAGCGGTGGTGGACTACCCACCCTATTGACCTAGCTTCCTGCCCACCCAACCCACCTACCTGCATACAGAGCCACCCAGCTACCTACCTGCGCACCTACCTACCGATGCAGTTACCTACCTGCCTATGTACATACTGACAGGGCCGGCATCAGCACCCGGCAAGGCGGGGCAGCTGCCGGGGGCCTCCACCCTCCAGGGGGGCCCACTGACAGGGCCAGCCTTTGGAGTGTGCAATGGTGGCAGACTGGGAGGGCACCACCACAGCTGGTGCCCACATCTCCTCAACTGGTGGAGTTCCACACAATGGGGCAAACCCCCTGGTTTGGCCAATAACCCAAACTGGCGATCCAACAGTGCATTTGAGGAACGTAATGAACAAAGGGGGTGTCACACACAGGGGAATCCAAAATCAGGAGAATCTAGATTTCGGGGTCAGGTTTAAATGGGTTTGGTGGCTTCAAAGTAGACCAAAACTAGAGTTTTGGTCCAAATAGCATGATCCTTAGGGGGCATCCAGATTTGGGACGTCCCTCGGTCATGTGATGTGACTCTTCACCACAAAGGGGTCCACTGAGACCATGCCGCTCAATGGCCCACATAAACCTGGAGCCGGCCTTGCATACTGACCCAGCTACCTACCTGCACACCTACCTACTGATGCAGTTACCTACCTGCCCACCTATCCACCTACTGACGCCACTATCTACCTGCCCATGTACATACTGACCCAGCTACCTACAGTACAATTCATATAGAAAAACGATTACCATATTATTGTGCCAGAGATTCTACCCAGGGGCTCCAGCGAATTCCCTCTATTGCTATCTGGGCTTTTTTGTAAACTGCCGCCAATCAATGTCAAAGCAATCCTGCAAGCCGCCGTCGCTGCCTCTGTTTGCCAATATGTCCTTTCTATATTTCACTCCTTGCAGCTTCCCATGTTAACTGAGCCTCTGTTTAACTCCGTTTATGTGCCACTTCGATCTACCCCTCCTCATTCACCACAGCAGTGTACTTACATCCTTCCCCACATAATGCTCCTATCTACATTGCATTCTACCTTCACTTAGGATTGAGGTCGGGGCCACATCAGAGAGCTATGAGTGCAGCAGGTTTAGCACGTTTGATCTACAGAATCTATCCAGTCAATACATTTCACTGCATTTTGGAGAAAAAAAGCACTTGCTGCTAAGGGAAGTAAAACATGGCTGGCAGATCTGGCACAAGAGAAGTCACACATCTGATCATAGAATTAGCTTGAACCTATAAAGGAGCACTATCGCGAAAAAATGTCCCAATGCTAAAAATCCATATATATATGCTGAATGGCAGGAGGACAGGTCACTTATACCCCCGGCATCAAGAAATATCTAGCCAGGCTTATTTTTCTTTCTTTTAATAGAAAGAAAAGGACATCCGGGGTGACAGTCACCCCCGATGCACTAAACCGGTCACCCCTGGATTGTATCCCTACCATGAGAAAATAAACCACAAGCTTGGCGAGAGTTTTATTCAGTTCAGGTGTATAAGTGACCCCTCCTCTTATTAGCCGACGAGTTTATATGGATTTTTAGTATTACACCATTTCGTGATAGTGCTCCTTTAATATATCATTTTATTGACCTTGGCAGATAGTTCCCAAGACTTCAGACCAAACCAGTCTTAAAAGACCATTCCACAACTGTACATTCTAAAAAGAGTCTCTACCAACAACCTAAACAGCAGTCAGAAATGAATCTGTGTCGGGCTCACGTCACTGTCATCAGTCAAAGAGCTGCTATGCCCTCTCCATGCATTGCAATGGAGGCGGTGTGCTGATGCCTGATACCCCTCCTCTATTGGAGAGAATGTAGAGGGTGTTGTAGCAGTCCTGTGACTGATGGCGGGGGCATGAGCCCAACACAGACTGATTACTACTGTTCGGCGCCAGGCGTTGCAGGATGCAATCCAGTGATCAGATAAGGTGCTGACTGCTGGACTCCGACCAATCAGCTTGCGGGACTTGCTTGTGCTCTGCGTCACAGAGCAGGCAAACCGGCAGCTACCATCAAAGAGATGGGGAGTAAGTAGTTCTGCCCTGTATTGGGCTTGCTGGTAGGTTATGCACGGTCCCTGCATAGGGTAAGCAAACTGGCTGTCATATTTGACTGTTGGTCCTCTTTATTGTAATGATCTAACCAGATTTAGCACCTACCCACCTTATGTCCCTGATAAAACAGCTACTTGCAGCAATGTGAGATTTAAAATGGTCCAATCACCAAGATTTTCAAGATTTCCTGGTAATTGGTCCTTGCCCTGCAGTGTGAAATCCCCCAGATCGCCCACTTCACTCAACTTTCCACCGCTCCCATGACACATGCGCTGGTCCCCATCCAATCAGTGCTTTATGCCGTGCATTAGGGGATAGGGAGCATCTGCATCCCTTGTTTCCATGCGGAATACGCGCTCCCGGCCTATCTGAATGGCTGGGCGCAGGAGTGTGCACAGCTGCAGGGATGCAATCGCAAAGAGGGACTGACAGAAAGTTAAGGGGTTTGCAGGTGATCTGGGGAGGTTCACACAAGTGCACGTAGCCGGTCTAAAAGGCTCCAGCGCCAGCCACAGGGGTGATTGGTCTATTTAATAAAGGCTGTGCATGTTCCTTATTACCTCTCTTAATGTCATCAAGCTGCGGCTCTGGGGAGGGATGATCTTTCAGAGGAGACGTTTTAGGTCCAGCGGAGAGTTTGGATGGGGTCTTGAACTGGGAGCTTGGCTGTGAGGAGCGCGCAGTCTGTTGTTCTAAGCGAGCCTGAACCTTGCTGCTCCGTTCGGCCCTGGAAAGAACATAACACACCATATAACTGATGCTATGCTTGCGGCCATTCTTTATGTTCACATTTACGATCAAATCACTGAAGGCCCATGTTAGGGATGCCCCTTTGTAAACTGGTAAATAAGTTTTCACATCTCACATTGTTCAGTGAAATGCAAAAATTTTATTTACAACCAGTGGGGTGAAATGTTGACCCATAGAGCTGGATGAATGATATTGCTCAACAAACAAAGATTTGGGCTCTCAAATGACCATCTACCAGACCTGATTATTGCTACACATATTAGGAATTTAGGAAACAGGTAAGGGGCAGGGCTGTATTCACCATTAGGCAACCCTAGGCACGTGCCTAGGGTGGCAACCTGGAAGGGGGAGCACTGCCCTTACTACTGTAGTAAAGAAAATAAATGAAAAATCCTATATCCAGAACATTAATGCCTCCTAACAACCCCCCCCCCCCAGCCACAGAAGGATGCAGAGTGTATTTGTGTGATGGGGGGCAATGGGTTGAACACAGACCAGAGCATCTCCCCCCCTCCGGTGTGGTCATGTGACTCCTGTATTTCAGAATGCAGTAAAAGATGGAACATGCTTGTCTGCTTCTCTGCATTTCCCCCTTTGTGCCCTCCTCCACACACATTCTCTGCATCTAACCCATTGCACCATTTCCCCCTACAAAATGTATATGGACCGTGACCCAACTTAAAAAAAGGGGGCACAAGCACTTAAAGTGCCTAGGGCACCATGAACACCAAATACGGCCCTGGTAAGGGGGGCTAACAACTTGCAAAGAGTAAGGCATAGATAGAGAATGTAGTAGAAGGGTTAGGAGGAAGAGAAAATAGCTAGAAGATACTAGGGGTGTCATAAAAAATGGATTCTGTCAAATATCGACATATTTCATTAGACAATACTAGTATTGATTCAAAATATGTTCAAATCGATCTTTCATAAACTATAAATAACATTTACTCCCGACCACTATTTGGCAGCGCACTGCACAAGAGCCTGTTATTCACCAGCTCTGTCCCACCCACAGCAGAGAAACAACGAGATCCCGCGAGAGTCGTCCTGCATATGGTCTCCTGCCTGTTTGCTCTGTAGTCTCGCGGACATTTGGACTCATTTTACAAAATTAGAAGGATAAGCACAGCCTAAACAGAGAACATATGAATGAAAAAAATCACAAAGAAATAAATACACAGGTGCTGGCCAAAAAATGGGGGTCCAACCTCTAATATATATATTCTTGAAATGTGGGTACACTGGAGACGCCCCCAAAAGGAACCCAGGGTAAGTGCTATATGCCATGCAACGCATCGGTAGGCTGTTGCTGCCGGTGATGTAGATACTTATTTATTGATGACCCTCCATTAAAGTGGACCAACACCCTGAGGTGATCGGCCCGGGAATCTATAAGATTCCCGGGCTGATCACATCACACACCGCGGGACATCCGAGATCGGGATGTCCCGCGGGGTGTAAACCCCCCAAAACCCCCGAAAAACCTTACCTCTCCAGCCGCTGCTTCCGCCGCCGCCGCCTCACTCACGCTCCTCTAGACGTGCGCGCGCCCGCGCCGGCCGTCTCTGAATGGCCGGCGCGGGCGCGCACACGTCAAGAGTGACGCGCGGGAGGCGCCGACGGGCAAGCTGCTTGTCCGTCGCTGTCAATCAGCTTGTCCGTCGGCGGTGAGGTAAGTTTTTTGGGGATTTCTGGGGGGTTTCACACAGCGGGAAGTGGACCAATACCCAGGATAGTCAAAATCCTGGGTGTTGGTCCACTTTAAGCTTTGCTCAGTTTTTTGCACTTGTCACTTTATAATTGCCATTTTTCTTCGTACAATTGTTGGATTGTTCCATTTGTTTGCATTTGCATTTGAACATGTACTTTTTGATACTGGGCTTGTACATGTTTGCGCATTAGACTATAATATATGTCCACATATTAATTAATTCTGTATTTCACAGTTCATATCCACTTATATATCTTTTTTTTTTGTCTTTTTTATTTTATTTTTGTGCTCTCTGACTGTGTTAGTGCCTTACATTCATTGGTTTAATTGATAGCATATTAGAGCCTTTTTGGGTGGAGTCCCCACGGCTTTCTGTTTTTTATGTTTTTTAAATGAGTCTTTTTAATGTTACATGTTGGTTTTTATTGCTAAATAAATTTATTTAGAATTCTTGAAAATATCTTTGATTTGGACTCATTTTGGTTTCTATAATAAACCAGGTAGTAAGGACTATGACAAGAGCCATGTTGTGTGCAAAATATGCCAGAACCAAATTCCAAAGCTGTACTCATTAAAGAAATTGCAATATATCGTCTTTGAGACAGAATCGGAATATATTGGGATATATTGTATTGTCATACGTATATCGTATCGCCATATTATTGCCAATTCACACCCCTAGAAGATACTGAGTTAGAGGTGAGTAGAAAGAATGAGAGCAGCACCTTGTACCAGGGGCCACCCACCCAGGCAGCCATTCCATCTCTATTCCTTACTCTTTGCAAGCTGTTAGCCCCCCTGTTTTATGCCCATAGCCTCCCAGTCACCACTAATTCCTATAGTATGTGTATAATGTATGTACCTGGCTAAATAAATCTGATTCTGATCTGTCCAGGCCAACACAATGATCATTCCATTGCTGGCACAACTTGGTAGTGGGCCCGAGTCTAAGAAGTAGAGAGTTAAGGTAAAAATTAAGAGTAGTACAAAAGGGAAAGTAAGTAATTAGTGGAGGTATAAGTGACTGAGATGGAAGCAGAGAGACTCTTTGTACCAGGTGGCAACAACCCAAGCAGCCATTCCATTGCTGGCCCCACTTGGTGGTCAGTCTGAGTCTAAGAGGTAGAGAGTAAAGACAAATAAGGTAAGAATGAAGAAGCACAGGAGAAGAAGTAACTAGTGATGGTATAGTGACAGGTTGAAAACAAGAGGAACCCGGGTGCCACCCACCCACCCAGACAGCCATTCCATTGCAAGCACCACCAGCTTCAAAAAAGAATTAGATGCTTTTCTAGCAGAAAATAACATTAACAGTTACTATTAGCTAATAATAAAAAATAACCATATTAAAGCAAAAAAACTCCTGTATAAACCCCTTCAGGCGCCAGAAATCACTCACCATTCCCTGGTCCAACGGAGCATGCGTGGGCTCCCGTCCAGTCAGAGCTGTTTGCCTTTCAGCAAGCGGCTCTAATTGTTTACAATGGAGAGCAAGAGAGGCCACATTCCCTGCAGACTCAGGTTGTGCGCTCATCCATTTAGAGCCTTTTGCCATGTTGATATCCTTCGGCAAATGGCTCTCATTGAGTTTAATGGAGTGCGAGACCCGCCGCAGCCCCGGGGCCCATCTGAAAAGCTCGGGCAGGAGCGCACGCAACTGTGGTGGCCTTGCACTCCATTGAACTCAATGAAAACCCTTTGTTGAAGGATATAAACACGGCAAAAGTCTCTGATTGGATGAAAGCCCACCATGCGCTGTTGGGCTGAGGAGAGCTGAGTTTTACTGACCAAAATGAGGGGTTTTCACAGAGCAGGGCATTCCAATTCTGGATGCCCCGGGGGCACAGAACACAACCTGGGAAGGTATAACTCCTGGGTTTTGTTCTGCTTTAACTATAGGTTAAAAACAAGTGGAACTTGAACCAGGTGCCACCAACCCAGGCAGCCATTCTATTGCAGACGACAATTGGTGATGGACCTAAGTTCAAGAGGTTCAAGTGTAGCATGAGAGAAGGTTAGAAGAAAGCGTAGTCTATGCTGGGGGTTGTAAGATTGGGAGCAATACTGTGTAAGAGGGGATTCAAGGATGAAGTCAGTAAAAATGATTTCTGCTGCATATTCGGTTCTTCTACAGAAACTGAGAGGTCACAGGAGGCGTTTTTCTGGGGCAAAGGTGGGGGGGGGGGGGTTACTGGAGAAACGTTCAGGGGGTAATGAATTGTAGTCAGGGGGGTGGGGTTGAAACATCAATAGCAGCAAAACCCTGCTGGGGGGAAGAGGGGTGCTGAAACATAAGGAGGTGCAGCATGTATATGGAGGGGAAGTGTGCTGAGATATGAGGCGGGCCAACATGTATGTGGACCAGATCTGCCAATAAAGATCAATAATTGTGCCTAAATGATGCAGCAGCCAGGCTGTAGACCAGCAAGTATACATTGATCAGGCATCAAAGTAGCTGGTGAAAAATTCATTTGGTAGTCAATAGCTTTAGGCTATGTTCACACCAAGAGCAAAACGCATGCGTTATGCATGAAATATGAACATGCGTTTGGAGCCCAGACACAGCAGGCAGGACTTTTTTGAGGCACATTTTCTTCTGTTCTGCTACAACGCAGAGATCTGAAATGGCCAATAGAGGTGCCATGTTGGATTTCTTTTGTGGTACTGCTGCGTCTTTCGCAAATGCATGAATGTATGTAGTACCTGACAGGTCTGAACGAGGGCTTTAATTAAAAATAATTATAGAGGTTCCAGATGATCCAGCCTTCTGCCTCCTCTATCACTCCAAATTCCCAGTGTCTCAATATAAGAAGTCACTCCTCTGACATCTGCTAAATGCTGTGAAAGCATGTATCCCATTACTTTGAAAAAATCTTTCCCCTCCCAGCATCTGTACATGGTTAAAAAAAAGTTACATTGAAGAGCTTGCAAGACTCTATTCTTTCAACGCAAAATATACACAATACTTTTACACAAACTTATCATTGAAGAACATTTCTGAATCAGCTGAATATAAAGGCCTCAAGGGCCAAGATCAATAATACACTTCCCTCACCCAACCCTACCTATCCCATTGTTCTTTTCTTTCTTCTCTCCTTTCATTATATTTCTGGTTTGTATTCTTAGACCAGAAATGATCATACACCAATGGGTGGTGCCGCAATAGATATTATTTGTTAAATAAGCAACTATAATCTTTCTTCTATCTGGTAACCTTTCGCCTCTTTACCATTACAATATGCCTTCCTTGTTTTCCTTCCTCCATTATGAAAGAAAGGTTTACTTGAACACTGTTATTTTCTGCTTTGTTTTCTACTACCAGTTTATCGTGATCTCATTGGATTTACTTTAAATAAAGATTACATAAAAAAATATTAAGAATAATTATGACACTGCTGTGGATCTTGTGCACTCAGGGAAATTCATGAATCAGGAATCAGCTCATTTTCAAGCTAATGACATCTGCCACCATTTACTCTCTAATCCTGTTTTCTATGTCATCGCTATACCTTTCCTCAGATGGGCCCAGAGGACCATCAGCTTTCTGGTGCTGTCTGGCTTCTCCCAATGCAAAGTGTTCAGCCTCTATGTTGTGAAATGCACTTTATTATGGCACTGCTCTGCTGCTACCTCTGCTAATCTATAGAATGTAATCATCAAGTTTACTTTGTTACTTTAGTTATTACTGTTCTATGTTAAACTATATTCTTGACCTTCAGAAATACAAAAATAATATAGGAAAGAGAAAGCAATGTTGAACCAGGGTTTTATTCTCCCTTTAAAGTGGACCAAAACCCAGGATTTTGGTCCTTTCCCTGGGGTACCCTGATCAGGGGTGCCCCGCTGGGTGAAACCCCCCCAGATCGCAGCAAACCCACCTTATCCCGATCCCACTGCGCGTCTAAGAGCAGCCGCATCCTCCGCTTTCCTGTAGCAGTGTGCGTGGTCATTTGTGAATGGTCAGCGCGGGCACGCTCCCTGTTAGAGGGAGGCAGAGGATGCGGCCATCAGAGCCGCTGCTCATAGAAGTGCGGTGGGACCGGGATAAGGTGAGTTGCTTCGGCAATCTGGGGGGGGGGGTCATGCAGCGGGGCACCTCCGATTCAGGCAGGACGGGGCACTAGGGCCCCAAGGTCTGGGGCTGTGAATGCTTTCGTTCCTGATTGCTGTTTGCTAAGCATTAATATGCACAGCAATTGGCTCGGATTGGATGAAAGCCTGCCATAGGACCGGGGAAAGGTGAGTGTTTCTAGGTGATGTGGGGGGGGGGGTTTCATACAGTGGGGGAAACCTGGATTGGGATGCCCTGGGGACAAAGAAAAAAACCCAGGACAGTAAAAAAAAGTCCTGGGTTTTGTTCTGTTTTATACTTATGAGGTTGCGTGCTTTTGGGGGGGGGGAGCAGAGAAGGGGTTAACATGTCCCTTCCTTCCCAGCACTGAAAGGGTTACAAACGCAAATACCTTGGGTGTCAGCTTTACAGTGGCTGACCTATCTATTTAGGGCTGTGCATCTTGCTGGCAGAAAGGTGCAGAGAAGATAAAAACACACAACAGGGCTGTATGCTCAGTGTGTTCCCTTATCTTCTCTGCAAGTGTCTGGCAGCAATATGAAGCTCCACTGCAGAGCCTGAGAAAGAATGGGGAACACAAGGAGCAGTGAGACAGGGTGTGAGGAGTTACATTTCCCTGCTGTTCTGTCCAGCTCAGAGGACACACAGTGACCGCTCAGGAAGGCAAATCTCTGGCCTCTCTTCTCCTGAACTTGCTCCCTGCACATTATATTCTGCCCAGACCCCCACCACAGTCTGTCACATCTGCAGTGATGAAGGAGATGGGCAGCATTAGGTCCCCGTGACAGACTCAATGGACAGATCTCTCTCCCCAACGAATTAAGCGGTTGGCGCTGCTATTAGAGACATTGTGGTAATGATGGGAGGGGTCTTTTCTCCTCCTGGCTGCCAGGTGAGAAGAGTCCCCCAGGCATTTCCCATCATTACCACAATGTCTCTAATAGCAGCTCCTACGAAGGCTCACTTTACAGTGATCAGGTGGGGTATTTCAGAATTTGAAGGCGTATAGTACGCTAAATCATGCGTTAATGTGCCTTCCAACTCCAAGCATTTTATCTGCTTAATTGAGAATGACATAATGAAGGAATAGCCCAGGCTTGCCCATGATACAGCTTTTGAGTCAATTGTCCAATTACTTTTGACCCCTTTAAAAAAAGGGTAGCACATTTTAAAGTGGACCGAAACCCAGGGTTTTGGTCCTTGGCCCTCAGGCACCTCGATCGGGGGTGCCCTGCTGAGTGAAACCCCCCAGGTCGCCTGATCTGACTTACCCTTCCCTGAACCTATCGTGCCTTCCTGGCCTCTCGTCCAATCAGCGTGCTTGGATCCGTTCCTGCTCCTTCATCTGAGCGAGTGGAGCCGGGCGCACTGGCGGCCGCATCCTCCGCTACCCTCTAACAGGGAGTGTGCCTGCACAGGGTATTCAGAAACGCGCCCTGCTA